>CM077638.1:2590833-3885000 GCA_039660915.1 Euphorbia tirucalli
TGTCTAACTCAAGCCTTGACAAATTCATATTTGGTAAGCTATCCCATTATTTTAGTTACCCCATTGGAGGAGAAATACTAAAAATGGTTCAAAATCAAACTGGTTTGAAACCACTCAAATGCTAACACATTCGCTCTACCGCTAAGGTGTCAGCATCTAAGTGGTACCAGTTCATTGTAAAAATTTTGATATATAAAACTTTACTTTGTTCTTCCCTGTATTTGTTTGCTTATGTGATTCTCAACAATCATTATTTTTAGACCCAATCAAGCGAGCCGAGTTAGACTGGGTAACACGCTACAAAATCATTGGAGGCATAGCTCGAGGTCTCGTTTACCTTCACAAAGATTCTCGACTTCGAATTATTCATCGTGATCTAAAAGCTAGTAACATTCTATTAGATGAAGAGATGAAGCCCAAAATATCGGATTTCGGAATGGCAAGACTGTTTAGAGTAGATCAAACACAAGAAAATACAAATAGAATCGTGGGTACCTTGTAAGTATATGAAATTTAAGGATATATAAATGTAATAAAGGCTTCAAACTTTCTACAATATAAAGCCAACAACTCAGTTAAAAGTTTTACCTTTATATATTTGATTTAATATTGATAATGTTTTTGGTTCTTTTTTCTTTTTCTTTTTTCAGTGGGTATATGGCTCCAGAATATGTAAGGCGTGGACATTTCTCAATGAAGTCAGATGTATTTAGTGTTGGTGTGTTAATTTTGGAAATTGTGAGTGGCCAAAAGCAAACTGGCCCCCCTATTAGAGACCAGGAAGAGGACCTTCTAACCTTTGTAAGTATAATGTGGCTCATTAAATTTTAATTGAAAAAATTATTTAAAATACTAAAATCTGTGAAATGAGAAACTGGAAAACTCATGTGAATCCTAATCCCCAAAGGATCGAATATAAAGACTATTTTTCCTATTTCATGAATGGGATAAGGATGAGGAACCTCCATCCAAACAAAGAAAAGGATTTGGAGAGTAGTTTCTATCCTCAATTGCCCCATTTATAATCCTAGGCTCACGGTTCAAATATTTATAGCATCATTGGTTCAGTTGGTGTGTGTCAGTTAGGTTCAGTTTTTGCTCCTCCTTAATCCTAGCTAAATGACATGATATTTGTAGGTGACCTAACATAAAATTCACCCCAAATGACGCCTCAAAGAATAGAGTTGTCTCACACTTATACCTTTGTAGCTAGTCAATATAAAATACTTAACTGGCATTAAATTAATTCTTTTTCGTAGGCATGGAGAAACTGGAATGAAGGGACAGCTTTAAATGTGATGGATTCGACCTTAATTGATGGTTCAAGAGGTGAAGTGATGAGATGCATTCACTTAGGATTACTATGTGTTCAAGAAAGTGAAGCTAATCGGCCAACAATGACTGAAGTTATTGCAATGCTAAATAGCAACACCATCACTCTCCAAATTCCTTCTAAACCTGCATTTTTTATTCACAGTCTACAATTAGGAACGCCCGCATCTAGAAGTGAATATATCCCTCAATCTAGAAATGAAGTTTCGATCACCGAGCTGGAACCCCGATAGAAGTGTCCATCATCAGATAAAGCGTGCTTTAAATGAAATGATCATTCATGGATCACGCCCTAAGTGTTTGTTAAAATGCCTAAGAGAATTTAAAAATGGCTGATGAAGAAATGGGAAAGTGCTTAGAGTTTGAAAAGTCAATGCCATCCTTTTTCTCATTTTTCTTAGAATAAATTCTGAATGTTTGCTATATAACAATTTATAATAGTTAAAATTTATAAAACAATTTATTTATAAATTTATATAACAATTTATTTGGAGTTTTTTCTCTATATAAAATAGTATATACTTTTTGGAAACTTTTCACATTGATTTTGGATATACATTTTCAAATCACCAATTTAGATTGAGTTGGACATTGGAAAAAGAGCAAAATAATGCAGATTGGTAAATATATCCAAATTTGGGGTGGTTTGAAAACTATAGACAAAAGTAATGTGGGAGAAAAAGAGGAGAGATATATTATTATAAACGCGTTAAACCGTACAACGCGTTTACAATTAAAATTTTCCGGAAAACCTGTCAAAATGGCAGGCTTTTTACATGTGAAAGCGCTTGTGGGACCAGCGCTTTCACAAGCTTTTGAGCTTAACTCTAAAAGCGCTTGTGGGACCAGCGCTTTCACAAGCTTTTGAGCTTAACTCTAAAAGCGCTGGTGGGACCAGCGCTTTTAGAGTTAATTTTAGAGGGAATTAATTCCCTCTGAAAAGTTGATGGACAGATGGATGAGTGTGCATGTAATCAGTAAAAATGGACTGGTGGACTGATTTACTTTTGCGTACAGTCAAATTGAAGGCCATTTATTTTCAATTGGCAATTCTAATTGCCAATTTCACCTTCCTCCCTGCCTTCAATTTTTCTTCTTCTTCTTCAACATTTTTTTTTTCTTTTCTTCTTCTTCAACATTTCTTATCTTTTTCTTTGCCTTAACTCTTTTTTATTTTTTAAATCATTTTTCATCACTTCGTATAACAGGGACTACATCAAATTACAAGAGGTTAGCTTCTTTTTAATCCAAAAATTATATTATGTTTTTTTTTTTTTCTTTATATAGAGAATTTAGGAGATGTCATTATAAATTTAGTTATGGAAACTTAATTTTTTAATTATGTTTTATGTAAAGGTTGATTAAAAAAAGAAAATATAATGCCTTTGGCTTGTCCCACAGATGACGTGGTGTGCCAGAGGTACTCTATAATTTCTCCACACTTACAGTTGTAATTTTCATCGCTACATAATTAATTTTACTAAAAAAAGTTCTAAAGGAACTAGTTAAGTGCAATTCAATTAAAAAAAAAATTCTTTGCTTGTATTTGTATTTGAAGTATGAATGCCATTTATTTGAGCTAATTATCAACTTAAATAACCTAAAAAAAAAAAATCCAACGTAAAGCAACATATGTTATCTAGATATATTTATATCACAAAAAGTCTATATTGGTACATTATAGATGATTTGAAAATTTTCAAAAAAGATTTGTGCATGTGACATCTAAATATATTTTCTTTCAAGTTTTGATTATAGACCAAAATTCATACATTTACACATAGCATATAACATATTATATCTCCGAATTAAAAAATACTTACTGATAATGGAAAAATAGTTTTTTGAAATGCATTATATTTTCTTTTTTTAATCAACCTTTACATAAAACATAATTAAAAAATTAAGTTTCCATAACTAAATTTATAATGACATATCCTAAATTCTCTATATAAAGAAAAAAAAACATAATATAATTTTTGGATTAAAAAGAAGCTAACCTCTTGTAATTTGATGTGGTCCCTGTTATACGAAGTGGTGAAAAATGGTTTAAAAAATAAAAAAGAGTTAAGGCGAAGAAGAAGATAAGAAATATTGAAGAAGAAGAAAAGAAAAAAAAAATGTTGAAGAAGAAGAAGAAAAATTGAAGGCAGGGAGGAAGGTGAAATTGGCAATTAGAATTGCCAATTGAAAATAAATGGCCTTCAATTTTATTGTACGCAAAAGTAAATCAGTCCACCAGTCCATTTTTTACTGATTACATGCACACTCATCCATCCGTCCATCAACTTTTTAAAGGGAATTGATTCCCTCTAAAAATTAACTCTAAAAGCGCTAGGGAAAATTAACTCTAAAAGTGCAGGTCCCACCAGCGTTTTTAGAGTTAAGCTCAAAAGCTTGTGAAAGTGCTGGTCCCACAAGTGCTTTCACATGTAAAAAGCCTGCCATTTTAATAGGTTTTCCGGAAAATTTTAATTGTAAACGCGTTGTACGGTTTAACGCGTTTATAATAATATATCTCTCCTCTTTTCCTCCCACATTACTTTTGTATTTAGTTTTCAAACCACCCCAAATTTAGATATATTTAGCCAATATGCATTATTTTGCTCTTTAACCATTGGACATTTGATCTTTTTATACAACTGATTTAGAGATATTAAATGTTTATTTATAAATTAAGATATTATACTAGATTTTTTTATTTAAAAATTATAAAACGACAAAAAGTAATATATTACAATGTCAATCTACGAACTACAATGTCAAAATATCACACCAATTTTTATTTTTGAATTTTTTTTTTTTCATTAATTACTTTCATTTTTATTATGTTTTAATTTGTTTCAGAATTTGACACTAAAACTAAGTTTCTGTAGTTTTAAAAAATAAAAATTCACTTTTATTATCTTAATTTTAACGGTTATAATTTTTGTTTTAATTATGAGAAAAAGCCAAAAATCATTGCACAAAATTTGAACAGTTAGATATGTAAAGGTTGTAGATCTACGGTTAGAAATACGTTACTACATATTAAATAAGGATAGCGGCAGGCCTCTATGTTATTAAGATATTTAATGTTAAAAAAAAAACATTATATTCAATATTCTTTTTTTTTTTTTTTTTTAAGTAATATGAACCTTCCAAATTAAAAGTAATCTCCAATTTTTTTTATTTTTTTATTTTTTATTTTTTAAAAAAAAAGCTAAGCGCTTAAGATATTAATCACATTTTGTGCATCATAACGTGTACGTAAATTGATTGGCCTTGTCCGACAAGTTTGATGGTGCACTTGGGTCAATAGAATTTCTTCAATTATGTTCTTGACGTTTTTTAAACTTCATTGTTTAAAGGAAGATTATTAGATATAAAGCCTGAAAGATTAAGAGTAGTTATTGAAGCAATCTTTAAAATGGGTTATTTTTCTACATTTAACTTATCCCGGTATTTTTCAAAATTCAAATACTAAACTTATCACGGTATTTTTTTCGAAACTTAAATACCAAACTTATACAAACTTTGTTGATCACACTATCAACAAAGTAAACCCCCTCACACAAATCCCTTGTGTGAAATACAAAACCCAAATTGTAGAATATTTGAATGAATTACAATGAAGCTTTTCTCTCTTTGAATGCCTGAAGGATTTTGTAGGAAGCCTTAATAAATTGGCTCTTGAAGTGTGAAATCTTACTTAGTCTTCCATACCTTTGCTGATTGAATTCTTCTCTTTATATAGGTTTTGAAGACACCCATCAGGAGGTTGAAGATGGCCGTTGGACACAGTCCTGAAGGTAATATAGCCGTTACACTACAGGTCCTGAAGGAATTATGAACGTTGCATGCAGCTCTTGAAGGTAATGTGGCCGTTGCATGCAGCTCTTGAAGGTACAGTGGCCGTTATAGCTTCTGAAGATATTCATGACCGTTGCATTACAGCTCTTAATCAGAATATGGCCGTTGTTTCCAGGTCTTGAAGATAATGTGGCCATTTGTTGAAGCTTGTAAACAAGAAATAGTTGTTGCTTTGTGATCACAATTGTACTTAAGCTCTTAAAGCATTTCCTTCACCTTCTGCCATTGGAGCTTTTAAGCACTTCAAGCTTTCTTTAGCTTGAAAGGCAATGATTGGATGATTGATGGATTTGTCATGTAATGGCCTTGTTGATCTCCGGATGCTCAAGCTTTGATAAATCCTCCTTATAATAAGCTTCAAATTCTAATCATATTTTACTTAATTAATTACAAAACAATTTGTAATATTCAAGTAAAAATGATTTTACATATATGTCAACTTTTGTTGTCATCATTGAAACATGATTCAACAGTACCTACCAACAAAACCTCAATAACCTCCTCCCTTCCATCTACAACAACACTTAAATCGACTACGGGTTCTACAATTTTTCCAACGGTGAATAGCCGGACCAAGCCTTTGCGATTGCCCTATGCAAACCAGACATTAGCCCCGAAAAATGTCGTGCCTATGTAATAAATGTAAGTGACTCTCTCCTAGCTTATTATTGTATTAAAGAGGCGATGGGAGGACAAGATGATTGTATGGTAAGGTACGCGTCTCGCAACATATTTAACCTCAATGAAACAGGACCGTGGTTTTGGGGTTATAGTTTGATCTTTACCTCTGACCCAGCTGGTTTCAACAAGTCCAGGGAGACCTTGTTGAATAGGCTAGGGGATGAAGCTGCAGTAGGAGATTCGCGTCAGAAGTTCGCAATGGGAAACATCGAGGCCTTGGCTTCTAAGACTATATATGCACTTGTACAATGTACTCCTGATTTAATAGATGATGAATGCAAAAATTGTTTGCAGTTTGCACGAAATATTTCACAGAATCTTTCTTATAGGAGTAGTGGAAGAATGGTTTTCCCGAGCTGCAATTTTTGATATGAGATTAACGGTTTCTATACTCCAATTTCTCCTGCATCTCCCCCTGCATCTCCCGCTGCATCTCCTCCAGGTAATATAATTAATCATTTGGATTTTTTAAAGCATCTTTGGGGATCTCATTATATATATAATTGCTATTATATCCATATTATGACCTTTTTGTCGGGCCACGTTTTTTAAGGGGAAAATAGTATAAAGGAATAAGTGTTATATCTATGTCATGGAAAAAATTAACCTCAATCCGCAAAACAAAGAAGATAAAAGCAACTACCTCACAAGTGATAGAGATAGAGATGTGTGATAAATGTAAATTTCAATTTATGTATATTTGTAAGTCTAATCCTTGTAAGAATCCTTGTAGGGTTAGGGTTCCTCTCCTGTATATACATTCACTTATGTCAATACAACATTCAGGTTGCCTCATTATCATATGGTATCAGAGCTAGAAAAAAAAACCCTAACCCTAGAACATAATTTTTCGCCCCCATCTCCTCTAACAGCTCCACCGCCACCTTCCTCTACCATGGTCGACGTCAACTCCAGCTCCCCTTCAGTCACGCCGCCGCTCACAGCCACTGCAACCTCAATGATTTCCGGCTGTCCAAACACAACACCTTCTTCCTCCATCAATCCATCCACCTTCATCACAAGCAAACTCAATTCATCCAACTTTGTCTTATGGAAAGCGCAGTTCATAACTATGTTGAGAGGATGCCGGATGTGACACCACATTGACGAGAATCATCCTATTCCATCCGAGTTTCTTGAAGATCAAACTCGCAACCCATTATATGATATATGGGAATAACAAAATCAGCAGGTGCTTAGTTGGTTATTTGCGTCCATTGAATCCAGTTTATTGCCATAAGTCATTGATGCCCCCACCGCCATTGAGGCTTGGAACCGCCTCAATAGAGCCTACTCTTCCGGATCCCGATCATAAATCCGTAATTTAAGAGCTCAACTTCAGACCCTCAGTCGTGAGAAGACTGAATCCATCACCACTTACACGCTCCGTGCAAAAAGTATTAAAGATCAATTGGATTCCTTGGGTTATAGAGTTCAAGATGATGATTTTATTGATTCCATACTTGTTGGTTTGGGTGAAGACTACCGTCTCTTTAACCTCACCCTTGAAACTAAAATGGAAACCACTGATTTCAAAGATTTACTTGGGCTCCTCTTAACTGAAGAAAGAAATATTGCAAGGCTGAATCAGTAGCGAAACACAGCCGTGGTTAACCAATTGCAGCCAACAGCCATGCTCCCTGCCCGCCACCAGTCCCCCCATCAGCGTGGACGTGGTCACCGAGGCCGAGGAAGGGGTGGCCAATACCGGGGATGGGGCAGCGGCAGATTCTCTGATCGGGGCAGCAGCTATTCTTCAGACTATAGGGGACAGCAGCAGCAGAATTTCAGCTCTTTTGGGTCTGACTCACGGTCTAATTTCAGGTCTTTTGATCCACAGACAATCACATGCCACAATTGCAAAGGAATTGGACATTATGCCAGGGATTGTTCCTCTCCAAATCTAAGCCGAGACAACACCCAACCTCGCCCATCATCCAACCTTGCCACCAGCCATGCTCCGCCACAAACTTGGGTGGTTGATTCGGGTGCCTCTCATCATATGATCTCCGAATTGGGAAACCTGAACCTTCACTCTAAATTTCAAGGACCTGAGGAAGTTACAATTGGTAATGGCTCAAAACTCAAAATCTCTAGAGTCGGTCAGTCCTCCTTCAAAATTGGGGATGATATCTTTCACATCCGCAATATTTTGCATGTCCCTCATTCTTCTCAAAATTTATTGTCTGTTTATGCTTTAACTAACACTAACCCGGTTTCTGTTGAATTCTTTGCTGACCATTTTTTGATTAAGGATTTGGCAACGGGGAGCATTCGATACAAAGGCCGGAGTGATAATGGACTATACTCCTTGTGTGCGGCAGCATTGAAGTTGGACTCATCCACGGGTTCTTCTTTCCCTTCAGCAAATTTAGCTTCTCTTACTACTTGGCATGATCGTCTAGGACATGCCAACTTTCCTCTTGTTAAGCAATTATTACGATGGAATAAAATTAATGTTTCTGATTCCAAACACTCTATGTGCAACTCTTGCTCAATTAATAAAAGTCATAAATTACCTTTTTCTTTGTCTAAGTCTGAATCCAAAGCTCCCTTAGATTTAATTTGTGCTGATGTTTGGGGGCCAGCACCTACTGTTTCTATGGATGGTTTCTCTTACTATGTCTTGTTCCTAGATCATTATAGCAAATATTCTTGGATTTATTTCTTGAAGCATAAATCTGATGTAGCTCTTGTTTTTAAGCAATTTAAAACACTTGTGGAGAACTACTTTACCAATACCATCAAAGCCTTTCAATCCGATGAGGGGGTGAGTTCATTGCATTACAACCATTCTTTCGGGAACATGGCATCACACACAAAATCTCTTGTCCTTACACACCCAAACAAAATGGTAGTGCTGAATGAAAACATAGACACATAGTTGAACATGGCCTTGCACTCCTACACCGCGCCCACTTACCTTACAAATTTTGGACCTATGCTTTTGATACCGCCACATACTTAATAAATAGACTCCAAAAGGCCTCCATAAATTTTTATACTCCCTATCAATGTCTGTTTGTCACACCCCCGGACTACATGAACCTTCGTGTGTTTGGATGCTTATGTTTCCCTTGGTTGCGCCCTCACACTAAGAATAAACTTGAACCTCGTTCCAAAGAATGCATTTTTCTTGGCTATAGTAAGCTCCATAAGGGTTTTAAATGCTTTGATCCCATTTCTTGCCGCTTATTTATCTCACGTCATGTCTTGTTTGATGAACAGGTGTTCCCTTATTCCAAGTGGTATGATGATGGGCATTCTCCCTCAGCTACTCAATCGAACCCTGGTACACTCACACTTACCTTACCAATACAACCTACCAACCCAGCAGTCCCACCACCACTTCAACCCGCACTGTCAACCAGCCCAGAAAAATCAGCGACCCCAACTTCCATCTAAACCGACCCGTCAACCGAACCCACACCACCAACAACACCCGCCAACAACCCCGCCAACCCCGACGCCCCTTCCATCCCCTGAAACCGAACCCACAGCACCTTTCTTTACCGTGGATCTCACCTCCTATGGACCCTTGTCCTCGGCATCCTTGTCCAATTTCGATGCACCTATGGTATCACCTGTCTCCAGTGATTAAAGTCCTCCAAGGCGTATTGTCACCAGGTCTCAAACTGGTTCCTTAAAACCCAAGGCACTTGTCGGTTCCATATTACCTTTGGAACCTTCCACCTTTCGGCAGGCTTACAAATCACAATCATGGCGTCAGGCCATGACTGAGGAATACAATGCACTCATCAATAATGGCACCTGGGTATTGGTTCCACCAGACAAAAATCAGAATGTGGTTGGTTGCAAATGGGTCTACCGTTTAAAGACCAAGGCAGATGGCAGTATTAATTGCTACAAAGCACGCCTTGTGGCCAAAGGATTTCATCAAAGACCTGGTATTGACTATTTTGAGACCTACAGTCTTGTAATCAAACCGGCTACGATCCGACTTCTTCTTGCTATTGCTGTTACTTCGAATTGGATGGTCCATCAACTGGATGTCTCTAATGCCTTTCTTCATGGCTCCTTAGAAAAAGATGTGTACATGTCTCAACCACCCGGGTATGTTGATCCCTCACGACCTGAGTATGTCTGTAAATTAAAAAAATCTCTCTATGGTCTCAAGCAGGCTCCTCGAATGTGGCACAAACGATTGACAGACTCTCTCCGTTCTCTTGGATTTCGGGCTCCAAATCTGATACAAGCTTATATTTTATTCATGATGGTGATTTATTTGTGGTTTGTCTAATTTATGTTGATGATATTCTTCTTATGGGGTCCGATACCTCCTTTATTGGTAACTTGGTCAAGCAATTACAGAGGCAGTTTGCTATCCGAGATTTGGGTCAGTTATCTTATTTTCTGGGGATTGAAGCTTCCTGGCAGCCCTCTGGCCTCTTCCTATCTCAGTCAAAATACATTGCTGATCTTTTATCCAGGTGCAACATGCTTGGCTGTAAAGGCATTTCCACTCCCATGTGTCCCAAGGAACGGCTGAAATTAGGCGATGGTGATCCGCATCCTGATCCTACTGAATATAGGGGTGTCCTTGGGAGCCTACAGTACCTTTGTCTCACTCGGCCCGACATTGCATTCCCAGTTAATAAGCTGTCCCAATTCATGCATGCACCAACGGTCTCTCACTGGCAAGCAGTTAAACACCTTCTTCGGTATTTAAATCAAACCCGCAGCCATGGTTTGCACCTCCACCAAAACTCTAGCCCTATTTTACATGGGTTCACTGATGCTGATTGGGCTGGAAGTCTCGATGACCGGAAATCTTGGACGGGATATGTTATATATCTTGGCCGCAATCCCATCTCCTAGAGCTCAAAGAAGCAAAATTCAGTTGCAAGGCCCTCCACTGAAGCCGAATATCGTGCGTTAGCCACCGGAGCCTCTGAAATTGGTTGGTTACAGATTTTATTACAGGAAATTGGTTTCTCTATACCACGTTCTCCTCAACTTTGGTGTGACAACATTTCTGCCACATATCTCACAGCAAATCCCATTTTTCACAATCGAAGCAAGCACATTGAGGTAGATTTTTTCTTTGTCCGTGATCGCGTCTCCAAAGGACTCCTCACTGTTCGATACCTTCCCACTTCAGATCAAGTGGCCGATATTCTCACCAAACCCATGCTCAAGGACCGGTTTTTATTACTTCGAAACAATTTGAGCCTTCGTTCTCACCCAACTCAAATTGCAGGAGAGTGATAGAGATAGAGATGTGTGATAAATGTAAATTTCAATTTATGTATATTTGTAAGTCTAATCCTTGTAGGGTTAGGGTTCCTCTCCTGTATATATATTCACTTATGTCAATACAACATTTCAAGTCGTTTGATCCACAGACAATCACATGCCACAATTGCAAAGGAATTGGACATTATGCTAGTGATTGTTCCTCTCCAAATCTAAGCCGAGACAACACCCAACCTCGCCCATCATCCAACCTTGCCACCAGCCATGCTCCGCCACACACTTGGGTGGTTGATTCGAGTGGTCTCATCATATGACCTCCGAATTGGGAAACCTGAACCTTCACTCTGAATATCAAGGACCTGAGGAAGTTACAATTGGTAATGGCTCAAAATTCAAAATCTCTAGAGTCAGTTAGTCGTCCTTCAAAATTAGGGATGATATCTTTCACATCCGTAATATTTTGCATGTCCCTCATTCTTCTCAA
Organism: Euphorbia tirucalli; assembly: GCA_039660915.1. NCBI lineage: Eukaryota > Viridiplantae > Streptophyta > Magnoliopsida > Malpighiales > Euphorbiaceae > Euphorbia > Euphorbia tirucalli. The sequence continues at coordinate 2,602,400 of CM077638.1, forward strand.
AATTTATTGTCTGTTTATGCTTTAACTAACGCTAACCCCGTTTTTGTTGAATTCTTTGCTAACCATTTTTTGATTAAGGATTTGGCAATGGGGAGCATTCGATACAAAGGCCGGAGTGATAATGGACTATACTCGTTGTGTGCGGCAGCATTGAAATTGGACTCATCCACGGGTTCTTCTTTCCCTTCAGCAAATTTAGCTTCTCTTACTACTTGGCATGATCGTCTAGGACATGCCAACTTTCCTCTTGTTAAGCAATTATTACGATGGAATAAAATTAGTTTTTCTGATTCCAAACATTCTATGTGCAACTGTTGCTCAACTAATAAAAGTCATAATTTACATTTATCACACATCTCTATCTCTATCAATAGGAAGGTCATAGCCAATTAAGAACAAAAAGACTTGTAATTTCAACAAGAGGAGTCATGGAAATAATTAACCCTTAGCCCTAAACTGAAAAGAGCATATTGTGAAGGAGCTTCCAAGATGCACATTATTAGAAAAATAATATTGACTTGGAGAGGATTGCTTTTTTTACTACTCTTGCTGTCTAGCTCTTGATTTTTCATTTTCCCCTTCTTGTGATTCTAACAATAGCTCTCAATTTCCATTTTCCCCTTGTCTCCAGTTCTTTTAAATCTAACAATGGCTTCACCAACCGCAAGGGTCACCTTTTGAGTAGTAATTTTGTTAATCCTTAAAATGTTTCTCATCTACGTCGGTCATCCTCTCTATTGGAAAATCTTCGTGAGAATAAACGCACCATCAAACAAGGTTCCATTTCTCTGTCTCTCGATATACTCACATGCATCTATGTTTCTTCGCTTGTTTGATCAAATTTTTGAATTTAATTTGTTTTCTGTTGCTAAATTTCAGAATTTAATTTGGTATGCGTTCTTATTTTTTGATTTGGTTCTTCTTCTTCATCTTTCTTCTTTTTGATTTGAAATTCGAACTTAAAAAATTAGAATATGGAGTAAAGTGCATCTATTCTATAATGGGTTGTATTAAAAAAAAAAAAGAAATTCCACTACTTAAGCAATCATCAGGCATCTTTATGTTCTTTTTAATTGGGTTTCTTCTTTTTGTGATTTTGTGAATTTAGCTTGTTTAACTACATTTTCTACTTCCATATCTAAAATTTGCATTTCAGCGTTAATTAGGTTGTAGTTTTTCCGTTATAAGGATGAGAGAATACATGTACAAAATCTGAAGTTTGTCTATTTTTATGTGGAATGTAATCATACTGCTAACTTATATCTTTTAAAAAGCCTTTAGCTGTTTGGTTTTTAAATTAATCCGATTCAAAAAGTAATTGATGTTGTGAATGATTAAAATCAGTTGATAAATAGTTTTTCCACAATGTTGTTAGGTTTGAAATCTTTTTTGCAAAATCAATGCAGCTTACTGTTAGCTAGATTATTAGTATTCTTTAATCTAAAAAACTAGAATAGATTTAGAAAGCCTACATTTATTTGCTATATTCTCCCTAAATTTATGAAATTGTCACAGTTGCATTTTGGTTCCTGTCTATCCAGAAATGATATTGCATTTTATTTCAATCGTTTATATGTTCTGGTGGAGGACTTAATAGGCTTTAGTTTGGAGTTGTTTATAAGTTGCTTCAATATTGGGACTATTTGGCTTCTTTTTCTTTTAAAATACTTTCATCAGTTCAAAAAGATGATTAGTTATATAATTTCAATTAGTATGGAGAAATGGATGGTTTGGTGATTGTTTGTTTTAATTTAATGTGTTGTTTTTGGAATTAATAATGAAGTCAATCCTTATTAATATTAGTGTATGAGCTGTTATTAATATATAAACAACATATTGCTAACAAAGAAAAAATTCTACTTAGTTCATTCAAGCAGAAAGGAACTAGCCACAGATATTGAAGCACTAAAGAAGATTGCAGGAACTGAATAGAATCTCAATATTGAGCAGTTTAAGTTTGTCATCTTTTTATTATAGTACCCAACACCTTTGTTGCAAGACATATTGATATTATCTTGTAATTTAAATAAGGCCTTTTTTTTCCCTAATTGATAGAGTATAAGGGTACTATTGTATTTATGTATTCAATCAAGGGTTACTAGTGGTATTATAGCTAAACCCTAACCCTAATATTGTATATATATACATGGCATACAATCAATAATAATTACTCTTTCAGCCACATTTTCATGGTATCAGAGCAGAAGAAGGCCTGACAGCCGAAAAGATTCTGGGCCCCTATTTAAAGTCCTGGTGGAGTTTGGGATAGTGAAGAAAACTAGACCCGTTGATAACCTTGGACCTTAAGAGAGAGAGGCCAAGGAATGTTTGACAAGTGACAACTGGTCCAGGCCCAGTTGCACTTGAGGGGGAGTGTTGGAGATGTTGGGGAATCCCACATCAGAAATAAAAAAGAATTAAGAGTGGTATATAAGTGGTGTAGATTAGGCCTTAACACAAGCAAATTGGTTTTGTGTTACATGGACTCAACCACGCTTATGTACTCACTCATATGGATTTTTCTAAAGCCTTCTTACACGGCACCTTGGATGAAAAGGTCTTCATGACTCAACCACCGGGATTCTTCAATTCCTCCTTTCCTCATCATGTGTGTGCATTAAAGAAATCTCTGTCTAGGCTCAAGCAGGCTCCTCGAATGTGGCACCGTTGTTTAACCGAAGCTCTTGTAGCCCTTGGCTTTAAAGGCTCCAAATCTGATTGTTCCCTATATTTCTATTGTCATGGCCGTGACAAATTGCTATGCCTCATTTATGCTGATGATCTACTACTCACTGGGAATAATCGAGCTACTCTTGGTCGCATTATTGGCTCTCTCCAGTCAAAATTTGCCATTAAAAATTTGGGGCTGCTTAAGTACTTCCTCGGTGTTAAAGCTCACTGGCACTCTTCTGGTCTTTTGCTTACTCAAACCAAGTATATCAAGGATTTTATTGACATGTACTTCCATGCATCAATGATGCAGCATCTGCACACTCGCTTGCACTTTGGAGAAATTACATCTCAAGTCCGGTGAACCTTTGACCGATCTGAGCCAATATCGGAGTGTAGTTGGCTCCTTGCAGCATCTTTCTCTCACAAGACTGCATATAGCTTACTCTATTAACAAGGTGTACCAGTTTTTGCATGCGCCTACATCAGCTCATTAGGTTGCCGTGAAAAGAATCTTAAGGTATCTTCGCCAAACTTCTCATTATGGCATTTCTCTAAGGCGAGATTCTTCTATACTTCTTTAAGGTTTTTGTGATGCTAATTAGGCAGGTCCCTGGATGACCGTAAGTCCACCTCAGGTTATATCATCTTCCTCAGCTGTAACCCTATTTTGTGGAGCTCTCGCAAGCAGCGAGCTGTAGCCCGTAGCTCAACCGAAGCTGAATACAGGTCCCTAGCTACTACCTCCTCTGAGTTGCAATGGAGTCGCATTCTTTTGATAGAACTTGGGTTTTGGTTACCTCAGCCTCCACGGGTTTGGTGTGATAACTTGAGTGCCACCTATCTCACTGCCAATCCCATCTTTCATTCTCACAGTAAGCACCTTGAGGTTGACTTCTTTTTTGTTCATGATCAAGTAGCACGTCATCAACTTGATGTTCAATTTGTCAATTCTGTTGATCAACTCGCCGATGGCCTCACCAAGCCCTTGTCTAAATCATGCTTTCGGCTTCTTTGTTCCAAGTTGAACTTGACTTCCACCCCCGTTCAACTTGTGGGGGAGTGATAGAGTATGTATTTATGTATTTAATCAAGGGTTGCTAGTGGTATTATAGCTAAACCCTAACCCTAATATTGTATATATATACACGACATACAATCAATAATACTTACTCTTTCAGCCACATTTTCACTAATGTATTTTCCCAGTCCATCATTGTATTAATAATATAGATCGGTAAATTCATGTGTACTCACAAACAAATGCTCATACCATATTTGAGATATATACAAAACATAACTATACTTATTTGCTATTTATACACTTTTTATACACTCTTATACATTGTTATACACTTTTTATTCCCTATTATACATTGCTTATAAACTATTATACATTGTTATACACTATTTATACAATGTTATACATTGTTTATACACTTCTTATATATTGTTAAACATTGCTTATACATTATTATACACTCTTTATACACTGCTTATACATTGTTATACATTGTTATATATTGCTATACATGATTGTACACTGCTTATACATTGTTATACATTGTTATACACTGTTTATACACTTCTCATATGCTGTTTATACATTGTTATACATTGCTATACACTTCTTATACATTGCTTGTACATTGTTATATACTTCTTGTACATTGTTATTCACTGTTTATACACTTCTTGTACAATGTTATACATTGTTATACACTGATATACAATAAATGTAAATTTTTTTAATGTAAATTTTCTTCTTTTTATATACAATATTGCAAGCTTAATGAACACTAATTAATACTGTTGTTTTCAGACCTTTGATACCTTACTGCGAAAGTTACAAAAATTTATTACTCATGGAGCATTTGTGGCTGATTTGTATGCAGGAGCTGGTGTGATTGGGTTTCATTGGCTTCTACCAGAAAATGCAGTCAAGATTTATGCTTATTCTAATTCTAAATGCTGTAAAGCATAATTTTTAAGTTGAAATGATGAAAATTTGATTGGATTGTTGCTTTGTATTACAAGGTATAACTAAGTTATAATATTTATAAAATTTATAAATACATTGTTATACACTATTATACATTATTATATACTGCTTATTCATTGTTGTACATTTCTTATATAAAGAGCTTTTGATTTTTAGTTTTGGGAGATCCCATAACTTAGTTTTAATTTTATGTTTTTGTAGAGGAATTCTAGCAGTGAAGTGGAGGCGACAAGGCAAAGGATTTCGACGAAGGCAAAGAACCAACAACAGTCAAATCTTATACCAACTGTTAATTAGCTAATCCATAGTAATTTTGGTTAATTATACTTCACCATTTTTAGTTTAGGATTCTTGTAAGGGAATTGTATTGTAAAGGAATTGTATCTTATTGTATCTCTCCTATTTAGGATAGAACTCTTATTACACCCTAATTAGGGTTACACACCTCTTGTATATATATACTATTATTATAAATGTATTTCACACGGCTTATTATTCTTTCATGGTATCAGAGCTCTAGGGAGTTTACATAACTAGCCGAAATTTTCTTTTTTTTTTTTTTCCTCTTTCTTCTATTCCGCCGACAGCTATGGCCACCACCGAAACCCTATTAAGCAGCTCCTCTTCGAGCTCCCCCTCCACTACTTTCATCGATCAATCAACACCGCATATCACAAACTCTGATTTTACAACTAACGCTCCACTTTTTCATCCACTATTCCAGTCCCCATTCATCCAAATAATCATCTTTTTGCCAACAATTTTCTGATTTGGAAGAGTATTGTTACACCCATGCTTAAGGGGTATGGTCTGATGGGATACGTTGATGGCAGGATTAAGCCACTGACCCAATTTAATGAAACAGGTGAGGAAATGCCTGAATATTCAACCTGGGAATGCAGGTATCAGCAGGTTCTCGCTTGGCTACTCAATTCAATTGGTGAAACTCTTCTACCGCAGGTTGTTGGCTCGGCAACAGCCAAGGACGTTTGGGATCATTTACTGGCCGCATATTCAGTTAGGGCCAGGCCACAAATAAAAAATCTCCGCCACCAATTAGCTCATCTTTGTCGCGGTAATGATTATATCACTACTTATATTCAATCCGCAAAAAGTATTAGTGATGAATTAGGAGCTTTGGGTTTTCAATTACCTGAAAACGATTTGGTTGATGCAATTATTATGGGTTTAGGTGAACCTTATGATATATTCATGCGTACCATGGCAACCAAAACCGAATTAATTACCTTTTCTAATCTTGTTGGTTTACTTCTTACTGAGGATAGACAAATTAAATTTAATGGTGCATTATCGGGAATTCCCCCCACTGCCCAATATGCTAGTCGTAGTTTGGCTTCGAATCGAGGGCGAGGCGGAGGTCGCCATTCTGGTCGAGGAAGGGGCAATGGCCGGTTTGGCCAACAGCATCAATTCGGGCAGATTCAACAGCCACACAAGGGGTTGTGAGCGGATGACGTTTTCGACGGAACGCGGAACTCTCTCGGAAGAGAGCCTCAAGATCGGGCAACCCTCCCTCGCATGGGGTTTTTGTAAATGGAAATCACATTTTGGAAAATAGAATTATTTCTTAAAAGAACCGAGACCCAAGTCTCGATGAATATTGTAGGAGTCGCCACCCGGCTCAGCTCAACCGGGAAATTTATAGCGTAGCTGAACTGGATGAACGACCGCTACACTATCCAGAGATCTAGGTCTGGACAAGTCCCTTATTTCGTGTCTAATTAAAATAAAAACGAACAATGTTCATAGATGGTATTTCAAATTCTAAGATAAATTTTATTGCATTAGATTAAGCATACAGCACGCATACAGATAAAAGAAAATAAAGCAGTAGATAATTGAATTATTACAACCCGATTGAATAAAAATAAAAACTCTCAACCTCACTTTACAACCGCCTAATATACACGATTTATCTAAAAATTACAATCGCCTAAAAATACACGAATAAATCTATTAAATACATCCAAAATAAAAATAAAAAGCAGCAAAACGGAGGGTTAGCATAATTTATGGCACACCATAAATAGGACTCAAATAGGACAGAATTGGGAAAATGAGAAATCGGGGGCATGTATTTAGGGGGATAACCGGGTCAGCTCGGCTAGCCGGCTTGATTAGACCTGGAAAATAGTTTTGAAATGTCCCTGTATTTTGGTTTTGTGAGAAAATCATTTTGAAAACAATTTATTTTCCGATTTACTTCAATTTCACATGTGAGGTGGGTCGGTTTTCAGGAGAATCGGGTCTTCGTCGTGGTATTATTATAAATGCAATTACATTGGAAATTAAATCTAAGGTCGTGAATGCACATAACAAAATTCATGTTTGATGATTTTCTGATTTTCTGAATTTTTATGGATTTTTAGAAATTTTTCGGGGATTATTCTGGAAATTCTGCCACTGGACAAGTATTACAGTCGTACGACTGTAGCTATGGTCGTACGACTGTAATTACAGTCGTATGACTGTAAATCTTCTAATTTCAGGATTTTGCCAAAATTATTCAAATAAAACCAAAAGAAATCAGCAGGAAATCAAGAACACTCGTACGACTGTATTTACATTCGTACAACTATTCATCAAGTCAAGAACAGTCGTACGACTGTTCTTGATTTCCAGAAACAGCAAACGAGAAAATTAAGTTCAAATGCACAAAAACGCATCAAATCACCCAGAAAGTACAGAAAAATATGGGATTGAAGTATGTTTACCTCTTTGGCGTTGATCCACCATAGGAATGACCCCTGGCAATGCGCCAATCCCCTTCAAATTGCTCCTTTTCCTTTGAGTTGAGGTTTGAAGAGTTGGGTCCAAAATCTCCAAAATGTTAGGGTTTCTGATGGTTTTTTAGTCCACAATTAATTTAGTTTAGAGTGTCAAATTATTAACCTAGGATTTCTAATAGGTTTTTATCTTAACACTTGAGAATTATAAGAAAAAGAAGAGGAAAAAAGCTTATGTTTTGTGGTGGTTCTTTTCCTTCACTTTTTCTCTAAATTGTTCTGATTTTCTTAAGCCTAAAAAGTCCCCTCTACTTCTCTTCTTTCCTCTCTTATTTGCCCTTACTTACTGCAAGAACCGGAGCAATTAATGCTCTCAAAATCAATATCGGTTTTCTTATGTCATAGGTATGGTCTACTGCACCTGCTCCCAGTTTACAGTCGTACGACTGTAAGCCGCACGACTGTAATTACAGTTGTGTGACACGTGCACTTTTTTTTTAAGGACGAAAAATTCCGGAGCTTACAGGTGTCTACTTCTAATTCTATTTCAGCTCCTACTACAGAGGATACTATGTGCTATAATTGTCTGGGTCTTGGTCACAAAGCTGATGTATGTCCCTCTCCAAAAAGAAACAGACACCGTAACTCAACCTCACCCTCATCCAATATTGCTGCCACTCTTCCTCAACAGTGGGTTGTTGAAACCGGGGCCACTCATCACCTAACATCAGATATGGAAAACCTGGCCCTTCATTCTGAGTATGATGGGCCTGAAGAAGTGCAGATTGGCAATGGTAAATTCCTTCCTATTTCTCATGTTGGTTCAAATACCTTTTTAGTTGGCAATTTGTCTCTTAAATTTCGCAATATTCTTCGTGTTCCTTCAGCTAACCGAAATTTGTTATCTGTTTTTGCACTAACCAATTCTAATCCTGTTTCTGTTGAATTCTTTGCTGACCATTTTCTTATTAAGGATCTGGAGTTGAAGGCAACTTTGATCCGCCGCTGGAGTGATGGGGGACTTTACACTTTATGTTTAAATTCCAGATTCAATTCTTCTGTTAGTGCAAATTTTGCTAGTTTGGATATTTGGCATGCCCGCTTGGGGCACCCTTCTTTGTCAACTGTTAAACGTACTTTTAATTTCAATAAAATTTAGTTTGCTTCTTCACATGCTTCATTATGTAATGCCTGTGCCATAAGCAAAAGTCATAAAATGCCCTTTTCATTATCTGATTCGGTTTCATCTGCTCCTCTTGAATTAATTTGTGCTGATGTATGGGGACCTGCTCCTATGAAATCTTATGATGGTTATTCATTCTATGTCTTGTTCTCTTATCATTATTCCAAGTATACATGGTTGTATTTCATAAAAAAACAAATCGAAAGTCTATGATATTTTTGTTCAATTCCGTACTCTTGTTGAAAAATTTTTTTCCAAGCCAATTAAGATTTTTTAATCTGATGGGGGGGGGGGAGAATTTCAGAAATTAATACCATACCTTCGAGACAATGGCATATCTCATCGTGTTTCTTGTCCATATACTCCTAAACAGAATGGTAGAGCTGAGAGAAAACATAGACATGTAGTTGAAACAGGTCTCTCTTTACTTCATCATTCTCACATGCCTATCTGTTATTGGACTACTGCATTTGACTGTGCTATGTATAACATCAATCGGTTACCTACACCTACTATCTCTCATGATAATCCTTTTCATAAGCTCTTTGGTGAAAACCCTGATTATACATTCTTAAAGGTTTTTGGTAGTTTATGCTACCCCTGGCTGTGTCCCTATACCAAACACAAATTAGAACCTCGGTCTCTTCCATGTGTCTTCTTGGGCTACAGTAAAATTCATAAGGGTTATAAATGTCTTGATTCTCGTACTGGCAAAATCTTTATCTCATGCCATGTCCTTTTTTATGAACAGGTGTTTCCATTCTCTGATGTTCAATACACTTCCATGACGTCGGTATCAACATCTCATCTTGGTCCGCTGCCATACATTCCCATATCTAAAAAAACCGTAACCAAACCAGCACCCATGCCATATCCATAGATAACGAAACACCAATCACGGCCCAAATGACCCCGAAACCGAACCAGCGACCAGTTAACTAACACCCAGAAACCGACACAGGAAACGAACCTGAACCAGTACCCAGAAACGTACCTGAACCGGAACCCGAAAACATCCCTGAACCAAAACCAGAAATTCAAGTCCCTAAGCCCGAACCAGAAATTCAGTCCAGAATTGACACGCCGACTTCTGTAGTACATTGTTCCTCTCCCACCGAGTCCCCTGGGGTACGGGATACTTTTTTTTTTATAAGTAACGTGGGAAGAAGGAAGGGAGAGTCAAAACATCCCAACTAGGTTGGCACCTTAAGACACTCCACTTCACAACACCCCGAAATCCAAGGGGGTACGGGATACTTTATTAGGTGTTCCTCTCGTTGTTGATTTTTAGCTATACTCAACTGATGCTCTGTAATCTGCAAATGCAAATCCTGGTCCTGTTGTTAACCGTAGTAAACGGGTAGTGAAGCCATGTCAAATACTCAATCTTTTGGCTACAAATTCTCCTTCCATAGCAGTAGAGCCCTCGAGCTATAGCCAAGCTGTAAAATTTCCTGAATGGTGGCAAGCTATGCAAGAAGAATTTGATGCACTCATAGCTAATAAAACATGGGATCTTGTACTAGCTACTGGAGGCCAGAATATAATTGGTTGCAAATGGGTCGATAGGGTGGAACAGAAAGCAGATGGGACCATAGATCGTTACAAAGCTCGTTTAGTGGCCGAGGGATTTAATCAACGTCCTGGAATTGACTTTCATGACACATATAGCCCAGTGGTTAAACCCACTACCATCCGATTGTTATTGTCATTGGCTCTCAGTTTTAAATGGATCACTATTCAACTGGATGTTTCTAATGCTTTCTTGCATGGTTTTTTGGATGAAATTGTCTACATGACTCAACCGCTAGGATTTGCCAGCAAGCAGTTTCCCAATCATCTCTGTCGCCTGAAGAAATCCCTTTATGGCCTCAAACAAGCACCTAGACAGTGGCACCGATGCCTTACAGTTGCTTTACTGCGATTTGGCTTTCGTGACTCCAAGTCTGATGCTTCCTTATATTTTTTTTGCCAGCCCAATGGTAAAAGTTTTCAGTCTTATCTATGTGGATGACATCTTACTTCTAGGTAATTCTCAATCTTTTATGGATCAAGTTGTAGCTTTTCTTCAAAGCCAATTTGCTGTCAAAAATTTGGGCCGTTTCCGCTATTTTATTGGTATTGAGGCGTTGTTCTAAGGGTCTCTTTCTAGATCAGATTAAATATGTGAATGATTTGCTAGTCCGGGCTCAGATGCATTCTTGCAACTCTATTTCTTCTCCTGTCAACACTAGTCAAAAATTGACCCTCAAAGGTGGTGAGCCCTTTTTGGATTCCACACTTTTTCGGTCCATTGTTGGTGGCCTCCAGTACTTGACATTCACACGACCTGATATCTCCTTTACGGTTAATCGGGTATCGCAATACATGCACTCACCCACCGTTAAGCATTGGAGTGCGGTTAAACGGATTTTGCGGTATCTTCGGGGTACAGTTAGTCATGGTTTGCTTCTGCGCCCTTGTCAAGTTGCTCTCAATGGGTTTTCTGATTCTGATTGGGCTAGTTGTCTTGATGATCGCAAGTCTACCACGGGCTTTGTTATATATCTCGGTTGCAATGTGATCTCCTGGTCTTCGAAGAAACAACGGGCTATGTCACGTCCTTCGACGGAAGCTAAGTATCATGCACTTGCTTATGCCACTTCTGAATTGCAGTGGCTTCAGACTTTTCTTCATGAAATCGGTTTTACTAAGCTACCAGTGCCCTCTCTTTTTTGTGACAACTTAAGTGCTACCTATTTGACCCTTAATCCTGTTTATCATAGTCGCAACAAGCATCTTGAGGTGGATTTTCATTTTGTTCGTGACCGTGTACGCCAAGGAGTTCTTCGTGTATCATTTATTGGTTCCGTTGATCAAATTGCCGATGTCTTGACTAAGGGTCTCTCTAAGTCTCGTTTTCTCTTGTTACATGACAAGTTGACTGTTCAACCTTTTCCCAGTTCAACTTGAGGGGGAGTGTAAGGGAATTGTATTGTAAAGGAATTGTATCTTATTGTATATCTCCTGTTTAGGATAGAACTCTTATTTCACCCTAATTAGGGTTACACACCTCTTGTGTATATACTCCTATTATTAATGTATTTCACACAGCTTATTATTCTTTCAATTCTGACTCAAAACCTTTCCTATGGACATACAGCATTCCAAGCTTCAATATGACAAATAAATAAAAGTTCCTAGTTTTTATTTTCTCAAAATTATAGCCAATTAAGAACAAAAATACTTGTACCATAGAATTAGTTATAGAAAAATATCAAAATATCCACCATTTTAGTGACAGTGAAACACACCACAAAATTGAACGGTTGGGATACGCATAGGTTGTAGATCTACGGTAAGAAATACGTTAATACATATTAAATTAATTTTAATCTCACCCAGCCGTCAAACCATATAATCTGTAACAACCAATACACCCTTTTTCCAACTAGTAATTAATTAAGCGCGTAAGATATTAATCACATTTTGTTTGTCATAACGTGTACGACAATTTTGTTTGAATTTCTCCAATTATGTTCTTGACTTTTTTTAAACTTCATTGTTTAAAGGAAGATTATTAGATATAAAGCCTGAAAGATTAAGAGTAGTTATTGAAGCAATCTTTAAAATGGGTTATTTTTCTACATTTAACTTCTTTCTTCATCTACTCGTAATTCATTTGCTAGCACTCGTACCCAAAACCAAAACGCAGCCATTTATATACCACGGATGTATAGAAGAAAACGGTAACTACACCAACAATAGTACCTACCAACAAAACCTCAATAACCTCCTCACTTCCATCTACAACAACACTCAAATCGACTACGGGTTCTACAATTTTTCCAACGGTGAATACCCCGACCAAGCCTTCGCGATTGCCCTATGCAAACCAGACATTAGCCCCGAAATATGTCGTGCCTGTGTAAGAAATGCAAGTGAATATCTCGTAGCTAGTTATTGTCCAAATGTTAGAGAGGCGATGGGAGGACAAGATGATTGTATGGTAAGGTACGCGTCTCGCAACATATTTAACCTCAATGAAACAGCACCGTGGTTTTGGGGTTATGGTTTGAAAATTTACCTCTGACCCAGCCGGTTTCATCGAGTCCAGGGAGACCTTGTTGAATAGGCTAGGTGATGAAGCTTCAGCAGGAGATTCGCGTCAGAAGTTCGCAATGGGAAACATCGATGCCCCGGCTTCTAAGACTATATATGCACTTGTACAGTGTACTCCTGATTTAATAGACGATGAATGCAGAAATTGTTTGCAGTTTGCACGAAATAAATCACAGAATTTTTCTGATAGGAGTGGTGGAAGAGTGGTTTTGCCAAGCTGTAATATCCGATATCAGGTTAACCGTTTCTATACTCCAATTTCTCCTGCATCTCCCGCTGCATCTCCTCCAGGTAATATAATTAATCATTTGGATCTTTTAAAGTATCTTTTGGGATCTCATTATATATATAATTGTGATTATATCCATATTATGACTTTTTGTCAGGCCACGTTTTTTATGGGGAAAATAGTATAAAGGAATAAGTGTTATATCTATGTCATGTAAATAATTAACCTCAAAGGTTTAACTGATGGGTAAGGTCTAATTACACTCCTCCGCACACGAATGAATTACATTGTGGAAGATCAATTTTATCGGTGCCATGTAAAATAGTTCAATTTAATTTGTTTCTACAAGAAATTTCAGCTCAATTTTACCGACATGATAGAAAATCTAGTTTAACTTTACCATTTTCTAAGTAAATATCGATGAAAATCAATGACGAAATTTTCAGAAAAGGGCAAAATTAAACTAAAATTTTGAATCACAAGGGAAAAATTTAAATAATTTGCACGGTGAGGATAAAATTGAGCTTCCTATTAACCCTTAGCCCTAAACTGAAAAGAGTGGATTGTGAAGGAGCTTCCAACATGCACGGGGAAATTATATAATGGACCCGGTCCATCTGAACGTTTTCAATAAAAAATTGACACATAAACATTTTTTAATTTCCGAATGATTATATTGCTTACGTGTCAGTTTTTCAGTGGAACGGTCCACATGGATTCCGTCCACTATAAAATTTCTCAGATGCACGTTATTAGAAAACAAATATTGACTTGGAGCCATATGTAAACTATCCAATTTAGTCCTAAAATTTGAAAAATATTACAAATAATTCCAAAAAAAAAATAATAATAATAATAATAATAATAATAATAATTATTTGCATGGAGGCCGAGGCCATTACCTGCCAATGCTGCCATAAAGTGGCTCTACTCCAGTCTGAACTTTGATCATTTGGTGGATTTAAACCTTGAAGTTCAATTGATTTTTTGTGAAAAAATTTTTGCTCTGCTTTGATAATCATATCATTAACTCAAGAATTTCTTTTCAGGAAAGAAGAGATCAAGTTCTATCATCATCATCATTGTTACTGTTGCTGTAATGGTTCCTGTAGTACTTGCAGTTTTCATCTGCATATATACAAGAACAATGAAGAAGAAGAAATTAAAATGTGAGTTAATTAGATATCATGAAATTAGATATCAACAGAAATCATGTAATTTCTTGGGATTGTTTTCTTCTGATTCCTTTTCTACCCAAAATATGGTTCAGCAGTTATTGACGAAATTGAAGAGGTTGAATCATTGCAATTTGACTTTGACTCTATTATAACTGCAACAGACGACTTTTCTGAAGCCAACAAACTTGGCCAAGGTGGATTTGGTTCTGTATACATTCAACTTTACTTGCGCTGACAGTGAAGGTTAGTTTTATAGCAAGAATTCTATTGTGGTATCAAATCTGACTGATTTGAAACCGCTATAATCATGTTATGTCAATACAACATTTAATGAAATGATATTTAAAATACATTCAATAGTTTTTTAAAAAATAAAACGTAGATGTTTTTGCCTCTTCGTTTGGATGTATTTATTAGTATTCAAATATGATTCTCTTTTTACAAACTTAGGCAATGATTATAACTAGATGGGTAGAAATTCAATAGTTTTAATTGAGGATTGGATATCACAAACACCAAATGTTGAGTAACTTAGAAATATGTTTTGCCAAAATATATAAAAATTACCCAACCAATTTCAAACAAACATACAAAAATATATACAAAAAGGTAAATGACAAATTTGAAAGAAAATTCAAATTATATATATATATATATATATATATATATATATATATATATATATATATATATATATATATATATATATATTTGTGAGAAAAAAAATGGAAATATTCTACTAACCAGACTGGTTCACGACTGTTGAGCTGATATGACAGCAATCCAACAGTCTAGAAATATCCAGTTCAGGACCACATTAGATACCCTCAAACAATAATTTATATGCTATTTTTAGTTCGTACTCATCTATTAAGCTTTTGGGTCGATTAGTTCTTTACTAGAGAATATTTACTGTGAACCTGCCCTATAAGAATCTTTTAATGAAATTTAATGAGAAAAAGGAACATATATATACATTTCAGTTCTCAAATACCCATTCTATATATATATATATATATATATATATATATATTGTATTTGCAGGGTACCCTTTCAAATGGACAAAAAATAGCTGTGAAGAGGCTATCGAAGGGATCAGGACAAGGTGAACTAGAATTTAAGAATGAAGTCTTATTAGTTGCCAAGCTTCAACACAGGAATTTAGTTAGACTATTAGGTTTTTACTTTGAAGGAGATGAAAGACTTCTTATCTATGAGTTTGTGTCAAACTCAAGCCTTGACAAATTCATATTTGGTAAGCTATCCCATTATTTTAGTTACCGCATTGGAGGAGAAATGCTAAAAATGGTTCGAAATCAAACTGGTTTGAAACCACTCAAATGCTAACACATTAGCTCTACTGCTAATGTGTCAGCATCTAAGTGGTACCAGTTCATTGTAAAAATTTTGATATATAAAACTTTACTTTGTTCTTCCCTGTGTTAGTTTGCTTATGTGATTCTCGACAATCAATATTTTTAGACCCAATCAAGAGAACCGAGTTAGACTGGGTAACACGCTACAAAATCATCGGAGGCATAGCTCGAGGTCTTGTTTACCTTCACGAAGATTCTCGACTTCGAATTATTCATCGTGATCTAAAAGCTAGTAACATTCTATTAGATGAAGAGATGAAGCCCAAAATATCGGATTTCGGAATGGCAAGACTATTTAGAGTAGATCAAACACGAGAAAGTACAAGTAGAATCGTGGGCACCGTGTAAGCACATGACATTTAAGCATATATAAATGTAATAAAAGCTTCAAACTTTCTACAATAAGAATCCAACAATTCAGTTAAAAGTTTTACCTTTATATATTTGATTTAATATTGATAATGTTTTTGGTTCTTTTTTCTTTTTCTTTTTGCAGTGGGTATATGGCTCCAGAATATGTAAGGCGTGACATTTCTCAATGAAGTCAGATGTATTTAGTTTTGGTGTGTTAATTTTGGAAATTGTGAGTGGCCAAAAGCAAAATGGTCCCGGTATTGGAGACCAAGAAGAGGACCTTCTATCCTTTGTAAGTATAATGAGGGTCATTAAATTTTACTAGAAAAAATTATTTAAGATATTAAAATTTGAAAACATAAGAAAGTGGAAAACTCATGTGAATCCTAATCCCCAGAGGATCAAATATAAAGACTATTTTTCCTATTTCATGAATGGAGATAAGGATGAGGAACCTCCATCCAAACGGAGACAAGGATTTGGAGAGTAGTTTCTATCCTCAATCACCCCATTTATAATCATAGGCTCACGGTTCAAATATTTATAGCATCATTGGTTCGTTTGGTGTGTTTCAGTTAGGTTCAGTTTTTGCTCATCCTTAATCCTAGCTACATTACATGATATTTGTAGGTGACCTAACATAAAATTAACCCCAAATGACGCCTCAAAGAATAGAGTTGTCTCATACTTATGAATGACACAATTACCTTTATAGCTAGTCAATATGAAATACTTAACTGGCATTAAATTAATTTTTTTTTTTCGTAGGCATGGAGAAACTGGAATGAAGGGACAGCTTTAAATGTGATGGATTCGACCTTAATTGATGGTTCAAGAGGTGAAGTGATGAGATGCATTCACTTAGGATTACTATGCGTTCAAGAAAGTGAAGCTAATCGGCCAACAATGACTGAAGTTATTGCAATGCTAAGTAGCAACACCATCACTATCCAAATTCCTTCCAAACCTGCATTTTTTATTCACAGTCCACAATTAGGAACGCCCACATATAGAAGTGAATATATCTCTCAATCTAGAAATGAAGTTTCGATCACCGAGCTGGTACCCCGATAGAAGTGTCCATCATCAGATAAAGCCTGCTTTAAGTGAAAATGATCGTTCATGGATCATGCCCTAAGTGTTTGTTAAAATGCCTGAGAGAATTTAAAAATGGCTGATGAAGAAATGGGAAAGTACTTAGAGTTTGAAAAGTCAATGCCATCCTTTTTCTCATTTTTCTTAGAATAAATTCTGAATGTTTGCTATATAACAATTTATAATTGTTTTAAAATTAAATCAATCCGCAGCTCTTTAGAGTTTTTTTATCTATATAAAATAGTATATACTTTTTAGAAATGTTACGAAAACCGGACCGGACTGGCCGGTTCGACCGGTTTTACTGCAAACCGGCTATAGGTCCAGTCGGTTTAATTAAAATCAGCGGTTTATTAGAAACCGGAGATGACCGGTTCAATCGTGAAACCAATGAACCGACGAACCGGTCAAAACCGGTTTTCTTGTCCTTCATACTATACTCTGCGTTTTTCTTAGGGGTAAGTAAAATGTGGTTCGGTTAAAAACCAAACATAGAAAATAATATAAATCAAACCAATAAACATTCGGTTTAAATTGAACCGAACCAAACTAGTTTGGTTTGGTTTTGGTTCGGTTTGGTTCCAAACCAAAATTTCCAAATTTTAAAATTGAAACCAATTATCATTATTATTATCATTAAATTATTATTACTTATATATAAATTATTGTAAAAAATGATCTATATTACATATATATTATTAAAATCTCATAAATATAAATTTCATAATAATATAAATATATATTATATCAAATAAAATGTATTTTATATAAATAATTTTTAAATATTTATAGATATTTCATGAATTTATTTTAAATATTTAACATTTGAAACTTATGTTTGATGAATTTATAAGCTTATTTAATATTTCAATAATATTTTTTCCAAAAAAATCGATAATCCGGTATAACCACTGGTTAAACCGGTTGAACCACGTACCAGTAGCTTCACCGATTTGCTGTCCGGTACGGTTATGATAACATTGCTTTTTATAAACTTTTCACATTGATTTTGGATATACATTTTCAAATCACCAATTTAGATTGAGTTGGACATTTGATCTTTTTATACAACTGATTTAGAGATATTAAATGTTTATTTATAAATATATACCGCATAAATTAAGATATTATACTAGATTTTTTTTATTTAAAAATTATAAAACAAAAAAAAGTAACATATTACAATGTCAATCTACTAATTGCAAGTCAATCTACTAACTACAATGTCAATAAACAATACCCATTTTTATTTTTTAATTTTTTTTTTCATTAATTACTTTCATTTTTATTATGTTTGAATTTCTTTCAGAATTTGACAATAAAACTAAATTTCATTTTTATTAAAATTTAATTTTGTTATCTTAAATTTTATTTTAATTATGAAAACCCACAAAAGAATATGGGTTTGGGCTAAGTCTTGGGTCTCGAAACATTATACCGATTCTTGATGGACTATTTCAACAAGCTTAGCAGCTTTAAGGTTCCTAATTTTGGTCAACCACAATTTTTTTAAAAAAATCTGTTTATATCAGAAGTTGGTCAACAATTTCACCGCCAAACACTTTTGGAACACTTTGAATTCTAGAACCTTTTAATTTATGAATTTCCAAAAAATGATATGGGTTTAACAATGTTATTATAACCAAATTGGAGAATGAACCGATGAAGCTACTGGTTTGATAATTTAACCAGTTAATCGGTTTGAACCGGTAGTTTATCTGCATATTTATATTTAAAAAATACTATTTAATAATATATTATTAATAAATTATGGTACAATTCATCTAAAAAAATATTACTTAATAATATATTATAATTAATTATTATTATTTTTAAAAACCAAAAAATTTAATCAAACTGACCGGACCAATAGTCGATTCGCAATTTAACCGGTGAAACTGACCAATCAGATTTGGTTTTGATAACATTGATATTTAATATTCCATTTGTCCCACGAATAGAAAGACAAATTTAATTTACGTGTTTACCTGTCCCGTAAATCTTATATAATTTTTAGTTTATTAATTACTAACTACTATTATTTTTTTTATTATACTTAAAATTACAAAATTTAGAATAAATGAAATTTTCTATTTATTAAATCACTTTATTAATTTAGATTATATTAAGATATAAAGTTTAATATTTTACTATTCAATATGAAATTACATTTGTGCAAATATCCATTGGACGAATAGAGTAAATAGTTCCATTCGGTTCATAACAAATTATGTTTGAAATTGTTCACCAAAGACAATAAAGTATTAATGAAGCTATTGAAATATTTAATTTACCCTTAATACTTATCTCCTAAAAATTATACTTTCCATATTAAATTTACTTTTCTTCTTAATATTATGGCTTGATCATATTGTTAGCATTAATTACTAATTCTCTCTTTAGTTCAAGTAAATGGCAAATTCAAGAAGCAATTTCCAAAAATGCATATATAATATAAAATATCACGTAAAATAGAAAATTTTAGTTTATCTAAAACGTCATTTTTTATAAACCAGAAGAAGTACAATGCCGCAAAAAAAAGAAGCCGGTCCAAGATAGCTTTTGATTATTATTCCTCATCCATCTCCGCATGTGAATGAATGCTTTTGGATTTGAAAACATGTACAATACGAGCTCATTATTGGTTTTTTTATTATTATTATCTTCGACATCATTCCGTATGCAGATATCCTTTTTAATTGGGAGGATACAAACTCTCCACTACTTATACCTAAAATGTTCTAATAGTATATTGTAACCCAAAAATGTAAATTAATAGAAAAGTTTTAAGATTATCTCTTTGTTAATAAAAAATTCTTGCCTTTATTGACAGCTGCAATTCAAGAAATTTTCTTTTGTTGCAACGTATGACTGTTCAACGCTGAAAATGCCATTTCTGATTTGTTAAATTGACCTTGTAATACTCCTTGACCAATTAAATTAAACAACACCATTAACTTAATTACCATCCATAATACACATAACCCAATCAAACCCACCTCCCTCTCACAAAAACATCGAATGGGTTACTTACTGAGACTTAATTATTTCTGTTATTGTCTCTATCTTCTTCCTCTTCTTCTTCTACACTCAACTTTTTTTCTAACAGCTGAAGCCCAGCCAGATTTCGTACTGGCATGGTGTTACTACGAAAGAGGAAACTACACATCTGACAGCATCTACAAAACTAACCTCGACACCCTCCTCTCCTCCCTAAACTCCGCCGCTGACACCGGCGACGGATTTTACAATCTCTCCGTTGGTCAAACCCCAAACCAAGTCAACGCAAAAGCACTATGCAGAGGAGACATTTCACAAGACGACTGCCGAAGCTGTATCCTTAATTCCACCGAAAAAATCCTGCAAATTTGTCCTAACCAAAAAGACGCATTAGGAGTTTACGATTTCTGCTCAATTCGATACTCAAATAGATCCATTTTTGGTGTTGAGGAGACGTCGCCGATAGTTTCTAGAATGTTTCCAAAAAATGCTTCGGATGTGAACGAGTTTACTCGGGCACAGAAGAGTTTGTTGAATCGGTTGAGAGGGGAAACTGCGTCCGGCGATTCTCGTCGGAAATTTGCGATGGGTGATGAAAGTGCTGGATTTGAGAGGGTTTATGGGCTTATGCAGTGTAGTCCTGATTTGTCTGGGCAGGAATGTGATGATTGTTTAGGTCAAGCAAGTGTGGATTTTGCGAAGTGTTGCGCAGGGATATTGACTGGGCATGTGTTTAAGCCTAGCTGTCAACTTTGGTTTGATGATAACCTTTTCTATCAGGTTACTCCTTCCGCTGCACCCACTGAAGGTATGGTTTATTTTGAATATTGTATTGGTTTGTAACTATTATGGTCATACCACGTCGGCATTTGATCTTGGATTACAGCTAAATTTTTAATATTAAATATGCATAAATCATCCTAAGATTCGTCATTTTTTATTATTCATTTTATCTTCATTTGAAATTATGTTTTTAGCTGTTCGAATTATATTTTTATATATTTGATATGGCTTATAAGAAAAACATTTTTTTCAAATTGTAAAACACAATTCTATATGAAATAAGTAACATTCTTTCAATTGAGTATTAAATATTTTTATTTAATTTATTAAAGACTCAATGCGTCAAATATGCAAGTATAGTTTGGTTTTAACTCGCAAAACTTTTCAGCTAGGTTTACTTAGGGGTGAGTAAAACCAAACCGCGAACCAAAAACCGAACCGAATCGAAACTGAAAAACAGAACCGAATTGAACCAAACTGTATTTGGTTTGGTTTTGGTTTTATAAAGTATAATAATTTGGTTTTTGGTTCAGTTTTTGGTTTTGTTGAAAAAACCAAAACCGAACCAAACCGAACTATAATAGGAAAAAATATTTTTTAAAAATATGTATATATATATATATGTTATTTTGCATATTATATATTTATATTATTATATAGTTTGTATTTATGAGACTTTAGTAATATACATGTAATATAAATCCTTTTTAAGCAATACTTTACATGTAATTTATAAAAAATAATGATAATAAAAAATATATTGTGCCATATACAAAATACAACTGTTCACAAATTAAAATATATGGATCAATTTGATAAATTTGACCAAGTACAAGAACAAAATCTTATTTTCTTGAATATGTTAATTCCCTTAATCAATTTGACGCCTCTTTTCCTTTTTCCGAAAATCACTATCAAATTAATATATTAATCTTGATTAGTTAGAACGGTTAATTAAATCAAATCGTTGTTTAGAAAAAAATGAATCAAATTTATCAATAAATTAAGGATTTAATTATGCGCAGGAAAGAAAAGCGACACAGCACGAACGGTCGTTATTATCGTTGTTCCAATAGTCAGTGTGGTGATAATAGCAATCTGTATCTTCCTATTCTTAAGAGCACGAAAGCCAAGGCCAAAAGCTAATAGTAAGCAAAAATTGGTCTGATATTTGCTTAATTAATCCGAATTTGTTTTATTTGATTAGCATTTGTGCTAATTTTTACACACACCCCCCCCCCCCCCCCCCCCCCCCCCCCTTTTTTTTTTATTCTTAATAGGATTGCTAGCTCTAGAAGCTGTTGATGATATAGAAACTGGAGAATTTTTGCAATTGGACTTCGAAATTGTTAGTGTTGCAACGAATAATTTCTCAGACCAAAATAAGCTCGGACAAGGCGGATTTGGTGCTGTTTACAAGGTATACTTAATGAAAGTAAACCACATTTCTGGATTGAATATAGATTTAATTGGATGATAATTGAAGTCTCAAAGAAATATGTTAAGTATTCTATATTAGCTACTATGAAAGAATGTAATGTGTTATTTCTAAGTGTGATGCAACTCTCCCATTTTAAGCTACTTTTTTGGAGATGTCGAGTGAAAACTTAATGAGGCAACCTGAGTTTGTATTGATAATAGAGAATATATATACAAGTAGAACCCCAACCCTACAAGGAAAGTAGAAACCCAAACATACAAGGAAACCCAATCATACAAGGAATGTACACGTGGAAAAGAATACACCTTCTTTTACTCCTATCTCTATCACCCTCCCTCAATTTGGGCCGGGAGAGAGCGAAGGCCCAAATTGTCTCGAAGAAGCAAAAACCGATCCTTGAGTAGAGGCTTGGTAAGGACATCGGCAATTTGATCGGAAGTAGGGACATACCGAACTGCAAGGAGGCGCTTGGAGACTCTATCACAAACAAAAAAGAAGTCAACCTCAATGTGTTTACTGCGGTTGTGGAAAATAGGGTTGGCCGTGAGGTAAGTGGCAGAGAGGTTGTCACACCAAAGTTGCGGAGTGCGTGGTAGACGGAACCCAATTTCCTGGAGGAGAATTTGCAACCAACCAAGTTCAGAAGCACCGGTAGCCAAGGCGTGATATTCAGCTTCAGTAGAAGAGCGAGTAACGGAATTTTGCTTTTTGGAGCTCCAAGAGACAGGGTTTCGGCCAAGGAATATGATGTAACCCGAGGTGGACTTGCGATCATCCAAGCTGCCCGCCCAGTCAGCATCAGTGAACCCGTGCAAATCAATGGTGGAAGAGTTGTGAAGAAAAATACCGTGATGGCGGGCGTGATTGAGATACCGAAGTAACCGCTCGACAGCATGCCAATGACCAGTGGTGGGAGCATGCATGAACTGGGAGAGTTTGTTGACAGAGAAGGCAATATCAGGCCGAGTAAGACATAAATACTGAAGGCTGCCAAGAACACAACGATACCCGGTTGGATCCGGGTGAGGATCACCGTCGCCCAACATGAGGCGAGTCTTGGGGCACATCGGTGTGGAGATGCCCTTGCTGTCCAACATTTTACATTTGCCAAGAAGATCAGTTACATACTTGGATTGTGACAAAAACAACCCACTAGAGTTCCATGATGCTTCAACACCTAAAAAATACGAAAATTTACCCTAATTTCTGATGGCAAACTAGTGCTGTAGCTGCCGTACAAGACTAGTGATGAAGGAGTGATCGGATCCCATTAGTATAATATCATCCACATAAATAAGACATGCCACAAATAATTTACCAGTGTGAATGAAGAACATGCTTGTGTCGGACTTGGAACCCGAGAAGCCAAGGGTACGTAGGGCGTCAGTGAGCCGCTTGTGCCACATCCGAGGGGTTAAGGCCATAGAGAGACTTCTGTAATTTGCATACATATTCAGGCTTGTGAGGATCAACATAGCCAGGTGGTTGAGACATGTAGACATCTTCATCCAGGGTCCCATGTAGGAAGGCATTGGAGACATCTAGTTGAATGACAGTCCAATTGGAGGTGACGGCAAGAGCTAGGAGAAGCCGAATAGTGGCTGGCTTAATCACTGGACTATATGTTTCAAAATAATCAACTCCCGGGCGCTGGTGGAAACCTTTGGCCACTAGTCTTGCTTTGAACCGATCAATACTACCATCAGCCTTGGTTTTCAGTCGATAGACCCATTTACAACCAACTACATTGTGTTGTTTGTGAGGAGGGATAAGAATCCATGTGCCATTATTAATAAGAGCATTGTATTCCTCAGTCATGGCCTGACGCCATTCAGGAACTTTGAAGGCTTGTTGAAAGGTGGTGGGCTCCTGAGGTAAGGAGCTGACAAGTGCTGTGGGATCCCGATTTTCAAAAGAGGCAGTTTGAGACCGCGTAACCATGCGTCTCGGTGGAGAGGAAGTACTAGAGGTAGGTGTCACAGAGGCAGAGGTCTTGGACACAACAGTAGAGGGTAGGGGGCCATAGGATGAGAGGTCAACGGTAAGGGTCGGTAAAGGTGGGGCTGGTTCGTGGGTGGTGGCGGGTTCGGTTTGTGGTGTGGGTTCGGTGTGTGGGGCTGCTTCGGCTTGGGGAGCTAGTTTGGGTTGTGGTAATTGTTCGGTTTGTGGAGCTGGTTCTGTGGGAGAGGAGGTGGTGACATTAGTGGGAATGGTGGGAAAAGGTATGGTGAGGGCAAGTGAATCCGACTGAGAAGTTGATGTTGAGTGCCCAGCATCATACAACTTGGAGTAGGGGAAAACCTGTTCATCAAACAAGACATGGCGTGAGATAAACAGATGAGAAGTAACGGGGATCAAAGCATTTAAAACCCTTGTGGAGTCTACTATAACCAAGAAAAATACATTCTTTAGACCTGGGCTCAAGTTTATTTTTGGTGTAGGGCCGGAGCCAAGGAAAACACAGACATCCAAAAACTCTCAAGTTCATGTAATCAGGTGGTGTACCGAAGAGTTTTTGGTAGGGTGTGTAAAAATTAATTGAGGCCGTTTGAATGCGATTAATTAAATATGTGGCAGTCTCAAAGGCGTAGGTCCAAAATTTGATGGGAAGTTTGGCGCGGTGGAGTAAGGCCAGACCATGTTCAACAATATGTCTGTGTTTTCGTTCAGCACTACCATTTTGCTCAAGGGTATATGGGCAGGAGATTTTGTGGGTGATACCATGTTCGCGAAAAAAAGGTTGTAAAGCAATAAATTCCCCTCCCCCATCTGATTGAAAAGCCTTAATGTGAGTGTTAAAGTGTTTCTCCACAAGAAGTTTAAAATGCACGAAGATAGAAGAAACATCATATTTGTGTTTCAAGAAATATATCCAAGAGTATTTACTGTAGTGATCTAAGAATAAGACATAATAAGAGTAATCATCTACAGATAAAGTGGGTGCTGGCCCCCAAAACATCAGCAAATGGTAATTTATGACTTTTATAAATAGCACAAGAATTGCAAATAGAATGTTTAGAATCAGAAACAGCAAATTTATTCCAACGCAATAATTTTTTGACACAAGGAAAATTAGCATGTCCTAGGCGATCATGCCAAGTATTTAAAGAAGCTAAGTTGGCTGAAGGAAATTTAGAACCCGTAGACTGATTGGCTCCCACGGCAGCAGCACATAATGAGTAGAGACCGTTGTCACTCTGGCCTTTGAATCGGATTTTCCCCGTTTCCAAATCCTTAATAACAAAAGAGTCAGTAAAAAATTCCACGGAGACAGGATTAGCATTAGTTAAAGCATAAACAGACAATAAATTATGAGACGAATGCGGAACATGCAAGATATCACGAAGCTGAAAAATTTCAGTACCAATTTGGAAATAAGAATGACCGATTTTAGAGATGGAGAGTTTAGAACCATTACCAATAGTGACTTCTTCGGGTCCATGATACTCTGAGTGAAGGTTCAGGTTTCCCAACTCTGAAGTCATATGATGGGAGGCACCGGAGTCAACGACCCATGGTTGAGAGGGAGTAGTGCTAGCGGCATAGTTGGATTGTGGATGGTTGATGTTGGATTGGGGAAGTTTTGGGGAGGAGCAATCTCTAGCATAGTGTCCAATACCTCTGCAATTGTGACATGTGATGGTTTGGGGATCAAAATTTCTGAATTGTTGTCGAGAATCAAAATTATTATTGCTGTAATTTTGTTGCTGATTTCGGTAATCTGAAGAATACCCACTGTTGTTGCCACGTCCACGCTGTCCACCCCTTCCACGTCCACGTTGTCCTCGTCCACGCTGCTGTTGGGACGAGCCTCGGTTAGCCACCATGGCTGTAGGCGGTAAATTCTCAGCAACGGCAGCAGCTCTTTGTTACGCAAGCCGAGCTATATTTCTTTCTTCTGTCAAGAGGAGTCCAAGAAGATCCTCAAACTGAATAGGTTCCATCTTTGTCTCAAGAGTTAAATTAAAGAGGTGATAATCTTCACCCAAACCCCCCAAAATTGAGTCAATAAAATCATCTTCTTGTACCTTGTATCCCAAGGATGCCAATTGATCTTTAATTCCCTTTGCTCGAAGAGTGTATGCTGTAATAGTTTCAGCCTTTTCGCGGACAAGAGTTTGTAGTTGGGTGCGAAGGTTGCGAATTTGTGACCTCGACCCTGATGAGTAGGCATGGTTAAGTTTACTACCCTGATGAGTAGGCATGGTTGAGTTTACTCCATGCCTCAATGGCTGTAGCGGCTTCAATAATTTGGGTAATAAACTTGAATCAACTGAGGAAAAAATCCAGCTTAATACTTGCTGATTTTGTTGTTCCCAAATATCAAACGCGGGATTCTGAATTTCTCCAGCAAGGAATTCCGGCGGTATGGATTGATTTTCATCAACATGGTGCCACATCCGGCAGCCTCATAGCATGATAATGAATTGGGCCTTCCATAGAACAAAATTGGATGAATTGAGTTTGTTGGTGATGAAAGTGGCAGGATTGGGATAAGTGATTGGTGATGGAGAGGCCGTAGCAACAAGGGCTGATGTTGATGTGATAAGGGAATCGGCTGCTTAGGCGGGGGCTGGATGGCGGAGCTAAGATTCATGGTTGCCATGGTGGACAGTGGCTGCGGCGGTGGAAGGAAGGAGGAGGTGAAGTTTTCGGGTAGTGACATTCTAGGGTTAGGGTTATGGCTCTGATACCATGAAAACTTAATTAGGCAACCTGAGTTTGTATTGATAATAGAGAATATATATACAAGTAGAACCCCAACCCTTCAAGGAAAGTAGAAACCCAAACATACAAGGAAACCCAATCATACAAGGAATGTACATGTGGAAAAGAATACACCTTCTTTTACTCCTATCTCTATCATCGAGAGTTAATTACTTCTAGCTAATTACATCTTGTCACATTAGTATGATAGAATATGATTGATCGAGAGTAAAATGTGACTAGCCAAGAGTAGTTTACTGCTGGCGTACGTACAATTGAATTTTTTGTCTTTTAGAGCTATAATATTAGGTTAGTTACATGTGTTTGAACTTCAACACATTGTCTAGCTAGTTGTTGTCACGAAACCATAATTCAAATATTTAAATTGATAGGCAATTATACAAATAGTTTATTATTATTATTATTATTATTATTATTATTATATATAATACACCCTAGCACGTGAATGCCCATTGTCTATATGATATGTACAATTGAGTTTTTGGTATTTTAGAGCTATAATATTGGGTTATTTACATGTGTTTGAACTTCAACACATTGTCTAGCTAGTTGTTGCCATGAAAACATAATTCAAATATTTAAGCTAATAGGCACTTCTACAAATAGTTTATTATTCTTATTACATATATGTGACACCCTCACACGTGAATGCCCATTGGGCTTGAAACGTATACAATACAGACCTATTGTATATGGAGTGAGTATTTTAACAAAACATAATGATATATGAGTTTTACATCATTTTTGTAGGGAACTTTCCCCAATGGACAAGAAATAGCAGTAAAAAGGCTTTCTAAGGATTCAGGACAAGGTGATTTGGAATTCAAAAATGAAGTGGTTTTAGTGGCCAAACTTCAACACAGGAATTTAGTAAGGCTTCTTGGTTTTTGCTTAGAAGGGAATGAAAGGCTTCTCATTTATGAGTTTTTGCCTAATACAAGCCTTGATCATTTCATTTTTGGTAAGCCTTTTTTTAATCTATTTCTTTCTGAAAATATATTCATGCAAATTCACCACTTTTTCAATTTGATTAGCCATCTTAATTCCCCTTTTTTCTTGTTACTTGACGCAACAAATCCGACGTAAAAAGAAAAATAGATCAACAATTGATTTCTAAAGCGAAAACTTCAAAGTTTCAAAAGAAGAAATTGAAGTCTGTAAATTTTTTTTTTTAATTAAAATTGAAGTCCCATATTACACAAGAAAATAACGCATATATAGGGTGATTATCGCAATGCTAAACGGGGAAAAATCCGACAATTAATCTTTCAACTTATGGATGTGGTTTTATATGAAGTTTTTCTGGCCCCAAACTGAGCCGTCGTATGTTAATAGAAGGCCGAATACATAGATATCCCTCTGAGCTTGGTCAAAAAGGCCTACTGTCCCCTGAACTTTGAAAATATCTTAATGCCTCTCTGAACTTCTTAAAAATATTCTAATGTTCCTTTGCATTTCTTAAAATTGGTCCATTTTGTAGCCTAAGTTTTGTAAAAATCAGAGTTTTGCTTTGAAAATTCAAACATGAGACAACCAATAATTGATTGACACGTGGTAGCAAAGGGGCAAACTGGGTCATTTTTTTAAAGTTCAGGGGGGCATTAGGATATTTTAAAAGTTCAGAGGGACAATAGACGTTTTTGGATAAGTTCAGGGGTATCTATATATTTTGCCTTAATAAAACTCAAAATTGCTTTTCTGTAAACATATTATAACAAGTGATCCGACACCTATAACAAAAGTTACGCCAGTTTTAAGATTATGCTCCAACAAAATTCTTTGTTTGACTTTCTTATCTGCTGTCTTAAACCTGTTAGCCTTTTTGGTCTTATTCAACTGACCTAAATACTCAGTCATCATTAATAATTTTTTTTGTTACATTAATTTATATTAGTTGATGATGATATATATGCATAATATGGCATGTGTAGATCCAATAAAGCGCAGAAATTTAGATTGGGAGAAGCGTCACAAGATAATATGTGGAGTAGCTCGAGGACTGGTATACCTACACGAGGATTCACGATTTCGAATCATTCATCGAGATCTCAAAGCAAGCAACATTCTATTAGATGAAGACATGAATCCTAAAATTGCAGATTTTGGCATGGCCAGACTCTTCCTTATGGATCAAACTCAAGCCAATACTAGCAGAATTGTCGGTACCTAGTAAGTCTTTTGCACTTACTGCTATTACTATTACTTCAAAAAATTAAAATTAATAAGTTAATATTGGTTTCACACTAACAAAATGAAGAAAATACCAATAAGTAGCAAACAATTAATTTTATAGACAGATTTGATATAGTTGAAGTTTCTTTGCTTATTATTGGAAGGCAGATTTCATGGTGAACATCTGCTTCATTCAATCCTTCTCTAAATTTAATTTGCAGTGAAAATATTGAAATTACAAGTCGAATTTTTTCTTTCTATTTTTTTACTTTATTGTAGTGAACAGATTTGTTGGTATTCTTTCATTTTCTTGAAGTGTTTGTATATTTACAAGCAAGGAAACATGTTGTTTTTAAAAGAGATTGTGCTTCACATAACTAGCAAAGGAAAAAAAAAATGAAAAAGAATTCAACATTGGTGTTAATTCACAATAGAAAAAAAAAAAAAACAACGGATTAGCAAGGAGTGGACATGCTAGCAGTTTACTTGGCATTAGCAAGGAGCAGATTCGTACCCATGCATTTAGGGCTAATTTGGGATTGTTGTTAGTAAAACTACTTATTCCCACAGCTAGGTTTAATTGCTTTCTTTAAAAGTAGTTTTAAGTATTTTTCTAGTGCTTTGCTGAATACAATACTTTTACAAATTGTGCATTTGAAACTGCTTTCTGCAGCCCCAAAAGCAGCTTTCAGTCAAAGTAAAGTTCTCCTTACTTTGGCTAAAAGCTACTTTCGGGGCTGCTTACACAGCCTTAGTCTTCAAAGTAAACTCGTGAGAAAAATTTTGTAATCAGCACCTGTGTTTGTTTTTAGACTATATTTTTTCTTGTTAATTTGTTGGTATTTTTTTCATTTTCCATTTGTATTTATTTATTAACTTTGATGATGTGGTAGACTGACTTGATAATATAACCCCCCCCCCCCCCCCCTCTATGCCAGTTAAGTCTTTTTCCATTGCTCGATCTTTTTTTTTCCCTAACAGTGTAAAACGCAAGGTGTATATTGTAGAAGTAACATATTGCTATATGTTACTACTAACAAATCACATAGAGTTTATTTTTTCTTAATAAAAAAAAAGGGACATTTCCCTTAATAATAATATTATCATATATTGAATATATATTACCTCTGTGGCTTGCCCATCCACAGCCTAGTCTGCTTCACCTGCATCCACCATGTCATAGCGCGATCTCGCAGCCTTGTGGCTACCAGGGGTACTCGCTTATCCTTCGGGACTCCTTTAAATTCAAGTATCTCTTCTACTGTCGCCAAGCAATCAAGGAATTCTTCTGGATGGAGAGTACCTCGAAACTCAGGGATCTCTGTCCTCAAACTCGACTCCCAACGCCAATCCTCCATCTGGGCAGGACGTCTGTGCCAGTAAGGATCACCGTCATCAGACTCATCTTCCTCCTCCTCGGCCAATTCAGCAAACTAGTTCTGATGTTGAAAGTTCCTCAGATTAGGGTTCCTCCTTTGTCGGGGATTCGCCCTCATATGCGTGGTTAACAGCTTATCCATCCGATCTGCTAATCAATCCATAATAGTCTCCATCTTCTTGTCTATTAGGGCATCGAGATGTTGCTCTAATCGGTTCATATCTTCCTGTCCTGTAACCTCATCGACTCTACACTCTATTCTCGGCAGCATGATGACGACTAAGGCTTAGGAATTCAGCTCTGATACCAATTGATGCAGCGGAAACTTCAAACAAAGACACTAAAATCCATTGATCGCCACGATGCCAAAAATTAGTCTTCCACTAGTTGAATTTTGCAAAATTCACAAAAACAGGATAAAGGAAATAATTTCGAAATTTTTTGAAATCCAAAACTGCTTACGATTGATAAATAAAGGCCTATTTATAGGCTAGAAATAAACCACCCAAAACATGAAATCCCCTACCTAAATAGAGTTCTAGCCAAACCAGGAAACCAAAACAAAAAAGGAAAAAAGAAGATAAAAACCAAAAATTTCCCGAATAGGCCTAAAACAGTAAATCGCGATTTTGAGGCCCTAAACGACGTTTTTTGGCTGAAAAGCTACAGACATCACAACCTTAGGTGTGTGTTTGAATCGTTGACCCAATTCCAATGAAGTTAGGCTCAAAAATACTAAAATCGGACATTTTTTTAGAAATTACTACTTACCATAAAATTTACCCAAGAAAGTTAAAGCTTGCTCCTCTACATCAATATATATATTGTATTTGCAGGGCACCCTTTCAAATGGACAAAAAATAGCTATGAAGAGGCTATCCAAGGGATCAGGACAAGGCGAACTAGAATTTAAGAATGAAGTCTTATTAGTTGCCAAGCTTCAACACAGGAATTTAGTTAGACTATTAGGTTTTTGCTTCGAAGGAGATGAAAGACTTCTTATCTATGAGTTTGTGTCAAACTCAAGCCTTGACAAATTCATATTTGGTAAGCTATCCCATTATTTTAGTTACCGCATTGGAGGAGAAATGCTAAAAATGGTTTGAAATCAAACTGGTTTGAAACCACTCAAATGCTAACACATTAGCTCTACTTGTAATGTGTCAGCATCTAAGTGGTACCAGTTCATTGTAAAAATTTTGATATATAAAACTTTACTTTGTTCTTCCCTGTGTTAGTTTGCTTATGTGATTCTCGACAATCAATATTTTTAGACCTAATCAAGTGAGCCGAGTTAGACTGGGTAACACGCTACAAAATCATCGGAGGCATAGCTCGAGGTCTTGTTTACCTTCACGAAGATTCTCGACTTCGAATTATTCATCGTGATCTAAAAGCTAGTAACATTCTATTAGATGAAGAGATGAAGCCCAAATTATCGGATTTCGGAATGGCAAGACTATTTAGAGTAGATCAAACACAAGAAAGTAAAAGTAGAATCATGGGCACCTTGTAAGTACATGACATTTAAGGATATATAAATGTAATAAAAGCTTTAAACTTTCTACAATAAGAATCCAACAATTCAATTAAAAGTTTTACCTTTATATATTTGATTTAATATTGATAATGTTTTTGGTTCTTTTTTCTTTTTATTTTTGCAGTGGGTATATGGCTCCAGAATATGTAAGGCGTGGACATTTCTCAATGAAGTCAGATGTATTTAGTTTTGGTGTGTTAATTTTGGAAATTGTGAGTGGCCAAAAGCAAACTGGCCCCTATATTGGAGACCAAGAAGAGGACCTTCTATCCTTTGTAAGTATAATGTGGCTCATTAAATTTTACTAGAAAAAATTATTTAAAATATTAAAATTTGAAAAAATAAGAAAGTGGAAAACTCATGTGAATCCTAATCCCCAGAGGATCGAATATAAAGACTATTTTTCCTATTTCATGAATGGAGATAAGGATGAGGAACCTCCATCCAAACGGAGACAAGGATTTGGAGAGTAGTTTCTATCCTCAATCGCCCCATTTATAATCATAGGCTCACGGTTCAAATATTTATAGCATCATTGGTTCGTTTGGTGTGTTTCAGTTAGGTTCAGTTTTTGCTCATCCTTAATCCTAGCTACATGACATGATATTTGTAGGTGACCTAACATAAAATTCACCCCAAATGATGCCTCAAAGAATAGAGTTGTCTCACACTTATAAATGACACAATTACCTTTATAGCTAGTCAATATAAAATACTTAACTGGCATTAAATTTTTTTTTTTTTTTGTAGGCATGGAGAAACTGGAATGAAGGGACAGCTTTAAATGTGATGGATTCGACCTTAATTGATGGTTCAAGAGGTGAAGTAATGAGATGCATTCACTTAGGATTACTATGTGTTCAAGAAAGTGAAGCTAATCGGCCAACAATGACTGAAGTTATTGCAATGCTAAGTAGCAACACCATCACTATCCAAATTCCTTCCAAACCTGCATTTTTTATTCACAGTCCACAATTAGGAACGCCCACATATAGAAGTGAATATATCTCTCAATCTAGAAATGAAGTTTCGATCACGGAGCTGTTACCCCGATAGAAGTGTCCATCATCAGATAAAGCGTGCTTTAAATGAAAATGATCGTTCATGGATCATGCCCCAAGTGTTTGTTAAAATGCCTGAGAGAATTTAAAAATGGCTGATGAATAAATGGGAAAGTACTTAGAGTTTGAAAAGTCAATGCCATCCTTTTTCTCATTTTTCTTAGAATAAATTTTGAATGTTTGCTATATAACAATTTATAATTGTTTTAAAATTAAATCAATCCACAGCTCTTTAGAGTTTTTTTATCTATATAAAATAGTATATACTTTTTAGCAATGTTACGAAAACCGGACCGGACTGGCCGGTTCGACCAGTTTTACTGCAACCGGCTATAGATCCGGTCGGTTTAATTAAAATCAACAGTTTATTAGAAACCGGAGATGACTGGTTCAACCGGTGAAACCAATGAACCGACGAACCGGTCAAAACCAGTTTTCTTGTCCTTCATACTATACTCTGCGTTTTTCTTAGGGGTAAGCAAAATGTGATTCGGTTAAAAACCAAACATAGAAAATAATATAAATCAAACCAATATACATTCGGTTTGAATTGAACCGAACCAAACTAGTTCGGTTTGGTTCCAAACCAAAATTTCAAAATTTTAAAATTTAAATCAATTATCATTATTATTATCATTAAATTATTATTACTTATATATAAATTATTGTAAAAAATGGTCTATATTACATATATATTATTAAAACATAAATATAAATTTCATAATAATATAAATATATATTATATCAAATAAAATATATTTTATATAAATAATTTTTAAATATTTATGGATATTTTATGAAATTATTTTGAATATTAAACATTTGAAACTTGTGTTTGATGAATTTATAAGCTTATTTATTATTTAAATAATATTTTTTTCCAAAAAAATCAATAATCCGGTATAACCACCGGTTAAACCGGTTGAACCACGTACCAGTAGCTTCACCGGTTTGATGTCCGGTACGGTTATGATAACATTGCTTTTTAGAAACTTTTCACATTGATTTTGGATATACATTTTCAAATCACCAATTTAGATTGAGTTGGACAGTTGATCTTTTTATACAACTGATTTAGAGATATTAAATGTTTATTTATAAATATATACCGCATAAATTAAGATATAATACTAGATTTTTTTTATTTAAAAATTATAAAACAACAAAAAGTAATATATTACAATGTCAATCTACTAATTGCAAGTCAATCTACTAACTACAATGTTAATATATTATACCAATTTTTATTTTTGAAGTTTTTTTTTTTCATTAATTACTTTCATTTTTATTATGTTTGAATTTCTTTCGGAATTTGACAATAAAACTAAATTTATATTATATATATACATAATTGTACTTTAACAAGAATAAGTAGGCGAAAGTAGGTGTAGTGATATAGTGATATAACATTTTCCAGTTGTACTAACCAAAAATCAATAGCACTAGCGAGTAGAGACTCATGAGTTAGTTACTTAAACTTTTTCATTTTTGGTTCAGTTTTCTCCCCGTTATTTAAATTTTTTTTTTTTTTTTTTCCAAACCTGACCATTAGAGAAAAATTATCAACATGTCTATTTTTCATTTTTCCTTCCTTACAACCTAAGTTCATCGCATGCCCCGTTTCCATCCTTCCAACCAAAAATACTGCTAGAGTTCTTGAAAGTATTCTCAACATGTCTGAATTTGAAAATGATCAACATTCACACTTGGCATTTAACGTGTTCTGCTTCATGAGAATGCACCAGAAAGTACAAAATAGAAAAGATGTCACAATTGACTGGAGCACCACTGAAATTAACAATATTTTTTGGAGTGAAAAATTCTACCTGATCTTATCACAATCGTGACTTCGTTGCTACACAATAATATCTCAAGAAAAGTAAACCAACTCCTTTTTCCTTTTCTTCTTTTCAACATTAGGTGATAATTTAATTGGTCAATGTCATAATTGCAGTTGCATAAGTATATACTTGACATCTCTTATGAGCAATGGCCTCACCTTCAAATGAAAAATGTTATGCATACTTTCCTCCTTTTTTCTTCTTTTTATCAACACAAAATTTAAGGCACAACAAAAGTCGCTTCCTCGTAAGTTGAGCTCACCTCATAGGCTCTCAATACCATTGATCTAATATTGCATAATGAATTGCGACAGAAAACTATTTCAAACCTAACACAGACTTTCTGCTACCACTGAAGGTAGTGCCTCTACATAACCAAGATTTGATGTATGCTCCTAATGGATAGAGAAAACAAGGGCTATAATTATCACAAAAATCCCCAACCAAAATTTGCTAAGAGCCAATAGAACATCATAATTTACCGTCTGCCATGAGCTTTATATGTACATCATATCATATCCACCCTTTTCCTTTTAAGGGGGCTATAACAAAACATACAAGAGTTCAGTTTCTCATCATGTATTGAGGACCAAGGGGGCGGGGAGAGGTCAATGTAAAGCATCTGTGTAAATTTTCCTTTTTTGTCTCTGCAGATATTCCTCATATTGGAAAAGTACATATATTATGATTTTTGCTGACCTTCAGCATAAAACTTCATATATTCATAATAGTATATTCTTCAAAATATATTATACCAATTTCAAAATATTCTTCAAAATATATTAAAAAAAAAAAATCACTTCATATATTCATAATAGTATTTAGCTTAATATTTTAAATTTCACATTAAAAATACTTTTTAGATATAATTTTCATTAGCCACAAATTTACAGATAATTACTATATAAAATTTATTTTCTTAGTGTATTATTTTCCGTTCATAATATAGTTTCTAAATAACTTCCAGTTAAATTTGAGCTTTACGATATTATTTTGCACTTCACATTAAGTGAAAAAGTAATAAAATATATATTTATATTTATAGAAACAAGATGCTGAATCGTGGCTCGTTCATGTTCGTAAACATTGAATACAAACTGAACCGTTGGATCAATGAAAGGGTCCACCGTGGTTGGTGGGTGGCAATTTCTGACACGACAAAACGATTTATAGAGACAACCCGACTGACACGACCCGTTGGACATGAAACCCATTTTTATTGCTTTTATGTTATATATAATCATATGGAATATATTAAATAATATAATACGATTATGACACGATAACACGAATTGCTACCTCTAGTTGGTGCAGTGCAGGCCAGATTTGGGCCAGGTGATATGGTAGTAGTGGGCGGAAAGAACATGCGAGTTAGTTTCTTTGGGCTTTTCACATGGATACAGTCAAGATTTGGGCTAAGAGAAACTGAAACTAAAACAACAAATTCAATACTTGCTCCATTTTTATTAATTTTTTTCTCTTTTTATCCCAGTATTTTCATATTTTCTGTAATAACTTATTAAGTTCTTCATGAAAAAATTTGCTAGAGTACTTTAGTGACATTGGCCCACTGGATCTAGATTTTAGTGAGAAAAAATTTGTTTAACAATGGCAAATGAAAAACCACTCTTAAGGAGAGTCCGGCGGCGGCCGTATATCTCTAAGGTTGGATCTCTGTCATCCGAGAAGCACTGTCTAACGTGGCAAAAGAAATTGTCGGGATAATTTTGATTGAAAGTTTTTTAATTTTTAATTAAGACAGTAGTGAGTCTTATCCAAATCTAATGGGCCCCACTTCACAATATTTGATAAGATCTTGGTCTGCCTATCTATTCTATTCTATTCTCTTCCTTCACCTAATCATCATTTTCCCACTTTTCCTCTTTCTCATTTCTTACCATTCTTATTTCCACTCCCTTCGATTTTGAATATTCATCGTCCAAGATTATTTATTAAAACCAATAAATTTTAAATTTCTTTTAAAATATAAAAATTTACTTTTATTATCTTAATGTTTATTTTAATAATGAAAACCCACAAAAGAATATGGGTTTGGGCTAAACTCTCGGGTCTTGAAACATTATACCGATTCTTGATAGACTATTTCAACAAGCTTAGCAGCTTTAAGGTTCCTAATTTTGGTCAACCACAATTTTTTTAAAAAAATATCTTTATAAGAAGTTGGTCAACAATTTCACCGCCAAACACTTTTGGAACACTTTGAATTCTAGAACCTTTTAATTTATGAATTTCCAAAAAATGATATGAGTTTAATAATGTTATTATAACCAAATTGGAGAATGAACCGATGAGGTTACTGGTTTGACAGTTTAACCAGTTAATCGGTTTGAACTGGTAGTTTGTCTACATATTTATATTTAAAAAATACTATTTAATAATATATCATTAACAAATTATGGTATAATTCATCTAAAAAAATATTACTTAATAATATATTATAATTAATTATTATTATTTTTTAAAACCGAAAAATTTAATCAAACTGACCGGACCAATAGCCGATTCGCAATTTAACCGGTCAAACTGACCTATCAGATCTGGTTTTGATAACATTGATATTTAATATTTCATTTGTCCCACGAATAGAAAGACAAATTTAATTTACGTGTTTACCTATCCCGTAAATCTTATATAATTTTTAGTTTATTAATTACTAACTACTATTATTTTTTTATTATACTTAAAATTACAAAATTTAGAATAAATTAAATTTTCTATTTATTAAATCACTTTATTAATTTAGATTATATTAAGATATAAAGTTTAATATTTTACTATTCAATATGAAATTACATTTGTGCTAACATCCATTGGACGAATAGAGTAAATAGTTCCATTCGGTTCATAACAAATTATGTTTGAAATTGTTCACCAAAGACAATAAAGTATTAATGAAGCTATTAAAATAATTAATTTACCCTTAATACTTATCTCCTAAAAATTGTACTTTCCATATTAAATTTATTTTTCTTCTTAATATTATGGCTTGATTATATTGTTAGCATTAATTACTAATTCTCTCTTTGGTTCAAGTAAATGGCAAATTGAAGAAGCAATTTCCAAAAGTGCATATATAATATAAAATATCACGTAAAATAGAAAATTTTAATTTATCTAAAACATCATTTTTTATAAACCAGAAGAAGTACAATGCTGCAAAAAAAAAGAAGCCGGTCCAAGATAGCTTTTGATTATTATTCCTCATCCATCTCCGCATGTGAATGAATGTCTTTGGATTTGAAAACATGTACAATACAAGCTCATTATTGGTTTTTTTTATTATTATTATCTTCGACACCATTCCGTATGCAGATATCCTTTTTAATTGGGAGGATACAAACTCTCCACTACTTAGACCTAAAATGTTCTAATAGTATATTATAACCCAAAAATGTAAATTAATAGATAAGTTTTAAGATTATCTCTTTATTAATAAAAAATTCTTGCCTATATTGGGGGGTGAGCATGGACCAGTTCGGTTCAAAAACCGAACCGAACCGAAAAACCGATCCAAAAAACACTGTATTTTATAAACCAATCCGATCCAAACTAAATTTTGGTTCGGTTCAGTCCAAACCGAACTAGTTCGATTCGGTTCGGTTTGGACTAGCTCGAACCAAAAACACCAACTTTTTTTTTTTTTAAAATCAAAATAAAAATTTTATATAAGTAGTTTGTTTAAAAAAAAAAAGAAATACAAAAAAATAAACTTAAAAAAAGAGTAATACTAAATAATACTATTACATCACAATAAAATACTAAAATTATCTTCTTCTTTTTTTTTTCAACTCTCAAGTTTTAATAACTATAAATTAGCATAAAAAAATCACAATATAAAACTATAAAACAATATAATATCTAAAATTCTCTATAATTAGTATATATTAATTTTATAATTAATTTTAATATTTTACTAATTTTTCGGTTTTTCGGTTTTGAACCGAACCGATATCCAAACTTCTTCATAACTTAAAACCAAACCGAACCAAACTATGAAATGAATCGGTTCAGTTTGGTTCAGTTCGGTTTAGATTTTCGGTTTTAGACATTGATTCGGTTTTGGTCACCCCTACCTATATTGAGAGCCGCAATTCAAGAAATTTTCTTTTGCTGCAACGTATGACTGTTCAACGCTGAAAATGCCATTTCCGATTTGTTAAATTGACCTTGTAAAACTCCTTCATCAATTAAATTAAACAACACCATTAACTTAATTACCATCCATAATATACATAACCCAATCAAACCCACCTCCCTCTCACAAAAACATCAAATGGGTTACTTACTGAGACTGAATTATTTCTGTTATTGTCTCTATCTTCTTCCTCTTCTTCTTCTACACTCAACTTCTTTTCTAACAGCTGAAGCCCAGCCAGGTTTCATACTCCAATGGTGTTACAACGACAGAGGAAACTACACATCTGACAGCATCTACAAAACTAACCTCGACAGCCTACTCTCCTCCCTAGACTCCGCCGCCGACACCGGAGCCGGATTTTACAATCTCTCCGTTGGTCAAACCCCAAACCAAGTCAACGCAAAAGCACTATGCAGAGGAGACATTTCACAAGACGACTGCCGAGGCTGTATCCTTAATTCCACCGAAAAAATCCTGCAAATTTGTCCTAACCAAAAAGACGCATTAGGAGTTTACGATTTCTGCTCAATTCGATACTCAAATAGATCCATTTTTGGTGTTGAGGAGACGTCGCCGACAGTTTTTAGAATTGGTCAAAATAATGCTTCGGATGTGAACGAGTTTACTCGGGCACAACAGAGTTTGTTGAATCGGTTAAGAGGGATCACTGCGTCCGGCGATTCTCGTCGGAAATTTGCGACGGGTGATGAAATTGCTGGATTTGAGAGGGTTTATGGGCTTATGCAGTGTAGTCCTGATTTGTCTGGGCAGGAATGTGATGATTGTTTAGGTCAAGCAATTGGGGATATTGCGAATTGTTGCGCAGGGAGAGAGATTGGGAATGTGATTAAGCCTAGCTGTGAAGTTTGGTTTGATAATAAGCTTTTCTATCAGCTTACTCCTTCCGCCGCACCACCGTCGCAAGTAGCTTCTCCTCCTCCTCCTCCGCCACCCATTGAAGGTATGGTTTTTTCTGAATATTTTATTGGTTTGGAGCTATTATGGTCATACGACACCACGTGAGCAGTTCAATCTTGGACCATAGCTAAATTTTTAATATTAAATTACGTAGGTGTTTCCTTGAAAACGATTTGCATACGTCAAATGTTGAAAAAAAAAATTGAAGTTGATGGATTTATAGGACAAATATATTGTGCCATATACAAAATACAAATGTTCACAAATTAAAATATATGGATCAATTTGATAAATTTGACCAAGTACAAGAACAAGAACAAAATCTTATTTCCTTGAATATGTTAATCCCCTTAATCAATTTGACGCGTCTTTTCCTTTTCCGAAAATCACTATCAAATTAATATATTAATCTTGATTAGTTAGAACGATTAATTAAATCAAATTGTTCTTTAGAAAAAAATGAATCAAATTTAGGAATAAATTAAGGATTTAATTATGTGCAGGAAAGAAAAGCAACACAGCACGAACGGTCGTTATTATCGTTGTTCCAATAGTCAGTGTGGTGATAATAGCAATCTGTATCTTCCTATTCTTAAGAGCACGAAAGCCAAGGCCAAAAGCTAATAGTAAGTAAAAATTGGTCTCATATTTGCTTAATTAATCGGAATTTGTTTTATTTGATTAGCATTTGTGCTAATTTTAACCCCCCTTCTTTTTTCTTAATTGTATTGCTAGCTTTTGAAGCTGTTGATGAAATAGAAACTGCAGAATCTTTGCAATTGGACTTTGAAATTGTTAGTGTTGCAACGAATAATTTCTCAGACCAAAATAAGCTCGGACAAGGCGGATTTGGTGCTGTTTACAAGGTATACTTAATGAAAGTAAACCACATTTCTGGATTGAATATAGATTTAATTGGATGATAATTGAAGTACTAAAGAAATATGTTAAGTACTACGAAAGAATGTAACGTGTCATTTCTATGTGTGAGGCGATTGTCCCATTTTAAGCTACTTTTTAGGAGATGTGAAGAGTTAATTACTCCTAACCAATTACATCTTGTCATGTCAGTATAGTTATTGATGTAGTAGAATATGATTGATCGAGAGTAAAATGTGACTAGCCAGGAGTAGTTTACTGCTGGAGTACGTACAATTGAATTTTTGGTCTTTTAGAGCTATAATATTGGGTTATTTACATGTGTTTGAACTTCAAAACATTGTCTAACTACTTGTAGTCATGAAACCATAATTCAAATATTTAAGCTAATAGGCAATTCTACAAATA
Organism: Euphorbia tirucalli; assembly: GCA_039660915.1. Lineage (NCBI taxonomy): Eukaryota > Viridiplantae > Streptophyta > Magnoliopsida > Malpighiales > Euphorbiaceae > Euphorbia > Euphorbia tirucalli. Next base: position 2,643,643 of record CM077638.1, read on the forward strand.
GTTTTTTATTATTATTATTATTATTATTATTATTATTATTATTATTATTATTATTATTATTATATATGATACACCATCGCACGTGAATGTCCTTTCGGCTTGAAACGTATACAATACAGACCTATTGTATATGGAGTGAGTATTTTAAGAAAACATAATAATATATGAGTTTTACATCATTTTTGTAGGGAACTTTACCCAATGGACAAGAAATAGCAGTAAAAAGGCTTTCTAAGGATTCAGGACAAGGTGATTTGGAATTCAAGAATGAAGTGGTTTTAGTGGCCAAACTTCAACACAGGAATTTAGTAAGGCTTCTTGGTTTTTGCTTAGAAGGGAATGAAAGGCTTCTCATTTATGAGTTTTTGCCTAATACAAGCCTTGATCATTTCATTTTTGGTAAGCCTTTTTTTAATCTATTTCTTTCTGAAAATATATTCATGCAAATTCATCACTTTTTCAATTTGATTAGGCATCTTAATTCCCTTTTTTCTTGTTACTTGACGCAGCAAATCCAATGTAAAAAGAAAAATAAATCAACAATTGATTTCTAAAGCGAAAACTTCAAATTTTCAGAAGAAGAAATTAAAGTCTGTAAATTATTTATTTATTTATTTATTTATTAAAATTGAAGTCCCATATTACACAAGAAAATAACGCATATATAGGGTGATTATCGTAATGCTAAAGAAGAAAAAAATCCGACGATTAATCTTTCAACTCATGGATGTGATTTTATATGAAGTTTTTCCGGCCCCAAACTGAGCCGTCATAGGTTAATAGAACTCAAAATTGCTTTTCTGGAAACATATTATAACAAACGACCCGACACCCATAACAAAAGTTATGCCAGTTTTAAGATTATGCGCCAGCAAAATTCTTTGTTTGACTTTCTTAAACCTGTTAGCCTTTTTTTTTTTTTTAACATTAATTTATATCAGTTGATGATGATATGTATGAATAATATGTTATGTGTAGATCCAACAAAGCGCAGAAATTTAGATTGGGAGAAGCGTTACAAGATAATATGTGGAGTAGCACGAGGACTGGTATACCTACACGAGGATTCACGACTTCGAATCATTCATCGAGATCTCAAAGCAAGCAACATTCTATTAGATGAAGACATGAATCCCAAAATTGCAGATTTTGGCATGGCCAGACTCTTTCTTATGGATCAAACTCAAGCCAATACTAGCAGAATTGTCGGTACCTAGTAAGTCTTTCGCACTTACTGCTATTATTATTACTTCAAAAAAAAATTAAAATTAATAAGTTAATATTGGTTTCACACTAACAAAATGAAGAAAATACCAATAAGTAGCAAACAATTAATTTTATAGACAGATTTGATATAGTTGAAGTTTCTTTGACAATTTGCTCCTTGCTTATGACTAGAAGGCTGATTTCATAGTGTCAAAAAAAAAAAAAAGGAGCATTTCCCTTAATAATAATATTTTCGTATATTGAATATATATATATATATATATATATATAAATATATGAATGTTGGCGTGCAGTGGTTATATGGCTCCAGAGTATGCGATGCATGGACAATTTTCAGTGAAATCAGATGTATTTAGTTTCGGTGTGCTACTTTTGGAAATTTTAAGTGGTCAAAGAAATAGTTCTTTTCGTAATGGGGAGAACATTGAGGACCTATTAAGCTCCGTAAGTATAATTAATCTTAATTAATTATGTCTATTAATTGAAAATTCTTAAAAGGACAATTTTGGTTTAATTAAATTAATTATGCAGGCATGGAGAAATTGGAGAGAAGGAACAACAGTGAATCTGATAGACCCCAATTTGAGGGATAGCTCGAGTGCTGAAATGATGAGATGCATACACATTGGACTATTATGCGTGCAAGAAAATGTGGGAAATAGGCCAACTATGGCTTCAATTGTGGTCATGTTGAATAGCTTTTCTCTGACTCTTCCTCTGCCTTCTCAGCCAGCATTTTTTATGCATAGTATTACTGACTCAGAAATTTCGTCTTCGTTGGGGTATAATTCAAGTGTGACTGAGTCAACGCGTTCCAAAGATGAAATCCTTCCAATATTATCAAAAAACTGAGGCTTCAATCATGTATGTAAAATCCACGATAAAATTTTACAAAAGAGGACTCGAATTCAATTTTTATGTAGATAATAATCAGGGCACTAATTCATATTTTTGTTTATTTATTATTATTATTTTTGAATGTATTTCAAGAATTTCATTTTGAGATTGGCATGAACGTGAACACATTTGGTGTGAAAAAGAGAAAAAAAAAAATTGACGCTAATTTATTTAAAATGTGTCAGTTTAGTCACTACATATTGATTTGGAAAATTTTAGCTGTTGAATATTTATTACAATTGAATATATTTAATTAGTATATCTGGCACTTTATTTATAGAGAATATTCGATTTAATTTAGATACTTAATCTAATTTAGACATATAAATATAAGCGTCTAACTAACTAGCTTTCCTCTTTCTAGAAAGAAAAGTACTAATAAGATTTTAAAAAGGTTACAGTCATTCAGTTCTCTCCTGTAGACATATATTGCCAAGTCCTACTTCCAGATACTGTTCTATACCAGGGTGAGCATGGACCGGTTCGGTTCAAAAACCGAACCGAACCGAAAAACCGATCCAAAAAACACTGTATTTTATAAACCAATCCGATCCAAACTAAATTTTAGTTCGGTTCAGTCCAAACCGAACTAGTTCGGTTCGGTTTAGACTAGCTCGAACCAAAAACATCAACTTTTTTAAAAAAAAAAATCAAAATAAAAATTTTATATAAGTAGTTTGTTTAAAAAAAAAAAGAAATACAAAAAAATTAACTTAAAAAAATAGTAATACTAAATAATACTATTACATCACAATAAAATACTAAAATTCTCTTCTTCTTTTTTTCAACTCTCAAGTTTTAACAACTATAAATTAGCATAAAAAAAATCACAATATAAAACTATAAAAGAATATAATGTCTAAAATTTTCTACAATTAGTATATATTAATTTTACAATTAATTTTAATATTTTACCAATTATTCTGTTTTTGGTTTTTTCGGTTTTGAACCGAACCAAACCGAACCGAACCGAAATCCAAACTTCTTCATAACTTAAAACCAAACCGAACCAAACAATGAAGTGGATCGGTTCGGTTCGGTTCGGTTTGGTTTGGATTTTTGGTTTTTAGACATTGGTTTGGTTTTGCTCACCCCTAGTTCTATAACACCATTTTTTGTATATCAAAACCCGAGTCCTCGTAGAGTGCACACTATAGGCTCTAACGGTCCCCTAGTGTTCATAGGGCTCCTTCCCTATAGAAACATCTGCCTCTCTTTTCCTCAACCCAAATATCCACCTCCTTATTCTAGTTCTTAAACCGACTTAGGGTCTTAGGACCACAACCATCAACATGTTTATTAATCTATCATCTTGTATGTAATTCAGAATATACTTGGGTTACGGGTACCACTAGTCAACGGCCAATTGTACCAAACAAGGACTGGCACCTGTGATATGATTTTGTTTTTGTTCTTTTTATTATTATTATTTTTGAACTTTTTCGCAAAATTTATTCAGCTCCGTCCTTTTCTTCCCTAAATTCAAAGTCGTTGCTCTTTTATTCAAAAGTTTAATGTTCTTCCTTAATTACGAACCTTCCAAACACTAGGCGCGTATAGAACTTTTCTCCGTATTCAATGAATTGGGAAAAAAAATTTCTTTTTTTTCATTTGGTGGAGAAATTGTTCAATCCGTGACTGCAAGAAAAAGTAAATAAATAAATGAGCATCACTTCCATCATTTTCTTCCCCTGTTATTATTGCCAAAAAAAAAAAAAAAAAAAATTATTGATCGAAAGAACAATGAGGTCTTTCACAATTTTGTTTTCCATTTTTCTTCTTCTTATGCAACTATCTTCTTTCACAATTTCTCAGCCGGACTACTTATACGGTTACTGTTCCAACGAATTAAACTACACAGCAAGCAGCACTTACCGACGAAACCTCAACAGTCTCCTCTCTTCTTTCTCTTCTAATTCTAACGCTACCGACGGATTCTACAACCTTTCCGTGGGAAATGCCCCCAACCAAGTAAACGGAATTGCGGTTTGCCGAGGAGATGTTTCGTCGCTAAGTTGCCGCAATTGCATGAACGACTCGACCATTAAAATCTTGCAGATTTGCCCGAACCAAATCGAGGCAATTGGATACTATGATTACTGTATGCTGCGGTTCACAAATAGATCCATATTTGGTGTAAATAATCAAGGGAATATTCCTACTTATTACATGAGGAATTCAGTGAATGTAACAAAATCTGAATTGGCAGCATTCAATCAAGCGCTGCAATCGTTAATGAGTAATCTCACAAGTACGGCTGCGTCGGGGAGTTCGACGAAAAAATTTGCAACTGGAATTACAGTTTCAGGATTTTATACGATTTATGGACTTATGCAATGTACTCCTGATTTATCTGCTAAGGATTGTGAAAATTGCTTGGTTGGGGCTGTATCAGAAATTCCGGTTCACAGTGCCGGGAAAAGAGGCGGGAGAGTTATAAAACCAAGCTGTAATCTCCGGTTTGAGAACTACAATTTCTATGAAAATACACCATCACCGCCGCAGCCGCCAACACAGGTGGAGCAAACACCAATGAGTCCGGTTTCTCCTTCTTCACCGTCACAAGGTAATCGGTAATAAATATATTGGGGGCGGATCGATCTAGTGGAAAAATTTTACAGTTTTCCTGGAGACTGCACAATACTCCATAAATATATTTTAAAGAGAACCTTTCAATGAATTTTTTTATAATAAAAAATCTTACAAAATTAACGAGATAAAGCTAATTTTTTGTACAAACAAACCCAACATCATCACGAGGGAAGTCGTAACGTGATGAAAGCAAAATACAGAAAGTTAGTACGAATCAGTTAAATAAAACACAAAGAAATACTGATGTATTTAACTAAATCTTAAAGAATTTATAATTATTTACCCATAATATATTATATTCCATAAATATCTCCTTCGATTCTGGCTTTTTGCAGGGGAAAGTAGCAATACAGGACGAACTATTGTTATCATTGTTGCTGCAATTGTTGGAGTTGTGGTGCTTATCATCTGTGTTTTCCTCTTTTTAAGAATTCGGAAGCCAAAGAGAAAACTTGAAGCAGGTAGGTGGAAATTTTATATTTTTTTTTTTCTAAATCAATTTTTTTAATTTTTCCAATTAATCTTGATTTAGATCATCAAGGGCTGTTTTTTCTTTTTTTTTTTTTTTCTCCTCTTTAGTAACTAGTGACAGAGATGTGGATGAAATAGAAGATGTGAATTCATTGCAATACGATTTTGAGATTATCAGAGCAGCCACTAATGACTTTTCTAACCAAAATAAGCTTGGACAAGGTGGATTTGGTGCCGTTTACAAGGTAAGAATAAAATATACGTTATAAATAATAAAAACTATTCTTAAAATATTATTATTATTATTATTTTTTTTTTTTTTTTGAAGAAAAAAAATGGTAATATTTTAACATTTTAAGTTTACCGGTTCTTTGACATAGTCATAGGAATTTGGCAAAATGCATCTTTAGTCCCTGAACTTTTACCAAAATCACAATTAACACCCTGATCATTTTTTGAACACATTAAGTATACGATCTTTTCATTTTAATATTATTAGCCTCATACTCGACTTTATTTTGTGTCTATGTAACAAGCTCTGTGAAGCAGCATGACCAATAATATTTCAGTACACAACACAATTTCAAAAAATTATCTAGATAAGAAAACAGAATTACTGGAAGTGTCTGTTTCACAATTTCAAGTGATAAAATCACTACGATTTAAATTAGTTGGATGTTTTTGTTTCACAGTTTTGTCTCTGAATGAAGCGTATTACACCCACAAAAGATAGATCAAGTTTGGGGCTAATAATATTAAAATAAAAAGATAATATACTTAATGTGTTAAAAAAAAATCGATCAGGGTATTAATTACAATTTTAGTAAAAATTCAGGGGCTCAGAACGTGTTTTGCTAGGAATTTGGTGCCAACCATAAGTATTATGTCCAAATAATCATGTTTGGGTTTCGTTATAAACTTATAGTTAAAATCAGAGACCGAGCTAAGGTTTGGCTAGTTAGTAGTCCTTAATATATCTTGTTGTCGAACTTTCACTCTAGCAACAATAGCTGAATAGGTGTTGCGTAGTGGTCCAGAATTGGCCTAGTGGTTATAACTAAAGCCAGTATATAAATTTTGTCAACATGCTAAACTCATGTGGAGAACTGGATCGGTTCCGTTGTTTTATCGGCCATTTCAACTGTTCAATACTAATTATTTATTCTTTTATAATCAATCTCAGCCGGACCAGATTGGCCAGTGGTACTGGTTGAATCTAGTCCGATCATCTGGTCCAGTTCGGTTCCAAAACTATGATATTAACGGATATAACTTAATCAGGGCACTCTTACAAACGGACAAGACATAGCAGTCAAAAGGCTATCCAAGAATTCAGGACAAGGAGATTTGGAATTTAAAAATGAAGTGCTATTAGTAGCAAAGCTTCAACATCGTAATCTTGTTAGGCTTTTGGGATTTTGCTTAGAGGGAACTGAAAGACTACTAATCTACGAGTTTGTGCCTAATACCAGCCTTGATTACTTCATTTTTGGTAAGCACATATTTAATTTTCAAAAAAATTATATGTAATTTCACCTAATAAATCATGGATTGGAAATTTTATATAGCATGATTACTTATATATAATTTTTTGTATTTTATATATGTAAAAAAAATTAAAAATGACTTTCAAATTTATAAATATACCCCTAAAATTTTCATTATTTACACATCTTCCCCACGATTCCTTTTTCTTACAATATTTTTTATAAATAAAAAATCACACTATTTCATTCCCATACAACATTGATCATAACATAAACAAATGCATATTTTATTTCACATGTTTTTGTAGATTCAGTCAAGCAAACACGTTTAGATTGGGAAAGGCGTAACAAGATCATCGGAGGCATTGCGAAAGGACTTCTATATCTTCATGAAGATTCTCGACTTCGAATAATTCATCGAGACATGAAAGCCAGTAACATATTGCTAGATGAGGATATGAATCCTAAAATTGCAGATTTTGGCATGGCAAGGTTGTTTGTTGTGGATCAAACTCAAGGAAACACAAGTAGGATTGTTGGAACCTAGTAAGTATCTCCAACATAAAAAGTAGATCCATATTGATCAAATTAATTAATCATCATTTAATTGACTTTATTTATTCATTTATTTTTGTAGTGGATATATGGCTCCAGAGTATGCAATGCATGGACAATTTTCAGTTAAATCAGATGTATATAGTTTTGGTGTACTGATTTTAGAGATTGTGAGTGGTCAAAAGAACAGTTGTTTCCGAATTGGGGAGGACATAGAGGATCTTTTAAGCTATGTAAGTATATTTAAGTACTACTGCATGAAAATAGGATTAATGGTGAATTTTTCATCAATGTGGTTAGAGGTTCTAGCAGGGTTCTAGACAAATCGATGATGTCACGTGACATCATCATACGTAGCGGCTTGTCTGGTTTAGGACCACGTTGGAACTTTTATTTAGAATGAATCTTTGTATAATTTAATATATTTGTGTGGCATGTCTCTTAGTCCTGCTAATGTTTTTGATAAAAAGTTTTGCTCAAACAAATATAAAAGCCGTTGCTATAATTTTTCGCAGCAATAAAAAAGTTACAACATGTTAATATTGCTGTAGATTTGTCACTATATGTATTTTTGTAGTAACATTTGATATAACTTTAATATTGATATATATATCGCAACAACTTTTAAGCATTGCTATTATATTATCTTTTTGGCAACAAAACTTTTGCTATAAAATATAACATTTCTTGTAGTTTCCTATCTAACCAATCAACGGAAACTACATAAGAGACAACCCGACAGATTTCTTAGTCATTGGTAAATTATCCGAAAATTACAAATACACAGGACAGGGTCTACCTAAGCTACAAAATCGAAATACATGGACTTATTATTGTTTTTGCCAAAAGTTTTGAGACTTAATTTGATGAATGTTGTTGCAGGCATGGAAAAACTGGAGAGAAGGAACATATATGAATATTGTAGATCCCACATTGGCAAATGGTTCAAGCAGTGAAATTATGAGATGTATACACATTGGGTTATTATGTGTTCAAGAAAATGCAAGTGATAGGCCAACTATGGCATCAATTGTTCTTATGCTAAACAGCTTCTCCCTCACTCTCCCAATCCCATCTCAACCTGCCTTTTTTATGCACAGCAATATCCAATATGATCATCATATTTCGTCGTCATCTTCGTCGGCTTATAATAACTCTAGGGTTACACACAATTCCTCGGAACTCAGCGACGAAATTCTCCCACTGTCCAAAAATGATGTTTCAATTACTGAACTGTACGGCAGATAATGTTTCATTTGTTGTAGAATTTCTGTTTTTTTTTATGCACTTGGATTCAAATTTTGAGTGAATATAATGTATTTAATTTGTAGCTACTTTTTAAAGAATCGTAAAACACATGTGAGTAATTGAGGGGCAAACCTTAATTTTGCTCCAAGTTTATTGGAAATTATCAACTTTATTCTTGTAATACGTAGCATTATATTATAATGTTACCTCTTTGATACAAATTCTAGCTCAGTTTTACCTTTTCTTGAGAAATATGATCGGTAATTATTGCTATAACTCAGGTTCAGATAAAATTGAATTAAGATTTCTATCATATGAGTAAAATTGAAATAAAATTTGTACTACAAATTAAAGATAACTTTGATTCGATTTTTACTGTAATGGTGAATTTTGTTCTTTCTTAATAATTTTAAAGTATTGGAGATTTAATTTGGAATTAAATTAATTGTTTCATTTTCAACCATTAATAGTTAAGAAAATTAATTAACCTCATTTTATATCAAGAAGTATATTAAAAAATTATATCAGATTACATTCTGGTAATAAAGGCTTCTCTCTTCAATTGAAAGGTATAAAATATGAACTCACACTTAAAAAAAATAATAAAAATTATATTTATAAAGAAAAAGTACTTTAAATAGAATAATAATTTTCATTATACAATTAAAATATATAATTGGTCCATGGTAAAAAAAATATATACAGTAACTACCATATTAACCACAATTTTTACATATAAATGGTGGTTGAGTGCTGCTGTATTTCATTGAATAAGAAAGAGTTGACGAGCTAGCCTCCAAATTTTTGTGCTTTATTAATGAAGCTTCTCTGAAATTAAGTCCTTCACACATATGAAGTTAAGCTAAAATCGAATCTCACTGACTTTTCTTTATTGCCTGCAAAGAAAATTGCATTTTCAATTTTTTCCATTAATTAGTCAACTTTCATCGTTGGGGAGTGATATGTTTATGCATCGTCTTCTGGCAAGTTAAAAGGAAATTACATACCAAGGTCTCCAATCTTTCCGACTATTCATATACTCACCCCATTTTTTATTATAAGATGTTTAAGGTGGTTCACTAAAACCAATGAAACATTAATTAAGTTACTAAAATGACTAATTTATCTTTAATAGTTCTTTCTTAAAACCCGATTTTCCATATACAAAAAAATTTTTTTTTCTTAATTATTAAAGCTTAATGTAATCTTTTTTGCATTAAATAATGAATCTCTCTCATACTTTAAATTAGGATAAAAATGAGAAAACATGCTAAAAAATGCATTCGTAATATAAAGTGTCAAATAAAAAAGAACAAAATGAAAACCTAAAACATCATATAATAAAAAACGGAGGGAGTATATTTTAGTATGTTGATAGAGATAGGAGTAAAAGAAGTTGTATTCTTTTCCACGTGTACATTCCTTGTATGATTGGGTTTCTACTTTCCTTGTAGGGTTAGGGTTCTACTTGTATATATATCTTTTATTATCAATACAATCTCAGGTTGCCTCATTAAGTTTTCATGGTATCAGAGCCACAACCCTAACCCTAGAATGTCACTACCCGAAAACTCCACCTCCTTCTTCCTTCCACCGCCGCCGCCGCCACTGTCCACCATGGCAACCGTGAATATTAGCTCCGCCATCCAGCCCCCGCCTACAGTAGCCGATTCTCTTATTATTTCCACCGTCCCAAACACATCACCATCAGCCCTTGTTGCTACGGCCTCTCCATCACCAATCACTTAAGCCAATCCCGCCACCTTCATCACCAACAAACTCAATTCATCCAATTTTGTTATATGGAAGGCCCAATTCATTACCATGCTGCGAGGCTGCCGGATGTGGCACCATGTTGATGAAAATCAATCCATACCGCCGGAATTCCTTAATGGAGAAATTCGGAATCCCGCGTTTGATATTTGGGAACAGCAAAATCAACAAGTATTAAGCTGGATTTTTGCCTCAGTTGATTCAAGTTTATCACCCCAAATTATTGATGCCTACAGCCATTGAGGCGTGGAATAAACTCAACCGTGCCTACTCATTAGGGTCGAGGTCATAGATTCGCAACCTTCGCACCCAACTACAAACTCTTGTCCGCGAAAAGGCTAAAACTATTACAGCATACACTCTTCGAGCATAGGGAATTAAAGATCAATTGGCATCCTTGGGATACAAGGTACAAGAAGATGATTTTATTGACTCAATTTTGGGGGGCTTGGGTGAAGATTATCGCCTCTTTAATTTAACACTTGAGACAAAGATGGAACCTATTCAGTTTGAGGATCTTCTTGGACTCCTCTTGACAGAAGAAAGAAATATAGCTCGGCTTGCGCAACATAGGGCTGCTGCCGTTGCTGAGAATCTACCGCTTACAGCCATGGTGGCTACCCGAGGCTCGTCCCAACAGCAGCGTGGATGAGGACAACGTGGACATGGAAGGGGTGGACAGCGTGGACGTGGCAACAGCAGTGGGTATTCTTCAGATTACCGAAATCAGCAACAAAATTACAGCAATAATAATTTTGATTCTCGACAACAATTTAGAAATTTTGATCCCCAAAACATCACATGTCACAATTGCAGCGGTATTGGACACTATGCTAGAGATTGCTCCTCCCCGAAACTCACCCAATCCAACATCAACCGTCCACAATCCAACTATGCCGCTAGCACTACTCCCTTTCAACCATGGGTCGTTGACTCCGGTGCCTCCCATCATATGACTTCAGAGTTGGGAAACCTGAACCTTCACTCAGAGTATCACGGACCCAAAGAAGTCACTATTGGTAGTGGTTCTAAACTCTCCATCTCTAAAATCGGTCATTCTTCTTTCCAAATTGGTACAGAAATTTTTTAGCTTCGTGATATCTTGCATGTTCCGCATTCATCTAATAATTTATTGTCTGTTTATGCTTTAACTAACGCTAATCCTGTCTCCGTGGAATTTTTTGCTGATTCTTTTGTTATTAAGGATTTGGAAACGGGGAAAATCGGATTCAAAGGCCAGAGTGACAACGGTCTCAACTCACTATGTGCAGCTGCCGTGGGAGCCAATCCGTCTACGGGTTCTAAATTTCCTTCAGCCAACTTAGCTTCTTTAAATACTTGGCATGATCGTCTAGGACATGCTAATTTTCCTTGTGTCAAACAATTATTGCGTTGGAATAAAATTGCTGTTTCTGATTCTAAACATTCTATTTGCAATTCTTGTGCTATTAATAAAAGCCATAAATTACCGTTTGCTTTATCTACATCTAAGTCCAAAGCTCCCTTAGATTTAATTTGTGTTGATGTTTGGGGGCCAGCACCCACTTTATCTGTAGATGGTTACTCTTATTATGTCTTATTCTTAGATCACTACAGTAAATACTCTTGGATATATTTCTTGAAACACAAATCTGATGTTTATTCTATCTTCGTGCATTTTAAACTTCTTATGGAGAAATACTTTAACACTCACATTAAGGCTTTTCAATCAGATGGGGGAGGGGAATTTATTGCTTTACAACCTTTTTTTCGTGAACATGGTATCACCCACAAAATCTCCTGCCCATATACCCCTGAGCAAAATGGTAGTGCTGAACGAAAACACAGATATATTGTTGAACATGGTCTAGCCTTATTCCACCGCGCCAAACTTCCCATCAAATTTTGTGAGACTACCACATATTTAATCAATCGCATTCAAACAACCTCAATTAATTTTTACACACCCTACCAAAAACTCTTTGGTGCACCACCTGATTACATGAACTTGAGAGTTTTTGGATGTATGTGTTTTCCTTGGCTCCGCCCCTACACCAAAAATAAACTTGAGCCCAGGTCAAAAGAATGTATTTTTCTTGGTTATAGTAGACTCCACAAGGGTTTTAAATGCTTTGATCCCGTTACTTCTCGTCTGTTTATCTCACGCCATGTCTTGTTTGATGAACAAGTTTTCCCCTACTCACAGTTATATGATGCTGGGCACTCAACATCAACTTCTCAGTCGGATTCACCTACCCTCACCATACCCTTTCCCACCGTTCCTATCCTACCCACTAATGTCACCACCTCCTCTCCCACAGAACAAACCGAAAAATTACCACAACTCGAACCAGTTCCCCAAACCGAATCAGCCCCACACACCGAACCAACACCACAAACCGAACCCGCCACCACCAACGAACCAGCCCCACCTTTACCAACCCTTACCGTTAACCTCTCATCCTATGGCCCCTTACCCTCTACTGTTGTGTCCACGGCCTCTGCCTCTGTGATACCTACCTCCAGTATTTCCTCTCCACCGAGACGCGTGGTTACACGGTCTCAAACTGGCTCTCTCAAAACTCAGGATCCCACAGCACTTGTCAGCTCTTTACCTCGGAAGCCTACTACCTTTCAACAAGCCTTCAAAGTTCCTGAATGGCGTCAGGCCATGACTGAGGAATACAATGCTCTTATTAATAGTGGCACATGGATTCTTGTCCCTCCTGACAAACGACACAATGTAGTTGGTTGTAAATGGGTCTATCTACTGAAAACCAAGGCTGATGGTAGTATTGATCAGTTCAAAGCAAGACTAGTGGCCAAGGGTTTCCACCAGTGCCCGGAGTTGATTATTTTGAAACATATAGTCCAGTGATTAAGCCTGCCACTATTCGGCTTCTCCTAGCTCTTGCTATCACCTCCAACTGGACTGTCATTCAACTAGATGTCTCCAATGCCTTCCAACATGGGACCCTAGATGAAGATGTCTACATGTCTCCACCACCTGGCTATGTTGATCCTCATAAGCCTGAATATGTATGCAAATTAAAGAAGTCTCTCTATGGCCTTAAGCAAGCCCCTCGGATGTGGCACAAGCGACTCACTGACGCCCTACGTACCCTTGGCTTCTCGGGTTCCAAGTCATACACAAGCCTGTTTTTCATTAACACTGGTAAATTATTTGTGGCATGTCTTATTTATGTGGATGATATTATACTAATAGGATCCGATCACTCCTTCATCACCAGTCTTGTACGGCAACTACAGCAACAGTTTGCCATCAGAAACTTGGGTAAATTGTTGTATTTTTTAGGCGTTGAAGCATCATGGAACTCTAATGGGTTGTTTTTATCACAATCCAAGTATGTAACTGATCTTCTTGGCAAATGTAAAATGTTGGACAGCAAGGGAATCTCAACACCGATGTGCCCCAAGACTCGCCTCATGTTGGGCGACGGTGATCCTCACCCGGATCCAACCGAGTATCGTTGTGTTCTTGGCAGCCTTCAGTATTTATGTCTTACTCGGCCTGATAATGCTTTCTCTGTCAACAAACTCTCCCAGTTCATGTATGCTCCCACCACTGTTCATTGGCAGGCCGTCAAACGGTTACTTCGGTATCTCAATCACACCCGCCAACACGGTATTTTTCTTCACAACTCTTCCAACATTGATTTGCACGGGTTCACTGATGCTGACTGGGCGAGCAGCTTGGATGATCAAAAGTCCACCTCGGGTTACATCATATTCCTTGGCCGAAACCCTGTCTCTTGGAGCTCCAAAAAGCAAAATTCCGTTGCTCGCTCTTCTACTGAAGCTGAATATCACGCCTTGGCTACTGGTGCTTCTGAACTTGGATGGTTGCAAATTCTCCACCAGGAAATTGGGTTCCGTCTACCATGCACTGCCACTTACCTCACGGCAAACCCTATTTTCCACAACCGCAGTAAACATATTGAGGTTGACTTCTTTTTTATTCATGATAGAGTCTCCAAGCGACTCCTTGCTGTTCGGTATGTCCCTACTTCATATCTGATTGCCGATGTCCTTACCAAGCCACTACTCAAGGATCGGTTTTTGCTTCTTCGAGATAATTTGGGCCTTTACTCTCTCCCGGCCCAAATTGAGGGAGGGTGATAGAGATAGGAGTAAAAGAAGTTGTATTCTTTTGCACGTGTACATTCCTTGTATGATTGGGTTTCTACTTTCCTTGTAGGGTTAGGGTTCTACTTGTATATATATCTTCTATTATCAATACAATCTCAGGTTACCTCATTAAGTTTTCATATGTCACACGCTCAACCATTAATTGATTAATTGTAATTGTGTATATCTAACTCTGAGTTAACGAGCTAATTTGCAGTGAAAATCTAAATCAACTGGAATACGTGACTACTTTTGTTTGTATTTCAAATTGTATTTTCTACCGTTTGGAATATATATATATATATATAATGAAAAATAACTTAAACATCATAATTCAATGCACAAAAAACAATCATCTCAGTATGCTTAAAAGTATTAATTAGATTTTAAAAAGGTTACAAGCTTCGCCCCTTTGTATAAAGATAGACTTTGGTTAGGCTAAAGTCTCCGTGTGGTGTCGAGACTTCCCCAAGCCTACGGTCATCCAACTCCTATCGAGGGGTTTCTCTTCTGTAAGCATATTTTGCCAAGTCCTACTTTCATTTACTGTTCTGTAACACCATTTTTTGTATATCAAAACCTTAGTCCTCGTAGAGTGCACACTATAGGCTCCAACGGTCCACTAGTGTCCATAGGGCTCCTTCCCTATAGAGACATTTGCCTCCCTTTCCCTCAGCCCGAATATCCACCTCCTTATTCTAGTTCTTAAACCAACTTGGGTCTTGGGACCAACAACCATCAACATGTTTATTAATCTTTCAACTTATATGTAATTGAGACAATGTTATCCTAGTACGTTTAAATTAGCCAAATATAATCGGGTACAACTAGTCAACGGCCAATTGTACCAAACAAAGACTGGCACCTGTATTTACTTAATTTCTTTAATAATCCTTTCTATTTTTAGTTGATCTTAGTTAACATATATATAATTTTCGGAAAACTGCTATTTACATTCTTCAATTTGTAAATATGCAAAGTACAGGATATGATTTTTTTTTCCTTTAAATGAGTACGTGATGTAATTTTGTTTTTGTTCATTTTATCTATATATAATTAAAATTGAATTCTGTGGAAGCCCATCGCAAGACTCAATTTTCATTTTCTTTTTTTTTTATTCAAAATTTTTTTTATTTCATTTTCTTTAATTCTAAGAGAGCAAAAAGATTAAATTTTTTTTTCCTTCCATTTTTTCTTTTCATTTTTTTTTTTATTTTTACATCATTTTTTCCTATTTTTTATGTTTTTATTTTCTTTTACTTTCTCTTTTCTTCTTCCATTTTTTCCTCTTCTTATTTCCTTTTTGTTTTTTTTCTCTTCCATTTTTTTTATTTTTTAAAAATATCTCTTTTACTTTTTCTTATAGTTGAAAATCAATTTTAACAAAAAATATTCATAACTACAATAGGTAAGTTTACGTATGATTTTAAAAACAATGGTTTCATATATATTTTTAATATTTTCTTAATCATGTATGCATCTAAATAAATTGTTTCTTTTTTATGAATTCCGTTGAAATTTTTTTCAAATCTATTAAAATTTATGCTAGCATATAAAATTTATTATATGGTTAGACATGTTCATGGGTCGGGCTCGGGTCGAGCGTAACAAGTTTTTTCAAAAAAAACATTAGAGTTTGATTTTTTGTATCTATTGGGCAGCCGTTGGATATTTTTGTGAAAAATTTCAGCCGTTGTGATAGAGTAGAAGAATTGGCACTGACCTATTTGGAGAAATTCGAAGACGGGGAAAAAATCAGCGAAGCGGTGAATAGTGAAATTTTGAAAAGTGTCCGCTTTGGTCCCGAAACTAGTGATTTTTCTTGGGAATCGGCCTGATGAACAGAACCCATGATTTTCTATGGGCCCCACCCCAATTTGGCAAAAAATGCCATCTAGTCCTTCAATTTTGCGTTTTTATATTTTTAGGGACCTAATTGCAAACTTTTAAAAGTTTTTCCTTTATTCTGTTATTTACGAAATTTTAACCCTAGTTTCTATTCACTATTTAAAGGCATGTAAGACAAGAATTATTCACTTTTGTTGAATTCGAATTTTGTTCTATTTTTCCTATCTCTTTGAATTTTCGTAAATTCTAGGGTTAGAGGAATCGTTTCCGGTATCGTGCGCGATCAACGGAATTCGATTGGTTATCCGCTGCAGCAATTGATATCAGAGCCTAACCTTGCATCATCATGCCTCGAGGAAGAGAGAGACGAGTTGGTGACATCGCAGGGGAAGAGGACCTGGAACGACGGATTGAGCAATGCCTCAATCAAGCGATCGGACAGCAAATCCAAGCGGCTGTTGATCTATTGACTAAGAGGATGGGAGAGATGATTGCTGCCCAAGTTAGGGTTAATCAGCCCCATAGGAGACAAGCGAATCTGATCAACCCGTTCGATAGAGACGAAGAGGACGAGGAAGAGGATTCAGATGGTGAAGAGGCTTCTAATCGGTGTCGTGTAGCAGGCGAAGATCGACGTTAGGAGAGTGGATTGCGGACTGAAATCCCAGAATTCCATGGTACCCTTCAACCTGAGGAATTCTTAGATTGGCTTGCGACTGTTGAGGAAGTTTTAGAGTTCAAGGGCGTTCCTGAGAATAGGCGAGTCCCGCTGGTTGCGACCAGATTACGGGGGAGAGAGATGGCTTGGTGGCAGCAGTTGAAGCTGACCAGGCAACGAATGGGAAAGTCTAAGGTTTCGACATGGGAAAAGTTGAAAAAACATATGCGGTCGAATTTCTTACCGTATAACTATCAGCGATTGATGTATCAACGGTTGCAAAACCTGAGACAAGGGAATCAATCGGTCGAGGATTATACCATCGATTTCTACCAATTAATAGCCCGGAATGATATCCAATAAATGGAGGAGCAGTTGGTGTCTCGTTATATTAGAGGATTAAGGGAGCAGCTCCGGGAATCAGTCAATGATTTTGATCCCCTGACTGTTTCAGAGGCGCATCAGAGGGCAGTGTGGATGCAGAGGAGACCGCGTCCTACGGGATTCGGCAGTAGCGGGTTACCCCGTACCTCAGGGGCAGTACCCCGACCTTCAGGGTCAGCAACAGCAATCACACCAAATTCCACACCTGTAACAGCCAGTAATAATAACAGAAGGGGAGGACAGAGTAGTGGTATGAAGTATTTTGCGTGTGGAGAGGTTGGCCATCGTCAGTCTGAGTGTAAGAAAGCAGGAAAACGAGCCATGTTTGCTGATGTGGCTGACGAAGAGGGTCAGATTGATGAAGATGTAGGCGAGCCAGTTTTTGAAGAAGAGGAGTTCGATGAAGAGATTGTGGGGGGAGATGTAGGTGCTGCACTGGTGGTGAGGAGGTCGTGTCTGACCCCTTGAGTAGTCGAGGAGAATTGGCTGAGGCGTAACATATTCCAGTCGACTTGCACCATCAAAGGTAAGATTTGTAAATTCATCATTGACTCTGGTTGCTGTGAAAATATAATGGCTGCTGAAGCTGTGAGGAAGTTAAAGCTTCCGACTGAAAAGCACCCTAAACCGTATAAACTGTCTTGGCTGAAACAAGGAGGTGAGGTGACAGTTTCACAAAGGGTGTTGGTTCCTTTCTCAATGGGCAGTAAGTATAAGGATGAGGTCTGGTGCGATGTTGAGGAGATGGACGCGTGTCACTTGTTGTTGGGGCATCCATGGCAGTTTGATAGAGATGTTCACCATGATGGGAAGAGGAACACTTATAGTTTTCTGTTTGAGGGTGTGAAGATCGTGCTGGTTCCTGGTAAATAGACCAGTAAGGAGGCTGGAAGTTTATTGTCATTGGCTCAGTTTGATGAAGAGTTGCAGGATTCGGATATTGTTTTTACATTGGTGGGAAAAACAGTAGCGGAGGAACATCAAGTTCCTGAAGCAGTACAGCCCCTGTTGCAGGAGTTTGAAGATCTGTTTCCTAAAGATCTACCGGATGGTTTGCCACCATTGCGAGATATACAACATCAGATTGATTTGGAGCCTGGAGCAGTTCTTCCAAATCGACCCCATTACTGAATGAGCCCGGTTGGACATGAGGAGTTGCACAGACAGGTTGAGGAGTTATTGGCCAAGGGATATATCCGGGAGAGCCTCAGTCCTTGTGCTGTTCCTGCATTTATGATCCAGAAAAAGGATGGAACGTGGCGGCTGTGTGTCGACAGCCGTGCCATCAACAAAATCACCGTCAGGTATCGATTTCCTATCCCTAGGCTGAATGATTTGCTTGATCAATTAAGTGGTGCCACTATGTTTAGTAAACTGGATTTGAAGAGTGGTTATTACCACATACGGATTCATCCTGGAGATGAATGGAAAACAGCATTCAAGACGAGAGAAGGGCTGTATGAATGGTTAGTTATGCCCTTCGGGCTTTCGAATGCCCCTAGCACCTTTATGCGAGTAATGAACCAAGTGTTGAGGCCTTTTATTGGCAAGTTTGTAGTGGTTTATTTTGATGATATCTTGATATATAGTGCTAATGAAGCTGAACATTTGAGGCATTTGAGGGCTGTGCTTGAGGTGCTGCGGAAAGAGCGTTTATATGCTACCTCAAAAAAGTGCATTTTCTGATCTAGTAGTGTTCTATTTCTGGGGTATGTGGTGTCGGACAAGGGATTGCAGGTTGATGAGTCGAAAGTGCGGGCTGTTCAGCAGTGGCCTAGACCCAGTACAATCGCTGAAGTCCGTAGCTTTCATGGGTTGGCATCTTTTTATAGGCGTTTCATTCCCCATTTTAGCACTATCATGGCACCTATCACAGATTGTATGAAGCAGAAAAGGAAGTTTGAGTGGACGGAAGAGGCTGAAGAAGCATTTAAACTGATTAAACATCGACTGACTATAGCCCCCATATTGGTTTTGCCGGATTTCCAGCAGCCTTTTGAGCTGCATTCTGATGCTTTGAAATTGGGGATTGGAGTAGTGCTAAGTCAAAGTGGAAAACCAATAGCTTATTTCAGTGAGAAGCTGTCCGGAGCAAAATTGAATTACAGCACTTATGATGTAGAGTTTTATGCAGTTGTGCAGGCTGTTAAGCATTGGAGACATTATCTGTTCCAAAGGGAGTTCATCTTGTACACTGATCATGAAGTGCTCAAACATCTGCACAGCCAGGATAAGGTTTCCGCAAGGCATGCAAGTTGGGTTGCCTATTTGCAGCAGTTCACATTTGTAGTCAAGCACAAGTCTGGGGTGGCAAATAAGGTGGCTGATGCACTGAGTAGGAGAAAGACCTTGCTGACTCGCCTTACGGTCCAGGTACCGGGATTTGAAGTTTTTTCTGAGTTATTTGATTATGACCCGTACTTTGCTGCTGTCTTTAAAAAAATTGAAGCAGGACAACGGACGGATTTCCATTTACAGGATGGATTTCTGTTTAAGGGCAATCGGTTGTGTATTCCTGATTATAGTTTGAGGCTACATATTATACAGGAGCTGCACAATGAAGGTCATGTTGGTCGGGACAGAACATTACAGTTGGTGCAATCTAATTATTTTTGGCCTTCCATGCTCAAAGAAGTGGAGAAGTTTGTGCAGCGTTGCCGGGTTTGTCAGATATCCAAGGGAACAGCCACAAACGCCGGACTATATATGCCATTGCCAGTGCCGTCACAGCCATGGGTGGACATCAGTATGGATTTTGTATTGGGCTTGCCGCGTACTCAGCGTGGTAACGACTCAATCTTTGTGGTGGTGGACAGGTTCTCTAAGATGGTACATTTTATTCCGTGCAAAAAAACGACGGATGCAGTAAAAGTGGCTCAGTTGTTCTTTCGTGAGGTGTATAAGTTGCATGGGCTGCCCGAGTCCATTGTTTCTGATCAGGACACATGATTTCTAAGTCACTTTTGGCCGAGTTTGTGGAAGATGGTGAACATGCAGCTGAACTTTAGCAGTGCGTATCATCCTCAAACGGATGGGCAAACCGAAGTGGTGAACCGTTCCTTGGGCAATCTGTTACGCAGTTTGGTAGGTGAACATGTGAAGAGTTGGGATTTAAAGTTGCGCCTAGCAGAGTTTGCACATAATCATGCAGTGAACTGGAGCACGGGGTTCAGTCCATTTGCAGTGGTATATTCTGTTATTCCCAAGGGGCCGCTGGACTTGTTGCCTTTGCCCTCTCAAACTAAGCTTCATGGCAAGGCAGAGGATTTTGTTGGTAGTTTGCAGGAGGTCCACGAAGCAGTGCGCAACAATTTGCAGGCCTCGGCTGCCAAGTATAAGAAGACTGCGGATAAGAAAAGGCGACATGTGGAGTTTGAAGTGGGAGACTTTGTTTAGGCAGTGCTGACCAAGGATCACTTTTTTGTTGGTGACCACAACAAGCTCTCCGCTCGGAAGATTGGCCCTGTAGAGATCATTGCGAAAATTAATCCCAATGCTTACCGTTTGAAGTTGCTGAGTTCGATTCGTACACATGACGTCTTCAATGTGAAGCACCTTCTGCCATATGTCAGTGACTCTTCCGAGGATGAAAATTCGAGGGTGAATTCTTTCCAACTCGGGGAGAATGATGGAGTAGAAGAATTGGCACTGACCTATTTGAAGAAATTCGAAGACGGGAAAAAATCAGCGAAGCGGTGAATAGTGAAATTTTGAAAAGTGTCCGATTTGGTCCCGAAACTAGTGATTTTTCTTGGGAATCGGCCTGATGAACAGAACCCACGCTTTGTCATGGGCCCCACCCCAATTTGGCAAAAAAATGCCATCTAGTCCTTCAATTTTACGTTTTTATATTTTTAGGGACCTAATTGCAAACTTTAAAAGTTTTTCCTTTATTCTGTTATTTCTAAAATTTTAACCCTAGTTTCTATTCACTATTTAAAGGCATGTAAGACAAGAATTATTCAGTTTTGTTGAATTCGAATTTTGTTCTATTTTTCCTATCTCTTTGAATTTTCGTAAATTCTAGGGTTAGAGGAATCATTTCCGGTATCGTGCGCGATCAACGGAATTCGATTGGTTATCCGCTGCATCACGTTGGGTTTGATCAATGCATAGACAATTTTTTCCTTGCAGTCCTCTCTTTCTCCAGTCAGTCTTCTTCTTCCTCGACTGGGCCGTCAGCCGTTGGATTTGGTGAAAGCATGTAAAAGTTTTTTCTTACAATCTTTTCTTTTCACAGTCAGTCTCCTTCTTTATCAGTCACGATTCTCTATATCTGCTTCTCCCATTCCGTCTCTCAAAATTTTTTCATATAATCTTCTCTTTTCCAAGTGATGGTTCCTCTCATCTGTTTCCCCATTTTGAAAATTTTATAAATGCAAGTTTTGGTCATTAGCTCAAATTCAAACCATCATTACTTTTTTTTTTTTTAATTTATCCCTCAATGATATTGAAAATCTTCAATAATAATAATAATAATAATAACATTGAAAAAAATCACTTAGAATAACAAACCGTTTAATTTTTCAAAACCTAGATTTTTTTTTTGCTTCCTCGGCAAAGTGAGAGTTTAAAACTAGCTATCTTCCAATCTGTAATGGAAAATTCAGAATATAACCAATTAATAATGAGTTTAAATAATTACTAAAATACATGTTATATGTGATAGAGGTAGGAGTAAAAGATTGAGGATCAATTGTAATCTTTTCCACGTTGTACAATCCTTATAGGGTTAGGGTTCTCCTTGTATATATATCTCCTATTATCAATAAAAACCTCAGGTTGCCTCATTAAGTTTTCATGGTATCAGAGCCACAACCCTAACCCTAGAATGTCACTACCCGAAATTTCCACCTCCTTCCTTCCACCGCCGCCGCCACCATCGTCCACCATGGCAACCGTGAGTTTTAGCTCCGCCACCATCTAGCCCCTGCCTATAGCAGCCCATTCCCTTGTTGTTTCCACCGTCCAAAACACCTCACCGTTATCCTTTGTTGCTACGACCTCTCCATCATCAATTACTTATCCCAATCCCGCCACCTTCATCACCAACAAATTTAATTCATCCAACTTTGTTCTATGGAAGGCCCAATTCATCACCATGCTGCGAGGCTGCCGGATGTGGCACCATATTGATGAAAATCAGTCTATACTACCGGAATTCCTTGATGGAGAAATTCGGAATCCCGCATTTGATATTTGGGAACAGCAAAATCAACAAGTATTAAGCTGGATTTTTGCTTCGGTTGAATCAATTTTATTACCCCAGATTATTGATGCCTCTACAGCTATTGAGGCATGGAATAAACTCAACCGTGCCTACTCATCAGGGTCGAGGTCACAAATTCGCAACCTTCACACCCAACTACAGACTCTTGTCCGCGAAAAGGCTGAAACTATTACAGCATATACTCTTCGAGCGAAGGGGATTAAAGATCAATTGGCATCTTTGGGATACAAGGTACAAGAAGATGATTTTATTGACTCAATTTTAGGGGGCTTGGGTGAAGATTATCGCCTTTTTAATTTGACGCTTAAGACAAAGATGGAACCGATTCAATTTGAGGATCTTCTTGGACTTCTCTTGACAAAAGAAAGAAATATAGCACGGCTTGCACAACACAGGGCTACTGCCGTTGCTGAGAACTTACCGCCTACAGCCATGGTGGCTACCCGAAGCACGTCCCAATAGCAGCGTGGACGAGGACAGTGTGGTCGTGGAAGGGGTGGACAGCGTGGACGTGGTAACAGCAATGGGTACTCTTCAGATTATCGAAATCAGCAACAACAAAATTACAGCAATAATAATTATGATTCTCGGCAACAATTCAGAAACCAGCCTGTTCTTCATTAATACTAGTAAACTGTTTGTGGCATGTCTTATTTATGTGGATGATATTATACTAATGGGATCCGATCACTCATTCATCACTAGTCTTGTACGGCAACTACAACAACAGTTTGCCATTAGAGATTTGGGTAAATTGTCATATTTTTTGGGTGTTGAAGCATCATGGCACTCTAATGGATTGTTTTTGTCACAGTCCAAGTATGTAACTGATCTTCTTGGAAAATGCAAAATGTTGGACAGCAAGGGCATCTCAACGCCGATGTGCCCCAAGACTAGCCTCATGTTGGGCGACGGTGATCCTCACCCGGATCCAACCGAATATCGTGGTGTTCTTGGCAGTCTTCAGTATTTATGTCTTACTCGGCCTGACATTGCTTTCTCTATCAACAAACTCTCCCAGTTCATGCATGCTCCCACCGCTGTTCATTAGCAGGCCGTCAAGCGGCTACTACGGTATCTTAATCACACCCGCCATCACGGTATTTTTCTTCACAGCTCTTCTACCACTGACTTGCACGGGTTCACTAATGCTGACTGTGGCAGGCAGCTTGGATGACCGAAAGTCCACCTTAGGTTACATCATATTTCTTGGCCGAAACCCTATCTCTTGGAGCTCCAAAAAGCAAAACTTCGTTGCTCGCTCTTCCACTGAAGCTGAATATCGCGCGTTGGCTACCGGTGCTTCTGAAATTGGATGGCTGCAGATTCTTCTCCAGGAAATGGGGTTCCGTCTGCCACGCACCCCACAGCTCTGGTGTGACAACCTCTCTGCCACTTACCTCACGGCGAACCCTATTTTCCACAACCGAAGCATGCACATTGAGGTTGACTCCTTTTTTGTTCACGATAGGGTCTCCAAGCGGCTCCTTTCTGTTCGATATGTACCCACTTCAGATCAGATTGCCGATGTCCTCACCAAACCACTACTCAAGGATCGGTTCTTACTTCTTCCAGACAATTTGGGCCTTTGGTCTCTACAGGCCCAAAATTGAGGGAGGGTGATAGAGATAGGAGTAAAAGATTGAGGATCAATTGTAATCTTTTCCACGTTGTACAATCCTTATAGGATTAGGGTTCTCCTTGTATATATATCTCCTATTACCAATACAAATTTCAGGTTGTCTCGTTAAGTTTTCAATATGCAGCTGGACAAGCATATTGCAATATGGAATCTTTTTTATGAGAAATTATTAATAGTGTTGGCGGACTGAATGCTCTGTTCAACAAAAACTTAACATTGTAAATTGCAAGGGGACATTAATTAACTAAATTACATTGTCCTACTAGTATATTATAACAAATGAACATCCTAATTACGCCTACTTTTCATGATGTGCATCTTAATTTAACTATTTTCATATTCATAATGGTTTTGAAATAATTAGATCATGCTAATAAAAAAATTAACATCGATACTTGTGAGGAAGTGAATCGCTGTATGGATTAATTGGCCCATTTAAAGGAAGTGCCCCATTATCTAGTTATTATTATTTTTTTAACTTTTTCGCAAAATTTATTCAGTTCTGTCCTTTTCTTCCCTAAAGTCGAAGTCGTGGCTCATTATTAAAAAATTTAATGTTCTTCCTCAACTATGAAGCGACCAAGCACTAGGCGCGTATAGAACTTTTCTCCGTATTCGATGAATTGGAAAAATCTTTTTTTTTTTTTCAATTTGGTGGAGAAATTGTTCAATCCTTGACTGCAAGAAAAAGTAAATAAATAAATGAGCATCACTTCCATCATTTTCATCCCCTATTATTATTGCACAAAAAAAAAAAAAAAATTATTATTGATCGAAAGAACAATGAGTTCTTTCACAATTTTATTTTCCATTTTTTTTCTTCTTCTGCAACTATCTTCTTTCACAATTTCTCAGCCGGACTACTTATTCGGTTTCTGTTCCAACCAATTAAACTACACAGCAAACAGCACTTACAGACGAAACCTCAACAGTCTCCTCTCTTCTTTCTCTTCTATTTCTAACGCTACCGACGGATTCTACAACCTTTCCGTGGGAAATGCCCCCAACCAAGTAAACGGAATTGCGGTTTGCCGAGGAGATGTTTCGTCGCTAAGTTGTCGCAATTGCATGAACGACTCGACCATTAAAATCTTGCAGATTTGCCCGAACCAAATCGAGGCAATTGGATACTATGATTACTGTATGCTGCGGTTCACAAATAGATCCATATTTGGTGTAAATTATCAAGGGAATATTCCTACTTATCACATGTGGAATCCAGAGAATGTATCAGAATCTCAATTGGCAGCATTCAATCAAGGGCTGCAATCGTTAATGAGTAATCTCACAAGTACGGCTGCATCAGGGAGTTCGACGAAAAAATTTGCAACTGGAAATGCAGTTTCAGGATTTTATACGATTTATGGACTTATGCAATGTACTCCTGATTTATCTGCTAAGGATTGTGAAAATTGCTTGGTTGGGGCTGTATCAGAAATTCCGGTTTACAGTGCCGGGAAAAGAGGCGGGAGAGTTATAAAACCAAGCTGTAATCTCCGGTTTGAGAACTACAATTTCTATGAAAATACACCATCACCGCCGCAGCCGCCAACACAGGTGGAGCAAACACCAATGAGTCCGGTTTCTCCTTCTTCACCGTCACAAGGTAATCGGTAATAAATATATTGGGGGCGGATCGATCTAGTGGAAAAATTTTACAGTTTTCCTGGAGACTGCACAATACTCCATAAATATATTTTAAAGAGAACCTTTCAATGAATTTTTTTATAATAAAAAATCTTACAAAATTAACGAGATAAAGCTAATTTTTTGTACAAACAAACCCAACATCATCACGAGGGAAGTCGTAACGTGATGAAAGCAAAATACAGAAAGTTAGTACGAATCAGTTAAATAAAACACAAAGAAATACTGATGTATTTAACTAAATCTTAAAGAATTTATAATTATTTACCCATAATATATTATATTCCATAAATATCTCCTTCGATTCTGGCTTTTTGCAGGGGAAAGTAGCAATACAGGACGAACTATTGTTATCATTGTTGCTGCAATTGTTGGAGTTGTGGTGCTTATCATCTGTGTTTTCCTCTTTTTAAGAATTCGGAAGCCAAAGAGAAAACTTGAAGCAGGTAGGTGGAAATTTTATATTTTTTTTTTTCTAAATCAATTTTTTTAATTTTTCCAATTAATCTTGATTTAGATCATCAAGGGCTGTTTTTTCTTTTTTTTTTTTTTTCTCCTCTTTAGTAACTAGTGACAGAGATGTGGATGAAATAGAAGATGTGAATTCATTGCAATACGATTTTGAGATTATCAGAGCAGCCACTAATGACTTTTCTAACCAAAATAAGCTTGGACAAGGTGGATTTGGTGCCGTTTACAAGGTAAGAATAAAATATACGTTATAAATAATAAAAACTATTCTTAAAATATTATTATTATTATTATTTTTTTTTTTTTTTGAAGAAAAAAAATGGTAATATTTTAACATTTTAAGTTTACCGGTTCTTTGACATAGTCATAGGAATTTGGCAAAATGCATCTTTAGTCCCTGAACTTTTACCAAAATCACAATTAACACCCTGATCATTTTTTGAACACATTAAGTATACGATCTTTTCATTTTAATATTATTAGCCTCATACTCGACTTTATTTTGTGTCTATGTAACAAGCTCTGTGAAGCAGCATGACCAATAATATTTCAGTACACAACACAATTTCAAAAAATTATCTAGATAAGAAAACAGAATTACTGGAAGTGTCTGTTTCACAATTTCAAGTGATAAAATCACTACGATTTAAATTAGTTGGATGTTTTTGTTTCACAGTTTTGTCTCTGAATGAAGCGTATTACACCCACAAAAGATAGATCAAGTTTGGGGCTAATAATATTAAAATAAAAAGATAATATACTTAATGTGTTAAAAAAAAATCGATCAGGGTATTAATTACAATTTTAGTAAAAATTCAGGGGCTCAGAACGTGTTTTGCTAGGAATTTGGTGCCAACCATAAGTATTATGTCCAAATAATCATGTTTGGGTTTCGTTATAAACTTATAGTTAAAATCAGAGACCGAGCTAAGGTTTGGCTAGTTAGTAGTCCTTAATATATCTTGTTGTCGAACTTTCACTCTAGCAACAATAGCTGAATAGGTGTTGCGTAGTGGTCCAGAATTGGCCTAGTGGTTATAACTAAAGCCAGTATATAAATTTTGTCAACATGCTAAACTCATGTGGAGAACTGGATCGGTTCCGTTGTTTTATCGGCCATTTCAACTGTTCAATACTAATTATTTATTCTTTTATAATCAATCTCAGCCGGACCAGATTGGCCAGTGGTACTGGTTGAATCTAGTCCGATCATCTGGTCCAGTTCGGTTCCAAAACTATGATATTAACGGATATAACTTAATCAGGGCACTCTTACAAACGGACAAGACATAGCAGTCAAAAGGCTATCCAAGAATTCAGGACAAGGAGATTTGGAATTTAAAAATGAAGTGCTATTAGTAGCAAAGCTTCAACATCGTAATCTTGTTAGGCTTTTGGGATTTTGCTTAGAGGGAACTGAAAGACTACTAATCTACGAGTTTGTGCCTAATACCAGCCTTGATTACTTCATTTTTGGTAAGCACATATTTAATTTTCAAAAAAATTATATGTAATTTCACCTAATAAATCATGGATTGGAAATTTTATATAGCATGATTACTTATATATAATTTTTTGTATTTTATATATGTAAAAAAAATTAAAAATGACTTTCAAATTTATAAATATACCCCTAAAATTTTCATTATTTACACATCTTCCCCACGATTCCTTTTTCTTACAATATTTTTTATAAATAAAAAATCACACTATTTCATTCCCATACAACATTGATCATAACATAAACAAATGCATATTTTATTTCACATGTTTTTGTAGATTCAGTCAAGCAAACACGTTTAGATTGGGAAAGGCGTAACAAGATCATCGGAGGCTTTGCGAAAGGACTTCTATATCTTCATGAAGATTCTCGACTTCGAATAATTCATCGAGACATGAAAGCCAGTAACATATTGCTAGATGAGGATATGAATCCTAAAATTGCAGATTTTGGCATGGCAAGGTTGTTTGTTGTGGATCAAACTCAAGGAAACACAAGTAGGATTGTTGGAACCTAGTAAGTATCTCCAACATAAAAAGTAGATCCATATTGATCAAATTAATTAATCATCATTTAATTGACTTTATTTATTCATTTATTTTTGTAGTGGATATATGGCTCCAGAGTATGCAATGCATGGACAATTTTCAGTTAAATCAGATGTATATAGTTTTGGTGTACTGATTTTAGAGATTGTGAGTGGTCAAAAGAACAGTTGTTTCCGAATTGGGGAGGACATAGAGGATCTTTTAAGCTATGTAAGTATATTTAAGTACTACTGCATGAAAATAGGATTAATGGTGAATTTTTCATCAATGTGGTTAGAGGTTCTAGCAGGGTTCTAGACAAATCGATGATGTCACGTGACATCATCATACGTAGCGGCTTGTCTGGTTTAGGACCACGTTGGAACTTTTATTTAGAATGAATCTTTGTATAATTTAATATATTTGTGTGGCATGTCTCTTAGTCCTGCTAATGTTTTTGATAAAAAGTTTTGCTCAAACAAATATAAAAGCCGTTGCTATAATTTTTCGCAGCAATAAAAAAGTTACAACATGTTAATATTGCTGTAGATTTGTCACTATATGTATTTTTGTAGTAACATTTGATATAACTTTAATATTGATATATATATCGCAACAACTTTTAAGCATTGCTATTATATTATCTTTTTGGCAACAAAACTTTTGCTATAAAATATAACATTTCTTGTAGTTTCCTATCTAACCAATCAACGGAAACTACATAAGAGACAACCCGACAGATTTCTTAGTCATTGGTAAATTATCCGAAAATTACAAATACACAGGACAGGGTCTACCTAAGCTACAAAATCGAAATACATGGACTTATTATTGTTTTTGCCAAAAGTTTTGAGACTTAATTTGATGAATGTTGTTGCAGGCATGGAAAAACTGGAGAGAAGGAACATATATGAATATTGTAGATCCCACATTGGCAAATGGTTCAAGCAGTGAAATTATGAGATGTATACACATTGGGTTATTATGTGTTCAAGAAAATGCAAGTGATAGGCCAACTATGGCATCAATTGTTCTTATGCTAAACAGCTTCTCCCTCACTCTCCCAATCCCATCTCAACCTGCCTTTTTTATGCACAGCAATATCCAATATGATCATCATATTTCGTCGTCATCTTCGTCGGCTTATAATAACTCTAGGGTTACACACAATTCCTCGGAACTCAGCGACGAAATTCTCCCACTGTCCAAAAATGATGTTTCAATTACTGAACTGTACGGCAGATAATGTTTCATTTGTTGTAGAATTTCTGTTTTTTTTTATGCACTTGGATTCAAATTTTGAGTGAATATAATGTATTTAATTTGTAGCTACTTTTTAAAGAATCGTAAAACACATGTGAGTAATTGAGGGGCAAACCTTAATTTTGCTCCAAGTTTATTGGAAATTATCAACTTTATTCTTGTAATACGTAGCATTATATTATAATGTTACCTCTTTGATACAAATTCTAGCTCAGTTTTACCTTTTCTTGAGAAATATGATCGGTAATTATTGCTATAACTCAGGTTCAGATAAAATTGAATTAAGATTTCTATCATATGAGTAAAATTGAAATAAAATTTGTACTACAAATTAAAGATAACTTTGATTCGATTTTTACTGTAATGGTGAATTTTGTTCTTTCTTAATAATTTTAAAGTATTGGAGATTTAATTTGGAATTAAATTAATTGTTTCATTTTCAACCATTAATAGTTAAGAAAATTAATTAACCTCATTTTATATCAAGAAGTATATTAAAAAATTATATCAGATTACATTCTGGTAATAAAGGCTTCTCTCTTCAATTGAAAGGTATAAAATATGAACTCACACTTAAAAAAAATAATAAAAATTATATTTATAAAGAAAAAGTACTTTAAATAGAATAATAATTTTCATTATACAATTAAAATATATAATTGGTCCATGGTAAAAAAAATATATACAGTAACTACCATATTAACCACAATTTTTACATATAAATGGTGGTTGAGTGCTGCTGTATTTCATTGAATAAGAAAGAGTTGACGAGCTAGCCTCCAAATTTTTGTGCTTTATTAATGAAGCTTCTCTGAAATTAAGTCCTTCACACATATGAAGTTAAGCTAAAATCGAATCTCACTGACTTTTCTTTATTGCCTGCAAAGAAAATTGCATTTTCAATTTTTTCCATTAATTAGTCAACTTTCATCGTTGGGGAGTGATATGTTTATGCATTGTCTTCTGGCAAGTTAAAAGGAAATTACATACCAAGGTCTCCAATCTTTCCGACTATTCATATACTCGCCCATTTTTTATTATAAGATGTTTAAGGTTGTTCACTAAAACCAATGAAACATTAATTAAGTTACTAAAATGACTAATTTATCTTTAATAGTTCTTTCTTAAAACCCGATTTTCCATATACAAAAAAAATTTTTTTTCTTAATTATTAAAGCTTAATGTAATCTTTTTTGCATTAAATAATGAATCTCTCTCATACTTTAAATAAGGATAAAAATGAGAAAACATGCTAAAAAATGCATTCGTAATATAAAGTGTCAAATAAAAAAGAACAAAATGAAAACCTAAAACATCATATAATAAAAAACGGAGGGAGTATATTTTAGTATGTTGATAGAGATAGGAGTAAAAGAAGTTGTATTCTTTTCCACGTGTACATTCCTTGTATGATTGGGTTTCTACTTTCCTTGTAGGGTTAGGGTTCTACTTGTATATATATCTTTTATTATCAATACAATCTCAGGTTGCCTCATTAAGTTTTCATGGTATCAGAGCCACAACCCTAACCCTAGAATGTCACTACCCGAAAACTCCACCTCCTCCTTCCTTCCACCGCCGCCGCCGCCACTGTCCACCATGGCAACCGTGAATATTAGCTCCGCCATCCAGCCCCCGCCTACAGCAGCCGATTCTCTTATTATTTCCACCGTCCCAAACACATCACCATCAGCCCTTGTTGCTACGGCCTCTCCATCACCAATCACTTAAGCCAATCCCGCCACCTTCATCACCAACAAACTCAATTCATCCAATTTTGTTATATGGAAGGCCCAATTCATTACCATGCTGCGAGGCTGCCGGATGTGGCACCAAGTTGATGAAAATCAATCCATACCGCCGGAATTCCTTAATGGAGAAATTCGGAATCCCGCGTTTGATATTTGGGAACAGCAAAATCAACAAGTATTAAGCTGGATTTTTGCCTCAGTTGATTCAAGTTTATCACCCCAAATTATTGATGCCTACAGCCATTGAGGCGTGGAATAAACTCAACCGTGCCTACTCATTAGGGTCGAGGTCACAGATTCGCAACCTTCGCACCCAACTACAAACTCTTGTCCGCGAAAAGGCTAAAACTATTACAGCATACACTCTTCGAGCATAGGGAATTAAAGATCAATTGGCATCCTTGGGATACAAGGTACAAGAAGATGATTTTATTGACTCAATTTTGGGGGGCTTGGGTGAAGATTATCGCCTCTTTAATTTAACGCTTGAGACAAAGATGGAACCTATTCAGTTTGAGGATCTTCTTGGACTCCTCTTGACAGAAGAAAGAAATATAGCTCGGCTTGCGCAACATAGGGCTGCTGCCGTTGCTGAGAATCTACCGCTTACAGCCATGGTGGTTACCCGAGGCTCGTCCCAACAGCAGCGTGGATGAGGACAACGTGGACATGGAAGGGGTGGACAGCGTGGACGTGGCAACAGCAGTGGGTATTCTTCAGATTACCCAAATCAGCAACAAAATTACAGCAATAATAATTTTGATTCTCGACAACAATTTAGAAATTTTGATCCCCAAAACATCACATGTCACAATTGCAGCGGTATTAGACACTATGCTAGAGATTGCTCCTCCCCGAAACTCACCCAATCCAACATCAACCGTCCACAATCCAACTATGCCGCTAGCACTACTCCCTTTCAACCATGGGTCGTTGACTCCGGTGCCTCCCATCATATGACTTCAGAGTTGGGAAACCTGAACCTTCACTCAGAGTATCACGGACCCAAAGAAGTCACTATTGGTAGTGGTTCTAAACTCTCCATCTCTAAAATCGGTCATTCTTCTTTCCAAATTGGTACAGAAATTTTTTAGCTTCGTGATATCTTGCATGTTCCGCATTCATCTAATAATTTATTGTCTGTTTATGCTTTAACTAACTCTAATCCTGTCTCCGTGGAATTTTTTGCTGATTCTTTTGTTATTAAGGATTTGGAAACGTGGAAAATCCGATTCAAAGGCCAGAGTGACAACGGTCTCAACTCACTATGTGCAGCTGCCGTGGGAGCCAATCCGTCTACGGGTTCTAAATTTCCTTCAGCCAACTTAGCTTCTTTAAATACTTGGCATGATCGTCTAGGACATGCTAATTTTCCTTGTGTCAAACAATTATTGCGTTGGAATAAAATTGCTGTTTCTGATTCTAAACATTCTATTTGCAATTCTTGTGCTATTAATAAAAGCCATAAATTACCGTTTGCTTTATCTACATCTAAGTCCAAAGCTCCCTTAGATTTAATTTGTGTTGATGTTTGGCGGCCAGCACCCACTTTATCTGTAGATGGTTACTCTTATTATGTCTTATTCTTAGATCACTACAGTAAATACTCTTGGATATATTTCTTGAAACACAAATCTGATGTTTATTCTATCTTCGTGCATTTTAAACTTCTTATGGAGAAATACTTTAACACTCACATTAAGGCTTTTCAATCAGATGGGGGAGGGGAATTTATTGCTTTACAACCTTTTTTTCGTGAACATGGTATCACCCACATAATCTCGTGCCTATATACCCCTGAGCAAAATGGTAGTGCTGAACGAAAACACAGACATATTGTTGAACATGGTCTAGCCTTACTCCACCGCGCAAAACTTCCCATCAAATTTTGGACCTACGCCTTTGAGACTGCCACATATTTAATCAATCGCATTCAAACGGCCTCAATTAATTTTTACACACCCTACCAAAAACTCTTCGGTGCACCACCTGATTGCATGAACTTGAGAGTTTTTGGATGTCTGTGTTTTTCCTTGGCTCCGCCCCTACACCAAAAATAAACTTGAGCCCAGGTCTAAAGAATGTATTTTTCTTGGTTATAGTAGACTCCACAAGGGTTTTAAATGCTTTGATCCCGTTACTTCTCGTCTGTTTATCTTACACCATGTCTTGTTTGATGAACAGGTTTTCCCCTACTCACAGTTATATGATGCTGGGCACTCAACATCAATTTCTCAGTCGGATTCACCTGCCCTCACCATACCCTTTCCCACCGTTCCTCGTCTACCCACTAATGTCACCACCTCCTCTCCCACAGAACCAGCTCCACAAACCGAAAAATTACCACAACCCGAACCAGTTCCCCAAACCGAATCAGCCCCACACACCGAACCAGCACCACAAACCGAACCCGCCACCACCAACAAACCAGCCCCACCTTTACCAACCCTTACCGTTGACCTCTCATCCTATGGCCCCCTACCCTCTACTGTTGTGTCCACGACCACTACCTCTGTGATACCTACCTCTAGTATTTCCTCTCCACCAAGACACATGGTTACGCGGTCTCAAACTGGCTCTCTCAAAACTTGGGATCCCACAACACTTGTCAGCTCTTTACCTCGGGAGCCTACTACCTTTCAACAAGCCTTCAAAGTTCCTGAATGGCGTCAGGCCATGACTGAGGAATACAATGCTCTTATTAATAATGGCACATGGATTCTTGTCCCTCCTGACAAATGACACAATGTAGTTGGTTGTAAATGGGTCTATCGACTGAAAACCAAGGCTGATGGTAGTATTGATCGGTTCAAAGCAAGACTAGTGGCCAAGGGTTTCCACCAGCGCCCGGGAGTTGATTATTTTGAAACATATAGTCTAGTGATTAAGCCTGCCACTATTCAGCTTCTCCTAGCTCTTGCTGTCACCTCCAACTGGACTGTCATTCAACTAGATGTCTCCAATGCCTTCCTACATGGGACCCTAAATGAAGATGTCTACATGTCTCCACCACCTGGCTATGTTGATCCTCATAAGCCTGAATATGTATGCAAATTAAAGAAGTCTCTCTATGGCCTTAAGCAAGCCCCTCGGATGTGGCATAAGCGGCTCACTGACGCCCTACGTACCCTTGGCTTCTCGGGTTCCAAGTCAGACAAAAGCCTGTTCTTCATTAACACTGGTAAATTATTTGTGGCATGTCTTATTTATGTGGATGATATTATACTAATGGGATCCGATCACTCCTTCATCACTAGTCTTGTACGGCAACTACAGCAACAGTTTGCCATCAGAAGTTTGGGTAAACTGTCGTATTTTTTGGGCATTGAAGCATCATGGAACTCTAATGGGTTGTTTTTGTCACAATCCAAGTATGTAACTGATCTTCTTAGCAAATGTAAAATGTTGGACAGCAAGGGAATCTCAACACCGATGTGCCCCAAGACTCGCCTCATGTTGGGCGACGGTGATCCTCACCCGGATCCAACCGAGTATCGTTGTGTTCTTGGCAGCCTTCAGTATTTATGTCTCGGCCTGATATTGCTTTCTCTGTCAACAAACTATCCCAGTTCATGCATGCTCCCACCACTGTTCATTGGCAGGCCGTCAAACGGTTACTTCAGTATCTCAATCACATCCGCCAACACGGTATTTTTCTTCACAACTCTTCCAACATTGATTTGCACGGGTTCACTGATGCTGACTGGGCCGGCAGCTTGGATGATCGAAAGTCCACCTCGGGTTGCATCATATTCCTAGGCCGAAACCCTGTCTCTTGGAGCTCCAAAAAGCAAATTCTGTTGCTCGCTCTTCTACTGAAGCTGAATATCGCGCCTTGGCTACCGGTGCTTCTGAACTTGGATGGTTGCAAATTCCCCTCCAGGAAATTGGGTTCCGTCTACCATGCTCTGCCACTTACCTCACGGCAAACCCTATTTTCCACAACCGCAGTAAACACATTGAGGTTGACTTCTTTTTTGTTCATGATAGAGTCTCCAAACGACTCCTTGCTGTTCGGTATGTCCCTACTTCAGATCAGATTGCCGATGTCATTACCAAGCCACTACTCAAGGATCGGTTTTTGCTTCTTCAAGACAATTTGGGCCTTTACTCTCTCCCGGCCCAAATTGAGGGAGGGTGATAGAGATAGGAGTAAAAGAAGTTATATTCTTTTCCACGTGTACATTCTTTGTATGATTGGGTTTCTACTTTCCTTGTAGGGTTAGGGTTCTACTTGTATATATATCTTCTATTATCAATACAATCTCAGGTTGCCTCATTAAGTTTTCATATGTCACACGCTCAACCATTAATTGATTAATTGTAATTGTGTATATCTAACTCTGAGTTAACGAGCTAATTTGCAGTGAACATCTAAATCAACTGGAATACGTGACTACTTTTGTTTGTGTTTCAAATTGTATTTTCTACCGTTTGGAATATATATATATATAATGAAAAATAAACTTAAACATCATAATTCAATGCACAAAAAACAATCATCTCAGTATGCTTAAAAGTATTAATTAGATTTTAAAAAGGTTACAAGCTTCGCCCCTTCGTATAGAGATAGACTTTGGTTAGGCTAAAGTCTCCGTGTGGTGTCGAGACTTCCCCAAGCCTACGGTCATCCAACTCCCATCAAGGGGTTTCTCTTCTGTAAGCATATTTTGCCAAGTCCTACTTTCATTTACTGTTCTGTAACACCATTTTTTGTAAATCAAAACCTCAGTCCTCGTAGAGTGCACACTATAGGCTCCAACGGTCCACTAGTGTCCATAGGGCTCCTTCCCTATAGAGACATTTGCCTCCCATTCCCTCAGCCCGAATATCCACCTCCTTATTCTAGTTCTTAAACCAACTTGGGTCTTGGGACCAACAACCATCAACATGTTTATTAATCTTTCAACTTATATGTAATTTAGACAATGTTATCCTAGTACGTTTAAATTAGCCAAATATAATCGGGTACAACTAGTCAACGGCCAATTGTACCAAACAAAGACTGGCACCTGTATTTACTTAATTTCTTTAATAATCCTTTCTATTTTTAGTTGATCTTATATATATATATATATATATATATATATATATATATATATATATATATAATTTTCGGAAAACTGCTATTTACATTCTTCAGTTTGTAAATATGCAAAGTACGGGATATGATTTTTTTTTTCCTTTAAATGAGTACGTGATGTGATTTTGTTTTTGTTCATTTTATCTATATATAATTAAAATTGAATTCTGTGGAAGCCCACTGCAGGACTCAATTTTCATTTTCTTTTTTTTTTATTCAAATTTTTTTTATTTCGTTTTCTTTAATTCTAAGAGAGCAAAAAGATTGAATTTTTTTTTCCTTCCATTTTTTCTTTTCATTTTTTTTTTATTTTTACATCATTTTTTCCTATTTTTTATGTTTTTATTTTCTTTTACTTTCTCTTTTCTTCTTCCATTTTTTCCTCTTTTTATTTCCTTTTTGTTTTTTTTTTCTCTTCCATTTTTGTTATTTTTTAAAAATATCTCTTTTACTTTTTCTTATAGTTGAAAATCAATTTTAACAAAAAATATTCATAACTACAATAGGTAAGTTTACGTATGATTTTAAAAACAATGGTTTCATATATATTTTTAATATTTTCTTAATCATGTATGCATCTAAATAAATTGTTTCTTTTTTATGAATTCCGCTGAAATTTTTTTCAAATCTATTAAAATTTATGCTAGCATGTTCATGGGTTGGGCTCGGGTCGAGCGTAACAAGTTTTTTCAAAAAAAAAACATTAGAGTTTGATTTTTTGTATCTATTGGGCAGCCGTTGGATATTTTTGTGAAAAATTTCAGCCGTTGGATTTGATCAATGCATAGACAATTTTTTTCCTTGCAGTCCTCTCTTTCTCCAATCAGTCTTCTTCTTCCTCGACTGGGCCATCAGCCGTTGGATTTGGTGAAAGCATGTAAAAGTTTTTCCTTACAATCTTTTCTTTTCACAGTCAGTCTCCTTCTTTGTCAGTCACGATTCTCCACATCTGCTTCTCCCATTCCGTCTCTCAAAATTTTTTCATATAATCTTCTCTTTTCCAAGTGATGGTTCCTCTCATCTGTTTCCCCATTTTGAAAATTTTATAAATGCAAGTTTTGGTCGTTAGCTCAAATTCAAACCATCATTACTTTTTTTTTTTAATTTATCCCTCAATGATATTGAAAATCTTCAATAATAATAATAATAATAATAACATTGAAAAAAATTCACTTAGAATAACAAACCGTTTAATTTTTCAAAACCTAGATTTTTTTTTTTTTTTGCTTCGTCGGCAAATCGAGAGTTTAAAACTAGTTATCTTCTAATCTGTAATGAAAAATTCAGAATATAACCAATTAATAATGAGTTTAAATAATTACTAAAATACATGTTATATGTGATAGAGATAGTAGTAAAAGATTGAGGATCAATTGTAATCTTTTCCACGTTGTACAATCCTTATAGGGTTAGGGTTCTCCTTGTATATATATCTCTTATTATCAATACAAATCTCTGGTTGCCTCATTAAGTTTTCATGGTATCAGAGCCACAACCCTAACCCTAGAATGTCACTACCCGAAATTTCCACCTCCTCCCTTCCACTGCCGCTGCCACCATCGTCCACCATGGGAACCGTGAGTTTTAGCTCTGCCACCATCCAGCCCCCGCCTACAGCAGCCGATTCCCTTGTTGTTTCCGCCGTCTAAAACACCTCACCGTTATCCTTTGTTGCTACGGCCTCTCCATCACCAATTACTTATCCCAATCCCGCCACCTTTATCACCAACAAACTTAATTCATCCAACTTTGTGCTATGGAAGGCCTAATTCATCACCATGCTGCGAGGCTACCGGATGTGGCACCATATTGATGAAAATCAGTCCATACTACCGGAATTCCTTGATGGAGAAATTCGGAATCCCGCATTTGATATTTGGGAACAGCAAAATCAACAAGTATTAAGCTGGATTTTTGCTTCGGTTGAATCAAGTTTATTACCCCAGATTATTGATGCCTCTACAGCTATTGAGGCGTGGAATAAACTCAACCGTGCCTACTCATCAGGGTCGAGGTCACAGATTCGCAACCTTCGCACCCAACTACAGACTCTTGTCCGCGAAAAGGCTGAAACTATTACAGCATATACTCTTCGAGCAAAGGGGATTAAAGATCAATTGGCATCCTTGGGATACAAGCTACAAGAAGATGATTTTATTGACTCAATTTTAGGGGGCTTGGGTGAAGATTATCGCCTTTTTAATTTGACGCTTGAGACAAAGATGGAACCGATTCAATTTGAGGATCTTCTTGGACTTCTCTTGATAGAAGAAAGAAATATAGCACGGCTTGCACAACACAGGGCTGTTGCCGTTGCTGAGAACTTACCGCCTACAGCCATGGTGGCTACCTGAAGCACGTCCCAACAGCAGCGTGGACGAGGACAGCGTGGTCGTGGAAGGGGTGGACAGCGTGGACGTGGTAACAGCAATGGGTACTCGTCAGATTATCGAAATCAGCAACAACAAAATTACAGCAATAATAATTATGATTCTCGGCAACAATTCAGAAACCAGCTTGTTCTTCATTAATACTGGTAAACTGTTTGTGGCATGTCTTATTTATGTGGATGATATTATACTAATGGGATCCGATCACTCCTTCACCACTAGTCTTGTACGGCAACTACAGCAACAGTTTGCCATCAGAGATTTGGGTAAATTGTCATATTTTTTGGGTGTTGAAGCATCATGGCACTCTAATGGATTGTTTTTGTCACAGTCCAAGTATGTAACTGATCTTCTTGGAAAATGCAAAATGTTGGACAGCAAGGGCATCTCAACGCCGATGTGCCCCAAGACTAGCCTCATGTTGTGCGACGGTGATCCTCACCCGGATCCAACCGAATATCGTGGTGTTCTTGGCAATCTTCAGTATTTATGTCTTACTCGGCCTGACATTGCTTTCTCTGTCAACAAACTCTCCCAGTTCATGCATGCTCCCACCGCTGTTCATTAGCAGGCCGTCAAACGGCTACTACGGTATCTTAATCACACCCGCCATCACGGTATTTTTCTTCACAGCTCTTCTACCACTGACTTGCACGGGTTCACTAATGCTGACTGGGCAGGCAGCTTGGATGACAGAAAGTCCACCTCAGGTTACATCATATTTCTTGGCCGAAACCCTATCTCTTGGAGCTCCAAAAAGCAAAACTCCGTTGCTCGCTCTTCCACTGAAGCTGAATATCGCGCCTTGGCTACCGGTGCTTCTGAAATTGGATGGCTGCAGCTTCTTCTCCAGGAAATTGGGTTCCGTCTGGCACGCACCCCACAGCTCTGGTGTGACAACCTCTCTGCCACTTACCTCACGGCGAACCCTATTTTCCACAACCGAAGCAAGTACATAGAGAAAACTTCTTTTTTGTTTGCGATAGGGTCTCCAAGTGGCTACTTTCTGTTCGGTATGTACCCACTTCAGATCAGATTGCCGATGTCCTCACCAAACCACTACTCAAGGATCGGTTCTTACTTCTTCGAGACAATTTGGGCCTTTGCTCTCTACCGGCCCAAATTGAGGGAGGGTGATAGAGATAGGAGTAAAAGATTGAGGATCAATTGTAATCTTTTCCACGTTGTACAATCCTTATAGGGTTAGGGCTCTCCTTATATATATATCTCCTATTATGAATACAAATTTCAGGTTGCCTCATTAAGTTTTCAATATGCAGCTGGACAAGCA
Organism: Euphorbia tirucalli; assembly: GCA_039660915.1. Taxonomy (NCBI): domain Eukaryota; kingdom Viridiplantae; phylum Streptophyta; class Magnoliopsida; order Malpighiales; family Euphorbiaceae; genus Euphorbia; species Euphorbia tirucalli. Next base: position 2,683,707 of record CM077638.1, read on the forward strand.
TATTGCAATATGGAATCTTTTTTATGAGAAATTATTAATAGTGTTGGTGGACTCAATGCTCTGGTCAACAAAAACTTAACCTTGTAAATTGCAAGGGGACTTTAATTAAATAAATTACATTGTCCTACTAGTATATTATAACAAATGAACATCCTAATTACGCCTACTTTTCATGATGTGCATCTTAATTTAACTATTTTCATATTCATAAGGGTTTTGAAATAATTAGATCATGCTAATAAAAAAATTAACATCGATACTTGTGAGAGATGAAGTGGGGAAAACGTGTGTTTCTCATTCAGCAGTAGAGTATTTATACAATAATTACATAGGAAGCCCTAGCTGTTATAATTACAAACATAACCTCAGTAAATTACACAATTATAATAATACACATACTCTAACACCCTCCCTCAAGTTGAGCAGGAGATGCACAAATGCTCAACTTGTTCCGTAGAGTCTGAAACCGGTCTTTCAAGAGAGGCTTGGTCAGAATATCCGCAACTTGGTCAATTGTCGAAATATACTTGACTTGCAATTGTTTCTTCGACACTCGATCACGAACAAAGTGGAAATCAACTTCCATGTGCTTGCTTCTTTGATGAAATATAGGATTGACCGTCAAATAGGTGGCGGACAAATTATCACACCATAAGCGGGGAGCACGTGTAACCGGGAACCCAATCTCACGTAGTAAAATAGTGAGCCATCCAATTTCAGAAGCACCAGAAGCAAGAGCACGATACTCGGCTTCCGTGGAAGACCGAGCAACTGAGTTTTGTTTTTTAGAACTCCAAGAAATTGCATTGCGGCCCAAATAGATAACAAACCCAGTTGTCGACTTCCTATCATCAAGATTTCCTGCCCAATCTGCATCACTAAAACCGTGTAAGAAGAAATTGGAATCACGGCTAAGAGACAGACCACAGTGCTTCGTCAACTTCAAATAGCGCAAGACCCGTTTCACTCCTTGCCAATGAACTGAGGTAGGTGCATGCCTATACTGAGCAAGCTTGTTTACAGCAAAGGATATGTCAGGCCGAGTCAAGGATAAATACTGTAGGCTGCCAACAATGCCACGATAATGAGTCGGATCATCAAACGGCTCACCAAGATCAGACCGAAACACCTCCTTTGTACACATAGGAGTCGAAATGCCTTTGCACTCCCCCATCTGAGCCCGTTGTAATAAGTCTGAAATATATTTAGACTGACACAGGAACAACCCATTATCTCGCCAAAGAGCTTCCACTCCAAGAAAATAAGACAACTTTCCAAGATTTCGAATAGAAAACTGCTTGCTCAAAACAAGCACAATTCTGTCAAGAACATTCCCATCGGAACCCATTAACAACAAATCATCCACATAAATCAAGCAAAACACCCGAAGATGACCACGAATCAAATAATAGAGAGATGTGTCAGAACAAGAAGCACGAAACCCAATCAATTTCAACACATCAGTCAAGCGCTTATGCCACATTCGAGGGGCCTGTTTAAGGCCATATAAAGACTTCTTTAACTGACACACATAAGATGGGAAGTTCGGATTTACATACCCTGGAGGTTGAGTCATATAAACAACCTCATCCAAATTACCGTGAAGGAAGGCATTTGAAACATCAAGTTGAATAATTGGCCACTGCAAGGAAACGGCAAGAGAAAGAAGCAACCGAATGGTGGTTGGCTTCATAACCGGACTGTAAGTCTCAATGTAATCAACCCCGGGCCGTTGAGTGAATCCCTTTGCAACCAAGCGAGCCTTATACCGGTCAACGGAGCCATCTACCTTGGTCTTTAGTTTGAATACCCATTTGCAACCGACAACATTTTGGCCAAGAGCAGGAGGAACCAAAATCCAAGTCCCATTATCCATCAACGCATTGTACTCGGCAGTCATAGCTTTCCTCCAATTTTCATCCTTGAAAGCTTGATGGAAGGTTTGGGGTTCCGAAACAGTCACAACATGAGATAAATCCATGGGAACCCGACGCTTCAAGGAACCGGTTTGCTGCCTGGTAGTCATCCGAGATGGGGGAGCTGTTGTGGAACTTGAAACATGTGTTGAGTCCACAGGATCCGCCACCGAGCCACCACCTGTACCTGAAACAACACCAACAGAGGAAAAATGTTTTCCAACACTTCGTTTGTCAGTAGCAGGGGGTAATGGTCCATAACGGGAAAAATCAAGGTGTAAACTGGGGAAGATGGAGGGCTGAGTTGAAGTGGGTACAAGAAGGGCTGGATCGGGTGCAGAAGGTGTGGGTTCTGGGCGGACGGGTTCAGAGGGGGCTGGTGCAGGGCTGACGGGTTCAGAGGGGGCTGGTGCAGGGCTGACGGGTACAGGACAGGTTTGGGCAGGGGTCATGGGTGTTGTTGGAACTGGGGCGGAAAGCGCAGGTGGAGGGGAGGACGTGATAAATGGTGCTGGGGCTGGTGCGTTATGTATAGGGGAAGAGGAGGGCTGATGTGAAGATGGAAGCCAAAGTGCTAAAAAATCATCAAGAACAGGAACAACCTGGTTATCAATTAAATCACCCTGAGAAAACGGAAAAACTTTTTCATCAAACAAGACATGACGGGAAACAAAAACTTTGGAGGAGACGGGATCAAAGCATTGGTACCCTTTGTGGGTTTTGCTGTAACCCAAGAAAATGCACGCTTTAGATTTCGGATCAAATTTAGTTTTGGCATGAGGCCGTAGCCAAGGGTAGCACAGACAGCCGAACACACGGAGAAATAAATAATCAGGTTTTTCATGAAAAAGTTTTTGGTAAGGTGTGTAAAAATTGATAACTGGAGTTTGAGTTCGATTAATAAGATACACAGCAGTATCAAAGGCATAGGTCCAAAATTTAGTTGGCAATTTGGCACGATGTAAAAGAGAAAGTCCATGTTCAACAATGTTTCGGTGTTTCCGTTCGGCAATTCCATTCTGCTCAGGTGTATAGGGGCAAGACATCCTATGTGCTATCCCATGCTCACGAAAATAAGGTATCAATTTTTGAAACTCTCCCCCCCCATCGGATTGAAACGTTTTAATTGGTGCATTAAAAAATTTTTCCACAAGGGTACGAAAATGCACGAAGACATCAAAAACATCGGACTTGCGACGCAGAAAATAAATCCAAGTGTATTTAGAAAAATGATCGACAAAAATTACATAATACACATAACCATCAATAGACGGAACAGGAGCAGGTCCCCAAACATCGGAGCAAATTAAATCAAGCGGAGCACGAGAAACAGAATCTGATAAATGAAACGGAAACTTATGACTTTTATTAATGGAACAAGAATCACAATGAACAAGGTTTGAATCTGACACAGAAATATTATTCAACCGAAGTAATTGTTTGACAATAGGAAAAGAAGCGTGACCCAAACGGTCATGCCACAACGAAACAGACGCAACATTTGCAGAGACTTTATTTGAAGCAGAGACACAAAGAGTGTAGAGCCCATTACTACTCCGGCCTTTGTATCGTATCATCCCCGTTTCCAAGTCCTTTATGACAAAAAAATCAGAGAAAAATTCCACAGACACAGGATTAGAATTTGTGAGTGCATAAACGGACAATAAATTATTCGATGAATTAGGAACACACAAAACATCACGAAATTGATAACTAGAATTTCCAATATTGAACAAGGACTGACCGACATGAGAGATAGAAAGTTTCGAGCCATTACCAATAGTGACTTCTTCGGGGCCAGAATACTCGGAATGAATGTTGAGATTGCCCAAGTCAGACGTCAGATGGTGCGTAGCACCAGAATCAACAACCCAAGGGTGATTGGGATTAGCACTTGTAGCAATGTTAGAATTGGGGCGGGGCTGTGTAAAATTGTGGGTAATTTTTGGAGTAGAGCAATCACGGGAATAATGACCATAACCCCTGCAATTATGACAAATAACAGACATATCCACATTAGAATTATTTTTATTGTTGGAAAAATTACCCCCCTGTTGGTGATTGTTCTGATAATTATGTCTACCGCCACCTCGACTACCACTCTGTGCTCGACCCCCACGCTGTCCACCGCGATTAGTGCGACCACCACGTCCCCTTTGAGAATAAGAGGAGTTATTGTACAGCACCGTAGGAGTCAGAGTGACAGATTGTCTACGTTTCCGTTGATTCTCCATCTTCTGTTCTTCACTCAAAAGCAGCCCAAATAAATCATCAAAGGTAACCGGTTCAAGCTTAGCCTCAATTGTACGAACAAAGGGATCAAAATCTTCCCCAAGACCACTAAGAACAGCTTCATTCAGATCCTCATCAGTTAAGCGGTGACCCAAGGCTGCTAACCGATCACGTAAGGATTTTGCCCGCAACACGTAGCTTGTAACATTCTCATTGTTTTTCTCCAAATTGGTGAGCTGAGTTCGCAAATTGCGTATTTGTGCTCTGGAACCAGAAGCGTAAGTTTTGGCGAGTTGAGACCATGCTTCAGCGGCAGTGGCAGCAGTGGCGATTTGCGGAAGGAGTGAAGGGGAAACGGAGTTCAATATCCAAGACAATACCTGCTGGTCCTGCTGTTCCCACAGCTCATACAGTGGGTTCTTGGTGCAACCATCTTCCAATTTCTCACAAGGAATTGGATTATTTTCATCCAAATATTGAGCCAGACGACAACCTCTCAAAAGAGAGACAAGTTGCGCCTTCCACAGCACATAATTGCCGGAATCAAGTGGTGTATTGATTTGGCCAGCCAAACTCGGAACAACAGTGGGCACGGCTTGTGAAAAAATTGACGGTGTGATTGTGGTGAAAGGGGAGGTCTGAACTGAGGTGACAATGGAGTCGATTGTGCTGTGATTGAGAAGATGTCCCGAGCTTGGTGTAACAATGGCCTGAGTGACGTTCCCAACTGATGTGGTGGTGAAAGGTGTGGTGGAAATCGGTTCAGTGAGTGGTGTTGTAAGGGGTGTGGTGAGTGGGTTGGTGAGAGGTGTGGAAATATCAGATTCAGCAGTGGAGGAATTGCTGGTTGCCATGATCACGTTATGAGAAGTTGACGGCTAGGGCTTCAGGCTCTGATACCAAGATGAAGTGGGGAAAACGTGTGTTTCTCATTCAGCAGTAGAGTATTTATACAACAATTACATAGGAAGCCCTAGCTGTTATAATTACAAACATAACCTCAGTAAATTACACAATTATAATAATACACATACTCTAACAGTGAGGAAGTGAATCGCTGTATGGATTAATTGGCCCATTTAAAGGAAGTGCCCCATTATTTTTTTAACTTTTTCGCAAAATTTATTCAGTTCTGTCCTTTTCTTCCCTAAAGTCGAAGTCGTTGATCATTATTAAAAAATTCAATTATGAACCTACCAAGCACTAGGCGCATATAGCACTTTTCTCCGTATTCGATGAATTGGAAAAATCTTTTTTTTTAGTTTTTTAATTTGGTGGAGAAATTGTTCAATCCGTGACTGCAAGAAAAAGTAAATAAATAAATGAGCATCACTTCCATCATTTTCATTATTGATCGAAAGAACAATGAGGTCTTTCAGAATTTTGTTTTCCATTTGTCTTCTTCTTCTGCAACTATCTTCTTTCGCAATTTCTCAGCCGGACTACTTATGCGATTACTGTTCCAACCAACTAAACTACACAGCAAACAGCACTTACAGACGAAACCTCAACAGTCTCCTCTCTTCTTTCTCTTCTATTTCTAACGCTACCGACGGATTCTACAACCTTTCCGTGGGAAATGCCCCCAACCAAGTAAACGGAATTGCGGTTTGCCGAGGAGATGTTTCGGCGCCAAGTTGTCGCAATTGCGTGAACGACTCGACCATTAAAATCTTGCAGATTTGCCCCAACCAAATCGAGGCAGTTGGATACTATGATTACTGTATGCTGCGGTTCACAAATAGATCCATATTTGGTGTAAATTATCAAGGGAATATAAATTATCAAGGGAATATTCCTACTTTTTACATGTCGAATCCAGAGAATGTATATGAATCTCAATTGGCAGCATTCAATCAAGGGCTGCAATCGTTAATGAGTAATCTCACAAGTACGGCTGCATCAGGGAGTTCGACGAAAAAATTTGCAGCTGGAATTACAGTTTCAGGATTTTATACGATTTATGGACTTGTGCAATGTACTCCTGATTTATCTGGTCAGGCTTGTGAAAATTGCTTGGTTGGGGCTGTATCAGAAATTCCGCGTTCCAGTGCCGGGAAAAAAGGCGGGAGAGTTATAAAACCTGGCTGTAATCTCCGGTTTGAGGACTACAATTTCTATGAAAATACACCATCGCCGCCACAGCCGCCAACACAGGTGGAGCAAACACCAATGAGTCCGGTGTCTCCTTCTTCACCGCCACAAGGTAATCAGTAATAAATATATCAGGAGAAGATCGATCTAGTGGAAAAATTTTACAGTTTTCTTGGAGAATGTACAATACTCCATAAGGATTCTAAAATTTTTGCTAGCTTGGTCTAAAGTGTGTTACGATTTACACCATTCCACACAGAGAATCTTGAATTTCCATTCTGGATCCTTCACTATATATAATTATAACATTCCTGGCGTATGATCAAACACATCAAGATATATTTGCCCGTTTTATCCATATAATTTGTATCAATGTTATCAAAACTGTACTGGAGAATGAACCCATAAAACTACTGGTTCGATAATTTAATCGGTTCGATCGGTTTAAACCGATAGTTTAACCGGATATTTATTTTTAAAAAATATTATTTAGTAATATATCTTAATTAATTATTATGATTATTAAGAACTAAAAATTTTAATCAAACTCACTGAATCGTTGGCCGTTCGCAGTTGAACGAGTCAAACTGGCCTGTCCAGTTATGATAACATTGAGTTATGTATCTTTATATTTTACAATATGGCTCCTCTGTTTTTTGTTATATTTTTTCTCTACAGCTTTTTAAACAACAAGGTACATATTTATCGATTCTGGCTTTTTGCAGGGGAAAGTAGCAATACAGGACGAACTATTGTTATCATTGTTGCTGCAATTGCTGGAGTTGTGATGCTTATCATCTGTGTTTTCCTCTTTTCAAGAATTCGGAAGCCAAAGAGAAAACTTGAAGCAGGTAGGTGGAAATTTTTTATATTTTTTTTTCCAAATCACTTTTTTTTTTAATTTTTCCAATTAATCTTGATTTAGATCATGAAAGGCTTTTTTTTTTTTTTTTTCTCCTCTTTAGTTACTAGTGACAGAGATGTGGATGAAATAGAAGATGTGAATTCATTGCATTTCAATTTTGAGATTATCAGAGCAGCCACTAATGACTTTTCTGACCAAAAGAAGCTTGGACAAGGTGGATTTGGTGCCGTTTACAAGGTAAGAATAAAATATATGTTATAAACAACAAAAACTATTCTTAAAATATTACCATTTTTTTTAAAAAGAAAAAAAATTGTAATATTTTAACATTTTAAGTTTACCGGTTCTTTGACATAGTCATAGAATTTGGTAAAATGCATCTTGAATTCCTTGAACTTTTACCAAAATCACAATTGACACCCTAATCATTATTTGAATACATTAAGTACACGATCTTTTCATTTTAATATTATTAGCCTCATACTCTATTTTATTTTTAGTTTATGTAGTGAAGCAGCATGACCAATAATATTTCAATACGCAATACAATTTCAGAAAATTGTCTGGATAAGAAAACAGAGTTACCGGAAGTGTCTGTTTCACAATTTCAAGTGATAAGATCATGTACGCTTTAAATTAGTTGAAAGTTTGTTTCACAGTTTTGTCACTAAATGAAGCATATTACACCCACAAAAGATAGGTCGAGTTTGGGGCTAATAATATTAAAATAAAAATATCATGTACTTAATGTGTTAAAAAAATCGATTAGGGCACTACTAAAAGTTCAAAGGCTCAGGACGTGTTTTGCCTAGGAATTTGATGCCTACCATAAGTATTATGTCCTCAAAATAATCATGTTTGGGGCTTCATTATAAACTTACGGTTAAAATCAGAGACCGAGCTAAGGTTTGGCTAGCTAGCGGTCTTAATATATCTTGTTGTCGAACTTTTACTCTAGCAACAATAGCTGAATAGGTGTTGCGTAGTGGTCCAGAATTGGCCTAGTGGGTATCAATAAAGACAGTATATAAATTCTGTCAACACGCTAAACTCATATGGAGAACCGGTTCGGTTCCATTGTTCGACCAGCCATTTCAACAGTTCAATACTAATTATTTATTCTTTTATAATCAATCTCAGCCAGACTAGATTGGCCAATGGTACTGGTTGAATCTGGTCCGATCATCTTGTCCAAACTATGATATTAACGGATATAACTTAATCAGGGCAAGATAGATTGAGAAATTCCCCTTGTTTATTAACGTGAAATATGAGGCTATTTATAGCCATATACATGAGTGACAGATTTACAATTAGGTCCTTAAGACAATATACACATAATTACATATTATTACATATTATACTTCTACCACACCCCCTCAAGTTGAGCAGGAGGAGAAACGATGCTCAACTTGTCACGTAAGAATTGGAAACGAGCTTTAACCAAGGGCTTAGTCAAGACATCGGCAATTTGCTGATCCGTGGGTAAATAACGCACAAGCAGGGACCGGTTAGCGACCTTTTCACGAACAAAGTGAAAATCAATCTCCAAGTGTTTTGTCCGAGAGTGGAAAATAGGATTGGCGGTAAGATAGGTGGCGCTCAAGTTGTCACACCACAAGATTGGAGGGCGCTGCAGGGGAAAACCAATGTCAGATAATAACATCATAATCCAGGAGAGCTCGGACGTAGTGGTAGCTAATGCCCGGTATTCTGCTTCGGTAGAAGAACGGGAAACCGTTCGCTGTTTCCGTGAGACCCAAGACACCAAATTGTCACCGAGGAAAATGGCAAATCCAGTAGTAGAGCGACGGTCGTCGGGGTCACCACCCCAGTCAGAATCCGAGAAGCCTTGCAAGAGAAACCGACTAGACGGTTTGAAAACGAGCCCATGATGTTCAGTAGCATGGAGATAACGCAAAATTCTTTTTACCGCTTGCCAATGAACATCCGTAGGTTGGTGCATAAATTGAGCAACTTTATGGACAGCATAACTAATGTCAGGCCGTGTGATAGTAAGATATTGAAGGCCCCCAACAATGCTACGATACATAGAACCATCAGGTAAGACATCACCCCCTGAAGCAGAGAGCTTGGCCGAAACACAAGCGGGAGTGGTTAAAGGTTTGCAATCTGCCATCTGGGCCCGAGCCAAAAGATCAAGAATATATTTGTGTTGGTTGACATAAAGAGAACCGTGCTGCCAGTGAGTTTCAAGACCCAAGAAATATTGCACCTGTCCAAGATTTTTAATGGCAAATTGCTGCTGTAAGTACTGAAGCACGGACTGAATTTGATCATTGGAATTCCCAAGGAGCAGTAAATCATCAACATAAATCAGCACAAAAAGCAAAATATCACCCGAGCGAAAAACATAGAGTGAGACGTCAGCCTTGGAGCATACAAACCCGAAGCTGACAAGCGCCATGGTCAGGCGTTTATGCCACATCCGAGGTGACTGTTTCAGACCATAAAGTGATTTCCGAAGTGCACAAACAAATTGAGGCCGAATGGGATCAACAAAGCCAACGGGCTGTTGCATAAAAACCTTCTCTTCAAGATCCCCGTGGAGGAATGCATTAGAAACATCCAAATGTAAGACTTGCCAAGATAAGGAGACTGCAATGGAGAGAAGAAGCCGAATCGTTGTTGGCTTTACCACCGGACTAAAAGTGTCGGTAAAATCCATGCCGGGGCGTTGATGATAGCCCTTGGCAACAAGTCTTGCCTTGTATCTTTCGACGGAACCATCCGCTTTCCTCTTGGTTTTGAATACCCATTTAGAACCAATAATATTTGCATGAGGTGGTTTCGGTACTAATTCCCAAGTACCATTTGTGATGAGTGCATTAAATTCATCTGCCATTGCTTGTCTCCAATGAGGGGATTTAGCCGCCTCGGAATAAGTGGTAGGAGCAAGGGAGGACACCACAGTATGGTTCACGTGGGGCTTAGAAGAGCGAGAGAGTGCTCGGGTGATCATGCGCCTTGGTGGAGAAGGAGGAGGTCTGGCCTCAGAGACATTCAAGTGTGTGAGGTCAACTACAAGTGGCAATTCAGGAGCAGAAACACGACTAACCGGAGGGGGGGAAGGAGGGCGGGTATTGGGTGGTTGGGGGGACGGACGAGAGGACTGGGCGGTGTGTGGTGGTGGTGATGGGGGGCGGGCGGTAGGAGCTGCTGAGGGGCTCGGTTGATTTTGTGGCGGGCGAGGGTGAGGTGACGGTGTGGTGTGTGGTGGCGGGTTAGGAAGGGCTGGTAATGGTGGAGGGGACTGGGTAGGTGCCGAAAATGTAAGCACAGGAGGTGAAGCCGTGGGAGAGGAAAATGAAGTCGAGGCACGGGCTCGAAGAAACTCCTGATATGGGTACACCTGTTCATCAAAAACAACATGGCGTGAGATAAAAATTTTGCCAGAAGAAAAGTCCAAGCAACGGTATCCCTTATGCAGATGACTGTAACCAATAAAGAGACAAGGCCGAGAACGAAAATCTAATTTAGAAGCTGAATACGGACGAAGCCAAGGATAACATACACAACCAAACGTACGCAAAAAGGTATAGTCGGGAGGAACACCCATCAGTTTTGCAAAAGGAGATACATTGTTTAAGAGAGGTGTAGGCATACGATTAATCAAAAATGTAGCAGTATCAAAAGCATATGACCAAAACGATTTATCAATTTTAGCATGAGCAAGGAGGGAAAGTCCTGTTTCCACAATGTGTCGGTGTTTTCTCTCCGCACAACCGTTTTGTTCTGGTGTGTACGGACAGGAAACCCGATGTTGAATACCATGTTGGGACAAATAAGAAGAAATAGGTTGATATTCTCCACCCCAATCGGATTGAAACATTTTAATTGAGCAGTTGAATTGTTTTTCAACCAACACACGAAATTTAATAAAAGCAGACAAGGCTTCCGACTTATACTTCAGAAAATAAATCCACGAAAATTTACTATAATGATCATAAAAAAGAATGTAATATGAGAAATTATCATAAGATGTAACCGGGGCAGGACCCCACAAATCTGAGCAAACTAGTTCAAGAGGCCGAGTGGCCGTAAAATGAGATTCAACAAATGGTAAACGATGACTCTTGCTAACCGAACAACTAGGACAGCAATAAGACTCTAATTTATTGGAAACTTCCAGCTGATGTTGACTGATTATTCTACGAACAACTGGAAGAGCAACATGGCCCAGCCGTTCATGCCACCGAGACAAAGTTGTAACATGAATCCGCGCTGGAGGGGAGAGCTGCGATACTGTGTAAAGGCCATCATTATTCGGCCCTCTGAATATGACCTTCCTGGATTTCAGGTCCTTCACAACAAAGAAACCATTAAAAAATTCCACAGAAACATCGTTTTGGTTAGTGAGAGCTGAAACTGAAATTAAATTAGCAGTAGATTTAGGAACATGAAGAATATTCGACAATCTCAACAATTTACCAGGAGTACGAAGGAAAGAATGACCCGTATGAGCAATTTTGAGTTTAGAACCGTTACCTAAGACAACTTCTTCTGGTCCATTGTAATCGGAATGAAGATTCAGGTTCCCCATATCAGAAGTAAGATGGTGAGTAGCGCCCGTGTCCATGATCCAAGGCTGATGGGGTTGAGTGGTTAGGGTAGTATGGTTGGATTGGGGGAACCGGTTAGTGTGTGCTTGCATCCTAGGAGATGGGCATTGGCTCCGGTAGTGACCACTCCCTCGACAATTATGACAAATTACAGAACTCACATCCACACCTGCTGCTGTAGTGACCTGTCCTTGCTGAAAATAACCCTGTGAATAATTATTATGCTGCTGAAAATTGCCACGACCAGCTCCATAATTCTGGCCTTGCCTTCCGCGGCCTCGGCCTCGCTGAAAGCCACGCCCTCTGGCGCCTGTATGCTGTGCAGAAAACTGCCCGGAATGCTGTCCGGAATTTTGTTTAACCGTCATATTAATGGACGGCAAAGACACATCACGATTTATTCGTTTACCCAACTTTCTCTCTTCAGTTAACAACATCCCATACAAATCATCAAAAGGGACAGAATCCATTCTAACTTCAAGACTACGAACAAATGGATCAAAGTTTTCATGTAAACCATCCACAATAGCATCAATTAATTCATCTTCCCGAATAGAATATCCCAAAGCAAGTAAAGAATCAAAAATCGACTTAGCTTTCTGCAGAAACGTTGCTATATCATCATTCCCTTGTTTGACGTTGTGTAACCGTTGTCTAAGCTCTCGTATCTGAGCCCTTGAACCCGAAGCATACGACACATTCAATTTCGTCCACACTTCTTGTGCAGACTTGACTCCAACAAACTGAGGTAATAATGGATCATCAATTGAATTAAGGATCCATGACAGCACCTGCTGATCTCTGCGATTCCATAAGGTGAAGGCTGGATTTCTCGTTCCATCGGCCAAGAGCTTCTCCGGAGCTGGGTCTGAACCATCAAGGTGTCCGTCTAACCCGCTGCCAGTAATCATGGGTAAGAGTTGCGTTTTCCACAGAAGGTAATTGGACGTAGTGAGTTTCTTTGGCATTTGGGTGGTGAGGGACGGAAGAGGGACTGCAGCTGGAGAATCACCTGGTTCGGCCATGGTTGCAGAAAAAGAAACGGGATTGGTTATTCTTTGGATTAGGGTTAGGGCCGGCTCTGATACCAAGATAGATTGAGAAATTCCCCTTGTTTATTAACGTGAAATATGAGGCTATTTATAGCCATATACATGAGTGACAGATTTACAATTAGGTCCTTAAGACAATATACACATAATTACATATTATTACATATTATACTTCTACAGGGCACTCTTCAAAACGGACAAGACATAGCAATCAAAAGGCTATCCAAGAATTCGGAACAAGGAGATTTGGAATTTAAAAATGAAGTGCTATTAGTAGCAAAGCTTCAACATCGTAATCTTGTTAGGCTTTTGGGATTTTGCTTAGAGGGAACTGAAAGACTCCTAATCTACGAATTTGTGCCTAATACCAGCCTTGATTACTTCATTTTTGGTAAGCATATATTTGGCAAATAATTTTGACCTCAGTAATTTAATTTTCGAATAGAAATTGTATGTAATTTCACCTAATAAATCATGGATTGGAAATTTTATATAGCATGATTATACACTTATATATAATTTTTTGTATTTAATATATGTAAAAAAAAAATTAAAAATGACTTTCAAATTTATAAATATATAGCCCTAAAATTTTCATTATTTACACATCTTCCCCACAATTCCTTTATCTTAAAATATTTTTTATAAATAAAAAATCACACTATTTCATTCCCATACAACATAGATCATAACATAAGCAAATGCATATTTTATTTATCATGTTTATGTAGATTCAGTCAAGCGAACACGTTTAGATTGGGATAGGCGTAACAAGATCATCGGAGGCATTGCGAAAGGACTTCTATATCTTCATGAAGATTCTCGACTTCGAATAATTCATCGAGACATGAAAGCGAGTAACATATTGCTAGATGAGGATATGAATCCTAAAATTGCAGATTTTGGCATGGCAAGGTTGTTTGGTGTGGATCAAACTCAAGGAAACACAAATAGAATTGTTGGAACCTAGTAAGTATCTCCAACATTAAAAGTGGATCAAAATTGATCAACTTAATTAATCATCTTTTAATTGACTTTATTTATTTATTTTTGTAGTGGATATATGGCTCCAGAGTACGCAATGCATGGACAATTTTCAGTTAAATCAGATGTATATAGTTTTGGTGTACTGATTTTAGAGATTGTGAGTGGTCAAAAGAACAGTTGTTTACGAATTGGGGAGGACATAGAGGATTTTTTAAGCTATGTAAGTATATTCAAGTACTACTCCATAATAATAGGATTAATGGTGAATTTTTCATGAATTTGGTTAGAGGTTCTAGCAGGTTCTAGACAAATCGATGATGTCACGTGACATCATCGTACTAGCAACTAGTCTGGTTTAGGACCACGCTGGAACTTTTATTTAAAATGAAACTTTGTATAATTTAATATATTTGTGACGCATGTTTATCTTTTTGGCAGCAAAACTTTTGCTATAAAATATAAAATTTCTTGTAGTTTCCTATCTAACCAATTAACGGAAACTACATAAGAGACATACCTGACAGATTTCTTAGTCAATGACAAATTATCTGAAAATTACAAATACACAGGACAGGGCCTACCTATGCTGCAAAATCGAAATACATGGACTTATTATTGTTTTTGCCACAAGTTTTGAGACTTAAATATTCTAAATGTATGTTAATTTGATGAATGTTGTTGCAGGCATGGAAAAACTGGAAAGAAGGAACATATATGAATATTGTAGATCCCACATTGGCAAATGGTTCAAGCAGTGAAATTATGAGATGTATACACATTGGGTTATTATGTGTTCAAGAAAATGCAAGTGATAGGCCAACTATGGCATCAATTGTTCTTATGCTAAACAGCTTCTCCCTCACTCTCCCAATCCCATCCCAACCTGCCTTTTTTATGTACAGCAATATCCAATCTCATCATCATATTTCGTCGTCCAAAAATGAAGTTTCAATTACTGAATTGTATGGCCGATAATGTTTCATGTGTTGTAGAATTTTTGTTTTGTTTTGTTTTGTTTTTTTTTTTTTTATGCATTTGGATTCAAATTTTGAGTGAATATAATGTATTTAATTTGTAGCTACTTTTTAAAGAATCGTAAATCACATGTGAGTAATTAAGGGACAAACCTTAATTTTGCTCTAAGTTTATTAGAAATTATCAACTTTATTCTTGTAATACGTAGCATTATATTATAATGTTACCTCTTTGATACAAACTCTAGCTCAGTTTTACCTTTTCTTGAGAAATATAAACGAACATAAATTGAAAAAATATAAATTTTTGCATATTGGTTCTGTACAAATTGCTATAAAACCTTTGTTTCGATTAGGACTGGAATTGCTATAAAACCTTTGTTTCGATTAGGACTGGATATTCCTGTTTTGATGTGTTTGCGTGATGGAAGGCATATTAATTTTACTAATTCTTTGCTTGCTATGGCTGAAACAAATTTGGCAAATGGGCCTGTATATTTTAATTGTTATCCTGGATTTTCTATTAGTTTATTTGATCCAAATATTTTAGATACATTAACATTGACTATTAAGACAAAAAATTTGGAATTTAAAGAAAATGTAAGATCTGTTGCTATCATATATAGAATTTATTATAAGGTTATGACTACTACTCTTAATCCTAGATCGAAAAGGAATTTTAAAAGAAATGAGACTTTATTATTTGAAGCTAATAAAGCACACTCGAACATTCAAGTACCTAAAAGATTAAATTGGAATGAAATAAGTAGATCAGGAACTTGGGATTTAACAAAAATTTGTGAACCTAGACCCTTAGAAATAAATAATCAAACATCCAGAATTATTGAACACAGCAATGGCACTGTTAGAATAGATTTTTCAACTAGTTTAAGTCAACCCGCTAGAACATCTGTTTATATGAATAATAGGCCATCGTCAAGTAATAATACTTTACCTCGGTCTAGTTTTGAAAGAAATTTTAATTTATCAAGTGTTGATTTTAGTGAAAATATTCCAAGACCAATTTATGAAGAAATAAGGGATGATAATACGTTGAGTCCAACAAGAACCCAAATGGAAACATTTTCTGTATTAAATAATCATAATAATTGAATAAATTTTAATTATGACAAATTTTGAGATTAATAAAGAATTTTTAAAACAGAATTTATATGCAAATTACAATGATGAGAAACGTAATTGGTATTTTAATAATTTTACAAAAGAACAATTGAATGAATTTAGAACTCTTTGGTATAAAAAGATGGAAAATTTACAAGTAGATATTCCTTTATTTACTTGGTTTGAATTTTATTGTAGACAAAATAATATTGAATATCCTTTTAGAGAAATTAATGTTACTAATAAAATTGCAAAACTTTGGAAAACTACAAATAATGAATCTGTTGTATCTATTCATCCACCTTTAGAAAGTATACTAATAAATAATAATGATGAAACATTTATTGGAACACCATTTAGAAAAATAGATATGAATGAAAATAATCCAACCAAAGAAATAATGCAAGTAATTTGTCAAAACAATTATTCCAATCAAGTATTAAATATTAACAATATTTTAGAATAATAATTTTTGCTGTATATTATTCACGAGTAAATGAGATTACATGGGTATTTATACAAAGGTTACAAGGAGATACAAATGGACTAGAATACTCAATCATGAGGAAGAGTTAGAGAAGAAGAAAAACTCTTCTAGTAATTATCCTTATCACCCCCCCTCAAGCCAATGGGTGTCTTGAATCCGTAGATGATCCCGAAGGAGAAGAAAACGAGAGGCACCCAATGGCTTGGTAAAAATGTCAGCGAGTTGATCTAAAGACTGTAAGAAACGAATTTGAATTGTGCCATTAGCAACAAGCTCACGAACAAAATGATAATCGAGTTCAACATGCTTTGTACGAGCATGAAAAACAGGATTTTTGCTTAAATAGATTGCACCAATGTTGTCACACCATAAAACCAACTTGTCTTTAGGAGAGTACCCAATTTCACGAAGTAAATTATTAAGCCAAAGAAGTTCAGCAGCAACATTAGCAAGAGCCTTATATTCACTTTCTGTGCTAGAACGAGCGATTGTAGGTTGCTTCTTGGCTCCCCATGAAACCAAACAATTACCGAGAAATATACAGAAGCCACCCGTGGAACGCCGATCATCAGGACAACCACCCCAGTCAGCATCCGAATAACCCGATAGAGAAGAAGCCGAAGCATGAGGAAGAAATAAACCATGTCGCGAGGTGCCATGAAGGTAGCGAAATAAACGCTTTAAGGCCTTGAAGTGAAGATCAGTAGGTGAATGCATAAACTGACACAACTTATTGACCGCAAAGGAGATGTCTGGACGAGTGAGAGTTAGATACTGTGCAGCTCCTATCAACCGACGATATTCACTGCCATCAGGTAGAGGTTGGCCCATATGTTTTGACAAATTCGGTAATGTGGCCATGGGAGTCAGGCATGATTTTGCATCAGAGAGGCCGGCACGATCAAGAAGATCAAGGATGTAGCGAGATTGACGAAGTAAGATACCATCCGGAGTGTGATCAATTTCAATTCCCAAGAAGTAAGCAGCCCGTCCCAAGTCACGAATGGGAAACTCAGCCTCCATAAGAGAAATTATCCGAAAAACCTCAGCCGGAGAAGTTCCTGTAACCAAAATATCATCCACATAACATAACACAAATGTAGTAGAAGTGTTAGTTTTGTGAATAAACAAAGAATTATCAGCCTGAGATTTGCAAAAGCCATGCTGTTGAAGATAATTACACAATCGAGAGAACCATTCCCTTGGTGCTTGTTTCAGACCATAGAGAGATTTTCGAAGTAAACAAACATGATCAGGTCGAGAGGCATCAACAAAGCCAGGGGGCTGCTGCATATAAACAGTTTCAGTTAAATTACCATGCAGGAATGCATTTGTGACATCTAATTGATGAATGGCCCATTTATGCTGTGATGCTAAGGCCAGAATGGTACGAATCGTAGTAGCCTTAATTACAGGGCTAAATGTCTCCTTATAATCAATCCCCGCTTTTTGAGTAAACCCCCGAGCAACCAACCTCGCTTTGTACCTGTCAATGGAACCATCCGTTTTACGTTTGATCCTGTACAACCATTTGCAGCCAATCACATTAACATCAGGTGGTTTAGGAACTATTAGCCAAGTATTAGTGTCAAGCAGTGCTTGCATTTCTGTTTGCATAGCATCACGCCACACAGATAATTTTCGAGCTTGAGAATATGATGTTGGTTCAACAAGAGTGAAAGCAGTAGGAGAAAGAGTAGAATGCAAGGCAAAACGAGGAGGTATTTTGCGTGAGGCAAGGGGGCGAAGCTGCATTATAGTGGGTGGAGGAGGTGGCTTAGATTTTCGAACCTGCTTAGGAGATGGAATCGGTGAAGTTGGCAAGGGATATGAGTTAAAATCCACAAATAATTTAAGACCAGGGGTGGAAGGAGAGGATAAGGGGGAAGTGTGTTGACGGGAAACAATGGGAGAATTGGGATTAAATGTGGACAATGTAGGATCAGCTGATGGTGCAATTGGAGAAGGGGGGTCAGGTGTAGGGAGAGGCAAAGCAACAGGAGGAGGAGGTGACGTGTGTGTTAAGGGCGAAGAAGAACAGATGGGTGCAGAGGGCATACCTGCCGACGGAGAGACACCGGTGATGGAGAGCGGAACCTGCCAAGGCACTGAAGATACAGCAGCGTTAACATGGGAATCAACAGTAGCAGATGAACCAACCCCAAAAGGAAAAACCAATTCATCAAATTTGACATGACGGGCAATAAAAACTCTATCCTTGGATTTGGAAAAACAAAGAAAAGCGGAATGATGCTTAGATTTACCAAGAAAAACACATTGTTCCGAACGAAAACTAAATTTATGTTTATTGTAGGGTCGCAATAAAGGATAAATGGAACAACCAAAAATTTTGAAACTGTTGTAATCGGGCTGTTTATGAAATAAACGAAAATATGGCGTTTCATTATTAATAGATTGTGACGCCATACAATTGATTAGTTCCACACTAGCATTAACTGCGTAATTCCAAAAACGCAAAGGCACATGAGAGTGAGCAAGTAAAGTTAGAGCGGTGTCAACAATATGCCGAATTTTCCGTTCAGAGACACCGTTTTGTTCATGAGTATGAGGACATGCCAAATAGTGAATGATTCCCAATTTGCGAAACAGAGGTCCTAATTTTTGAAATTCTCCCCCAAAATCTGATTGAAACTGTTTTACATGGGCATTAAATTGACGTTTAATCATAGCATAAAATTCAAGAAAGGTGGCATAAACATCACTTTTAAACTTAATGCAATAAATCCAAGTAAAACGAGTGAACTCATCAATGAAAATAACAAAGTACTTTTGATTTAAGAAAGAATCAATAGGGGCAGGCCCCCAAACATCGGAGTGAATAATTTCAAACGGAGTTTTGCTACTTCGGACAATGGCCTGTAAATTAGTTTTAGCTAACTTCCCTAATTGACATGAAGAGCAAAAATTATTACTAGAAGAAAAATAACCTAAATCATTATCTTTAAGAATTTTTGAAGTAGTCACTTTATTGCAATGCCCCAACCGTGCATGCCAAGTATCAAAGGAAACTTTTTCACCAAGTAATGCCTGATGTAGTTCCCGTGGCAGCACATATAGACCTCCATCACTCGGGCCTCTCAATCGGATTTCCTTCGATACCTGATCCTTAACCAAAAAATAAGAAGGCCAAAATTCAAAGAAGCAGTTATTATCACGAGCAAATTTTTGGACGGAAAGCAAAGATTTTGTAAGTTTAGGAACCAACAACACATCTTTAAGCACATAATTATTATGATACAGAGTACCAGTGTGGGTGATTTGCATACCTTGACCATTACCTACTCTAATAGTATCCTGACCATGATAAGGGGCAAGAGCCTGCAATTGGTTAGGATCAGCAGTCATGTGATGGGTGGCTCCAGTGTCAGGGTACCAATATTGTGGAGGAGGATGTTGGAAACCAGGGGGTGGAGCACCATACGGCATGAAGCTAGGCATTGGATATGGCTGCTGCGGCATAGGCATGTAGGCCATGTGAGCTTGACCTCGAAAATTCTGTCTCGGATTGGAGTAGCTACCAGGATTGCGCTGAACCCGTGGCTGATATCTGGAGCGACAACGATCTGCAGTATGATTGCGAAGCCCACAAATTTGACAAGGCCCTTTGGTATTAGAACGCCTCCCTCCATTCGGATTGGGACCCCGCGGATTAGAGTTTGCTGAACTAGCAGCGTGAGGGGGCGTTGGAGTAGGGTGACGCTGTGCTACCATTGCCTGAGGTGGAGAAGCAGATTCATTGTAGCTTTTCAAAAGAATTTCATGAGCAATAAGATGCCCAGAAAGCTCATTAAAATTCGGTGGTGGGTCACGGAATGCAAGAGCAGTAACAATTGATTGATACTCAATTCCTAAGTTCCGAAAAATCTGGGCATTAAATTGAGCTTGCGTAAGGGGATGGCCCGAGATTGCTAACTCATCAGCCAATTCTTTGGCACGTTGTAAATATACTGCAATACCAGTATCCGTCTTTCTCAGATTCTGTAATTCAAAGTGGATTTGTAGCTGACGATTCTCAGATACGGAACCGAGAGCACTTTCAAGAGCTGTCCAGGCAGCTTGGGCATTGTTGATACCAACGACATAGGAGAAAACTTCAGGCTCAATCGAAGCAAATAACCAAGTTAAAAGCATTTGATCCTTCTGAAACCAAGGGTTGAAATCAGGATTGGGTATGTGAGAGGTGGGATCTGTGGGATTAGGGACGAGTTTGGGTGGTGGTGGTGTTCCATCTATATGAGAAACAAGATTATTGGTGTGAAGAATAGGATAGAAAAGGGTTCTCCAGGCTGGGTAATTGTTGCGTTTTAATTTGAGGGAGAAAACTTGATTTGTGGAAAGAGTTGTTGTATTTGTATGGCTGGTCATGGTGGTGGTGTTGATTGCAGGTTGAGGTCGGGTAGTGATTGACGGAACTGCAGGTTGAGATGAAGGTGGATGGGTCGGAGAAGTTGGTGGTGAAGTAGTGGAGGTGGTGATTGAGGAATTGGAGGTGGCTGGGTGTTTTGGAGAGGCTGACAGTGAGGAGGAGTTTGAGGAGGAGGTGTAGTTGGTTTCTTTAGGATCAATTTTAGAGTTAGAAGACATTCAGAGCTCTGATACCATATTAACAATATTTTAGAATAATAATTTTTGCTGTATATTATTCACGAGTAAATGAGATTACATGGGTATTTATACAAAGGTTACAAGGAGATACAAATGGACTAGAATACTCAATCATGAGGAAGAGTTAGAGAAGAAGAAAAACTCTTCTAGTAATTATCCTTATCATTAAATACTATTTCTGAACAACTTAACAGAGTTGAATGTGTAGTACAATCTCCACAAAAAATAGTACCAAAAACTAATCAAGCCTCAACATCAACAACATCAAAAATAGAAACACCAATATTTAAACCTTGTGAACCTGGAATTAAAATTAATCTCAAAAAGGAAGATTCTATATTGCAAAAAATTGAAGCTAGATTAGCACAATTAAATATTTTAGATGACATGAAAAATAAACAGATTTTAGTAATAAATAAAGATTCGGATACAGAAACTGAAATAAGCGATATTGAAAATTTGGTAAATCAATTTGATCAAAATAGAGATGAACAATTTATTCAAAAAATTAAATTTAATACATACACTCCTTTGCCCAGAACAAAAAATTATTATTCAAGACCCACACCTCCTGATACACAATTTGAAGAAAGAAAAGATATACTACAAGCTAGATATGATGGTGAATCTGTCTGTGAATGGAATATAGATGGTTTAGCTGAATATCAAATAATAAATTTATTACAAGAAATGTCTATGGCAGCTACTGCTGCAAGATCTACAAATAATTCTGAATTACAAGTATTACAAGTATTAGTAGCAGGCTTTACTGGTCAATTAAAAGGTTGGTGGGATTATTACGTAACCTAAGAAGATAAAAATAAAATAGTAAATGCTAAGAAAATTGTTATTAAAGAAGAAAATAATCAAAGACTACAAACTGAAGAAGACGATATTATTCCAACTTTACTTTTTGCAATATTAAAAGGTTTTGTAGGAGACCCTAGAATTTATCAAGATAGAAACTCTGAAATATTACAAAATTTAACTTGTCCTAAATTGCAAGATTTTCGTTGGTATAAAGATTTATTTTTAACAAAAGTAATGACTAGGGAAGACTGTAATAATCCTTATTGGAAGGAAAGATTTATTGCTGGTTTACCTAAATTATTTGCTGATAGAATTAGAGAAAAATTGAGGGCAGAGTTCAACGGTATTATTCCTTATACTGAATTAACTTATGGACAATTGATTAATTATATTAATCATGAAGGTTTATTAATATGTTCAGATATGAAATTTAAATCTAAATTAAAGAAAGATAATATCGTAGGAAGAAAAGAGTTAGGATCCTTTTGTCAGCAATATGGTTATGAAACAATAAAAGCCCCTTCATCAAAATATAAAGGAAAATCTAGAAAGAAAAAATTTGGCTATAAAAGGAAATATTATAAGAGGTATAATCAGAAGGAAAATAAATTTAAAGAAGCTCAACCAGTTGTTAAACATACTTTTAAAAGGAAAAGAAAAAATTTTAGAAAAGGTAAAAAAGATATAGTCATCTGCTATACTTGTGGAAAATAGGGACATTATTCAAAAGATTGTAAAGCAAAACAAAAAATAAATAATTTGGATATTTCAGACGACCTAAAAAATAAAATCATGAAAATTTTAATAAATGAGACAACGGATTCAGAATCAGAAATCTCAGACTATTCAGAAAATGATTTAAATATTATTAGTAATAGTGATAGTGAAACTGAGTCAGACAGTTGTGAATGCATAGGAACATGTAATTGTGAAAAAATAAATATGCTAACAAATGAACAAGAATTTTTATTTGATTTAATTGAAAAAATTGATAGTCCTGAAGATAAAAGAATTTATTTACAAAAATTAAAAGATATGATAGGAAACAGAGAACCTAAGAATTATACTCCATATAATGTTAAGGAAATCTATGATAGATTTAATACACCAAGAGAAGTATCTATTAGAGAATTACAAGAAGAAATAAAGACTTTACATAAAGAAATTGCACAATTAAAAACCTTGGAAAATAGAATAACAATTCTTGAGGAAGAAACTTTTAAGATTCAATTAAATAGCTCCGTACACCCAAATACTTCACATAATACAACGAATAATAAGAATAAAGGAATTATCATTAAGGAACCGGAAGATGAAGAATATGTTAACATAATTAATAAAGTTAATTATCAAAAATGGTTAGTAAAATTAAATATTGTAATAGAAGATGAATTTCATTTTACTACTTTGGCTTTAATTGATACTGGTGCTGATCAAAATTGTATCCAAGAAGGATTAATACCTACAAAATATTATCAAAAAACTTCTGAAAAATTAAGTTCTGCAAATGGATCAAAACTAATTATACATTACAAATTACCCAAAGTAAAAATCTGTAATAAAGGATATTGTTTTAAAACCTATTTGATATTGGTAAAAAATTTGAATTCAGGAGTAATATTGGGAACACCTTTTATTACAATGTTATACCCATTTACTGTTTGTGATAATGGTATTCAAACTCAAATTTTGGGAAAAACAATTTTATTTGAATTTGTATTCCCTATTATTCCAAAAGGAATAGGTAGTATAGAAAATAATATTAATTTAATAGAAAATAAGCAGAAACAAATAAAATTTTTAATTGATGAAATAACTGAAAAAAGAATAGAAGAACAATTACAGAACAATGATGTTAAACTAAAAATAAAAGAGATTGAAGAAATATTTACAAAAAATGTTTGCGCTACCATTCCTAATGCTTTTTGGAGTAGAAAACAACATATAGTTAATTTACCTTATATTAAAGACTTCAATGAAAAGGATATTCCCACAAAGTCAAAATCTATTCATATGTCTGAAGAATTAGAAAAAACTTGTAGAAAAGAAATTCAAGACTTAAAAGAAAAGGGATTAATTAGAGACTCAAAATCACCATGGTCATGTTCAGCTTTCTATGTTATGAATTCCGCAGAAATTGAGAGAGGAACTCCCAGGTTGGTTATAAATTATAAACCTTTGAATAAAGTGTTACAATGGATTAGATATCCCATACCCAATAAAAGAGATTTGTTAAAAAAATTATATAATGCGAAAATTTACTCAAAATTTGATATGAAATCTGGGTTTTGGCAAATAGGTATTAATGAATTAGATAGATATAAGACTGGTTTTAATGTACCTTTTGGTCATTATGAATGGAATGTCATGCCCTTTGGCTTGAAAAATGCTCCTTCTGAATTTCAGAATATTATGAATGATATTCTCAAACCAATAAGTAATTATTCAATTGTCTATATTGATGATGTCTTGGTATATTCAGAATCTATTGAACAACATGTTAGTCATTTAAAAAAGTTTTATAATGTTATTCATACTAATGGTTTAGTAGTATCAGCAACAAAAATGAAATTATTTCAGACGAAAGTAAGATTTTTGGGCTATGACATAGATAAAGGAACAATTAAGCCTATAAGTAGGAGTCTAGAATTTACTTCAAAATTTCCAGATGAAATAAAAGAGAAAAAACAATTACAGAGATTTTTGGGATGTTTGAATTATGTACATGATTTTTTCAAAGATTTAGGAAAACTTTGTATACCATTATATGATAGGTTAAAAAAGAATCCCAAACCTTGGACAGAAGAACATACAAGAATAGTTAGATTAATTAAGGAAAAAATTAAAAGTCTACCTTGTTTAAACATTCCACATCCTGATGCATTTTTAATTGTAGAAACGGATGCAAGTGAAATTGGATTTGGGGGAATTTTAAAGCAAAAAGAACCCAATAAAAACAGAGAAGATTTAGTTAGATTTTATTCTGGAAATTGGAATCCTGCTCAAAAAAATTATTCAACCATTAAAAAGGAAGTTTTAAGTATTGTTTTATGTATTATGAAATTTGAAGATGATTTATATATGAAAAATTTTTTATTAAGGATTGATTGTTTATCTGCTAAATACGTATTAGAAAAAGATGTTAAAAATTTGGTTTCTAAACAAATATTTGCAAGATGGCAAGCTCTGTTAAGTAATTTTGACTTTGAGATTGAATATATCAAAGGCGAGGCTAATAGTTTACCTGATTTTTTATCCCGTGAATTTTTACAGGGAACATGAAGAAAGTTTTGACAAAAGCTTCTTTGGAAAATAATCAAAATAATCAAAATCCAATTCTTTCTCCAAATAGATTTTCTCCTCTTGTTCCAACTCGACCTAGAACCCCTTATTCAAGTTTTCGTCCGCAAAGCCCTTTACCTTCTTTTTCTTCTGTTTTGGCAAAACCTTCAGCTCCTTCTACTTCCTCGAATTTAAAGAAAACTAGCAGTCAGTATATTCCAAATTCTCTTAGACAATTTATTAAAGTTTTAGAACCTGAAGAAGTATTTTTGCTTGAAAATTTTGACTTTTCTAAACTTATTCCTGAAATATTTCCTCAAAATTTTCATTACATAGAAGCAGACCCATCTAAGAATAGAGAGTATTATGAGTCCATCCTTGTGTTATCTGGTTCTGTTGAAATAGAACATATTCAAGATAATATTAAAGTTAATTATAGTAAAGTCAAAATTGTCAAAGTTCTTTCTTTAAATGACTGGAATAAAAAAGCTTTTACTTCCCAAATTTTAACTACAAACCCTTATAAAACCTATAATTATTATGAATATCAAGAAGCTTGGTATAAAGCCTTTTTATTAAGATTTTTTAATCATTCTTGGTTTTTCTATTTTCATAAAGATTTTAATGGTGTTTTTCCAAATTGGTTTGTGAGATGGGCTAAGTATTATGGTCCGATCCCTGAGATATTCCCTACCTTGGTCACTAAAAGTTATAATAAATTTTTGGAATTTTATAATAATGCTGAACCAGACAAATTGATAAGATTCGCCAGTATATTCTCCGTCCCATGGATCCTTTCCTGGACTTATCACTATGAAAAAGAAACCCCATTACCACTTTTGTATCGAGAATTCAGAATAAAATTTTGGGATAATTACGACCCTAGTGTAATGACCCCAGAAATTGTTGAAAACTTTTGTTTGAAGAAACTCAATCCTGAAAAACCTCCTGTTGAAAAGAGCAAATTACAACGAGACAAGGAAAATTTGATCAAACTTATTTCAGAAGCAAAGACAGAAGAGGAAGTTGCAGATATCTTGGCAAAAGCTAGTTCTACTTCAAGTGACTCTGAATCAGAATCAAGTTTGTCAACGACAAAGAAGAAAGTAATTTCCAAATTATTTCAAGACAGTCAAGACCCGTTTAGTGATATTGATTTGTAAAATGTAAATTGTTCTAAATGTAATAAGTAATGTAATAATTAAAATGTAAATCAAAATATAAATAAATAAGCCCACTAAGCTGAAAACCCTCTGTGGCAGCTTAGGCAAAACTTAGGGCATTAGTCTACCTGCTGGACTAATTCTACAATAGTCCAGGCAACAATAAAGGTAGTTAAAAAAAAAAAAAAAAAAAAAAAAAAAAAAAAGAGAGTAAAAAAGCCTGCCTGTTGAGATCTTCTATCTCAAGCAAAAGTAAAGGCAAATTGTTCAAATACATGAATGTTTTGGCAAAATTTGCACACAATGGCAGAAAAAGCAAAATACGTAAGCAATGACGTCAGGAAATGAGCACCTTTTCAGAAACAAAATTTTGGATATACTCACGTGTAAAACATTTGGCAGACAATTCAAAGCAGCTTGGATCAATTTAAATAGCTGGCAGACAATTCAAAGCATCTTGGATCAACTTGAAGATTTGGCAGACAATTCAACACAGCTTGACCGACAACTCATTTAGATAAACTTGGAAAGCAGAACAACTCCACAACAGTTTGGACAGCACAACAACTAAAATAGTAAATTAGCAGCAGATATTTTCTTTCCTTTTGCTATTTAAGAAGATGTGAAGAACCAGAAGAAGCACGACGCTACACACTCACTCAAAAAATTATTACCATTCCAGAAAAGAAAAAACCCTTGGTCATCTCTACAGCCCTTTGTCAAAAAACCTTAGACTTGCAATTATTGTTCAACCCTTGTATATGTATCTCAAACCAATCAGAGTCTACCTTACCCCTTGTTCAAACCTCTTGTTCCAAATCTCAGGAATCAGACTTGTATATTCAAACTTCAAATCCTTGTAAAACTTTATTTAATAAAGGTAATTTGAATTTTTGATCAATATGCGTCGCCATATCGATAAAATTATTTCAAATTTTGAACTTTTAGATTTCTCTAATTCTGCCAAATTATTATATTTCAAAAATGAATTACTTGATTTGGAAGAAAGAATATATATAGCACATACTGATTTTCACGTTGAAGGTTGGTGCAATTGTTTAGATTTTCAAAGGAAACGACATTTTATCATGGTTTTGTTACAATTTATTAATTTTTATTTAAATTAAGTATGTTTCCTGTTGAATCACAAAATAATCAAGTATCTGATAATTTTATTAATGCTATTAATCAATTAGATTTGGTTAACATGCAAGAATTGAGTTTGCTTTTGGGAAAACTAACTTTGTTAATTCAGTTTTATGAGACCAAATTAAAAATTAGAAATAGAAATTTTGATGAAAATGAATTTTTAAGAGTTACTCGAAAATTAAGAGTCATTAAAACTTTGGCTAAATGTATTATTGGAATTTTTAAATCTTATACTATACCATTTGATGCGATTTTAGATTGTTGAACTATGATCTCCTCGAATTTTAAAAGGTCCTGCTGTTTTTGGTATCAGAGCCCGGTGGGGGTATTAGGAGATATTTTTGTTGAACTAATCCTTTTAGATTTTATGTTTGTTAAGTTTATACAAAGAAATTGGATAGTGAAGGTTGGTCCGGTTGATGATGAAACGTTGGTCAGCCCTGGAGGCGTAGCGTTGGTCAGCCGTAAGAGCCTGTAGAGCCAGGTGGTCCCGATACGCTGGGTGGTCCAATAAATGGTGTTCTAAATGGTGTTCCAATAAATGTTTCATCATTATTATTTATTAGTATACTTTCTAAAGGTGGATGAATAGATACAACAGATTCATTATTTGTAGTTTTCCAAAGTTTTGCAATTTTATTAGTAACATTAATTTCTCTAAAAGGATATTCAATATTATTTTGTCTACAATAAAATTCAAACCAAGTAAATAAAGGAATATCTACTTGTAAATTTTCCATCTTTTTATACCAAAGAGTTCTAAATTCATTCAATTGTTCTTTTGTAAAATTATTAAAATACCAATTACGTTTCTCATCATTGTAATTTGCATATAAATCCTGTTTTAAAAATTCTTTATTAATCTCAAAATTTGTCATAATTAAAATTTATTCAATTATTATGATTATTTAATACAGAAAATGTTTCCATTTGGGTTCTTGTTGGACTCAACGTATTATCATCCCTTATTTCTTCATAAATTGGTCTTGGAATATTTTCACTAAAATCAACACTTGATAAATTAAAATTTCTTTCAAAACTAGACCGAGGTAAAGTATTATTACTTGACGATGGCCTATTATTCATATAAACAGATGTTCTAGCGGGTTGACTTAAACTAGTTGAAAAATCTATTCTAACAGTGCCATTGCTGTGTTCAATAATTCTGGATGTTTGATTATTTATTTCTAAGGGTCTAGGTTCACAAATTTCTGTTAAATCCCAAGTTCCTGATCTACTTATTTCATTCCAATTTAATCTTTTAGGTACTTGAATATTCGAGTGTGCTTTATTAGCTTCAAATAATAAAGTCTCATTTCTTTTAAAATTCCTTTTCGATCTAGGATTAAGAGTAGTAGTCATAACCTTATAATAAATTCTATATATGATAGCAACAGATCTTACATTTTCTTTAAATTCCAAATTTTTTGTCTTAACAGTCAATGTTAATGTATCTAAAATATTTGGATCAAATAAACTAATAGAAAATCCAGGATAACAATTAAAATATACAGGCCCATTTGCCAAATTTGTTTCAGCCATAGCAAGCAAAGAATTAGTAAAATTAATATGCCTTCCATCACGCAAACACATCAAAACAGGAATATCCAGTCCTAATCGAAACAAAGGTTTTATAGCAATTTGTACAGAACCAATATGCAAAAATTTATATTTTTTCAATTTATGTTCGTTTATAGTTTTTTCTGAAAATAATTGGATATTCTCATGCTCTTGATTTATAGCAACAGTTTGCTCAGCAGTTTTAATAGCATAATTAGTTATCTTTTAATTGACTTTATTTATTTATTTTTGTAGTGGATATATGGCTCCAGAGTACGCAATGCATGGACAATTTTCAGTTAAATCAGATGTATATAGTTTTGGTGTACTGATTTTAGAGATTGTGAGTGGTCAAAAGAACAGTTGTTTCCGAATTGGGGAGGACATAGAGGATTTTTTAAGCTATGTAAGTATATTCAAGTACTACTCCATAATAATAGGATTAATGGTGAATTTTTCATGAATTTGGTTAGAGGTTCTAGCAGGTTCTAGACAAATCGATGATGTCACGTGACATCATCGTACTAGCAACTAGTCTGGTTTAGGACCACGCTGGAACTTTTATTTAAAATGAAACTTTGTATAATTTAATATATTTGTGACGCATGTTTATCTTTTTGGCAGCAAAACTTTTGCTATAAAATATAAAATTTCTTGTAGTTTCCTATCTAACCAATTAACGGAAACTACATAAGAGACATACCTGACGGATTTCTTAGTCAATGACAAATTATCTGAAAATTACAAATACACAGGACAGGGCCTACCTATGCTGCAAAATCGAAATACATGGACTTATTATTGTTTTTGCCAAAAGTTTTGAGACTTAAATATTCTAAATGTATATTAATTTGATGAATGTTGTTGCAGGCATGGAAAAACTGGAAAGAAGGAACATATATGAATATTGTAGATCCCACATTGGCTAATGGTTCAAGCAGTGAAATTATGAGATGTATACACATTGGGTTATTATGTGTTCAAGAAAATGCAAGTGATAGGCCAACTATGGCATCAATTGTTCTTATGCTAAACAGCTTCTCCCTCAGTCTCCCAATCCCATCCCAACCTGCCTTTTTTATGTACAGCAATATCCAATCTCATCATCATATTTCGTCGTCCAAAAATGAAGTTTCAATTACTGAATTGTATGGCCGATAATGTTTCATGTGTTGTAGAATTTTTGTTTTGTTTTGTTTTTTTTTTTTTTTTTTTTATGCATTTGGATTCAAATTTTGAGTGAATATAATGTATTTCATTTGTAGCTACTTTTTAAAGAATCGTAAATCACATGTGAGTAATTGAGGGACAAACCTTAATTTTGCTCCAAGTTTATTGGAAATTATCAACTTTATTCTTGTAATACGTAGCATTATATCGTAATGTTACCTCTTGGATACAAACTCTAGCTCAGTTTTACCTTTTCTTGAGAAATATGATCGGTAATTATTGCTATAACTCAGGTTCGGATAAAATTGAATTAAGATTTCTATAATATGAGTAAAATTGAAATGAAATTTGTACTACAAATTAAAGATAACATTTGATTCGATTTTTACTGTAATGGTGAATTTTGTTCTTTCTTAATAATTTTAAAGTATTGGAGATTTAATTTGGTATTAAATTAATTGTTTCATTTTCAACCATTAATAGTTAAGAAAATTAATTAACCTCATTTTATATCAAGAAGTATATTAAAAAATTATATCAGGTTACATTCTGGTAATAAAGTCTTCTCTCTTCAATTGAAAGGTATAAGATATGAAGGCACGCTTAAAAAGAATAATAAAAATTATATTTATAAAGAAAAAGTACTTTAAAGCGAATAATAATTTTCATTATACAATTAAAATATATAATTGGTCCATGGTAAAAAAATATATATAAATGGTGGTTGAGTGCTGCTGTATTTCATTGAATAAGAAAGAGTTGACGAGCTAGCCTCCAAATTTTTGTGCTTTAGTAATGAAGCTTCTCTGAAATTAAGTCCTTCACACATGTTTTGTACAAATTAATTTGCTGCATCCTATTATTTATTAATTCTTCCCATATTCCAATCTGATTAATTGTATAAAGGAATTATTTGTATTTCGATTCATTTTGATAGGATTGACTTTCATAATTAGATAGTAATACATATATGTCACACGTTCAACCATTACTTGATTAATTGTAATTGTATATATCTAACTCTCAGTTAACGAGCTAATTCGCCGTGAACATCTAAATCAACTGGAATATATATATATATATAATGAAAAATAAACTTAAACATCTGATCGGTTGTCGAATCCTCCAAAAATAAATTTATAAGTCTCACTCAATCCATAAACAATTAGGTTTGCAGTAGGTAAGTTGAGGTCGAACCCAAAGGAGTTAAAACTTGATTAAATGTTGCTAAATACCACAAACAAATAATAAAATAAAAGGGGGGTTTTTGAGATTTGATTGAATTAATACTGAAATAAAATCTAAAGAAGTAACAATTGTTTGAATACAAAATTAAAACTGAATTTAATACAAAAACAGACTAAAGAATTAATGTTAAACATCATCTAGGGTAATTTTTTGGCTTGGATTCAACGGGATTGATCATTGATTAAGAAAAATAATTTAATTTCTCCAGATCAGTTATAATCCATAACTTAGTGCACCCAGATCAACTTTTTCTGATGTGGAATCTGTCTTGCATGGCTCAAACATTTCCCTATTCGTCAAACAACCCTTCCTTAGTGGCTAGGATTTAATTTTCTGAAAGCATTAAGTTCTAGAAAAGACTAATCTAAACCAACCAATTCTTAGAGATATTGATTTAAGTTTAAATCCTTATTCCTTTTATTGTTCTAAACACAATGAATCAGATGATTACGAATCTCATCCACTGATAACAGATTATTAATTTGCAATCCGAACAACTGGCCAAAAGATTTAAATGACAAATTAACAAAGAGAGAAATTTCTCAAGAAGCAAGAATAAGAATATGGAGAATTAAAATTGAAAGATTAAAGTTTAGAACAATCTCACAATCAAGTACATCCAAGCCTTGAATCCCATAGATGAAGAAGAAAATTAGCTGCTCATGTTGATAAAACTTAAGAAAAGAAGAAAAGTGTATTCTGATTTTTTTTTTTTCCTATCTCTATCTATCTACCAAAAATAACATCTCTTCCCTATTTATCCAACCCTAAAGACCACAAAAATTAAAGGTTTCCCAAAATAGCCTCTTAATCCACGTCCAAGCTTTCTAATTTAAGGCCTTAATCCGCTTCAATTCTTGCAGGCCCGTAATTAGGAAAGTTCCTGAACAGCCCCTGACGGAAGAAATTTAGCCTTGGGCAAGGTTAAAATCGGAAAACTACACTTCAGCCCAGTCTTGACAAAACCTCACCCAAATCAGCCTTTATAGCCCAAAATCTTCAATTAAGCCTCTGCAAATACAAAAACACACACCACAAAGCCCAAGGAATATACTAAAATATACCCATTTAAGCCCCTAAAACTAAGCCAAAAGAGAGGGAGACGGCGGCGGCAAAAGGAGAAGGAAAGAGCAGACGGACCGGCGACGAGAAGAGAGGGAGACGTCGGCGGCGGCGCTGAGCAGTGACGAAGAAGAGAGAGAAACAGGGTGGCTGGACTGGCAGCGAGAAGAGAGGGATGAGGGTTTCGTTGAGGGATGGCTAGTGAGGTAGGTTTCAAAGTGGGAAAAGTAAAGTGAGAAAAATAAAAAGGGGGGGGGGGGGGGGGGGGGGGGTAAAAATAGAGAATTAACTAAATGTAAACATTGAGTAGGCAGTTATTAAAATTTTTAACCCATTGATAAAAGCCCAATAACCTTTCTTCATGTGAAATATTCCAGCCCACTAAATTGATTAAATGGGTCTTTAAAGAAAATATCCATAGCAAGCATTGAAGCTCTCAAAATCTCCACAGCCAGACGTCGGGAAGCTTTTTATTTAAAACAAAATCTGCAGGAAAACACAGAAAAAATAAAGTTGAAGATGACGGTTATGGCAGTTAACTAAAAGAAAAGAAAAGAAAAGAAATAAATTAGCCCTGGTCAAGGCTAAATAGGGTTGTCTCCTGGAAGCGCCTCTATTTACTGTCTGTGGCCAGACCTCCATTCATAAGACTTAGGGCTCCTCAGGGGGCTCTTCCAACCGAACCTCTTACTCGTGTGCCGCTGTAAATCCCTTGTAAAATGGTTTGAGCCGGTGGCCATTAACCTTAAAAAACTTTCCAGTAGCCAGGCTTTCAAGAACGGACCAATCCACCTAGAACGTAATTTTCCGGGAAATAGCCTTAATCAGGATTGGAAAAGTAAAACCTTCTGTCCCAATGTAAATTGTTTCTGGCTAAGCAATTTATCATGGAATTTCTTAGTGCGATCCTTTTAGATCCTTGAACTTGCATAAGTTTCATTCCTCAGCTCCTCCAGCTCGACTAATTCCAATTTTCGTTCTTCTCCAGCAGCGTCATAAGATACATTACACTTCTTGATGGCCCAAAATGCTTTGTGTTCCAATTCCACCGGAAGATGGCATGCCTTTCTAAAAACCAGTCTGTAGGGAGACATTCCGATAGGTGTTTTGTAAGTTGTCCGATAAGCCCACAAGGCGTCTTCTTATTTAATGCTCCAATCCTTTCGAGTGAGGTTCACTGTTTTACTTAAGATAGATTTTAATTCCCGATTGGAAACCTCAGCTTGTCCATTAGTCTGCGGGTGATAGGCTGTGGAGACTCGGTGGCTCACTCCATATTTCTTAAGTAATTGTGCCAAAATTCTGTTGCAAAAATGTGTTCCCCTATCACTGATCAGAAATCTTGGTGTTCCAAAGTGGCTAAAGATATGTGATTTAATGAACTGAACCACTGTTGGAGAGTCATCCTTCCTTGTAGCCTTTGCCTCCACCCATTTCGAAACATAATCCACTGCCAAAATAATGTATAAATTTCCATAGGAATTGGGGAAGGGTCCAATGAAGTCTATCCCCCAAATGTCAAATATTTCACAGGATAGAATGGATGTGAAAGGCATCTGATCCCTATGACTTAAATTCCCCATTCTCTGACAATTTGAACATGACTTACAGTAGAGGTAGGCATCCCGAAAAATGGTAGGCCAAAGAGCCCACTCTCCAATACCTTCCTTGAAGTACGTTTAGGACCAAAGTGACCCCCACATACTTCAGTATGGCAAAACTTCAACACTGACTGAACCTCATTATCTGGGTACATCGTCTGATAATTTGATCCGAACAAATTCTCCAGAGATACGGCTCATCCCAAGCATAATACCTTGCATCCTTTCTGAGCTTATCCTTTTCTGCACGTGATAGATCATCTGGAATAGTACCTGTGACAAGAAAATTGACTAAGTCAGCATACCAAGGAATAAGTGAATTGACTTGAAATAGTCTCTCATCTGGAAATTCTTCCTTCAATGGCTCCTTTTTTGTTTCTCGAACTAGACGACTGTGGTGATCAGCTACTAGATTCTCATAGCCCTTTTTGTCACGGATCTCCAGGTCAAACTCCTGGAAAAGAAGTATCCATCTTATCAACCGCAGTTTTGCTTCCTTCTTTACTAACAGATACCTCAAAGCTGCATGGTCAGAATATGCTACTACCTTTGCTCCCAACAAATAAGACCGGAACTTCTCTAGTGCGAATACTACTGCCAAAAGCTAATACTACTGCCAAAAGCTCTTTCTCTGTGGTAGAATAATTGACCTGAGCACAGTCAAGTGTCCTTGAGGCATAGTAAATGACATGAGACTTCTTATCGATTCGCTGTCCAAGCACATCTCTGATGGCATAGTTGCTTACGTCACACATGATTTCAAAGGGATGATTCCAATCAAGTGAAGTGAGTATGGGAGCTGATGTCAGCTTCTCTT
This sequence comes from Euphorbia tirucalli, assembly GCA_039660915.1. Taxonomy (NCBI): domain Eukaryota; kingdom Viridiplantae; phylum Streptophyta; class Magnoliopsida; order Malpighiales; family Euphorbiaceae; genus Euphorbia; species Euphorbia tirucalli. The sequence goes on from CM077638.1 coordinate 2,718,507, forward strand.
TAAGTGTATCAAAAGTATCCTGATAGTCCTGATTGAACTCGAAATTGGCATCCTTCTGCAGCAATTTACACAGGGGCTGTGTAATCTTTGAAAATCATTGTATGAACTATATGTAAAAACCTGCATGGCCAAGAAAAGAACGAACTTCCAAGACATTGTGGGGGTAAGGTAAGGACTGAATAACATCAATTTTAGCCTTATCCACTTCAATACCCCTAGATGACACAATATGGCCTAGAATTAATCCCCTATCAACCACAAAATGACACTTCTCATAATTCAAAACCAAGTTAGACTCTAGACATCTTTGCAAAATCAACTCAATGTTGGTTAGGCATTCAGAAAAAGAATTCCCATAAACCGTGAAATTATCCATAAATACCTCAATTATACTTTCCACATATTCAGAGAAGCTACTTACCATACATCGCTGGAAAGTGGCTGGTGCGTTGCAAAGGCCAAATCGCATCCTTTTGAAGGCGAAGGTACCAAACGGACAGGTGAAGGTGGTTTTGTCTTGATCTCCAGAAGCGATGGGGATTTGATAGAAGCCCGTATAACCATCAAGGCAGCAATAAAAACTTTTTCCAGTGAAGTGTTCCAGCATCCTGATCAAGAAAGGGTAGTGGAAGAGTTTAGTTTTCGATAATCAATACAAACCCTCCAGCCATTTTGAACTCTTGTGGGAACCATTTCACCTTTCTCATTCTGAACCACTGTTACTCCTGTTTTCTTTGGAACCACTTGAACTAGGCTTACCCACTTGCTATTAGATATTGGGAAGATTACATAAGCATCTAACATTTTCTGAATTTCCTTCTTCACCACTTCCATCATTGTGGGGTTTAGACGCCTTTGAGCTTATCTTTTTGGCACCGCATCATCTTCTAAATGAATTTTATACATACAAGTAGCTGGGCTCAATCCTTTAATATCAGCAATAGTCCAACCAATTGCTGACTTGTAGCTCTTCAAAGCTGTCACCAATTGCTCTTCCTCTTCATGTGCTAACTTGTTTGAAATAATCACTGGAAGGGTTTCGTTGTCTCCTAGAAATGCATACTTCAAGTTCTGAGGAAGTTCCTCTAATTCCAATTTCGCGGCCTGTAAAATGGAAGGTAATTGCTGCATATCAGATGCTAAAATTTTTAAACTAGCAATGGTACCTACTTGAATTGGCGAAACAACCATGTCCTTTGCAATCTCAAGCAGGTCCTCTTGCTGAATATCTTCACCTCCTTCCTCAGAAACACTTTCGCTTAAAAAGACCTACAACCTGTCATCACCACTAACTCGGAAAAAGTTTTGGGTTAATGGGTCAATCACATCAATACCACACACAGTAGATATATCATTGGGTATTTCATGGCATCATAAACATTAAATTGAGCCGTTTTCCCATCAAATTCCATGGACAAAATTCCTTTATGCACATCTATCTTTGTCCTAGCTGTGGTAAGAAATGGTCTCCCTAGCAAAATTTCAGAGGATTCAGGAGAGTTGTCATCCTCCATATCTAGGATTTAGAAATCAACAAGAAACACTAGGTCATTTACCTGAACCAACACATCCTTTAGGACTCCCTTAGGATAAACAAGTGTTCTATTAGCCAACTGTATTACTACTCTTGTCTCTTCCAGGGGAATAGCACATAAGGAATCATAAATTGACTTGGGCATGACATTTATTAAAGCTCCTAAGTCACATATAGCTCTGTTTATGCTGGTGTTACCTATACGACATGAAATAGAAAACATTCCCTTTTCCTTACATTTCTGAGGTAAATTTTTCTATAGGACAACAGAGACATTGGCTCCTACCACCACTTTCGACTCCCTTTAACTTAGATTTATTACACACAATTCCTGCAAGAATTTAGCATATCTAGGAACTTGTTTAATAGCATCAAGTAAAGCGATATTTACCTCAACCTTTCGGAAAGTCTCTAGTATGTCTTTATCTTCTCTCATCTGATGGGAATTAATCGGACAAAACAAAATATGCGCAGCGGAAAAACGGATTAATCCCCACCAAGGACCCATGTACATTGCATTGAATTGAAAAGAGGGTTAAAGAATTACCTTAATTCTTTGAAGGTTGAATCAATAGGAACCAAAATTGCTTCCCTCTACGGTTGATCCACACGGAGCAATACGTCCACCGCATGCTAGCGCCGGGATAGAAGAAACGCTTTCTTCGAATCGAGAGAAGAGCAAGATTTCGAAAACTCTTGGAAGGAGAAGCAGAGGAGGTCGGCTGCTCTTAGCCTTTTTTTTGTGGCTGGCCGAAATCTCTTGTATTATTAGTGTAGAGAGAGTGATTAGGTTTAGGTTAATTGTTTCCTTAAATAATTAACCTAAATAGTTAATTATAATTATAACCTAATACACCTATTAGTTATAATTATATATTAACCCACACAATTTAATATTAATTCTCAATTAACATTAAATCAAATCAATTCTCCATAATACATATATGTATATATAATATTATAATTAATTATATCTCCATATAATTTAATTATAATATGTAGCATACTTTATGCAATATTAATCACATTAATATTTATATATACATACATAAATATATATCACTATATATATTTATTCTCTTTCTCATTCATAAATTATTATCCAATAATAATTTATACCCGATAAGATGAACTTCATTTTGCTCTTGTGTGTGACCCCATAGGATCATATTAATTGGCAATAAGGAAATTACCATAATGTCCTTATAGGTCACAAGCGGACTCTAGCAAGCCATTACGACTACCCAATTAATATGATTGGAATGATCCAATACCTATTTATAGAATGTCATATTCCCTTTCGTCTCTTTGATATCATGATTAATCATAAGACATGGTACACTTGTCAATCTTATATAATTAATCATATGCTTTCTCGATCTCAAAGTAAACTGTTCAGACAAATCAATTGATACTCTTATCAATTATTTGAGCACGGCCATGCATTTAACAGTCTTACTTATCGAGGGGCCCAGTGATATCGCTCTCTTGTTAGAGAGGGACAAAATCCCATATCTGTCACTCACATCCCTAAGCATGAGTCATATTGTACCCAACCACAGCCTTTATAACTACTCTGTTACAAGCAGCGTTTGACTGCGTCAAAGCACAACATGAATTCATCCCGGAATCCATGGTGACCTCAGGTCAAAGGAATCAGCTGATGACACTACTATAATCAAGATCAGTTGTGACACGTGACCATGAACTTGATCTTATAGTGGGTCTCCAGCAACATGTTCTCTAACACATTGCCCGTGAGTATAATCTGTATCTGTATACACTATATTCATCTTATGAATATCCATTATCACTCACACTAGTCTTAGTTTGTTATTATTCCCATAATAACAATCGACTAGGGAAATTTAGAATTACACAATTAATTCATGGATACATTATCATAAATACTAACATACAAATATATATGATAAAATAAGTCTTTATTAATGACTTAAGAAGATTGTTTACATAATCCAACATTGGCTTAGGGCACAATCTCTAACAATCTCCCACTTGCCCTAAGTCCAATCTTCAAATGTATCTAATACCCATGGACCTAGCATGACCATCATGTACAGCTTGTGAAAGAGCTTTTGTTAGTGGATCGGCAACATTGTCTTCAGACGCAACTTTGCATATCTTCACATCTCCTCTTGAGATGACTTCTCTTATGTAGTGAAAACGCCGAAGTATATGTTTGGATTTCTGTGACACACTAGGTTCCTTAGCAAGTGATATTGCCCCATTGTTGTCACACAAGAGGCTCACAGGATTCACTATGCTAGGAACGACACCAAGTTCTTCGATGAACTTCTTGATCCAAACAGCCTCTTGGGCTGCATCTGATGCAGCAATATACTCGGCTTCTGTTGTAGATGCAGCTATCGTGCTTTGCTTAGAACTCTTCCAACTTATCGCACCTCCATTCAGAATGAACACATACCCAGACTGTGACTGCATCTGATCTTGATCAGTTTGGAAACTTGCATCCGTGTAACCATTTACAACAAGATCTTCGTCCGAGCCTCCATATATCAAGAATGTATCTTTAGTTCTTCTCAAGTACTTAAGAATACTCTTGACAGCAGTCCAGTGACTATCACCTGGATCAGACTGATATCTACTTGTCATGCTCAAAGCAAAAGAGACATCTGGCCGAGTACATACCATGGCATACATGATAGATCCTATAGCTGACGCATAAGGAATCTTATCCATGCGTTGACGTTCTTCAACTGTCACAGGACATTGCTTACGACTAAGCTTTATCCCTTGCCCAATAGGAACATTTCCTTTCTTTGATTGATCCATACTGAACCTTTTCAGTATTTTGTCAATGTATGTACTCTGGCTCAAACCTATCAATCTCTTAGATCTATCTCTATAGATCTTTATTCCAAGAATGTAGGCTGCCTCACCCAAGTCTTTCATAGAAAAACACTTTCCTAGCCAAGATTTTACTTCTTGCAAGGTAGGAATGTGATTTCCTATTAACAATATGTCATCGACATATAGAACTAGGAAAACTATATTACTCCTACTGAACTTCTTGTACACACAAGGCTCATCTTCGTTTTTGATGAAGCCAAACTTTTTGACTGATTCATCAAAACAATGATTCCAACTTCTTGATGCTTGCTTCAAACCATAAATGGCCTTTTGAAGCTTGCATACTTTATCAGGATTCTTTGGATCGACAAAACCTTCAGGCTGTGTCATGTACACATCCTCAACAAGGTTTCCATTTAGGAAAGCTGTTTTGACATCCATTTTCCATATTTCATAGTCATAATATGCTGCTATGGCAACAAGAATTCTGATGGACTTGATCATAGCTACTGGCGAAAAGGTTTCGTCATAGTCTATACCATGAACTTGTCGGTAACCCTTTGCCACTAACCTTGCTTTATAAGTCTGAATATTCCCATCCATGTCCGTTTTCAACTTGAAAACCCATTTGTGCCCTATTGCTTTAGCACCCTTTGGGAGATCAACCAAAGTCCATACTTTGTTGTCGTCCATGGATTGAATTTCTGACTTCATAGCATCAAGCCATTTTTCAGATTCTGAATTAGAGACAGCTTCCATGTACGTGGAAGGTTCATTCTCTTCTAACAGAATCAGATCATTTTCGTTCGTGATGAGAAATCCATATCTCTCGGGCTCATGACGAACTCTACTTGATCTACGTTGGACTTGTGTTATCGGTTCTGACTCAACAACTTCTTGTGAATCAGATTGTTCCATTTGAAACTCACTTTCAACTTGGTTATCCATATTTTCTTGTAGGTGTACTTTACTCCCACTGATTCCTTTGGAAATAAACTCTTTTTCCAGGAATGTACCATTCCTAGCAACAAACACTTTGTTTTCACTAGGATTGTAAAAGAAATAACCTTTAGTTTCTTTTGGATAACCAATAAAATTGCAGTTCACAGATTTTGGTGCTAACTTATCTGAAATCAAGTATTTCACATAAGCTTCGCAACCCCAAATCTTGAGAAAAGACAAATTTGGTCTCTTACCAACCCATATCTCATATGGTGTCTTTTCAACTGCTTTTGATGGAACTCGGTTCAGTGTGAATGCCGCTGTTTCAAGTGCATATCCCCAAAAGGATAGAGGAAGATTTGTTTGACTCATCATCGACCGAACCATATCCAATAAAGTACGGTTCCTCCTCTCAGACACACCATTCCACTGTGGTGTACCAGGAGGAGTTAGTTGTGAGACAATCCCACACTTTCTAAGATGATCGTCAAAGTCTTGGCTCAAATATTCACCACCTCGATCAGATCTAAGTGCTTTAATTGTCTTGCCAAGTTGGTTTTGTACTTCATTTTGGAAGGCTTTGAACATTTCAAAGGATTCCGACTTATGCTTCATTAGATATAGATAACCATATCTACTGAAATCATCAGTGAACGTAATGAAGTATTGAAAACCACCTCTAGCAGTTGTGCTCATAGGCCCACATACATCTGTATGTATGAGTTCTAATAAGTCACTAGCCCTTTCACTGTGACCAGTAAAGGGACTCTTGGTCATCTTACCCATTAAACAAGACTCGCAAGTGTCATATGTTTCAAAAACATCTAGACCCAAAATTCCATCTTTATGGAGTTTTGAAATGCGTTTCTCATTAATGTGTCCTAGACGACAGTGCCAGAGATAAGTAGGATTCACAACATTTGTTCTTATCCTTTTGGTATTTATGTTATATACATGCTCATTATAACCTTCACTAAGGTTCAACAAATAAAGACCATCATGTAAATCCGCATTTGCATAAAACAAGTCTTTATTGAAAAGCAATAAGTGATTATTCTCAATAACACATTTAAATCCTTCCTTGTCCAAACATGAAATAGAAATGATGTTCCTAGACAAATTAGGAACAAAATAACAATTATTCAAAGAAAGAACAAGTCCACTTGGCAACTTGAGCTCGTAGCGACCGACTTCATAAGCAGCAACTCTAGCTCCATTCGCCACATGGAATTCTACCTCGCCCTTCTTGAGCTTTCTACTTCCTTTAAGCCCCTGCACATTCATACAAATGTGAGAACCACAACCGGTATCTAATACCCACGAAGTAGAAACAGAAGTAGAATGAAATATTTCAATAACATAAATACCTTGATTAGCGGTCTCACCGCCTCTCTTCTTCCTCAAGTCCTCCAAATAAAGCTTGCAATTTCTGCGCCAATGACCAGGCTGATTGCAGAAATGGCATGTGCCTTCCTTTGGAGGCTTTGCCTTGGTAACAGCTTTGGGCTTCTTTGCATCCTTCCCAAACTCTTTGGGTTTGTTTGCTTTACCCTTCTTCTTCTGGATCCTACCCTTTTGCACCATATGGATCCCTTTGGAGCTTGGCTTCTCTTTTATCGTTACTTCAGCGTTTTTCAGCATCCCATGCAGTTCGCTGACCGTTTTGTCCATATCATTCATGTGATAATTCATGACAAAATGGGAGTAACTCTCGGGAAGAGAATTAAGGATCAAATCCGTTGCCAACTCAGGTCTGAGTGGCGAACCAAGCCTCTCCAACTGATCAATGTACCCTTTCATCTTCAGAACATGGGCACTAACCGAACTCCCTTCGGTCATCTTGCACCCAACCAAAGATCTCAAGGTCTCATACCTTTCCCTTCTCGCTTGCTTTTGGAACATTTCCTTAAGCTCTTGAGACATCTCATATGCCTCAAATGTTTCCAAATCCTTCTAAAGTTCCAGAATCATTGATGCGAGCATCAGGCATTGTACATCAATCTGATCATTTTGATGCTTGTGAAAAGCATCCCTTTCAGCTCTTGAAGCTGTGGTGGGTGGAGGGTTAGCGGGCAAAGGCCCATCCAGAACATACAGCTTTCGCTCTTGCTTGAGAACAATTCTCAAGTTGCGATACCAATCTAGGTAATTGGTTCCGTTCAGTTTATCCTTCTCAAGGATAGATCGAATAGAACCGGGATTGCTTGTGTTGGCCATTTATCTACAACAGAAAATATATGCAAAGTTAATTACATAAGAGAATTAAACTCCCACTAAAATTATAAAACCCTTTAAAATATTTAAGTGGGTAAAAGACCCAAAATCCATACTTAACCATAGCACTGCTTTGGCATGTCCCTATGATTAAATATAATTTCGGTAGACATCACCATGTCAATTACATCATTATGTAACTCTTTTAATTTATGAGATGCATGATATCATATATCATATTTAATTTGCATGTTACTCATCTCATCTTTGCCTCGGGTTCAAAACACCATTTTGATTAACCCTTTGTTAAACCAATTACAACACAATGAGAATCACCATTTCTCATATTATCGCTTCGCTAAAGTCACAACATGCGTACCCGCTTTGGCGTGGCTACCATGATGCGAACATAGTACTTGACTAGTGTTATACGTAATTGGGTGGCAAAAAAAAAATATAAACTTCATAAGTTTATTTAGGGTTTATTAATTCCTGTGATTAAAATGTATCTCATACAATACATGGCATTAACATTAATCTTTCTAAGTTAATATTAATTCTAGCATGGCATCCAATGTCATACATTCATCTAGCATGCATATTTCATACTTAGCATGGCATCACATGGCATCAAAATATAAAACATGCAATAGACTCGAAAGACCGTGTTATGGTATGGTTTTATCTACATTGATTTTCACAGGCCAATATGAAAATCAACAGGTCATTTCCTAGGTGGTTGTAACCATCGCATGGTCGCAGCACAGCCGCATCCCTTGGATCCGTCTTCACGTCTTTGTTCCTTGGCACCATCTCATGGATTTACACATTACACAAAATTGCATCCTATACAATTTTCTAGCAAAATAAAATTTACAAACAATAAATTGCATCCTATACAATTTATCTAGAAAAATAAGGTTACATAAATACAAACGACTCGCAGGCCGTATTTATAAAACCTTACATCCACCAAAACCAAAAGAAAACAAAAAAACATCCACGGGGTGCAAAACCATACCACAACACCATGCATAAAATTATCACAATAATTTTACATCTACAAGATTTAGGGTTCAAAGGCAAAATACAATCTTATTGCATTGAGGAATTGATTTGAAAAGGCTAAATGTGTAGAAACAATTTCTACACGGCAGCACCAAGGGAACACGGCGTGCAAAACCGGTTTGCACGGCGTGCAGCACCTGCACGCCGCCGTGTTCCTCGCTGTGTCTCAGCACACACGGAAACAATTTCCGGTTGCACGCCGTGCCAAACCATCACACGGCGTGCACTTCATGTTGGCACGGCGTGTAGAGCCTGCACGCCGTCGTGTTCCGAACTGAAAGCCAATACTGGAAACAATTTCCAGTTGCACGCCGTGCAAAGACAGCACACGGCGTGCACAGCATGTTAACACGGCGTGCAGCACCTGCACGCCGACGAGTTCGGAACTGAACTCATATCTGGAAACGATTTCCAGTGCATGAATGAGCAAAACAATTGAAGAAACACATCATTCACAATGATCAATTCCAAATCAATTCAAAATAGTTATTCACAATAACAGAACAAATCATTCATAATGATCAACATTGAAATCAAATTTCAATTTGTTATTCACAATAACAAAAAAAAACCTAAATCAAAACACACAAACCCTAACATGCATTTTGATCTAATCAAAATAACAAATCCAATTCAACCAATGCACAAGTGGCTCTGATACCACTGATGGGAATTAATCGGACAAAACAAAATATGCGCAGCGGAAAAACGGATTAATCCCCACCAAGGACCCATGTACATTGCATTGAATTGAAAAGAGGGTTAAAGAATTACCTTAATTCTTTGAAGGTTGAATCAATAGGAACCAAAATTGCTTCCCTCTACGGTTGATCCACACGGAGCAATACGTCCACCGCGTGCTAGCGCCGGGATAGAAGAAACGCTTTCTTCGAATCGAGAGAAGAGCAAGATTTCGAAAACTCTTGGAAGGAGAAGCAGAGGAGGTCGGCTGCTCTTAGCCTTTTTTTTGTGGCTGGCCGAAATCTCTTGTATTATTAGTGTAGAGAGAGTGATTAGGTTTAGGTTAATTGTTTCCTTAAATAATTAACCTAAATAGTTAATTATAATTATAACCTAATACACCTATTAGTTATAATTATATATTAACCCACACAATTTAATATTAATTCTCAATTAACATTAAATCAAATCAATTCTCCATAATACATATATGTATATATAATATTATAATTAATTATATCTCCATATAATTTAATTATAATATGTAGCATACTTTATGCAATATTAATCACATTAATATTTATATATACATACATAAATATATATCACTATATATATTTATTCTCTTTCTCATTCATAAATTATTATCCAATAATAATTTATACCCGATAAGATGAACTTCATTTTGCTCTTGTGTGTGACCCCATAGGATCATATTAATTGGCAATAAGGAAATTACCATAATGTCCTTATAGGTCACAAGCGGACTCTAGCAAGCCATTACGACTACCCAATTAATATGATTGGAATGATCCAATACCTATTTATAGAATGTCATATTCCCTTTTGTCTCTTTGATATCATGATTAATCATAAGACATGGTACACTTGTCAATCTTATATAATTAATCATATGCTTTCTCGATCTCAAAGTAAACTGTTCAGACAAATCAATTGATACTCTTATCAATTATTTGAGCACGGCCATGCATTTAACAGTCTTACTTATCGAGGGGCCCAGTGATATCGCTCTCTTGTTAGAGAGGGACAAAATCCCATATCTGTCACTCACATCCCTAAGCATGAGTCATATTGTACCCAACCACAGCCTTTATAACTACTCTGTTACAAGCAGCGTTTGACTGCGTCAAAGCACAACATGAATTCATCCCGGAATCCATGGTGACCTCAGGTCAAAGGAATCAGCTGATGACACTACTATAATCAAGATCAGTTGTGACACGTGACCATGAACTTGATCTTATAGTGGGTCTCCAGCAACATGTTCTCTAACACATTACCCGTGAGTATAATCTGTATCTGTATACACTATATTCATCTTATGAATATCCATTATCACTCACACTAGTCTTAGTTTGTTATTATTCCCATAATAACAATCGACTAGGGAAATTTAGAATTACACAATTAATTCATGGATACATTATCATAAATACTAACATACAAATATATATGATAAAATAAGTCTTTATTAATGACTTAAGAAGATTGTTTACATAATCCAACATTGGCTTAGGGCACAATCTCTAACATCATCTTCTTAGACTTTGAAAATCTTTCGGGAAAAGGTGGTGGAATAACTATGGGAAAGGTCTCTTTCATATCCTTATTTTTGAGTGGTCCCTCTTCCTTACTTTCCTCCAAAATTTCAGCTCCTTCTCTCACTTTAACCTCTAATTCCTTCTCTGTTGTCCTTCCCTTCTTCTCAACTGCTCCTTGAAGCTCCTTCCCACTCCTAAGAGTTATTGCATTTGCATTTTGGCTAGGATTATCAACCGTTTGTGAGGGCAATTGACCCTTAGATTCCAAAGCACTTACTGAAGTTGCTATCTAACCAATCTACTTCTCTAAGTTTTAAATACTTGCCTTAGTTTCTTGCTAATGTTGCTGCATATTAGTTGCTAATGAATGAACAATTTCATCAAGGGACATTCCGAGCTTCTGAGTTAAAGTAGAAGGTTGTTGGCTTCTTGGTTGAAATTGAGGTTGGGGATTTTGTTATTAAGGATGATTCCCATAACTGAAGTGAGGGTGGTCACGCCATCCTGGGTTGTAGGTGTTAGAAAATGGGTCATATAGCCTCTGATTCTGATGTACAAAACCCGAAATAGCATTAGCTTGTTCCGATCCTACCATAAGAGTAGGACATGTATCAGTTGTGTGACTCGAGAATGCACAAATGCCACAAACAACAGCCTGGGTTCCTCCTCCAGTCACCAAACTTCGTACAAGAGTAGTTAAGGAGTTGATTTTGTCTTCCAAAGAATGAGTGTTCACCTCATGCACCCTCCAAGTAGGTTCAGAAGGACTTTCGAACTATCTAGAATTCTCAGCTGCATTCCGAATTAATTCCCAAGCAGCAGCAGGTGTCTTATTTATCAAACATCCTCCACTAGATGCATTAATCATCCTTCTCTCCATAGCCAACATTCCTTGATAAAAACATTGCACTAGGGACTGCTTAGTCATTCCATGTTGTGGACAGCTCTCACATAAGCGTTTGTAACGCTCCCAATAATCATAAAGTGACTCTCCATCTCTTTGCTTGATCCCACTGATTTCTCTACGAAGTGTGGCAACCTTAGAGGTAGGAAAGAACCTCTCTAAAAACAATCTCGCCATATCAGTCCATGTAGTGACTGATCCTGAAGGTAAGCAGAATAGCCAAGCTTTTGCTTTGTCCGTTAATGAAAAGGGGAAGGCCTTCAATTTGAGCAATTCTTCGCTAATCCCATTAGGCTTTATTCCTGAACACACCACATGGAATTACTTCAAATGCATGTAAGGATCTTCACTCTCCATCCCATGGAACTTTGGCAACAAATGAATCAGCCCTGATTTTAACTCAAATATTGCATCTGTTTCAGGGTAAGTAATGCAAAGGGGCTGCTGGTCAACAGGTGGAGTATGAAGTTCTCTAAGAGTTAAATTAGCCATAGTCCCTTCCTCATTCTCACACGAAGAACTTGCTGAAATCTCAGTCTCAGATTCGCTCAATATAATTGCTGAACTTTCTCCTTTCTTTTTCAGTCTAGTTTCCTTCTGAAGTCTCTTTGCAGTTTTCTCAATTTCATCGTCGTATTGCAATTCCTTACAAATTTCAGACCTGGTCATAAAGCAAAAGAAAATCAAGTTAAATTAACTCCCCGACAACGGCGCCAAAATTTGATCGGTCGTCGAATCCGCCAAAAATAAATTTATAAGTCTCACTTAATCCTTAAACATTGGGTTTGCAGTAGGTAAGTTGAGGTCAAACCCAAAGGAGTTAAAACTTGATTAAATGTTGCTAAATACCACAAACAAATAATAAAATAAAAGGGGGGGGGGGGGGGTTTTGAGATTTTATTGAATTAATACTGAAATAAAATCTAAAGAAGTAACAATTGTTTAAACACAAAATTAAAACTGAATTTAATACAAAAACAGAGTAAAGAATTAATGTTAAACATCATCTAGGGTAATTCTTTGGCTTCGATTCAACGGGATTGATCATTGATTGAGAAAAATAATTTAATTTCTCCAGATTAGTTATAATCCATAACTTAGAGCACCCGGATCAACTTTTTCTAATGTGGAATCTGTCTAACATGGCTCAAAAATTTCCCTATTCATCAAACAACCATTCCTTAGTGGCTAGGATTTAATTTTCTGAAAGCATTAAGTTCTAGAAAAGACTAATCTAAACCAACCAATTCTTAGAGATATTGATTTAAGTTTAAATCCTTATTCCTTTTATTGTTCTAAACACAATGAATCAGATGATTACGAATCTCATCCACTGATAACAGATTATTAATTTGCAATCCAAATAACTGGCCAAGAGATTTAAATAACAAATTAACAAAGAGAGAAATCTCTCAAGAAGTAAGAATAAGAATATGGAGAAATCTCTCTAATTTAGGGCCTTAATCCGCTTCAATTCTTGCTGGCCCGTAATTAGTACATAGAAACAAACAAATCTAAGGAGGCATGACATATATGGACCACAAGTCGTCTAGGCCAACATTTATGAATTGATTCCAAGATTTGACACATTTTCAGGATTTTTTTATTTTTTATTTTTAAAACATTGAAGCAGCAAATATTTCAAAGATGACTTGTAATTTGTAAACGTGGGCGACGGAATCTTAGTATTCAACTTGAATATGGTTAAGACTTTATTAGGTAGCTACAATATGTAATCTTTTTTATGAGAAATTATTAATATAGTGTTGGCGGCCTCTATGCTCTGGTCAACAAAAACTTAACATTGTAAATTGCAAGGGGACATTAATTAAATAAATTACATTGTCCTACTAGTATATTATAACAAATGAACATCCTAATTAGGCCTACTTTTCATCATGTGCATCTTAATTTAACTATTTTCATATTCATAAACAAACTGATAATGGTTTTGAAATAATTAGATCATGCTAATAAAAAAAATTAACATCGATACTTGTGAGGAAGTGAATCGCCCTATGGATTAATTGGCCCATTTAAAGGAAGTGCCCCATTATCGAGTTATTATTATTTTTTAACTTTTTCGCAAAATTTCTTCCCTAAAGTCGAGGCCGTTGCTCATTATTAAAAAATTTAATGTTCTTCCTCAATTATGAACCTACCAAGCACTAGGCGCGTATTGAACTTTTCTCCGTATTCGATGAATTGGAAAAATCATTTTTTTTTTCAATTTGGTGGAGAAATTGTTCAATCCGTGACTGCAAGAAAAAGTAAATAAATAAATGAGCATTACTTCCATCATTTTCTTCCCCTATTATTATTGCCCCCCCCCCCAAAAAAAAAAGAAAAAAAATTATTGATCGAAAGAACAATGAGGTCTTTCACAATTTTGTTTTCCATTTTTCTTCTTCTTCTGCAACTATCTTCTTTCACAATTTCTCAGCCGGACTACTTACGCGGTTACTGTTCCAAGCAATTAAACTACACAGCAAACAGCACTTACAGACGAAACCTCAACAGTCTCCTCTCTTCTTTCTCTTCTAATTCTAACGCTACCGACGGATTCTACAACCTTTCCGTGGGAAATGCCCCCAACCAAGTAAACGGAATTGCGGTTTGCCGAGGAGATGTTTCGTCGCTAAGTTGTCGCAAATGCATGAACGACTCGACCATTAAAATCTTGCAGATTTGCCCGAACCAAATCGAGGCAATCGGATACTATGATTACTGTATGCTGCGGTTCACAAATAGATCCATATTTGGTGTAAATTATCAAGGGAATATTCCTACTTATTACACGTGGAATAACGGGAAAGTATCAGAATCTCAATTGGCAGCATTCAATCAAGGGCTGCAATCGTTAATGAGTAATCTCACAAGTACGGCTGCATCAGGGAGTTCGACGAAAAAATTTGCAACTGGAATTGCAGTTTTAGGATTTTATAAGACTTATGGACTTATGCAATGTACTCCTGATTTATCTGGTCGAGCTTGTGAAAATTGCTTGGTTGGGGCTGTATCAGAAATTCCGCTTTTCATTGCCGGGAAAACAGGCGGGAGAGTTATGAAACCTGGCTGTAATCTCCGGTTTCAGAACTACAATTTCTATGAAAATACAACATCGCCGCCACAGCCACCAAAACAGGTGGAGCAAACACCAATGAGTCCGGTGTCTCCTTCTTCACCGCCACAAGGTAATCAGTAATAAATATATCAGGAGAAGATCGATCTAGTGGAAAAATTTTACAGTTTTCTTGGAGAATGTACAATACTCCATAAGGATTCTAAAATTTTTCCTAGCTTGGTCTAAAGTGTGTTACGATTTACACCATTCCACATTGAGAATCTTGAATTTCCATTCTGGATCCTTCACTATATATAATTATAACATTCCTGGCATATGATCAAACACATCAAGATATATTTGCTCGTTTTATCTATATAATTTGTATCAATGTTATCAAAACTATACAGGAGAATGAACCCATAAAGCTACTGGTTCGATGATTTAATCTGTTCAAACCGGTAGTTTAACCGGATATTTATTTTTAAAAAATATTATTTAGTAATGTATCATAATTAATTATTATGATTATTAAAAACTAAAAATTTTAATCAAACTCACTGAACCGTTGGCCGTTCGCAGTTGAACCAGTCAAACTGACCTGTCCAGTTCTGATAACATTGAGTTATATATCTTTATATTACAATATGGCTCCTCTGTTTTTTGTTATATTTTTTTCTCTATAGCTTTTTAAACAAGAAGGTATATATTTATCGATTCTGGCTTTTTGCAGGGGAAAGTAGCAATACAGGACGAACAATTGTTATCATTGTTGCTGCAATTGCTGGAGTTGTGGTGCTTATCATCTGTGTTTTCCTCTTTTTAAGAATTCGGAAGCCAAAGAGAAAACTTGAAGCAGGTAGGTGGAAATTTTTTATATTTTTTTTTCCAAATCACTTTTTTTTTTAAATTTTTCCAATTAATCTTGATTTATATCATGAAAGGCTTTTTTTTTTAAAATCTCCTCTTTAGTTACTAGTGACAGAGATGTGGATGAAATAGAAGATGTGAATTCATTGCAAATCAATTTTGAGATTATCAGAGCAGCCACTAATGACTTTTCTGACCAAAATAAGCTTGGACAAGGTGGATTTGGTGCCGTTTACAAGGTAAGAATAAAATATATGTTATAAACAACAAAAACTATTCTTAAAATATTACCATTTTTTTTAAAAAGAAAAAAAATTGTAATATTTTAACATTTTAAGTTCACCGGTTCTTTGACATAGTCATAGGAATTTGGCAAAATGCATCTTGAGTCCCTTGAACTTTTACCAAAATCACAATTGATACCCTAATCATTATTTGAATACATTAAGTACACGATCTTTTCATTTTAATATTATTAGCCTCATACTCTATTTTATTTTGAGTTTATGTAGTGAAGCAGCATGACCAATAATATTTCAATACGCGATACAATTTCAGAAAATTGTCTGGATAAGAAAACAGAGTTACTGGAAGTGTCTGTTTCACAATTTCAAGTGATAAGATCATGTACGCTTTAAATTAGTTGAAAGTTTGTTTCACAGTTTCGTCACTAAATGAAGCATATTACACCCACAAAAGATAGGTCGAGTTTGGGGCTAATAATATTAAAATAAAAATATCATGTACTTAATGTGTTAAAAAAATCGATCAGGATACTAATTACAATTTTACTAAATGTTCAAAGGCTCAGGACGTGTTTTGCCTAGGAATTTGATGCCTACCATAAATATTATGTCCTCAAAATAATCATGTTTGGGGCTTCATTATAAACTTACGGTTAAAATCAGAGACCGAGCTAAGGTTTGGCTAGCTAGCGGTCTTAATATATCTTGTTGTCGAACTTTTACTCTAGCAACAATAGCTGAATAGGTGTTGCGTAGTGGTCCAGAATTGGCCTAGTGGGTATCAATAAAGACAGTATATAAATTCTATCAATACGCTAAACTCATATGGAGAACCGGTTCGGTTCCACTGTTCGACCAGCCATTTCAACAGTTCAATACTAATTATTTATTCTTTTATAATCAATCTCAGCCAGACTAGATTGGCCAATGGTACTGGTTGAATCTGGTCTGATCATCTGGTCCAAACTATGATATTAATGGATATAACTTAATCAGGGCACTCTTCAAAACGGACAAGACATAGCAATCAAAAGGCTATCCAAGAATTCGGAACAAGGAGATTTGGAATTTAAAAATGAAGTGCTATTAGTAGCAAAGCTTCAACATCGTAATCTTGTTAGGCTTTTGGGATTTTGCTTAGAGGGAACCGAAAGACTCCTAATCTACGAATTTGTGCCTAATACCAGCCTTGATTACTTCATTTTTGGTAAGCATATATTTGGCAAATAATTTTGACCTCAGTAATTTAATTTTCGAATAGAAATTGTATGTAATTTCACCTAATAAATCATGGATTGGAAATTTTAGATAGCATGATTATACACTTATATATAATTTTTTGTATTTAATATATGTAAAAAAAAATTAAAAATGACTTTCAAATTTATAAATATATACCCCTAAAATTTTCATTATTTACACATCTTCCCCACAATTCCTTTTTCTTAAAATATTTTTTATAAATAAAAAAATCACACTATTTCATTCCCATACAACATAGATCATAACATAAGCAAATGCATATTTTATTTATCATGTTTATGTAGATTCAGTCAAGCGAACACGTTTAGATTGGGATAGGCGTAACAAGATCATCGGAGGCATTGCGAAAGGACTTCTATATCTTCATGAAGATTCTCGACTTCGAATAATTCATCGAGACATGAAAGCGAGTAACATATTGCTAGATGAGGATATGAATCCTAAAATTGCAGATTTTGGCATGGCAAGGTTGTTTGGTGTGGATCAAACTCAAGGAAACACAAATAGAATTGTTGGAACCTAGTAAGTATCTCCAACATTAAAAGTGGATCAAAATTGATCAACTTAATTAATCATCTTTTAATTGACTTTATTAATTTATTTTTGTAGTGGATATATGGCTCCAGAGTACGCAATGCATGGACAATTTTCAGTTAAATCAGATATATATAGTTTTGGTGTACTGATTTTAGAGATTGTGAGTGGTCAAAAGAACAGTTGTTTCCGAATTGGGGAGGACATAGAGCATCTTTTAAGCTATGTAAGTATATTCAAGTACTACTCCATAATAATAGGATTAATGGTGAATTTTTCATGAATTTGGTTAGAGGTTCTAGCAGGTTCTAGACAAATCGATGATGTCACATGACATCATCGTACTAGCAACTAGTCTGGTTTAGGACCACGCTGGAACTTTTATTTAAAATGAAACTTTGTATAATTTAATATATTTGTGACGCATGTTTACCTTTTTGGCAGCAAAACTTTTGCTATAAAATATAAAATTTCTTGTAGTTTCCTATCTAACAAAACTGCATAAGAGACATACCTGACAGATTTCTTAGTCAATGACAAATTATCTGAAAATTACAAATACACAGGACAGGGCCTACCTATGCTACAAAATAGAAATACATGGACTTATTATTGTTTTTGCCAAAAGTTTTGAGACTTAATTTGATGAATGTTGTTGCAGGCATGGAAAAACTGGAGAGAAGGAACATATGTGAATATTGTAGATCCCACATTGGCAAATGGTTCAAGCAGTGAAATTATGAGATGTATACACATTGGGTTATTATGTGTTCAAGAAAATGCAAGTGATAGGCCAACTATGGCATCAATTGTTCTTATGCTAAACAGCTTCTCCCTCACACTCCCAATCCCATCTCAACCTGCCTTTTTTATGCACAGCAATATCCAATCCGATCATCATATTTCGTCGTCATCTTCGTCGGCATATAATAACTCTACAGTTACACACAATTCCTCGCAACGCAGCGAAGAAATTCTCCCATTGTCCAAAAATGATGTTTCAATTACTGAATTGTATGGCAGATAATGTTTCGTGCGTTGTAGAATTTCTGTTTTTTTTATGCTTTTGGATTCAAATTTTGAGTGAATATAATGTATTTAATTTGTAGCTACTTTTTAAAGAATCGTAAATCACATGTGAGTAATTAAGGGACAAACCTTAATTTTGCTCTAAGTTTATAAGAAATTATCAACTTTATTCTTGTAACCTCTTTGATACAAACTCTAGCTCAGTTTTACCTTTTCTTGAGAAATATGATCGGTAATTGTTGCTATTACTCAGGTTCGGATAAGATTGAATTAAGATTTCTATTAGGCGTGAGCAAAATCAAACCGCAACCCGAAAACCAAATTGAATCGAGCAGAAAAACCGAATGGAACCGAACCAAAGTTAGTTTGGTTTGGTTTTGGTTTCTAAAAATGTGATAGTTTGGTTTCGGTTTGGTTTTAGTTTGTTGATGGAAAATTGAACAAAAACGAACACCACCAAACTAATTATAAATATTTAAAAATTATTTATAGATATATATAATACATTTTATTTGATAAATATATATTTATATTATTATAAAATTTATATTTATGAGGTTTTAATAATATATATGTAATATAGACATTTTTTACAATAATTTATATATAATTGATAATAATAATGATAATTTATTTAAATTTGGAAATTTTGGTTTGGAACCGAACCAGAACCGAATCGAATTTATATTAGTTTGGTTTTAGTTTTCATAATTTTGAATGTTTGATTTTTGGTTCAGTTTAACCAAACCGCATTTTGCTCACCCCTAATTTCTATCATACGAGTAAAATTGAAATAAAATTTGTACTACATATTAAAGATTAACAGAGATTGGATTTTTACTGTAACAGTAAATTTTGTTCTTTCTTAATAATTTTAAAGTATTGGAGATGTAATTTGGTATTAAATTAATTGTTTCATTTTCAACTATTAATAGTTAAGAAAATTAATTAACGTCATTTTATACGAAGAAGTATATTAAAAAATTGTATCAGGTTACATTCTAGTAATAAAGGCTTCTCTCTTCAATTAGGAAGTATAAGATACGAACACACACTTAAAAAGATTAATAAAAAAAATTATATATATAAAGAAAAAGCACTTTAAAGCGAATAATAATTTTTCATTCTACAATTAAAATATATAATTGGTCCATGGTAAAAATATATACAGTAACTACCATTTTAACCACAATTTTTGCATACAAATGGTGGTTGAGTGCCACTGTATTTCATTGAATAAGAAAGAGTTCACGAGCTTAGTAATGGAGCTTCTCTGAAATTAAGTCCTTAACACATGCTTTGTACATTCATATAAAGTTAAGCTAAAATCGAATCTCATTGACTTTTGTGAAAATTATGAAAGCTCTATTGTACGTCTTGACTTTATTGCCTAGAACAAAAATTCCATTTTCTATTTTTTCCATTAATTAGTTGACTTTCATCATTGAGGAGTGATATGTTTATGCATTGGTCTTCTTGCATAATCTGTAACCCCCTAACTTTTATAAAATTTGTAATTCATTCTTCGATCAATTTTTTTTAACATATTAAATACATAATCTTTTTATTTTAATGGTATTAGCGCCAAAATCGATAATTTTTTCTCTTGTGGACTATAGTATGCGTTCACTAACACGTGACATAATGTTTGAGAAAAATAGAAAACTCTAGAGTTGATTGGCGAGATCAGAATCATACTTCCTTTGCAGTTTTATGATAACTACGAATAAAAATTATACCTCCGATTTAATATCACATGTCTACGAAAATTTTATTGCATACCAGTGAATGGATACTACAGCCCACGGGAGAAAAAAGTGTCGAGTTTGAGGTTAATGTTATCAAAACAAAAGATCATGTACCCAATGTATTGAAAAAATTGATCAGAGAACCAATAACAAATTCACATTTAATGGGTTTTCTGCCATAAGCTTTCATTGCTCAGTCACCACTAGTTCTTTTCTTTTGTTTCATTAGGCAATAGTAATAATAGACCAAAAACAGCATTCAACACTGAATCATTACACAATAAAGTTACTTTAGACTCATATAATAATAGTTCTCATACCATTAAAACCATTAATATATCACATTAAAAAGAAAAAAAGAAAACCAGAATTCTCCCAAAAAAAAAAATTGTACGTCATGCAAAATTCTCCAGGCATATTGCTATTTTTCTTCATCTTCTTATGCATTCTTTCACAGTTTATAATCAATGCACAGTTTTGTATGAACAATTTAGGAAATTACACAGCAAACAGCACTTATTCAAAAAACCTCAAAACTCTCTTCTCCTCCCTCGTTTCCAACACTGAAATCACCTACGGATTTTACAATCTTTCCGTCGGTAACGCAACCGATGACCAAGTCAACGCAATTTCTCTCTGCAGAGGAGATCTCTCGCCTGCCGATTGCCGAGGCTGCATCAGAAACGCCACTGTTCAAATCCTCGAGGCTTGTCCAAATCAGAAAGAGGTAATCGGATTCTACGAATCTTGCTCTCTACGATTCACGAACAGATCGATTTTCGGTTTAATGGAGACACAGCCGACGGTTCACATGCAAAATCAAGAAAACGTTTCGGATGTGAATCAGTTCAATGCGGCGCTGCAAAATTTACTGAGTAGACTTCGGAGCAAAGCTGCGGCTGGAAATTCGACGAGGAAATTTGCGACGGGAAATGTGAGTGCCGGATTTGAAACGATTTATGGGCTTGTGCAGTGTACGCCGGATATAACAGAGCAAGATTGTAACGATTGTGTTGTCGCCGCCGTTCGAGATATTCCGTTTTGTTGCGGTGGGAAATTGGGAGCGCGAGTGATTAAACCGAGTTGCAATTTCCGATATGAAAATTATCGGTTTTATCAGCCTACGCCGGATGAATCTGAATCATCGACGCAGCCTCCGGCCATGTCTCCCTCTAATCTCAAACGAGGTATGTACAACGGTACAATCTAAACAGTGAAAGTAAGTTCTTTTAAAAAAATATATTTCATATTAAAATATTTAATTTAAAATATTAAAATACACATTGTAATAATCTTTTAAAATTTAATTTTTTATTTTTTATTTTTACTAAATAACTCTATCTTTTAGTTGCTTCAACGTTTCAAATTTTGAATTTCATTTTTTTAGCGATTAATTTTATCAAATATCACCTTAATTTAAAATATTGTAATTATAGTACTAAAGAAATAAATTAATTAATTTGATTGCACAAAATTTGTTTTGCAAGTGATATGCTTTTATTACATATAATTTGTAATGAATATTAATTTTAGAATAAATTTTGGGTTTTGTTAATCTAGATATAAAACTAATTTCAAATAAATTGAAATTCATTTATAATAAAAATTTCACAAATATTAAGTATTTTAATAGTATTATTTAATTATCTTTTTAGTACATTCTATTATTCGATTTGAAGTTATCATATAACTTTTTTCAATTAAAATTTTTTAGATACAGTAGTCACACATCTTAATTAGTTTTAATTATTTAGTTAATCATTTATTTCTGTAAAATTTATTTATTTATTTATTATCTTAAACTATTTTATTAATAGAATTCTATAAATGGACCAAATACACCGAAACCGACAAAAAGCCTAGTGATTCATATGGTCAATGACATTGAAGGCCCATAGGATGGAGTAGTGGGTCGAACGACAAGATAGAGAAACTTTTACCCTGTCGTACGGTGTAAACGACAAGAAAATTTCCTTTCTGCGTCGTCGTAGGAAAATTTTTCTTTGATTCGATTAACGGAAAGTTTGAGTTGATTTGGTGCAGGAAAAAGTAGGCGACCGATTATAATCATTGTCGTTTCAATCGGTAGTGTTGTGGTGGCTTTTGTTATATGCATCATTATTTATATACGAGCCAAGAGAAGCGAAAGAAACGGAAGTAAGTTAATAATTTGCAAAAAGGTGCTACACTGATCTCGGATCAAACTGATTTAGAACCGTTGGATGTGTATTTTAGACATGGCACACATCTAATGTTCTTATACTAGTCCAATCCGAGACCAGTTTAGAATTTTTCATAATTTACTGAAGTAAATTTCTTCTTGCAATTATCTGTGAATTTTTAAATGGTTTTTTTTTTATTTTAACATAGTTTCTTAATTTCCAGGATTAGCCATGGATGAAATAATTAGTGTAGAATCATTGCAATTGGACTTTAAGACCATTAGAGTTTCAACTGATGATTTTTCAGAGGAAAATAAGCTTGGAGAAGGTGGATTTGGTTCTGTTTACAAGGTAATTAACCATCACAATATTGTTAAATTTGAAATTCATTAAACTTGTATTTTGGATAATCAATAAAATTTACTCTATTTTGTTGAGATTTTTTTTGTATAAAAATATTGCTTAAAGGCCAATTGCCACCCTATAGCATACAAGCAAAGTCAATCAGGTCTCCGAATCAGCCATGTTGAGAAGTCAATTAATTCGGTCGCCATTGTCTGCTAAAGTCAGCAATTTGGACCCATTCTCAATATTGTTGATTTTGGGAGAAAAAAAAGACCCAATTGACTTTTCATGTGTGAGATTTGGTCTTTAAAATATAAGTAGCTTATGCTTATGCTTGCCTACTGTGAGATAAAATTATTTCTATCTAATCCCATGGAGGAGTTTTTTAAAATCTCCTGTTAAGACAAGTCTCCGACAGAGTAAAAAATTCCTACTTCATTTACATCCTTACTTTTAAACATGTCAATTCGAGACAAGTAGCACTAAAGTTGTGTAAATAGTTGTTGTCAAAACGTTATAAACGTGTGGGACACAATTTTTTATATATGAATTAGAGACTATAGCTCTTGTTTCGTAAACATTTATTTAAATGGATTGGAAGGAATTTAATTCTATTTATCATTTAATCTATTACTTGATTGAATTATAAATTATGAGATAAATAAGTCTAATTGAATTCATTTGAATATGCCTAAACAGGGAGCACTTGGGGATGGACAATATATAGCAGTGAAAAGGTTATCTAGTCATTCAAAACAAGGAGATGTTGAATTTAAAAATGAAGTATTAGTGATGGCTAAGCTACAGCACAGAAATTTAGTCAAGCTTCTTGGTTTTTGTTTGCAAGGCAATGAAAGGCTTCTTGTCTATGAGTTTGTGCCTAATGCCAGCCTTGATCAATTTCTATTTGGTAACAAACTCTATATATTTTCATTTGGGTTCACTATAAATTTTGCTACCGAAAAGCTAATACAACACTAATATCCAAAAGTTATTGCTATATATGTATTACAATGATAGCTAAATTTATATCGGTAAAAAATTCATGTTAATTAATTTTTTATTTCTTGTAGTGTATGTTAGGAAAATTTGGTATGATCTATAGATTTAATCAATCTCTCGCTATGTGCAGACCCAACAAGGAGTGTATGTTTGGATTGGGAAAAACGTTTCAAGATCATTGTAGGCATAGCTAAAGGGCTACTTTATCTTCATGAGGATTCTCGACATCGGATTATTCATCGTGACCTTAAAGCTAGTAACATTTTGTTAGATGAAGAAATGAATCCTAAAATTTCAGATTTTGGCTTGGCAAGGTTATTTATAATGGACCAAACTCACAGCAACACAAGTAGAATTGTGGGAACATTGTAAGTTCCAAAAAAAAAATTCATTTGAATATGATATTAATTTGGGCATATTATATGATTAAAATTAGATTAATTTTTTATATATACATATATGCAGTGGTTATATGGCTCCAGAGTATGCAATGCATGGACAATTCTCATTCAAGTCTGATGTGTTCAGTTTTGGTGTACTAATTTTGGAGATTGTAAGTGGTCATAGAAATACTTGTTTTGGCAAGGAGAAAGACATGGACCTTTTGAGCTATGTAAGTACAACCATACATATATACATACATACATACATACATACATTTATGGTTTTTTTTTTTTGTTAAATCTTGGAAAAGTTTTAGCTATGAAAGGTGCAGCTAGAAATAAAAATTCTGGCTGGAGTGATGAAGGAGATGAGAGACTAAATTAGCCCTGATTAAAGTGTTAATTTTAAATTTTCTTTGATAATTTTGATTCTATAGACTAGAATTGAGTATTTGTCCTCATTAAGAGGTGAATTATAAACTTCTCACTGAAAGCGAGATGCTTTTAACATTAATTAGATAGTCATTACAATTGGGACAAAGTTGAACAGGAAGTAAGTAGGGATGTAAACGGTGAGAGGAGAGAGGAATGGTCTCCGTCCACATCTCTGAACATGTGGGGGATCTCTCTCCGCATCTTTATATGTCAATAGGGATCTATTAAAAGCGAGATACTACTTTTAACATTAAATAGTCATTACAACTGGGATAAAGTTTAATAGAAAGCAACATGTAAATAGTGCGGAGGGGAGGGAGAAATGGTCTCCGTCCACATCCCTGAACATGTGGGGGATCTCTCTCCACATCTTTATATGTCAATAGGGATCCATTAAAAGCGAGATACTACTTTTAACATTAAATAGTCATTACAACTGGGATAAAGTTTAATAGAAAGCAACATGTAAATAGTGCGGGGGGAAGGGGAAATAGTTCCCCGTCCACATGTCTTGGGGAATCCCTTTCTGCATCCCCGTGTGTGAACCGAGATCCCCATCAGGCACGGAGTGAATTCCCCATTCCTGCTCTATGTCCGCTTCTTTCAAAAATATTCCACATCTCCATCCAAGAACACATTTTCGGTGATTCCTCATTCCGGTAGGGGCAAGTTCCCGATGGAAACGAGGATATTCCACTATATTTACAACCCTAGGAATAACTATTCTACTGTTGTGTTAAATTAATAACTGCTGATGTGAATTTCGCAGGCATGGAAAAATTGGAGTGAAGGAACAGGTGTAAATGTGATAGATCAGAATTTGAGAAATGGTTCAATATCAGAAATGATGAGATGCATTCACATTGGATTACTTTGTGTTCAAGATTCTGTAGCTGAGAGGCCATCCATGGCTTCTATCTATGCTATGCTGAATAGCTATTCTTTCACTCTTCCTTTGCCTTCAAAACCATCAATTTTCATTGCTACCATCACTCAACCAATTGCCTATTCCTCATTAACCAATTATTCCTAATTAACAAGCCGGCTCTCGAGTTGAACACTTTTTTAATTTTATGTTGCGAAGATGTATCAGTTGAGGTTCACCAAGTTAATCGAAGAATAATGTTATAGAGTGTTAATTAACATTGCTGCATTCATTGTGAATTGTTGTATATTTACGAGAATATTAACGTTCACAAGGGGGGAAAAAATGAATTTTATTTCTAATATAAAATAGGTTAATTAAAGGCTTAACGTTAGTGAAAATAACGGGTGTGTGCCCGGAGTAGACTACTCCCGGCCAATCAGAACTTGCCACGTCAGCAAGTGTGCTGACGTGGCAGCTTGTGATTGGCCGGGAGTAGTTACTCCCGGCACACAGCAGAATCTCTCAACGTTAATAATGAATTATGAGAGAATCTAATGATTATTAGTAATTGTGTTTTCAAAACTATTAATATCATCTTATCTGTTGAAGAATATAATTGAACCGGTTTTATAACATTGGACTCTTAATTGATCCATTTTATATGATAAAAGTAAAATTAAATTAATATTAGGGGTATTTTTAAACCTAATCCCATATTTCTTTTATTTTCTATGACATTCTTTATTTTATTTGTAATTTTTTCTTAATAAATAAGAGACAAAATTAAGCAATTGGTAATAAGAAAGCTACTACGGGTCAGTTTGGGATTGCTGTTAGTGAAAGTGCTGTCAGGAAAAACTAGATTTCATTATTTTCTTTAAAAAATAGTTTTAAATGTTGTTCTAGTACTATCATGAATACAATCTGACTTTTATCAATTGTGCATTTGAGGCCGCTTTCCACAGCTCCAAAAGCAGCTTTTAGCCAAAATAAGGTTCCCCTTGCTTTGGCTGAAAGCTGCTTTTAGGGCTACAGATTGTAACCCCAAATGCAACCTAGGTGTCAAGATTAATAAAGCTAAAAAGTCTCTTTAGCATTTTTCAATATAATAGTATCAATTTTTTGTTCTGCTTTTGTAAATTTAAAAACACGTTGGATTGTGAATTGTAATACTATGTAAAAAGTAACTTAATGTATGTGAAAATATTTTATTAAGGATTTGAAAGTAGAACTTTGAATAAATTTTGGGGAGTTAAGTTTAATTAAGAAAGAGGTTGAGGGTGAAAATAAAACTTAATAGTATAGTCACTATTCATTCGGCAGCATAGTGAAAAATTTAGCATGATTAAGGTAAAAATTATAACTTTCAAAACTTTTAGGGGCTAAAAAAGTTTTATTCAAATAAATATACTAATAAATAATGAAAAAGACCGACGAACAGAAAGGTTGTGGCGACTAGCGTTGAGAACAAAAAGATGAAAGAGTACTGTTTCTTCTTCCTCTGTCTTCTTCTTCTCCTCCACATTCTGGCCAAACCACCGTACCAGAATGAGAAATACCAGTACCATAGCAACCACTGTTTGGCACAGTGACAAAAATTGTGAAACTTGGTGCTGTGTGGAGAGAGAATTGAAGACTCTTCCGTACGATGAAGCTTTTGGATTTTACAATCTCTCTGTTGGCCAAACCTCTGATAGAGTAAATGCAGTTGCTCTTTGTAGAGGGGATGATGTTTCTGTTGAAATGTGTGTATCAGAAAAGCTTCTCATGAAATCTTGGAAGCATGTCCAGACAGAAAGAAACTATTGGATTTTCTGACTATTGATGAAATATATATAGAGCATAAACATAGAATTTCATAAAAGGAATACTGCAAATGCAGTACCTGTGGCTCACAATTGATTGAAGAACAATATAATGCCTATTTATAGGCTTACAATGCTATCTAAAGCATAACAACTAAATCAAATTTGAATTTAAAAATCTAATATTTTATTTTTCTAACAAACTTGATGAATATCTAAGATATGATTACAGATTTTGCAATCAAATTCCAACACTCCCTCTTGATTCAAAATCTGCAAACTTTTGTTTAGCTTTTTGAATCTTGCTGAAGCACTTATTCTTGACTTTGTAGCTGAAAAAAAACATTGGATATAATTATGGGTCATGGGTCATTTTTGTGGGTCATTTTATGGGTCATAGTTATAGATATGGGTCATGGGCATGGTATGGGTCATAGTTATGGGTTGTTGGCATGAGTCATCGGTATAAGTCATTGGCATGGATCATGTCACAGTTTTGAGACTTGCCGGTCTCTTCAAAATAATATTACAGTTTTGAGACATGTCGGTCTCTTCAAAATAATATTACAGTTTTGAGACATGTCGGTCTCTTCAAAATAATGTATCTTCATTTTGCAGCTTTTCTTCATCAACACATGCTTGCATCACTTAATGTGCTTTGTTCTTGCAAACTTTCTGATCTTTATTTTTTTTGGATCACTCACAGGTCCCTCAAGAACCTGGCTCTGATACCATGATGAAATATATATAGAGCATAAACATAGAATTTCATAAAAGGAATACTGCAAATGCAGTACCTGTGGCTCACAATTGATTGAAGAACAATATAATGCCTATTTATAGGCTTACAATGCTATCTAAAGCATAACAACTAAATCAAATTTGAATTTAAAAATCTAATATTTTATTTTTCTAACAAACTTGATGAATATCTAAGATATGATTACAGATTTTGCAATCAAATTCCAACAACTATTGCATGGTACGATATTCACCCAGATCGATTTTTGGTGTAATGGAAACATGGGCTACAGAGATCAAGTGGTCTCGAGAAAATGCTTCTGATGTGTATCAGTAGAATCATGTAGTGCAAACTTTATTGATGAGACTTCTGCGGGAAGCAGCAGCAGGAAGCTTTACTAGACAGTTCGCGACAGGAATGAAAGTGCAGGATATGAAACAGTATTTGGTCTTGTGCAATGCACCCCTGATATATCTGAGCAAGATTGCCATAAATGTGTTGTTGCAGCTGTCTGGAAGATCCAGCTTTGTTGTACTGGAAGACGGGGAGGGACAACCAGTCAACCGAGTTTCATGTTGAGATACGACAACTATCATTTCTTCCGATCCACACCTGATGAAATTTGACAATCTTCATATCCACCCAGAGAAGGTATATCCATTGTACGCTACATAGTATTTCATTATGAAAAGAACAGCTTGATTGATACTAAAAAAGTTGAAGATCTAAAAACTGCTTAAAAATTGTTGTTCTCAAATTATCTTGTTTAAGATTAACAAAGGTCTCTTTAGTCCATTCCAATGTGTAAAGCTTCAGAATTGCTGTCACCCATCCAAACCCAATGTATGGAAATGTCTTTTATTTAACTAAAATAGCATTGGATTCTGCAGGAAACAATAGGCGAAAAATCATTATAGTTGTCATTTCAATTACTTGCGCTGTGCTGGCACTTGCTATATGCATTTGTTTACGAGTTTGAAGGCCATATAAAAGAGTTCAAAGTAAGCAACACATTTTGTTGCAAAATTCAGTTTCCTCTTTTTCATATACCACATGTTTTTCATTGATGTATTACGTGATCAATTTTCATGTTTCATAAAATTTTTCTTTTCTGAACTAGCTATAGATGGAATGATCAATGTGAAATCCTTGCAATTCAATTTTAAGAACATTAGAGCTTCAACAGATAACTTTTCTGAGAAAAATAAGCTTGGACACGGTGCATTTGGTACTGTTTACAAGGCAAGTATGATATAGAAAAGATTTTTTAATCCTTTTAAATAAATTATAGACACTATGAACAATTCATCTATCAGGGAGCTCTTGTGCTGGACAATATATAGCTGTAAAAAGACTTTCTAGTCATTCCAACCAAGGAGATGTAGAATTCAAAAATGAAGTCTTGGTGAAGGCTAAACTTCAACGTAAGAATTTAGTCAAGCTTCTTGGTTTCTGTTTGGAAGGAAATGAAGGCTTCTTATCTTTGAGTTTGTTCCATGGCAGCCTTGACCGAATGATTTTTTGTAAGAGACAGTTCTACTTTGTTTTCATGAATGCATATAATCTTCGCCTGGGTTAATTATATTATAATAACACAATCATCATGTTCATGTAAATCCAGCCCTGTACAGATCCAATAAGGTGTGTACATTTGGATTAGGAAAAGCGTTCGAAGATCATTGGAGGCATTGCTAAAGGTCTACTGTATCTTCATGAGGATTCTCGGCCTCGAGTAATTCATCGTGACCTTAAAGCTAGCAATGTTATATTAGATGCAGAAATGGATCCTAAAATTACAGATTTTGGCTTGGCAAGGTTACATATAGTGGATCAAACTTACAGCAACACAAATAGAGTCGTCGGGACGACTTAAGTTTCTAACAAAATCATTTGAATATATTCATTTTTGGCATTATGCATAGTATGATGGATAGTTAATTTTATAAATGTTAATGTGCAGTGGTATGTAATGCATGGACTCTTTTCATCCAAGTCCAACGTTTTTAGATTTGGCGTACTAATTTTGGAGATTGTAAGCGGGAAAAGAAGTAGTAGCTTCAGCAGTGAGGATGACATGGAGGATCTCTTGACTTAAGTAAGTAGAACAACCTTCCATAAACACCGAGAAGATTTTACCTCCTGTATTAACTTAATTTACTGTCAATGAATTTGACAGGCATGGAGAAATTGGAAAGCAGGACGGCTTCAAATGTCATGGACCCCAATTTGAGGAACAGTTCGACAGCTGAAATGGTGAGATGCATCCGCATTGCTTTACTCTGTGTTCAAGATAATGTGGCTGAGAGGCCATCAATGGCTTCAATAATTCTCATGCTAAGTAGCTCCTCTTACACTCTCCCTTTACCCTCTCGACCATCAAACTTCATGTACGGCAGCACTAAGTCGAATGTGTTGTTATTACCGAGCAACTCATCGGAGCCAAACCCGCCCACAGAGCAGCAATAAAGCTATTCTATTATCAAGAATGCAAGCCTCAGTTTCTGAATATACTAGTCTTGAATAATCATAGTTGTGAAAACCGGACCGGATTTGACTGGAACCGGAGATCCGTCCGGTCGGTTTGTGTCCGGTTTTCATTCTGGTCAATAACGGATCAATTTTCGGTCGGACCGGCTGGTCTAACCGGAAAACCGTGAACCTGACCGGTTTTCTGGTTCAACCAGATTTTTTTTTTAAAAAAAATTATTTGAATATAAAATTTAAGTTATTATTTTGAGGTGTTTTTAATTAAAATAAAATAGAATTTGTATTTTTAAATTATTTTAAATTAAATCGATATTTAATTATAAATATAAAAACTATATTTCATAAATTGAGTTTTTTAATTACTGTATTGTGTTTGAAATGCTTAAACTTAAAGAATTATAATAAAAATGTTCAAATTTTCATATATTATAAATATAAAAATAAAAATATATTAATATTTTAATATATTTATTAAATCCGGTTGGATTCCGGTTTATTCCAGTTTAATCTAAAATCCACAAATCCATCCCTTCACCGGTTCGATGACCGGTCCGGGTCTGAAAACCATGTGAATAATCAATAATGTCTGCATTCATGGAATCTCCTCCTTAATACTAATTTGTGTTAGCCATTGGACATGTCAAACTTGCTATTTCTCATTGGACACTCGCTTTATAGCTCTAATAGTTGACTTGTTACTCATAGATTAATTAAAACAAAACATAATTATAATGGGATCAAAAATATAATTTTAATGTATATGGTAATCGAATTATTGCGTTATATTATCTATATATTCTATGTAATTAATGTAAATGCCATTTCAAAAAATATATAAAAATGCGAATGCAAAAAAAAAAAAAAAAAAAAAGAAAAGAAAAAAAAATCTCGAATGTGTAAATTTGACGAGTTTATTTTTCTTATAGTGTTAAAAGTGACCGTTCTAGTTTTTAAAGATTTAAAAGTGGAATACTATATATAGTTTCGGGGAGATAATTTTATTAAATAAAATTGTTGCAGATAAATTATATTTATCCATCCATTTTTAAAAATAATACAATTTAACTATTTACATGGTTTAAAAAAAATTAGGGCAAATTAAAAAAAAAACCTTGTGGTTTTATTTTTTTGTAAATAAAGGGCTATGTTTTTTTTTTTTTAAAAAAAAAGAGGATTGTGTTTTAAAATGTTAACAAAAAAAGGATAACTAAAATTAAATTATGACATTACATAGGGTATTCTTGTTCATTTTAAACTCAAAATTTTCAAGTTGGTTAATAAAAATACAATACATATGAATGATAAATTTTGAAAATTTTTAAAAAGCGCAAATATTTTTATAAATTAAATAATGATAATAGATTTAAAAAAATCATAACAATTTGAAAAATCTTTGAAAAATATTCAAATTTTGATGTAAAATTCTTAAATAATATATATAAATTATTGGTATGATAAATAACTAAAAATACCCTCCGCTATATCATCATTTTTAACGGAAAAATGTTAATTATCCTTTTTTTGTTAACATTTTAAAACACAATCCTCTTTTTTAAACAAAAAAAACCACAGTCCTTTATTTGCAAAAAAGTGAAACCACATGATTTTTTTTTTAATTTGCTCAAAAAATTAATTAACATAGTTTAAGGATAAATTTATACATATATTTTTTTATGTATATCTACTTAAATATATATAAGTATTGGTCAATTATCCAAACAAAAATTAATATATTTTTTATACATTATTTGAATATAATATATAATGGAAAAAATAAAAAATTAAATATAATGTTAAAAATGAAATTGGACCGCAAATTAGCACGCGGTAAAACATAGACTATATTTTGGGATGGATGCAGTAAAAGAGTCATTAACATGTCCGGCAACATTGTGAAAATGTAAAATGATTTGAGGTCATGTTGTAAAGTTTGAAAAATTAAGGGGCTAAAATACAATTTTCCGTATAAGTATATACCAAACAGACAAAGAGATAGGCGGAGGCCGTCGGCTACGCGAGTAACGACGCAATTCGAAAGAGTGTTATCTGACTTGTCTCTTCTTCTTCTCCTGCTCATTCCGGCCACATCACTGTAGTAAAATGGGAAGTAACGCCACCATTAAAACGAGCGTAGGATGGGCTCTCCACAGCAACTCAAATTGTGAAATTTGGTGGCCTATAGATAGAGAATTGAAGAGAAAGCAGAGATGGGAAATTTTGCCGATTCTCCGATTCAATGAAGCTCTTGGGCACAAGATCTCTACCTATGGATTCGGTAAGAGGAGAGCTATCTCAGAATTGGAATTTAATTGGATAACTGTGTTAATTCAAATGAGTTTTACTTGTGCCTCTTTATTATACTCTTATCCATTCAACTGGATCAACCTAATTATTGTTTCAAATTTTCACATTTTTTCAGAGTTTGTAATCAAATAGAAACCAGTGGAGTTTATAGAAGACTGGGCCTCATAGCTTCTGGTTGCAGAATCTTCAGGAAGTTTAGATAGCATTAGCGCCCCTTTCATAGGAAGGAAGAGAGTGTGAAATGATTTTGACTCGTGCTTCAAAGAAAACTGATGCCATTTTCAAGTCTGCAAAATTAAGGGATGCTAATGCTGTTCTTTGAACCTCCCAGAATTTGATCAGATTTTACGACATATGGAGCTATCAGGATGGCAATGACTTCCCTAAGATTCTTGTTTTCCGTTTTCTTCCTTTTACGGTTTGTCAGTGCTCTGATCTGTATGAATGATTTTGGAAACTACACAACTAACAGCACCTACCGGAGAAACCTTGAAAGCCTCATTTCCTCCCTTGTCTCGAACACTGATATCAACTATGGATTTTACAATCTCTCTGTTGGCCAAACCTCTGATAGAGTAAATGCAATTGCTCTTTGTAGAGGGGATGTTTCTGTGGACATGTGTAGGAACTGTATCAGAGATGCTTCTCATGAAATCTTGGAAGCATGTCCAATCCAGAAAGAGGCTATTGCATTTTTCGAGTACTGCACGCTACGATACTCAAACAGATCAATTTTTGGTGTAATGGAAACATGGGCCAGAAATATCCAGTGGTCTCGACAAAATGCATCTAATGTGAATCAGTACAATCAGGCACTGCAAATTTTATTGAGCAGACTTCAAAGCAAAGCTACAGCAGGAAGTTCTACTCGAAAGTTTGCAACTGGAAATGAAAGTGCAGGATTTGAAACAATATTCGGTCTCATGGAATGCACCCCTGATTTATCTAAGAAAGAGTGTCAAGATTGTTTTGCTGTGGCTGTTCAGAATATTCAACTTTGTTGTGAGGGAAGGCTTGGAGGGAGAGTTAGTTTACAAAGTTGTAATGTAAGATATGAGAACTATCATTTCTACCATTCTACACCTGATGAAACTCCTCTGCGCTCGTCAGAGCCATCCGCGTCTCCATCTCCTCCAACAAAAGGTACTTGCAATAGCTAGATAGCATTTGATTAGGAATTGAACTGTTTGATTGATGCTAGAAAGTTGAAGGTCTACAACTGCATTGAAATCCTTGCTTCTGAAATTGTCTTGTTAGCATTAACAAACATCACTCCATTTTATTCTAATCCTTCTTCAATGCCTTTCATGTTACTTGACTCTCGCAATCTTTGTTTAGCAAGTCTCTTTTCCTATTTTGAGATAAGATTTCAAGTTGACTTGAATGTCAATTGTCACCGGTAGAGACGAAAGTGCAAAGGCATTTTCTTAAATAAATTGATGGTATTTTCATACTTTTGACACAGAAACTATAATTTTATAATATTTCATAGAAAAACTCTATCCTAATTGCGGTAGAAATTGAACTTTTCTCTTCACTGACTAGCGTTCTATGTTAAACTAATTTTGTGCACAGAATGACCTTTCTGTTTTTCTTATAAATATGAATTGTAATTTGAACCATATGCATTTACCTGTTATACTTTTGGCTTAACTTCACTGCCCATGGACCATGTATAAATAATTTAAAAATTTTAAGAGATCTTTAGTATATTAACATTCTTTTATTTTATTTTATTTTTTTATGGTGTAAAGATAGAGAGTAGTCACTATAATGCTATAACAATTGTAAGTATTAGAAGAGAACCAATTTTCGAAGTGTACAGCTTTAGGGACTCCATAAGTAAATGTATAGTAAGGGCATATATTAGTTGATGGTGAATGTACAATCCAACCAATAACTGTAGAGCTGGACAAAAGCCGAAGCTCCATATGGTCAATGAAAAGTTGAAAACTGATATTGAAATATTTCTGATTTGATTGAATCTCTCCAAATCTTATGTATGGATTTAATTTGTTTAACTAAAGTTGCATTGTTTTCTGCAGGAACAAATAGGCGAATGATCATTATCATTGTCATTTCCATTGTTAGCATTGTGATGACCCTTCTTCTATGCATCTTAGTTTATTTAAAACTCCGGAGGCCAAGTAAAAGTGTTGAAAGTAAGTAAAAATATTTTGTTTTCAAAATGTACTATATATGCATTAGATAATCAATCTCCATATGTCTTATTTTATCTTTTCTGGATTAACTATAGAAGGCATAATTAGTGCGGAAGCCTTGCAATTCAACTTTGAGACAGTTACAACTGATAACTTTTCGGAGGTAAAAAAGCTTGGAGAAGGAGGATTTGGTTCTGTTTACAAGGCAAGTATACCATTTTTTGATATAGCAAGATTTTTAAATCGTTTGGATAAACTAGAGACACTATATAAAAAAAAATTCATCTATATAATTAACAGGGTACACTCGTGGATGGACAATATATAGCAGTCAAAAGGCTTTCCAGTTATTCCAAACAAGGAGATCTAGAATTTAAAAATGAAGTAATGTTGGTTGCTAAGCTTCAACACAGGAACTTAGTCAAGCTTCTTGGTTTCTGTTTCAAAGGAGATGAAAGACTTCTTCTTTATGAGTTTGTGCCTAATGGCAGCCTTGACCAATTTATATTTGGTAAAGTTCATATCTACTTTGGCTCCATTAATGTGATATGATTTTCATTTGAGTTAGATTTGTGATGCATCATGATGTTTATGTAAGTCAAACCCTTGACTAATTCACAGATCCACTAAGGTCTAAACATTTAAATTGGGAAAAGCGTTACAAGATCATTGGGGGCATTGCTAAGGGACTCCTTTATCTTCATGAGGATTCTCGACTTTGAGTTATTCATCGCGATGTTAAAGCTAGTAACATTTTATTAGATGCGGAAATGAATCCTAAAATCTCAGATTTTGGCTTGGCAAGGTTACTTATAAAGGATCAAACTCACAGCAATACAAACAGAATCTTTGGGACATTGTAGGTTTCTCAAAAATTCTTTTGAATATAACAACTTTTCGCATTATGCATATATACGAAGGACAAATACTTACATGGATTTTAATATGCAGTGGGTATATGGCTCCAGAGTATGTGATGCATGGACAGTTCTCATCCAAGTCTGATGTTTTCAGTTTTGGCGTGCTAATTTTGGAGATGGTAAGCGGTAAAAGAAGCAGTTGTTTCAGCAATGAGGAAAAAATGGAGGATCTGTTGAGTTATGTAAGTAGAACAACTTTCACTAAATCCGGAGAAGATTTTACCTCTTGTATTTCCTTTATTTACTATTGATGAATTTTGCAGGCATGGAAAACCTGGAAAGCAGGAAGAGCTTCAGATGTCATAGCCCCTGATTTGAGGAACTGTTCTACAACTGAAATGGTGAGATGTATCCACATCGGATTACTCTGCGTTCAAGATAATATAGCTGAGAGGCCATCCATGGCTTCCATTGTTCTCATGCTAAGCAGCCACTCTTCCACTCTTCCTTCACCCTCACAGCCGTCAAATTTCATACACGGAAGCACCAAGTCAAATATGTTGTTCTTATTAAGCGACTCAACGGAGACCAGACCGACCACAGAGCAGCAAGGCAGCTCTCTTGTTATCCAGAAATGAAGCCTCAATTTTGGAAAGTAACCGAAAACAATGTTTGTGCATTCTTTCAGTCTGCCCTCTGTTTATACGTTGGTTATGGGCATTTGGATAAATGAGACTAGCTGAATTTTGGATTTCTTGCCAATATTCATTGAATTTGCCATCAAAGTTATCTCCAGTTAAAAGGAGTACTGCCTCTTGTTCTTTTGTTAGCATTGAATTTTGTTTTCTGATTCCATGAATTAGTCAATTCATCATGTTTTTTTCTTCACAATTCCAAATCATTTCTTTTCCTCTATTCATTGCCAAATGCCAAGCGACTTACAATGCTCATTCATGTTCAAACAACACCGGGGATGTTAACTTCAGATCAAACCTTCACACCCTCTTGAATTCTCCATCTTTCAAGGCAGATCTCCTCGGCTTTTCCAACAATTCACGTAATTTACAGCATGAAACTCTGTCGCGGGGATGTTTGGCACTATGTGCCAGTCCTGTATTGATATTGCTATCGGCGACATCCCACAGTGTTGCCCCTCCAACAAATTGGGAATCGTTTGGTACGTTATGATACTCCGGTTTCAACTTCTTCGGGGTGGCACAGAGCTTTCCAACATGGATCCTTTGAAATGTCCGGATCAGTGCTTCACTTGATGAACCAGATCGAGGGTGCTGTAGAGATGCTCTATTTTGTAGATTGTATCATAATCATGTTTTGTAATTTATGTATTAGATATGATTATATACGTTGTAATTACAACAGAAATTTAGCAAAAAAAAAAAAAGGCAAAACACATTCTGAGATCCCTGAACTTTTATGGAATTAACAATTGGTCCGCTGATCAATTTTTTTCACACATTGGGTATATGATTTTTTTGTTTTAATAGCATTAATCCCAAACTCGATACTTTTTCTCCCGTGGGTTATAGTATCCATTCACTGGTATGTGATACAATTTTCGCAGACACGTGAGATTAAATCGGAGGTATAATTTATATTCGTAGCTATCATAAACTTGTATAGGAAGTATGATTCTGATATCTCCAATCAACTTTAGAGTCTTTTATTTTTCTCAAAAATTGTGTCACGTGTTAGTGAACAGATACTGTAGCCCACAAGAGAAAAAAATATCGAGTTTGGGGCTAATACTATTAAAACAAAAAAAATCATGTACCCAATGTATTCAAAAAATTGATCAAGGGACCAGTTGTAAATTCCATAAAAGTTCAGGGGCCTCAGGATGTTATTTGCCAAGGAAAAAAAAAAAACAATAACCGTGTCAAACAAGTCATGTCGATGGATTGCATTTGTGAATCGTATCATCGTGTCACAAATTAATAGTCTCTTACCTCTATGGAGCGATAGGACCACTAAAACAATAAAGTTGTTCCAATTAATATTTAACTCGTACAATTTTCAAGACTCAATAACTTGAATTATTTTAAATCCTTATAATATCGACTCATATGATTACATATGGTACAAAATAAAATGCACATCAATTGGGTTGATAAATCAAGTAATAAATAAATAAATGTTAAATTTCACTATCTGCAATTTTTCAACTAATATAGCTTATGTAAACTACAAAACCATCTTCATTCTCCAAACAAATAAAATTATAAAATAATTAAGACCAAAAAAAAAAAGAAATCAACCTGCAATCTTCTTGACTTTGCAGCTCCCAATATTCTAGCTGAATATCACAACTAAATAGAAAACTAGCCCTGGAATAACCATTCCAATTACACCTATATGAGATGGGAAATATCTGTAACCTGCATTATTTTCCCAACCCAAAATGAAAAGGACAAAACCATAATAAACCACAGAAACCCAGAACTGAAACAAAACCACTAATGGGCGGTGAGAAGTTTACCTAGCTTGTCTTTCACGGTAGAGCAGTTACGTTCGTCAAAAATGCCTAGACAATTTCCAATTTTCCAAGTCTCATCAATTTCCCTCTCTGGTGTATTATTGCCACTGGATTCTAAACCCACTGCTGCCTTCCAATTCCAAGAATTTGTGTGGACAATGTCAAGGCTGCGGTCAAAGCTAGATGGGATAGAAGTTGGGGAGCCAACCGAACCCCCCACAAGTACCGATCTGCCCTTTTTCCGTGGACCAGCAGTCAGCGGAGGAGTCGTCGCTTGGGAATGTTCTACTGATGGAGGAACCATCGTGTCATCAGAGGCCGACTCACATGAGGTGGAGCTGCCATTGTTGGGCGGTGAATCAAAGTTCCCATTCGAAAGACCCGGAATTGAGGTGAAAAATTTATCTAACTCACCAGAAAAAGCATGCTCATATATATTCACCATAAAAGAGTCACCATTAAGATCAACCGTAACACAACTAGGAAAACTTTTTCGATCCGTTGAAATTAAACAATGAACCAAGTCCAGCCTTTTATTCAAAATGAAATCATTACCTAAAGCCCAAAAGTAGAAGAGAGTGTTTCCATGAAAGACGCATGACAATGTTTCAAGGGGATTCCATGGAAAGAGAGGCTGACCAGTCGGTGAGAGGGAATTAAATTCGGATCAACAGCTGAAACCTTGCTGACTATATCATTGAGAAAAACCCAATCGGAGGACATGAAAGCCTCAAGAGCATGATAATTATCTATTATCAAGCTTCCTATGTATTCCAATTCCAATTTAGAAATCAAAGCCCCAGAGTTCTACTAATCCTATAGAACCGTTTCTTCCCAATATATCTAATTACATCAATGAATCTCCATAAAATGTTGTTCTATTGCTATTTACATACATAGGTACAAATCATGATAAATTACTACCCAGAAATACGGTTGCTTTTGTATATTACTATTCACAAAATACCAAGAAATTACCAAAATACTACATAGATCTTCATACACATTCCTAGCTATCATCTATATCTTTCTCCACATATAAATATTAATTAAACTAATTACGCAATAATAATATAATTAACTAGCTCAAAATACTTTAATAATTCATACAAAAAAATAAAATACTCAAAAATCATAAAAAATAACAGGAATTAAAGTTGTTCTAAATGATATTTAGAATTTTATGGACATAATTTTATAATTATTCCTCTACTGTTTCATACGTCGTCGATGTTGCTGTGCACGATAGCCAGAAATTCAAACCTTGACTCATGCACAATCCAATCACCCTGTCACGATCCTTGCAACCCCAAGAGATCAAATTACCTTTAGATCACATTGAATTAGCCAGGAAGGCAATTAACTAGAAAAAAAAAATTCATTTTCAGCAGCAAAGCTCTGATCACCGGTCAAACCACCTCGTACGCTTCAATTTCTACTTGCCCAAAGGTTTTCCAGCCTCTTGAGTTCGTTTTTGGAGTTAATTTTTAGAAATAATGGTTGAAAGTAGGGGAATCAGATAGTATGAAATTTCTCTCTTTGATATGTTTTTTAAACACTCAATTTTGTGGCCTAAAATTTACATAGACCTGTAGTACACGTTGAGAGTTTTGCTTTGGTATAAAGAAATCGAAAAACAGAGATCATGTGAGGGAGAATCAAATTTTGCGGCACCTTAAGGAGGAAAATGGCTGAAATGAGGAGAGGAAGAAGTTTCTTCACCAGATATTTTTTTTATAGGGTAAACAATTATAACATCCTTGAGGTTTACCAAAATACATAAATACCATCCTATATTTTGTTAATTCAATAATTATCGCCATGTGTTTTACCCCCGTTATATTAATACCCTCTCAACCTATTTTGAAGTTTATTCTATCCAAACTAATGATGTGGCATATTATTAATTTACTAAAATACCCTCTAATATCCTTTTATCTAAATTTTTTATAAGCCAAAATTTTATTAGAAGAAAGTAATAGTACTAAAAGCTAACCACAATAAAATTATTATTTTTAAATCAAATAGTAAGATATCAACAATCATTCGCAAAAGAAACATACCACGCATTATGGATTAATGGACTTTAAATTAGAAAGTTATGTTTACTAAAGCTTAAATAGGGATAGATTTTTGTCTCTTTTAGGATTAGATGCATAAAAAAGAAAAGAAAAAAAAAAGTTAATTGAGCAATCCATCTTTATGCACACAAGGGCTACATTAATAAATTAATTAGAATAATATAAAAAAATATCCTTCGCTACACGCAAATCTGCTAGGATATTCACTCAACATTAGGTGCAAATTACATAAATTTCACCTTGAAATATCCTAATTAATTGTCAAAAATTTAGAAAATTGGCAAAATTCTTAAATTTTAATTTATGTGAATTTAGTCGAGGATTGGAAGATCCTAATTAATTGGAAAAATTCAAAGTGAAATGTATGTAATGTCCACCTGATATTGAGTGATTATCCTAGCATATTTGCTTATAGCGAAGGAAAACTATATTTCATTAATCTAATTAATTAATGCAGCTCTTGTGTGCACAAAAATGGATTGCTAATTTAAAATGTTTTTGCTCACAATTTATGTGGTATATGCTTTCAAGTATGCATGCTGATATCTTATTATTTGATGGAAAAAAAAATTCTCTTATACTAATGTTTTAGTAATATTACTTTTATCTAATAAAATTTTGACTGATAAAAAAGCAACAAAAGGCTATTTTAGTAAATTAATAACATATCAAAGCCATTAGCTTGAATGGAAAAAAGCTTTAAAATAGACGGGATGAGTATTAATATAAGGGGGCAAAATACAGGGAAGTAGTCATTGAATTGATAAAATAGAGGGATATATTCATATATTTTGGTCAACCCCAGGAATATCACAATTGTTTACATTTTTTTATATTTATAGTAATTAAATGTACAATTTGGTCCTTAAAATTTATAGCTTCTCTCATGTCTTATCCGATATTTTATTTCTCTCACAAAACATCAAATTGAACTCTGATATACGTTTTCAATGTGCATAAAAATTAATTCAACAACAAATTCACAATTTTTGTTGGCTTTTAAACTTCAATTATTTGTAATAATTTAAAAAGAAATTATAATTTAGAATTTAGAGTTAAAAATATTTTGAGGTGTTATGAAAACTGTTTATCAATTATCAATAATGAGGGTTAAGAGGTCCCCAAACCACAATAGGATCTCTCAAAAAAGAGAACACAAGATACATAATGTTTTTTAAATCAGATGTTAGTAAAAAGAGATAAATTTTTCTAAACACTCAGCAAGCTAGACATCTAGTGAAGATGGTGTAAGGACTAGACTTTAACTACCCTGCACCTGTACAATATAACACATGTCCATCCTACCTACCATATAATACTTCTTAATTACTAGTAAATATGTCTATTGAGTCAGCAAGCTAGACATCTAGTGAAGAAAATAAAATACTAAGATATGGATAAAATGGAGAATTAGGTGGGGAAGAAAGACCAAACAGAGGCTTTGTGGTAGAAAGTGAAAAGCAAATAAGAGATGGATCATGAGAAAGTATAATTTATTTAATATTATTGTGTTTCCAATGTGTGGACAGTGAACTATTTATAAGAGATGGATCATGAGAAGGTGCCGCTCACTTTTCTTGACTTTTGAATTTTTATCTGATTATATCAAACTATTTTATTACTTATCGTTCTGTTCTATCACAAAACGTCTTCCAAAGAAAGCTAGTATTCGGGTCTCCAATCTTCCAAACAAGGAGAGAGATAATAAATGCAACAAAATAGCGAGGGAAAGGTGTATATATATATATATATATATATATTGTACTAGATTTCTAAAATTGAATTCACCCTTTCCCTCGCTAATTTATATATTATTATTATTATTATTATTATTAGGTGAACGAGCAACAATATATGTATCTATAATTTAATTAGTAGTTACTGTCTCTTTAATTAAAGGACCTTGCATAAACTAGTCTAGTGATATCCATTGGGAAAAAAAAATGTAGTATATCATAATTCTCGCTAATTTTATTCATTTGCTCGTAAGCCTCAGATAACTTCAAATCTAAATGCACCTACTGGAGGATTCCTAACCAATTCTGTGAGTTAAAGCTACACTTCAATTCTCAGTCTCGCCATATATATATTTTCAATCTATATATAAAATTGCTGTGTATCTTTTTTTTTTTTTTTTTGGTAAAAAAATGTGGTATATCATAATTCTTGCTAATTTTATCAGAGAAGATTAGGTTTACCATATTAACGTACAAAATAATAACACTTTGATATTGCCTCATTGTTATAATTCCTAGCTAATTAAGTTTCAAGCATTAGGTTTATAGGGTAAACAATTATGACCTCCTTGAGGTTTATCAAAATACATAAATACCTCCTTATATTTTGTCAATTCAATAATTACTTCCATGCGTTTTACCCCCGTTATATTAATACCCCCTCAATCTATTTTGAAGTTTATTCTATCCAAACTTATGATGTGACATATTATTAATTTACTAAATTACCTTATAATTAATAGTGTATAATGCCTCCAATCTTTAATAATATCCTTTTATCTGAATATTTTTATAAGCCAAAATTTTATTAGAAGAAAGTAATAGTACTAAAAGCTAACAACAAGAAAATTAATTTTTTTTTATCAAACAGAAAGATATCAACAATCATTCGCTAAGGCAACATACCATGCATTATGGATAAATGGACCTTAAATTAGGAAGTTATGTCTACTAAAGCTTAAATAGGGATAGATTTTTTTCTATTTTAGGATTAGATGCAAAAAAAAAAAAAAGTTAATTGAGCAATCCATTTTTATGCATACAAGGGCCACATTAATAAATTAATTAGAATAATATAAAAAAAATATCATTCGCTACAAGCGAATATGTTAGGATATTGACTCAACATCATGTGCAAATTACATAAATTTTACCTTGAAATATCCTAATTAATTGTCAAAAATCTAGAAAATTGGCAAAATTCTTAAATTTCAATTTATGTAAATTTAGTCGAGGATTAGAATATCCTAATTAATTGGAAAAATTCAAAGTGAAATTTATGTAATTTGCACCTGATATTGAGTGATATCCTAGCATATTTGCTTATTGGGAAGGAAAATTATTTTTCATTAATGTAGCATTTGTGTGCACAAAAATGGATTGCTAATTTAAGATCCCTTTGTCCATTATTTATGTGGTATGTGTTTTTTATTATGGATTCTGATATCTTATTATTTGATGGAAAAAATTCTCTTATACTAATGTTTTAGTAATATTACTTTTATTTAATAAAATTTTGACTGATAAAAAAGCAACAAATGAGTGTTTTAGTAAATTAATAATACGTCACACCATTAGCTTGAATGAAACAAGCTTTAAAATAGATGGGAGGAATCTTAATATAAGGGGGCAAAACACAGAGAGATAGTCATTGAATTGACAAAATAGAGTGAGATATATGAAGGGTAGATATGTATTTATAATTTATCTTATGTATTGTAATGTAATTATACACAAACCCTAGCTGTAGCCTCTCTTGTATATATACTGTACGTTGCTGTCAATATTAATTAAGCTGTGATTATCAATTGCTTTCATGGTATCAGAGCCCATTAGGGTTTAATCACCATTATCTTTTCCGCCCCTTGCTGCAGCCATTGTTACAGCAGCCTTTCTTCTCTATTCCATCTCTACATCACAGCCATGTCTACCGAAAGTGCTCTCGTCCTCAGTACAGCTCAAGCCACACAATTCGTTCCCTCCCTCACTCAAAATCCTATCCGCCTCAATCAGACTAATTTTATTCTCTGGAAATTACAGCTTGAATCGATGCTACGTGGCTTCGGTCTTTCTCATCACATTGATAATACTACTCCGATTCCTGTCAAAATCGTTGATGGCACAATCAATCCTGATTGGATAATTTGGGACCGTCAAGATGGTCAGATTCTTAATTGGATTTTAGGCTCGGTTGAAACTCAGTTAGCACCTCTTATGGTGGGTTCAAGGACCGCCAAACAAGCGTATGAGAAGATTGTAAGAGCCTTTAGTTCGAATTCTCTGGTTCAGATCCGGAACTTGAAGGCACAATTGCGGGCTGTCAAACAAGGTGAAAA
The DNA here is from genome assembly GCA_039660915.1 of Euphorbia tirucalli. NCBI lineage: Eukaryota > Viridiplantae > Streptophyta > Magnoliopsida > Malpighiales > Euphorbiaceae > Euphorbia > Euphorbia tirucalli. The sequence continues at coordinate 2,763,199 of CM077638.1, forward strand.
TCTGTCTGTCACATCTTATATTCAACGTGTGAAAGGGTTAGCTGATGAGCTTGCTGCCCTTGACAATGAAATTCTAGAATCTGAGGTTGTTGATTATGTATTACTTGGCTTGAATCGAAAATATCGCTTGTTTAAGCGAAGTGTTGAAGCAAAACAGGAGCAGGTCTCGCTGGATCAATTGTTTGGGATGTTACTCCATGAAGAACGTACTCTTGCTGATGAAGAGAAAGAAGATGCAAGTGAGCAACTTGCTGTTGTGCCGACGGCACACTATGCTGGCCGTGGTTTGTACTCACATCGAGGTAGTCGAGGTTTCAGAGGCCGTGGCAATGGTGCTGGCCGTGGCAGAGGCAGACAGCCTCACAATCCTTCCAATTTTCAAAGAGGGAAGCATTTTTATTCCTCAAATGGAGGAGCTGAAACTAAGGCAACAGGTTCACCCTCTTCTGGAACTATGTGCTACAATTGTGGTGGAGTTGGTCATTTTGCCAACCAATGTCCTTCTCCCAAAATACACCGAACCCAAATCAAATTTCACCTCTACTCAGAACCCGAACCAACAGTGGATCATGGACACCGGAGCCACTCATCATTTAACCCCCAACTTGGAAAACTTGTCTCTTCACTCTGAGTATCAAGGCACCGAGGAGGTCCATCTTGGCAACGGTAAAACTCTTCCTATCGTAAACCTTGGTCATTCTAAATTTCGCATTGGCAATTCTATTTTATCTTTTCGTGACATTTTACATGTTCCGGCTTCAAATACCAATTTGGTTTCTGTTTATGCACTAACCAATGCTAATCCTATCTCTGTTGAATTTTTTGCGAAGAAGTTTGTCATCAGGGACTTGGAAACGAGGAGGATCTTATACCAAGGCCAGAGTGATGCGGGTTTATATTCCATGTGTTTAAATTCTGCTTCTAATAATGTTATTCCTCGAGTTAATTTAGCTTCTTTAGATCTTTGGCATGCTCGTTTGGGCCATCCGGCCTTGCCTATTGTGAAACGAACTTTGTCTTTAAATAAAATTGCTTATTCCAATTCTTCTTCGAATGCTTTGTGTCAAGCGTGTTCCACTAGTAAGATGCATAAATTACCTTTTTCTAAGTCTACTTTTCAAGCTAAATCACCCCTTGAATTAATTTGCTCGGATGTTTGGGGTCCTTCACCAATTGAATCCTTTGATGGTTACAAATATTATGTCATCTTTTTTGATCACTTCACCAAATATTCTTGGATATATTTTTTAAAGAGAAAATCGGAAGTGCTGCCAACTTTTTGTCAATTTAGGAAACTTGTTGAAAATTATTTTAACACGTCGATCAAAATGTTTCAAGCCGATTGGGGTGGGGAATTTCAAGCTCTTTCCAAATATCTTGCTGAAAATGGGATCACACAACGTGTTTCTTGTCCGCATACTCCTGAACAAAATGGATGTGCGGAACGAAAACACCGTCACATTGTTGAAACGGGCCTTGCTCTCTTGCTTCATAGTCACTTACCAACAAAATATTGGACTGCTGCTTTTTCATGTGCTGTATACAATATAAATAGATTGCCTACACCTACAATTCAATTTGATAATCCCTTTCACAAACTGTTTGGCACACTTCCTGATTACTCGCTTCTCCGTACCTTCGGTTGCTTGTGTTTTCCTTGGCTTCGTCCATATGCTAAAAACAAGCTTGAGCCTCGCTCAAAAGCTTGTGTCTTTCTCGGCTATAGTAAGCTTCATAAGGGCTATAAATGTCTTGATACATCTTCTGGTCGTATTTATATCTCACGCCATGTTTTATTTGATGAACAGGTTTTTCCGGGTTTACGGTTAAATGATGACAACAATGATGGTGTTCCTGCCAATTCATCACCTCCCACACATTGTCCCATGCCCTTTCTCCACTATCCTAATCAGTTTCTCCCTGCCACACCCCACACCCCGCCCACTATAGCTCACCGACCATCATTACCTTCTACCTCCTCCCCTATGCCCACATCTCTTACTCCATCCTCCAGTTTAGACCCGATACAACCTTCAGCCTCAACACAGCCCCCTTCCTCACCACCACCTACGTCATCCCCACCACCTAGCCCACCCAACATGCCCGATGTGTCTCCACAAATTGTCTCTAGCACAAATCTTCCGAAAAAATCTGCTGTTGCCTCACCTGACCGTGGCTTATCTATTGTTGTTGATTTTACCAATTTTGAAAATGCATCAGCATCAGCTCCTCCGACGGCTCTTCCTCCAAAACAGAAAACCCACTCCATGGTTACTCGACAAGAAACCAGAAAACTCAAAGCACCCAAACCATTTAATTTACATATGTCCGCCTCCCTTGACACTGAACCGACCAGCCACACCAAGGCACTTCAGATACCTGAGTGGAAGCGGGCTATGACTGATGAATTCATGGCATTGCAAGGTAACGGCACTTGGTCCTTGGTTCCACCAACTTCTCAACAAAATCTAATTGGGTGCAGATGGGTTTTCCGCATCAAGCGCAAACCAGATGGTACAGTTGATCGTTACAAAGCCCGATTGGTGGCTAAGGGCTTTCACCAGAGGCCAGGCATTGATTTTACTGACACATTCAGCCCGGTTGTTAAGCCTGCAACAATTCGTTTGTTATTATCTATTGCCATTTCTCGTCGTTGGGCTGTTAAGCATTTGGATGTTTCCAATGCTTTCTTACATGGAATGCTTGAAGAGGATGTTTTTATGGTTCAACCCCCTGGATTTGTGGATTCGGCCTATCCTAATTATGTCTGTAAGCTTCATAGGTCTTTGTATGGCCTGAAACAAGCCCCTAGACAGTGGCACAAGTGTCTCACTGGGTCCCTTATTGAATTTGGCTTTTCTTGCTCTCGTGCTGACAGCTCTCTCTATTATATTGTGACAACTACATTACAAATTTTCTGCCTCATATATGTCGATGATATTCTTGTTCTTGGAAGTGATGATGGTTTCATTACTAAGTTGCTGCAATTTCTTGCCAAGAAATTTGCAATTAAAGATCTTGGGAAGTTGGACTATTTTCTTGGCATTGAGGCTCTTTGGTGCAAAAATGGTTTGCTGTTACATCAAAGCAAATACATCAGAGATTTATTACTTAGAGCTCAAATGGCAGAAGCAAAGTCTATTGCCACACCGGTGAATGTTAGTGTCAAGCTCACTAGTCAACGTGGTGAACCTTTCCAAGACCCAACCTTATTTCGATCACTTGTTGGGGGTCTTCAATATCTTACATTTACGCGTCCTGATATCTCCTATGCAGTCAATAAAATTTCACAATTCTTGCACCAACCGACTCTTGATCATTGGGTTGCCTTAAAAAGGTTGCTTCGTTATCTCCAAGGTACGGCCACTCATGGAATTTTTCTTCGTCCATCTTCTTGTGATTTAGTTGGTTATTCTGATTCGGATTGGGCAAGTGACATTGATGACCGAAAATCCACAAGTGGTTATGCGATCTATCTTGGGAAAAATTTAATTTCCTGGTCATCTCGAAAACAAAGGGCAGTGTCAAGATCATCAACTGAGGCTGAGTATCGAGCCCTTGCCTCCGCCACATCTGAACTTTCTTGGTTGCGTCATCTATTAGGTGAACTTCGGCTCTCTTCTCCCTCATGTCCAGTCCTGTATTGTGACAATTTGAGTGCTACATATTTAACGTTAAACCCGGTTTTTCACCATCGGAGTAAACATTTGGAGATAGATTTTCATTTTGTGAGGGACTTGGTTCGACAGGGGCATCTGCGGGTTCTTTTCCTCAGCTCCAATGATCAGGTTGCGGACGTTCTCACCAAAGGTTTATCCAAGGCACGCTTCTTATGGTTACGAAACAAATTGACCGTGGTGTCACACCCGGCTCAATTTGAGGGGAAGTATGAAGGGTAGATATGTATTTATAATTTATCTTATGTATTGTAATGTAATTATACACAAACCCTAGCTGTAGCCTCTCTTGTATATATACTGTACGTTGCTGTCAATATTAATTAAGCTGTGATTATCAATTGCTTTCAAGATATTCATGTATATTGACAAACAGGAGGAATATCATAATTGTTTACCTTCTTTATATTTATAGTAATTAAATATAGAATTTGGTCCTTAATTTTTATAATTTCTTTCATATCTTACCCAATATTTTTTTTCCTCACAAAACATCAAATTGAACTCCATCATACATTTCCAATATGCATAAAAATTAATTCAACAACTAATTCATAATTTTTATAGGTTTTTACACGTCAATTATTTATAATAATTCAAAAGAAATTATAATTTAGAATTTAGAGTTAAAAAAATTTTGGAGCATTACAAATACGGTTTGTCAATCATCTAACAATAAGGATCAAGTGATCCCCAAGCTACAATAAAATCTCTCAAAAAAAGAAGACACGAGATAGATAATGTTTTTTAAATCAGATTTTAATAAATTGAGATAAATTTTTCTAAAGACTCACCAAGCTAGGCATCTAGTGAAGAAAATAAAATACTAAGATATGGATAAAATGGAGAATTAGGTAGGGAAGAAAGAGCAAACAGAGGTTTTGTGGAAGAAAGTGAAAAGCATCTAAGAGATGGATATATATATATATATATATATATATATAGATGAATCATGAGAAAGTATAATTTATTTAATACTATTGTGTTTCCAATGCGTGGACAGTGAACATGGAAGGTGCCGCTCACTTTTCTAAATTTTTATCTGATTAAATATTATATCAAACTATTTTGTGTATCGTTTTGTTGTATCACAAAACGTCTTCCAAAGAAAGCTAGTATTCGGGTCTCCAATCTTCCAAACAAGGACAGAGATAATACATACAACAAAGTAGAAATCTAGTAAAGTAGACACGTGGGTGCACTACATTTTACATACATGCATTATATACATATATTTTTTTAGGTGAACGAGCAACAACATATATATCTACGATTTAATTAGTTGTTATTATCTCTTTAATTAGAGGACCTTGCATATACTAGTCTAGTGATATCCATTGGTAAAGATTAATTATACCTTATTAATGTACCAAATATTAACACTTTGATATTGCCTCATTGTTAGAATTCCTAGCTAATTAAGTTTCAAGCATTGTTTTTTATTTTATTTTTTCCCAGTTTAAGGATCTTAAATTGAGCTAGAATTTCAACTATGCAGAAACATTTTCTATGATAAGACTGATGATTATATGGGTGGAGTCTCAACTGGTTGTTGCAATGTTGCCTAGCTGGGATCTGCAAAGGAGAACAAGCGTCGGTTAGTCCGGTGAAAGAAGTCACATGCTTAAGTTAGTAATGCTTTCAAAGATCAAAGTGATGAAGTCACACCGCAAATCTGATATTCTTTTTTTTATGAGTCGGTTATCGTTAGCTTTTAATTAAAGATTCATTGAGATCTAATACTGTGTGTATCTAAATCTATCATTTAAACACAAGATTTGAAAATTTAATTAAGATCTGTTAAAGTGCATGGTGTTATGCAGGATGTGAAAATCTTTATGATTGTAAATCTCTGACAAAGTACTATAGAGTTTGATAAATGTAGAATGCATTGTTATTCTATTATCATGATGTATTCTACATATTTCAAATATGAAATTATCATTAATATAAAAAAGATTGTAGTCTTTTTCTTTGTAAATAGAAAGCAAGAAATTTTATTAATCAAATATCAGCATCAAACTTCAATCCTTAGATTTTGTTTACACATTTTTGGAAGGATAAGACAAGTTTCATTAAAGAACTTACACGTGTCATATACCTTTAATTAGAGTCTTTATTTCACATTTTGAGAAGGGGAGGAAGATTTCACTTTGATATATCATTCAAATCATAGTATATAATTTTTTTTGTCTGTTTGTAGTTCAACAATTCTCCATTATTTTTCATATTGAGTTGACAGAGGGGGGCACGAAGTGTCATATTATTAACATTTTAAAATCTATCTTATTCATTTTATCATCCTACCAACTCTATTATATTTTTTTTTCATTTTTTTTATTTTTACATTATTTTTTCCTATTTTTTATGTTTTTATTTTCTTTTACTTTCTCTTTTCTTCTTCCATTTTGTCCTCTTTTTATTTCCTTTTTTTTTTCTCTTCCATTTTTTTTATTTTTTAAAAATATCTCTTTTACTTTTTCTTATAGTTGAAAATCAATTTCAACAAAAAATATTCATAGCTACAATAGGTAAGTTTAAGTATGATTTTAAAAACAATGGTTTCATATATATTTTTAATATTTTCTTAATCATGTATACATCTAAATAAATTGTTTCTTTTTTTATGAATTCCGCTGAAATTTTTTTCAAATTTATTAAAATTTATGCTACCATATAAAATTTATTATATGGTTAGACATGTTCATGGGTCGGGGTCGGATCGAGCGTAACAGGTTTTTAAAAAAAAAAAAAATTAGGGTTTGATTTTTTGTATCTATTGGGCAGCCGTTGGATATCTTTGTGAAAAATTTCAGCCGTTGGATTTGGTCAATGCATAGACAATTTTTTTCCTTGCAGTCCTCTCTTTCTCCAATCAATCTTCTTTTTCCTCGACTGGGCCGTTAGTCGTTAGATTTGGTGAAAGCATGTAAAAGTTTTTCCTTACAATCTTTTCTTTTCATAGTCAATCTCCTTCTTTGTCAGTCACGATTCTCCACATCTGCTTCTCCCGTTCCGTCTCTCAAAATTTTTTAATATAATCTTCTCTTTTCCAAGTGATGGTTCCTCTCATCTGTTTCCTCATTTTGAAAATTTTATAAATGCAAGTTTTGATCGTTAGCTCAAATTCAAACCTTCATTACTTTTGTTTTTAATTTATCACTCAATGATATTGAAAATCTTCAAAAATAATAATAATAAAAACATTGAAAAAAAATCCACTTAGAATAACAAACCGTTTAATTTTTCAAAACCTAGATTTTTTATTTGCAAGGGGACATTAATTAACTAAATTACATTGCCCTACTAGTATATTATAACAAATGAACATCCTAATTAGGCCTACTTTTCATCATGTGCATCTTAATTTAACTATTTTCATATTCATAAACAAACTGGTAATGGTTTTGAAATAATTAGATCATGCTAATAAAAAAATTAACATCGATACTTGTGATAAAGTGAATTTGAAGGAAGTGCCCCATTATCTAGTGTTTTTTTTAAAGGAACCCCATTATCTAGTTATTATTATTTTTTAACTTTTTCGCAAAATTTATTCAGTTCCGTCAAAGTCGTTCCAAACACTAGACACGTACAAAACTTTTCTCCGTATCCAATGGATTGGAAAAATCTTTTTCCCTTCGTTTTTTTTTTTTTTTTTTTTTTTTTTTTTTTTTTTTTTTTTTTTTTTTGTAATAAATCGTTTGCTGCAAGAAAAAGTAACTAAATAAATGAGCATCACTTCCATCATTTTCTTCACCTATTATTGATCGAAAGAACGATGAGGTCTTCCACAATTTTGTTTTCCATTTTTCTTCTTCTTCTGCAACTATCTTCTTTCACAATTTCTCAGCCGAACTACTTATTCAGTTACTGTTCCAACGAATCAAACTACACAGCAAACAGCACTTACAGACGAAACCTCAACAGTCTCCTCTCTTCTTTCTCTTCTAATTCTAAAGCTACCGACGGATTCTACAACCTTTCCGTGGGAAATGCCCCAAACCAAGTAAACGGAATTGCGGTTTGCCGAGGAGATGTTTCGTCGCTAACTTGTCGCAATTGCATGAACGACTCGACCATTAAAATCTTGCAGATTTGCCCGAACCAAATCGAGGCAATCGGATACTATGATTACTGTATGCTGCGGTTCACAAATAGATCCATATTTGGTGTAAATGATCAAGGGAATATTCCTACTTATCGCATGTGGAATCCAATGAATGTATCAAATTCTGAATTTGCAGCATTCAATCAAGTGCTGTCATCGTTAATGAGTAATCTCACAAGTACGGCTGCATCAGGGAGTTCGACGAAAAAATTTGCAACTGGAATTGCAGTTTCTGGATTTTATACGATTTATGGTCTTATGCAATGTACTCCTGATTTATCTGGTCGGGATTGTGAAAATTGCTTGTTTGGGGCTGTATCAGAAATTCCGGATTACAGTAACCAGAAAAAAGGCGGGAGAGTTGTAAAACCGAGCTGTAATCTCCGGTTTGAGAACTACAATTTCTATGAAATTACACCATCGCCGCCACAGCTGCCAACACAGGTGGAGCAAACACCAATGAGTCCGGTGTCTCCTTCTTCACCGCCACAAGGTAATTGATAATAAATATATCGGGGGAGAATCGATCTAGTGGAAAAATTTTACAATTTTCCTAGAGAATGTACAATACTCTATAAGTATTCTAAAATTTTTCTTAGCTTGGTCTAAAGTGTGCTACGATTTACACCGTTCCACATAGAGAATCTTGAATTTCGATTCAGGATCTTTTACTATATATAATTATAACATTCCTGACGTATGATGAAACACATCAAGATATATTCGCCCGTTTTATTTATATAATTTGTATCAATATTATCAAGACCGGACTGGAGAATGAACAGATGAAGCTACTGGTTTGATAATTTAATCGGTTTGATCGGTTCAAACCGGTAGTTTAACCGGATATTTATTTTTAAAAAATATTATTTAGTAAATATATCATAATTAATTATTATTATTATTATTATTATTAAAAACTAATAATCAAACTGACTGAACCATTGACTGTTCGTAGTTGAACCAGTCGAACTGGCCGGTCCAGTTATTATAAGATTGAGTTATATATCTTTATATTTTGACCCCATTACAACATGGCTCCTCTGTTTTTTGTTATATTTTTTTTTCTATAGCTTTTTAAACAAGAAGGTATATATTTATCGATTCTGGCTTTTTGCAGGGGAAAGTAGCAATACAGGACGAACAATTGTTATCATTGTTGCTGCAATTGCTGGAGTTGTGGTGCTTATCATCTGTGTTTTCCTCTTTTTAAGAATTCGGAAGCCAAAGAGAAAACTTGAAGCAGGTAGGTGGAAATTTTTTATATTTTTTTTTTCCAAATCACTTTTTTTTTTAATCTTGATTTAGATCATGAAAGGCTTTTTTTTTTTTTTCCTCCTCTTTAGTTACTAGTGACAGAGATGTGGATGAAATAGAAGATGTGAATTCATTGCAATTCAATTTTGAGATTATCAGAGCAGCCACTAATGACTTTTCTGACGAAAATAAGCTTGGACAAGGTGGATTTGGTGCCGTTTACAAGGTAAGAATAAAATTATATGTTATAAACAACAAAAACTATTCTTAAAATATTACCATTTTTTTTTAGAAGAAAAAAAAAATTTGCAATATTTTAACATTTTAAGTTCACCGGTTATTTGACATAGACATAGGAAATTGGCAAAATGCATTTTGAGTCCCCTGAACTGTTACCAAAATCACAATTGATACCCTAATCATTATTTGAATACATTGAGTACACGATCTTTTCATTTTAATATTATTAGTCTCATACTCTATTTTATTTTGAGTCTACGTAACAAGCTCTATGAAGCGGCATGACCAATAATATTTCAATACGCAATACAATTTCAGAAAATTGTCTGGATAAGAAAACAGAGTTACTGGAAGTGTCTGTTTCAGAATTTCAAGTGATAAGATCATGTACCTTTTAATTAGTTGGAAGTTTTTGTTTCATAGTTCTGTCACTAAATGAAGCGTATTACACCCACAAAAGATATGTTGAGTTTGGGTAGAGGTGGCCAAATTGGACCTGAACCGGTCGAGCCAACGGACCGGCGGTTATTCATTCTGTGAACCTTTGAACCGCCGTTAACCGGCGGTTCAAACCATCAGTTCAAACCGCCGGTTAACCGGTGGTTTGACTCATTTGTTTTCCTTTTTTTTTTCTTTTTCTTTTTTTAACTTTTCCTCTCTATAAATAACTTATCCCTCTTTTAATTTTTTCACACAATTCTTTACACTTTCTCTATTATATCCAATTTTTTCACACTTTCATTTACATTTTACAAGTTATTTAATATTCTACATTATATTATTTACTAGTTAATTTGTTCATTTACATTTTTTTACAAATCATATTAAATGTGTAAGAGAAATAAATAGTTTATTTCTACAAGTTATATTTTTGCAATAATTTTTATATTAAGTAAATTATTAATTGTAAAATAAAAAATATAAGTTGTTTTTCATATTTGAGAAATTATATTATTTTGTTATGTATATTAATAATTTATGGAGAGATGTCTACATCAAAACCACACGCAAATTAAATTCTAAATGTTTATTGAAAATGATTGAACCTGAACCGGACCGAACTTGAACCTTATCAAACCCTGGTCCAACCTTGGTCAAAACCTTATCAAACCCTGAACATGAACCGGACCGGACCGAACCGGCGGTTCATCCCTTTTGAAGGTTAAGGTTCAGGTTCAAGGATTTCTTGAACCTGAACCGGCGGCTCATGAACCGTGGCCACCTCTAAGTTTGGGGCTAATAATATTAAAATAAAAATATCATGTACTTAATGTGTTAAAAAAAATCGATCAGGATACTAATTACAATTTTAGTAAAAGTTCAAGGGCTCAGGACGTGTTTTGCCTAGGAATTTGATGCCTACCATAAGTATTATGTCCTCAAAATAATCATGTTTGGGTCTTCGTTATAAACTTACGGTTAAAATCAGAGACCGAGCTAAGGTTTGACTAGCTAGCGGTCGTTATTATATCTTGTTGTCGAACTTTTACTCTAGCAACAATAGCTGAATAGGTGTTGCGTAGTGGTCCAGAATTGGCCTAGTGGTTATAATTAAAGACAGTAAATAAATTTTGTCAACACGCTAAACTCATATGGAGAACCGGTTCGGTTCCATTGTTCGACCGGCCATTTCAACAGTTCAATACTAATTATTTATTCTTTTATAATCAATCTCAGCCGGACCAGATTGGCCAATGGTACTGGTTGAATCTGGTCCGATCATCTGGTCCAAACTACGATATTAACGGATATCACTTAATCAGGGCACTCTTACAAACGGACAAGACATAGCAATCAAAAGGCTATCCAAGAATTCGGAACAAGGAGATTTGGAATTTAAAAATGAAGTGCTATTAGTAGCAAAGCTTCAACATCGTAATCTTGTTAGGCTTTTGGGATTTTGCTTAGAGGGAACTGAAAGACTCCTAATCTACGAATTTGTGCCTAATACCAGCCTTGATTACTTCATTTTTGGTAAGCATATATTTGGCAAATAATTTTGACCTCAGTAATTTAATTTTCGAATAGAAATTGTATGTAATTTCACCTAATAAATCATGGATTGGAAATTTTATATAGCATGATTATACACTTATATATAATTTTTTGTATTTTATATATGTAAAAACAAATTAAAAATGACTTTCAAATTTATAAATATACCCCTAAAATTTTCATTATTTACACATCTTCCCCACGATTCCTTTTTCTTACAATATTTTTTATAAATAAAAAATCACACTATTTCATTCCCATACAACATAGATTATAACATAAGCAAATGCATATTTTATTTCACATGTTTATGTAGATTCAGCCAAGCGAACACGTTTAGATTGGGATAGGCGTAACAAGATCATCAGAGGCATTGCGAAAGGACTTCTATATCTTCATGAAGATTCTCGACTTCGAATAATTCATCGAGACATGAAAGTAAGTAACATATTGCTAGATGAGGATATGAATCCTAAAATTGCAGATTTTGGCATGGCAAGGTTGTTTGGTGTGGATCAAACTCAAGGAAACACAAGTAGAATTGTTGGAACCCAGTAAGTATCTCCAACATTAAAGGTGGATCAATAATGATCAACTTAATTAATCATCATTTAATTGACTTTATTTATTTATTTTTGTAGTGGATATATGGCTCCAGAGTATGCAATGCATGGACAATTTTCAGTTAAATCAGATGTATATAGTTTTGGTGTACTGATTTTAGAGATTGTGAGTGGTCAAAAGAACAGTTGTTTCCGAATTGGGGAGGACATAGAGGATCTTTTAAGCTATGTAAGTATATTCAAGTACTACTCCATAATAATAGGATTAATGGTGAATTTTTCATGAATTTGGTTAGAGGTTCTAGCAGGTTCTAGACAAATCGATGATGTCACGTGACATCATCGTACTAGCAACTAGTCTGGTTTAGGACCACGCTGGAACTTTTATTTAAAATGAAACTTTGTATAATTTAATATATTTGTAACGCATGTTTACCTTTTTGGCAGCAAAACTTTTGCTATAAAATATAAAATTTCTTGTAGTTTCCTATCTAACAAAACTACATAAGAGACATACCTGACAGATTTCTTAGTCAATGACAAATTATCTGAAAATTACAAATACACAGGACAGGGCCTACCTATGCTACAAAATAGAAATACATGGACTTATTATTGTTTTTGCCAAAAGTTTTGAGACTTAATTTGATGAATGTTGTTGCAGGCATGGAAAAACTGGAGAGAAGGAACATATGTGAATATTGTAGATCCCACATTGGCAAATGGTTCAAGCAGTGAAATTATGAGATGTATACACATTGGGTTATTATGTGTTCAAGAAAATGCAAGTGATAGGCCAACTATGGCATCAATTGTTCTTATGCTAAACAGCTTCTCCCTCACACTCCCAATCCCATCTCAACCTGCCTTTTTTATGCACAGCAATATCCAATCCGATCATCATGTTTCGTCGTCATCTTCGTCGGCATATAATAACTCTACAGTTACACACAATTCCTCGCAACGCAGCGAAGAAATTCTCCCATTGTCCAAAAATGATGTTTCGATTACTGAATTGTATGGCAGATAATGTTTCGTGTGTTGTAGAATTTCTGTTTTTTTTATGCATTTGGATTCAAATTTTGAGTGAATATAATGTATTTAATTTGTAGCTACTTTTTAAAGAATCGTAAATCACATGTGAGTAATTAAGGGACAAACCATAATTTTGCTCTAAGTTTATAAGAAATTATCAACTTTATTCTTGTAATACGTAGCATTATATCATAAATGTAGCCTCTTTGATACAAACTCTAGCTCAGTTTTACCTTTTCTTGAGAAATATGATCGGTAATTGTTGCTATTACTCAGGTTCGAATAAAATTGAATTAAGATTTCTATTAGGCGTGAGCAAAATCAAACCGCAACCCGAAAACCAAATCGAATCGAGCAGAAAAACCGAATGGAACCAAACCAATGTTAGTTTGGTTTGGTTTTGGTTTCTAAAAATGTGATAGTTTGGTTTTCAGTTTGGTTTTAGTTTGTTGATGGAAAACTGAACAAAAACGAACAAAGCCAAACTAATTATAAACATTTAAAAATTATTTATATATATATATATATATAATACACTTTATTTGATATAATATATATTTATATTATTATAAAATTTATATTTATGAGATTTTAATAATATATATGTAATATAGACATTTTTTACAATAATTTATATATAATTGATAATAATTTAATGATAATAATAATGATAATTTATTTAAATTTCAAAATTTTGGTTTGGAACCGAACCGAACCAAAACCGAATCGAATTTATATTAGTTTGGTTTTAGTTTTCATAATTTTTAATGTTTGGTTTTTGGTTCGGTTTAACCAAACCGCATTTTGCTCACCCCTAATTTCTATCATATGAGTAAAATTGAAATAAAATTTGTACTACAAATTAGAGAATAACATTGATTCGATTTTTACTGTAACAGTAAATTTTGTTCTTTCTTAATAATTTCAAAGTATTGGAGATGTAATTTGGTATCAAATTAATTTTTTCATTTTCAACCATTAATAGTTAAGAAAATTAATTAACCTCATTTTATATCAAGAAGTATATTAAAAAATTGTATCCGGTTACATTCTAGTAATAAAGGCTTCTCTCTTCAATTATGAGATATAAGATACGAACACACGCTTAAAAAGAATAATAAAAAATATGTATATATAAAGAAAAATTACTTTAAAGCGAATAATAATTTTTCATTGTATAATTAAAATATATAATTGGTCCATTGTAAAAATATATACAGTAACTACCATTTTACCCACAATTTTTGCATACAAATGGTGGTTGAGTGCCACTGTATTTCATTGAATAAGAAAGAGTTCACGAGCTTAGTAATGGAGCTTCTCTGAAATTAAGTCCTTAACACATGCTTTGTACATTCATATAAAGTTAAGCTAAAATAGAATCTCATTGACTTTTGTGAAAATTATGAAAGCTCTATTGTACGTCTTGACTTTATTGCCTAGAACAAAAATTGCATTTTCAATTTTTTTCCGTTAATTAATTAGTTACATTAAATACATGATCTTTTTGTAGCCCCAAAATCGATATTTTTTTTTTTTTGTGGGCTATAGTATCCGTTCACTAACACGTGACAAAATTTTTGAGAAAAACAAAAAACTCTAGAATTGATTGGAGAGATCAGAATCATACTTCCTTTGCAGTTTTATTATAGCTATGAATATAAGTTATACCTCCGATTTAATCTCACGTGTCTGCGAAAATTGTATTATATACCAGTGAATGGATACTATAGCCTATGGGAGAAAAAAGTGTCGAGTTTTGGGTTAATGTCATCAAAACAAAAAGATCGTATATCTAATGTATTGAAAAAATTGATCAGTGGACCAATTACAAGTTCCATAAAAGTTCAGAGGTCTCAAGATGTGTTTTGTTTTCAATGTAATCACATTGCTCTTGAGTAAGTGAAGTGTCACAGTCAATGTTTCTATGGTCGCCCCCACAGAAATCGCAGGAAATCTTTGAACTTGAAATGGCTGAAACATTCTGTTTTGCCAACTGTTTAAGAATCAAGTCTACTTTGTCGGAAAGCTTGGCAACTGCATCTGATTCTCCCGTCTTTTCTTGATCTTCACTTGCTGAGTGCAATTTATAACTGGTGTTGACCAATCTTTCCATCAGCTCATAAAGCTCTTTAGGTGCAACTTCTTTTGGGTCTCCATTAGCTGCGGATTCAATTTGAATCTTATATGCATTGGTCAAACCATTATAGAAATTCTGAATCTGCATCCATATGGGAAATCCATGGTTTGGTACTTTTCTCAAGAGTTCCTTATATCTCTCCCATGCTTCTGACATGGATTCATCATGTTGCTGACGAAAATGGGTAACTTCATTGCCTAGCTTGATTGCTTGCCTGGGTGGAAAGTACTTAGTCAAGAAAACTCGTGCCATTTCATCCCAGGTTGTAACTGAGCCTAGTTGAAGGTTTTTTAGCCACCTTTAAGCCTTATCCCTAAGTGAAAAAGGGAAAAGTTTCAATCTTATCACATCATCTGAGACTCCACAATTGGTACGGAAAGTGTTACACATAGTCACAAAATCTTGGATGTGAGCATTTGGATCTTCTCCGGGCAATCCTCCAAACTAAACAGCAGCTTGAAGCATTTGGATCATATAGGTTTTAAACTCAAAAACATTGTCCCTTTATTAGGTATCACAATACAAAAAGAGTGTTCCTCAGTGATAGGTCTCGAATATTCTTTAAGTCTTTGCCTTGGAGGGGGCAGATGAACCTCTCCATCTCCTTCTGGTGGTGGAGGTGGTGGATTTTATTCAGCCATTCTCTGTCTTCTGTGAGCTCTTCTAGCAGCACCACTTCTTCTCTTACAAGTCCTCTCAGTTTCTGGATCTATAGGAATTAAAGGAATACTTGCTCTTTGCATACACCAGGAGATTGCATAAACAGAGAATTTCTGTACAAAACACCAAATCAAGCACACAACTTTATAGGGAATTTTAAAAATTTCCAACCGTTACTCCCCAGCAACAGTGCCAAAAACTTGTTGCCCTTGAATTATGCATTAGCAAGTACACTAGGTCAATTGTAGTACTAAGTAAGACAAGTGTCGTATCCACAGGGAGTAAGGAAAATTTCAAAAATTTCTAGTAAATCACCAGATCTAAAGGTATTCTAGTTAAAATAGTGCAAAGAAATCACATAAATTGAAAACAGAAAACATGTAAGGCAATGAATGTAAGATTGTGTAGGAATGAATAATATAAAACAATAATGAAAAAAAACACAGGCTTTCACCAGCAATCTCAGAATATCTTCCTCTGAAATTTACTATGAATATGTTACGAAACGTAGATCTAAGGTTTCTTGCTCTTTATTCACCAAGCTTAACTCTCGACCTCACTTGGACCTATGACCCATAACTAAGCTTATCTCTCGACCTCACTTAGCATAGGAAATCATGCATTAAGACAAGCAAGCATTCCACATCAAGTAGAAACCCTTAGCACACTCCCAATCTCCTCTCGGTCTTATGGTAAGTGCGTGTGTGTGATGTTCCATATTCCTAAGTCTCCTCTCGGTCTCATCAGGAATACTAGAAACATGAAAAGGCCCTTTCCCACATTACTTAAGCACTTCACCACACAATCATCTCAACATAATACTCATAATAAAAACAGAGAAAGACTTTTATATTATTTGTAATTCATTCTTCGATCAATTTTTTTTGAACATATTAAATACATAATCTTTTTATTTTAATGGTATTAGCGCCAAAATCGATAATTTTTTCTCTTGTGGACTATAGTATGCGTTCACTAACACGTGACATAATGTTTGAGAAAAATAGAAAACTCTAGAGTTGATTGGCGAGATCAGAATCATACTTCCTTTGCAGTTTTATGATAACTACGAATAAAAATTATACCTCCGATTTAATATCACATGTCTACGAAAATTTTATTGCATACCAGTGAATGGATACTACAGCCCACGGGAGAAAAAAGTGTCGAGTTTGAGGTTAATATTATCAAAACAAAAAGATCATGTACCCAATGTATTGAAAAAATTGATCAGAGAACCAATAACAAATTCACATTTAATGGGTTTTCTGCCATAAGCTTTCATTGCTCAGTCACCACTAGTTCTTTTCTTTTGTTTCATTAGGCAATAGTAATAATAGACCAAAAACAGCATTCAACACTGAATCATTACACAATAAAGTTACTTTAGACTCATATAATAATAGTTCTCATACCATTAAAACCATTAATATATCACATTAAAAAGAAAAAAAGAAAACCAGAATTCTCCCAAAAAAAAAAATTGTACGTCATGCAAAATTCTCCAGGCATATTGCTATTTTTCTTCATCTTCTTATGCATTCTTTCACAGTTTATAATCAATGCACAGTTTTGTATGAACAATTTAGGAAATTACACAGCAAACAGCACTTATTCAAAAAACCTCAAAACTCTCTTCTCCTCCCTCGTTTCCAACACTGAAATCACCTACGGATTTTACAATCTTTCCGTCGGTAACGCAACCGATGACCAAGTCAACGCAATTTCTCTCTGCAGAGGAGATCTCTCGCCTGCCGATTGCCGAGGCTGCATCAGAAACGCCACTGTTCAAATCCTCGAGGCTTGTCCAAATCAGAAAGAGGTAATCGGATTCTACGAATCTTGCTCTCTACGATTCACGAACAGATCGATTTTCGGTTTAATGGAGACACAGCCGACGGTTCATATGCGAAATCAAGAAAACGTTTCGGATGTGAATCAGTTCGATGCGGCGCTGCAAAATTTACTGAGTAGACTTCGGAGCAAAGCTGCGGCTGGAAATTCGACGAGGAAATTTGCGACGGGAAATGTGAGTGCCGGATTTGAAACGATTTATGGGCTTGTGCAGTGTACGCCGGATATAACAGAGCAAGATTGTAACGATTGTGTTGTCGCCGCCGTTCGAGATATTCCGTTTTGTTGCGGTGGGAAATTGGGAGCGCGAGTGATTAAACCGAGTTGCAATTTCCGATACGAAAATTATCGGTGTTATCAGCCTACGCCGGAGGAATCTGAATCATCGACGCAGCCTCCGGCCATGTCTCCCTCTAATCTCAAACGAGGTATGTACAACGGTACAATCTAAACAGTGAAAGTAAGTTCTTTTAAAAAAATATATTTCATATTAAAATATTTAATTTAAAATATTAAAATGCACATTGTAATAATCTTTTAAAATTTAATTTTTTATTTTTTATTTTTACTAAATAACTCTATCTTTTAGTTGTTTCAACGTTTCAAATTTTGAATTTCATTTTTTTAGCGATTAATTTTATCAAATATCACCTTAATTTAAAATATTGTAATTATAGTACTAAAGAAATAAATTAATTAATTTGATTGCACAAAATTTGTTTTGCAAGTGATATGCTTTTATTACATATAATTTGTAATGAATATTAATTTTAGAATAAATTTTGGGTTTTGTTAATCTAGATATAAAACTAATTTCAAATAAATTGAAATTCATTTATAAAAAAAAATTTCACAAATATTAAGTATTTTAATAGTATTATTTAATTATCTTTTCAGTACATCCTATTATTCGATTTAAAGTTACCACATAAATTTTTTCAATTAAAATTTTTTAGATACAATAGTCACACATCTTAATTAGTTTTAATTATTTAGTTAATAATTTATTTCTGTAAAATTTATTTATTTATTATCTTAAACTATTTTATTAATAGAATTCTATAAATGGACCAAATACACCGAAACCGACAAAAAGCCTAGTGATTCATATGGTCAATGAAATTGAAGGCCCATAGGATGGAGTAGTGGGTCGAACGACAAGATAGAGAAACTTTTCCCCTGTCGTACGGTGCAAACGACAAGAAAATTTTCTTTCTGTGTCGTCGTAGGAAAATTTTTCTTTGATTCGATTAACGAAAAGTTTGAGTTGATTTGGTGCAGGAAAAAGTAGGCGACCGATTATAATCATTGTCGTTTCAATTGGTAGTGTTGTGGTGACTTTTGTTATATGCATCATTATTTATATACGAGCGGAGAGAAGCAAAAGAAACGGAAGTAAGTTAATAATTTGCAAAAAGGTGCTGCACTGATCCCGGATCAAACTGATTCAGAACCGTTAGATGTGTATTTTAGACATGGTACACATCTAATGGTCCTATACTAGTCCAATCCGAGACCAGTGTAGAATTTTTCATAATTTACTGAAGTAAATTTCTTTTTGCAATTATCTGTGAATTTTTAAATGGCTTTTTTTTTTATTATTTTAACATAGTTTCTTAATTTCCAGGATTAGCCATGGATGAAATAATTAGTGTAGAATCATTGCAATTGGACTTTAAGACCATTAGAGTTTCAACTGCTGATTTTTCAGAGGAAAATAAGCTTGGAGAAGGTGGATTTGGTTCTGTTTACAAGGTAATTAACCATCACAATATTGTTAAATTTGAAATTCATTAAACTTGTATTTTGGATAATCAATAAAATTTACTCTATTTTGTTGAGATTTTTTTTGTATAAAAATATTGCTTAAAGGCCAATTGCCACCCTATAGCATACAAGCAAAGTCAATCAGGTCTCCGAATCAGCCATGTTGAGAAGTCAATTAATTCGGTCGCCATTGTCTGCTAAAGTCAGCAATTTGGACCCATTCTCAATATTGTTGATTTTGGGAGAAAAAAAAGACCCAATTGACTTTTCATGTGTGAGATTTGGTCTTTAAAATATAAGTAGCTTATGCTTATGCTTGCCTACTGTGAGATAAAATTATTTCTATCTAATCCCATGGAGGAGTTTTTTAAAATCTCCTGTTAAGACAAGTCTCCGACAGAGTAAAAAATTCCTACTTCATTTACATCCTTACTTTTAAACATGTCAATTCGAGACAAGTAGCACTAAAGTTGTGTAAATAGTTGTTGTCAAAACGTTATAAACGTGTGGGACACAATTTTTTATATATGAATTAGAGACTATAGCTCTTGTTTCGTAAACATTTATTTAAATGGATTGGAAGGAATTTAATTCTATTTATCATTTAATCTATTACTTGATTGAATTATAAATTATGAGATAAATAAGTCTAATTGAATTCATTTGAATATGCCTAAACAGGGAGCACTTGGGGATGGACAATATATAGCAGTGAAAAGGTTATCTAGTCATTCAAAACAAGGAGATGTTGAATTTAAAAATGAAGTATTAGTGATGGCTAAGCTACAGCACAGAAATTTAGTCAAGCTTCTTGGTTTTTGTTTGCAAGGCAATGAAAGGCTTCTTGTCTATGAGTTTGTGCCTAATGCCAGCCTTGATCAATTTCTATTTGGTAACAAACTCTATATATTTTCATTTGGGTTCACTATAAATTTTGCTACCGAAAAGCTAATACAACACTAATATCCAAAAGTTATTGCTATATATGTATTACAATGATAGCTAAATTTATATCGGTAAAAAATTCATGTTAATTAATTTTTTATTTCTTGTAGTGTATGTTAGGAAAATTTGGTATGATCTATAGATTTAATCAATCTCTCGCTATGTGCAGACCCAACAAGGAGTGTATGTTTGGATTGGGAAAAACGTTTCAAGATCATTGTAGGCATAGCTAAAGGGCTACTTTATCTTCATGAGGATTCTCGACATCGGATTATTCATCGTGACCTTAAAGCTAGTAACATTTTGTTAGATGAAGAAATGAATCCTAAAATTTCAGATTTTGGCTTGGCAAGGTTATTTATAATGGACCAAACTCACAGCAACACAAGTAGAATTGTGGGAACATTGTAAGTTCCAAAAAAAAAATTCATTTGAATATGATATTAATTTGGGCATATTATATGATTAAAATTAGATTAATTTTTTATATATACATATATGCAGTGGTTATATGGCTCCAGAGTATGCAATGCATGGACAATTCTCATTCAAGTCTGATGTGTTCAGTTTTGGTGTACTAATTTTGGAGATTGTAAGTGGTCATAGAAATACTTGTTTTGGCAAGGAGAAAGACATGGACCTTTTGAGCTATGTAAGTACAACCATACATATATACATACATACATACATACATACATTTATGGTTTTTTTTTTTTTTTTTTTTTTTTTGTTAAATCTTGGAAAAGTTTTAGCTATGAAAGGTGCAGCTAGAAATAAAAATTCTGGCTGGAGTGATGAAGGAGATGAGAGACTAAATTAGCCCTGATTAAAGTGTTAATTTTAAATTTTCTTTGATAATTTTGATTCTATAGACTAGAATTGAGTATTTGTCCTCATTAAGAGGTGAATTATAAACTTCTCACTGAAAGCGAGATGCTTTTAACATTAATTAGATAGTCATTACAATTGGGACAAAGTTGAACAGGAAGTAAGTAGGGATGTAAACGGTGAGAGGAGAGAGGAATGGTCTCCGTCCACATCTCTGAACATGTGGGGGATCTCTCTCCGCATCTTTATATGTCAATAGGGATCTATTAAAAGCGAGATACTACTTTTAACATTAAATAGTCATTACAACTGGGATAAAGTTTAATAGAAAGCAACATGTAAATAGTGCGGAGGGGAGGGAGAAATGGTCTCCGTCCACATCCCTGAACATGTGGGGGATCTCTCTCCACATCTTTATATGTCAATAGGGATCCATTAAAAGCGAGATACTACTTTTAACATTAAATAGTCATTACAACTGGGATAAAGTTTAATAGAAAGCAACATGTAAATAGTGCGGGGGGAAGGGGAAATAGTTCCCCGTCCACATGTCTTGGGGAATCCCTTTCTGCATCCCCGTGTGTGAACCGAGATCCCCATCAGGCACGGAGTGAATTCCCCATTCCTGCTCTATGTCCGCTTCTTTCAAAAATATTCCACATCTCCATCCAAGAACACATTTTCGGTGATTCCTCATTCCGGTAGGGGCAAGTTCCCGATGGAAATGAGGATATTCCACTATATTTACAACCCTAGGAATAACTATTCTACTGTTGTGTTAAATTAATAACTGCTGATGTGAATTTCGCAGGCATGGAAAAATTGGAGTGAAGGAACAGGTGTAAATGTGATAGATCAGAATTTGAGAAATGGTTCAATATCAGAAATGATGAGATGCATTCACATTGGATTACTTTGTGTTCAAGATTCTGTAGCTGAGAGGCCATCCATGGCTTCTATCTATGCTATGCTGAATAGCTATTCTTTCACTCTTCCTTTGCCTTCAAAACCATCAATTTTCATTGCTACCATCACTCAACCAATTGCCTATTCCTCATTAACCAATTATTCCTAATTAACAAGCCGGCTCTCGAGTTGAACACTTTTTTAATTTTATGTTGCGAAGATGTATCAGTTGAGGTTCACCAAGTTAATCGAAGAATAATGTTATAGAGTGTTAATTAACATTGCTGCATTCATTGTGAATTGTTGTATATTTACGAGAATATTAACGTTCACAAGGGGGGAAAAAATGAATTTTATTTCTAATATAAAATAGGTTAATTAAAGGCTTAACGTTAGTGAAAATAACGGGTGTGTGCCCGGAGTAGACTACTCCCGGCCAATCAGAACTTGCCACGTCAGCAAGTGTGCTGACGTGGCAGCTTGTGATTGGCCGGGAGTAGTTACTCCCGGCACACAGCAGAATCTCTCAACGTTAATAATGAATTATGAGAGAATCTAATGATTATTAGTAATTGTGTTTTCAAAACTATTAATATCATCTTATCTGTTGAAGAATATAATTGAACCGGTTTTATAACATTGGACTCTTAATTGATCCATTTTATATGATAAAAGTAAAATTAAATTAATATTAGGGGTATTTTTAAACCTAATCCCATATTTCTTTTATTTTCTATGACATTCTTTATTTTATTTGTAATTTTTTCTTAATAAATAAGAGACAAAATTAAGCAATTGGTAATAAGAAAGCTACTACGGGTCAGTTTGGGATTGCTGTTAGTGAAAGTGCTGTCAGGAAAAACTAGATTTCATTATTTTCTTTAAAAAATAGTTTTAAATGTTGTTCTAGTACTATCATGAATACAATCTGACTTTTATCAATTGTGCATTTGAGGCCGCTTTCCACAGCTCCAAAAGCAGCTTTTAGCCAAAATAAGGTTCCCCTTGCTTTGGCTGAAAGCTGCTTTTAGGGCTACAGATTGTAACCCCAAATGCAACCTAGGTGTCAAGATTAATAAAGCTAAAAAGTCTCTTTAGCATTTTTCAATATAATAGTATCAATTTTTTGTTCTGCTTTTGTAAATTTAAAAACACGTTGGATTGTGAATTGTAATACTATGTAAAAAGTAACTTAATGTATGTGAAAATATTTTATTAAGGATTTGAAAGTAGAACTTTGAATAAATTTTGGGGAGTTAAGTTTAATTAAGAAAGAGGTTGAGGGTGAAAATAAAACTTAATAGTATAGTCACTATTCATTCGGCAGCATAGTGAAAAATTTAGCATGATTAAGGTAAAAATTATAACTTTCAAAACTTTTAGGGGCTAAAAAAGTTTTATTCAAATAAATATACTAATAAATAATGAAAAAGACCGACGAACAGAAAGGTTGTGGCGACTAGCGTTGAGAACAAAAAGATGAAAGAGTACTGTTTCTTCTTCCTCTGTCTTCTTCTTCTCCTCCACATTCTGGCCAAACCACCGTACCAGAATGAGAAATACCAGTACCATAGCAACCACTGTTTGGCACAGTGACAAAAATTGTGAAACTTGGTGCTGTGTGGAGAGAGAATTGAAGACTCTTCCGTACGATGAAGCTTTTGGATTTTACAATCTCTCTGTTGGCCAAACCTCTGATAGAGTAAATGCAGTTGCTCTTTGTAGAGGGGATGATGTTTCTGTTGAAATGTGTGTATCAGAAAAGCTTCTCATGAAATCTTGGAAGCATGTCCAGACAGAAAGAAACTATTGGATTTTCTGACTATTGATGAAATATATATAGAGCATAAACATAGAATTTCATAAAAGGAATACTGCAAATGCAGTACCTGTGGCTCACAATTGATTGAAGAACAATATAATGCCTATTTATAGGCTTACAATGCTATCTAAAGCATAACAACTAAATCAAATTTGAATTTAAAAATCTAATATTTTATTTTTCTAACAAACTTGATGAATATCTAAGATATGATTACAGATTTTGCAATCAAATTCCAACACTCCCTCTTGATTCAAAATCTGCAAACTTTTGTTTAGCTTTTTGAATCTTGCTGAAGCACTTATTCTTGACTTTGTAGCTGAAAAAAAACATTGGATATAATTATGGGTCATGGGTCATTTTTGTGGGTCATTTTATGGGTCATAGTTATAGATATGGGTCATGGGCATGGTATGGGTCATAGTTATGGGTTGTTGGCATGAGTCATCGGTATAAGTCATTGGCATGGATCATGTCACAGTTTTGAGACTTGCCGGTCTCTTCAAAATAATATTACAGTTTTGAGACATGTCGGTCTCTTCAAAATAATATTACAGTTTTGAGACATGTCGGTCTCTTCAAAATAATGTATCTTCATTTTGCAGCTTTTCTTCATCAACACATGCTTGCATCACTTAATGTGCTTTGTTCTTGCAAACTTTCTGATCTTTATTTTTTTTGGATCACTCACAGGTCCCTCAAGAACCTGGCTCTGATACCATGATGAAATATATATAGAGCATAAACATAGAATTTCATAAAAGGAATACTGCAAATGCAGTACCTGTGGCTCACAATTGATTGAAGAACAATATAATGCCTATTTATAGGCTTACAATGCTATCTAAAGCATAACAACTAAATCAAATTTGAATTTAAAAATCTAATATTTTATTTTTCTAACAAACTTGATGAATATCTAAGATATGATTACAGATTTTGCAATCAAATTCCAACAACTATTGCATGGTACGATATTCACCCAGATCGATTTTTGGTGTAATGGAAACATGGGCTACAGAGATCAAGTGGTCTCGAGAAAATGCTTCTGATGTGTATCAGTAGAATCATGTAGTGCAAACTTTATTGATGAGACTTCTGCGGGAAGCAGCAGCAGGAAGCTTTACTAGACAGTTCGCGACAGGAATGAAAGTGCAGGATATGAAACAGTATTTGGTCTTGTGCAATGCACCCCTGATATATCTGAGCAAGATTGCCATAAATGTGTTGTTGCAGCTGTCTGGAAGATCCAGCTTTGTTGTACTGGAAGACGGGGAGGGACAACCAGTCAACCGAGTTTCATGTTGAGATACGACAACTATCATTTCTTCCGATCCACACCTGATGAAATTTGACAATCTTCATATCCACCCAGAGAAGGTATATCCATTGTACGCTACATAGTATTTCATTATGAAAAGAACAGCTTGATTGATACTAAAAAAGTTGAAGATCTAAAAACTGCTTAAAAATTGTTGTTCTCAAATTATCTTGTTTAAGATTAACAAAGGTCTCTTTAGTCCATTCCAATGTGTAAAGCTTCAGAATTGCTGTCACCCATCCAAACCCAATGTATGGAAATGTCTTTTATTTAACTAAAATAGCATTGGATTCTGCAGGAAACAATAGGCGAAAAATCATTATAGTTGTCATTTCAATTACTTGCGCTGTGCTGGCACTTGCTATATGCATTTGTTTACGAGTTTGAAGGCCATATAAAAGAGTTCAAAGTAAGCAACACATTTTGTTGCAAAATTCAGTTTCCTCTTTTTCATATACCACATGTTTTTCATTGATGTATTACGTGATCAATTTTCATGTTTCATAAAATTTTTCTTTTCTGAACTAGCTATAGATGGAATGATCAATGTGAAATCCTTGCAATTCAATTTTAAGAACATTAGAGCTTCAACAGATAACTTTTCTGAGAAAAATAAGCTTGGACACGGTGCATTTGGTACTGTTTACAAGGCAAGTATGATATAGAAAAGATTTTTTAATCCTTTTAAATAAATTATAGACACTATGAACAATTCATCTATCAGGGAGCTCTTGTGCTGGACAATATATAGCTGTAAAAAGACTTTCTAGTCATTCCAACCAAGGAGATGTAGAATTCAAAAATGAAGTCTTGGTGAAGGCTAAACTTCAACGTAAGAATTTAGTCAAGCTTCTTGGTTTCTGTTTGGAAGGAAATGAAGGCTTCTTATCTTTGAGTTTGTTCCATGGCAGCCTTGACCGAATGATTTTTTGTAAGAGACAGTTCTACTTTGTTTTCATGAATGCATATAATCTTCGCCTGGGTTAATTATATTATAATAACACAATCATCATGTTCATGTAAATCCAGCCCTGTACAGATCCAATAAGGTGTGTACATTTGGATTAGGAAAAGCGTTCGAAGATCATTGGAGGCATTGCTAAAGGTCTACTGTATCTTCATGAGGATTCTCGGCCTCGAGTAATTCATCGTGACCTTAAAGCTAGCAATGTTATATTAGATGCAGAAATGGATCCTAAAATTACAGATTTTGGCTTGGCAAGGTTACATATAGTGGATCAAACTTACAGCAACACAAATAGAGTCGTCGGGACGACTTAAGTTTCTAACAAAATCATTTGAATATATTCATTTTTGGCATTATGCATAGTATGATGGATAGTTAATTTTATAAATGTTAATGTGCAGTGGTATGTAATGCATGGACTCTTTTCATCCAAGTCCAACGTTTTTAGATTTGGCGTACTAATTTTGGAGATTGTAAGCGGGAAAAGAAGTAGTAGCTTCAGCAGTGAGGATGACATGGAGGATCTCTTGACTTAAGTAAGTAGAACAACCTTCCATAAACACCGAGAAGATTTTACCTCCTGTATTAACTTAATTTACTGTCAATGAATTTGACAGGCATGGAGAAATTGGAAAGCAGGAACGGCTTCAAATGTCATGGACCCCAATTTGAGGAACAGTTGGACAGCTGAAATGGTGAGATGCATCCGCATTGCTTTACTCTGTGTTCAAGATAATGTGGCTGAGAGGCCATCAATGGCTTCAATAATTCTCATGCTAAGTAGCTCCTCTTACACTCTCCCTTTACCCTCTCGACCATCAAACTTCATGTACGGCAGCACTAAGTCGAATGTGTTGTTATTACTGAGCAACTCATCGGAGCCAAACCCGCCCACAGAGCAGCAATAAAGCTATTCTATTATCAAGAATGCAAGCCTCAGTTTCTGAATATACTAGTCTTGAATAATCAATAATGTCTGCATTCATGTAATCTCCCCCTTAATACTAATTTGTGTTAGCCATTGGACATGTCAAACTTGCTATTTCTCATTGGACACTAGCTTTATAGCTCTAATAGTTGAATTGTTACTCATACATTAATTAAAACAAAACATAATTATAATGGGATCAAAAATATAATTTTAACATAGTTGTGAAAACCGGACCGGACCGGCCGGTCGGACCGGATTCGACCGGAACCGGAGGTCGACCGGCCGGTTTCTATCCGGTTTTCACTTTGGTCAACAACAGGTCAACTTTCGGTCGGACCGGACGGTCGAACCGGAAAACCGTGAACCGGATCAATTTTCTGGTTCGACCAGACTTTTTTTTTTAAAAAAAAAAATTATTGGAATATGAAATTTAAGTTATTATTTTGAGGTGTTCTTAATTAAAATAAAATATAGTTTGTATTTTTAAATTATTTTAAATTAAATTGACATTTAATTGTGACTATAAAAATTATATTTCATAAATTGAGTTTTTTTAATTACTATATTGTGTTTGAAATGGTTAAACTTAAAGAATTATAATAAAAATGTTCAAATTTTCATATATTATAAATATAAATATAAAAATATATTAATATTTTAATATATTTATTAAATCCGATTCGATTCTGGTTTATTCCGGTTTAATCCAAAATCCATGAATCTATCCCTTCACCGGTTCAATAACCGGTCCGGGTCTGAAAACCATGAATTTTAATGTATATGGTAATCGAATTATTGTGTTATATTATCTATATATTCTATGTAATTAATGTAAATGCCATTTCAAAAAATATATAAAAATGCGAATGCAAAAAAAAAAAAAAAAAATCTCGAATTTGTAAATTTGACCAGTTTATTTTTCTTATAGTGTTAAAAGTGACCGTTCTAATTTTTAAAGATTTAAAAGTAGAATACTATATATAGTTTTGGGGAGATAACTTTATTAAATAAAATTGTTGCAGATAAATTATATTTATCCATCCATTTTTAAAAATAATATAATTTAACTACTTACATGGTTTAAAAAAATTAATTAACATAGTTTAAGGATAAATTTATACGTATATTTTTTTTATGTATATCTACTTAAATTTATATAATTATTGGTCAATTTATCCAAACAAAAATTAATATATTTTTTTATACATTATTTGAATATAATATATAATGGAAAAAATAAAAAATTAACTATAATGTTAAAAAAGAAATTGGACCGCAAATTAGCACGTGGTAAAACATAGACTATATTTTGGGATGGATGCAGTAAAAGAGTCATTAACATATCCGGCAACATTGTGAAAATGTAAAATGATTTGAGGTCATGTTGTAAGGTTTGAAAAGTCAAGGGGCTAAAATACAATTTTCCGTATAAGTATATACTAATCAGACAAAGAGCAAGGCGGTGGTCGTCGGCTACGCGAGTAACGACGCAATTCGAAAGAGTATTATCTGACTTGTCTCTTGTTCTTCTCCTGCTCATTCCGGCCACATCACTGTAGTAAAATGGGATGTAACGCCACCATTAAAACGAGCGTAGGATGGGCTCTCCACAGCAACTCAAATTGTGAAATTTGGTGGCCTATAGATAGAGAATTGAAGAGAAAGCAGAGATGGGAAATTTTGCCGATTCTCCTATTCAATGAAGCTCTTGGGCACAAGATCTCTACCTATGGATTCAGTAAGAGGAGTTTAATTGGATAACTGTGTTAATTCAAATGAGTTTTACTTGTTCCTCTTTATTATACCCTTATCCATTCAACTGGATCAACCTAATTATTGTTTCAAATTTTCACATTTTTTCAGAGTTCGTAATCAAATAGAAACCAGTGAGTTTATAGAAGACTGGGCCTCATAGCTTCTGGTTGCAGAATCTTCAGGAAGTTTCGATAGCATTAGCGCCCCTTTCATAGGAAGGAAGAGAGTGTGACATGATTTTGACTCGTGATTCAAAAAACTGATGCCATTTTCAAGTCTGCAAAATTAAGGGATGCTAATGCTGTTCTTTGAACCTCCCAGAATTTGATTAGATTTTACGACATATAGAGCTATCAGGATGGCAATGACTTCCCTAAGATTCTTGTTTTCCGTTTTCTTCCTTTTACGGTTTGTCAGTGCTCTGATCTGTATGAATGATTTTGGAAACTACACAACTAACAGCACCTACCGGAGAAACCTTGAAAGCCTCATTTCCTCCCTTGTCTCGAACACTGATATCAACTATGGATTTTACAATCTCTCTGTTGGCCAAACCTCTGATAGAGTAAATGCAATTGCTCTTTGTAGAGGGGATGTTTCTGTGAACATGTGTAGGAACTGTATCAGAGATGCTTCTCATGAAATCTTGGAAGCATGTCCAATCCAGAAAGAGGCTATTGCATTTTTCGAGTACTGCACGCTACGATACTCAAACAGATCAATTTATGGTGTAATGGAAACATGGGCTAGAAATATCCAGTGGTCTCGACAAAATGCATCTAATGTGAATCAGTACAATCAGGCACTGCAAATTTTATTGAGCAGACTTCAAAGCAAAGCTACAGCAGGAAGTTCTACTCGAAAGTTTGCAACTGGAAATGAAAGTGCAGGATTTGAAACAATATTCGGTCTCATGGAATGCACCCCTGATTTATCCAAGAAAGAGTGTCAAGATTGTTTTGCTGTGGCTGTTCAGAATATTCAACTTTGTTGTGAGGGAAGGCTCGGAGGGAGAGTTAGTTTACAAAGTTGTAATGTAAGATATGAGAACTATCATTTCTACCATTCTACACCTGATGAAACTCCTCTGCGCTCGTCAGAGCCATCCGCGTCTCCATCTCCTCCAACAAAAGGTACTTGCAATAACTAGATAGCATTTGATTATGAATTGAACTGTTTGATTGATACTAGAAAGTTGAAGGTCTACAACTGCATTGAAATCCTTGCTTCTGAAATTGTCTTGTTAGCATTAACAAACATCACTCCATTTTATTCTAATCCTTCTTCAATGCCTTTCATGTTACTTGACTCTCGCAATCTTTGTTTAGCAAGTCTCTTTTCCTATTTTGAGATAAGATTTCAAGTTGACTTGAATGTCAATTGTCACCGGTAGAGACAAAAGTGCAAAGGCATTTTCTTAAATAAATTGATGGTATTTTCATACTTTTGACACAGAAACTATAATTTTATAATATTTCATAGAAAAACTCCATCCTAATTGAGGTAGAAATTGAACTTTTCTCTTTACTAACTAGCGTTCTATGTTAAACTAATTTTGTGCACAGGATGACCTTTCTGTCTTTCTTATAAATATGAATTGTAATTTGAACCATATGCATTTACCTGTTATACTTTTGGCTTAACTTCACTGCCCATGGACCATGTATAAATAATTTAAAAATTTTAAGAGATCTTTAGTATATTAACATTCTTTTATTTTTTATTTTTTATTTTTTTTCATGGTGTAAAGATAGAGAGTAGTCACTATAATGCTATAACAATTGTAAGTATTAGAAGAGAATCAATTTTCGAAGTGTAGAGCTTTAGGGACTCCATAACTGTAGAGCTGGACAAAAGCCGAAGCTCCATATGGTCAATGAAAAGTTGAAAACTGTTATTGAAATATTTCTGATTTGATTGAATCTCTCCAAATCATATGTATGGATTTAATTTGTTTAACTAAAGTTGCATTGTTTTCTGCAGGAACAAATAGGCGAATGATCATTATCATTGTCATTTCCATTGTTAGCGTTGTGATGACCCTTCTTCTATGCATCTTAGTTTATTTAAAACTCCGGAGGCCAAGTAAAAGTGTTGAAAGTAAGTAAAAATATTTTGTTTTGAAAATGTACTATATATGCATTAGATAATCAATCACTATATAATCAATCACTATATATGCATTAGATAATCAATCTCCATATGTCTTATTTTATCTTTTCTGGATTAACTATAGAAGGCATAATTAGTGCGGAAGCCTTGCAATTCAACTTTGAGACAGTTAGAGTTTCAACTGATAACTTTTCGGAGGTAAAAAAGCTTGGAGAAGGAGGATTTGGTTCTGTTTACAAGGCAAGTATACCATTTTTTGATATAGCAAGATTTTTAAATCGTTTGGATAAACTAGAGACACTATATAAAAAAAAAATCATCTATATAATTAACAGGGTACACTTGTGGATGGACAATATATAGCTGTCAAAAGGCTTTCCAGTTATTCCAAACAAGGAGATCTAGAGTTTAAAAATGAAGTAATGTTGGTTGCTAAGCTTCAACACAGGAACTTAGTCAAGCTTCTTGGTTTCTGTTTCAAAGGGGATGAAAGACTTCTTATTTATGAGTTTGTGCCTAATGGCAGCCTTGACCAATTTATATTTGGTAAAGTTCATATCTACTTTGGCTCCATTAATGTGATATGATTTTCATTTGAGTTAGATTTGTGATGCATCATGATGTTTATGTAAGTCAAACCCTTGACTAATTCACAGATCCACTAAGGTCTAAACATTTAAATTGGGAAAAGCGTTACAAGATCATTGGGGGCATTGCTAAGGGACTCCTTTATCTTCATGAGGATTCTCGACTTCGAGTTATTCATCGCGATGTCAAAGCTAGTAACATTTTATTAGATGCGGAAATGAATCCTAAAATCTCAGATTTTGGCTTGGCAAGGTTACTTATAAAGGATCAAACTCACAGCAATACAAACAGAATCTTTGGGACATTGTAGGTTTCTCAAAAAGTCTTTTGAATATAACAACTTTTCGCATTATGCATATATACGAAGGACAAATACTTACATGGATTTTAATATGCAGTGGCTATATGGCTCCAGAGTATGTAATGCATGGACAGTTCTCATCCAAGTCTGATGTTTTCAGTTTTGGCGTGCTAATTTTGGAGATGGTAAGTGGTAAAAGAAGCAGTTGTTTCAGCAATGAGGAAAAAATGGAGGATCTGTTGAGTTATGTAAGTAGAACAACTTTCACTAAATCCAGAGAAGATTTTACCTCTTGTATTTCCTGTATTTACTATCGATGAATTTTGCAGGCATGGAAAACCTGGAAAGCAGGAAGAGCTTCAGATGTCATAGCCCCTGATTTGAGGAACTGTTCGACAACTGAAATGGTGAGATGTATCCACATCGGATTACTCTGCGTTCAAGATGATATAGCTGAGAGGCCATCCATGGCTTCCATAGTTCTCATGCTAAGCAGCCACTCTGCCACTCTTCCTTCACCCTCACAGCCGTCAAATTTCATCCACGGAAGCACCAAGTCAAATATGTTGTTCTTATTAAGTGACTCAACGGAGACCAGACCACCCACAGAGCAGCAAGACAGCTCTCTTGTTATCCAGAAATGAAGCCTCAATTTTGGAAAGTAACCGAAAACAATGTCTGTGCATTCTTTCACTCTGCCCTCTGTTTATACTTTGGTTATAGGCATTTGGCATTTGGATAAATGAGACTAGCTGAATTTTGGATTTCTTGCCAATATTCATTGAATTTGCCATCAAAGTTATCTCCAGTTAAAAGGAGTACTGCCTCTTGTTCTTTTGTTAGCATTGAAGTTTGTTTTCTGATTCCATGAATTAGTCAATTCATCATGTTTTTTTCTTCACAAGTCCAAATCATTTCTTTTCCTCTATTCATTGCCAAATGCCAAGCGACTTACAGTGCTCATTCATGTTCAAACAACACCGGGGATGTCAACTTCAGATCAAACCTTCACACCCTCTTGAATTCTCCATCTTTCAAGGCAGATCTCCTCAGCTTTTCCAACAATTCACGTAATTTACAGCATGAACCTCTGTCGCGGGGATGTTTGGCACTATGTGCCAGTCCTGTATTGATATTGCTATCGGCGACATCCCACAGTGTTGCCCCTCCAACAAATTGGGAATCGTTTGGACGTTATGATACTCCGGTTGCAGCTTCTTTGGGGTGGCACAGAGCTTTCTAACATGGATCCTTTATCGGGTTTTGGCGTAGTCAACGGTAATTTTGATTTTTATGTTAGCGGATTGCTAAGTTGATGTACTTTTATGTCTGGTTTTGAAGTTCATGTACCATTATGTTAGTAAGATGAAAGTTCATGTACCATCGATGATTTTAAGCCATAATTTATGTATTCGATATGATTATATATGATGTAATTAAAAAAAAAAAAAACAATAATCGTATCAAATAAGTCATGTTGATGGATTGTATTTGTGAATCGTATCATCTTGACACAAATTAATAGTCTTTGCTGCCTCTATGGAGCGATAGGACCACTAACTTGAATTATTTTAAATCCTTATAATACCTTATAATATCGGCTCATATGATTACATATCGTACAAAATAAAATGCACATGAATTGGAGTTGATAAATCAATTAATGAATAAATACATGTTAAATTTCACTATCTGCAATTTTTCAACTAATATAGCTGATTTAAACTACAAAGCCATCTTCATTCTTCAAACAAATAAAATTATAAAATAATTAACCCCAAAAAAAGAAAAAAAGAAAAAAAAAAAAAAAGATAAAGATTCACTTGCAATCTTCTTGACAAGAAAGATCCACTTGCAATATTCTTGACAAGAAAGATCCACTTGCAATCTTCTTGACTCTGCAGCTCCCAATATTCTAGCTGAATATCACAACTAAATAAAAAACTAGCCCTGGAATAACCATTCCAATTACACCTATATGAGATGGGAAATATCTGTAACCTGCATTATTTTCCCAACCCAACAAAAAATATAGTCAGAAACTACATTATATTTACAACAAAAAAAATATATTTTACGAACTTGCAGAATGTGAGAAAACTAAATTATTCTTTTTATCTTTCCCTAAAAAAAATAATAATAATAATAACCAAATGTGATAAAATAAAAATCTGAAAGTTAAATTTGTAATCAGAAAAAAAAACTGTAAAAAGAGCAGTTTTGTTGTAGTTCTAAACCGAACTAATCCTAGATTGCTACAATAATTTCATATTAGCTCATAGTTCAATGTTGATAAAGCATGATCATTACGGTCACTGACGTAAAAAAAAAAGAGGTTATTAATAGATAAGTTTTATTGTGGTTCCAAACCAAACTGGTAGAATCGCGATGATCATATCACATCACATTGTTTATGATGTTGCATGATTATAGCGGCCACTAACTGTAAATGTTACAAAAAGAAAAGTTTTAATGTGGTTCCAGACCAAACTAATCCAGAACTGCTGTGATCATGTTATGTTAGCTGATAGCTCTGTTGATATGACATGTATGATCATAGTGTGGGAATTTTTGTTGAAAGAGAGAACTCACCATTGTTTGAAGGGATAGAGTAGTTGAAATAGAATTGGAAATCATGATACCACAAACTACAACTAGACCCATAAATCTCCCATCCTCTTTTGTTCCCAACTGAACTTCTGAATGTCTGCAGAAGTGAACCAAAACAAGAACCACAAACTCTCCTACTTATATCTCTGCTACACTGCGCCATCCCATATCTCTTCCCCAACTTTCCGACATCCATAACCGCCGTCTGAAACATCAACCGCTGGTTCGGAGCAGTCGAGGCTAGCTCATTCATAAACTTAATCCCTTCAGACACCACATTTGGATCATCAAAATTAGTCTCATTTGCAGTAGCCATTGCTGACTGATCCCAAACCCCAAAAAAGTTTGTGTTTGAATAGCGAAGAAGACACCACCTCTGCCAAACGGTGACATTTTTGCTCGTTGAACAGACGGCGGAATCGGTTGAATTTTTTATGCACGCTGCGCAATCAGAGGCTGACACGTCAGCTCTACATTGAGTCAGACCGTAAATCTCGCTGGAATCTTTGCCTGATTTTGCCGTGAAAAAACCTGCCTGAGTTGGCTTGTTCCCGGCCAGTGAATTCAGTACATTAATGAGATTGATCTGGTAATTATGTTTTAAAGTAGAATTATCAGCAATTGAGCATTGAAAACCAAGAATTGCATTTGTGTCTGCATCAATTATACTTAGAATGAAAAATAAAGTTGAGAATAAAATTATCATCCTAAATTTGATCATTTTTTTGTCTGAATTTGAGATACTAACACTGCCCAAATGAGGGGAAGTTAATAACATGGGGAAAAGTCAGTGCCTCTTGTTCAATTATTAAAAAAAATTGTGTACGTGTACAAAAAGCAAAAATAGTACCTTCAGGGTTACTTACGTCTACGATTCTCTAATTATTAGAAGACCGAATACATACATAGATATCTCCTGAACTTGACCAAAAATGTCTACTATCCTTTTGAACTTTGAAAAGATCTTAATGTCCCTCTGAACTTCTTAAAAGTATTCTAATACCCCCTGAATTTTTTAACTTGGCACAGTTTGCCCCTAAGTCCCATAAAAATCAGAGTTTGCTTTGAAAAGTCAAACATAAAACAACCAAATAATTGAGTGACACGTGATAGCAATGGGACAAACTGGATCACTTTTTCAAAGTTTAGGGAAGCATTAGAACATTTTAAAAGTTCAGGAGAACAATAGACGTTTTTGGACAAGTTCAAGAGTATATATGTATCTAGCCTTATTAGAAATAAATAAACTAAAATTTCAATTCACAATGCATCTTAGCAGTTTTGTTTTTGTTATTTTTATTATTATTTTTGTAGAAATTCAACAAATTGATTCGCCCACGAAAAATTTAAAAAATTTTTTTATTCGATATTGTAAGCGTAAAAAAATATAATTTATATTCAAGTATTATTTATGACCAATTAATTTTGGTAAATTGGGAAAAAAAGGATAACAAAATAATCACAATTTGGATAACTATAAATGTAATTAACCTCATCATTAGATTGCTTTTTGTATTTTTTAATTAAAAGTCAACTGTTGTGCTTTTGATTGCAATTATTTGTTGGATGAATATTTGTTGCCCATTATAAAGATTAAAGTCAACCAAAGTAATCTAGCAGCTCTTTTTCATGTGCTGTTATGGATATGCTTAGCGATATTAAATTAATTTAATTCAAGGGGTTACTGTGATTTTATTATTTTTTTTAATCCACTATAAAATTTAATTAATTGAATTCCACTTGCTCAATTTATGCCTATGATTTCTTCGCAATTTTAAATTTATATATAATGCGATTGTAATTGGGATTTGATTAACCTATTTGCTTTTGTTTTGTGTTGGACCGCTAGGATAGATTTGATTATTGAAAAAAAAAAAATTAAAAAAAAAACGAAGATAGAAATTATACCTCCTAATTTTATAAATTTTGTAAATTGAGCCCTACTTTTTCAATTTGATACACTAAGCTTCGTATCAATTAAAATTACACACATTAAGTCATTGGCTTACAAGGTTAGTTAGCCGTGAACATTAAGGGCCAGTTTGGAATTGCTGTTAGTGAAAGTGCTGTCAGAGAAAAATAGGTTTCATTGCTTTATTTGAAAGTAGTTTTAAGTGTTTTTCCAATACTTTCCTGAATACAATCTGACTTTTACTAATTGTGCATTTGAAACTACTTTCGGCAGCCTCAAAAGCAGCTTTCAGCCAAAGTAAGGTTCCACATGCTTTGACTGAAAGCTGCTTTCGGGGCTATTGAAAGCTGCCCCAAACTGGCCTTAAATTCAATTAAAAATACAAGAGCTTTAACACTTTCCTTTAGCTATATGATACAAAGAAAAAATGTATTAAAAATGTAAATCGAAAACTTAATATGTGTTATTACAATTAATCAAGATCAACTTGTCGAATTTATTACTACACTTTTTCTTGTAGTGGACAAAATAATTGAATGGTTTATTTGATGGACAAAAACAATAATAAGAAACAAACACCTAATACCTTAGAAAGCAGTTTAGATCATAGGATGGGCGCACTTTTGAACAAGCCGTAATCATCATAGATTACATTGAATTAGATAATGAAGCAATAAGAGCCTTCAATTTGGGTTGGAATATATAATAACAATTAATGATGACATCCAGACAATGCGATGCCGAATCTGTTATCCGGGTATCGTAATGCTGGGTCTCCCGCCCAGATCCCTGGAAGGTGTGTAGCTCGTCTCGGAGGCCAGGTCCGGATCGAATTGTTTCCACCTGGTAAGGGGTTCTGGAAGGTGGATGATGGAATCCATGTAGGAGTCTACCGTCTGTATTTCAATTGAGGAAGGACTCATGTCTCACATGGAGTCTGAGATGAAAGTCTTTCAGTTTGACCAGGATAAGAGTCTTGGAGTATTCCTTGTGTAAGGCAAACTCTACTACTGGCTTTATAAAAGGATGTAGCGTAAAGGTAAATTGATTCATTCTTATTAAACTGACTAAAATCAAGCTAATATAGCCATAGGTTAACATAATCAAGACTGACTTGAGCATCGAAGCATAACTCAAAGGTTACGGTGTCTCACATTTTCTGTCTTGCAGGAGCGTATTCAGATCCGGCTCAGTACAACTCAAGTCTGAATCTCCCGAGGGATTTGTACAGAATCCATCAATTAATATTATTGTTAATCTGAAATATAAAATATTTTTATTAAAAAATAAACCAGCTCTGCAGTTGTTAATTAATTAAAAGTTCAATAAATAAGTGGGCCGGATTTATTTCTAAGAACAGCCCATAACAGAGAATTGGACTTCAACTAAAAATTGGGCTCTTTTCCAGGCCCATAATACCAATTATGGGCCTACCATCGAAACAAATTTCTTCACTTTTCCTTATGAATTTTACTTGGAATTCCGCAATTTTCATCTTGACGAAGCATGATTTTTTAATATACATAAAAATTTCAAAAAATTTTTTTTAATTATTTCATAAAGAAAAAGTTAGATAATTAATAAATTTTATTAATCCTATTTAGCAACAATGATACGATAAAAATATTTTGAAATTTTGTTAACATTGCATATTGACATTTTTTATAATTATTTTCAATATTACTCAATTTGGTAGAGTTTTAAGTGTAAAATATTTCTTTGTTAATAATAGTGCGAAATTGTAGAACTTTAAGAAAAGTTCTATTAATTTGGTTTTCTTTCAAGGGTAAAAATTAGGAACACACTCTTAATATATTCCTATCAAATGAAGAACCAGAAGATCGAGTTAATTTATATGCTACCCAATTCGCGGAACAACAAACCCAACAAAAATACAAGAAGAAAGTTTGACAATTGCTATTCATTTGTCAAGGTTTAGAGTAGGGTGAGCAAAACCAAACCATAACCCAAAACTAAACCAAACTGAGTAGAAAAAATCGAACCGAACATAATTGAACCAAAGTTAGTTTGATTTGATTTTGGTTTTAAAAATGTCATAGTTTGGTTTGCAGTTTGGTTTTGGTTTTAAAAGACAAACAAAAAAAACCGAACCGAACCGAACCAAACTAATTATAAATATTTAAAAATTATTTATATATATGTATAAAATACACTTTATTTGATATAATATATATTTATATTATTATAAAATTTATATTTATGAGATTTTAACAATATATATGTAATATAGATATTTTTTACAATAATTTATATATAATTAATAATAATTTAATGATAATAATAATAATAATTTATTTACATGTTAAAATTTGAAAATTTTGGTTTGAAACCGAATGGAACCAGAACCGAACTGAACTGGTTTAGTTCGGTTCAACTCAAACCGAATGTATATTGGTTTGGTTTTTATTTTTATAATTTTTCATGTTTGGTTTTTTGTTCGGTTTTTTGAACCAAACCGCATTTTCCTCACTCCTGGTTTAGTGTCAAGTGTTGATCACATAACACCTCTAATTTTTACTAAATATTTGGTTAATACATGAACCAAAAGAGTGGATAAATATTGAGAATTTTTAATTTTTCTTGTTAGTAATAATGGAAAACTGGATTTTCTATATGGACTATGACATGGATGCAACTCTAGCTTCTTCTTTTTTTTTTTTTTAATTTAAAATGATCAAGCATAGTCATCGTCATGATTTGATGGATGCCAATAATCCACAAATACAAATTAGCCAATCTAATTGGTGCTGCTTTCGAACGGTTCAAATCATATAATTCTTGTAAGTGACAATGAGTAAAATTTACATATTGAAAAATATTTTCCATAAATAAAAAAAAAAATATGTAAGTGCTTTTTCTTAGGTAGTGGTTGATGTCAACCAAAGAAGTGGTAACATCTTCACCATAAAAAAACAAGGTGTAACATCAAAATGATGAAGAAATTGATTTACCTAATTAACCCCCTACTAATTTTCTAGTAAGCATAATTGGTGTTGTAGTTAGTACTAATTAATTAATTAATTAATTAATTAATGCCTGTATGTCTAATTATATTCTAACTGTAAATGTTTCTCTATCTATATAGAAAATTTACAGTTCAAATTCCGTTATTTAAAAAACAAAAAAAAAAAAAAAAAGAAAAGAAAAGAAAGTTATAAAAAAAAAATACTAATAATAATTGATTTATTGCCATTTTTAGAATACTATCATGTTGAAAACAACCTTCATAACAGTATTATATGTATTAAATTCAACAATCTTTAAATAAATTCAATGTGAGATCATGTCTCTGTCATCATTTTTATGGCTCCTTCTTATTTAGGCCTTTTATTCTGACATTATATCGAGAAATTTTATAGTGGATCGGGTCCATATGGACTGTTCACTAAAAAACTGACACGTAAGCAATATGAGCATCGAGAAAATAAAAAACACTTATGTATCCATATGGACCAGGTCAATTGTATAATTTCCCCATTATGTCTCTCAGAGACTGGTAATTACAGGCCAAGCATCTTCCGTTTAGTTCATCTCCACACCACACACCATACGTGGAGAGTCGGTACGTTCTGATACCAATTGTGACACCCAATTCTAACACCATATAAACATTATCTACTTTAGCACAAGTGTAACATATATTGAAAATATTTCTTACTAATATAACTCAGTTACTCTCATTTCATTTTTGATGTAAGAATCCGTTTATTATTACTTCAAGAATGGTCCTTATTTAGACCCTTCTACCACTATGCGTCACCTCACAAAATCAAATCGTGACAACTAAATCTAAAAGGTACGTTTTATGTTTGAAGGAATTTAAGCATTAGATTTCGACCACTAAATTGTTAGTGGGAAGTTGCTTAAATTTTGATGTTTGGAACTTCCTATGAAAGTTTTGATACTGAAGCTTGTTTTGGCTTCACGTGAATTATGTCCTAAACGTTAAGCTCTCTACAAAGACAGATAAAGCAAATACTAAATTGTACTACTCTATTCATTTTCTCCTAATAGTAATTAGAAAACGAATATATAAGAAACGGGGTTAATTTCACTCATAATATACCAATAATTTCTCTAATTACAGTTTGATATACCAACTATCGTTTTGCACATTGTAGTACCCCAATTTCTAGGTGACCTCCTATTGTGGTACATGTGACCTGTTATTGCAGGTTAACTGTGTCACGTCAGCACTTTATTGGGCTTAATTTCACCTATGGTATACCAATTATCTCCCTAATTACAGTTTGATATACCACTTTATACATATTGTTTCATTTTATTTTTATAAAAAAAATAACAAAAATATATAAATTAAAGAAAATAAAAGAAAAAAAATTTTGATTTATATGTTTCTGCTATTTTTTTTAAATAAAAAATAAAATGAAACAATACGTATAAAGTGGTATACTAAACTGTGATTAGGGAGATAGTTGGTATACCATAAGTGAAATTAAGCCCAACAAAGTACTGACGTGGCACAATTAACCTGCAATAACAGGTCACATGTACCACAATGGGAGGTCACCTAGAAGTTGGAGTACTACAGTATACAAAACGGTAGTTGGTATACCAAACTGTGATTAGGGAGATTGTTAATATACCATGAGTGAAATTAACCCTATAAGAAACTTGCACGCCGGATACTCTTGATGATCACATGCCTATGTGGTCCAAAATCCCATCTCGAGTGTTACGTTTTGTTTCACAGTTTCCGTTCCAGACTTAAGACATCCGTTTTGTACGGACTAAAAACGTTATTTCGAGTTCAGATTCATTATACATATGACATATATAAGCATGAGAAGTATGACTCGGTTAACTCTGAAATATTACACTTTCCTCAAAAATTATGTCACGCATCAATTTAGCGAGTCTACGATCCATATAAAACGAAAGTGTTAAGTTTAAGGTGATTATTGTCAAAACAAAAATATCATATACTCAACGTAATCATAATATTTTGGTAGATTCACCTAATCATAATATTCCGTTAAATAGAAAAGTAATATTGGATTGAAACTTTCTTAAAAAATGGAAAGATTGTACCTTAACACGAAAAGAATTATTAAGCTTGATTATTGCCTTATTATATGGTAATCATGATAACTATAATAGTTAACTAATAATTAATAAAACAAAATTATAACTTATTGAATAATTAATTAAATTTAAAGGACAGCTTAATTTATGCCCTATGGATCTATAGACATGCACATAAACAGATTAGCTATTCTTTTAGGACAAAAGAGAACCCAACTACTGAGACATAGATTAGCACGATAATAATTTTTTAATTAGGACTAAATAATTTAATGTCGAAGTACAACAAAACCATGTGTGTAATTCTTGTAGTTTTCTAATTATTAAAATGAACCATATTATCTACAAAAGATATACATATATCTAACCTACCATCAATTGGGATACAGTGTGATTTGAAGCTTTAAATAATTTAATTTAGTCAAATTCTTTTTATCCTAAATGCATAATAAGACATCTTCATGTGACATGCCTAGGCTATATATACAACAATTTGACTATATTAAATTATTTATATATGTCCTTGTTTTATATAGTTTCGTATAAAAAAAAAATTAAAATTTTAATGATAAAAGTAGGCAATAAAAAATATTGTATATATTTGCTAAAAAATTTTATAAAACTTAAATTAATTAAAGACTGTATAATATAATTTGCTACTATATTATCATTTAGAGGTGCTAAAATTTTGCTTGTTAAATCTAACATCAAAATAATTTGCTTGTATCTCTTTTTCTCTGTTTTATTATTTTTGGTTTTTTGGGGATCATGTGATGTTTTTTTTTTTTAAAAAAAAAAAAATGAATATAAAAACTGTAGCAAAATTTGTTAAAATAATATCCCATTTATAAACAGATAGGGATGGACAAATTGATTAATGTTAAAGCTTAAGCAAATCATCTAATGTGTTTCTTGTACTTTTCTTATTCTTAAAATGAACAATATTAACAATCAAAGATTGATATGTCTAACCTACTCTTTTGGATAGACTAATTAATTAGATTAAAAAGCAGATATCATATGATGTTAATGATTAAACTTCACGTTTAATTATATATATATATATATATATATATATATATATATATATATATATATATATATATATATATATATATATTTTTAAAAAAAACCTAGATTTATGAGTTAATTTTATAATATTTCTGGAGTGTATACTCTTTTAGTTATAAAAAAAGATTTATATTTTTTTCTTATACCCTAAAAGTCTAAGCAGCAATTGGTTTTGTTAATGTAGTTTAAAGGAGTACTATAATCTATAAGTATTTTAAAAAATTTCTCAGATTAATCTAAATTGTTGAGATAAAACTAAATAGACAAGTTCGGGCCCTTGTACATTATGTCTAATAATAATAATAATAATAACTAACAAACTAAAACATTTGTCTAATACATATAACTACATTAATTAATATTATTAACAATGGACAAAGATTAACAATGACATTAAAGTTTTTTGCAGTCCAGTAATTGGCTTTGCCTTTGTCTTCTTCTACTCATGGCATGCAACAGCAAATCCTGCTCCTTCACTCTCACACATGAAAATTTAAATTTCTAGTATAACCATGGATCGGATTAGTCCAGAATCGTTCGATGTGCAACACATCAATAGTTATACTAATATGTTCTACAATAAAATATCTAGTATGATCTTTGACCAGACTGATTGAAGCCGTTCGATAAGCATTCACGTTAGCAGTTGTACTAACGAGTCACTCATTCGAATTTCCCCGTATAAAGACACCTATACAATTCAATTATGTAACCATTAAAACCCATAGCATCAAATCATCAGCTACACCTCTTCCCATAGGAAGATTCTCGCTTTCACTCTCACCTTTTTTTTTTTACTTATTTATAAAATTATATTAAAATAATAATATTTAAGAAAATCTAATTAAACCTCCCGAATTATTAACTTTTAGCTTGGTTAAATTTTTATTCAGTCCGGATTTAATAACATTGATGATGATTATATCTATCATGTTATCTATACAAATTTCACACAACTAGATATGATATAACTAATGCAATAAAAATAATGATCGTACTGAATTATTTCTGTAAATTATGTTATCGGGTCGGGATAACGACTGCCATGATAATTTGATGGTCCTTGTAATTGGCTTGGCTTTTTTTTTTTCTTTCACCCTCATATAAGACACCTGTATACAGTTCAGTTAACCATCAAAATCCATCATAGCATCAAAATCTTCAATGAAGATCCTCACTTTCTCTCTCCCCCAAAATTACCCGCTTCTCAACACTACAACTCACTGGAACCTTCATCAGAATCCATTTCCAGAATCAATTCTGAATCTCCACTCCCCTTTGTTCCTCTCAGCAATTCTCTGCTTCATTTCTGCTTCAATTTCAAGTGCAGGTGGCATTGGTGGAGGAGGACTATTCATCCCTATACTCAAAATAGTTGCAGGTCTAGACCTAAAAACAGCTTCAGGTTTTTCAGCTTTTATGGTCACTGGAAGTTCGGTTGCAAATGTGATTTATTACATGTTTAGCCCCAAATTTGGGGGCAAACCAGCTTTGATTGATTATGAAATTGCTCTTTTATCACAACCTTGTATGATGTTGGGGGTTAGTGTTGGAGTAATTTGTAACGTAGTTTTCCCAGAATGGGTTATTACAATGTTGTTTGTGGTTT
Organism: Euphorbia tirucalli; assembly: GCA_039660915.1. Taxonomy (NCBI): domain Eukaryota; kingdom Viridiplantae; phylum Streptophyta; class Magnoliopsida; order Malpighiales; family Euphorbiaceae; genus Euphorbia; species Euphorbia tirucalli. Next base: position 2,807,243 of record CM077638.1, read on the forward strand.
TTCTTGGTTGGTGTACTTTGAAGACTTGTAAGAATGGGTTTTTGCATTGGAGATTGGAATCAGAAGAATGTGGGAATTTGGGAAATGGGTTTCATCAGAATGGAGCTAGAATTGAAAATGGAGAGATGGGTAGTGTTAAAGTTCCTCTTTTGGGTAATTTTGAAGTGGGAAACAAATTGGGTTTTCCGTGGGAGAAATTTGGGGTTTTGGTTGTGATTTGGTTCTCTTTCTCTTTGCTCTATCTACTGCGTGGCAATCGTTATGGAGAGGTATGAGAATTCTTGATTTTCCTTAATTTCCTTAATTGCTAGTTTGAGATTAATTGTGATTTGAATAGCTATGTTTTTAGATTTAGGACAGAGCTCATAATGGCTTCCCTTTATCATCTTCCAATTCTTTAACATCTTTCTTGCAAAATTTGGAATATACCCACTTGCTAATTTGTACTTCCTTCTTTAACCCATTATGGGGGAACCTTCAAAGATGCAAACTTTGCTCTGTATAGGACCACTAGATACATTTCTAGATGAGGAAAGTGAAGCGAAAATGGGCAATTTTGAATCGTTTGATCGCTACCACTTTTATAAAAGTTTCCAGCTTTAAGAGGGTTGAGAACCTTTTTGCATGTACCACTTGCTTTTGCTAATCCCATTCCTTTTCATGTCAGGCTTTTGTAAAATTGTTCCTTTCTTGTAAAAAAAATCATCTGTTAGGATAAGATATAGGATTAAAGAACTTTATGGCTCCGGTGCTATCATCAGTTTGCCCTTTTGGTCTCTATCGTATTGTAATTTCTTTTTTACCCCTATGGTATGCCAAAAAAATTTCTAAAATTGCCTGTAAAAAGCATATTCCGTCAGATTTCATTAACAAAATTATAAACAGAATCTAACAAAATATGCTTTTTACGGGCCATTTTGGAACGTTTTTGCATACCACCGGAGTAAAAGGAAAATGTCAATAGCATAGGAGCCAAAAGGGTAAACCGATGATAGCACATGCGCCGTAAAACTCTCTATGCCTTATATATATATATATGTAATTTAATCCCTGACAGTTAGAAAAATATGTACAGGGAATTACAATAACAGAGGCTTGTGGGGTAGGATATTGGGTTCTCTCATCACTTCAAATTCCTCTTGCAATAATTTTTACAACATGGATTCTCATGAGAAGCGGAAAAAACAGGAAAAATCAAACTGCAAATCTGCAGGTGCTTCACTTCATTGAAATGAAAATTCTGTCTCCATTATTTACAACACTTTTAGTGAAAATTTCCTCATATTGAAATTCCTTGTTTAGGAAATAGATGTCTCAACCACATGCAGAAGTAGAATACCAAAAAACTTTGGTTTCCCTCTAATGGCACTATTAGCAGGGATACTAGGAGGACTTTTCGGCATCGGAGGTGGAATGCTTGTAAGTTCACTTCTTCTTCACGTTGGAATACCACCTGAGGTACGCTCTGCTTCTATTTCAGCTGTACATCAATGCTGATATGACGTCTTATCTCTAAACAATGATTCGATCTCGTTGTTCAGGTAACTGCAGCAACCTGTTCTTTCATGGTTTTCTTTTCGTCTTCCATGTCAGCCTTCCAGTATTTAATATCTGGCATGGAACATATAGACACTGTGCTTATCTTTGCAGTCATATGCTTTGTTGCTTCGCTTGTCGGTTTGCTGGTAGTACAGAGAGCCATACAAGAATATGGCAGAGCTTCCATTATCGTTTTCTCAGTTAGTACTGTAATGGCTTTGAGCACAGTTCTCATCACCAGCTTTGGAGCTATCGATGTCTGGAGGAATTATCAATCTGGAACTGACATGGGATTCAAACTCCCGTGTTAGAATATACCAGAACTGAGTTTCCACTGTAGATCATAACTAGTTAGAGGTTTTGCGCTCAGGATTATGTCCTAGTTCCATCGTACGACTACCTACCCAAAGTTGTTGCGCTCGGAATTATGACCTAGTTCTATCGTGCGAATACCTACCCAAAGTATAGTACGATGACTTGTAGAGTTAAATGTTACTAATAAGTTATCATACAGAATTCTAGATGTTTTTAAGTTATCGCACTTGAATGAGTATAACATCTTACAAATCAAAGACGAAATGGGCAGGGGCTTAGAAGGCAAAATTGACAATAAAAATAAGAAACACTGTTAATGAAAATTAAGAGTTATCCTTGATTTTACTCCTGCACATTTTCAACCTACACTAAAGAGAGAGGCAGATAGGTACTCGTACGATATGGCCAAGGCGTCTTCCGCTTGTTGAGGGGATACAAACCCAAACCTCGGCCAATTTAAGCAGCTGGAGGGTATTTAGTAGGATCTTGTGAGGTGTCAAGAGTAGCAGGATGCATAAATTGATACATAGGAACTCCAGGATAGCTGACGAAAGGCATCGGCTTGGTACCAAGGACCTGACTTGGATAAGGAAATGGGGCTGCCAAGGCTGGAGGATGAGGTAGAAATCCTGCTGGAGCAGTCATTGTGTTTACTTGACGCTCGATGGTCTCTTTCTCCGTCTTCAGCCTCTGTTTCTCGTCGCGGAGCTCGTTCTTTTCAGCCTTCACAGACAAAATTCACTTATTAGATATAAAAGCCTTCCTCTGAATTTTCTCCAAATAATCAGCAGCTTCCATAGATTACAGGGTTTGAAGCAAAGACAGTCCCTGAACTCAGCAGATTGTTTCATCATGACCACAAAATTTCAATTCATGTCACTAAAACCCCTATACTTTGATTGAATTTCTCTTTTTCCTTTGTCAGCATCATGAAATTTTTCACCGAATGATGATGAGGTTATGTATAAAACCCCATTAACAGAACACGTCATATCCGCCTAACAGCCACGTCATCTCAAAAATCATATTATGCTGATCATTGACACCTCCGATTACTGGGTTATACAGAGTCCACATCATCATTCTGGTGAGCGCTTTACCGAGTTCTATCACATCAAACAGGAATGGAACACGTGGTTCTAGTAAAATTGAATCGAAGTACAAGAGCATTAGAGATACAAACTAAAATTTTGTAAACGTAGTGAAACTATCTCTCAAGTTCAAAGACTTTTTGTGCATATTACTCTAGATTACAGATCAGAGATAACATATTATGCAATTCTTTGGATTCTTTATCAAAACATTTAGAAGTCATTGTTAGAAGTACCTTCAATTCATTAACTTTCTCCAGCAGACTCTCATTAGACTCCTTCAGCTTCTGAGCTTCATCTCTTAGCTGATTCACCATTTTCATAGCATCAGTCAATATGAGAGATTTGTCCGTTTTAGGCGGCCTACCGGGATCCAAAAGAGCAGCCAACTCCATAAACCTGTAGAAAATGTAAAACTACACCAATAAGGCAAAGCTGGAGAATGAATAAAAGAGGTAGGAATTAGAGTTAAAACCTGTCATTCATCCTATCCCTTCGCATTTTTTCTCGACAAGCTTTGGAACCACTTGCATTGCGGGATCCAGACCTCATTCTGTGATTAATCAGTGTGACAAGAAAATTAAGCTAATAAATGACAGAATTAGTGGACAGGATCAAATTTAATGCTTAAAAGAACAACCTTGTTCCAACATTCAATAAACCATTACCTCTTCCGAGATCCAGTTTCCTTGAGACCATCATGATTCCCAAAAGAACCATCCAATTCCGCGCTAAAACATCAACAAAAGCAAGAACATGAATATAAAGAGGATAACAGCTTAGACAGAACAAACAAAACAACTGGAACATTTTTAAATATGCTGCTACAATAGCAAATAGAAAATGAATACAACAAAAATAGAAAAGGAAGATATCTTACTAATTAGAACAAGAAAACAACATTGGAACATTTTTAAATATACTGATACAATATCAAACAGATTCATAAGAGAGAGGCCAGTTTTAGCTGCAAATGAAACAGCAAATCTTTCAAATACTAATTCAGACAAATTTGAGCCGTTTGAAGTGGAATATTAACCACGCTTAGTAATGATAATGTTGCCCAATTTTGAGCCATTTGAAGACCATTATATTACTATAACTTTAACTTAATAATGAGCCGCCCAATTAGATTAATAGCAAACGAAGCAATAGAACAATAGCTAGAACTAAAAAGGCAGAAACTTTTTGTATTTTATCAGAAAAATCAAATCACCCGAAACAATAATTCCAGCAACACAGAAGAAAAGAGTGAAATTACAATTTAAAAAAATAGCAAATAATAAAAATAAAGCACCTGAGAGAGGCAGTATCAACGAAGGAAGAAGAAGACCAAATTGCTCCAGGGGTATCAAGAGAGGGAAGGTCACCACCAAGGGCAGGGATATCTTCAATCAAGCCATAATCAAAAACCCAATTGCCATTTTCGTTCGGAGAACTCATCTCCACCTATTTTTTCGCCGGGAATTCAAGACTTCCGGCCAATTCCTTCAACGAAATACGGCGCCGCCGAAACAGGAAAAGGGGAGATATCGACGTTGGTGAATTAGGTTGAACTGGTTAAGATATGCAGGGCAAAAAAGAAAGGAAGAGAAGAGATTCTGAAAGCAATTGGATTTGGAAGTCCCATTTTGATTTCAGTCCACCACCACACGTAAAAGAGAATTAAAGAAAAATGAAAAACAATAACAGAACGCAACGATTATAGATCAAGAATTCAGATTTCTTTGGATTTTGTACGTATTTGACTCACCAAGTCATAATTGGGCTTTCGGCCGATATTTTTTTATTTATGGGCTCTCCTTCAGGTCATCATTATTTTTTAGCTTTAGAAAAAAACATGCATAATTCGGTTATAATCGAAAATTGAATCGGGAATTAAACCAACCAAACCGAAATGGTGCGGTTATTTAAGGTTAGATATCGATTGAGAATTGAAAAGTTATAACGGATCCGAACCACATATTGTGAGGGAAACTACATAAATGATATTTAGCTAGATTCGAACATGTTAATTAAATTTAGTTATAAAAAGACAAAGTACAAATTTATTTTTGAACATTTTTGGACACAGAGAGCAATTTAATATTGAACATTAGAATAATATAATGTTTCCTAACCAGCGAATGATTTGTAGCTAATATTTTACTCTTCGATCTCCCGAGTATAACCAAAAATTCACCTTTTCAAGTTTTCACAGACATAATTATTTTTTTAATTAAAAATAAATCACTAGTTTTTTTATTATATCCTTATTTATTATAGTTTGAAATACTAAATTTAGAATAAACTAGATTCACAATTCATTAATTGAAAGTATATTAGAAAAATATCGTCGTGTGCAAACAAATTTTGCTATATGACATTCAAACATGATAAATTTACACAAAACTACAAGATTTGATTACTTATCATAAACCAAAACAGTGTGTAAATTACAAGAGATGGGAAAGAAAACACACTTGCAAACCACAACCACCTATAATGTATCTTGTTTCAAGTGAACATAACCACAAAAAAAAATTAAAAATTAAAAATTCAAAAATGTACCCCAAAAACAAAAAAAACAAACAAACAAAAAAAATCAAATTTTTAAGACCAAATTAGGCAACAGATATACGAAAGGACTGCACAAAAACATCAATCCTTTTCCTTATCTCTTCTGGGTTGGCTCCCACTAATTTGTCAACTTGAGCTCCTTCTTTCATTAGCACAAATGTAGGCATTGCCTTCACCTCCATTTTAGTAGCTACATCCTGTCCCAATCATACACGAATCACCCATAATTATCAATGTGCAAACCTTAAATCTTTTGATTGGGATTTGGAAAAGAAAAATCTAAATACATATAAAAGTAGCACTAGGTGCAAGACACTCTCTATTCTATAGTGCACCTACTGTATATAAGCCGGGGCAGAAGGAGCCGTAATTATAGTTAGGGATGCTGAAACAACCCCTAAAAGGGCAAAACCAGTCGGTATAGTATAGCCGGTGGACTTGAGTCAGTAAAATCCTACCTGGTTCTGCCCCTGTATAGTTGGGTGTTGAAGTAGACATAGTCATAGCTGGGGATGCTGAAGCAGCCCCCTCCAATGGGGAAAGTTGTCGGCATAGCATCACTTAAGGGTGTTGCCAGCCAACTAGGGGTCAAGGGAACCCAGAACCCCGGGTCCAGTGCCTGTATATAAGCATCAATCTAAAGCGTCTTCAATCTTGCCAAGCAAAAAGTATATTTTAGGGTCAATGGACCCCATGGACCCTTGGTTCCGCCCCGTATGTAAGCATCCATATGACATGATCACTATGAATAAGCTTTCTTCGTGTCTCAATGACTTAATCTTGCCTATCAAAGTAAACTTTTACAACATCTTATTCAACCCGATATTCATAATTAGCTAAAAGTTCAAGACAACATCAACGAACTGTTGGTTAGAGCGGTCAGAAACTACTTTCCCTTTAATAGCATCTCAAGTTCGAGTTTGGTTTTCTATAGCTCTCAAAGTGCCACCCGTTTTATGAGTACTTCTCAACTCAAATCCAAATTCAACCGAATGGAGAAATAACAAAAGTTTTTCATGCCAACTTGCACATAACACCTTGCAATGATCCTTCTAAACAATTTTGATCATTGCAAGTTGAAAACATAAAACATTACAAGACTCAATCCTAAAACTAAAACTAGCCTTTGTTAATTATTCATCAGTATATACATAAATACTTATGCAGCTTCTATCAAACAGAGAAACAAAACAGAAGCAACTTACTGTTTTGTCTGAAAAATTAAATCAATTACCTTGACTTCATCAACATCAACTGTAAGAAACAAGACATCTGGATAACTTGAAGCTAGTTCCTCAAAAAAAGGATTCATTGCCACAGATGGAATACACCATGAAGCAGTAAAGTGTACAACAATCTACAACATGTTAAAACAGTCCTCAAAATCAATAAACTGAGAAAAGATTTTTCAATTTAATCCCCAAAATCAATAATCAGAAAAAACAGAATACATATTCTGTAAAGACCCTAACTTTATAACCTAATTTCAATTTTCATCCGCAATTACAACATGGGTAGAGTTAAAATAAAAGAAGCCCACATCAAATCAAAAACAGAAACAGAGAAAAAATCAACTTACAGGGCAGCCTTGATTGTTGGCTTGGGTAACATAGAAATCCCATGTTTCTACAGAGTCAACCTTAACAACTCTGGATTTATTTTGCTGTTCTTGATTCTCCATCTCTCCTTTTTGTTTCTCTTTGTTCTTCTCCTTGGTATTGTTCGTTCTTCAAGCTTCTAGCAGACCAGAAAAATATGCTTTCTTGTTGGGTTTTGGACCCACTTTTCACTTATGGATAGACGATACCATGGGCAGGGCAGGGTAGGGTCCCCTGGATTTGGATAATACGACACAGAGAGATTATGGGGACAAAGTACAAAAATAAAAGTTGAGGGACTATAGTTGCTATCAAAATGGTATAATTGAGGGACTAAAATTACCATTTCATGGGATAAAGATGAAAAATAAAAAATAAAAATTGAGATACTAAATTGTCAACAAATAGGTGTAATTGAGGGACAAAAATTATAATTGCAAATTGCAAGTTAATTAAGCCCTTGATTATCATAATTCTTCAATTTCCTGTAGATTTCGGTTAAAAACTTAGCCACATAGTGTTATGTTATCGTGAACCATTTAAAGATTGGTCATATTTCACTCTAATTTTCGTTCTCAAACTTACGAGTCCAGTAAACTAATTTTTCAAAATTTCTATTAATAACGATGTAAATTTAGCTATGATAAAGCGTTATTACGATAAAGCGTTATTACGATTAAATGTCCATAGATGGATAAAGAATTCCGTTAATCATAGATCAAACATCAATTTATGATTTAATACGTAAAATGTAAAATTTTTCTTCATCCTTAACGTTAGACATTTTTTATTGTACTTATATCTAAATTATTAATTGTGTAATAATCTAATGGCTACTGATCAATTTTTCTTTACCAGAAAAAGATCATTTTTCAAAAGTTAAAAAAGGATGGCTGCTGAAGATGAAAGGTTCGATATTATCAGATTTCGGCTCCACTTTCTTGAAGTAGTATCGGAGAAAATTTGATTAGGGATCAGTTTGGGACAGTTTTTTTTGCAGCTCCGAAAGCAGCTTTCAGTTAAAATATGAGAAACCTTACTTTGACTGAAAGCTGTTTTTAGGCCTGCGGAAAGCAGCCTCAAATGCATAATTGGTAAAAGTCAGATTGTATTCAGGAAAGTACTGAAAAAACACTTAAAACAACTTTTAAAAAAAAGCAATGAAACCTAATTTTCTCTTACAGCACTTTCATTAACAGCAATCTTAAACTGGCCTTAAAAAGAAGCGAGATTTTTTTCTTCTTTTGGTAACAGGTGTTACTTTTTAATTTCTAAAACAGCTGCTATGTCATTATCATCCATCATATACAGCAGGATGTCAAATCTTTATGAGATTTTTAGCCAGAATTATTATCTCTAATGTTAATCATGTATTTTTTTTTTTTTTTTAATATTGTAATAATTGTGCTACAGGATCGTCGAATCCAGATTCTTGGATCCAAAACACAACTATGGAATTGTTAGAATAGATATCCAAATGGTTAAAAAAAAAAATAAAAGAAAATTGTTTATTATTAATAATGATTCCAAATTTTGAAGTAGTTAACCAAATTTTGCATTACCCTATCATTAAGTATAAAATAATTACATAGTATTTAATATAATATTCCTTCATTCAAATTAGGAAATCGAATGATTGGCATTTGCTTCCTTCAAGTATAAAATAATTTTTTTAATGAAAAAAATAAATTTAATTTAGCATTTAATATAACATGATTGCTTCTATTATTGAAATCGGGTAAATGGATACAATAATACAAATGTAGATAACCCATTGAAGAAAAGAAAAATAGCAACACAGAATCCTGATAATGAACAAATGGTGAATGAGCAAATACACTACCAATTTATAAATTCAAGCAATAATAACACAGATTTATGGTCACTTATGTTCACCAATTGGTGAACATTTTCTTTGGCATAAAGGATTCCTATCCTTAGCCAACAAATTGTAACTAACTCTCCTGTTACAAGGAAAAGAAGATCCTAATCTAAAAAACCAATAATACAAATTAGTAGCTCTAGTTTCGAATTCTACAGACAACTTGAATTCAGTGCATCATCATACAAACTGAATTCATGATAACAATGGACTGACCTCATAGGTTATAACAGTCAACGAATTAGAATGTGTAGAGCTGCAGAAGATGATTGATCTGAGCATTATCCATAGCTCAACCTTGAATCTGCAAGTCGTAGACTGGTCTGGCGTCGAGGGATTCCAATTTCACAAGCATTAACTCTTGCAGCGAACCGGAGGGAACAGAGTGATTCACCAACTGAAGAAGGATCCGGTGAAATATTGACAAACATTAAGGTTTTCGAATCCCCGCCTAGACAAGGCTGTTTGTTCACAGAAGGTTTCAGGATTAGCATACTGTACTAAAACCAAACTTGCCTAATCCAAAAAGATGAACAACAAGAAGAAGCTAATTTTCCTGATTTACCTGGAGAAGATATGTCAATTTTGAATTCCTAAAAGGAACATGGTCCTCCTTCTTTGCCAAGGCAAATATTACATCACTCAAACAAGACAGACTTTTATTAATTGCCTGTTTATTCAGGAAGTTAGGATACGAACAAAGAAAAATTGCTGAATCTGACATGAAAGAAAACTGCAAAATACCTGAGTTTCCTTCAACCTATCCCCTGTGGCTCCACTCCTCGAAAGTCGTTCACTTCCAGCAAGGTCAATGAGGTTCAACACCCCTTGCACTTGTTGTTCAGTGTTCTAGCATGACAAGGATCAAACAAATATATTGAAATCAGTAGATACTTCAAGGCTTGGAAAAGAGCATGAAATTATGGCATTGATTGATACCTCGTTCACCCCAGTTATTCGCAGTGTGAACACAAAATGGCTTCTTGATGACTGCTCATTCATTTGTGTCTTACCTACAGACCTGAAAAACCGTAGTAGATATAATAGCTTTACTAAATAATAACACTATGATATGAACGTATATTACATCGTAAATGTGACCTCATTAATACTGCCAAACGATATATGTGATTATGTTTACACACAAAAGGAAAAGAGAAATAAATACAACTACAAGTGCAATCGACATGCAGTCAGCTACAAGCAGAACAGACATCTTTTCAAGGCAGTATTACCTGCTTTGTGCAGCTTGCCTCAGAAGAGAGGAAATCTCTTGAATGCTACAAACGTCAACAATTGTGAGGTCACTGACATAGGTATTTCCATTTGCATCATGTTTTATTGTATACTGTTTTCCAGCATTTTCTGGACAATTTGGCCTATTTGTCGACAGCAGATCCCGGATGTTCTCATTGTATATCTCCAACATTGAGGCCTATCAATTTCTAAAAGAATAAGTAATAGAACAACCAATCAACAAATATTTGAAGAGCTCATATGTCATTCTGGATTACCTGCATTTTGTACTTCCAACCCTGAGCTGTAAGTGACTGGCTAGTTTGGAATATTTGTTCAAGAGATCTCGGTATTAACCCTTTCTGGTCTGGAGCATCTGGCTTACCCATCATTGTGTAAGTTTTTCCAGAACCAGTTTGACCATAAGCAAAAATGCATACCTACATCAAGCAACGTACCACATATCTCTAGTTAAATAAGAATAACAGCTGCCCACATGCACAATTGACATATAGTCAAGAGATCATCACAATATAACAGAAACAATAACTGAACAATACAAGAACAGATCGTCTAACTTGCAAGAAAAGAGCTCCAAGCACTGTAGACTGACCTTGTAACCATCCAGAGCACTCTGTACCAGTTGAGATATTTCAACAAAAACATCTTGCTGGCAGGCATCATGACTGAACACCTTATCAAATGTGAAAGGATATTTCTGGCCTGCTTAACAAGAAATAGCAGTAGGTTAGCAAATGAATCATTTATTATTCATGCAGTCGTCAAACTCGAGATGGGAAATTCTCCTATGCAACTAAAAACTAATAACATAGAGATGCACGAGCGATTGATTGTACCAGTCTGTATCAAGTCGATTCCACGACCAAGATTTTCTAAGGATGAGGGATATGATATGACTTGTGCTTCTGGACCAACACCATCATCAGGTAACAAGGGCCGCACTCTACAGAATACACGAATATTCCCCTTTAATTCCTGTTATGTGAGACACATCATCAACATTTTAGAGTTTTTAATAGCATCATCTTGAGTATTACATAAAGTTCATAAATAATAGGTAGTAAGGAAAATTACCAAAATAGTGTTGTGCAACTTCTTTCTTAATTTTTCCCCTTCAAGTAATTGGTTTTCTGCATCTGCAAGGCGTTCTTTCAGTTCTTGTATAGTTTTTTTCTGCTCTTCATATTCCGTCCTTGTCTCTGCTACAGACAAATCTGACATCTAAAGGAAACAATCACAATAAAGGAATTATAAGTACACCTAACAAAAGGCACAACTAGAAATTTAGAATTTAGAAATTGAAGCAACTAAAAGGTTTGACATGGTATAAAGCTCAGCTCATCTTAATCAACTTGAGTGATAAAAATCAAAGTATTACCTTCAACTTCTCCCTAGCAGCAGTTAGCTGATGCTCTAATAAATGTATCTGCTCTCTTTGAGCAGAACACGTTTCCTGCAATAAAAAAATTTTAGTCACGGAAAATTAGCTGGAAAAATTGACCACATGACATAATATTTTATTAGAGCAAACCTCCAAGGATTTTGATTTAGCCATCAAACTATCTATCTCTGCGACGGATTTCCCACTACTTTCTTTGTATTTTGCTACCTCAGTATTTAAAGCTTGCACATGTGCTGTTTGGCGATCACGATCTTCCCTCACTTGCTGCAATTCCCCTCGAAGGCATTTCACTTCACTGCCCAGCATTTCTTTCTGATTCAAGGCCTCATCTTGGGAAGCCTGAAAAAAGTAATGACCAGAAAGATACAAATTAGGATGCAGCAAAAGAATGCATCTAGTAGCAACCAAACATGTTCTTTATTTATTCTTTAAGGCTCTTAAGCAAAAAACGTGTCAAACAAACTTACCCTGGACAAAGTTAATTGTTCTTGCAATGAATTACAGTGACCCCTCAAAGAACTAAGGTTCTCCAGTATAGTTGCCTTCTCTTTCTCCACTCGTTTAAGTGAATCACGTGCTGTTTCTAATTCAGCATGAAGTTTGCTATTATACTGCTGGAGACTAAGATTGTATTCTTGCAATCGCTTGTACATATCATCAAGTGAGGTGGCCTGGGGATTTTGAAAAAATTTCAAATCATATACTTGAAATATCAGCCCAATCAGACGCAGTTTTAAGCACATAATCCACCAAATTCAGGAGAGGATATTTCTCAAAAAGGAAAAAGAGACAACTCAAACTCAAGATAAAGAAAAGAAAAAAAGATTAAAAAAGTTAAGATGTTACCCTCTGATTGGCTGCTAGTATGTCTTGCTGGGCTTTTTCAAGGTCTTTTGTGAGAGAAGCCTGCAGAGTTTCTACAGCAATCCTGGCTTCCTTTTCTCTTCTATGACAATCAATTGCATCCTAAATGTTAAACCGCATAATCAAAAATTAAACAAACATGAGAAAGCGAACAGAATGACATTGGATAAGAATATACAACAGAGCGGTCCCTCACCAACTTTACAGCTTCCTCTTTTTTTAGTTTCTCCTGCAAAGAACTAATCTCGTTCCTTAATTCTGAAACAAATGCATTATGTTTTTCCTCCTGGTCTTTCATCTCCACCTCTGAATAAACAAAAAATGAGTCTAAATTAAAAAGCTGTAAATTTGACTATGTGAGGTTTTGCAACTCAAGGAAATAATATATGCACACCAATCCAGATTGGAGGAATATGTTAGCAGTTTTAGTGACAAAAAATGAGGACACATACAAAACTTTCTTATGATTACAGGAAATGAGGAAACAAGTGAACTCTGAATTATCACATTCATCTCAGTGATGGTTTTCTGTGGATGCAACAATATTTGATTCCTCAATTCCCTACCAATATCTTTGTGAAACTCTCTCATTGACTGGGATACAGAGTGAAATATAGAAAATTACCTCTCTGAGTAATTGTTTTCTCTGAAGACTCTAAAGCATTTTGAAGCTTCCCTTGCTCTTCAAGATGGGCTTCATCCCTTTTCTGGAACCACTTTATGCAAATCTTGAGCCTTTTATTAAAATCAGTCAATAGCTTCATATTGCCCTGTCATAGCCAAAAAGATCCGAATTTTTTAAACTGCTGATTAAGAACAGTTGTGAATTAACCGCGTTACAGAACAATAGGGAAAAGGACCTTAAAATCTGAATTCTTCAGTTTAATCTTCTCATTTGCCAATGCTTCCACTTCTTCCTTGGTGAAATCGATGGTCTGAATCTCCGAACCTTCTGTGCTTCCCACATCACCAGAGGGAGGAACGCCTGGCCTTTTGTTCAATGAACTCAATGGCTTGCGGTCAGTACTAGTTGCTCCACCACCTCTTCCAACACCAATCCTCCTTTTCTTGTCAACTGGGATGCCACCACCAACACCATCCTTCTACAACCCAATAAGTAGCACAAATTATAGGAAATTCCATAGGAAAAGATAAATCAAACTATGACACCAACAGAAGAATAACCCCTAACATCGAAACCCTCATTTTAGTGCCAACCAAACATAATTAAGAACTAAAAGCAAATGAGCCGAGCAAAAAAAAAAACAAAACTAGATAATTGCTTACAGCAGATGGACTTCGAGGCGGTCTATTCTGGTTCCGAGAAGCCATACTGAGCTCGAAGCAAACGGAGCCGAAATCAAACCGGAGGTCGCTAACTCTCTATAGACTCCTCCAATGGTGCATCCAGAGAAACCTAATTCAATTGGAAGCGTTGATTTCTGATTGAAAGACCGATGATGTGTAGAAGATGAAACCAAACAGATCAAATTCGAAATCTAGAGAGAGAGAGGCAGGAGGAGCGTGAGAGAGAGAGAGAGAGAGAAAGAGGGGTTTGAGCGGAGGGTGAAATTTGAATTAATTTGAATTGAGATTCGGCGCTACTAATTTTTCCTTAATTGGACCCCTCAAAAAAAAGTGAACGTTGTAATTTGCTGGGCTGATGGGCTCAATTGGGTCGGGTTACCCAATCCGAACGTATAACTGGTTTTGGCCCACTTCCAATTGATAAATAAAAATTAATTATTTATAATTTTATATTAAATTTGAAGAATAATATATACCTGTGCAATAGACCTGTGTAAACGACCTGCGGTCCGCAAAGCCCGTCCAAACCCGCCCATTCTGGGTTGGGCTTGGACATACATATTTTACTTTTAGCCCGGCCCGGCCCCGAACCCGTAGAAGCTCAAGTTAATGATGGGTTGGGCTTGGGAATAACTATAAGACCCATGACTGACCCGGTCCGGCCTGGATAATTTTATAATATATACTTTTATATTTATATTTATATAATTATATACTAAATATTTAATCTGAACCATTGAAAAACTTATAGAAGATCTTGACCGTTATAATTTCTCTATGAATACTATCTGTAAATTAAATTTGTCTATTAATATTATTTGTAAATTAAATTTGTTTAAAATAAATTATATTAGAAAAATATAAACATTTATTTGATGGCTGCTTGGACTGGGCTTGGGAATGAGGTTCAATTGCCCGGCCCGAGCCCGATGTAAAATTAGTGCGAGCTGGGCTGGGTTTGGAAAAGAGATTTTTATATTAAACCCGATATAGCCCAGCCCGAACCCGGCCCAGCCCAGCCCATGAACAGGTCTACTGTGCAACTATGCTTTGAAGTAAAAACATTGTATCTGTAACTACATTTTTTATGATTGGATTACTTAAGTGAAAAGATCAATTAAATTTATGTTTTTATGTATAATGTATAATATTTTTTTTTTAATTTTCCCCTTGTTTGAAATCTAACATATCAGTCATTATTGAGGGCCAGTTTGAAACTGTTTTCTGCAATCCCGAAAGCAACTTTCAGCCAAAGCATGGAGAACCTTATTTTGGCTGAATTTGGCTGAAAGCTGCTTTTAGGGCTCCAAAAAGCAGGCTCAAATGCACAATGATAAAAATCAGATTATAATCATGAAAACATTGGAAAAATACTTAAAACTACTTCTAAAAAAACCAAAAAAACCTAGCTTTCCCTAACAGCAATCCCAAACTAACCCTGATTCTCATTTGATTTGTTAGATTATTATTGGGGTAATTCACTAACAACGATTGAAATCAAATTAATTAATTAATTGGTTAAATTAAATTTAAATTTTTTTATGGAAAATTAAATTTAAATTGACAAATTACAAATTGTGGATTGATTTGTATTAGTTAGTTCGATTGATACACGCATTAGTATATGCATTATAATTTTATTTAATATTTAGTGTTTCTTTTAGGAATAAAAAGGTAAAATACATATATTTAAATAAAATAATTAATTAGATATAGAAGGAAAAGAATATGTATTTAAACATAGTAGTTGTCCAAATACATTTTCTCTCCGCTCATGCCCTCTTAATATATTATAAAAAATACATTTTTATACAAAAATCATTTTAATTTCTGTTAACATTATTTAAATATTTGTTGTTACATGTTTAAATTATTTAATTAATTACATTCATTTTCCAAAAAGTAATTACAAATAGTCAGCGTCAGATTTGAAATCTACACAAATCCACGTGTCATGATTCCACAAGTCCATGCAAGAGCCACAGGCCAACATGTCAAATAGAAGGACACGTGGAAAAAACTGATTGGTCACAAACCTTATCCAGGTTACAAAAATGATGGATAAGGCTGTGTTCTTAGCCGAGAACCAATCTACATCACAAAAACACACTCATCAAACCAAAAAATATAATTCACAAAATCATTCGTTCATATTAATTCCACCCACTTGATTAATTTGCAGAGAGAGAAAGGAAGAGAGAGAGAGAGAGAGAGGATAATGGCACAAGCTATGGCTTCCATGGCTGGTTTGAGAGGAAACTCTCAGGCTGTAATAGAACAGCAGCTCAATGGTGGCTCAACCCGATTTAACATTGCTACAAACACTAGGCTAGCCACTTATAGGCCTGGTTTAACTGTTAGAGCTCAACAATCTGATCAGCAGCCTGATCAATCTAGCCGCAGAGCCATGTTGGGTCTAGTTGCTGCTGGTTTGGCTTCTGGTTCTTTTGTTCAGGCTGTTCTTGCTGAAGCCAAACCGATCAAGGTCGGACCGCCCCCTCCTCCCTCTGGCGGACTCAGTAAGTGAATTTTTTTTTTTTTTTTTTTTTTAAGTATACCTGATTACTCTATTCATATTCATGTTCAACTTTTTATCGACTAATAATAAAATATGTAGTCTGATTGTCATATTAATTAATCAATTACTTTTAATATTTCAATTTTTAATTGAAAATGAGCAAAATTGGACCATATTTTATACTATTGAACTGCATTTTTTATTTATTTTTGAGAAAGAAAAAGTCTCCTTAATTTAATTTAATTTAATAGAATACGTTGGACCAGTTTCCGCAGTCTCGAAAGCAGTTTTCAGCCAAAGCAAGGGGAATTTTATTTTGGCTGAAAGCTGCTTTTGGGACTGCAGAAAGCAACCTCAAATGCACAATTAGTAAAAATCAGATTGTATTCGGAAAAGCACTGGAAAAATACTTAAAACTACTTTTAAAGAAAGCAATGAAATCTAACTTTTTTTTATAACACTTTCACTAACAACAATCCCAGACTGGCCCGTAATTCAATTTTACTTATCATCTTTTATTTTTAACTTAAAAACTTTATACTATTGAGAAACATTACAAACTTTTATTTGTGGACTTTTACTTGAAAAATTGGACAAGATTTTCTTATACTATACAACATCGGACTTGTCTTCCATGATAAACCGTGTTATTGTGTCAGAAATTGATGCCGTTTACATTATTATTGGCAGATGGGACATTAAATTCAGATGAGCCAAGAGACTTGGATCTGCCATTGAAGAACAGGTTTTTTCTGCAACCAAAAACACCAGCAGAAGCAGCAGCAAGAGCAAAGGAATCAGCTAAGGATATTATGGGAGTGAAAGCATTCATTGACAAAAAAGCTTGGCCTTATGTTATTAATGATCTTCGTCTTAAAGCTGAGTATCTTCGTTATGATCTTAACACCATTATCTCTTCTAAACCCAAAGAGGAGAAGAAATCTCTCAAGGAACTCACTGGCAAACTCTTTGATGCCATTAGTGAGGTAATTTTTTCTTTTTTTTTTAACTATTTTCTGTGTTGGGTTTGTGTTTAATTGTAGTAATTTTGGTGTAAAGACCTTTTCACACTTTTACTCTTTCATTTCATATCCTAGCTATTACCCTATTGCCCCCATGGTTATTGAAATAAGCTCTAATATAATCCAAATTTTATGAAAAGTGGCGAGTGATCCAATAAAATTATTAACGGAACATGACAAAATATGTTTCTTTCCATTAATTTTGGATCACATTGATTTCAATTTTAATAGTTGTGGAGGCAAAAAGGAAATATCAATAAGACAGAGGTCAAAAGACCAAACCGTTAATAGGACAAGGCCAAAAAAATCTTTAGATCTTGTAATTTTTTAATAATATAGCTTCTAACTAGTAAGCCTTTCAAGCATACTTCTCCCTGTTTGTTGATTAGCGCAGCATCATCCATGTAATGTAATTCTCTTGGATGTTGTTGAGCTAATTAAGGGCCAGTTTAGGATTGCTATTAGTGAAAGTGCTGTCAAGGAAAGTTAGGTTTCTTTGCTTTCTTTAAAAATAATTTTAAGTGTTTTTCCAGTGCTTTCCTGAATACAATCTGATTTTTACCAATTGTGCATTTGAGATTGCTTTCTACAACCTCAAAAGCAGCTTTCTGCTAAAGTAAGATTCCCCATACTTTTGCTGAAAGCTACCCTAAACTGGCCCTAATAAAGTGAGATATTTGTCGGACAGATTTGTTAGTCAATGATTAAATTATTGGAATATTGTGAATGAAAAGGCCAACTAAGATCAGATTGAGATGCAAAAACTTATATAAACAAAAAGTAAATACTGTAACTTTTTCTTATATCTGATCAAATACATCACTGCATGTGTGCTTAATCTATCTAATTTATGTCTTCATATATTTTGCGTTCCATTTGTTATTGTGTTTTTTTCTTGTTTCAAAATTGTTGAAGTAGTGTATATTTGTTGACAAAATTAGACCTTGCCGATTGATTCTGCAAGGTTTTCCATTATAACAATGTGTTTTCACTCATTATGTGACATATTATCTACCCTTTTAGTAACGATTGCATTAGAAAAAACGACATTAACAGATTCTCTCAAGAGAAACTTGAATATAAGACATTTTAAGATATAAGAGATAAGACAATTTGTGTCCAGGAATATATACCATGTTAGAAATTTATAGAAAAATAATATAATAACAAACTTAAGTAGATTGATAGGGACCAAATGTAATTATAAGGTATAAAACTGAGAGGTAAGACAAGACAACTTTAGGAGATTATAATTATTTATGATAGAAAAATTAGTTTATTAGAAGGGCAAAAATATGACTTATTCTCTTAATTTGATTATTAAAATCTCCATTTTTTGAGAAATTAATTATTGGATTTATTTTTGTTGTTTTCAGTTGGACCATGCAGCAAAGGTTAAGAGCACCCCAGATGCAGAGAAATACTATGCTCAGACTGTGTCTACTCTGAATGATGTTCTTGCTAAGATTGGTTAATTACGTGATTTCGTTTTATGTAATTAAGCTTTTGTTAATTACTTTTGTGCAAATGTATTTGGAATTCAAACAATTGTCTAGTAGAGGAAGAGAGATAATAAGTGCTTTCTTTACTTCTTTTTTTCAATCTGAACCATACAGATGTATATTTTTATAGCAGGTGAAGCACTTTCAATAACTCTTTTTTTCCATTCACAAGGTTTGAATCCCAAGCTTTGCTTAAAGGAAAGGAGCTCTTTACCACTACAACCAGCCGTTATGGATATTGATGGACTATTTATGTTTATCATGTATTTTTATACTTTATTTTATTTTATTTATATATATTAATTCCACTAGCTTATGGCATGCACAGATTTTTATGATATGTATTAAATTTAAAAATTTCAGTTTTAATTAATTATTAATTTCTTAATTAGTTGTATATAAATAATGAATAAGAAATAACATAGATAAAGCTAAAATACAGAATAATCATTTTATAACAAAAAAAAAAAAAGTAAACTAAAAAGGAAAAAGAATAATAAAAACTCCTAAAAAAGGAGAATTTGTCACAATCATCTCTAAATTTTCATTTTTGTTAAAAATAATTATATATAAATAGATATGATAAATTTGAGTAATATGTAAAAGAAAACATTTTATTTTAACAAATTAAAATTTTTAGAAAATATAAAAAGTAACATGTGTCCCCAATGTCTATTCTTTCATATTAATATATAGTAGATATAAATATGAATAAAATATAGAATAAACTATTTTTGTAATAAAAAAAAAGGAAAAAGTAAACTAAGAAAGAAACAATAATAAAAATCCTAAAATAAAAGAATTTATCACAATCATATCTAAGGATTCATTTTTTGTAAAAATAATTAGATATAAATAAATAGTAGAAATTTTAATAATATGTTACAGATTATTTTATATTTTAATAAACTAAAATTTTTAAAAAATCTAACGAATCGACACGTGTCCAAAATATCTATACCTTTATAATATATAGATTATATAGATAGAGCTAAAATAGAGAATAAATTTTTTGTAACAAAAAAGCAAAAAGTAAACTAAAAAGGGAAAAATAATAAAAATTCTAAAAATTTAAGAATTTGTCTCAATCATCTCTAAGCAATCATTTATGGTAAAGATAATTTAAAATAAATAGATATGAGAAATTTTAGTAATATGTAGCAGACTATTTTTTATTTTAACAAATAAATTTTTTAAAAAAGCCTAAGGAATTAACACGTGCCTGATTGTTTACTCTTTTATATTATATAAAATTATACAAAATATATGACCAACCCTATCTTTACGCTACGGATTTGAGCAAATCGAGCAGGCACTTGGACCTATAAACATGTCTAAATTTTGAACTCCAAAAATTTAGAGCTCCTCTGAAATTCCTTCCCATTGCTATATTCTCAGATTGAAAATGTAATTAAAACATATAACAAATTGTTGTGAGAAATAAATAAAATGCACATTGTTCCTTAGATAAGAAATAATTCCATAATAAACTTCTAAAGTCAAATTACATTATCAATGTTGACTCAGGTCAATATACAATCTGTATATTACCATTTACTACATAATTTTAACGAAATTTTTATATGGTAAACTTTAACCTTAATATGTTAAAAAAAATAACAGAATCAGAAGAAAAATCAAAATATTCCCTCTGGCAGACTTCCATATATAGAGATTATTATTATGTTTGAATTGGAAAATATATACTTTTATATGGGAATTTTTTTTTTTTTTTTTTAAAGTAACAGAAAAGCATAAAACGCCAATATGCAAGCATTTATTTTCCACAGTGTGTAAGAAAACGGGCAAAAATCAGACTGCAGTTTTTCACATGCAAAAAAAAGTTTTTATTGGGCAAAGAAGAAAAACAAAATTGAAAAAAAAATTGTTGGGGTGAAAATGAAGACAAAAAAATTTGTTGGGGGTGCTGAGCAAAGCAACCAAATCAATGAATAATTACAAAAAATACTTCACGAGAAGGAAATGGTATTTGTCACTTTGGACTGAAATTACGGCATAAGTATCAGAAATACCCCTCATTTTCACATTAAAGTTGAATTTTATTTCTAATATATAAAATGGTTTAATAAATATTCAATGACTAAAAAGGAACTAATTTTATATGTTAAAAATAAAATTTAATATTTTTTTTACTAATATTATGGGTATTTTTAAAATTTATGCCTCTAACATAACATTTGGCATATTTTAGATATTCAGATTTTCTTTTACTAAAAAAAACTGTCAAATAAGAAATTATACACAAATTTCCAGTGGACAAAATCTCAAAATTGAGGAAAACAGAGTATGAACACCTTAAAAGGGGTTAATTTCACTCAGGTAGACCAACTATCTCCCTAATCACAGTTTGGTATATCAACTACCGTTTTGCACATTGTAGTACCCCAACTTCTAGGTGACCTTCTATTGTGGTACATGTGACCTGTTATTGCAGGTTAACTGTGCCACGTCAGTATTTTGTTGGTCTTAATTTCACTTATGGTATACCAACTATCTCCCTAATCACAGTTTAGTATACCACTTTATACGTATTGTTTTATTTTATTTATTTTTTTTAAATAACAGAAATATATAAATCAAAATTTTTTCCTTTTATTTTCTTTGATTTATATATTTTTGTTATTTTTTTTTTATAAAAATAAAATGAAACAATATGTATAAAGTGGTATACCAAACTGTGATTAGGGAGATAATTGGTATACCATAAGTGAAATTAAGCCCAACAAAGTGCTGACGTGACACAGTTAACCTGCAATAACAGGTCACATGTACCACAATGGGAGTTCACCTAGAAGTTGGGGTACTACAATGTGCAAACGGTAGTTGGTATACCAAACTATGATTAGAGAGATAGTTGGTAATCATAGTTTGGTATACCATGAGTGAAATTAAACCGCTTAAAAGGTTCGTTCTTTTTGGATTTTGTGTGATTATATCCGATATCTCAATATTCCATCTTATTTCAAGAAGTTTAAATTTAATCAAATGTAAAGCTAGAAATATTAATTAAAAAATTGCAGCCAAAAAAGAAACAATTATATTTTACCATTTTTATCTCAAGACAATATAATAATAGAAATAGATGAAAAATTAAATGCCTCACAATATATGTCTAAATACATCCAACTCTTTTTGTTTGTTGTTTCTTTCATCACTCTCGCAAACTTCGAGAAAACGGGTGTTACTGTAATACTCTGACTTAACATGTGCACGAGAGACATGACCTGTTTCACAATGAAAATTTTCGCTTGGATCACTCATACATAGATCACAATAGAATATTTCCCCGGCACAACACGTCGTGGCAATTCTTTGTTTTGTTCATTTCAATTTTGAATTTTCTAATGGGTCAAATGTGTGATTATCAATGTTGTGAAAACCGGACCGGACAGTCCGGTTCGACCGGTTTTACTGCGAACAGGCCATGGATCCGGTCGGTTTGATTAAAATCACCGGCCAATGTTTGGTTTTGATTCGGTTTGGTTTGATTCAAACCGAACCGAATCAAAAAATAAACATAGAAAATTATAAAAACCAAAATCAAACCAATATACATTTGGTTTGAATTGAACCAAACTAAACTAGTTTGGTTTGGTTCGGTTTCAAACCAAAATTTTCTAAATTTTAAAATTTAAATCAATTATTATTAAAATTTAAAATTGATGAACTTTTAGGATATTTCATGAAGTTATTTTGAGTATTAAACATTTGAAACTTGTGTTTGATGAATTTATAAGCTTATTTATTTTTTAAATAATATTTTTTCCGAAAAAATAATAATCCGGTATAACTACCGGTAAAATCCGGTTGAACCGATTGTACCACATACCAGTAGCTTTACCGGTTTGATGTCCAGTACGGTTATGATAACATTGGTGATTATTTAACAAATTTAATTTTCTGTTAGCACAACAAAGAACTTTCATTTGTCGATAATGAGATGGAATAGGCCATTTTAGAAGCCAATTTTCTGTTTTACGGCCTTGTCACCATTGACCTCTGGGGCAAATTTTATGAAATTTTACAGTCTCCACCAGTGACAAAATGTTAAAGGAAGATTGCCTCATAACATTATCAAATCCCAATTTTGAATCCATCATTGATTGTAACACATAACAATCTCAATTCTCAAATACAAAATCAATAAAAATCACTCTTTTGTTGGGATAATAATAATAGTCAAATCATCAACCATATCCATATTCAAATGAAGCTCAACATAATGAGTTAAGAGTCTGAAAATGAAAAGCTTCTATATTCAACATAAGAAACATAAAGGATTACCAGCATTGTCCGGGCCGATACTTTAAACAAACTGGGCATAAAGGAAAACTAGAACAGAAACGGAAATAGAGAAACGAAACCTAGCATAATAAAAGGGATAGGGATACCGAATGGTAAACTGTAGTACAGAACAAACATTCGAGGCAGAACTTGAGCCTTCTGAATCTCAATTCAACCTCGAGCCTATGTTGTTAGCATAGAGGGGTTGGTATCTGGGCGCATTCCTTTCAGAGACACCAAAGTGCTGGAGTTGAGAACGATTTTGCTGGAAATGCTCATACCTTCTGGTGCAACTTCAGTATTGATTACGGTATTAGTTTTGGTATCGTATGAAATCAACTTTTCCCCGGCCACCCAGAGCCATAAGATCCCTTTTCGAATAAAAAGCGGGGTCGCTCTCTTAACATCTCTAGGATCTAAGCATCTCAAGGGATAAACAACCAGCGAATCTGCCCATGCTGACTGCCTGTGATCTTTCAACGTCAAGATCTGCAGGTTTTTATTCCTTGTATCAATGGTCCCAATCCCAAGGCACCCCCCAACATTGAAGGCTCGAAGATCACCCAAATCTGAGAAAACCGATATTGGCAAAATTGCAGTTGTGAAAGTATCAGTAACTAAGTCAAGACTATCAACCTGCACATAATAGAAAAAGAAGGTTGTGACTAGTTTAACAAAGTGAACAGCTTTGGTTGTTGTCACCATCACAAGTTTTTTGTCTAGACAGTCCGGTGCTACTAGATCAGGCATTTCGATCTGTTTCCATGCAAGATCACCATGGTCGACGATAGCAAGAACCTCACATTTCTCTCCTGAAGACTGATCTGGGTTAGGATATAAAGAGACTACTTTATACTCGTCCGTAGACTTGACATAGGCGAATGACATGGCAAGACTATTCCTATAGGGATCAGGCAAATCGAGTATTTGGCGGGTTGCTGGGTTCCTGATAAAGTACTTCGATGACACAAGAGTACGCTGCAGTGATAATCCACGGCAATCACACATCGTGACATACACATCATTGACCAGGTCATAAATAGCCGGAGTAGCCAGACTACTTGGGAGTATCATATCTCTGTAGACATAACCAATGGAAAAACGTTGGCCTCTGCGCAAGTGCTTTTTGATGAACTTTGGATCCTCAATTATGTACCGCCAGTCACGGCACACACTTTTGATCCTCAGTAGACTCTCCACTGATAACCATGTCAAGATTTCAAATACCACATCAAGGGGCAATATCGGCGCAGCCATTGCTTCTCTGTTAGCCGATCTTTTTCTCCTTTTTGTATATTGCTGTAACACCATTACCTTAAACATTAAAGTAGACAAGTTAGACAAGGGATCTGATACCTTGTATCACTCAGAACTATATAAACTGTTTTGTCTATAAAATCACATAATACAAGAAGTTAGCTTGCACAAAAACTTTGTAGCAGAAATCAAACATGCAAAAGAGAGCAAATTAACAACAAAATTCTAGGATCACTGATGCATTTAAGCAAAGGAGAAAGAGACCCCAAAAATTGAGAGAAAGGGAGGTGGATGAGTTGTATGGGGATGGAGAGGGGGAATGCGTGCATGGAACAGGGAACAAAATGAAGGTATGCATACCTTTCCGATGAAACGCAAAGGCAAGAAACAATTGCAAGAAATGAATTTGAGATGCCGGTCTTCTCTAGTTTCGCCCACTTTTTATAATAAAAAGCAAGTACCCTTTTTTCCCTAAACCTCCTGTCCACAAAACGACAGAGGACGCGTAATCCGCAGCGCATACCACCTGGTTGCTATTTTCCATTTGTGCATAAATGCGCTTGACAAATTTGGATTCCTTATATATATGTATATATGTATATATGTATATGTATGTGTATGTCATTTGAACGTCATATATTCGCAGAAACTACAAGCAGCAAATATTTTTGTTGTTCGACATGCATAAGATTCAATTCTCCTAATAGGAGAAATTAAAGAATATAAGACATCTAGTTATTTCAAATTATAATACTGAAAAAATACAATATCTATTCAAATATTTTGCGAGTTGATTTTAATATATTATAGTAACTACCAAAGTTTAATTTTGTGGTAATATGAGTAACATTTTGTATTCATTTTTGAATTTATTCTCTTGAGTTTTCTCCATAAATTAAAAGCTCCTATTGTAACCTAGAACCGGAAGTCCAGAACTCTAATAAATAGCAGATTATATTTATTTTTCAACCAAACTTTTACGATTTATCTCAGATTTGTTGAGAATAGCTGTCTATAGACAGAGAGTAATTTCCATACGGCTCTATGGAAAGAAAGGTAATGTTCAGGATATTCATATTCCACGTTTTCTCTCATTTTAACAATCTGTATACCATATAAAACTGACCTACAATCACATTAGACACCTGACAACTAAACAATAACACCACCTTTGACCATTGTGAAATAAGTTGCTTGGCCTTTTGCTACATCACTAATAATCTTGACTCAGCTAATATTTTCATACACACGCACACACATGGAGAAGTTTTAACATCCATTTTCTTCACCTATAGAATTAAGTTTTGTGATAATAAGTTATGTAGAAGGAGAGTTGATTTTGTTTTGCTTAATTTGGTATCTATTTGTATTTGGTCTCTCAACAGAAAAATGATCTTGACACCAAATTGAATATCTCGAATTTATAAACTAGAAATTCATGGGCAGTTTTCATCATTTTCTAGATAAGCCACATACCTTATAAAACTCAAATGATCACTCGTCTTAACTATCTTTATACCATATAAACTTCGTAGCAGTATATCATATATATTCCCAATAGCCAAATATTACCTTTTCATTTGTTGAAACCTTATAAGGTTAGTGACTCAACCCATCCAAGGTCACTAATAACCTTAAATATCAGCTTTCATTTATTAACATAAAAATATATAAGATTAGCATCCAAAAACATTTTTGCAAAAAGTGTTGAAGGTGTTGCTAAGTTCATGACAGCAAAAAGGAGAATATATTCCAGCTACAAAATTTAGTTGCAAGTATTAAAACTTGGTTAACTGCCTGAAGATGAAAAATGGCAACAACAATAATTGCTACAAAAATGATAAAGAACAATTATTGGAGCCAAATATTATGGGCAGAAATAACATTTTGCTGCCAAAATTTCTATAGCCAGCAATGATATGTTGCTGTCAAAAATGTGTTGTTAGCAGCAGCAGCAAAAACTTCAACTGAAGAAACGAAAAAAAGGAGAAGTAATAATAAGAATCACTAAAGACAAGTTGAAAATACACTAACTAGAGCCTAATCCTCCGAAGACAATAGTTTACAGCTGTTATAGGTTCAGCCACAAACAATTTATCCTCTTATTCTTTATGGTGCCTTTTTCTTTTCATTTATGTTGCAAACAATACCTTTAACAGCATACATATACACCACACAAACACATACATACCACATATAGCCATTTATTCCAATAATCCAAGGTATATGAACACAAGCATACAAATGGAAAATAAAATTGTAGAATTAGATGGAATACCTGTATTTACTAGATGTATAAAATGATAGATCTGTCAAAGACATGTCTATTCAATGTCTGTACATTATCCCTGCAAGATAACTACATAAAGATATGGTAAAGAGATATTAGCAAAATGCCAAACACTGTACACCTTTTCTTTATTATTATTTTGAATTTCAACTCAAAATCACACAGTTTTTATTTTTTTAATATGACTTACCTTATTGGTTTCTTTATATTAAAAGAAATGAATTAGTGAAATATATTTCATCATGTCCTACAAACCATGTCACCAGTGATAAAGATTGGAAGGAAACAACAATTTTTCAGCAGTAATAGCTGAGTAGCAATATCTGCCGATCTGAACAAAGATAGAAGCTGTAGATTTAACAGAATTTCACTTGACAGGGAAAAATCTCCAATGTGAGAACCGCTTCTGCAGCATAAAACTCGTGATCATCAAACATATACATCATGATCAGGAGTACAAGAGGGAAAAAGAAAAAGAAAAAACATTGTACAAACTATTTGTCCCTTGAAAGAATCATATCTGGAACTTCTTAATTCTAGGAATATAATATTGATGTTCATACTTCATAGTGAAATTACTCTCAAATCGAAATAGCCGGGAGTAGGGGCCATCCTTACGAAAATCACTTTGTACCTTACTGACTGGACATGTACCAGGAAAAGCTATTACAGAAACTACCTTTCAAACCAGGCTGAAGCTATAATTATATAATCTGCAATTTCAACATCATATGTACCACCAAAGCTGGTTGCCTCCTCTGTGTGTTAAATGATGTTTCTTTGTTTTATTCTCTTCCATCCCCTATCGTTAAATATTGAGCTACCAATAAAAATTAATTGGATATCTCATTTCCAGAGGATATTAACAGCAAAAACATTTCAAAAATTATTTGTCCCTTGGAGGAATAAAAAATGCGGAACTACTTTTAAGGTTTAATTCAAAGAATACAAATATTTGATGTTCACAAATGCCAATGTTCATACTGAAATTCTAACTTAATTACACTTAATTAGTTTGCTTCTCACTAGGAAACATTTATTATAAGGCCTATTAATGCAAGTTTTTGAAAACAATATAATCTTCAGTAATGCATAACAATAAATAATCTTCAGTATACATATACAGCAAAAAAATTGACAATTATAGCAAACACATCACAGGCAACAACAGGGGTGCCTGTAACTGCTGCAATTACACCTATTTAACCAAAATAAAGTGGTATATATCAAGTAATAAAGTCTAATTAGTCATTGATTCTCGAGGAGAAGCGAATTGGAAGCAAAAAGCTTGTCAATTTTAACAGATAGTAGCTTATAAACGATAATGAGATGAAAACCTACCTCGCCGGTAGCAATGGCGCGAAACTGAAGTAATCGGCACAATGCAAATGGAGTAAGCTAAAATTGGCTGCCAATGGAGGCGTAAGCAGCGGCCGCTGGAGGACATCTTCAGGTAGCAAGTAAATCTGTCGGAGTGTGGTGGCTTCAACGAAAGCCGGTGGCGAGGAGCTTGGCGTCACCGATGGGAGCTGGTGGGCGGATTGTTAATTAGGTTACTCTTAACTTTTTTTAATTTAAGAATCGAGTTTGACTGAAGTCAAATTTGAGTTTGGAGCCTTTCCATCTTTTTAGGCTATTTCTAGCATGGATTAAAACATACGTAGTCCCTAGTTTTTGTTTTTCTTACATATTAAGACCCACTTTTTTATATTTTTGGATGTTGAACCCCCAACTATTGGTATAAAAGAACTTTTTAGCCCCTGTGTTATCATCGGTTTGCGCTTTTAGCCCATATCCTATTGATATTTTTCTTTTACTCCTGTGGTATACAAAAATGTTCCAAAATGGCCCTAAAAAAGCATATTTCGTCAAATTCCGTCAATAATTTTATTAACAGAATATGCTCTTTGGACTCATTTTGGAACTTTTTTCATACCACCGAGAGTACAAGGACAATATCAATAAGACAAGTGCTAAAAGATAAAGTGATGATAACATAGGAGCCAAAAAGGTATGATAGCAGGGAGTCCTAAAGCTTACCGCGTGCTTCACATGGCCAGTAACCACGTCAACACATCAACCACTTGCCTTATAGCTCTTCTCGCCTTCACTCGGCCGCCAAAGAATATAAAGCCGGCTGAATCAAAGAGAGGAGCCCGGGGAACGCCTGTTCAAACAACTTGTGCCCTAATTAGGTTTTCTGTTTCAAAAGACAGGAAGGCTGATCTCTACTGTACCCCTGTAAGGACGCAATGTTGTACCAGCAATAGGTGCTGTAGGGACAAGAGCAGGGTGAGTCTGCCACCCAGATATGCCAGAAAGGGACCAAAAAGCAGGCCACACCCAACCAATGAGAGAGGACCGTACATAACGGCTTGACAAGGCCACTCGGAACAAACCTGTATAAAAAGGGGCAACGAGAAACCCCCCAGGTATCTCTTTCAAAAACTAAAATATTTCATTCTTATTCTCTATTCCTATCTTTCAATTTTCTGACTTAAGCATTGGAGTGGACCCAAAGGTCACCCGGTCCTTACATTTTCTTTCTTCCAGGCATTCGGTCTTCACTCAAGGCGAGACGGCCTTCCCGTCATCTTGGATCGCGTGAAGTCAAACTTCTTCCCCGGAGCTATCAATTTGGTGCGGTGAGCGTGGACCCGCTGAACAACAATGTCATCGAGCTCAACGACTTCATAAACTATTTCAGCAGTCCTTCCTTCTCAGGGAGGAGGATTACCACCACTTTCAAAGATTATGATGCCCTTACCCGCAGCAACTGTTACCCCTAGTCCATCAACCCCTTTCACCACAACCTTGGGTAGCAGTAGTAGTTTTGCTAGTGCTGTACTGGATCGGATTGCCCGGAATTATGGGATGAGTCCAGCTGATCAGAACGATTTCCGACGAGCTGTCTTACAAATGTAGGAGCAAAGCATGGTAGGGTCCTTGTTGAGTAGCAATACCCCCATCTCTATGGTGAATACATTACCGGAACCTATTTATAACCCAAACACTATACGAGCCCTTTTCCCTATTTCTGAATCTGGGATTTCTGTCATACGTTCGGAAGGCCCCAATATGACTAATCCCACAGGCATAAGGATAGGTGGCGGACGAGAAGCTGGTGGATCTCAAGTAGGAGGCGGTCTACCTACCTTTGGCTGGATGCCCGCACCAGCAGGAGATCAGCCGCCTATCCTGCAGGTAAACCCCAACATGGCAGCCCAAGGAAGCATTGGCCCTCAGATGCTAGTCCCTAATTCCTGGTATGGAGTACCCCAATCTTACCCGCCTCATTTTGCGCAGTCATACCAAATGCCAACCCTACCTCAGACACCTAGCTTCCTTATTGCAAGTTCCACAGGGCCAAGGGTCACCACATGGACAATTGTCGAGTCCTTGCTGCTGAGGTAGACCTGCTGATTAAGGCAGGAAAGTTTAGTAGATTTGTTGATGGTATAACATAACACACCGACAAGGACCAGGAGCAGAAAGACAAATGAGATGATGATGAACGCCCAGCTAAGAAATCTAAAGGGGTTGTTATGGTTATTGCGGGTGGACCCGAGTTTGAACCACCAAGTAAGAGAGCTAGATCCTCAACCCAACAGTTGGCAAACACATAGACGTCCAGTAGCCTGAACCACTCATTCTCAATCAACAGTAATGTGCAAGCACACCACGCAGACGCCTTGGTCATTGAAGCATTAGTGGAAGGGCATACGGTGAAGAGAATCCTTGTAGACACGGCAGTTCAGTGAACATCATCACCAAGAAGGCTGCCTGCCAGCTGGATATCCACCAAAGCAGAATACAGCCGGTGCATTCGCCCCTGGTAGGTTTAAATAGCCACTCGGTTACAGTCGTGGGACAAGTGACACTCACTTTAGAGGTGGGTGATAAACAGCACAGTTGGAGATCTGAGGAAGAATTCGTGATTATTGACACCCCACTTGCCTACAACATCATACTAGGAAAACCATTCCTAGTGGAGTCTGAAGCGGTTCTGTCCATCCGGTATTTGGCCCTCCAAATACCAACCACGGCGGGGATAGCAGTGGCGAGAGGAAGCCAACAGGCGGCTCAGAAGGCAAATCTAGCCTCCTTGAAATTAGAAGAGGTCAGTTAGGAATCAAAAAAACAAGATAGGGGCTAAGCCGGTGGATGAGCTTGAAACTCTTGTGATAGGGCCAGGAAGATCAGTCCAGATGGCCAAGGACTTGAAACCCGAGCTCAAGCAAGCGATCACAACAGTCCTCAGAGAGGAGTAGGAAACCTTTGCCTGGTGTATCAGTGACATTATCGGAGTTTTACCCGAGATAACAAAGCACAACCTGAACATAGACCCTGCCACCAAGCCAGTAGTACAAAAACGGAGGAAACATGCACCAGAAAGGCAGAGGGCAATCGAGGCAGAGATAAGCAAATTGTTGGATGCCGGACACATCGGGAAGGTGTTATATCCCCAGTGGTTGGCAAACGTGGTCCTGGTGAAGAAACCAGGAGGAGCATGGAGGATGTGCGTGGATTTCACAGATTTGAACAAAACTTGTCCAAAAGATAGCTATCCTCTTCCCAGCATTGACCAGTTGGTCGACTCAACGGCTGGGTATGCAATATACTCATTCCTGGATGCAAAGTCGGGATACCACCAGATTCCAATGGATCCGAAGGATGAGGAAAAAACTACATTTATCACGCATAAAGGCACGTATTGTTATCGGGTGATGCCCATTGGTTTAAAAAATGCAGGAGCAACATATCAGTGCCTGGTTAATGACATGTTCAAGGAGCAAATTGGAAAAACAATCGAAGTGTACGTGGATGATATGATCATAAAAAGCAAGGATGAGGAGAATCACGCCCAAGACATTCAAGAAGCCTTCAAAATACTGCAGAAGTACCGTCTCAAACTGAACCCAGAGAAGTATGTATTTGGAGTACGAGGAGGGAAGTTCCTAGGTTTCATGATCTCACAGAGAGGGGTAGAGGCGAACCCTGAGAAGATTAAGGCAATTCTAGACATGGTGCCCCCTAAAACGGTGAATGAAGTCCAACGCCTCAACGGCCGTATCAACGCACTAGGAAGATTTATTTCTTTCTCAGCCAAGAAATGTCTACCTTTCTACAAAGCAATCAAGAAAGGTCAGAAGTTCGATTGGGATGACGAATGCCAGGAGGCCGCCGTTGTTGAGTCTGCCAATTCCTGGTGAGATGTTATACTAATACTTAGCGGCAACAGACGAAGCAGTGGGTTCAGTAATGATTAGAGAAGAAGAGGGACAACAATACCCCGTGTATTACACCAGTAAAGTGTTAAGGGGGGCGGAGCTCAGATATCCAAGGATTCAAAAATTGGCCTTGGCAATAATTTCAGCATCCATTAGGTTACGGCCTTATTTTCAAGCCCACACGGTGATTGTAAGAACAAACTTCCCCTTGAAGAAGGTGCTCCAAAGACCGGATACTTCTGGCCGGTTAGCTGAGTGGGCCATCAGGCTCAGTGAATTTGATGTCCGCTTCGAGCCCCGATTGACATTAAAAGCTCAAGTTCTTGCGGATTTTATGGTAGAATTTACGGGGTTAGAGCCAAACCAGGCGCTAAAGGCTGAAGAATGGATAGTGTATATAGATGGAGCTTCGTCTCAGGAAGGAGCATGAATTGGAGTGCACATTGAAGGGCCTGAGAAAATAAAAATGTCCTATGCTACCAAGCTTGCCTTTCCTGCCACCAATAACGCTGCAGAATACGAAGCCATGATTAAGGGGCTGGAGCTCATCAAGGAAATCGCTCCAGACCGGGTGAAGCTACTAAGTGACTCGAGGTTAGTTTCTAACCAAATCAATAAAAATTTTGAAACTAAAGATCCTTGCATGTCCAGATACCTGGAGAAGGTACGATGCCTGCTCGAAGCAATTGAAAGTAAAGGCACCACGTGGAGAGTAGAGAACATCCCCTAAAATGAAAATGCTGAAGCAGACATGCCTAAGATTGGCAATCTTTAAATTGTCCATATGAAGTTCAAACCGAGTCTAGCATCAAAGCAAAAGAGGTGATGACAGCAGAAAAAGGGAAGATGGGTTGGATGGAACCCATAATGAAATACCTAGTCGAAGGATATCTACCCGAGAACAGGGGAGAAGCAATGAAGATCTCCAGGAAATCACAACGATATGCAATAATTGATGGAGAGCTTTACAAAAAGTCTTTTACTGACGCATGGTTGAAATGCATCACTGTTGAAGAAGGAGATTATGTCCTCCGAGAGCTACACGAGGGAGTTTGCAGAGCCCACCAGGCGGCACAGGCGCTAGTCAGACGTGTGAGACTGTAAGGCTACTATTAGGAAACAATGGAGGCGAATGCAACGGCCTACATCAGGAGATGCCATCAATGCCAAATCCATTCGAAAAAATCCCACCTGCTGCAGCAGAGCAGAAGCCAATATTGACCGAATGGCCCTTTTCCACATGGGGAATTGACATCGTAGGACCCATGCCTGAAGCCAACAGACAGAGGAAATTCATTATAGTCGCGGTGGATCACTTCAGCAAATGGGTTGAAGTAGAGGCAACCACGACGATCACCCCAGAAAAAGTCATCTCCTTCATATGGGATCACATCATCACTAGGTTTGGGATACCCCACAGAATCATATCTGACAATGGTACCCAATTCACCTTAAGCAAATTTGAAGAATTCTGCAAAGGACTCAAGAGCATGCACAACGCATCGTCAGTAGCACACCCTCAGAGTAACGGGTAGACGGAAGTCACCAATAGGACCATAGGAGACGGAATCAAGAAAAGGCTGGAGAATCACAAGGGAGCTTGGGTCGATGAGTTAAACAACATCTTATGGGCTTACAGAACCACCCCAAGAAGACCGACTGGGGAAACCCCATTTGCCCTGGTATATGGAGTTGAAGCGGTAATCCCAGTCGAGATTAGAGCCCCCAGCGACTGAGTGCTCTACTACACAGAAGCTTAGAACTATATCAACATGAAATATCACCTGGACTCCTTGGAAGAGAGGAGAGAAAGAGCTTACATCCTGATGGCGGCCTACAAGAGTAAGGTGGCCCGTTACCACAATAAAAGGGTTAGGAAGACAATACTCAAAGAAGGTGACTTAGTCCTCAAGGACTCTACAGCATCACAGGCGAGGGAAGGAAAGGGAAAGCTTGGCGCAAAATGGGAAGGACCATACAAAGTTACAGCGGCAGTCGATCCAGCAACATACAAACTCCAGAGTCTAGATGGGAAGGAAATCCCACGAACATGGAATATTGCCAATTTAAGGCAATACTTCTCGCCTGAAAGTAGCTAAGAAGAAAAAAGGCTGCACTCTTTTTTCCCACTAATGGATTTTTTCCCACTGGGTTTTTTCCATAGTTGGGTTTTTAACGAGGCAGCACCTACATTTGTAAAGCTTAGTAGGGAACGCCCTCTAAGATGTACTTCAAGAAGATAAATAAAAATATCTTTCAAATCATGAGCAAATGAGCTTATTATAAAAACTCCCGTAAGGGGAGCTGGTCATAACCGGATGCGATTATCATAAAACTCCCACATGAGGAGCTGGTCATAACCGGATGCGATCATTATAAAACTCCGGTAAGAGTAGCTGGTCATAACCGGATGCGCTCATTATAAAAACTCCCACAAGAGGAGACGGTCACAATCGGATACGATTACTCTAAAAACTTCCACATAAGAAGTCGGTCATAACCGAATGGATACACTTGTGCAGGCTTGGCATAAGACTACAAGCATTAAAACCAAAACATAAGCCGGATAGAAGCCAAATAGAATCTTTTTATTAGAGAGATAATACAAACAAGGACCTAGCAAGGCCTTACAAAAAAAAATTAATTATTACAAATCAAGAGCGATCATCTGCTTCAGGAACGCTATCTCCTACATCTACCGGTTCCTCAACATCGGCTTGCGACTCGGTGTTCTCCCCATTGGGGCTATCAGCTGGCAGTTCATCGTATCGAGGAAACTCGACCGACTCCAAATTAAGGACCAGGTCAGGCTGGAGGGCTTGGCAGGTGGCTAGGACATGTTGACCATACAACTCTCCTAGAAGAACCAGCTTGTTGGTCGAATCAAACAGTACGGCCTCGTACTTGTCAACATCTTGTTTACGCGCCACCTTCTCATCCTCAAGCTGTTTCTTAAGGACATCCTGTGCTGCTTTCTCTTCCTTCAGCTGCTTCTGCAGGCGGTTAATCTCCTGCCCTTGTGACAAGGCCTTGCTTTTCTTTACCTCCAAAGCCGCCTGGGTTTCTTTCAGCCTTTTATCCAGATGGCTGGCCTTAGACAGGCGACTAACCAATTCCACTGCCCTAGAGATTCCCTGAAAAATGACAAGCTAAATGAATAAAAGAAAGAAGAAAGAAGGATTCAGCAGCACTAAGATGCTTATAGAGGTTAGATCCAGGAGGCACATAGAAGCCGCCGCATGATCGCCGAGTTTGCCATATTCTTCTTAATCAGCCGGCAGTAGGAACCCAGCCTTGAATTCAGCTTGAGCTGACGGATCCGTTACCCGGGCCCTTTGCTCTCCTCTTTCCCACAACCAAGGTGGAGGGGAAGACGACCAAGAAAAGGCAGTAGCCGCTCCAGAACCCTGACCAAACAAAAGTAATGATCCAGGAAAAAGGATTAGTAAGGAGCAATAATAATAGTAATATAAGGGAGAAGAGGAGACAAAAAACTTACAGGGTGAGGAACCGGCTCAGGACCGGTAGGAGCAGTCCTCTTTCTCTTCGGCCTTAGAAATGCCTGGTCCCTTGGCTTGTTCCCCCATGTCAGATGGAATTTCAGTCGGGTTGGGA
Organism: Euphorbia tirucalli; assembly: GCA_039660915.1. Classification (NCBI taxonomy): domain Eukaryota; kingdom Viridiplantae; phylum Streptophyta; class Magnoliopsida; order Malpighiales; family Euphorbiaceae; genus Euphorbia; species Euphorbia tirucalli. The sequence continues at coordinate 2,842,798 of CM077638.1, forward strand.
TGCAGCTCTTTTAGCAAATTCTTCTTCTTAGCGGCTATAACGGGGTTAAGAACGTCAGCTGCATTCATGCCTGAGAAAACAAGTAAATAGCTAAGCAAAGATAAGAAAAGATACCTCTTCTCATCACAGGTATAGGACCCGGATAATAAGTAAAGCCGAATCCTTCTCGCTCTACAAGCCTAATCCTCTCTAGGTAGGCATCTACAGCGACCTGCCAGGTCCACTTGTTAGGAGCTAGAGTCCTGAACTCCTCAAGAAAGATTCGTTCACCCAGCACTAAGCATTGGCGAGCCTTTCTTGCCCCACTAAAAGACCATTTTACAGGGAACGTATCATGGCCCTCCTTGGCTTTGATGAAGAAAAAGAAGTGTTTGAAACGCTTTAGGAAAGAGATCTGCTTTTGGAAGGTATAAAAATCCGCCTTCTTGGACAACTGATAATGGTCTTCCCCAGAATTCAGCTTAGGGGTAGCCAGCTTCCGAAAGAATGCGATATTTAAATCAAACCCCAAGTTTTCACACAACCAGAAGGTGGCGCAGATGTCTCCCCAGGAATTGGGATGGATTTGGGTAGGACAAAAGCCCCAGCCGCGGAGGATGTCGCAAATGCTGGATGGAAGGGAATAGGAAAAGCCAGAGCTGATTTGGTCCATGTATATGGAAAAGTAGCCTGGTGGAGGCTTATGGACTCGCTGGTACCCGGAAGGCAGCATAACCTGGCACTCACGCAGCTAGGGATAGAACTCCCTATAAAGTCTTATGTGTTCCTCGTGAGTTTCAGCAACCATATCCTATATACGAGGAGTCATCTTTTTAGCCCTAGTTCTACTGGGACTAGGTGGAGAGACTTCAGATGGAAAAGGATCCACCTGAACAGGACCTTCAGCAGACACTCCAGCAGACCTAGAAGGCTGAGCAGAAGTGCCCGCCTCTTCATTAAAAACAGGGGGTGCTGAATGGTGAGAGCTAGACTCTAAGGAGGTGGTTAGGTGGTACTCATTCCCTGAGGAGGAAGGAGGACTCGGCAGATTAGGAGTGCTAATTATTCGGTAGTCATCAGGATCTGAGGGATCTAGAAGGCGACGAGCCAGCTTAGCGCCGATGGTTTTGAAACTAAAACCCTGGGTAGCCTTACCTACCCTAGGGCGATTCCTAGAGTTCATCAATTCCCCAGATCCACCACTATTAGAGGAGCCTAAATCACTAAGTGTTATGGACGAACTCATTTCAAAGAAGGAGAAAGAAAATACAAGCAGCAAACCCAGAATAGTAAATAAGATGAACAGCCAAAGGAAGAGGAACAGGCGCAAAGAAAAACAAACCAACAGATTCAATAAAAAAAGGGAAATTCTTTGCAGAAATCAAAATCGCAATGCCAATAAGGGGAGATATGAAGAAGAATTTACTGGAAACGAAGGAAAGAAGAAACAAGTTGAGGATGCAGGGATGGAGGCGCAGAAAATTGCAGAAGGAGGAAACCCTAGAAGTTGCTGAAGCAAAGAACTAAAGGGGCGGCTCAGTTCTCCTTTTAAAGAAGATAGAGAAGGGGCAGGTGAAAGGACGCCTTCTGACACTGTTTAAATACGAGACATGTGTCGCCCCAATATTAGATGCATTAGTCCCAAGAAACTCCTCGGTTCCAGCAAACCTACCGCTAAAAATTAATAATAATAATAAACCCTTAAAAGAGTTTTAACTCATCATCAGGGGGGACTTCTGATAGCAAGGAGTCCTAAAGCTTACCGCGTACTTCACACGGCCAGTAACCGCGTCAACACATCAACCACTTACCTTATAGCTCTTCTCGCCTTCACTCGGCCGCCAAAGAATATAAAGCCGGCTGAATCAAAGAGACGAGCCCGGGGAACGCCTGTTCAAACAACTTGTGCCCTAATTAGGTTTTCTGTTTCAAAAGACAGGAAGGCTGATCTCTACTGTACATGTGTAAGGACGCAATGTTGTACCAGCAATAGGTGCCGCGGGGACAAGAGCAGAGTGAGTCTGCCACCCAGATATGCCAGAAGGGGACCAAAAAGCAGACCACACCCAGCCAATGAGAGAGGACCGTACATAACGGCTTGACAAGGCCACGCGGAACAAACCTGTATAAAAGGGGGCAACGAGAAACCCCCCAGGTATCTCTTTCAAAAACTAAAATATTTCATTCTTATTCTCTATTCCTATCTTTTAATTTTCTGACTTAAGCATCAGAGTAGACCCAGAGGTCACCCGGTCCTTACATTTTCTTTCTTCCAGGCATCCGGTCTTCACTCAAGGCGAGACAGCCTTCCCGTCATCTTGGATCGCGTGAAGTCAAACTTCTTCCTAGAGCTATCAAGGTATTTAGCCCCTCAGCTATTTGTAAATTACTTATATATGTATTATATATATTAGATGTTGAACCCTGTACTATTTGTAAATTACTTATATAAAAATGCACATACAATCAAGATAAAGCTAAATATTTTAGTAGTCCATAATAAGAATAGGAAAATTATCAAAAATACTTCATTTTGATTTTTGTTTTATGCCTATGCTTTGGTATTTTTTAAAATACGTTCAATTGATTTTAAATTTTACTTTTTTTTTTCTTTTTGATAAAATTTTAATAAGTTATTATAAGAATAATAGAAAGAAATGGGCTTAGTTATTGTTGGGTTGATCGTTGAATTGGGTTAATGAAATGAAGTTAGGAAAATTATCAAAAAATTTGACTGTTTTACGCTTTTCTTCTATCATCTTATTTCTTTATTTTTCTCCTTCATCTTTTATAATCTAAATTTAATTTCGTTATTTATCTATAAGTTCATTCATTCTTTCGTATTCGACTTTACAAAGTTTTTTCTTTTTGAAATATAATCAATATGCATATATATTTTCATCTTTTTTTTTTTTCCATTTTCGGTTTTTTGTTTCACAAAAGTATCATAAAAGTGTTAACACAATTCAACACATGATACCTTCATAATATTACTTATTATGCATTTGTTATACATTTATGATACTTTTATAGCTTCAAATACTATTATGATACGCTCGTGATACTATTATAATACATTCATGATACTGCTTATTATGTATTTATTATACATTCATGATATTGCTTATTATGCATTTATTATACATTTATGATACTTGTATAACCTCATATACTATTATGATACTCCTGTGATACTGTTATGATACTTTCATGGTATTGTTTACTGCACATTCATTATATATTTATGATACTTGTATTTACTCAAATACTATTATATTATGCTACTCTCGCCATACTATTATGATACCTTCATCATATTATTATAATACTTTCATGATACTACTTATTACACATTCATTATATATTTCTAATACTTGTATAACCTTGGGTACTATTGTGATACAATTACTATACATTCATGATACTTCTTATTATGCATTTATTATAAATTTTTTATATTTGTATAACTTTAAATACTATTATGATACTCTTGTGGAACTATTACAATACCTTCGCAAAACTACTTATCATACATCCATGATACTTATATAATCTCATATATTATTATGATACTGTTTATTATGCATTCATTAAAGATTTATAATGCAATCATGATACTCTTGTTGTACTATTATAATACATTAATGGTACTTTGTTGGTACCTTTTTGATACTTTTACGATATTGTGTTGATACATGTTTTAGTGCTTGGTTGTTGTTATATATGTATTTTTTATTATATATTGTGTTGATACATATTTTGGTATTTTGTTGTTGTTATATATATGTTTTTCAGCTATACATTTTGTTGATACCTTTTCGATACTTCTGTGATACTGTATTGATATATGTTTTGGTGTTTAGTTGTAGTTATACTCTTGTGATATTATTATGATAGCTTCATTACGTTTTTGATATAAAAACCGAAAATGGAACAAAAAGATGAAAATATTTAGGAATATGAATCCCATTTTAAAGAAAAAAAAGAAAGAAAAAATCGTTCTAAAGTCAAATGATAAAAAACGAACGGATTTAAAAATAAATGATGAGACATAAAAGTAAAGGAATAAGATGGAAGAGAAGAAAAACATATTTAATAAATTTTTAATAGTTTTTTTTGAAGTATTAAAAGAGAATTGATGTATTATGTTTTTGAGGAATGTGGTGTCTAAATCGGAGAATATATTTACCAAAAAGTTTTGGGGCAATTCCGTCAATTCGTCTGCCGCAAAAATTCCCAATATTTTCCCGCTCAACAAGCATGCGGTCCTTTTAATTCAAACCTCGGTTTCATCCATCCGTCCACGTGTGAATAAAATCAACGGATAATGATCGTAATCCGCGTGACTCCCATTGATTGGCTTTTCACCAATTCGCTGACCTATATATACAGAAATTTAATTATTCTCTGCCGCCCACATCAAAAACAACTCTCAGTTTCTCTTCCGTTTTTTATTCAAAAGTTCTCCGTACAACAACAGCTAGAGTCTGTACATCGAAAAAATGGCAGGAAGAGGTAAATCACTAGGTTCTGCGGCGGTGAAGAAGAGTACCTCGAGGAGCTCCAAGGCAGGCCTGCAGTTTCCCGTCGGTCGAATTGCTCGGTTTTTAAAAGCTGGCAAGTACGCCGAGCGTGTTGGCGGTGGATCTCCTGTCTATCTGGCCGCTGTTCTTGAGTACCTTGCCGCCGAGGTATTTTCTTAAACTTGTCCATTGCTTGATTTTCAGCTTATTTTGAGTAAGAAATCGGTGGGATTTGGATTGATCTGTGTTTAACATGTCTGGGGAAATTGATAATAGATTGCAATTTCATTCTCACTGGTTTGCCCTAATTCAGTTTTATCAGTTCTCAATTGAATCTTAAATGAAACAAAGCAAAGTAAAATTGCGTGTAACATTACGCTTGTTTTGAACGTTTTAGAATTTAGAGTGCAATTTCATTCTCATTGTTTTGCCCTAATTCAGTTTTACCAGTTCTCAATTGAATCGTAACGAAACAGAGCAGAGTAATATTGCGTGTAAGATTACGCTTATTCAAATGTTTTAGAGTGCAATTTCATTCAGCTTTAACAGTTTTCAATTGAATTTTGATGAAATTAGCAGAGTAATATTACAAATTTTCAAGCGTTTTAGGAGTATTTTTGACCTTACCTCTGAATTAATTCAATAATTGAGTATTGACTTGTGGGTGGTAATAGGTGTTGGAATTGGCTGGTAATGCAGCAAGAGACAACAAGAAGAACAGAATTGTACCCAGGCACGTTCAATTAGCGATTAGGAACGATGAAGAACTAAGCAAGCTTCTTGGCACTGTAACAATTGCTAACGGCGGTGTTTTGCCTAATATTCACAACCTTTTGTTGCCCAAGAGATCTGGCCCTGGCCCTGTTAAGGGTTCTGCTGATGATGAGTAAAATTGATTTTTCTTGTCTTATCTTTCAAAGAAGAGTTTTACACTGTGTAGGAAGATTTTAGGGTCTGAGCTGAACAATAGGTTCATTCATTGTAATCAATCAATTGATGAAATTAAAGGAAGTAAGTGATAACTTTTACATATGCTTTATTGTTCACTAATTAGATGAAATTTTGAGGAATTTAAGACATTTTCCTTGCTCTAATTCACTGAGAGACTAATCAAGCAATGATACTCTAATGAATGAAACAAAATATAGGAAAGGGGTTCAATTAATTAATTAGCCTAAGCATGGGCAGCTGGGCCTTGCGGTGTTGAATGTTGTTCTCTAGCTGCAGCGGTGGCGGAGACATAGTAAGCAACTGTGAAGAGTCCATGGATGAAACAAAGAATTCCTCCTATTGATAGAACTCTGTGGTGGGATATGCCGCAGGATTTTCGTGATCTTGAATTTGCCATTGTCCCTACCATCAACAGTGAGAATCCTATCGCCAATATTATCCTGTAATTGTTGTCACAGTAAGCATTCGTCGAAAATTTATTACATAAACATTCAGGTTAAGAGTTAATTAGTAGAAACATGTATCATATCTAACTGATTTGACCCAAAATAAAAAAAAAAAAAGAAAATGGTGAGTTTGGTCTTTAAACTTGACATTTAGGATTAATTTGATCTGAAAGGGTATGTAGGAATCAATTTGATTTTTCAATTTGGTATTTAGATCAAATCAATTTAAAATGACACATGATAATTTTTATTTGATATTTCAACTTGTTAAATTGGCTTGAAAAGCGGACGAAATTATTCCGAAGAACCAAATTTTACGATAATTAATTCTGACAACTGAATTTTGCAACCAAATTCACCAATTTATCCATAACTTTCATTATAAAATATGAATCATTGATTTGGAAGAAATATATAGAGATTTGTACCATGAGAAGACGAGGGAGGTAACAGCCAATTGCTTGTTAGGAGAAGCCTTATCAAAATCTTCCTTAGATGACACACAAAAGCACCCACCAGAGAAATTAGCAATGACATGAGCAAGAGCCATTAGCAAAGCTGCTGCCAACCCAAGTTTGAATGCCTGATAGCTTGGATCTCTGCATTCAAATATCCACATTCTCAAATGCTTCACCTATTCAACAAAATACCAATCATCAATATATGATTTTTCGCGACAAAGTACCCGCTGCCATCCCCAAAAGTATGATTTTATAATTCTAGGCTCAATTGAATTTCTCAACTCACCTTGTTCTGCGCTATTTCAGCTTCAATGCCGAGTACACCGGCTACAATATCCATAGCCATGATCAATAGGCAAACCAAAACGCCGACGTTTTGCGCCATTTTCCTCTTGGTGTTCTTCAAATTCTGTTACAGGGGAACCTGAGTTTTTAAGCAGCAGGGGGAAGATTGGATTAAGAGAAGAAGAAAAGGAATAAAGTGAAATTAACAAAGAACAATATTGATTAAGATTATTATTATCAGGTATGAGAGTGATTAGCTGTGATTCGGAATTAAAAGTTTCTTTTTTAATCTTTGCAAAATTTTCCTTTATTCTTTCTTTTAACTTGCGCTTTCCTCAAAAAAAATTCTGATTCCTTACATGGGAAACAAGGAAAGCAGGGTATCAGTATCACCGTTACTGCAACTCAACTTCATATATCAGATATCTGCATTATTCCTCTACAGCTACTAGCTTCATATTGAAAAGATTCTTCGATGTCCATTTCATTTGCATTACCACCGGCATTATCCTAATAGTGGAGCAATATGTAAGTCTTTTTCTAAATATTTATATGGCCACGAGACTTTCCAAACTTCATGTTTGAGCGACCTCTCGTACACTTAAATTTTATAAACTGGAATTCATTGTATAAAAATTTATCGGCTTATTAAAAAAGTTACCGACTTTTTTTTTTTATTGTGAAACTCCCTTTTGTTTTTAATTGTATTACTTTTAAAAATTTGATACATAAATCAAAGAGTAAATATTTTGATCATTAAAACATTTTTATAGTAACTTTTTGAGATAATAAAATTTTTATTAATTTATTATAATTAATATTAAATAATTAAGGGAAATTCATAAAAAAATATTATACATTTCTAAATAAGCAGACAGTGATTGTTTAGATTTGCATTTACCATATCATATACTCCCTTCATTTTTTATTATATGATGTTTTAGATTTTTTACTTTATTCTTTTTTATTTGACAATTTATATTATCAATGAATTTTTTACCATATTTTTTCATATTTGCCCTTATTTAAAATACGAGAGAGGTTCATTATTTAATGCAAAAAGTACTACATTAAGTTTTGATAATTAAGAAAAAATATAATTTTTGTATGGAAAATAAAGTTCTAGGAGAGAAGTATTGAAGATAAACTTATTATTTTAGTAATCTAATTAATACATCATTGATTTTAGTGCACAATTTTAAATATCATATAATAAAAACCGGAGGATACAGTGCAAAATCATCAAATTATTATTTTTTCTTTAATTAAATAAGATTACCATGCATTTTAACAATTTATTTTGCCTCCCGTAACCGTTAGAGGATAACGTCTCTTAATTAAAAAAAGATCCACGTGTCAGCTTGTGGGGACAATTGTCAATCAGACATGGCAGACGGCGATGTTCTGGAAGCAGCTCAATCCTTCTATTCAGCCATTTTCCAGAAATATACGATCCACCTCTACTCCATCCACAGGTGCAGATTAGGTGAACCGACGGAATCACGGTTTCCTTCTCTTACATCAACAAGGGGAACGGAAAGGAAGAAGCAAAACGGTTAACAATGTCCGTTTATTATCGATGGAAGACCTTCGACGACGACGAAGATCGTCCTGAGAAGCCTCGCCGATTTGGAGTCACCGAGATTCGAGGTCCTCAGTATTCTCTCTTGAGCCAGAATATGCTTCAGGTATACATTCTCCTTTCCATTTTTAAATTTAACTTATCTTAGTTAAATAATCACTGTCGCAGCGATTTGAATAAATGTAATGTGGATTTTGAATAATACATATCTTTTGAAGCATACTTTTTAGGAAATTGATTTAGTGATGTGCAAATTAGGAATTATTAAGCTTAGGAACTCGAATCTTGCATCTGATTTTGTGTAATCAACACTTACCTCAGGTTTTTAATTATTTCCACTGGTTATGATGACTTGATTGCTTCTCTTAGTAAGGATTTAAGTAGATTCCGCATTTAATCTGCACGATGTTGATTAATTTCATATGTTTTAATGCTTGAATTAAGTTATGTTTGTTTGATTTCTTTGATTGATAATGAGGTCCTGTTGACTCTAGGTCTGGTAAATGTAATATACCTTCTTGCTTGAATGGAATTTGGATTTGATAAGACCGACTTGTTTGAGTCTTTTCCTGTACTTTGATCATGACATAGTTTTTGTACCCAGCTGACCAAATTATAAACTATAATGTGCCTGAAAAGATGATGCAGTCTGAACTTCTTTTCATTATGTTCTTACTGTGCCATGTTTGGCAGGATATTTTTGAGTCTACGGGGCAATTTGTTGACGGGCTGAAGTTCTCTGGAGGTTCTCACAGTCTTATGCCCAAGTCTTTTGTTAAAGAGGTGATTGATTTGGCACACCAGCATGATGTATATGTCAGTACAGGTGACTGGGCCGAACATTTGCTTCACAAAGGTCCTTCAGCTTTCAAAGAATATGTGGAGGTGAGGCATTTGATAGAGTTTTGGTACTATAGTCTAGTATGTTCTGTAGTAGCTGTAATGTAATATTGACATTCTCATACTTGGCAGGAATGTGGAAGGATGGGGTTCGACACAATTGAGCTTAATGTGGGGTCTCTTGGCGTTCCTGAAGAGACCATTTTGAGATATGTGCGCTTAATTAAGAGCGGTGGTTTAAGAGCAAAGCCTCTGTTTGCTACCAAATTTAAAAAGTCTGATATTCCAGCTGGTGGTGATAGAGCATATGGGGCTTATGTGCCTCCCAAACCTCAAAGCTCTGGTAAGGAATCAGCATATTATCGGTTAAGTTTCAGGACCTTACAGGGAGATAATTTATTTATTATGAAAGGATTCCTTCCACATATTTGCTACGATCTGGCGCTGTTTTTTAAGATCTCGTAATGCTTAAAAAGAAGAAAGTTTGATAAATGAAACTGGGGTAACTAGTACTTGGATGATGATATGTCCTCAATTATGAGTTATGCAATGGGGTATGACTTCCTCATATGGATAATTCGACATCACTTCATAATATATTCTGAAGTTTGCCTTAATACTTCCTTATCTTGAAATTGTGCAAGATACTTTAGGTAAAGAAATATTGGTACTGACACGATCTTTGCTGTGAATTCTAACTGCTGTCCTGGTCAATTATCATGAAGTTATTCTCTGATAGAAATTACCACATCCAAGGGTACTTCTTTTCAAGTTCAGTTTCAGCAATCTATCCTTAGTTGCAATTTATCTTTTTCTTTCTCAAATGTAGTGGTATAGATTATCTAGGTGCATGAAGTTACTAAATTTGTTCTTTGGAAGCCTTCTTTTTCTTTTATGATATACCGTCTGTCCTAAAAGAGTGAAGCACCATAGCATTGGGCCTGTTGCCCCTTATTAGGAACACTTTAGAGCTATACCATTGTGTTTATACTGTCATTTCCTCAAATGACAATTTTGAAAGCATTTTGTAAACAAAATTTTGCATTTTGCGTGTAAATTCTTCTGTTATTCTTCTTACTGGTCTTTTCCTTGCTTTGAAAACAAACATTAATGCATAAGTCTGAAGTGATTGATCTCTAAGTTAGATGTTTCTGTTATTGGTAGGAATAGTTCGATGAATAAGGTAGAAGAATGGCCTCTGTGCTTATTGACAAGGACCTTTGTCTCTGTTCTGCAGAACTTATCGAGGATGTAGATCTCTTGATAAGAAGGGCTGAGAGATGCTTAGACGCTGGAGCAGATATGATAATGATCGATGCAGATGATGTCTGCAGAGATGCTGATTCTCTAAGAGCAGATGTAATCGCAAAGATCATTGGACGACTGGGTCTTGAGAAAACCATGTTTGAATCATCCAATGCTAAAACTGCAGAGTGGTTTGTCAAATCTTATGGTCCCAAGGTATGGTCTTCTTTCTTTATGATAAATTACATCATTTTCTTTGTTCATCAATGACAGCATTGTTAATGGCATGCTTTCTCAGGTGAACCTTTTTGTGGATCATTCTCAAGTAATTGGTCTCGAATGCCTCCGCGGACGCAACTTAGGTAATCACAAGCACGATGCTACTTTCCATGGTTCATCATATTTGCTGTTTTAACTTGTCTGTCAAAGGAATTATGAATGAGAAAGTGTTGTGATTCTGTGATGCATAAGCTAAGAACGCTATGTGTGCTATATATCGCGGTGTGAAATTTCTTGGCAATGTTTCAAAAAGGAAAATATTATGTGACAAAATGTTCAATGATATTATAAAGTATGAATGAAATATGGCATGCTGTATTGCTCTGTTGGATAAATTCAGAACTAATCTATGGCTTACATCGAGAACTGTAGTTTAGGCTTGTCAAGCACCTATGTGATGTCCATTATTCTAGGGAAACTTGAGCTTGACGATTGAATTATTGGCCTCCTGACAATTTAATGTGGACATATATGCAATAGCAGAGAGAGAGAAGTTTGTGTTGGTAGCAATTAAAACTTTGACTTCAAAACTGGAACATGATTGGATGTATGAGATGCCGTAGATGGGAATAACCCCTAAAAAACTTCTTAAAATGTTTTCTTGATCCCTAAACCTAAATTCCCGGATGAGTGTAAAAATAATTAAAATATTAGCATTCGGTTTAAATATTTTAATTATGAGGAATAGCTATTTTTTTTTTTAATTGAAAAAAAAAAGAAGCTATTTCTCCAATTAAATATAGCCCGAGCGTTACTTTTATGTTATATAAAATATGTAAAAGAGATTAAAAATCACAATCATGTGCATTATTCAAGCTGTAACATGATGATGGTACTGGGGAATAATCAAAATTTGTTGTGCAAGTTGTTGGACCAAAATTAAATAATGTTAATGGAATGTGAAGAGTTAGTAACGGAAATTGTAATCTTGTTGCCTTGTGGTTTATAATAAAGCTAAAGAATTGGGATACTGCAATGTACTTTATGGTGGCTAAAAAAATTCAACCAAAATTAATAAACTATTCTGTATGTGCTAAAATTCTCACGAGCCAATTCAATAAATAAGTAAAACAAATCATCATAGTACAGTTTTTCATAATTTCTTACGATGAGAACAGATTTAAGGAGTATTGTGCTTTCGGTTAATAGAAGCATGCCAAATCAGTAATATTGTTAACATGGCACGCTACATTAGCTGGGAACTACGCCTTCATGTTTCCCTTCGGATTTTTATTTCTTTGATACGCATTATTTTTTTTTATGTTGACATGTATCATTCTAGTAATTATTCTGAGTACCAAGTTGAAAGACTAAACTAATGCCTAAAAGTTCTTTTAAACCAAAATAATCAAACAATCAAAGTTTAGAGGCCAAATTAACTATTTATCCTAGACATAACGGTTTCAAGCATAGATTGTATTTACATACTTTGGAGTATTATAAAATTTCTGATATACATTATAAAGCAGGACAAAGGACAAATTATTTCCATAGTTATTTAGTTAACTCTTGTTCATTTATGATGTCCAATCACGAGATTTATGGTTAATAATCAGTCTCAGCCACTAAACCCGCCAATTAGAATACTGAATTAATGACTAATCAGTAATCACATAACGATAAAATATATATATATATATATATATATATACACACATCACAGATCCAGCATCCTCAACTTTTTTTCTTACTTGTATTTTGTTCAAGCCACAAAAATGGCACCAAAAACGGCGACGAAAAATTGATTCCCTTGATTCTCGTCGGCAATTTCAAATCAGTCTCAACCTTTCTAATTAACAATGGCGCCAGCATTTTGGCTCTCTCTGAAAAAACCATGGCAATGCAAATCACATCCATCAGAAGTTCACGATCCAACAACAATAATCAACAATGTGGCCGCAAATAATCAGACTCAGGAGAGAAAATCATGTGGATTTGTTTGCTCAAGATCTGTGTCAAATCTTCGAGAAATCATCCATGGCGGCAGCAAGAGGTATAGTACTACAGAAAAACCGCCAACTTGCAGCCCAAGATCTGTGGCTAGCTGTGACCTTCTCAATCCGATTACTCACGAAGTTTTCGTTAGTGATTCCACCTGTGAATTGAAAATTGGCAATTTTGGTGATCAAAGGGGTTTTTCTTCTACCATTTTGGGTATTCTCAAGCCTGGTACACCTCGCTTTGTAGATCCTAAAATGGCCTTCAATCGCAATTCAAGGAAGATTCAAGGTCGTTATTCATATTCTGATGTCTCTGGCAATAGAAGTGGAAATTCAACCATTTCTTCGAATCCGAGGATTTCTGTTGATGCAAAATTGACTGATTTTTCCGCTCTTACTTGTAAGAAATGCTTGGAGAAGTTCAAGACTTTGGATTCTTTTGAAGAACATCGTCTCTCTTATCATGCTGGTAATTAACATTCCTTAATCTTGTTTCTCTTGTTTTTCATAGGTTCTCGAGTTCCATTCTTGGTTTATGCAGCAAATTTTATTTTTATTTTTTTATTTTTTTTTTAAATTAGGCTTTATTCTTCGGTTTGAAGTTGTCTAGACACTATTTAGGTGGTTAAAGCTATTGCATAAATTAGAATTTAAACTCGACATCATTAAAAGCAAGCACCATAGGAACAACCTAGTTTTCGATTAATAAAACTCTCGTTCATCGGTACTAGTGTTTCACGTCGTCTAATAAATTCAATTACACCATACAAATATCGCTAATATGGTACTTCCTTTTGAAAGTAATAAGTTACATGTGTGACGTCCAGCGTGCTCGACACACGACTTTTACCTCCAAAGGACAATGACATGTCGTTAATGTAATTGAATTTGAGATGATGTTTGTCAATGAGCTCGAGTGAAAAAATTAAGTTGTTTCAAAACAGGAAGCTGTTAAAAATTGTAAAATTACACGTTTTTTTCTTCGTTGAAGTTAAATTTGTTTTACCAAAAACTATGGTGTCATTAACAGATATATTTTATTGATAAAAAGTCCCAACTCATAAAACCTAAAAATAACAGATTCAATTTCAGCTTGAAATTGTGCTTTTTATGCTCTTTATTTTGTTAATTTTCAACTTGGCCTATTGTTGCTTATTTTCTTCCAAGAAAAGAAGCAGAAAGCACAGTTTCAAGCTAAAATAGAATTAATTTTATTCATAAAAATCCAATCCAAAAAAGTCAAAAGTTAGAAATTCGATTTTATCTATTCAATTATTGCTTGTTCCATGGAGAATCAAGTGTAAAAGTCTTCATCTGAAAAAAAAAACCTGTGCTTTTTCAAGTTTTATAAAATCCAAAACATTGAATGATGACATATTTGTAGTTTAGTTATTGTTACTGATGAATTCCTGAAGTTAGACAAATTGGGTTTTTGCTTTTATCTACTGCTAAGCTATAAATCCAACCATAAATTTTTAATACTACAAATATAATGTCTTTCTTGGGTCATGAAATTTCAGTTGTCACTGCCATTGTTATTGATTTTTACGGTAGATTGTCGTTTAATGTGCAATGATGTCTATTTTTTTTGTTTCTCATTTGATTTCTTATTTGTCTGTTTTGGTTGGAATTGGGCATAATCGACCTATAGTGAATTACATTTCTTTAAAAAAAAAAAAAAAAAAAACAATGAAATGCTATTTCACCCAATTGCAAATGAAGAAATATGGTATCTACTGTTGGAAAAGAAATCAAGAGGTTTATACTGTTGCGAAAAAGAATCCAATTAACAGTACAAGTGTTTGCTGATATGGCTTGTGACTTTGCTCCTAATGTCATTTGTTCGCATTGTTGATATAACGCATTGACTTATCACCGATGTGATACAATAAATTGTTAATTTTAAATGACATGTCATATTTATCGGATTAAATACCTTTTTTGCTTCTGTGCTATAACGAGTTTGTCCTTTTGACCCCTATCCTATTGATATTGCCCTTTTACTCTCTGTAGTATGCAAAAACGTTTCAAAATGGTCCTTAGAAAGCATATTCCGTCAGATTCTGTTCATAAAATTATTAACAGAATCTAATGGAATATGTTTTTTGGGGTTATTTGAGAACGTTCTTGCATACCACAGGAGGTAAAAAGACAATATCAATAGGACATGGGTCAAAAGAGTAAACTAATAATAGCACAGGGGCGAAAAAGGTTTTTATGCCCTTATTTACTTGTTGCTGATGTTGCATAATAACGTTTAAATTGAACTCTAATGATCTGTCTAATTGACTTGATGACATGGTAAGTAGATTACCCTTGTTTTTTTTTTGCTAGCGATGTAAATAGAAAGAAACATGTTCTTCTACTTGTAAATGCTTAAAACCAATTATAGTTAATGTACAGACTTTTAATTTTCAGATAATTTAGCCTTTGACTCGTAAAGAGGTGGCCAAATTGGACCTGAACCGGTCGAACAGGACCGGACCGAGTTACAATCGGTCAAATCCTGAACGGACCGAACCGGCGGTTCATAAGAAAAAAGGTTAAGGTTCAGGGTTATTCATTCTGTGAACCTTTGAACCGACGGTTCAAACCATCGGTTCAAACTGCCGGTTAACTGGTGGTTTGACTCATTTGTTTTTCTTTTTTTCTTTTTAAACTTTTCCTCTCTATAAATACCTTATCCCTCTTTTAATTTTTTCACACAATTTTTTACACTCTCTCTATTATATCCAATTTTTTCACACTTTCATTTACATTTTACAAGTTATTTTAATATTTTACATTATATTATTTACTAGTAAATTTGTTATTTTACATTTTTTTACAAATCATATTAAATGTGTAAGAGAAATAACACAAGTTATATTTTTGTAATAATTTTTATATTATGTAAATTATTGATTGTAAAATAAAAAATATAAGTTGTTTTTCATATTTGAGAAATTATAATATTTTGTTACGTATATTAATAATTTATCAAGAAATGTCTACATCGAAACCACACGCAAATTAAATTCTATATGTTTATTGAAAATGG
This sequence comes from Euphorbia tirucalli, assembly GCA_039660915.1. NCBI lineage: Eukaryota > Viridiplantae > Streptophyta > Magnoliopsida > Malpighiales > Euphorbiaceae > Euphorbia > Euphorbia tirucalli. The sequence goes on from CM077638.1 coordinate 2,858,369, forward strand.
TTGAATTTGAACCGGACCGAACCTGAACCTTATCAAACCCTAGTCAAAATCTTATCAAACCCTGAACCTGAACCGGACTGGACCGAACCGGCGGTTCATCCCTTTTGAAGGTTAAGGTTCAGGTTCAAGGATTTCTTGAACCTGAACCGGCGGTTCATGAACCGTGGCCACCTCTAGACTCATAAATTTGTTAGATATATCGAGAAATTTTAGAGTGGGTCTGGTTTACGTGGAACTTTCCAATGGAAAATCATCACATAAGTATTTTTTAGTTTTCAAACATACTTTTTCGTTTTCCAACACAAATACTGTTATGTGTTATTTTTTTATTGGAAGGGTCCAAATGAACCCGGTCCACTCTAACATTTCTCCATATATATCCCTAAGCGGAGCATCATCCTCCACATTAAATTGAATTATGTTAATCTCTCACGCGTGACTCTAATTTCTTCTGCAGTGACAGAACTGAAAGAAGGTGATTCATCAAGGAAAATAGTAGAAATAATCTGCAAAACAAGCTGGTCCAAATCGAAAGAAACAAACTCAATTCAAGTTCAAAAGGTACTAAAAATCCACAATTTACAAACGACAATAACAGAATTTGAACAACAGAGAGAATCAGTAAAAAACAAAGCCAACAAGTTACAAACAAGACACCACCACCCACGTTGTGTAGCAGATGGCAATGAGCTCTTAAGATTCCATGCCACAACAATTGCTTGTTCACTTGGGATCAATGGCTGCTCTAATCTCTGCAAATTCAGGGACTGTGGACTTTGTCAAATTTTGAGATATGGGTTCGGTAAAAATGGTAAAATTGGTGTTTTTACTGCTTCAACCGCTGGAAGAGCTTTGGATTTTGTTGTAATTAATGAAGATAAGAATAATTATTTAAGAAAGGGATTAGTGATTTGCAGAGTTATTGCTGGGAGAGTTCATAAACCAATGGAGAATTGTGAAGAATTTACAGGCAAATCTAGCTTTGATTCATTGGCTGGAAAAATTGGTCAATATTCCAATTTTGAAGAGCTTTATTTGCTTAATCCTAAAGCTCTTCTCCCTTGTTTTGTGGTTTTGTAATTATCAATTAACTCTTAAAATGATTGTTAACTATGTGTTTATCGAGTTTTTTTAGTGTATATATGTAGTAATTATTTGGATTAAATATTAATTTTTTTTTTTCATGAAGTGGGTAGATGAATTACTTTGCCTACTAAAAATTAAACAAAATTTTATATATATTTTTCATTCTGTATTTGTCTGCATAATTTGTTTTTGTTGCCCAAAGCAATGAGGATGTGGCCATGCTACTGAAGCCCATTTTCCTATTTAAGGCCTCAAGCCCAAATTGAAGTAAACCGTACAGAGCCCCGAAATCCCATTATTACGTCACATTCCATTCGAAAAAAATTCCCTTTATCATTGTTATTAGTATTTAATTTTTTTTACTGTTCAAATTATTATTTACCATTGTTATTATATATACCATAGTTGTGAAAACCGGACCGGACCGACCAGTCGGTCCGGATTTGACAGGAACCGGAGGTCAGACCGGTCCGTTTCTATACGGTTTTCATTTTGGTCACCAACCGGTCAATGTTCGGTCGGATCGACCGGTCGAACCGAAAAACCGTGAACCGGATCGGTTTTTTGGTTCGACCAGATTATTTAAAAAAAAAAAAAATTATTTAAACATAAAATTTAAGTTATTATTTTTAGGTGTTTTTAATTAAAATAAAATATAGTTTGTATTTTTAAATTAAATTGATATTTAATTGTAACTATAAAAATTATATTTCATAAATTGAATTTTTTTAATTACTATATTGTGTTTGAAATGCTTAAACTTAAAGAATTATAATGAAAATATTCAAATTTTCATAAATTATAAATATAAAAATAAAAATATATTAATATTTTAATATATTTATTAAATCCGGTTCGATTCCGGTTTAATCCAAAATCCATGAATCCATCCCTTCACCGGTTCGATGACCGGTCCGGGTCTGAAAACCATGATATATACAACTAAATATCTTTGGACCCTGTACTATCATCAGTTTGCCCTTTTGATTCATGTCCTATTGATATTTCCTTTTTTTCACCTACGGTGTAAAAAAAAACTCCAAACTGGCCCCTAATTAGCATATTACGTCAGATTCTGTTAACAAGTCATTTTGGAAGTTTTCTTTCCACACTACAGGGGGTAAAAAGGAAATATCAATAGGACATGGGCCAAAAGAGCAAATCTGAAATAACACAGGGGCAAAAAAGATCTTTATGCCTTATATATATATATATATATATATATACATATATATATATATATATATATATATATTGTGTAATTATTAATCTTTTTGTAAATATCATTGTAATCATGGATTAATTTAACCATTCAAGACTAAAAGTGCATTTTGTTGGCATTTCTCTTTATAGTAAATTGCTTTATTTAATTTATATGTCTATAAAAGAATTAGGAATATGCTTCTATTATCATATAGTATGCATAAAATTTTGTGCATTTATTTGTAGATTATTACATTTCTACATACAATACTTTATTTTATTAAAAAGTCCAAATACATAGATACCCCTTGAACTTGTCCAAAAACGCCTACTGTCCCCCTGAAATTTTAAAATATCCTAATGACTCCCTGAACTTTGAAAAAGTGACCAAGTTTGCTGCCACGTGTCACTCAATTTCATTAATTTAGGAAATAGTTAAGGCAATAACGAAATTTTCCATTTCAAAAAAAAAAAAAAAAAAAAAAGAGATGCAAGAACGAAATCAATTTGACAATTTGGCAGTGACTAAATCACGTGCTTACCTTCTACCTTCGTGTGAAGGAGGGAAGTAGATGAATTAAACTATTTATTTGTCAATACAAAACGACTTTTCCCATTTAAAATCATACAATTCTAGTCCCATTTTAATTTGTGAAAAAAAAAAAACAAATTTAGATTTAAAAAACCCAAATCAAATTTCTATTATGCGAATTAAAAAAATCTTTTGGCTCCGCTCCCAATTATTTTCTTCTTATCGTTTTGCATATCAGCGAATTAAATTGTACACAGACTTACTTTAGCATCTGTTTTTGTTTATGATAGAGGTGTTTAGTGTGCTGTGCCACTTCCATTTATCTACGAGGTTTTAACCATAAATGTTTAGTGAAGTTTTTTTCCTTAAAGAAAAGAATATACACATTAAGTAGCATTCTTTTCGGGAAAAAAAAATTTGTTTATCCATTTATTAAATATGTATTTCTTTTGAATAAAAATATATTGTTTTCATTAAGTAGCATTCTTAAAGAAAATATATTTTGTTTATCTTTTATTTTAAAATATTTTTCATTAGTTATTAACTTTTATTTACAAGTTTTTGAATTTTACAATGAAATAAAGAATATCTTTGTGAGAAGAAATCGTTCACTATATATATGAGGTATTTACAAATTAACCACATGTTATAAATTTTTGCTCAATTGATTATTATTATATATATATTTTTTTATGTTTTCTGTTGAAAATTTTTTCTATAATATTAATAATTGATATATTTTGATTAATCGGTATTTATCAAAAAATGGTAATAATAAAAAAAAAATTAAGTTGATTTTTTTTTTTTTTTTTGGGTATGAGAGTCATAACAACTCCAGAACAACTTTTCTAACAAATTTGGCACTTATCTCCATAATTTAATTTTTTTATGGTATGATGTTGAAATATTTAATAAGAAAATAAGGAAATAAAAACATCAATTTGACCGTTTGGCAGTGACTAAATCACGTGCTTATCTCCTTCCTTTGTGTGAAGGAAGTAGATGAATTAAATAAACTATTTATTTATCAATATAAAATAAAACCACTCTCCCCAATTAAAATCATACAATTCTAGTTTCAATTAACTGTAAAAAAAAAAAAAAAACCAGTAAATTAAGATTTAAAAAACCCAAATCCAATTTCTCTGCTGCAAATCGTATAAAGAATCAAGAATGGCTACCCAATTGAGTCAAAAAAAGAAAGTTTGTGTAATTGGTGGATCTGGGTTTGTGGCATCTCTGCTGATCAAATTGCTGCTTCATAAGGGCTATGCTGTTAATACAACTGTCAGGGACCCAGGTGCTATTCATTTTCTTCTTCTAAATTTCTTAATTTCCAATGTAATTCACCCAAAAAAAAAAAAAGGTGTAGAAAATTAATTAATTAAAGTAAATTAATAAGGAAAATATTTGATATATGCAGAAAATGAGAAGAAGACAAGTCACCTTGTAGAACTAAAAAGTTTGGGAGAATTGAAAATATATGCAGCAGATTTGAGAGATGAAGGAAGTTTCAAAGATCCAATTTCAGGTTGTGAAATTGTTTTCCATGTTGCTACTCCAGTTAATTTTGCTTCTCAAGATCCTGAGGTACTTAATGAAATCTTAAATCCACTGGATTTAACAACTAATTTGATTTGATTTATTGAATTAATTATGATTTTTTACATATAGAATGACATGATCAAGCCAGCAATCCAAGGAGTAGAAAATGTATTAAAAGCTTGTGTTATTGCAAGAACAGTGAAAAGGGTAATACTCACTTCCTCAGCTGCAGCTGTATCCATCAATAATTTGATCAATGGCTCAGATTTGATCATGGATGAGAATAACTGGACTGATGTTGACTTCTTGACTTCCCAGAAGCCACCCACTTGGGTAATTAAACAATAATATATACTATGAAATTATATTAATTAATTAATTAATGTATTCCGTCTGAAGATTTAATTAGATTAATTGATATTTTCAAATCAAGATTAATTAATGATTAATTAATTCAGGGTTACCCAGTGTCAAAGACACTAGCAGAAAAGGCAGCTTGGAAATTTGCCGCAGAAAATAAAATTGATCTAATTACTGTAATTCCTACTCTAATGGCTGGTCCTTCAATCACCCCTGACATTCCTAGCAGTGTAAACCTTGCTACTTCTTTGATCACAGGTATTTATATATATATGTTTGAATGGATGACTATCTGCAATACACTTTACAGACGCTTTGGTCGCAAATTTACTTACCGACCAACTCTTCACCATCCGCATTATTTTCGGTAGAAAAACTGGAAAATTTGATCGTGACATCGTTATATGTACATCAATTAATATAACATTAAAGTTATATCAAATTTTACTATAAATATACACAATCACAATTTTTTTTACCGTCGTAAAAACTATGACAACAAATATTATATTTTTAGTAACAAAAATTAGTTTCATACATGGCTCGTTTGCTTTTAAACATTTTAAATATTGGGTTAAAAATGAAAATTGACGCGCAAATCAAATTGAAGTACAACATTGACTTTATACCTGAAGAAATTAATAAAGTAATGTGAACTTAAACTTACAAAAATTGCAGGAAATGAAATGTCAATAAATGGGTTGAAAGGTATGCAAATGCTGTCTGGTTCAATTTCAATAACCCATGTGGAAGATGCGTGTCGAGCTCATATTTTTTTGGCTGAGAAAGAATCTGCTTCTGGTAGATATATTTGTTGCTGTGTGAACACAAGTGTTCCTCAGCTTGCCAACTTCCTCAACAACAGATATCCTCAATATCATGTCCCCACTCAGTAAGTCTCACCTTTTCTTTCCCTACAAAAATTTTAAAATTTGTCGCTAAAAAACTTTTGTTATTAAAATACTTTTATAAACGCTACAATAAATATTAAACTTGTTACAGAATAGAACGTAGATATAACATTGACATATCCAAAAATTATTGCTGTATGTGTATCAATGATAACAAAATAATGTCAAAATTTCTTGTAGTGTTATCTAATTAATCGTGATTATTTTTTGATTAATTTGTAATTAATTACAGGTTTGGAGATTTTCCTGCTAAGCCGAAGTTGAAAATGTCTTCAGAGAAACTCATGAGTGAGGGGTTCAGTTTTAAGTATGGAATAGAAGATATATATGACCAAACTGTGGATTACCTCAAGGCCAAAGGGGTGATTGTTGGAGCCATAATTTGACCTTAATATTGATGAACAATATATATCTATATATATATGCTACTATATAATAAAAAAAATAATGTCTAGCTGCTAGCTATTTTGCAGTCAGTTTTAATTTGCCATATAGTAATGTAAAATGGGGGAAAAAAAAAAGTACGAAATGTTGTTTGTGCATTCAATTGTAGCACAAAAAGTTTAATTTTGGGGACCCAAACTCAGTCTAATCATCTTATAATTTTTTAGTCTCAGGTCAGGTGAATTTGGGTTTCAAAATCAATTCTCAAGTCCAATGACAGATTACGATTTATATTGAATTTTACGTATCCATAGATAAATATGTATCTTTATAGTTAATATTTTAATTAAAAGTGTTTAAAAATTTTAAATTTATTTATTTAAGTATTTTTTTAGTTGAGTTAATACTTTATATTTAAGCACTGAATATTTTTTTATCAATAAATTGGTTACATATATATATAAAGCAATGTGGGGTGGTACCTAGGCATTAGTATGGTCCATCCTCGTTCTAACCACAATTGGTTATATCATATATATCACGTTGTTAGAGATAATTGTATGTTTCTATGGTCATTACAGTTTATACTTTTTGTTGTAATGGTCATTTAAGTGAATTTTAGGTCAATAAAATCACCAAAGTATTATTCTAACTCCAATAAAGTCCTTCCTATGAGAGATAATAATAAAAGCTATAATTGAGCTTTATTCATTAGCTTAATGGGTCAATTGGTTACGGAACATGGTATCATAGCCGTTTATACCTAGAGGTCTAGGGTTCAAATCCTAGTCAAAGGTTCGAATCCTGATAGCTCCATTTGTTGATTAAAATTCAACACATGACAATATGGGCCTATGTTGTACACGCTTCAAGCCTAAGGGGTATTCGTATGCGGGAGAGTATCAGAAATAATAATAGAAGTTATAATTGGACATTATCCATCATCTTAAGCTTTTGGATCAATTGGTTCCATAACAATTCCGCCCAATTTTTTAGCTTGACTACCAACGTGTCCAGTCAAAGCTAATATTCAAGTGCGAGTCAATGCTAGATCAAGTTGTTATTATATTAACACGTGGATAATTATGTTTTTTGTTTTTGGCTGGATTAGAGTAATTTTTTTTTATTTTCAAAATTGTCACATAACAAAAACGGGCATGTTATACATGCGTGGATATAATAATACCTTGATCTAATGTGGCCATTTGGGTGTATGATTTGAATTGTCATGTCAGCAGTCACGGAATGGCTTTATTGGAGTCAGAAACGATACTTTCATGATTTTATTGGCCGAAAATTTGCTTAAACAACCTTTGCGGTAGAAACTAAAAACTTCAATACTCATAGCAACTTTCCTCGAAATATGCCACCTTAAAGAAAATATTACAATAAATATTTGATAATATAGAGTGTCATATAAATGACTAAAGTATATGTTATTATTTCAACCCCATTACCATGAGTAGAAAAAAAAAAACTTCCTCTTTATGAGAAATATGAGATTTGACAAAAAAATTTTGCTATTGGAATTATAAGATTAATGTGATAGTTTAGACAATAATAAAAAAATTATAGATATTGCTGCTATAAAGTTGTTCCTGCAGCAAAAATTGATTGATATACATATTATACATATCAAGCATATTTTCCGTAAGTGGAATCGTGCTGCTGATTGAATGACTAATTTCGCAGGAAATCTTTCCTTGGATCATCTCGATTGTGAAGTGCCTCTTACAAGCATTCATGATATTCTTTTTGCTGATATCTGCATGACTAGTATTTTTGGCTAACTCATAGTTAGTTTTTGTTTTGTTGTTCTTTTTGTTAGGAATATATTATAGAGGGATCACTTAATGTATATATTTTCCACTATTGGGGTTTTGTGTAACTATCCCCCACCTCATGTATATATAAAAACCATTTATTCAGCAATACAATTCAAGGGATCTCCCAAATCTATTATGGTATTAGAGCTAAAATAGGAAAACCCTAAAACAGGAAAAGAAAAGAAAGAAAAGAAGGTAGCAGCCGAAACCCTAAAGAAAGAAAGAATACAGCAGCCGACCGTCAAGAAAGAAGACAGCAGTCGACCGTCGATTAGTAGCAGCCATGTCCACCGGCGAGAACCTCCACTCCGACGCCTCTGACGCCATCAACGGCACCAATGATCACCGTGTGATCCAGCCCCTTCCTCTCTCCCTTCCTAACGTCTCCACTCAAATGGTTACCAAACTCATATCAACCAATTTCTTGCTGTGGAAAACCCAATTACTACCTATGATTAGGGGTCATAGTCTTGAAGGGCACCTAGATGGGTCAGAACCTATCCCACCGATGATGCTACCGGATGGTTCAAAAAATCCAGCCTTCATCACATGGGAGCGAAGGGATCAACAGGTACTTTCATGTATAGTTAACTCTCTCTCTGAATCTTTGGTTCATCAAGTTGTTGGAATTGATTTTGCTAGAGTAGCTTGGAGTAGATTAAATGCGGTGTATGCTTCGGGTTCCTGCGCCCAAATAAGAGAATTGAGGCATCGTTTACATAGTTTAAAACAAGGGAATGAATCTATTGATGAGTATATGAAAAAGGCTAAATCAATTTGGGACCAATTAATGTCCTTGGGTTATGAAGTAAGGGAGGATGATTTTGTTGAATTTATTTTGGATGGGTTAGATGATATTTTTCATGAGTTTTGTCATTCTCTTGAGATTCGTATGGATGAAATTGGGTGTGATGACTTGTATGGTTTGTTACTTACCGAGGAGAGAAATTTAAATCGCCGTGTGAAGCGAGAGACCTCCCTTCCTACTGTTAATGTCACTGTCAAACAGCAGTAGTCCGGACATGGATCAAGTCCGTTTTCCAGCCCCGGGAGAGGGCGTGGTGGTGGCCGAGGTAGAGGCCGTGGTAGGCAGCCCATCACCATAATAATTTTTAGCAATTTGGGTATTATCCGGGTAATTTTCAGCAGCAGTCACGTGGGGGACAACATTGGCAACAAAATAATAATTTTCAACAGTGGAATCAGAACCAAAGCACCTCCGCTACAGCAGATGTCTCTACGGTTGTATGTCATAATTACAAAGGCAATGGTCATTATGCGAGGCAGTGTCCGTCTCCGAGACAAAATCAGCAGTCCCACCATTTTCCCCAAGCCAATAACACCACCCTTAGCCATCATTCCTACCAACCTTGGATCATGGACACGGGTGCAACACACCATCTCACTTCGGATATGGGGAACCTTGCTCTACACTCCGATTATGCTGGGCCTGAAGAAGTGGTTTTAGGTAATGGTGCTAAACTCCCTATTCTTCATGTTAGTCATTCTTTTCTTTCCAATTCTGATTGCTTTTTAAAATTATCTAACGTTCTTCATGTTCCTAGCTCTAACGCTAACCATGTTTCTGTCTCTGCCTTAACTAATCAGAATGATGTTTCTGTTGAGTTTTTTAACAAGTTTTTTGTGGTGAAGGACCTGAAGTCCAAGAAGGTTCTTTTCAGAGGGCCGAATAAGCAAAGATTATACACTGTGCTGCTTCTTTCAACTCCTCCAGCAAGTGTACATGTCACGTTATTGTCCACGTGGCATGCCCGGTTGGGTCATGTGGCACTTCCCATTAAGAAAATCATTAGTCAGCATAGTTTATCTGCTCCAAATAAATTTAATAATTTTTGTTGCTCTAGTTGTGCTTTAAGTAAGAGTCATAGACTGCCTTTTGTTGAATCTAATTTTCAGGCTAAAGGGCCTCTTGAATTGGTTTGTCTGACTTATGGGGTCCTTCCCCAATTTTATCCCATGATAATTTTTCCTATTATATTTTGTTCTATGATCATTATACAAAGTTCTGTTGGATCTATTTTCTCAAGTATAAATCTGAAGCTTTGTCTGCTTTTATTAAGTTCCGTACTCTTGCTGAAAAACAATTTAATTATTCTATTAAGTCCTTTCAGTCTGATTGGGGTGGCGAATTTCATCCTATTTCCCATTATTTGTCATCCCATGGTATTATTCATCGGGTCTCCTGTCCTCACACCCCACAACAAAATAAGTGTGCGAAGAGGATACACCGCCATATTGTTGAGACTGGTTTGGCTTTGCTTGCTCATTCTGGCTTGGACAAAAAATTTTGGACCAATGCTTTTGATACTGCCGTTTATTTGATTAATCGAATGCCTACACCACTGTTGAACTTTATTTCTCCTTTTGAATATCTCATGCATGCTGCCCCAGATTATAATTGTTTGCTTATATTTGGTTGTTTGTGTTATCCCTGGCTTCGTCCTTATAATTCTAACAAACTTGATTTTCTGTCTCGTCCTTGTGTCTTCCTTGGCTACAGTCACCTTCATAAAGGTTACCGTTGCCTTGACCCTTCTTCTGGCAAAATCTTTATCTCACGCCATGTGATTTTTGATGAACAGGTGTTCCCCTATCCGGAGCTCACCCGTGTCTCGGCCTCTCTTCCAGCCGCAAGCACCTCAGTCACTTGCACCCTGTCCCCGCTGCCCACCACACGCCTAGCACCCACCACACGCCCTACCCCTTACCGCCACTTTCAGCCCCCAACCGTCCTCTCCACTCGCTCACAACCCGCCATCCCAAATCGCCCAGCGCCCTACTGTCCCGCCGTCCCAACCCGTCCCCCGATCACCATCCCCTCTCGCCTCCCCGCCCTCTCCAACCGCCTCAGCCCCCTCACCCGCCTCACCCGCAGCTTCCACCGCCCTTCCACCCAACCCACTCCATGCTCCCCCCACTTCCCCGGGCCTGCCTCTCAAAGTTTATTTGTCTCGGTTTGTAACCCGTGACCATGAGCCTGCTCCAGCTCCTGTTTCGCCTCTTCGACGTATGATTACAAGGTCTTTAATAGGGTCCTCTCGCCCTCGGATTTTGCACACAGAAGTCCTTGCTTCAGACCCTACCTCTTATTCTACTGCAGTCAAACATGCTCACTGGCGTCAGGCAATGCCGGAAGAATATAATGCCCTTCTCACTAATGGCACTTGGGAATTGGTTCCTGCTCCTCCGAAGGCAAACATTATTGGCTGTAAATGGGTGTTTAAGACTAAAAGAAAACCAGATGGGTCACTTGACAAGTATAAAGCACGGCTTGTTGCTAAATGGTACCATCAGCGCCTTGGCATGGATTTTACTGATATCTTCAGCCCGATAGTCAAACCCACCACTATCCGGGTCCTCTTGTCCTTGGCAGTCACTTACTCCTGGCAAGTTCTCCATCTTGATGTGTCTAATGCTTTCTTACATGGGGACTTGGAAGAGCGTGTGTTCATGACTCAGCCTCCTGGCTTTATTGATCCAGTCCATCCCACTCATGTGTGCTCCCTCAAGAAGTCGTTGTATGGGTTGAAACAGTCCCCGCGTATGTGGCACAAACGCCTCACTTCGGCCTTGATTGGGTTTGGTTTTTGCTGTTCAAAGGCGGATGTCTCTCTTTATATGCTTCGTATGGGTAAAGTTCTGATTTTTTGTCTCATTTATGTGGATGATTTGCTTCTGTTGGGTAATGATTCGGTTCAGTTATCACGGCTGGTCCAGTATCTCCAAACACAGTTTGCCATCAAAAATCTTGGCAGGGTACAATATTTTCTTGGTCTGGAAACTACCTGGCATAGTGGTTCTCTATTTATTAATCAGCATAAATATGTTCATGATTTACTCAAGCGGGCTCAAATGGACTCTTGTAAGCCGTTGGCCACCCCTGCCTCTGCCACTTCCTCCTTGTCTGCTGCAGGGGGTGAGCCTCTTTCTGATGGGACTTTGTATCGGAGCATCGTAGGTGGCTTGTAATGTTTGACTATTACTCGCCCTGACATCGCCTTTGCAGTTCACAAAGTTGCTCAGTTTATGCATGCACCTATAGATTTTCATTAGCAAGCAGTTAAACGTATCCTCAGATATCTTCAGGCCACATCGACCTACGGTTTGCACTATAAACCGTCCTCTAATCTTGTTCTGCAGGGATTTTCTGATTCTGATTGGGGTGGTGATCTGGACGATCGACGGTCTACTACTAGCTTTGCGATCTTTTTGGGTGATAATTTGATTTCATGGGTCTCTCGGAAACAACAGACAGTTTCTCGGTCTTCTACAGGCGCAGAGTATCATGCCTAGGGGTGAGCAAAACCGAACCAATGTCCAAAAACAAAAAATCCAAACCGAACCGAACCGAACCGAACCGATCCATTTCATAGTTTGGTTCAGTTTTGTTTTAAGTTATGAACAAGTTTGAATTTCGGTTCGGTTCGGTTTAAAACCGAAAAAACCGAAAAACCGAATAATTGGTAAAATATTAAAATTAATTGTAAAATTAAGATATACTAATTGTAGAGAATTTTAGACATTATATTGTTTTATAGTTTTATATTGTGATTTTTTTATGCTAATTTATAGTTGTTAAAACTTGAGAGTTGAAAAAAAAAGAAGAGAATTTTAGTATTTTATTGTGATGTAATAGTATTATTTAGTATTACTATTTTTTTAAGTTAATTTTTTTGTATTTCTTTTTTTTTTTTTTAAACAAACTACCTATATAAAATTTTTATTTTGATTTTTTTTTTGAAAAAAAAGTTGATGTTTTTGGTTTGAGCTAGTCCAAACCGAACCGAATTAAAATTTAGTTTGGATCGGATTGGTTTATAAAATACAGTGTTTTTTGGATCGGTTTTTTTCGGTTCAAAAACCGAACCGGTCCATGCTCACCCCTAATCGTGCCCTTGCTACCACTACTTCTGAGCTGTCTTGGTTGGTTATGCTCCTCCGTGATATTGGTCTACCACTGTCCACTGCTCCTACTCTCTGGTGTGATAATCTCAGTGCCACATATCTGACTGCTAATCCAATTTTTCATTCCCGCACAAAGCACTTGGAGATCGATTTTCACTTTGTGCGGGAAAGGATGGCCAATCGGTGTCTTTTTGTTCGGTATCTCACCACAGATGCTCAGCTTGCCGACATCCTCACTAAGCCCTTGGCTAAGACACGGTTTCGGTCTCTTCGGGACAAGTTAAGCATTGTCGCCTCTCCATGCTCAACTTGAGGGGGTGTGTTAGGAATATATTATAGAGGGATCACTTAATGTATATATTTTCCACTATTGGGGTTTTGTGTAATTATCCCCCACCTCATGTATATATATAAACCATTTATTCAGCAATACAATTCAAGGGATTTCCCAGACCTATTACTTTTCCCACGGGCTTTGCCTTCACATGTAATAAAAAAAAAAAAAAAAAGAAAAATTAATAAAAATAAAAATTGTTATATCATCTTTTTAACAGTATTTGGTATGAAATCTAACAATTTTTTTAGTGCCATTAAGTGGCTGTAAATGTGTGTGCGAGAATATGTACACGTCATCGTATCACGTGTTACAAGTTATCCTATTACGTCCTCGTCATCAGTATTTGTCTTATTGCGTTAATGGTTGCCTATATAAACTCGATTCTACCATGAATTGCTTACTCCAATCAAATATCCTTAATCAAATATTCTTAATTTCTCCAAAAATAGAAATATGAAAGTTTCTGGGCAACAAGGTCAGATCAATATTGCTGAAGCTTTTAGCAAAGTGCAAAGAGATGAAAGACGATCTGCTAATTATAAGCCTAACATTTGGAAACATGATTTTTTGCAGACTCTTTCTTCCTCATTTCATGTAATTATATTCTATCTATTATCATACTATTAATTGCAGAAGTTTATCAGTCTGCTAATTAAGATTAAAAGATTAGAGTTGTTAATAAATTTTATCCCAAGAAAGACTAATTAAGAGTTGATGATTTTGCAGGAAGAAGAGTACGAAAGAGAAGCTGAGAGGCTAAAAGAGGAAGTTCAAAATCTTTTCATTGCGACAGTTGACTCACGTGCTAAATTAGAGCTTGTTGACTGCATCAGAAAGCTAGGAATCTCCAACTACTTTGGAGATGAAATCAAGATAGCTCTAGATTCAATTGCATCATTTAATCTCAACATGGAACAAGATTTGTACTTTACTGCTTTAAGCTTTAAGTTACTCAGGCTTCATGGCTACCAGGTTTCACAAGGTATAACAAATCCAAATTAATTATTTATATTCTTCATTCTTATAATTTTTCTTAAATTTTGATCTAATACAATCACAATAACAATGTTGTTGCATATTATTACTATAAAATATTATACATAATGGATAAATTGAACTTTTATTCACTTTCGACATTACTTAATCGAATATTTTAACTTAATATTTGACTTCAAATATCAATTTACTCATCAATGAATTTCGGATATTAATTTAGCCTATAATAACTTGAGATTTTTCTAATAAAATTAGTCTAAAGTAATCTGTATAATTTGTAGTTCTCTAACATTTTTAATGCTGTCACACATCGTTTTTAGACTAATTTTAATAAAACATTAACTTAGTTCTAAAAGCTTATTTCAAGATAAATTGATCCTACAAATCAAATTCATAAAGAACCAATCTAACTCTTTTTTTGAGACAAATTGTAAATTATTTGCTGCAAATCTAACATTTCTTACTGTGAGTTGACAATTTAATGATGTAATGAAAACGGATGCAGATGTGTTAAAGGACTTTGTAGACGAAAAGGGTATCTCCATGAAAAGCAAAACTTTGGACACTAGGGGAATTGGGGAGCTTCTAGAAGCTTCTCATCTAGTTCAAGAAGGTGAAACTGTGTTAGAAGATGCTAAGATATTGTCAACGAGAATCTTAAAGGGAATCAATTCCAACAAAACAACCATACTTGCTCATTCTTTGGAGCTCCCATCCTATTGGAGAGCAGAATGGTTTGACGTCAAATGGCAAATTGACAAGTACGAGGAGGACAAAAACATAGATAAATCTGTAATTGATTTGGCAAAGCTTAATTTCAACATTGTCCAAGCTACACTACAAAAGGATTTAAAAGATATTTCAAGGTGCATATATATATAATTAATTATAAGGCAAATTTAGCCATACATAAATCCATTAACAAGAGTTGTGTTTAATTTGTTTTTGGATGCATTAATTTCAGGTGGTGGAGAAATTTGGGTCTAATTGAGAATCTTAAATTTTCGAGGGATCGATTGGTTGAGAGCTTTCTGTGTAGTGTAGGACTTGGATTTGAGCCAAAGCAAAGCAGTTTTAGAAAATGGCTAACTAAAGTGGTCCTTATGATATTAGTTATTGATGATGTTTATGATATTTATGGTTCCCTGCAAGAGCTTGAGATTTTCACCAATGCTGTTAACATGTAATTTTCTATTTTGCCCCTAATCTATTCCCAATATTACTATTTATTTGATTCATAACTTCTAACTTCTGGCATATTGATTGGTAACGTATACCTTCTCATGTATTACATAATTAGTGAATCACATGGACAAACGTATACATGTGAGACAATCCTTCCTTTTTGAAATAGTTTTCGGGTAAATTAAATATTCTAAGAAAATTAGTGTGCGAATAAAATCAAACTATAATTCATGCTGAAGATTAATTTTTCAGGTGGGATATTACCGGTGAAGTTCAAAATCTACCGGAATGTATGCAAATATGCCTTGAAGCACTCTACAATATGACTAATGAAACTGCACATGAGATTCATAGTGAGAAGGGATTGGATTTTGCACAGACACAAACTCACCTGAAGAAAGCGGTATTTAAATAGTATTTTTAAATTAACCAAATTAATTATTAATTTTCCTGTGATTATAAATGATAATTAATTTGTATGTTTTCAGTGGGGAGATTTCTGTAAATCATTATTCATGGAAGCAAAATGGTATAACATGGGGTACATACCATCACTGGAGGAATATCTTAAAAATGGTTGGATTTCATCCTCAGGGGGTCTCCTTTCTATTCATTCATTTTTCTTTATCATGGATGAGGTTACACAAGAAATGTTGGATCTTCTTGCGAGAAATCAAGATCTAATAATCAATATATCTTTGATTATTAGGCTTTGCAACGATTTGGGAACTTCAATGGTAATTTCAACCTCTTTATCAATATAATTCATGATGCGTCGTCCACCAAACAATAATAGGGATGTAACAGGATAGGTATCCTCTATCTTGATCAGAATCCGTCCCAACCAGAATAGAGAATCCCCCATAAATTAAAATTCTTTGTGTGAAGCGAATGAGAATAATTTTATTCTCGAAAGACTAACCGCTAAATTGCCATCTTCGAAATTTTCATTTTCATTTTATTAATTTTCTTAAAAAAATTATAAATATTAATGTTAGCCTTATATTTAAATATATCATTTTTATTTAATTTAAATAATAAAAAATTATAATTTATTTAATTAATTTGATATATTTATTGTATAAATTTAATTTCTAATTAATATTTTTTAAAAATTAAAAAATTTAAAAAATCTCTATGGGATTTCCGACCCATGAGAATTTCTATAGGACGGAAAAGGGGATAATTTTTTCTGTGATTGGGATTGACAGGGATAGCGGAACCATCCTGCGCCCTATCTCTACCCCGTTTGCATCCCTAAACGGTATAGATCACAATGATTCTGGTCCATAATAGAATCTCCAAATACTTAAAAAACATTATTTCTAAATGCAGGCAGAACGAGAGAGAGGAGATGCAGCTTCTTCAATAGAATGTTATATGCGAGAAATGAATGTTTCAGAGAAAGAAGCAAGAAATCACATTAAGAACATGATCAATAATTTATGGAAGAAAATTAATGGAAAATGCTTCACCAATTCAAGTGATGATGAGATGAAATCATTTGTAAAAATTAGTACAAATATGGCTCGTGTAGCACACAATTTTGTACCAAAATGGAGATGGATTTGGTGCTCAAGGCCATCAAAATAAGAAGCAGATCTTCTCACTCCTGGTTCATCCTCTAAAATTAGATTAACCTAATTCATACTAGGAAAGCCATTTTGTTTTTTAGGGGTAATTTGTATTTCACATAGATATTAAGTTGTATGATTAATCTACCTCTCCATTTTTTCTTATGATAAATAAAAAATAAATAAATTTTCGCTTTTTCCCTTTAATTTTACTGGTTAAAAAAATGGTAAATTTAACACTTAAATAAAATTTGTTGCCAGTAAATTTAGTAGATTTCGACCAGAAGGACAACAAAATAAATAAAAAAAAAAGACGACAAATAGAGGAATGAGAATAGGCCCAATAAATCAAACAAAAAGCCTTAAAAAAAGTGACCTTTTGGGCTTGAAAGGCCATAACTTAATGGGAAATTGTTAAAATTACCCTTGTTTCAGGGTTTATTTTGGTGGCTTACCTTTTCTTATTTACACTATTACGTTTTTTTAGATCTAATTCTCCTTTACGCTCTGGTTGGGTTCTTCTTTTTTCTTACGTTTTTTTGATTTCTTCCTTTGCACTCAGTCTTCATGGTAAAGTAAAGCAGTGATCAAGTCTTGAATTTGCTCTTCTGCCTTCCTCTCCATCATTTGGGCTGCCTCTCTCTTTTTCGATGGACCTATCTCTGCCACAATCCTAACCCCTCAAATCTCTCTGCTTGCAATTTTCACGAACGACGATGACGACGACGACGACGACGACGATTCCCACTCCGATTGACTATTCCTTTCCTCTACTTGTATAATTCTAAATGTTAAGGTTTGAAATCTCTAAATGTTAAGGTTTGAAATCTCTTGGCTATCATCTCTATTCTAGGATAGAAATTCAATGATCTGTTGTTATTTTGATTGAATATTTGGTTGGTTATTTTTGCTTTTCTCATTTCGATTTCGATTTAATTTGAGATCCTTGATGTTTGGGTTGAACATGTTTGGGTCGATTCCAATAGTGGACACTCATATTTTGCACAAGAAAACTTGCATTACTGCTGAAATGACATGAAATTTTAGTATTCAACTTCTTGAAATATAAAAGCTCATTTCAGTTGTTTTGCAGATTTTGCATATGACAGGAACCAAAATAATGTGCTAGAGGTGAATAAGACCGATTATGAGTCATGCAACTCTGATCATTAGTGGTAAAGGGTTCTGTTTTGGCGGCATGAAGCTAGCAATTCATGCTGAAAACCCACCTCCACCTCCTTCAGCTTCCCCAATAAAGGAGAAGAATGGCTCTCCATCTACTTATTCCAGTCTCAGAGGCCAATATGTTCTACCAGCTGTTCTAATAATTGGTGCTGTATGGGATGCATTTGTCCATTCATGGTAGTTACATTTGATTCATCAAAATTTTCAAGATTTCCTGTGAGGATCAACATAGACATTTCCTTAACGAATTGTGAAGGGAAATTGAGTTGTCTTTGTAATGTTTGTGGAAACCCTTGATTTTATTAATTAAAGGGTGGGTATTTATACCCCAATACACAGCTGTAAATATACATGGATTCCTAATCAAATACAAATACAAATACAAATATAATTACAATTATAATACACTCCTATCTATCTCCTATCACACCCCCTCAAGTTGAGCGGGGGGGAACAAACGCTCAACTTGTCTCGCAGAAGAAGGAATCGAGCCTTGGGAAAAGCCTTGGTAAGAGAATCGGCAATCTGGCAATCGGTGGGCAAATAACGAACAACTGCTACCTTTTCGCGAACAAAGTGAAAATCAATCTCCAGATGCTTCGTACGAGAGTGAAAAATAGACACCGATAGCCCTCATGAATTTTACTGTATCCAAGAAAGACATAACGATGTGAACGTGGTGCAAGTTTGTGAGGTGGAGAGTAGCGTAACCAAGGATAGCAAAGACACCCAAAGACACGTAAGTAATTGTAGTCGGGACGAGTTTTAAACAGAAGTTCAAATGGTGTACAATTATTCAAGGTGGGAACAGGCATTCGATTAATTAAGTAGACTACTGTTTCAAATGCAAAGGTCCAATATTTAATGGAAACAGAAGAATGAGTGAGAAATGAGAGCCCTGTTTCAACAATGTGACGGTGTTTCCTTTCCGCACAACCGTTTTGTTGTGGTGTGTACGGATAGGAAACACGATGTGTAATGCCATGGGTGCTCAAGTAAGGAACTAATGCCTGGAATTCCCCTCCCCAGTCAGATTGAAAACTCTTAATAGATTTCCCAAAATGATTTTCAACCATAGTGCGAAATTGTATAAAGGCATGCATGACATCAGATTTGAATTGAAGTGGATAAATCCAAGAGTACTTGCTATAATGATTAAAAAATAAGACATAATAATTATAATTATCAAACAATTTCACTGGAGCAGGACCCCATAAATTGGAACAAACAAGTTCTAACGGTTCAGAAACAACAGAGGTTGAAACAGGAAAAGGTAAACGGTGAATTTTACTAACTGAACAAGCATGACATAAGAGTTCATGATTTTTATTGGAAACATAAATATTATTCAAATCTAAAATTTTCTTCACTGCTTGAAAGGCGGCGTGACCAAGACGTGCATGCCACTGGGAGACGGATGCCATGTTTGCAAGGACGGGATCTAGCGGACTTTTCGTAAGGCTGAGAGAGTGGAGACCATTTTTATTCGGCCCCGTATGAAGTACCTGCTTGGTCACCAAATCCTTAAGCACAAAAGAGTCAGCAAAAAATTCAATAGACACAGGATTAGATTTGGTTAGAGCTGAAATGGATAATAAATTATTTGAGGCAGCTGGTACATGAAGAACATTATCAAACTTAACAGAATTACCATTAAGAGAAAATGAAGAAGAACCAACATGAGAGATGGGAATTTTGGAACCATTAACTATGGTGACTTCTTCTGGGCCATTGTATTCACTGTGAATATTCAGGTTTTCCAAGTCAGCCGTTAAGTAATGTGTAGCCCCGGAATCAATGATCCAATCTTGGGTTGAGTGTGTGTTTATGGCTGTAAAATAGGATGCAGGGGCTGTTCGGGTTTGATGAGTTCAGTTTCCCCTAGGTTGCCTTGGTGAGAGGCAATTACGTGCTAAATAATTAATGCCTTTGCAATTGTGACAGTAAAAATTGGTGACATCTAATGGTGCCATGGTTGTGTTGGGTTGCAGAAAATTTCCAGCATTATTATTTCCAGAATTGGGCACAAATTGATGCTGTCTAGATGTATTATTTTGATGAGAATGATTACCAGGAATCGCAAAAAATTGGGGGTTAAATCCCCTCCCCATGGGACGCCGAGGTTGGGCATGATGCTGATGCTGCTGGCCGTGATTCTGCCTCTGTCCATCACAGCTTGGAGCTGCCGAACCACGGGCGCCATAAAGGGCGGTAGGCGTACGATCATCATGAATTTCACGTCTGAGATTTCTTTCTTCAGAGAGCAAGAGACCATGGAGGTCCTCAAAGCTGGTTGGCTCAACCTTAATTTCTAGGGAGCGAGTGAAAGGACGATACGCCGGTAATAAGCCATCAACTACAGATTGCATAATTGCAATCTATAATCTCGAATCTGTGATTAAGAACCAGCAGCATAGGCTGCAGTTAAGCGATTCCAAGCCTCTTGCGCAGTCTCAGCGCCAACTATCTGTGTCATAATTCCAGGTGAAAGGGAATTGATTATCTAGCTCATCACTTGAGCATCTTTTTCTTCCCATCTTTCAAAATCCGGGTTGGGATCAGTCGTTCCTGGTAAAAATTTCGGGGTTGGGACTATTCTTCCATCCACATGTCCCATGAGTCTCGATCCCTCTAACAGCGGTACAAGCTGTGTTTTCCATAGGAGATAATTTGTCGTATCAAGCTTGATCGGGAAGGTAGATGTGGAGGGAATGACTACGGCTAGAAGGGAACCAGTGGCAGCAGGAGTGGTGGCCGGAGTTGTCATGATTTTGGTGCTGAAAGTTGTTCGGATAGAGGTGAATTTCGGTTTGGTGGTGGTGTTAGCCGTCACGCTCTGATACCATGAAACAATAGGATTTCTCCCTTAGGGTTTCCATTGATTAGAATAGTATATATCATGGTTTTCAGACCCAGACCGGTCATCAAATCGGTGAAGGGATGGATTCATGGATTTTGGATTAAACCGGAATAAATCAGAATCAAACCAGATTTAATAAATATATCAATATATTAATATATTTTTATTTTTATATTTATTTTTATTATAATTCTTTAAGTTTAAACATTTCAAACACAATATAGTAATTAAAAAAACTCAATTTATGAAATATAATTTTTTTAGTTACAATAAAATGTCAATTTAATTTAAAATAATTTAAAAATACAAACTTTATTTTATTTTAATTAAAAACACCTCAAAATAATAACTTAAATTTTATATTCAAATAAATTTTTTTTTTAAAAAAAAAAAAGTCTGGTCGGACCGGTTTTACCGGTCCGGTTCACGGTTTTCCGCTTCGACCGAAGTTTGACCGTCCGACCAGAATAAATCCACTATGACAACATTATTTTTATAAACTATAATAATTTCGATATTTTATTCGTTAAATAAAATGATACCTAGATAAATACTTTTTTTTTCTAGAAAAAAAAAAGATTTTGAATCGGAGAAGAATTTTAAACATATAAAATTAATTAATTAAATATTTTAAAATGCTCCGAGAGTTTTCTTGAATTTCAACAAAAATTATAATTGGACCTGGTTAAATTTTTGATTATATTTTTTATTTTGATATTACTTGTCCCATTGTATTAAAAAAATTAATCAAACAACCAGTTGTGATTTTCATAAAAATTAGTGAGCTCGGATACATTTGCTTTTAATTTTAGTTATTAACATGTCTAATTGAAGTAGATTAATTAATTAGATATGATGAGCTAGAATTAAAAGATACTCCTATTAGGTAAAAAAGAATATTATTTTTTTAAAATTTATTTTTCTAAAATTTGTTGCTATTGAAATCATATTGGAAACGCCTACTTTTGTATTTATTAAAAAAAATCTGTTAGGATTACCCGACAAATTTTATGGTAGACCGTGTTAATGAAAAATAGACACGTAAGCAACATGGACATTGGGAAAATAAAAAACACTTATGTGTCAATTTTTTATTGGAAATATCCACATAGACCAGGTTTATTATATAATTTCCCCCATTTAATTTAAAAAGATATTTATGTTAAATTAATTTTAAGATTTTAAATTTAGTTATTTATTAGAAGCACTTCATGATTGGAAAAAAAAAAATCACTTCATGATTGAACATAAGGATGAGTATAAAGCCTCCTCCATTAATTTAAACTATTTAATGATTGAAAAAGATAATTAATATGAACTTTAACTTTTTTGTCAGAAAAATTGTTTATTTTATAATTTTGGACAAAGTGTTTATGTGAATTCTTTAACACTATGGTTTGGTCTCAACTTTATGGATAGATACCTTTTATGGATAAACTTCAATATGCCGCGAAAATTTGTTTGTGGCACATATTTTTTTGTTTTCCATGGAAAATTATAAGTTTAATTGGTAATGGAATAAGTAGATAATTAAATATTAGTATTTGGATTCTTCACAAAGATAAATGATGAAAATAACATATTTAAAAAAAAATTGGTTTATATTTATTTATGTCAACCTTTTAAAGTTCAAAAACTTTTGTATTTTTACTCGTAGCAGTTTTAAGTTTTGAGGTCAAAGTTGGAATAATTCACAACAATAACAAATACATAATTATTTTTCTTAAAATAATTTAGAATCCCATGAATAAAATGTGATCGAATCGCAGTTCTCACATATGATTTAAAAACTCTTCAAGGTTTAATTCATATATATATATATATATATATATATATATATAAAGCAATGTGGGGTGGTACCTAGGCATTAGTATGGTCCATCCTCGTTCTAACCACAATTGGTTATATCATATATATCACGTTGTTGGAGATAATTGTACGTTCTAACCATAATTGCACGTTCTAATCAATTTCTCTACTTTTAAAAAAGACATACCTAAAGTGTCAGAAATAATAATAGAAGTTGTAATTGGACTTTATTCATCAGCTTAAGTGTTTGGGTCAATTGGTTCCATAATAATTCCGTCCAATTTTTTAGCTTGACCACCAACGTGTCTAGTCAAAGTTGATATTCAAATACGAGTCAATGCCAAATCAAGTCGTTATTATATTAACACGTGGACGATTGATTTTTTTTTTTTTGTTTTTGTTTTTGGTTGGACTAGAGTAATTTTTTTTATTTTCAAAATTGTCACATAACAAAATCGGGACCGTGTGCATGTTATACATGTATCGACATAATAATACCTTGATCTAATGTGACATTGAATGGCCATTTGGGTGTATGCTTTGAATTGTCATGTAAGCAGTCATGAAATGGCTTTATTGGAGTCAGAAACGATACTTTAGTGACTTTATTGGCCGAAAATTTGCTTAAACAACCATTGCGGTAGAAACTAAAAACTTCAATGCTCATATAAACTTTCCTCGAAACATGCCACCTCAAAGAAAATAGTACAATAAATATTTGATAATATAGAGTGTCATATCAAGTGGCTGTAAATGTTCCTGAAGATATGTCTGTGAGAATATGTGCACGTTATCGTATCACGTGTTACAGATACAGTATTTGTCTTATGGTTGCCTATATAAACTCGATTCTACCATGAATTGCTTACTCCAGTCAAATATCCTTAATAAGATATTCATAATTTCTCCAAAAATAGAAATATGAAAGTTTCTGGGCAACAAAGTCAGATCAATATTGCTGAAGCTTTCAGCAAAGTGCAAAAAGATGAAAGACGATCTGCTAATTATAAGCCTAACATTTGGAAACATGATTTTTTGCAGACTCTTTCTACCTCATTTCATGTAATTATGTTCTATCTATTATCATACTATTAATTGCAGAAGTTTATCAGTCTGCTAATTTAGATTAAAGGATTAGAGTTTGTTAATAAATTTTATCCCAAGAAAGAGTAGCTAATTAAGAGTTGATGATTTTGCAGGAAGAAGAGTACAAAAGAGAAGCTGAGAGGCTAAAAGAGGAAGTCCAAAATCTTTTCATTGAGACAGTTGACTCACGTGCTAAATTAGAGCTTGTTGACTGCATCAGGAAGCTAGGGATCTCCAACTACTTTGGAAATGAAATCAAGATAGCTCTAGATTCAATTGCGTCACATAATCTCAACATGGAACAAGATTTGTACTTTACTGCTTTAAGCTTTAAGTTACTCAGGCTTCATGGCTACCAGGTTTCACAAGGTATAACAAATCCAAATTAGTTATTTATATTCTTCATTCTTATAATTTTTCTTAAATTTTGAAAGTGTTTTTACATATTATTACTATAAAATATTATACATAATGGATAAATTGAACTTTCATTCACTTTCTACATTAATTAATCGAATGTTTTAACTTAATATTTGACTTCAAATATCAATTTACTCATAAATGAATTTCGGATATTAATTTAGTCTATAATAACTTGATATTTTTCTAATAAAATTAGTCTAAAGTAATCTGTATAATTTATGGTTCTCTAACATTTTTAATGCTGTCACACCTCGTTTTTATACTAATTTAATAAAACATTAACTTAGTTTTAAAAGCTTATTTCAAGATAAATTGATCCTACAAATCAAATTCATAAAGAACCAATCTAACTCTTTTTTGAGACAAATTGTAAATTTTTCTCTGTAAATCTAACATTTCTTACAATGAGTTGACAATTTTATGACGTAATGAAAACGGATGCAGATGTGTTAAAGGACTTCGTAGACGAAAAGGGTATCTCCATGAAAAGCAAAACTTTGGACACTAGGGGAATTGGGGAGCTTCTAGAAGCTTCTCATCTAGTTCAAGAAGGTGAAACTGTGTTAGAAGATGCTAAGATATTGTCAACGAGAATCTTAAAGGGAATCAATTCCACCAAAACAACCAAACTTGATCATCCTTTGGAGCTCCCATCCCATTGGAGAGCAGAATGGTTTGACGTCAAATGGCAAATTGACAAGTACGAGGAGGACAAAAACATAGATAAATCTGTAATTGATTTGGCAAAGCTTAATTTCAACATTGTCCAAGCTACACTACAAAAGGATTTAAAAGATATTTCAAGGTACATATATATATAATTAATTATAAGGCAAGTTTAGCCATACATATATACATTAACAAGACTTGTGTTTAATTTGTTTTTGGATGCATTAATTTCAGGTGGTGGAGAAATTTGGGTCTAATTGAGAATCTTAAATTTTCGAGGGATCGATTGGTTGAGAGCTTTCTGTGTAGTGTAGGACTTGGATTTGAGCCAAAGCAAAGCAGTTTTAGAAAATGGCTAACTAAAGTGGTCCTTATGATATTAGTCATTGATGATGTTTATGATATTTATGGTTCCCTGCAAGAGCTTGAGATTTTCACCAATGCTGTTAACATGTAATTTTCTATTTTGCCCGTAATCTATTCCCAATATTACTATTTATTTGATTAATAACTTCTATCTTCTAGCATATTGATTGGTAACGTATACCTTCTCATGTATTGCATAATTAGTGAATCACATGGACAAACGTATACATGTGAGACAATCCTTCCTTTTTGAAATAGTTTTCGGGTAAATTAAATATTATAAGAAAATTAGTGTATGAATAAAATCAAACTATAATTCATGTTGAAGATTAATTTTTCAGGTGGGATATTACCGGTGAAGTTCAAAATCTACCGGAATGTATGCAAATATGCCTTGAAGCACTCTACAATATGACTAATGAAACTGCACATGAGATTCATAGTGAGAAGGGATTGGATTTTGCACAGACACAAACTCACCTGAAGAAAGCGGTATTTGAATAGTATTTTAAATTAACCAAATTAATTTCTTAATTAATTATTAATTTTCCTGTGATTATAAATGTAATTAATTTGTATGTTTTCAGTGGGGAGATTTTTGTAAATCATTATTCATGGAAGCAAAATGGTATAACATGGGGTACATACCATCAGTGGAAGAATATCTTAAAAATGGTTGGGTTTCATCCTCAGGGGGTCTGCTTTCTATTCATTCATTTTTCTTTATCATGGATGAGGTTACACATGAAATGTTGGATCTTCTTGCGAGAAATCAAGATCTAATAATCAATATATCTTTGATTATTAGGCTTTGCAACGATTTGGGAACTTCAATGGTAATTTCAACATCTTTATCAATATAATTCATGATGCGTCGTCCACCAAACAATAACAGGGATGTAACAGGATAGGTATCCTCTATCTTGATCAGAATCCGTCCCAACCAGAATAGAGAATCCCCCATAAATTAAAATTCTTTGTGAGAAGCGAATGAGAATAATTTTATTCTCGAAAGACTAACAGGGTTGGGATACCCTCCTCCGTTCCGCTAAATTGCCATCTTCGAAATTTTCATTTTCATTTTATTAATTTTCTTAAAAAAATTATAAATATTAATGTTAGCCTTATATTTAAATATATCATTTTTATTTAATTTAAATAATAAAAAATTATAATTTATTTAATTAATTTGATATATTTATTGTATAAATTTAATTTCTAATTAATATTTTTTAAAAATTAAAAAATTTAAAAAATCTCTATGGGATTTCCGACCCATGAGAATTTCTATAGGACGGAAAAGGGGATAATTTTTTCTGTGATTGGGATCGACAGGGATAGCGGAACCATCCTGCGCCCTAACTCTACCCCGTTTGCATCCCTAAACGGTATAGATCACAATGATTCCAGTCTATAATAGAATCTCCAAATACTTAAAAAACATTATTTCTAAATGCAGGCAGAACGAGAGAGAGGAGATGCAGCTTCTTCAATAGAATGTTATATGCGAGAAATGAATGTTTCAGAGAAAGAAGCAAGAAATCACATTAAGAACATGATCAATAATTTATGGAAGAAAATCAATGGAAAATGCTTCACCAATTCAAGTGATGATGAGATGAAATCATTTGTAAAAATTAGTACAAATATAGCTCGTGTAGCACACAATTTGTACCAAAATGGAGATGGATTTGGTGCTCAAGGCCATCAAAATAAGAAGCAGATCTTCTCACTCCTGGTTCATCCTCTAAAATTAGATTAACCTAATTCATACCAGGAAAGCCATTTTGTTTTTTAGGGATAATTTGTATTTCACATAGATATTAAGTTGTATGATTAATCTACCTCTCCATTTTTTCTTATGATAAATAAAAAATAAATAAATTTTCGCTTTTTCCCTTTAATTTTACTGGTTAAAAAAATGGTAAATTTAACACTTAAATAAAATTTGTTGCCCGTAAATTTAGTAGATTTCGACCAGAAGGACAACAAAATAGTAAAAAAAAAAAGACGACAAATAGATGAATGAGAATAGGCCCAATAAATCAAACAAAAAGCCTTAAAAAAAGTGACCTTTTGGGCTTGAAAGGCCATAACTTAATGGGAAATTGTCAAAATTACCCTTGTTTCAGGGTTTATTTTGGTGGCTTACCTTTTCTTATTTACACTATTACGTTTTTTTTTAGATCTAATTCTCCTTTACGCTCTGGTTGGGTTCTTCTTTTTTCTTACGTTTTTTTTTTATTTCTTCCTTTACACTCAGTCTTCATGGTAAAGTAAAGCAGCGATCAAGTCTTGAATTTGCTCTTCTGCCTTCCTCTCCATCATTTGGGCCGCCTCTCTATTTTTCGGTGGACCTATCTCTGCCACAATCCTAACCCCTCAAATCTCTCTGCTTGCAATTTTCACGAACGACGACGACGACGACGATTCCCACTCCGATTGACTATTCCTTTCCTCTATTTGTACAATTCTAAATGTTAAGGTTTGAAATCTCTAAATGTTAAGGTTTGAAATCTCTTTGGCTATCATCTCTATTCTAGGATAGAAATTCAATGATCTGTTGTTATTTTGATTGAATATTTGGTTGGTTATTTTTGCTTTTCTCATTTCGATTTCGATTTAATTTGAGATCCTTGATGTTTGGGTTGAACATGTTTGGGTCGATTCCAATAGTGGACACTCATATTTTGCATAAGAAAACTTGCATTACTGCTGAAATGACATGAAATTTTAGTATTCAACTTCATGAAATATAAAAGCTCATTTCAGTTGTTTTGCAGATTTTGTGTATGACAGGAACCAAAATAATGTGCTAGAGGTGAATAAGACCGATTATGAGTCATGCAACTCTGATCATTAGTGGTAAAGGGTTCTGTTTTGGCGGCATGAAGCTAGCAATTCATGTTGAAAACCCACCTCCACCTCCTTCAGCTTCCCCAATAAAGGAGAAGAGTGGCTCTCCATCTACTTATTCCAGTCTCAGAGGCCAGTATGTTCTACCAGCTGTTCTAATAATTGGTGCTGTATGGGATGCATTTGTCCATTCATGGTAGTTACATTTGATTCATCAAAATTTTCAAGATTTCCTATGAGGATCAACATAGACATTTCCTTAACGAATTGTGAAGGGAAATTGAGTTGTCTTTGTAATGTTTGTGGAAACCCTTGATTTTATTAATTAAAGGGTGGGTATTTATACCCCAATACACAGCTATAAATATACATGGATTCCTAATCAAATACAAATACAAATATAATTACAATTATAATACACTCCTATCTATCTCCTATCACACCCCCTCAAGTTGAGCGGGGGGGGGGGGGGGGGGAACAAACGCTCAACTTGTCTCGCAGAAGAAGGAATCGAGCCTTGGGAAGAGCCTTGGTAAGAGAATCGGCAATCTGGCAATCGGTGGGCAAATAACGAACAAAAAGGGACTTGGCTGCTACCTTTTCGCAAACAAAGTGAAAATCAATCTCCAGATGCTTCGTACAAGAGTGAAAAATAGGGTTCACAGTCAAGTATGTTGCACTTAAGTTCTCACACCAAAGAGTAGGGGCCATAGTCAACGGAAACCCAATGTCACGAAGAAGCATAGTAATCCAAGAAAGCTCAGATGTTGTGGTGGCCAAGGCACGATACTCGGCCTCCGTAGATGAACGGGAAACTGTACGCTGCTTCCTAGACACCCAAGAAATCAGATTGGATCCAAGAAAAATAGCAAAACCCGTGGTGGACCAACGATCATCCGAATCTCCAGCCCAATCAGAATCAGAATACCCGTGCAAATGAGAACAGGAATTAGGCCGAAACACCAAACCATGAGAGGAAGATGCCTAGAGGTAACGCAGGATGCGTTTGACAGCGAGCCAGTGGGCATCAGTGGGCGCATGCATAAACTGAGCAACCCTGTGGACAGCAAATGCAATGTCCGGCCGAGTAATAGTCAAATACTAAAGACCCCCGACTATACTCCGATACATTGTCCCATCCGCTAACAACTCACCCCCTGAGGTCGATAACTTGGTGGAGACACAAGCTGGGGTGTTTAGTGGTTTACATCCAGACATGTCTGACTTATCAAGCAAATCCTGAATATACTTGTGTTGACTAACATACAAAGAGTTGTTCACCCATTTCAGCTCTAAACCCAAAAAATACTCAGCACGACCCAAGTTTTTAATAGCAAATTGCCGTTGTAAGTAATGAACCAAAGATTATAGTTTAGCTGAATCATTGCCCTAAAGCAGAAGGTCATCAACATAAATAAGACAGAAAATAATCACAGAGCCAGAACGAAACCAATACAAGGAGATATCTGCCTTTGAACAAGAAAACCCAAACCCAATGAGAGCAGTTGTGAGTCGTTTATGCCACATACGAGGTGATTGTTTAAGACCATATAACGACTTTTTAAGAGCACATACATAGGAGGAATGAATAGGATCAACAAGACCTGTAGGTTGTTGCATGTACATCCGCTCCTCAAGATCGCCATGAAGGAATGCATTAGACACATCCATGTGCAAAACTTGCCACTTCAATGAAACAGCTAATGCAAGTAAAACCCGAATGGTGGTAGGCTTAACAACCGGACTAAAGGTTTCCGTGAACTCCATCCCGGGCCTTTGGTGATATCCCTTCGCCACTAGCCTGGCTTTGTAGCTATCAACTGAACCATCGGCCTTTCTTTTAGTTTTGAAAACCCACTTACACCCGATAATATTGGCATTTGGTGGAGGAGGCACCAATTCCTAAGTGCCATTTACAACCAATGCATTATATTCCTCTGCCATAGCCAGACGCCAATGAGATGATTTGACAGCTTCTGAATATGTAACTGGGTCAGCCACAATTACTGATGTATGAAAGGCTTTTAGAGGCAAAGAACCTGTTTGAGAACGGGTCACCATGCGGCGTGGAGCCTGGGTAGATGAGTGGGGAGTGTCGGACTTTGGAGGGGAAAACTTGAAGAGATCCACAATAAGGGAAAGGCCTGGAGAGGTCTGGGGTTGAACCGGTGAAGGAGGCGGATTGGTGGAGGGGCTGGTTGGTGCGGGTGAGGATGTGGAAGGGCTGGGCTGGATGTTGGTGGGGCTGACGGGTTCGGTTTGGGTAGGTGAGGGGCAGGAATGGCGGTCGGTTCTGGCTGCATTGGTTCGGTTAGGTGATGAGGGGAGGAGGGTGGTTGTGGGTGGTTCAGGCCTGGTGGGCGGTGGTAGAGGGATGGGAAAATGGATGACGGGATTGGTGGTAGATGAAGGTGCGTGTGGATCACGGGATCGAGACAACTCCGGATACGGGAAAACCTGCTCATCAAAAATAACATGGCGTGAGACAAATACTTTGCCAGAAGAAATATCAAAGTAATGATAACCTTTGTGTAAGTGACTATAACCAACAAAAATACAAGGACGGGAACGAAAATCAAGTTTCGACTCAGAGTACGGGCGAAGCCACGGATAACACAAGCAACCAAAGGCACGAAGAAAATTATAATCAGGAGGAGAATGCAACAAGGTCTCATATGGAGAGGAATAATCAAGTAACTTGGTAGGCATTCGATTGATTAAATATACAGCAGTGTCAAAAGCATGAGTCCAGAAGGATTTATTGAGTTTAGAGTGAGCCAGTAATGCCAAACCTGTTTCTACAATGTGGCGGTGTTTCCTTTCTGCACACCCGTTTTGTTCAGGAGTGTACGGACAGGAAACCCGGTGTTGGATGCCATGCTGAGATAAATATGAGGAAATAGATTGGTATTCTCCCCCCAGTCAGATTGGAAAAATTTAATAGAACAGTCAAATTGTTTTTCCACCAGGGTTCGAAACTTAATGAAAGCAGGTAAGGCATCAGATTTATATTTCAAAAAATAGATCCAAGAAAATTTGCTGTAATGATCGTAAAATAACACATAATATGAAAAATTGTCATAAGATCGCACTGGAGCAGGGCCCCATAAGTCTGAGCAAACAAGTTCCAAGGGCTGAGAGGCCTTAAAATTGGACATAACAAATGGAAGTTTGTGGCTTTTGCTCACAGCACAACTCGGACAACAAACAGACTCAATTTTATTGGAAACTAAAAGATTATGCTGAACAACTGGAAGCGACGGATGACCCAAACGTTCATGCCACTTTGAAAGAGACGTAACATGAACCCGAACTGGAGAGGCTGAGATGCTCGGTACTGTATAAAGACCCCCTCTATTCGGACCTTGGTAGAGAACTTTCCTGGATTTCAGGTCCTTCACAACAAAACAATCATTAAAAAATTCCATAGAAACATCATTATGGTTAGTGAGTGCAGAAACAGAAATTAAATTGGAATTAGACCCAGGAACATGAAGAATATTTGACAAATTTAGAGACCCACCAGTAACCGGAAATAAGGAATGACCAGTATGAGAGATAGAGAGTTTGGAATCGTTACCTAAAACAACTTCTTCCGGCCCAGTATAGTCTGAATGAAGTGCAAGATTTCCCATATCAGAAGTCAGATGGTGGGTTGCACCGGTGTCCATGATCCATGGTTGGGAAGGTTGGGTTGATAATGTTGTATGGTTGGATTAAGGGTTAAGTTTCGGGGATGGGCATTGACGCGCATAGTGACCCGATCCTCAACAGTTGTGACACACTACTGAAGTTACATCAAAACCTGCTGCCATAGTTGAGTTACCTTGCTGGAAAGAATTATTTTGGTAGGAATTACTACCTCGTCCTGTCTGATGAAACTGCTGCCTTCCTCGGCCTCTGCCTCCATGGCCATTACCGCGTCCCCTACTGGTGCTATACGAACCAGAATTCACACTGGCACCATAGCCTGGTGCATTGGAATGCTGCCTCACTGTCACATGTGCGGACGGGACTGATTGTTCTTGACTCACACGTCGATTAATTTTCCTCTCCTCTGTTCATAACATGCCATATAAGTCATCAAATGTCACATCATCCATTCGTACCTCAAAAGTTCTAACAAAACCATTAAAATTCTCATGCAAACCATCAATAACTGCTTCCACTAAATTATCTTCTTTAACCGAATAACCCAAAGCCAATAAAGAATCAAAAATAGATTTTGCCCGAATTAAATACACAGCTATGTCATCGTTACCTTGTTTCAAATTATGTAACATACTACGTAATTCTCTAATATGTGATCTAGACCCAGAAGCATACGAAGTATTCAGCTTATCCCAAGCAACTTTAGCAGATGTAACACCCACAAACTGAGGTAATAAAGAATCTGAAATTGAGTTTAATAACCAAGATAATACCTGCTGGTGTCTCCTTAACCAAACCAAGAATGCTGGGTTTCGAGTTCCATCATCAAGAAATTCTGCCGGGGCTGCCTCTGATCCATCCAAGTGTCCGTCAAAGGCCGCTGCCGCGAATCATTGGTAGCATCTGCGTTTTCCACAGCAAGAAGTTAGAGCTGTTGAGTTTGGCCGGTGTTTGGGTGGCAAGAGAAGGCAGCGGCGGCATGGCTGGGCTTGCCAAGGAGTCGACCACGGTGAGGACGCCGGAAGAAAGGGCTGGAATGGTGGACATAATGAACAGCGGCTGAGCAGAGGTGAGGACGTCGGAAAAAAAAAGAAGAAAAAGAAGAAGAAGGACGGCTAGGGTTAGGGAAGAAAACCGGCCTGCTCTGATACCATGTAATGTTTGTGGAAACCCTTGATTTTATTAATTAAAGGGTGGGTATTTATACCCCAATACATAGCTGTAAATATACATGGATTCCTAATCAAATACAAATACAAATACAAATATAATTACAATTATAATACACTCCTATCTATCTCCTATCAGTCTTCCATATTTATTTTTTTCCTTGCGGGTGTAGTTTTATTGATGGTGGTTGACCTGAAATTGGGTGAGTGTTGTTGAGCTTTTAGAAAGTGCTGTGTACTCTGTCAAAATTAAACTCAAAAAGGATTTCTTAGATTTATTTATTACAAAATTCAATTGCGTAGATTGTGCTAATTAATTAACCTCTGATTTTATCGGGTTGTGCAATAAATCTACTGGGGTCCTTTTATCATGTGGTTGGTCAACATACATAAGATTATAATTTTGGGACTGCATTTCAATTTAGGACTGCATCTGCACTTTAGGACTGCATTTCAATTTTGGACTGCATCTGCACTTTAGGACTGCATTTGCACTTTATGACTGCATTTCAATTTTGGATTGCATCTGCACTTTCAAACTGCATTTTAGGACTGCAATTTTGGGACTGCATTTGCACTTTAGGATTGCATTTCAATTTTGGGACTGCATCTGCACTTGAGGACTGCATTTCAATTTTGGGATTGCATCTGCACTTTAGGACTGCATTTCAGGGTTGCAATTTTGAGACTGCATCAGTACTTTTGGATTGCAATTTTGGGACTATATTTGCACTTTATGACTGTATTTTAGGATTGCAATTTTGGGATTGCATTTGCACTTTATGACTGCATTTTAGGACTACAATTTTGGGATAGCATTTTAGGACTGCAATTTTGGAACTGCACTTATATTGTTATACACTGTTTATACATTGTTATATACTGTTATACACTGTTTATACACTTCTTATACATTGTTATACACTGTTATACACTTCTTATGTATTGTTATACATTGTTTATACGCTTCTTATATATTATTATACACTGTTTATACACTGTTTATACACTTCTTATACATTGTTATGCATTGTTATACACTTCTTATATATTGTTATATGCTGTTTTTACATTGTTTATACACTGTTTTTACACTTCTTATACACTGTTTATATACTTCTTATACACTGTTATACATTGTTATACACTTTCTATATATTGTTATACACTGTTTATACATTGTTTATACATTATTTATATATTGTTTATACACTGTTTATATACTTCTTATACACTTCTTATATATTGTTATACACTGTTTATACATTGTTTATACTGTTTGTATACTTTACACTAGTTATATACTTCTTATACACTGTTTATACACTTTTTATACACTGTTATACATTGTTTATACACTACTTATACACTGTTATACATTGTTATACACTTCTTATACAATGTTATATGTTTATACACTTATTATACATTGTTATACAATCTTCAAATCTTAATTAATATTTGTTATGCAATTGCTAATGTTAATTTTAAAATGAGATTTCCATGTTTATAGATTTGAAGATTTGTTACTGAGAAAGTTGAAATCCACCTTTTAAATGTGAAAATACCTTTTTATATGCTGTTATATATGCGTTTTTTTGTTGCAGGAACTTAATAGAATCTCATCTTTGGTGGTACAATTGAAAACCAAGAAGAATTTTTCTTTTTACCGAATAAAAAGATTGAAGGAACTGAATAGAATCTCAACATTGAATAGTTTGAGTTTGTCATCTTTTATATCTATACCCAACACCGTTGCTGCAAGACATATTAGTATTATCTTGTAATTTGGATTAGGTCCTTTTGTTCCTAATGTATTTATACACTTCTTAGACACTGTTATACATAGTTATACACTTCTTATACAATGTTATATGTTTATACACTTATTATACATTGTTATACACTGTTTATACACCTCTTATACACTGCTTATGCATTGTTATGCACTGTTATACACTTTTTATACACTGCTTATACATTGTTATACACCTCTTATACACTGCTTATACACCATTTATACAGTTCTTATACACTGTTATACACTTTTTATACACTGCTTATACATTGTTTATACACTATTTATACATTGTTATACATTATTGTACACTTCTTATACAATGTTATATGTTTATACACTTATTATACATTGTTATAGACTCTTTATACACTGCTTATATATTATTATACATTGTTATACACTTCTTATACATTGTTATACATTTATATATTGTTATGCATTGTTCATACATTGTTTATACACTTCTTATACACTGTTATACACTATTTATACACTTCTTATACACTGTTATACATTGTTATACACTGCTTATACATTATTATACATTGTTATACACTTCTTATACATTGTTATACATTTACATATTGTTATGCATTGTTTATACACTATTTATACATTGTTTATACACTGTTTTTACACTCATTATACACTGTTATACACTCTTTATACATTGTTTATACACTTCTTATACACTGTTAAACACTGTTTATATATTGTTATACATTGTTATACACTTCTTATATATTATTATATATTGTTTATACATTATTTATACACTTCTTATACACTATTTATACATTGTTTATACACTGTTATACACTGTTTATACACTGTTTATACACTGTTTATACATTGTTTATACACTTCTTATATATTGTTATAGACTGTTTATACACTTCTTATACATTGTTATACACTTCTTATATATTATTATACATTGTTATACACTGTTTATACCATGGTTTTCAGACCCAGATCGGTCATCGAACAGGTGAAGGGATGGATTCATGGATTTTGGATTAAATCGGAATAAACCGGAATCGAACCAGATTTAATAAATATATTAAAATATTAATATATTTTTATTTTTGTATTTATAATATATGAAAATTTGAACATTTTTATTATAATTCTTTAAGTTTAAGTATTTCAAACACAATATAAAAATTAAAAAGCGCAATTTATGAAATATAGTTTTTATAGTTACAATTAAATGTCAATTTAATTTAAAATAATATAAAAATACAAACTATATTTTATTTTAATTAAAAACACCTCAAAATAATAAATTAAATTTTTAATTCAAATAATTAAAAAAAAAAAGCCTGGTCGAACAGGAAAACCAGTCCGGTTCATGGTTTTTCGGTTCGATCCGCTGGTTCGATCGAGAGTTGACCAATTATTGACCAGAGTAAAAACCGAACACAAATCGATAGGACCGACCTCTAGTTCTAGTCGAACCCAGTCCGACCGGCCGGTCCGGTCCGGTTTTCACAACTATGGTTTATGCACTGCTTATACCTTATGATACACTATTACATTGATTATACCTTAATTATACCTTAAGATACACTATTCTAGTGATTATACCTTAGTTATTCCTTATTTATACCCTAAGCTACATTATTATATTGATTATACCTTACTTATACCTTAAGATACACTATTACATTGATTATACTTTTTTAAGATACACTATTACATTGATTATACATTAGTTATACCTTAATTATACCGTAAGATACACTATTACAGTGTTTATACCTTAGTTATACCTTAATTATACCTTAGTTATACCTTAAGATACACTATTACATTGATTATACCTTAATTATACATTAATTATACATTAGTATACCTTAAGATACACTATTACATTGATTATACATTGTTATACACTATTTATACACTTTTTATATCTTAAGATATACTATTACAGTGTTTATACCTTTGTTATACCTTAATTATACCTTAGTTATACCTTAAGATACACTATTACATTGATTATACCTTAGTTGTACCTTGATTATACCTTAGTTATACCTTAAGATACAAAGGTATAATTAGTTATACCTTAGTGGAAAAAATATGTCGTAAAAAAAATATACATATGGAGTTTGTTTCGAAGAAAAAAAAAAACTTTCTAAAGTCACATGACAAAAAAATAAACGGATTGAGAGATAAATGCAAAATTAGATTAAAAATTATAAAAAAAGGAGAGAGAAACGTTGACAAATTAGAGGAGGTATTTTGGAGATTATGATTTTGTGCTTTTGTTGTTTTTTGGGCAAGAATCACGATAAAACAGGAATAAGTTTTTTAGGTATTTTTGAAAATTTGGAAAGTTTTTTATGTATTTATGCAAACTTTTGCTTTGTATGTAAAAAAGTTATATGGTGCCAAAAGGTAAGTATTTATGTAAAAGGCCATAACTTAATACATACAAATCCACCACACAAACTTATTCATTAGATACCAAATTTACTTGTAAAGCCTCGATTTAGTTTAGGGAGACTGTAAAACTCCTCCATTCTAACGTCACCTTTCCGGTGTTAGAACGGTTTCCACCATGCTAGTCCTGTGTCATTCGCTGTGTGCTTTGCCTCCAATGTGTTATCGAGCAGCGTACCTGATGCAGTGGAAACTCGAACAAAAAACACTAAAATCCGTTGATCGCGCACGATGCCGGAATTTAGTCTTCTACTAGTTGAATTTCGCAAAATTCACAAAAGCAGGGTAAGGAAAATAATTCCGAAAATTTTATTGAAATAAAAAACTGCTTACAATTGAGAAATAAAAGCCTATTTATAGGCAAACTACCCTAAATGTAATAAAATTCCTAAACAATAAAAACTTCTAAATACTTTAAACTTCCTAATTAAAAAAAATACTAAATAAATTAAAATACAAACAAAATAGGAATCCTTATCAATTTAGAATCCTTATAATAAAATCTATTTCTAATCCGAATTATAAAATAATTACAATTAAAATAAAGATATAATCCAAAATATATCTTTAATTTCTTTCCACAATAAGTAGTTGTTTTCAAATTAAATTGGAAATCCTTTTTATTATTTATGGCCCGCATCAGTACCCATCATCATCGCAACAGTTGGAAAAATTGTGTTCAATATGTCATTGAACCGCATATTTCACAAAATCAATCCAC
Source organism: Euphorbia tirucalli (assembly GCA_039660915.1). NCBI lineage: Eukaryota > Viridiplantae > Streptophyta > Magnoliopsida > Malpighiales > Euphorbiaceae > Euphorbia > Euphorbia tirucalli. The sequence continues at coordinate 2,896,281 of CM077638.1, forward strand.
ATCAGATAAAGAAATTGTGTCCAAATGTAAGTGGGGGCCGGTGCGATAAGGATTTGACTAAGACATTGATGTTTTTGTAGTGATAACAAAGACAGGATTGTGATGCATGAACAGCAAAGAGGAACCTAATTATGTTCAAAGTCGCAAAAAGTTGAAAAGCAGAAAAGAAAGAAAGAAAGAAAAAAAAAAAAAAAAAAAAAAAAGCAAATTTTTTTATGAAACTTACCCATCCACCAGCTGTTTTAACTGGTAGATGAATTAAATAAACTATTTATTTATTTATCAATATAAAACCACTCTCCCCAATTAAAATCATACAATTCTAGTTTCAATTAACTGTAAAAAATAACCAGTAAATTAAGATTTAAAAAACCCAAATCCAATTTCTCTGCTGCAAATCGTTTAAAGAATCAAGAATGGCTACCCAATTGAGTCAAAAAAAGAAAGTTTGTGTAACTGGTGGATCTGGGTTTGTGGCATCTTTGCTGATCAAATTGCTGCTTCATAAGGGCTATGCTGTTAATACAACTGTCAGGGACCCAGGTGCTATTCATTTTCTTCTTCTAAATTTCTTAATTTCCAATGTAATTCACAAAAAAAATGGTGAAGAAAATTAATTAATTAAATTAAATTAATAAGGAGACATTTGATATATGCAGAAAATGAGAAGAAGACAAGTCACCTTGTAGAACTAAAAAGTTTGGGAGAATTGAAAATATATGCAGCAGATTTGAAGAAAGTTTCAAAGATCCAATTTCAGGTTGTGAAATTGTTTTCCATGTTGTTACTCCAGTTAATTTTGCTTCTCAAGATCCAGACGTACTTAATGAAATCTTAAATCCACTGGATTTAACAACTAATTGAGATTGCTAATCTTAATTACTTAATTATGTTATCTTAATTACAAATTTTGATTTGATTGATTGAATTAATTATGATTTTTTACATATAGAATGACATGATCAAGCCTGCAATCCAAGGAGTAGAAAATGTATTAAAAACTTGTGTTATTGCAAAAACAGTGAACAGGGTAATACTCACTTCCTCAGCTGCAGCTGTATCCATCAATAATTTGATCAATGGTTCAGATTTGATCATGGATGAGAATAACTGGACTGATGTTGACTTCTTGACTTCTCAGAAGCCACCCGCTTGGGTAATTAAACAATACTATATCCTGTGAAATTAAATTAATTAATTAATTAATTAATGTATACCGTCTGAAGATTTAATTAGATATTTTCAAATGAAGGGTTACCCAGTGTCAAAGACACTAGCAGAGAAGGCAGCTTGGAAATTTGCCGCAGAAAATAAAATTGATCTAATTACTGTAATTCCTACTCTAATCGCTGGTCCTTCAATCACCCCTGATATTCCTAGCAGTGTGAACTTTGCTACTTCTTTGATCACAGGTATTTATATATATATTTGGTCCCAAATTTACTTAGCGATCAACTCTTCACCGTCCGCATTATTTTCGGTCGTGACATCGTTGTATGTACAACAATTAATATAACATTAAGAATATACTTAACTTGACATATATACCTGAAGAAATTAATAAATTAATATGAACTAAGCTTACAAAAATTGCAGGAAATGAAATGTTAATAAATGGGTTGAAAGGTATGCAAATGGTGTCTGGTTCAATTTCAATAATCCATGTGGAAGATGTGTGTCGAGCTCATATTTTTTTGGCTGAGAAAGAATCTGCTTCTGGTAGATATATTTGTTGCTGTGTGAACACAAGTGTTCCTCAGCTTGCCAACTTCCTCAACAACAGATATCCTCAATATCATGTCCCCACTCAGTTAGTCTCACATTTTCTTTCGCTACAACAATTTTAAAATTTGTCGCTAAAAAACTTTTGTTATTAAAATACTTTTAGGCAGCAACCATGTTATAACCGCTACAATAACTATTATATTTGTTACGGAACAGAACGCAGACATATCCAAAAATTGTTGCCGTATGTATATCAATGATAACAAAATAATGTCAAAATTTCTTGTAGTGTTATCTAATTAATCGTGATTATTTTTTTATTAATTTGTAATTAATTACAGGTTTGGAGATTTTCCTGCTAAGCCGAAGTTGAAAATGTCTTCAGAGAAACTCATGAGTGAGGGGTTCAGTTTTAAGTATGGAATAGAAGATATATATGACCAAACTGTGGATTACCTCAAGGCCAAAGGGGTGCTTAATTGATCTTAATTGTTGGAGCCATAATTTGACCTTAATATAGATGAACAATATATATCTATATATATATATGCTACTATATAATAAAAATAATAATGTCTAGCTGCTGGCTATTTTGCAGTCAGTTGTAAAATGGCCAAAAAAGAAAAAAAAAAAAATTGTATGACATATTGTTTATTCATTCGTACCTAACAGAAGCAAATTGAAATGTAGCACAAAAAGTTTAATTTTGGGGCTTTAGCTTGACCCAAACGCAGTCTAATCAATTCTTTACTCTCAGGTCAGGTGAATTTGTGTTTCAAAATCAATTCTCAAAACCAGTCCATTTAATATTTTGTAAATACCCATTTAATATTTTATAAATAATAGTTACAAAAATATATAATATAATATACTAAATATAATTTTATACATAAACAGACACCAAGTTGTGGATGATCTCATATTAATTGGGATCAATTGTATTAAAAATTCCATATTAATCTTATATATTTTTTTCCGTTTTATATAATTCTTTTTCTTTTTTTCTTTTTCCTTGATGAGCAAGTTGAACTACTCTACTTTCTTCTCTCCCTACAAATTGGTGACTGTTTATGTGTAAAATTATAGTTAGTACACCACAATTGGAAACATGTAACGGATCTAGTGGTATGTCGTGTGTGAAACTAAGCCTTTTATAAAATAAGTCATTGTGTGATTGTGATTTATTGTAATGAAGATTGCATTTATTTCTTAAAAAAAATCGTCAGTGGTTTGTTAGTCTCTCTGTACGGTTTATGCTATGAACAAAGATGTGTGTTGTAGTCTAAAAAATTGAAAACGAAATATGAGAGAAACTTTCGACCATTGATGCTCTGCATTTTATAGTTATTAATTAAAATACGATGAATCCAACCCAATGCCAGCTAATGATGAAAATCGATACATTCTTGAATAGTTTTGTCTTATTCGATTCGTTTCTAAAATCGTCGCATAAAAAAAAAAATCTTTAATTAACAAGGGATAATTTTTTTTAACTATTTTTTATTTTGGGTAGGGACCCAATTTTTATGTTACCCTTGTTAGAGAGAATAGAAACTTTGTATTATTGATTCTGAATAGAAACTTTGTATTAATTTTCATGCATGTGCAACACATGTACTCATTTGTCAAAAATGACAATGACGTATAGGCTTGTATTTAAATAATTGTTTTCTCACAATTTTTTTTTCTTTTTATGACGTGGATAATTTATTCTCAATTGCGTGGCAGAAAATTAGACTGGTACTGTATAAGAGAGTGACCACATCAAAGGAAATTACCGATTTCAATACAAATTTTATTGAAAATTACTCATATGTTCCTATTGGTTATTTAAATAAGAGTAAATTAGGAATTTCATATATAAAAATTGTATTTTAACTAACTTAACTATTGTTTCTTAATTTATGTAATGATTAAAAGTACTTTATTAATTTAGGACGGAGAAAGTAGAACATCTATGGAAACATATGCATCTCAATTTTAAATATTTTTTTTTATAAAATTTTAGACACATTTTAAATGAAAATAATGTTACATTGTGATGATGATTTTCTTATTTATTAGATTATGTGATGGTCTGTTTGGTTCAGCTGTTAACTTAAAGCTGTTGATGTAGCCGTTAGCTGCTTATATAGTCAATTTTTTTTTTTATTAAAAATTAACAAGTAAGAAATGTATCTTGGAGTCGTTCAACACAATGTATAGCCGTATAGAATGAATTAAACTAAAATATAATTAATATGATTGGTAAATTCTAATAATAGTATGTTGGGCTTTGTTCCCTTCCTATATGGAGGAAGAGAATCCTGTATAGTTCAGGAAGTAGGGACCACTGTTTTTGTTCAGGGGGAGACTTTCAAACCCTTGAAGCCCACGTGTACCCTTGAAGGTCTGAAGTGTTGGGTTTCCAACATGAAAAAGCCTTTTGGAGCTGCCTTTTAAGAGCTTAAACATTTATGGGTTTAAATGTTAGCTTTTAAGTCTTTGTGAGGTGTAAAGACTTTACTGTGTGAGGTTCAAGAGGCTATATTCTTCAAGAGCTAACATATTAGGATATATATGTTGCTTGTGAGGAGAAGTGTGATGAAAAAAAGACATAACAACATTTGAGAGAGAGTTTTGGATATAAAGGAGTAGAGAGAACTAAGAGAAAATCCTTTTGAGTCTATGAACTTTGTTCTTCAAGTATACTCTTCATTTTCTTTTCAGTGATCTCTAGCTCATATAAAGTCCAATCGTGCTGATTTTTGGAGAGCATATTGGAGACTTTTGTTTCTTGATTCTGAACTATCGGATCGGAATTTGGAAGTTCATAAGTTTGGATTTTTGGGTTTGCAACAGCTGCTGTTTTTGGGCGCTTTTCTTGCAACCAGCTTTGTTGTTCTTCTTGCAGTTTCGTTTCTAACCATTGGATTTGGCTGAGACTTTAACTAGAGTTTGAAGACACATTTTTCTATATTTTGGGTGATGGGATCAGTAACTGGAAGTCAGAAAGGTCCTCGTTTGTCTGTCCCATTTTGCTGTTTGCAGTTTCTCTTCTATAGGTTTTCATCTTGAGCTGCTTCAACCCTTTCGGTCTTTTGAACATGTTGTTCTTCTCGGATTGGGCTAAAATTTGGTGAGCTGATTCTAGACTCATTTATCTTTATTTTGTACGGTGGAGATCTTGTTTGGAAGTCTAGAATTTTCGCTCTTGCTGTGTAACATTGATGTATCTATTTGTTGTTGTTATTATTTGTTGGAGCCGTGAAACTTATTGTTGTTCACTAGCTCAGTTTTGTAATTGCCGTAAAACTCTCATATTATAGTGGATATTTTATCTTGGGTTAGGAGAGGCCTCGTGGTTTTTATCCTTCATGTTTGAGGAGTTTTTTACATAAAAAATATTTTTTTTTTTGGGATAGAATATGTTTATAAGCAAGGGTTTAAGGTATAATGCATGGTTATCTCCACAGTTTATGACGAACTCATAACTAAATAAATTATGTTTAAAATGTATGATAATTTCTAAAAAAAGTACGTTTAAAAAGTTAAAATTAGGTGCATTGAATAATTCTCGTATATATATATATATAGGAAAATGGAAAATATGATGGAATTCTATTTTGATAGAAATGTAGAATCCCATGAATAAAATGTGATCGAATCGCAGTTCTCAAATGGGGTCAAATATAAATTCAACTCCTAATTTGCTTTCACTTTGTTTTTTCAGGGACCATTTTGAACTTTGAAGTTTAAGCATATTTCGATAATTAAAAAACTAAATTTGACAATATATATATATAAGATTCAATGTTGATGTTGATTTTTATCGATTAAATTGTAGATTCACTGTACGTATGATTTAAAAACTCTTTGAGGTTTAATTCATATATATATATATTGAGAAAGCAATTGAAACTTAAATTGCTTTTATTTCATATATTTCTCTTATATTTGAACACATTCACTATTTGGCTATTTATAGAAACTGAAACTTACAGATGAAGAAGAATAAAAGAGCGGGAAAGAAAAATAAAAAGTGCGGGAAAACGGTTACGGAAAAAATGGAAACGGATTGCCACATCATCCTAGCTGTGCCCCTGATGCCATCCTATCTTTGCCGCCTGCTGCCTTATGCGGGCCGCCTGTTGCCTTATGCGGGCCGCCTGCTGCCTTATGCGGGCTTGGGCCGCCTGCTATCTTCTATACTTCTCAGCCCCCCCTCACGAGCAGCACCGGGAGAAAGAGAAACCAGCCCAAGATGAGCTAAAGCAGGAAGCATAGAGGAATGAGACTTGGCCTTGGTAAATAAATCAGCCAATTGGTGGGGAGAAGAAATGTAAGGGGTGGCGATGAACCCAGAATCAACACAATCGCGAACCAGGTGGCAATCAAGTTCAATGTGCTTGGTGCGCTCGTGAAAAACAGGATCTTTAGCAATGGCAATGGCAGCAAGATTATCACAGTGAAGAGGAATAGGAAGGTGAACAGGGATTTGCAAATCGCGAAGAAGAAAGCTAAGCCACTTAAGCTCACAAGTGGCAGTAGCCATGCTGCGGTATTCAGCCTCGGCAGAAGAGCGGCTAACAGTGGACTGCTTCTTGGTTTTCCAAGAAATAAGGGAAGAACCAAGCAGAACACAAAAACCGGTGATGGACCGCCTACTCTGTTTACAAGTCGCCCAATCAGAATCACAGTATCCCTGAAGCTGAAAATTGGATTGGGAGGAGTAAAAAAGACCATAATGTAGTGTTCCTCTGAGATAACGAAGAACATGAAGAGCCGCCTGCAAATGATGAAGACATGGAGCCTGCATAAACTGGCTTAGTTGTTGTGTAATGAAGGAGATATCCGGACGAGTAAAACCAAGATAAAGGAGGCGACCCACGAGTCTGCGATAGATCTCAGGATCATCAATAAGTGTACCCGGATCAGTAAGCTGAATACCTGAAGAAAATGGACTAGAAGCTGGAGTAACGTCCTGATAGCCAACATCCGCAAGCAAATCCAATATGTACTTGGTTTGAGACAGTAGTATGCCAGTCGTTGTGCGGGACAACTCAACACCAAGGAAAAAATGAGCAAGACCAAGATCTTTGATGGTGTACAGGTTGTGGAGAAAAGTTTTGAATTTTTGGATGTGGGAGGGATCGGAACCACAAATTAGAATGTCATCCACATAAATGGCTACCATAAGAGACTGATCATGCTGTGTCATGGTGAAAAGACAAGGATCATGATAAGACCGTTTCAAACCAAATTGAAGAAGTTTACTGGTGAGCTCTTTATGCCATTGGCGTCCGGCTTGTTTAAGGCCATATAAAGACTTATCAAGTTTGCAGACTTGGTTGGTGGCAGCAGGAAGATATCCTTCTGGCACTTGTAGATATATTTCTTCATCAAGAAAACCATGCAGGTAGGCGTTATTGACATCTACTTGATGAATTTCCCACTGTTTGGCAGCAGCAATAGCAATGAGGAGTCTGACAGTGACAATGCGAGCAACTGGACTGAAACAATCATTATAATCAATACCAAATGTTTGATTGTAGCCCTTGGCAACCAAACGGGCTTTGAATTTGTCGATGGCCCCGGTGGGAGTGTATTTGATACGATACACCCACTTTGAAGCAAGGGCACGTTTGCCAGGAGGGAGAGCTGTAAGATGCCAGGTCTGATTAGCTTCAAGAGCAGAAAGTTCTTGTTGCATTGCTTGTACCCATCTGGTGTCCTGACTGGCTTCTTTATAATTTCGAGGTAGCTTTTCCTGCATGACATTGCTGAGAAAAGCCAGCTGATGGTCAGATAAAGAAACCACTGGCAAAGGATTATGATCTGTATGTACGGCAGCAGTAAAATAATCTGAAAGCCATGAAGGAGGGTGAGAAACCCTGGAAGACCTGCGAGGAATAGAAGAATTGGTCATAGCAGGATTAGTAAGAAGAGGGACTGAGTCAGAGGATGGTAAAGTTTCAGCAAAAGGGAAAAGAGTTTCAGAGAATGTCACATCTCTGGAGACTACAAATTTCTTTGCTATGGAGTCCCATAACTTGTATCCCTTTTGACCTGGAGAAAAACCCATAAAAATAGCAGGAAATGCTCTGGGGGCAAACTTGCGTTTGTGAGGCTGAGTATTTGTGTAAAAACACTGGCATCCAAAAACCTTGAATTTTGCATAGGTTGGAGAAGTGTTATATAATATGTTGTGAGGAGTCTTCCATTGCAACAGCTTACTAGGCAAGACATTAATGACAGCAGTTGCATATAAGATGGCCTCTCCCCAAAACTCATGTGGTAAGGAGGCTTGATACAAAACAGATCTTGCTATATTCAATAAGTGCTTGTGCTTTCTCTCTACTACACCATTTTGCTGTGGTGTATAAACACAACTTCTTTGATGTAAAATGCCTTTATCATGAAATAATGTTGTGACTTTATGATTCAAAAACTCACTGCCATTGTCTGATCTAATGATCTTCACCTGTTTATCAAATTGAGTCTGAACCATATTAAGAAAAGTGTGTAAAGCAGTAGTAGTTTGAGATTTGTGCTGTAACATAATAACCCATGTATATCGAGAGAAATCATCAACAATGGTGAGAAAATATCTCCCTCCACTTTTAGAAGGAATTGAATAAGGACCCCAGAGATCAATGTGAAGAAGTTGAAAAATACTTGTAGAAGAAATGCAACTGCGAGCAAAAGGAAGTCTATTCTGAGTTGCCATAGGGCAAACTGAACATATGTGATTATTGCATTTGTAATGTATTTCAGGAATATGCAGTAAGGTTTTAGAAGAAACATGTCCTAATCTCAAATGCCAAATATTTGGCTGATGTAAGACTGTATTAACAACATTTATATGTCTGATACAATTATTTGATTGTAATACAGTAGGATCAAAAGATTGTGCATCAAGCTTGTATAATCCTCCACTCTTTCTGCCAACTGCTAACAATTCATTTGTACCTTGTGCCTGTAAATAACAATGATCAGCCTTAAAAACAACTTGGACATTATCTTCTTCCAATAACTTGCCAACAGATAAGAGATTGTAGTGAAAAGAAGGAATGTAAAGAACATTTTTTAGCATCAACTTTGGTGTAAGATTCACATTTCCGATATGCTGAACAGACTTTTTAGATCCATCAGGGAGCAAAACCACTTGGTTTCCGGCTGAGTAAATTTGTTTTGTAAACAAATTGAGTTGAGAAGTCATGTGTGAACTGGCTCCACTGTCCACAATCCATTCATTTTGCTTTGTGTCAAAAGAGGAAGATGAGAAAGAAAGTAAAAAATGCTCACCAGAGCTAGAACTTGATTTATCTGAAAGGTGTGACTCAAGAAAACCTGCAGAGCCTGCAAAAGCTGAAAAATCAGTGTCAACAGGTGTATCTAATAGTTGTTTAGATTTGTTCTTCTCTACTGCTACTTTCTCCTTCCCTCGGTACTGCTTGTACATTTCCTCAAACATGTTTGCCATGTGTTTCTTGTTAATGAATTCTCCTTCACTAGATGTGGAATCTGAATCTTCTTCAGCCAAATGTGCTTGAGTATGCTTCTTTTTCAAGTCCATGTACCAATCCGGATAACCAATTAATTGAAAGCAGGACTCTCTAGTGTGACCAGGAGCATCACAATGAGTACAAGTAACATTTCTTCTTCCTCTTTCATCTTTCTTCTTCTTCTTATATCCAGGACCTGAACTTTGAGGTGTTTTGGAATTAGATCGAAAAAACTGATTCTGAGAGAGATTTGCAATTTCAAGGATATTATCAGCAGAAACTTCATGCTGCTTTTCTACTCTTGTAAGCATAGAGTAAGCTTTATTCAAGGAAGGCAATGGATCCATGAGGAGAACTTGATTCTTCACATGATCATAACTGTCATTTAATCCCATCAGAAACTGAATAAGTCTATCTTCTTCCTGCAATTCTGAAATTCTTTTAAAAGCATTACAAGCACAAGTTTGCAAAACTCCACAGTGACATACAGGATTTGGTCTCAACAAATTAAGCTCATTCCACAGTCTCTTGAGCTTTGTGTAATACTGCATAACTGACATATTACCTTGAGTAAAAAGACTGATACTCCGTTTTATTTGATAAAGCAGAGGTCCATTGCTATCACCGAAGCGCTGCTCTAACTCCAACCATAAATCTCTTGCTGTTTCTGCATAAAGAAAATCCTCACACAGCTCTTTGGACATGGAATTAAGAATCCATGAAGAGACTAAACAATCTGTTTTCTCCCATCGTTCATACTCCAGTGTTCCTGCCTCTGGTTTGAGGTTATCTTCTAGGATATATTTGAGCTTTTCTTTAGCTGTTAGGGCTCTTCTGATGGCTCTGCTCCATGGCAAATAATTGGCTCCTGTGAGTACTGCATTTACCAGAGTAATTCCTGGATTTTCTGGTTGCTGAAGTTGCACATTCCGGTTGTTCTGATCGTCTGCTACAGCATCTTCCTCATGAAGGACATCGTATCTGTTTGCATTTCTTCTCACCATGGCTCTGATACCATGAGAAAGCAATTGAAACTTAAATTGCTTTTATTTCATATATTTCTCTTATATTTGAACACATTCACTATTTGGCTATTTATAGAAACTGAAACTTACAGATGAAGAAGAATAAAAGAGCGGGAAAGAAAAATAAAAAGTGCGGGAAAACGGTTACGGAAAAAATGGAAACGGATTGCCACATCATCCTAGCTGTGCCCCTGATGCCATCCTATCTTTGCCGCCTGCTGCCTTATGCGGGCCGCCTGTTGCCTTATGCGGGCCGCCTGCTGCCTTATGCGGGCTTGGGCCGCCTGCTATCTTCTATACTTCTCATATATATATATATATATATATATATATATATATATATATATATATATATATATATATATATATATATATATATATATATATATAAAGCAATTTGGGTTGGTACCTAGGCATTAGTATGGTCCACAAATGGTTATATCATAAATGTCATGTTGCACGATTTAATAAAGACCACAAATATCTTTATTGAGTTCAGGATTCGCAAATCAATTTCCCTACTTTTAAAAATACATAATTGTTAGAGATAGCGATGGTTGTAAACGGGGCGAGACGGAACGGAGATTGTACTTTCCATCCCTATCTTCAGATTATTCGGGGATCCCTGTCCCCGTCCCGTTTATTAATCGGGACAAATTTCTGTTCCATCTCTGATCCCGTTGGGGGAATCAGTTCCCTCTAGAGATCCCCATCCTCGTTAAACTAATTTTCAATTTTATAAAAAAATATTATAAAATTTCAATTTTCACCCTTTAACTTATCCAAATATGCATTAAACTAAAGACATAAAATTTTCAAAACTCAATTTTCAAATATACTAACATATAATGAATAATTATTCATGAGAGAGGTTAGTTTTCTTTTTTACTTTAGTTTATAAAATTATAAATTATAAATAATAATAATGTAATGTAATAATATTAATAATAAATAAATATAAATGGGGAATTGTTGGGGATTTTGGTATTTAATCGAGAAATTTTTCGGGGATCCCTGCGGGTTTTAATCTGGGATGGGGACGGGTGCTCGTAGAGAGGGTAGAGCTATTACCATCATCGTCCCCGATTAAAAAACGGGGACAAATTTGCCCCTGTACTCGTCCCGCGGGGATCTTAATCGGGGATTCCCCGTTCCCGTCTGGCAGGCCCACACCGGGGACGGGTCCCCGCCATCCGATTGATAACCCTAGAGATAACGTGTTGTTAAAAAAAAAAAAAAAGAAAATATTTTACATGTAGAGCGTGTATATTAAATTCTAATATAATTCAATTCATTTTGTGTTAAATGGCTCTATGTATTCATTTATTGATTATATTATACATTTTCAAAGTTCATAAAGTTTTAAAAAAAGGGATAAACGTGTCTATGGTCATTGGAGTTTATATTTTTTGTTGTAATGGTCATTTAAGTGAATTTTAGGCCAATAAAATCACCAAAGTATTATTCTGACTCCAATAAAGTCCTTCCTACGAGAGATAATAGTAAAAGCTATAATTGAGCTTTATTCATCAGCTTAATGGGTCAATTGGTTTCGTAACATGGTATCATAGCTGTTTATACCTAGAGGTCAAGGGTTCAAATCCTAATCAAGGATTTGAATCCTGACAGCTCTATTTGTTGATTAAAATTCAATACATGACAAGGTGGTTCTGTGTGGTACACGCTTCAAGCCAAAGAGGTATTTGCATACGGGGGAGTGTCAGAAATAATAATAGAAGCTATAATTGGACCTTATCCATAAGTTTAAGCTTTTGGGTCAATTGGTTCCATAATGAAGAGACTCTGTGGGCCTTGAGAGTGTCGGGCTTGACTGGATGAGTGAGCATATAAGTGGAGTTGAGTCCACGTAACACAAAACCGATTGGCTTGTGTTAAGGCCCAATCTACACCACTTATATATTACTCTTTAGTCTTATATATTTCCGATGTGGGATTCATTCCTCAACATCTCCAACAGTCTCCCTTAAGTGCAACTGGGCCTGGACCAATTGTCATTTGTCAAACATTCCTTGGCCTATCTCCTTTGAGGCCCAAGGTCATTAATGGGGTCTAGTTTTCACTACTAGTCCAAACTCCACTAGGACTTTAAACATGGGCCTAGAATTTTTTTTCAGCTGTCAAGTCTTCTTTTGCGCTGATACCATGAAGAGACTTCATGGGCCTTGAGAGTGCTGAACTTAACTAGATAAGTGAGCACATAAGTGGGGTTGAGCCAATATAACACAAAACCAATTGTCTTGTGTTAAGGCCCAATCTACTCTACATATATACCACTCTTCATTCTCATTTATTTCCGATGTGGGATTTCCCAACATCTCCAACACTCTCCCTCAAGTGCAACTGGGCCTGGACCAGTTGTCACTTGTCAAACATTCATTGGCCTATCTCCTCTAAGGCCCAAGGTTATTACCGAGTCTAGTTTTCACTACTAGCCTAAACTCTACCAGGACATTAAACACGGACCTAGAATCTTTTCGGCTGTCAAGTCTTCTTCTGCTCTGATACCATGAAGAGACTCCGTGGGCCTTGAGAGTATCGGGCTTGACTAGATGAGTGAGCATATAAGTGGGGTTGAGCCCATATAACACAAAACTAATTGGCTTGTTTTAAAGCCCAATCTGCACCACTTATGTACTACTTTTTAATGTTATATATTTCTGATGTGGGATTCATTCCTCAACATCTCCAACACATAACAGTTCCACCCAATTTTTTAGCTTGACAACCAACTTGTCTAGTCAAAGCTAATATTCAAATACGAGTCAATGCCAGATCAAGTCGTTATTACATTAAGACATGGACGATTATGTTTTTTGTTTTTGGTTGGATTAGAGTAATTTTTTTTATTTTCAAAATTGTCACATGACAAAATCAGGACTGTGTGCATGTTATACATGTGTTGACATAATAATACCTTAATCTAATGTGACATTGAGTGGCCATTTGGGTGTATGCTTTGAATTGTCATGTCAGCAGTCACGAAATGACTTTATTGGAGTCAGAAACGATACTTTAGTGACTTTATTGGCCGAAAATTTGCTTAAACAACCATTGCAGTAGAAACTAAAAACTTCAATGCTCATAAAAACTTTCTTGGAAATAATCCACCTCAAAGAAAATAGTACAATAAATATTTGATAATATGGAGTGTCATATAAATTACTAAAGTTTTGTTTATGTTATTATTTCAACCCCCTTACCATGAGTAGAAAAAAAATCCCTCTTTACGAGAAATATGAGATTTGATAAAATAAAATTTTGCTATTAGAAGTATAAAATTAATGCGATAGTTTAGACAATAATAAAAAAATTATAGATATTGCTACTATAAAGTTGTTCCAACAACAAAAATTGATTGATATACATATTATACATATCAAACATATTTTCCGTGAGCGGAATCGTGCTGCTGATTGAATGACTAATTTTGCAGAAAATCTTTCCTTGGATCATCACGATTGTGATGTGCCTCCTACAAGCATTCATGATATTCTTTTTGCTGATATCTGCGTAACTAGTCTTTCCAGCTAACTGGTAGTTAGTTTTTGTTTCCTTGGTCTTTTCCCACGGGATTTGCCTTCCCATTCCCATGTAACCAAAAAAAAAAAAAAATGTGTGTGATGAGGGAGAGAAAAAGAAGACAGATTGCTTTGGGAGGATGGGATAAAAAATTATTAAAACATATATATATATATATATATATATATATATATATAGCCTCTGCTACATTGACTATTTTGTCAAAAATTTCTTTTTTGTTTTTTTTATAACAAATCAAAGAACAATATATTTTATTAAAAAAAATTTTGTCCTCTTTTAGAATAAAGTAAATCAAATGGTATTTTTTAAAAGTTTATCCTCTCAAGAACTAAGATGAATTTGAAACTTATGATGATATATATTTTTTGTATTAAAATTGAAGTGAATAAAAAAATTATAACAGAATTTATGATTAAAAAATTGTTTGTGGAAAAATTAAAGAAAGAATGTGAAATCTTAGCACTTTTTTTGGCAAGTTCAAACAATGATTTACTGATTATAGATGTAAAAGTCAATATGTAAATTTTATAAAAAATACAAACCTAAACAACTTTGCGAAAGAAGTTAAGTTAATTTTTTATAGGTACATTTTGTGCATATATTTTTGTCCTATTTTGTGGCTTTAATTGCACTATTCTGCTTTAATTTAGACGGATTTTATCTCATTGGTTCTATTTTTATGTGTTAGGATATTAAAAGCGGAATTTCAACATTTGGAGACTAAATCACCTATTTTTGGAGCTCAAACGTGCAAATTGGAAGAGCAAGGAAGTCCTAAAACATGGACGTGCCTTATGAAGAGCCAAAACTGAAGAATTTTTGAGAAACAGAAGCTGACCAGTCTTAAGACACGCCCGGGCTGCAGAAATACGAATTTTGTACTCCAACTAGGACTAAGAGTTTTCCTTTTTAGTTTTTGGGCTATTTTAATTTCTCTCTTTTTTCAATTAGGATAGGGAGAAACAACTTGCATTTAAGATTTTTATTTTAGGAACAACTCTAATTAAAAAGAATTATTTTAGCATTAGGAGTTATTTCCCAAGTAGGTCTCTCTCTCTCTCTCTCTCTCTCTCTCCATCTTTGGGAAAGACGTGTTTTAGTGGCTGGAGTAGAGGGGGACGTTTTTTTTTTATCATTCATCAAGGCTGGGATTTTATTTTATTTTATTTTTTTGGAAAGAAAACGTGATCTTTTGGGAAGAAAGGCAAGAAGCTAGGTTTTCAAGGTTCAATCCGCAACTCCTCTCCGATTTCTCTCCGTAAGCCTCCATTGGGATCTTCATCTTCCTAGTTTTTCTCCTTAACTCCCATTATTATGTTTTCTTTAATTTATTCATTTGTTTATAACTCAATTATGAACTAATTCCTCCATAGCTATGGCTATGGTGGAGCTTAGTAGGATTTCTATGTAATTTCCCTTGTTTAATGCAATTCATTCGTATTATTTTTCCACTATTGTGTTATGATTGCTTAAAGCTTTGAATGCGTGACCATCTATTTCAAAGTTCATAGTTAATTCATAATTGACCAAAGGACTGAATTAACGGAATTTGATAACATGACAAATGCATGACCATTGCTTTGTGGCTCACTAGTTGTGCTAGGTTTTCGTATGATTAATGCTTCCCAAATTAATTGCTTAAGACCGAACAAGTTTAAGTAGTTAAGTTGAGGATTAGAGTTAGCAACCCTAACCAGTGTTAATTGTTTTAGGAATTCGCCATCTTGGAAATTTAATAAGTTTGATTGCATAACTCGAGGAAATTGCTAGAATGAATCTAAGTAAAACCATTTGCCTTAGCCAATTTCTCCATCGAGTTTTATCCAATTGCATTCCAATTTTAGTTTAAATTATTTTATTTAATTTGTTGTTTTGCAGTAGATTTTATTTTACAAACCACAATCAAAGATATAATTTCTTCCGCCTAAATTAATAGACAACCGACTGCATTTAGGATTAGCATACATAGTCTCCGTGGGATCGACATTCTTCTTATTTCTATATTACTTGAGCGACAGAGTACTGATAGGAGTGTATTATAATTGTAATTATATTTGTATCTGTATTTGTATTTGATTAGGAATCCATGTATGTTTACAGCTGTGTATTGGGGTATAAATACCCACCCTTTAATTAATAAAATCTAGGGTTTTCCACAAGCATTACATGGTATCAGAGCAGGCCGGTTCTCTTCCCTAATCCTAGCCGTCTCTCTTCTTCCTTTTCTTCTTTTTTTCCGGCGCCCTCACCTCTGCTCAGCCGCTGTTCAGTATGTCCACCGTTCCAGCCCTTTCTTCCGGTGTCCTCACCGTGGTCGACTCCTTGGCAAGCCCAGCCATGCCGCCGCTGCCCTCTCTTGCCACCCAAACGCCGACCAAACTCAACAGCTCCAACTTCTTGATGTGGAAAACGCAGATGCTCCCAATGATTCGCGGCAGCAGCCTTGACGGACACTTGGATGGATCAGAGGCGGCCTTGGCAGAATTTCTTGATGATGGAACTCGAAATCCAGCATTCTTGATTTGGTTAAGGAGACACCAACAGGTATTATCTTGGTTATTAAACTCAATTTCAGATTCTTTATTACCTCAGTTTGTGGGTGTTACGTCCGCTAAAGTTGCTTGGGATAAACTGAATACTTCATATGCTTCTGGGTCTAGATCACATATTAGAGAATTACGTTGTAGGTTACATAATTTGAAACAAGGTAACGATGACATAGCTATGTATTTAATTCAGGCAAAATCTATTTTTGATTCTTTATTGGCTTTGGGTTATTCGGTTAAAGAAGATAATTTAGTGGAAGCAGTTATTGATTGTTTGCATGAGAATTTTGATGCTTTTGTTAGAAATTTTGAGGTACGAATGGATGATATGACATTTGATGACTTATATGGCATGTTATTAAAGGAGGAGAGGAAAATTAATCGACGTGTGAGTCGAGAGCAATCAGTCCCGTCCGCACATGTGACGGTGAGGCAGCATTCAAATGCGCCAAGGTATGGTTCCAGTGTGAATTCTGGTTCGTATAGCGCCGGTAGGGGGCGCGGTAATGGCCTTGGAGGCAGAGGCCGAGGAAGGCAGCAGTTTCATCAGACAGGACGAGGCAGTAATTCCTACCAAAATAATTCTTTCCAGCAAGGTAACTCAACTATGGCAGCAGGTTTTGATGTAACTTCAGTAGTGTGTCACAACTGTCGAGGATCAGGTCACTATGCGCGTCAATGCCCATCCCCGAAACTTAACCCTCAATACCAACGTAACCCTCAATCCAACCATACAACATTATCAACCCAACCTTCCCAACCTTCCCAACTGTGGATCATGGACACCGGTGCAACCCACCATCTGACTTCTGATATGGGAAATCTTGCACTTCATTCAGACTATACTGGGCCGGAAGAAGTTGTTTTAGGTAACGGTTCCAAACTCTCTATCTCTCATACTGGTCATTCCTTATTTCCGGTTACTGGTGGGTCTCTAAATTTGTCAAATATTCTTCATGTTCCTGGGTCTAATTCCAATTTAATTTCTGTTTCTGCACTCACTAACCATAATGATGTTTCTGTGGAATTTTTAATGATTGTTTTGTTGTGAAGGACCTGAAATCCAGGAAAGTTCTCTACCAAGGTTCGAATAGAGGGGGTCTTTATACAGTACCGAGCATCTCAGCCTCTCCAATTTGGGTTCATGTTACGTCTCTTTCAAAGTGGCATGAACGCTTGGTCATCCGTCGCTTCTTGTTGTTCACAAGATCATCAGTCAGCATAATCTTTTAGTTTCCAATAAAATTGAGTCTGTTTGTTGTCTGAGTTGTGCTGTGAGCAAAAGCCACAAACTTCCATTTGTTATGTCCAATTTTAAGGCCTCTTGGCCCTTGGAACTTGTTTGCTCAGACTTATGGGGCCCTGCTCCAGTACGATCTTATGACAATTTTTCATATTATGTGCTATTTTATGATCATTACAGTAAATTTTCTTGGATCTATTTTTTGAAATATAAATCTGATGCCTTACCTGCTTTCATTAAGTTTCGAACCCTGGTGGAAAAACAATTTGACTATTCTATTAAATTTTTCCAATCTGACTGGGGGGGAGAATACCAATCTATCTCCTCATATTTATCTCAGCATGGCATCCAACACCGGGTTTCCTGTCCGTACACTCCTGAACAAAACGGGTGTGCAGAAAGGAAACACCGCCACATTGTAGAAACAGGTTTGGCATTACTGGCTCACTCTAAACTCAATAAATCTTTCTGGACTCATGCTTTTGACATTGCTGTATATTTAATCAATCGAATGCCTACCAAGTTGCTTGATTATTCCTCTCCATATCAGACCTTGTTGCATTCTCCTCCTGATTATAATTTTCTTCGTGCCTTTGGTTGCTTGTGTTATCCGTGGCTTCGCCCGTACTCTGAGTCAAAACTTGATTTTTGTTCCCGTCCTTGTATTTTTGTTGGTTATAGTCACTTACACAAAGGTTATCATTGCTTTGATATTTCTTTTGGCAAAGTATTTGTCTCACGCCATGTTATTTTTTATGAGCAGGTTTTCCCGTATCCGGAGTTCTCTCGATCCTGTGATCCACACACACCTTTATCCACCACCAACCCCGTCATCCATTTTCCCATTCCTCTACCACCGCCCACCAGGCCTGAACCGCCCACAACCACCCTCCTCCCCTCATCCCCTAACCGAACCAGCACGGCCAGAACCGACCCCGTCAGCCCCACCCACCATTCCTACCCTTCCCCTACCTAAACCGAACCCGTCAGCCCCACTAACATCCAACCTAGCCCTTCCACGTCCTCACCCGCACCAACCAGCCCCTCCACCACCCCGCCTCCTTCACCGGTTCAACCCCAGCCCTCTCCAGGCCTTTCCCTTGTTGTGGATCTCTCCAAGTTTTCCCCTCCAAAGTCTGACACTCCCCGCTCATCTACCCAGGCTCCACGCCGCATGGTGACCCGTTCTCAAACAGGTTCTTTGCCTCCGAAAGCCTTTCACATATCAGTAATTGTGGCTGACCCAGTTACATATTCAGAAGCTGTCAAATCATCTCATTGGCGTCTAGCTATGGCAGAGGAATATAATGCGTTGGTTGTAAATGGCACTTGGGAGTTGGTGCCTCCTCCACCAAATGCCAATATCATCGGGTGTAAGTGGGTTTTCAAAACTAAAAGAAAGGCTGATGGTTCAATTGATAGATACAAAGCCAGGCTAGTGGCGACGTGATATCACCAAAGGCCCGGGATGGAGTTCACCGAAACTTATAGTCCGGTTGTTAAGCCTACAACCATTCGGGTTTTGCTTGTGTTAGCTGTTTCATTGAAGTGGCAGGTTTTGCACTTGGATGTGTCTAATGCATTCCTTCATGGCAATCTTGAGGAGCGGGTGTACATGCAACAACCTACAGGTTTTGTTGATCCTATTCATTCCTCCTATGTATGTGCTCTTAAAAAGTCACTATATGGTCTTAAACAATCACCTCGCATGTGGCATAAACGACTCACAACTGCTCTCATTGGGTTTGGTTTTTCTTGTTCAAAGGCGGATATCTCCTTGTATTGGTTTCGTTCTGGCTCTGTGATTATTTTCTGTCTTATTTATGTTGATGATCTTCTGCTATTGGGCAATGACTCTGCCAAACTACAGTCTTTGGTTCATTACTTGCAACGGCAATTTGCTATTAAAAACCTAGGTCGTGCTGAGTATTTTTTGGGTTTAGAGCTGAAATGGGTGAACAACTCTTTGTATGTTAGTCAACACAAGTATATACAGGATTTGCTGGATAAGTCAGATATGTCTGGATGTAAACCACTAAACACCCCAGCTTGTGTCTCCACCAAGTTATCGGCCTCAGGGGGTGAGTTGTTAACAGATGGGACACTGTATCGGAGTATAGTCGGGGGTCTTCAGTATTTGACTATTACTCGGCCGGACATTGCATTTGCTGTCCACAGGGTTGCTCAGTTTATGCATGCGCCCACTGATGCCTACTGGCTCACTGTCAAACGCATCCTGCGTTACCTCCAGGTGTCTTCCTCTCACGGTTTGGTGTTTCGGCCCAGTTCCTGTTTTCAATTGCATGGGTATTCTGATTCTGATTGGGGTGGAGATTCGGATGATCGTCGGTCCACCACGGGGTTTGCTATTTTCTTGGATCTAATCTGATTTCTTGGGTGTCTAGGAAGCAGCGTACAGTTTTCCGTTCATCTACGGAGGCCGAGTATCGTGCCTTGGCCACCACAACATCTGAGCTTTCTTGGATTACTATGCTTCTCCGTGACATTGGGTTTCCATTGACTATGGCCCCTACTCTTTGGTGTGATAATTTAAGTGCAACATACTTGACTGCGAACCCTATTTTTCACTCTCGTACGAAGCATCTGGAGATTGATTTTCACTTTGTTCGTGAAAAGGTAGCAGCCAAGTCCCTTTTTGTTCGTTATTTGCCCACCGATTTCCAGATTGCTGATTCTCTTACCAAGGCTCTTCCCAAGACTCGATTCCTTCTTCTACGAGACAAGTTGCGCGTTTGTTCCTCCCACTCAACTTGAGGGGATGTGATAGGAGTGTATTATAATTGTAATTATATTTGTATCTGTATTTGTATTTGATTAGGAATCCATGTATATTTACAGCTGTGTATTGGGATATAAATACCCACCCTTTAATTAATAAAATCTAGGGTTTTCCACAAGCATTACAAGTACACTTGCTCTATAATGTGCGTTTTAGATGCATCAATTTTTTTTTTATAATTGTTAAATATTGTTTTTTTTAACAATATTTGCTATGGAATCTAACAATTTTTTAGTGCCATTAAGTGGCTGTAAATGTGTGTGTGAGGATATGTACACGTTATCGTATCACGTGTTACAAGTTATCCTATTACATATACAGTATTTGTCTTATTGCGTTAATGGTTGTCTGTATAAACTCGATTGTACCATGAATTGCTTACTCCAATCAAATATCCTTTAATCAAATATTCTTAATTTCTCCCAAAAAAAAGAAAAAAAAGAAAAAAAAAGAAAAAAAAAGAAATATGAAAGTTTCTGGGCAACAAAGTCAGATCAATATTGCTGAAGCTTTTAGCGAAATGCAAAAAGATGAAAGACGATCTGCTAGTTATAAGCCTAACATTTGGAAACATGATTTTTTGCAGACTCTTTCTTCCTCATTTCATGTAATTATATTCTATCTATTATCATACTATTAATTGCAGAAGTTTATCATCTGCTAATTAAGATTAAATGATTAGAGTTGTTAATAAATTTTAACCCAAGAAAGAGTTGATGATTTTGCAGGAAGAAGAGTACGAAAGAGAAGCTGAGAGGCTAAAAGAGGAAGTTCAAAATCTTTTCATTGCGACAGTTGACTCACGAGCTAAATTAGAGCTTGTTGACTGCATCAGAAAACTAGGAATCTCCAACTACTTTGTATAAAGGGTAATTATGTACTTGTCAATTATATTGTGTACCGCTTGTGTAATTATACAATTAGGGCTTCCTAGGGCTGTATATATATTCCACGTTATACTAATGCAAACTAAGGCTGATTCATAATCTCCTATATGGTATCAGAGCAGTACTAGGGTTTATCACCAATTTCTTTTCCACCGAAATTGATTTCTGCCTCTAATCTCTTCTCCACCGAATTGATTAACAATGGCTGATGGCAAACTTGTGGTTGCTGCTGCTGCTCAAACTCAGTTCGTGCCCTCCCTCACCCAAAATCCAATCCGCCTCAATCAAACCAATTTTATCCTATGGAAGCTTCAGCTCGAAACCATGCTTCGTGGCTGTGGACTCTCCCACCACATTGATGACTCCAGCGTGATACCAGCAAAGGAAATTGATGGCGCTGCAAATCCAGAATGGTCCGTTTGGGACAGACAAGATGGGCAAATCCTCAATTGGATTCTTGGCTCAGTTGAGACTTCGCTAGCCCCTCTTATGGTAGGATCTAAGACAGCCAAGCAAGCATATGATAAGATTGTTCGGGCGTTTGGCTCGAGTGCACGGGTTCAGGTTCGAAACCTGCGAGCCCAATTGAAATCTGTTAAGCAAGGCGAAAATATGTCAGTCACCACTTACATCCAACGCGCAAAGAGCCTTGCTGATGAACTTGCGGCTCTTGATAATGAGGTTCCTGAAGAGGAAGTTGTTGATCACATCTTGCTTGGTCTAAATCGAAAATACCGATTATTTAAAAGAAGTGTTGAGGCGAAACAGGAACCAATCTCCCTTGATAAACTCTTTGGTATGTTGTTGCATGAAGAAAGAACTCTTGCTGCAGAAGAAGAGGACGATGCAGCTGAAAAATCAGTTATCTTACCTACCGCCCACTTTGCTGGTCGCGGGCAAGGCACAAATAGGGGTGCTGGTCGCTATTCTAGAGGGCGTGGACATGTTGCTGGTCGTGGCAGAGGTCGTTCTTCGTCTGGATATTCCCACTTTCCTGCTGGACAGCATTCTCGACCGTTTAATGCTGGTCATACACCTCGGCCTCAGTTCAATCGTGATACATCTGGTGATATGTGTTTCAACTGTGGGGGTTTGGGTCATTACGCCAACCAGTGTCCTTCCCCTAAACTACACCGTGAACCAAAATCCAATTTCACCTCTACCCAACATTTTCCCTCCACTCACCAACCGAACCAGCAGTGGGTTATGGACTCTGGAGCAACGCATCATTTAACTCCAAACTTGGAAAATCTGTCCCTTCATTCTGAATATCCGGGCACTGAGGAGGTTCATCTTGGCAATGGTAAAACTCTTCCAATTACTCATCTTGGTCATTCTAAGTTTCGTATTGGTTCTTCCGTTTTATCTTTTCGTGATATTTTGCGTGTTCCTCACTCTAATACCAATTTAGTCTCTGTTTATGCACTAACAAATGCTAATCCCGTTTCTGTTGAATTTTTTGCCAAAAAGTTCGTCATCAGGGATTTGGAAACGAGGAAGATCTTATACCAAGGCCGGAGTGATGCGGGGTTATATTCTTTGTGTTGCAATTCTATTTTTAATACAGTTGTTCCTCGCATTAATTTAGCTTCTTTGGATGTTTGGCATGCCCGTTTGGGACATCCTACCCTTTCGATTGTTAAACGCACTTTATCTAGTAATAATATTTCTTTTTCCAATAATTCTTCTCCCACTTTGTGTCAAGCATGTTCTACTAGTAAAATGCATAAATTACCATTTTCTCACTCTGTGTTTCAAGCTAGTACTCCTATTGAATTGGTGTGTTCTGATGTTTGGGGTCCCTCCCCTATTGAATCCTTTGATGGTTATCGTTATTACGTTATCTTCTTTGATCACTGCACTAAATATTCGTGGATATATTTTTTAAAGAGGAAGTCGGAAGTGCTGCCAACTTTTATCCAATTCCGAAAACTTGTTGAAAATTATTTTCAGACATCCATTAAAATGTTTCAAGCTGACTGGGGTGGGGAATATCAAGCTCTTTCCAAATATCTCACTGAAAATGGCATCACCCAACGTGTTTCTTGTCCGTACACTCCAGAACAAAACGGATGTGCGGAGAGGAAACATCGGCACATTGTTGAAACTGGTCTTGCTCTTTTGCATCATAGTCATTTACCCACCAAGTATTGGACTGCTGCATTTTCTTGTGCCGTTTATAATATCAACAGATTACCTGCTTCCACAATAGCCTTTGATACCCCTTATCACAAGTTATTTGGCACACTTCCGGATTACTCTATGCTTCGTACCTTTGGGTGTCTGTGTTTTCCGTGGTTGCGTCCGTATACCAAACATAAACTTGAACCTCGATCTAAGGCTTGTATCTTTCTTGGTTACAGTAAAATGCATAAAGGCTATAAATGTCTTGATTTCTCTTCTGGACGAATATATATCTCACGTCATGTTTTGTTTGACGAACAGGTTTTTCCCGGCTTGCAGTTAAATGATGCGACTCCTTCCTCGGTCCATGATGGTGTCCAATCCCCGTCTTCTACACCTGCTGGTTCCCAGCCATTATTTTCCCTTCCTCCAGCCCCGTTACCACTCTCCCCTACACCAACCTCTCCTCACAGCTCTTCCTCCACTCCTTCCCGCAGCCCTTTACCTTTACCACCCATCCCACCAACTCAACACCAGCCGTCTCCCTCCCTCTCTCCCTCTTCGTCCACTACTGCTTCACCACAATTGACCCACTCATCCTCACACCCGTCCAATTCCCCCACTTTTGTCTCACAGCCGGTTGTCTCTGCTCCATCACCTACCGATTCACCTAATCATGGATTGTCTCTCATTGTTGACTTGACCGATTTTGATAAATCGATGGCATCTGCATCTCCTACAGCCCCACCTCCGAAACAAAAACTTCACGGCATGATCACTAGGAAAGACACTGGTCATCTTCGCACTACCAAGCCCTTTGCTCTTCACGTGGCTTCGTCCCTTGATGTTGAGCCTACTAGTCATGCTAAAGCCCTGACAATTCCTGAGTGGAAGCAAGCTATGACAGATGAGTTTACTGCCCTGCACAAGAATGGTACTTGGTCCTTAGTCCCTCCGCATTCAGATTAGAATTTAATTGGTTGCAAATGGGTGTTTCGCATCAAGCGAAAACCAGATGGTTCGGTTGATCGTTACAAGGCCAGACTTGTTGCCAAGGGCTTCCATCAAAGGCCTGGTATTGATTTTCATGACACTTTCAGCCCTGTTGTTAAACCAGCCACAATCCGCTTACTGTTATCTATTGCTATCTCTCGGTCTTGGGTTGTCAAACACTTGGATGTCTCTAATGCGTTCCTTCATGGAACTCTTGAGGAAAATGTATACATGGTCCAACCTCCGGGGTTTGTTGATCCTCATCATCCCAATTTTGTTTGCAAGTTACATCGTTCTTTGTATGGCCTGAAGCAAGCTCCCCGTCAATGGCATCATTGTTTAACAACTACCTTGGTTGAGTTTGGTTTCACTGGCTCCCGTGCGGACAGCTCCCTCTATTACATTGTTACGGGTTCCTTGCACATATTTTGCCTCATTTATGTTGATGACATTCTTGTCATTGGGAGTGATTCAGCTGTTGTTGACAAGTTGGTGCGTTTTCTTTCGCAAAAATTTGCTATCAAGGATCTTGGGCGTCTTGATTATTTTTTGGGTGTGGAGGCGCAATGGTGTGCAAATGGTTTGTTGTTGCATCAAAGTAAATATATCAAGGACCTGCTGGTTCGTGCCCAAATGGCAGAATCCAAGCCTATAAGCACCCCGGTTAATGCTAGTGTAAAACTATCTAGTCACCGTGGCGAGCCCTTTAAAGATCCTACCTTGTTTCGTTCCTTGGTGGGTGGTCTACAATATCTTACCTTTACCCGCCCTGACATTTCCTTTGCCGTCAACAAGATTGCTCAGTTTTTGCATCAGCCCACCATTGATCATTGGGTTGCTCTTAAGAGGCTCCTACGGTATTTACAAGGTACTTCTACCCATGGTCTTTTTCTTCGCCCGTCTACTTGCACTCTTATTGGTTATTCTGACTCGGATTGGGCGAGTGATGTTGATGATCGCAAATCTACCAGTGGTTATGCGATTTATTTGGGCAAAAATCTGATTTCCTGGTCTTCTCGCAAACAACGGGCAGTGTCACGGTCTTCTACTGAGGCGGAATACCGAGCATTGGCAGCAGCAACGGCTGAACTCTCTTGGCTGCGCCACCTGCTGCATGAACTCAAGTTTGTACCTGCTGCCCGTCCGGTCCTGTATTGTGACAACTTAAGTGCCACATACTTAACACTCAATCCCGTTTACCATAATCGCAGTAAACATCTTGAAATTGATTGCCACTTCATTCGCGATCAGGTGCGTCAAGGATTATTATGGGTTGCTTTCATCTGCTCTACTGACCAAATTGCCGATTTGTTAACCAAGGGTCTATCCAAGGCTCGGTTCCTCTTATTGCGGGACAAATTGACCGTGGTTTCCTCCCCGGTTCAATTTGCGGGGGCGTATAAAGGGTAATTATGTACTTGTCAATTATATTGTGTACCGCTTGTGTAATTATACAATTAGGGCTTCCTAGGGCTGTATATATATTCCACGTTATACTAATGCAAACTAAGGCTGATTCATAATCTCCTATACTTTGGAGATGAAATCAAGATAGCTCTAGATTCAATTGCATCATTTAATCTCAACATGGAACAAGATTTGTACTTTACTGCTTTAAGCTTTAAGTTACTCAGGCTTCATGGCTACCAGGTTTCACAAGGTATAACAAATCCAAATTAATTATTTATATTCTTCATTCTTATAATTTTTCTTAAATTTTGAAAGTGTTGTTACATATTATTACTATAAAATATTATGCATAATGGATAAATTGAACTTTTATTCACTTTCGACATTAATTAATCGAATGTTTTAACTTAATATTTGACTTCAAATATCAATTTACTCATCAATGAATTTCGGATATTAATTTAGCCTATAATAACTTGAGATTTTTCTAATAAAATTAGTCTAAAGTAATCTGTATAATTTGTAGTTCTCTAACATTTTTAATGCTGTCACACATCGTTTTTAGACTAATTTAATAAAACATTAACTTAGTTCTAAAAGCTTATTTCAAGATAAATTGATCCTGCAAATCAAATTCATAAAGAACCAATCTAACTCTTTTTTTGAGACAAATTGTAAATTTTTTCCTGTAAATCTAACATTTCTTACAGTGAGTTGACAATTTAATGATGTAATGAAAACGGATGCAGATGTGTTAAAGGACTTTGTAGACGAAAAGGGTATCTCCATGAAAAGCAAAACTTTGGACACTAGGGGAATTGGGGAGCTTCTAGAAGCTTCTCATCTAGTTCAAGAAGGTGAAACTGTGTTAGAAGATGCTAAGATATTGTCAACGAGAATCTTAAAGGGAATCAATTCCACCAAAACAACCAAACTTGATCACTCTTTGGAGCTCCCATCCCATTGGAGAGCAGAATGGTTTGACGTCAAATGGCAAATTGACAAGTACGAGGAGGACAAAAACATAGATAAATCTGTAATTGATTTGGCAAAGCTTAATTTCAACATTGTCCAAGCTACACTACAAAAGGATTTAAAAGATATTTCAAGGTACATATATATATAATTAATTATAAGGCAAGTTTAGCCATACATATATACATTAACAAGACTTGTGTTTAATTTGTTTTTGGATGCATTAATTTCAGGTGGTGGAGAAATTTGGGTCTAATTGAGAATCTTAAATTTTCGAGGGATCGATTGGTTGAGAGCTTTCTGTGTAGTGTAGGACTTGGATTTGAGCCAAAGCAAAGCAGTTTTAGAAAATGGCTAACTAAAGTGGTCCTTATGATAGTAATCATTGATGATGTTTATGATATTTATGGTTCACTGCAAGAGCTTGAGATTTTCACCAATTTTGTTAACAGATAATTTTCTATTTTGCCCCTAATCTATTCCCAATATTACTATTTATTTGATTAATAACTTCTATCTTCTAGCATATTGATTGGTAACGTATACCTTCTCATGTATTACATAATTAGTGAATCACATGGACAAACGTATACATGTGAGACAATCCTTCCTTTTTGAAATAGTTTTCGGGTAAATTAAATATTCTAAGAAAATTAGTGTACGAATAAAATCAAACTATAATTCATGTTGAAGATTAATTTTTCAGGTGGGATATTACCGGTGAAGTTCAAAATCTACCGGAATGTATGCAAATATGCCTTGAAGCACTCTACAATATGACTAATGAAATTGCACATGAGATCCATAGTGAGAAGGGATTGGATTTTGCACAGACACAAACTCACCTGAAGAAAGCGGTACTTGAATAGTATTTTAAATTAACCAAATTAATTTCTTAATTAATTATTAATTTTCCTGTGATTATAAATGTTAATTAATTTGTATGTTTTCAGTGGGGAGATTTCTGTAAATCATTATTGATGGAGGCAAAATGGTATAACATGGGGTACATACCATCAGTGGAAGAATATCTTAAAAATGGTTGGGTTTCATCCTCAGGAGGTCTTCTTTCTGTTCATTCATTTTTCTTTATCATGGGTGAGGTTACACAAGAAATGTTGGATCTTCTTGCGAGAAATCAAGATCTAATAATCAATATATCTTTGATTATTAGGCTTTGCAACGATTTGGGAACTTCAATGGTAATTTCAACATCTTTATCAATATAATTCATGATGCGTCGGAAACCAAATAGTACTAGGGATGTAATAAAGTATGAATCCCCTATCTCGATCAAAATCTGTCCCAGCCAGAATAGAGAATACCCCATAAATTAAAATTCTCTGTGAGACGTGGATGAGATTATTTTATTCTCGAAAGACTAATAGGGATGGGATACCCTTCCCTGTTTCGCTAAATTGCCATCTCTGAAATTTTCATTTCATTTTATTAATTTTCTTAAAAAAAATTTTAAATATTAATTTTAGCCTTATATTTAAACATATCATTTTTATTTAATTCAAATAATAAAAAATTCTAATTTATTTAATTAATTTGATATATTTATTGTATAAATTAATATTTTTTAAAAATTTAAAAATTTAAAAAATCTCTATGGAATTTCCGACTCCATGAGAATTTCTACAGGGTGGAAAGGGGAGAATTTTTTTCCGTGATTGGGATCGACAGGGATAGCGGAACCATCCTGCTCCCTATTTCTATCTCGTTTGCATCCCTAAATGGTCTAGATCACAATGATTCCAGTCCATAATAGAATCTCCAAATACTTAAAAAAAATTATTTCTAAGTGCAGGCAGAACGAGAGAGAGGAGATGCAGCTTCTTCAATAGAATGTTATATGCGAGAAATGAATGTTTCGGAGGAAGAAGCAAGAAATCACATTAAGAACATGATCAATAATTTATGGAAGAAAATTAATGGAAAATGCTTCACCAATTCAAGTGATGATGAGATGAAATCATTTGTAAAAATTAGTACAAATATGGCTCGTGTGGCCCATAATTTGTACCAAGATGGAGATGGATTTGTTGATCAAGGCCATCAAAATAAGAAGCAAATCTTCTCACTCCTAGTTCATCCTCTAAAATTAGATTAATCTAATTCATATCTGGAAAGCCATTTTGTTTTTGAGGGATAATTTGTATTTCACATAGATATTAAGTTGTATTATTCATCTACCTCTCCATTTTTTTCTTATGATAAATATAAAAAAATAAATTTCCGTTTTTTTTCCCTTTAATTTTACTCGTTAAAAAACTGGTAAATTTAACACTTAAATGAAATTTGTTACGAGTAAATTTAGTAGATTTCGACCAGAAGGACGACGAAAAAAAAAAAAAAAAAAAAAAAAAGAAAGAAAGACAGATATATGAATGAGAGTAGGCCCAATAAATCAAAACAAAAAGCCTTAAAAAAAGTGAGCTTTTGGGCTTGAAAGGCCATAACTTAATATATACAATCCACCACACAAACTTATTCATTGGATACCAAATTTACTTGAAAAGTCTCAATTTAGTTTGGGCCTAAATTTCTTCAAACAAACCCTAATGAGAAAATTCCTTAAATATTTGTTACTTTTTCTCCTTCGTTTGAACGAATTTTATTGAACAAAATAACTAAACTTCCTCATATGATTTAATTTAATTAATTAATTTATTTCCTGTGTTTGGAAAAACAAATTAATATAAATTTTATTGCTACTGTGTGTCATAAATCATTCTCAATTAAATTCTTACAGAATTATGTCATTTTTTTTGTATGATTTTTATCATGCACATCAATTGTAATCTTTACTAAAACAATGAACATATAATATACATGCATCTCTCAAGTGTTTGTCTACCAACGGAAATAATAGGTTCATTGATTAATAGATTGAGAAGGAGAAAATTTTTCCAAAAAATATATTTAACGGATTAGAATATCTCTCAGTAATACCTTTGGCGGCGAAATATTTCCATTGGTAATTCGCTCATTGATTTTGGTTAACAGATTGAGAAGGAGAAAAATCTTCAAAACATATTTGTTTGGCAGAATCCCATTGGTAAATTAGTTTTTACAGGTTGAGCACTCCATCGCTATACCTTAGGCGAAGAAATAATTCGTTGGTAATTTCGGAAACTCCGACTACGCAACCTTTCAACCTTTACAGTAAATCTTGACCAATGTTTTTTTTTTTTTTTTACAACATAATCTACTGTTGTTCATTCGATTGACAATGTTAGTTTTTTTTTTTTTTTTTTTTGTCTCCACCATTGTGTGCAATATCATCCTTTGGTCGGCAATCAATATTCAATGAATAAAGAATATATACGTTTTTCTTTTTACACACATTGAGGAAAACACGTGACTTGTGTGTGCATGTTTTGATTAAGCTAGTAGGTGATTCAATAAAAAAATGTATATATAGCTGGTCATTTTTCATTTATTTTTGCACTACTTCATTTGAATGGAAAGATATGGAATATTTTGTCGCTAATTTGGTACGGAATTAAAATGAAAAGCTATGGACGGAGATGATGTTGATTTGTCTGAAAAGTGATGAGGAATCCATTGAAAGCCAAACTAACTTTCTAGGATCAAACATAAGATTGGTTAGCATACAATTGACTTTAAGTTCCTAATTTTTAATATTTTCCTTTATCTTAAGAATTCATTTAATTTAAATAGAGCTCCTGTATTTTATATATATATAGTTTTTATTGGATTCAGTGGTTTGCCACACGAATTTGAATATCTTTATTTTTGACCGCTATATAATATTACCTCGTAAGCAAATGAATGTTTTGGCTTTTTAATTTAATAGTGTCTATATTAAATTATTAATTATCCGGTAAATTGAAAAGAGAGTCATTGAAGTTTGCTATTTGTATATCGGTAGTGAATAATTTAATTTGTGTTAATAAAGCTTTTTATTTTAATGTTAATAAATTAAGTCACTGTTGCTCGATCTATTGAAATTATCGCTTGAATGAGATGTGATAAGTAAATACTAAGTTTGGCCTACTAACATCGCGTCATGTCAATTCTAGTTTATAAATTTTTTTGACATGTATCACCAAGTAGTGTCCACGTGTTCAACACTGTATCGGAAAAAAAAAAAAAAATTTAATATTGGCTAGAGTTGACATAATTTCGTGTTGGTAGTAATTTATCTCGTCATCATTCCAGTGCCGAATCTCGATCGATAGATCAGGCGAGATTGACTTTACTAACATCCGAACAAAAGTTCACAAACTTTATGATACAAATGTTGATGTATAAATCTCAAACTTCAATTACCATGGGTGTAATTTACCCCTTAGTTAGCATTTTCACTTCTAGCTAGCATAGATAATTAATATGGGCTATTAATAAAATGATAATAGAAACAAGTACTTTCTAGAATATATATGTTAAAAATATTATGAAAAATAACATCTTATAAATTAGAATTATTCTGAAAGCAAGAGATGCATGCCTTAAAACTACAGTTGTCAAGTCTCCTATATATATATATATATATACATGTAAATGTGAATTGGTTTAGTGGCATGAAATAATAAAATATAAATGGAACCAACTTGTTACGATCTCCCATGTGTTTGTCTATTTTAAGAATAGTCAAATAATTAAGATGCACAAATAACCACTATTTTCAAAAATTTAAAATATATTAATAATTATACTTCGACATATCATTAATTTAAAATCGAAGCATTGAAATGTGAATCATGTGAGGAATCTGTATCCAGTGGCGGAGCCAGGGGTGGGCACGGGTAGGCCGTTGCCCCCCCGGCCGCCGAGAATCACCCCTATTAGGGGGTGTATCTCGGCGGCCATGGCTGCCGCCGTTTTCTGGTTTTGGGGGGGGCAGCCCCCCCAAAATCAGGGAAAGAAGGGGGAAGAAGACGATGCTTCTTTCCCCCTTTTTTCTGTCTTTTTTTTTTTTTTTTTTTTTTTTTAAATCTCAGGCAAAATGACGTCGTTTTGCCTGGGATTTTATTTTTTTTTTAAAACCCAGGCAAAACGACGTCGTTTTGCCTGGGATTTTTATTTTAAAAACCCAGCAAAACGACGTCGTTTTGACTGGGCCTTAAAAAAAATTCACTTCTAACTTGGGCCTAGAATTCAATTATATAATTAAAACTTGGGCCTAAAAAAAATGTCCATCTTATAATTAAAAAAATAAAATAAAATAAATTAGATTGAAATTAGATTGATTAGAATTAAAGATTGATTGGAATTATAAATTTTATAATTTTAAGAATTTTAATTTAGGGATTCTAATTGGAAAAAATTAATTGCTAGTATGTTATATGTATAAATAATGAAGGATTATGTTGTTATTGAATTAATTACGGGTTTTTAGCTGGTCAGAAAGTTTTGATCGCCGGCCAGAAATTTTTGATTGCCGGTCGGAAAATTTTTAAGGAAATTTTCGCCCCCCCGAAGCTGGCGTCCTGGATCCGCCACTGTCTGTATCTTATATATATATATATATACACACATTCCACACTATATAATTAATCCTTTTAACAAATAATTACGTTATGCTAATTGATTAATTAAGGGAACCCCAGTCCCAGATCCACATGTACATTTTTTTTTTCCTTTTGCTGATATGTTCATGTGAATTAGTGGTCAGCTGTTGAGATTCTACATGTTTATAACTTTATTTTAATGAATATATCCAAACGCTTCTTCAATAAACTTGCTCTAAATTAATTATTGACAGCTCAAATCATTTAAAATATATACATATATTTAGAGAATGAAAATCTGGAATCTTTTGAGTTAGAAAAATAGGGAAAAAGGTGACTTGAGAGATATTTCAAAGAAAGTATACAACAATTAAGTGCCTCAGTTTTTTTTTTTTAAACACCAAATGTTAACTTGTATTATAAATTTAAATTTTCAACCAAACTTGTGTTAATTTATTTTAATAGCACATAGAAATTTAATGATGGTAGTGAAACAATAGGCAAAATTGAGTGACCTTAAAGACATTTCAACACTTAAAGCAAAATGTCAACAAGGAAAAAAAAAAAAAAAAAAGAAAAGAGGACAAAGTTTAGAGGTCAAAAGTGAACGAATGTCGTTGTAAGGATGTTGAAATTTTACAATGGATCCGGTTCATGTGGACCATTCTAATAATAAATCAACATATATATATTTTTTAGTTTTTCAACATACTTTTTTGCTTTCTAATAATCATGTTGGATATGTATTATTATTTCATTGGAACGGTCCATAACAACCGAATCCATTGTAAAATTTCTCCCGCAAGACGTTATTGATAGGTAAAGGAATCAATGTGTACATGGAAAGGGTTCTTTATAATACGTTTCATATGATTTATACAGTATGAAAATTTTTAATATTGACCTGGTCTATGTGGTTCACACTATTGGATGTGTGATATATCAGCAATTATGATGATGTGTCAAGCATCTAACGGTGCGGACCATGGTAGACCCGGTATATAAAGTATGTATTTTCCTTAATTTGGTTTCCCCTACCCCGTTCCTTGTTGTATATATTCCGTATGTCCCAATACAGTTACCAACTTGCCTCATTTGAACAACAATAGAAATTGGACATGGAGAATAAAAGGAGAAGAGAGGGGAACAAAATCCAAGCAATCTGCCTATAAATGTAGAAAAAGGAGCAAACTTTATTCCAGTTTCTAATTTTTGGATCAAAAAGAAACAAAAATGGAGGGAGAAAGAGTGGGTAGTGCTCGTTTTAACAGTTCAATATGGAGAAGTGATAGCTCACGAAATTTCCCCAATTCTTCTTCTTCTTTTAGAGAAGATGATGAAGAAGCTCTCAAGTGGGCTGCTTTAGAGAGAATGCCTACTTATTTACGTGTAAGAAGAGGCATTTTTTCTCAAGATGAAAGTCAACCACAAGAAATTGATGTCAAAAATCTTGATTTCATTCAAAAGAAGAAACTTTTAGACAAACTAATTAAGGTTACTGAAGAAGACAATGAGATATTCCTGTTGAAGCTGAAAGACCGCCTTGAAAGGTATTTACGTCACTTTTTTCTACTTTTGTAATTCTGGGTTTTGTGATTTTGTTAGTTTTTTGTGCAAAGGTTGAAACTTTTTTGATTTTAATTAACAGGGTTGGACTTCAAATGCCAAGAATTGAAGTTCGGTTTGAGCATTTAAACATTGAAGCAGAGGCTTATGTTGGAGGCAGAGCATTTCCTTCTGTGTTTAACTTCTCTGTTAATATGTTTGAGGTATAAAAATCTCAACTTTAGCCTTGCTTTGTTGTTGATTAAATTGAAACTAACAATGTTTAACTTTCTTTAATTAAAAAAGGGGTTTTTGAATTATCTTCACATACTTCCAAGTAGAAAGAAACCATTGCCAATCCTTCATGATATTAGTGGTATCATCAAGCCACAAAGGCAAGTATAAATGTATAATTAAATTGTTAATTTGTTAAATCTTCTCTATTTAATTCTTTTCTAATGTTATTCAGTATTTCTTTTTTTCTCTTTTTTTTTTTGGCAGAATGACACTGCTTCTAGGCCCTCCAAGTTCAGGAAAAACAACATTACTATTGGCTTTGGCTGGAAAACTTGACAAAAGCCTTAAAGTAAAGAGATAGAATTTTACAGATTTGATGGTGAGATTTTTTTGAATTTTTTTGAATTTTTCTGATTGTTGTTTAATTTCAGGTTTCTGGGAAGGTTACATATAATGGGCATGAGATGCAAGAGTTTGTACCACAAAGATCATCAGCTTATGTTAGTCAATATGATCTACATATTGGAGAATTGACCGTAAGAGAGACATTAGCTTTCTCTGCTAGATGCCAAGGGGTCGGACCGCGTTATGGTTAGTGTAGATAATGATTTTTAATTAGCTGAGCAATTACGAAAGTTTTGAACTAAATAGTAATTGTAGTGTAAAATTGTGCAGAGATTCTAGCAGAATTATGTAGGAGGGAGAAGGCAGCAAATATCAAACCGGATCCTGATATGGATATTTTGATGAAGGTAAGAACGACCCAAACAAGGATAATTTATTGTAGACAATTGATTGAATGTCTTCAAGAGTTCCCAATTAATTAGTTCTTGAAATTTTGCAGGCAGTAGCACTAAAAGGGCAAGAGACCAATGTAATTACTGACTATATTCTCAAGGTGAAAATTTAAAATCCTGCAGAACTACTAAGTATTAAGAAACCTTTCTTTTAATCTATCTGATTCTAGAAAAAAATTGCAGATTTTAGGACTTGAGATGTGTGCTGATACGGTGGTGGGTGATGAGTTGACTCGAGGCATCTCTGGTGGACAAAGGAAAAGAGTTACAACAGGTAAGGGCATCAAGAGTTACAGCATATGGCAGTAAATTTTTCCAAGTTTTCTAATTTATCTGAAAATTCCCGTAGGGGAGATGTTGGTTGGACCGGCAAGAGCACTTTTCATGGACGAAATATCAACCGGATTGGATAGTTCAACCACTTTTCAGATAGTTGAATCACTTAAACAATCAATCCACATTCTGCAGGGAACTGCTCTTATCTCTCTCCTGCAGCCAGCGCCGGAAACATACGACCTTTTTGATGACATAATTCTTCTCTCGGATGGACTTATTGTGTATCAAGGTCCACGCGAACATGTGCTGGAATTCTTCGAATCCAATGGCTTCAAGTGTCCTGAAAGAAAAGGAGTTGCTGATTTCTTACAAGAAGTAATTCAAACTACAATGCTCAGTATCTATATCTTGCTTTTCTTTTGGCTAATGTTTTCTTGCTTATTCCTTTAGGTAACATCAAGGAAAGATCAAGAGCAGTACTGGATGCATAAAGAACAACCTTACAGATTCGTTTCCGCCAAGGAATTTGCTGAATCATTTCAATTATTTCACGTGGGTCGAAAACTTGGTGACGAGCTTGCCATTCCATTTGACAAGTCTAAAGGGGATCCGTCTGCTCTAACTACTGATAAATATGGTGTCAGCAAGAAAGAACTTCTGAAAGCTTGCTTTGCAAGAGAATTCAAGCTCATGAAGAGGAATTCTTTTGTCTACATATTCAAAATGATTCAAGTGAGCATTTTATTTTTGTCTGATGGAATATTAAGAGCAATTCATGTCATACAAAGTAACCAATTAATTTTTCTTTATTTTCCACTTTCCAGTTCGTCCTTCTAGCTTTTATAACTATGACACTCTTTCTAAGAACGGAGATGAACCGTGACACAATAACAGATGGAGGAATTTATCTCGGTGCACTTTTCTTTACAGTCTTCATTGTTATGTTCAATGGATTCGCAGAGATAGCCATGGCCATCATGAAACTCCCTGTCTTCTACAAGCAAAGAGACTTTCTCTTCTTTCCGGCTTGGGCATATGCTTTACCGACATGGATCCTGAAGATCCCAATTACCTTCATTGAGGTTGCAGTTTGGGTCATCATGACTTACTATGTGATAGGATTTGACCCAAATATTAAAAGGTTGGGATAATGGAACTATTTTAACTATTTTTCTACTATTTCTGGACTTGAGGAGATTCATAAACGGTGTGAACTTTCTTCGTGATGCAGGTTTTTAAAACAGTACTTGATACTGCTATGCACTAGCCAGATGGCATCAGGACTATTCCGACTAGTTGCTGTAGTTGGGAGGAACATAATTGTTGCTAACACATTTGGGTCATTTGCATTACTTATTGTAGTGGTTATGGGTGGATTTATCATATCCAAAGGTGAATTTATACAAATTTGTTCAATAAAATTTGATTCTCTTTTAGTGTTTCTTAAGAAAAAAAAATGATAAAGATTGAAACTTTATGCAATCAGATGATGTGAAGCCATGGTGGAAATGGGGCTATTGGACCTCTCCATTGATGTATGCACAGAATGCTATATCAGTGAATGAATTCCTGGGGAATAGTTGGAGAAAAGTAAGCCTTATTTTCCATTGAATTCGGTAATAAAATAAAGATGGAATAGTTATGTCAATATCTGTTTTGCAGGCTGTCTCCAATTCAACAGAGGAATTAGGAATTACTTTCCTCAAATACCGTGGAATCTTCCCTGAAGCAAAATGGTATTGGATTGGAGTTGGAGCTTTGATAGGATATGTCTTTCTATTCAATTTCCTTTACACTTTGGCTCTCAAATATCTCAATCGTAAGTATCATGATTGTACTTACTTTTCTAATAGTATAACCTGTTTATCACTTTTCTGAAAGATTGAACTGATTGCAGCATTTGGGAAGAACCAAGCAGTACTTCCTAAAGAAGACTCAAGGGAGGAAGAATCCAATAATTCCAAAACAAGGGATGAAATTCAAGGTGCCGTTAAGGAAAAGAAGAGGCAAGAAATGGTTCTTCCTTTTGAACCCTTATCTATTACTTTCAATGAAATCAAATATGCAGTTGATATGCCACAGGTATGTATCTTCACGCCAAAATTTATTTGATTAAATTTGAAGAACTCAATTGAATGCTACAAGTCTAAGAATTTTTGTTTAGGAGATGAAAGCTCAAGGTATTCCAGAAGATCGTCTCGAGCTTTTGAAGGGAGTGAGTGGCGCGTTTAGGCCAGGCGTCCTGACAGCATTAATGGGAGTAAGTGGTGCTGGTAAGACCACTCTGATGGATGTCTTAGCAGGGAGAAAAACGGGTGGTTATATCGATGGAAACATCTTAATATCGGGGTACCCAAAAAAGCAAGAAACTTTTGCTCGCATAGCAGGATACTGTGAACAGACTGACATTCACTCCCCACATGTTACAGTCTATGAGTCTTTGCTTTATTCTGCCTGGCTTCGTCTAGCCCCTGATGTCAATTCTGATACGAGAAAAGTACGCTTCGATTTTCTTAATCTCGATGGGGGATAGGGAGATAGTATAAACTGATTGTAATACATTTCAATTTATGGATTGCAGATTCTGGTTAATCAAGTGATGGAGCTGGTAGAGTTGGAGTCTTTACAAGAAGCTATAGTTGGATTGCCTGGTGTAAGTGGGCTATCGATTGAACAACGCAAGAGGCTGACAATTGCAGTTGAGCTTGTCGCGAACCCATCTGTAATTTTCATGGATGAACCAACTTCCGGCCTGGATGCTAGAGCTGCTGCCATTGTGATGAGAACGGTGAGGAACACAGTTGATACTGGACGAACCGTGGTTTGCACAATACACCAGCCAAGCATTGACATCTTTGATGCTTTTGATGAGGTAAAACTATTAATCTCAACTCATTAATTGTCAGTGTTAGTCTATGATGTGTTTAATTAATTCTTTTTCTTTATCACATTTGCAGCTGTTTTTGATGAAAAGAGGAGGCGAAGAAATATACGTCGGTCCAATTGGACGCCATGCCTGTCATTTGATAAAGTATTTTGAGGTAAGACTAATACAAGAATACCGTAAAGGAACTCTAATGTTAATCTGTCGAATTGATAACGATAATCAGTTGATCATTATCAGGAAATTGAAGGAGTTCCTAAGATTAAGGACGGCTACAATCCAGCAACTTGGATGCTAGAGATTACATCAACGGCTCAAGAAGAAGCTTTAGGAGTTAATTTCACTGATATATATAAGAACTCAGAATTATACAGGTTTTTTCATCAACAGTTCACAATTTTTCCTGATAAAAGCATAGCTATAAAATTCTGAAAAATTACTTAATCGGGTTTTCTCAGGAGAAACAAAGCTATGATCAAGGAATTAAGCAGCCCACCACAAGGTTCAAAGGATCTATACTTTCCGACTCAATTTTCGCAGTCGTTCTTAACCCAATGTATAGCTTGCCTATGGAAGCAACATTGGTCATACTGGAGAAACCCATCATATACAGCAGTTAGGCTTTTATTCACAGCATTCATAGCTTTGATGTTTGGTACAATGTTCTGGGATCTTGGCAGCAAAAGGTATCCAATAAAATACGACATTAATGTTCAAAATAATGCTAAATTTGAACACTTTCCTCAATTTTTCAACTTCTGAAATGAGTGAAATTTGTGTGAATTGCAGAACAAGAATGCAAGATTTATTGAATGCTATGGGTTCAATGTATGCTGCTGTGATTTTCTTAGGGGTACAAAATGCTTCATCTGTGCAGCCTGTGGTTGCGGTTGAGAGGACTGTCTTTTACAGAGAAAGAGCAGCTGGAATGTATTCTGCATTGCCATATGCCATTGCCCAGGTAAATCTCTTCAACTCTTCTCACTGGATTCAGGGTCAATTCGGCTTTTGGCTCCCAAAATGAACGACTCGATATTTTTTATCAAACTAGTCCATAGTGACATGTGTAAGCTTATGACTTGCAAAATTTTCATATTTCTAATGCTGATACGCGTTATTTCGGTCTAATTTGATGAAAATATACCGAGTTGGGAGCTGGAATTGACACCAAAAATTCATTTTCGGATGAACTAATCCTGCAATTGAACTGTAAAGTTCATTACAACAAATTTTACAACTAACCGCTTAAGAACATATAATTTGTTTCAGGTTTTGATTGAAGTTCCATACATTCTAGTCCAGGCTTTGATCTATGGATCAATAGTGTATGCAATGATAGGTTTTGAATGGAGTATTTCCAAGTTCTTGTGGTACATATTTTTCATGTACTTCACTCTGTTATACTTCACTCTCTTTGGGATGATGACAGTAGCTGTAACACCAAATCATCACATTGCTGCTGTAGTTGCCATAGCCTTCTATGCTCTATGGAATTTGTTTTCAGGTTTTATTATTCCTCGGACGGTAAGAACTTGTCATCTTGTGTCTTCTTCTTCATTAGTGGTAATAGGGAAAAAAAAAATATCTTTAGGCCTTGATCCTTTTCGTTTTCAATTTGATATATTGAGCTCTTAATCAATTATAATAGTATGTACACTAAAAAAAAACACCAACCGGTTAGAAGTTTCATGGCAATTAGCAAGGAGAATATTCCGTTAATGACAATTCTTTCGGAAATTTTGCAATTACCAACCGAATTTTCTTGATGTTTTATATATTAGTGAATTCACAACCGAAATTTCGTAATTACCATCCAATTCTGTCGCTATTTTTTACTGTTCTTTTTCTTTGTTAATTTGTACGTATTTTTTTGTTTTCTTATAATCGACAGTTTAATGTGTTAAATTGAAATAAGATTTAATAACATATTAAAGCTGAAAAGATTATTAGGATGTTTTTTGCCATCAAAATAGATTAACTAAATTGTAAATATTTTTTTTTTTTTTTTTTTTGACAGAGAATTCCTGTGTGGTGGAGATGGTACTGTTGGATTTGCCCAGTGGCTTGGACATTATATGGATTGGTAGTTTCACAATTTGGAGATATTGAGGAACCATTAGACATGGGAACGGCAGTTAGAGATTTCATAAGAAGTTACTTTGGATTTCGCCATGATTTTCTTGGAATTGTTGCAGCTGTTCATGTTGGATTCTGCTTGCTCTTTGCCTTCACTTTTGCCTTTTCCATCAAAGCATTCAACTTCCAAAAAAGATGATCATAAATTATTTAATTATAATTAATTTGGCAGTTGGGATTTTTCTGCTATTATTTGTACTTTTACAATTTGTAAAGATACAAAAGAACCACCAGTATATATATTAGCAAGTATTTTGGATTAATTCATAATACATCAATGACAAAATTCTCAATATATATATGTATCAACAAAAAGAAAATAATAAAAAGATGAATGGGTATGATAAATAAAAGAATTGTTGAGTTTAATCTTATTCGGGATGTTTGGGAACTAGTTTCCGGCCATTTGGAGTCGATTGAAGACGATTGCATAGAACTTTCGACTAAGCCAACTAGCCGAGCTAGGTGCTATTCATAGGCAAAATTTCAAAGATTGATATCGAGTATTTAGGTTTCTGATCATTTTATTTGATTCATTAAGTATGTATTAATTATAATTACGTACATTAAGATTAGTTACAACAATAGTTAATTAAAGAGCATTACTCAATTCATATTGTCACATGCATAACCCTTTGCCAATTGTGACGTGTGGTACTAGCAATACAACCTCCCAAATGTGTTACCAGTGAGCCTTCCCAAATGCCAACAAAGACTAACCAAGTGGCAAAATAAAAGAATACTTTGTTACTTAAAGAATGCTTATAAATGTTGGATGGTCTTAACACTTCCTAAGACACTTATATTAATATCCCTAACTTTTATTTATAGGCATTTCACCTCCACAATGTGTGGCTAGGAATGCATCTTCTATTTTGTACTTAATAATTTTTTACAAGATATATTCTAAGTATATTCCTATCTTAGAGGTGGTTTAGAACAACCTATAGACACTTCAGGCAATTATCAACTGATTCCTAGCGGTTCTGGACACTTCCAGAGATTTAGCGACCGATCTCATTCCTTTCTGAAATTTATCCACGGATCTTGAATCATCTAGCATATTCTGGAACGGAACACTAACCAAAATTCCGTAGGTAACTATCAGTACTTTGGGCTAGGCTTGTTTTGGTCCAAAAGCCATTCTTATGCTAATTTGAAGCTGAATTGGGCCCTATGAGAGAGATTCTAGCATTGTACTTAGGCGGTCTGTGACATATGTTTAAAACTGCATGTTTTTACCGTTGAAAATAAAAAAAGTTAACAATTTCCTAATGATTAAAGAAATATAAAAGAGTGTTATCAAAATATTAACAATGTACGTAATTACAAATAAAAAAAAAGGTTGATCGTTGAGTAATTAAATTGGGCTATTATTATTATTATTATTAATTATTATTATTATTATTATTATTATTTGGCTTCTTTATTCGAATTTTGGAATTAAAATGCAGCTGCACATGTCATGGCGGCTTGGGAATCCTTCAACATATGATGGATCGATCACTTAACTTCCCAAATTTTGTTTATTATTATTATTATTATTATTATTATTATTATTATTATTATTATTATTATTCGAATTTCAAGTTGGAATTAAAATATAAAAGAGAAACTGCACATTATTATTGTAATTAAATTGGGCTATTATTATTATTATTATTATTATTATTAGTATTATTATTATTATTATTATTATTTGGCTTCTTTATTCGAATTTTGGAATTAAAATGCAGCTGCACATGTCATGGCGGCTTGGGAATCCTTCAACATATGATGGATCGATCACTTAACTTCCCAAATTTTGTTTACTTTTAAAAAATATTTTTAATTTCAAGTGTATCTCTAAAATATACATACACATAACATAACACATACATTACAACCTCAAGTCAACTTTAAAAAAAAAAAAAAAATGTTCGAGCCAACTTGATTAATTGGGGTAATAGCCAACTTGATTAATAAGAATACGTAATTTATTAATAAGATCAGTACTAATTAGCTTAATTAATAAGATAAATACTTCATTAATAAGATAAGAGTACTGGTCCACTTAGTCTAAAGCTACTAGATCTATCATACAAATATATTATTTCTGTTCCACTAACGTTTTTGAACTAAATTTGATATTAATTTTTCTGAAATATATCTTTAAATGATCTAAAATAACTAAATTTAATTAGTAATAGAAAATGAATAATATTTAACAAAAATAATTAAATTCCATGCATATGTATAAAACTAAAATTTATTAATTTTTAATAGAATTTATAATTAAAAAACTAATTTAAATTTATAATTAAAAATAAAAAAATTTAATTAGTAATAAAAAAATCAATAATAATAATTTATCGCTTAAATAGAA
Source organism: Euphorbia tirucalli (assembly GCA_039660915.1). Classification (NCBI taxonomy): domain Eukaryota; kingdom Viridiplantae; phylum Streptophyta; class Magnoliopsida; order Malpighiales; family Euphorbiaceae; genus Euphorbia; species Euphorbia tirucalli. Next base: position 2,938,780 of record CM077638.1, read on the forward strand.
ATAACTAAATCTTATATGGATGTGGATTTCCCATAAACAAAATATATTGTATAAAAGCATATCATCTCCCACAAGCATAAACTGGTTGAATCACGTTATTCGTATATTACTTGATGTTATATATTCACATGAATAGAATATGTTAATTTTCAAAGAAAATGAGAATGTGTATATATATAATTCCCTAATAATTACAGAAATATGAAAAAAACAAAGTGTTATTAGAATAATAAAAATGTAATTACAAATGAAAAATAAGTTAATTGATGATTGAGTAAGTTAAATTGCGTTAGCACCAATTTGGTGTCAACCTCAATTATTATTATTATTATTATTATTATTATTATTATTATTATTATTATTATTATTATTCTGATTCTTATTCTTATTCTTATTCTTATCATTGTTATTGTTATTATTATTATTATTATTATTATTCGAATTTCAAGTTGGAATTAAAATATAAAAGAGAAGCTGCACATTGGAGATTCTTCAAAATGATGGATCCAATCAACTTCCCTAATTTCTTACTCTTAAAATAATATCCAATTGCTCTATTAAAACATATATTGTGCGTACACATTCATTAATAAGATTACTAGCCAACTTAATTAACTTACTAAAGCTAATCTATCTATGATACAAATATATTATTTTTGTTCCACGCATTAGCATTCCTTTTGAACTAAATTTAATATTATAAAAGCTAATTTTAATTCATTCATTTTGTAAAATATTTTTTAAAATTATTGAAAATAAAAAATTCATTTTGTAAAAAAGTAAATAAATTTGACAAGTAATAACAAATCAATAAAAATTTCTTACTTCACAAAAATAATTAAATTTCATGTATATATATAAAAATAAAATATATCAATTTCGTAATATAATTTATTTAAAAATGAATTTATCAGAGTAACTAGAAAATTAAGTCCAATTAAAACCTTAATCAAATTTATTTTAGGAATATTTGAATTTTATACACACCTCTTTAATGTTTTATTGGATAGCTAATTAATAAACATAAAATCATTAAATATGCAATATTTCTTCAAGTATGAGTCAACCTGCTAGAATATCAGTTTATTCAAATAATAGACCTTCAACAAGTAATAATACTATGCAAAGATCTAATTGTGTCGGGTTCTAATTGTGCCAACCTATTTGGGATGATTAGTCTCGTCCTTGGTCAAATCCGTTTTCCTTTCAAAAAAAAAAAAAGATCTAATTCAGATAGAAATTTTAATTTATCTGGTGTAGATTTTAGTAAAACTATTCCAAGACCAATACATGAAGAAGTTAGAGAAGACAATGTAATTAGTCCAACTAGATCTCAAATGTAAACTTTCTTTGTATTAAATAATCAATAAATTAAAATGAGTAAATTTGAGATTAATAAAGAATATCTAAGACAAGAGTTAAAAGCAGGTTATAATAAGCCTGATCTTTTGATTTCATTCCATTTTAATCTTTTAGGTACTTGAATATTATAATGTGATTTATTAGCTTCAAACAATATTGTTTCATCCCTTTTAAACATTCTTTTAGATCTTGGATTAAGTGTGGTAGTCATAACTTTATGATATATTATATAGATTATAGCAACTGATCTTACATTTTCTTTAAACTCTAAACTCTTAGTTTTAACGGTCAAAGTTAACATATCAAGTATATCAGGATCATACAAACTAATAGAAAATCCTAGAAAGCAATTGATGTAAACTGATCCATTAGCTAAATTAGTTTCAGCTATAGCTAACAATGAATTTGAGAAATTAACATGTATAGCATCCATTAAACACATTAAAATAGGAATATCTAATTATAATCTAAACAATGGTTTAATAGCTATTTGTACCGAACTAACATACAAAAATTTATACTTCTTTAGACTATGTTCATTTATTGTCCTTTCTGTTGAAACACACCTGCATATGTCATGGCGGCTTGGGAATTAAATTGTTGAGTAATTAAATTGGGCTATTATTATTATTATTATTAATTATTATTATTATTATTATTATTTGGCTTTTTTATTCGAAATTTGGAATTAAAATGCAGCTGCACATGTCATGGCGGCTTGGGAATCCTTCAACATATGATGGATCGATCACTTTACTTCCCAAATTTTGTTTACTTTTAAAAAATATTTTTAATTTCAAGTGTATCTCTAAAATTTGCATACACATAACATAACACATACATTACAACCTCAAGTCAACTTAAAAAAAAAAAAAAAAGTTCAAGTCAACTTGATTAATTAGAGTAATAGCCAACTTGATTAATAAGAATACGTACTTTATTAATAAGATCAGTACTAATTAGCTTAATTAATAAGATACAGACTTCATTAATAAGATAAGACTACTAGTCCACTTAGTCTAAAGCTACTAGATCTAACGTACAAATATATTATTTCTGTTCCACTCACGGTTTTGAACTAAATTTGATGTTAAATTTTTCTGAAATATATCTTTAGATGATTTAAAATAACTAAATTTAATTAGTAATAGTAAATCAATAATATTTAACAAAAATAATTAAATTCCATGCATATGTATAAAATTAAAATTTATTAATTTTTAATATAATTTATAATTAAAAACTAATTTGAATTTATAATTAAAAATAAAAAAATTTAATTAGTAATAAAAAATCAATAATAATAATTTATCGCTTAAATAGAAATAACAAAATCTTATATATATATATATATATGTGGATTTCCCATAAACAAAATATATTGTATAAAAGCATATCATCTCCCATAAACATAAACTGGTTGATTCACGTTTTGCGTATATTACTTGATGTTATATATTCACATTAATAGAATATGTTAATTTTCAAAGAAAATGAGAATGTGTGTGTGTAAAGTGTTATTAGAATAACAAAAATGTAATTACAAATGCAAAATAAGTTAATTGATGGAGAGTTGCTATTGCTACTCGTTGATACAAATTATTATTATTATTATTATTATTATTATCAAAAAAAAAATTTCACACAGTGCTTTGTAAGATCAAATCCAATGCATCAGATTAAATTAAATAAATGTATTTTGGTTGTCACCACAGCGCAACATACATAATTGGCTTGATGTATTGTACTTCCTCTATTTCTCCAAGTCACTGGGATAAGTAATACAATTTTTTTATTTAAAAAAATATTTTAAAATATAATAAGTCAACTTTTCCTTTAAAAAGTACTTTTTTTTTAGTGAGTTAAATTAAATTATTAATATGATATTTGATAGCGGTTATATTTTACATTTTTATGACATTAATATACGATTTTATATACTATATTAATGCAATTGATATTGTGAAAATTGAAAATGTGAATTTATATTTAACAAAATAATATATTATTTTTGTTCCACGCATTAGCATTCCTTTTGAACTAAATTTAATATTATAAAAACTAATTTTAATTCATTCATTTTGTAAAATATTTTTTGAAATTATTCAAAATAACAAATTCATTTTACAAAAAAAGTAAATAAATTTAACAAGTAATAAAAAATCAATAAAAATTTCTTACTTCACAAAAATAATTAAATTTCATGTCTATATATATGAAAATAAAATATATCAATTCATAATATAATTTATTTAAAATGATTCATAAGAACTAATTTAAATTTAAATATATAACTTAGATTTTAATTGAAAAATTTATTTTACTAATTTGATGATATAATTTCATATATAATTTATTTAAAATGATTTTTATGAACATCAAAAGCTCCAACTAACATATGCTTCAGATTTTTCATTATTAGAATTAAGATAAACTTTGAAAACCATAATTCGAGGAGAAAAAATCGTTCTTAAAGAATTTGGTGGGGGTTGAGGGAGGAGGTTTTAGTGGGGATATGGTTACTAAAAATTAGGAGATAGTTTAGTGTTGAAAGTTTAGTGATTAGCTATAAGTTAAATAAAATTAAATTAGTTAAACAAATAACGAAAACAAAGAGATAATAAAGGAAGAGGCACACCAAAAAAAAAAAAAAAAAAAAATATTGTCTCTTACGGATAACAAATTAACAAAATTCCATGTCTATCTTATTAATTTAATAAATACTAGTAGTAACAGATAATACATCTAAGGGGGTGTTTGGTTTAAACTTGGGAATCGGAATTGGAATCGGAAAGGGAATGATACGGAATTGGAATCGGAATCACCATTTATCAGTTTTGTTTGGTTAGTTCGGAATCGGAATCGGAATCGGATTCAAATTTGTTGCATTATTTTTTTCTTTAGTAACAACCAAAATAGTAATAACTTTTTCAACATTTTTATTAAAAAATAAGCTTAAAATATAAAGTATTATTAAATTATATGATAATAATAATACTATATAATTGTTATAGTATTTTTTTTTATAAATTATATTAAACTATATTATATAATATTACGCATTATTTATGATTACAGTAATTAATATACAATTATATATGTATGTATATTGGAAACGGGATGTCTTACATTCCATTGAAGAATTTCGATTGAAAGAAAAAATATTTGTGGCTCTTAATGAAATCTAAATTGTATATGTTAATGGTTGGAAAAAAAAAAAAAAAACATATAAAAAGTGAGGAAATTAAACAAAGAAAAATAGATAGAGGTGGAATGAAGATGATTGATATGGGATAGTGGGGGAATGGTTGATTCCCATGAATGGGGGAATCTCATTCCCATTACTTAATGAAATTTATCTAAACAAACAATAACAAAGGGAAATAACTATTTCCATTCCCATTCCATAGCATGCTTTTAGTATACCAAACACCTCCTAAAATAGCTTCTTTTTTTTTAATATAAAAACAAATTAAACTAGAATAACATTAGAGTTTATCTTATGAAACAACTAACAAATAAATTAATTAATTATAAGAAATAATAACAGAAAAGAATAAGGTAATTATATATTTTATTGACCTAAAATTATTATTACAAAAATTTTTTTTTTTTGACTGAATACAAAATTAATATATTTTATATGTCAATTTCTTTAAGATTGTAAAAAAATTTGATTTAGTAACAACGGCAAAATATTGTAACGTGCTTATTACCGTTAATTACAAAATGAATATATTCATCATCTAATTCTATATATTTTGTTACAATTGTTAATTATAATTAATACAAAAGTTTTAGTTTCAACAAAAATTTGCAGTCACAAAAAAAAAAAAATTATTTGTAACAACCTTTTTGTGGTGTCACACAAATAATTTTTGTGATAATGGAAAACATATTGTAACGTTTTCTAAATTTTTTAGTTAAAAGTTAATTGTAAAAAAAAAAAAAAAATTATCACTGACAAGTGTAAAAAAGTTGTTACAAAAAATTTTAGTTATATGTGACAATATTAAAAAAATTATAACAAATTAATTTTAGTTACGACTTTTTGTGACAATCAAAATATTGTCACGGACACAACTATTTCTTATAGTGATTAACAAATAATTTTTGTTCCACATAAACGACTTAATTAATAAGAGTAATGACGCATTAACTAAGTAACTAATTAGCCAAAGCTACCATAGATCTATTATGCATGTATATAATTACACTTTCCTTTTAGAGTAAATTTAATATCGTATAAATTCATAAAAAAAAAAAAAACTAATTTTTATTCATTGATATTCTAATAATATATATTATTGAGAATTACTAAATTCAAATTTAATAAAAAAATAAATTTAAGTAGTAATAGAAAATCACTAATTATTATTTCTTAAACAAAAATGGTTCCATTTTATGTATGCGTATGTATATATATTAAGCTTGAAAATGTTATTCAACAAATTATAATTAGTATGTACTAGGTGTTGTATGAATGTGGAAGTATATGTACTTCGATTACATATGGTGAATGGTGTTTAAATTTTTCGGTTTTGTTGATTAAGCGATGAGTACCCTATACCGACTACCACTATGATACATAACCAGATATGAGCAGAGGATACGTAGGTACCCTATGCGTACTCTATGGGGTATACCCGCACCCTATCCTTGACAAATACTCTTTTTGTTTTCTTCCATTCCAATCCCAAATTTTTTTTTGTATAGAATTTGGGTAGTCTCGTTAGGATCAGGTAGTGTCGGTAACCACTGCCATCACTAGTGATAATAAACTAAAAGATCCCTTTTATTTTTATGATTTTGACAAGATAAATCAAAATTATTGGGATCATTGGATACGATACTTGTACATCATCATAGTTGCTGACATGTTACATATCCAACGGTGTGGACCACATGGATCCGGTCCATATTAAAAATTTTTACCCGGTTAATAACCAACAAACACTACAAGAAAACTAGGTATTAGAGACTCATTGCTAGAGACTGTGATATATTTTTCTTTTCTTTTTACAATTAGATTGGTTCACCGGGTGCAAAGTAGTATTTGAATATCAAACTGATTTTTGTTATACATGATACCTATAAGGTTATGGCTCCCAATAAGGATTGGATGCATCTGATTTGGAGCATGCTCATATATATATTCTGAAGAATTGTGATTAAGTTCAACCATTTCTAGAGTATGTAACTACTCCTTTCAACTATTTTCTGTTTTAAGTTTTATCTTTTTCTTGTTAAGTAACGTATGATTTTCACATCAATTCCTTAGAGAGTTTTCACATATTGAAGCTCAAATCTCATTAATTATACAAATTCATCCCTCTCATTTCATTCATCATCTTCTTGGTGTGATTAGATTTGGTCATTTCAGATTGATCTTTTGTTTAGCATTATGTGGTGAGATTGAATTCATTCCAACAAATGGATCAATGAATTTCAGCGAGGAAAAGATTAAATCGGTTGCAAACAACAACCAGTACTGTATTTTTCTGCGATGAGAAGGTTTATTTTTGGTTCATTTTGAAGTTAGAGATCAATTCTTTTTTTTTTTTTTTCTTCCTCAAGTTGTTTCTAGGTCTGTGGTTCTCATTTTTTTTAAATTAATGAGTGAAATTGGGGTTTTCCATTTGATAAATTTGGATTTTTATTTCGAGTTTGTTTCTTTTGGGGTTTTCACAGTTTACTCCCATCAATTTCTCGTTTTGTAAAAAAAAAAAAAAAAAAACTCAATTTTAATGAAATTAGTGTCACATAAAAATTTTGATTTTTGTTAAAAAATGACATGATTTCAATGCAAAAAAAAAAAAAAATCAAATTCATATATTCACAAAAAAAAAATTTATTATAATTTTTTGAATAATCAGTTTAAAGGATAAAAAATTCAAAATAAACAAAGCCTTGCACTTGGCTCGGAAAAGAAAATATTACACAGTGCACAAAGTAGCAACCTGAAGATGCAAAACCAAATCACTAAGCACATGGAGAGGTTCTCTTGTGCACCGGGAGTAACTACTCCCGGTACACTCATCGCTTGACACGTCAGCACTTGTGCTGACGTGTCAAGCAATGAATGCACCGGGAGTAGTTACTCCCGGTGCATTCCAGAATTTTTCAAGCACATGAGGAAGAAGACAATTAATCTTTAATTACATTATGTGTTTGAACCTTGGAAATAGTTTGGCTTTAAGTGGATTCTTCATAACTACTGTTACTTCTGCTTTCTCAGACAAATCAACATCATCCCCATCCATAGCTTTCCACTCGAAATTCCAAACCAAATTAGCAACGAAATACTCCAAATGAAGCATTGCTAAGCTATATGCTGGACAAATCCTCCTTCCTGCCCCGAATGGCATCATCTTAATCTCTCTACTGCCTGTTACATCAAATGCTTCTTTGCTACCCATAAATCTCTCGGGTTTAAACGTCATTGGATCTTCCCACACATTTGGATTCAACCCCATTTCTGCGACCATAAAATTTATAGTCGCATTTTTGGGGATTGAGTATTTTCCCAATGTTGCATCTTCGGTCACAGCATGGGGCAGCACAAAATGCCCTGGTGGATGCCTCCTTAACCCTTCTAAAACTACAGCTTTTAGATAGGGCATAGTTTTTAAGTCGTCTTCTTGTATCTCTTCTGCATTTTCTCCAACAATTCCTTTTATTTCCAAAAATAACTTCTCCTGAATATGCGGGTACTTAACCAAATTTGCCATTATCCATTCCATTGCTGTGGAAGTTGTGTCTGTGCCTGCATTAAGAAACTCGTTGCAAAGAGTAACCATTTCTTCCTCGCTCAGCTTTCTTTCATTGCTTGGAAGTTGCACCTCTAGTATTGTATCCACATATGTTAAGACATGTTCGATGTTCGTCTCGTCCCTCATCCTCTTTCTTTCTCTTATTAAAGGAATCAAATAGTCTTCTTGGTTCTTTCGTAGCTGTAGAAGGAGTGCCCAACGATGAGGAAACAAGATTTTCGACAATCTTGGCCAAAAATTGAGCAAACTAAAACTAGCATTATTCAGAAACATAGCACGCTCAAGTCTCATGATTTCTTGAATTTGTTTCTCGTCGAGTTTATCACCAAAACACATAACAGCTAACAAACAAAACATAGCGTATTGAAAATGTCCCAAAATGGAAACATAATCTTCATATATAGAGGGTGATGATAAGCGGTTGAGGAGGATTTGAAGCACCCATTTTCGAGTATGAGAGTACAACTTCACTTGGGAAGGATGAAGAATTCCTGAAATGAGGTTTCGTCGTAAAAGTCGCCAAGTAGGACCCTGTAATCCCGAACTAATATTATGTTGATTGCTGTTTAGGATTTTGCTGATACCACCAGATGGAGGTCTACTAGAGAAAATTGCACCTTGTCGAACTAAGGCCTCGTGGGCAAGGTCTCGGTCTGCAACGAAAATGGATGGCTGATGGCCGATATAAAGGGTGATAATAGGGCCCAACTTGGCATGAATGGAGCGGATAACCGCCTCAACTTCGGCAAAGGAAACGGTGAGGCAAAGAATATTGCCGATAATAGGAAACTTAAGGGGACTAGGAGGAAGTTTGAGGGTAAGTTTCTTTGAAGAAAATAAAAGCTTATAGGCAGTGATTATAAAGAAAGAGATGAGGATGAAAAACCATGTCTCCATTTTTCCTAACCTTTGGTGAGAAATGAAGACTATGAGATGCTAATTAGGTTGTGTTTTGTTGGATGATTTAGCAACGACGATTGATGGCTATTTATAGTCACCAAAACCTACAAAATTCGAAGCTAAAATAATAAATATATCATCACATGCACATATATAAATTAAATAACAAATTGTAACATTATCATCATGTGCTTATATACAATCTTATAAAATAAATTCACAAAGGCTATAAATGTTGACTATACAATGTTTTGTATGTAAACACTTGCTGGAAATCTCATATATTAGATTCCATTGTGGAATATATAAGCATTTGAATATCTCCAACATATTTTTTGGTTTGCCAAAAAAAAAAAAAAAAAAAAAAGATTCTCTACTTGTATACCACATTTTCTATATTTTAACAAGAAGAAATGAAGTGGTTAGATTTGTAGAAGTAGAAATGAATTTTTTTAAATACAATTGGAATAAGAGTTAAGCCTTCCTTAGAAGTTTCTTTTCACAGCAACGTACAATTAGGTACTACTAGAATTCTCAAATGGGACAAATAAAAAAAAAAAAAAAAAAAAAACAAAAGATTCTCTACTTGTATGCCACATTTTCTATATTTTAACAACAAGAAATGAAGTGGTTAGATTTGTAGAAGTAGAAATGAATTTTTCTAAATAGAATTGGAATAACACTTGAGCCTTCCTTGGAAGTTTCTTTTCACAGCTACGTACAATTAGGTCGCTACTAGAGTTCTCAAATGGAAAAAATAAAAAAATAAAAAACATAAAAAAAAAGTCAACGTTGAGAAAAAGGGGGTGATTCAAAATTCCCCTTTAATTTTTGCGGAGAAATTATACAATGGATCCGATCCATGTGGACTTTTCCACTAAAAAAATTGACACATAAGTGTTTTTTATTTTCTCAATACTTATCTTGCTTACGTGTCAGTTTTACAGTGAAATGGTCCACATGAATCCGATCCACTGTAAAATTTCTTCCAATTGGGTAAGATTGATTTTAGCGTTAAGAATTTTCTTTATCACTCAAGTTAGATTTCCCTCATATGAGCAAAATAATAATAATAACAATAATTGGCAAATAAACTATCTAAAATCTTTAATCAACTGAAAATTGTCTAATTGAATCAGATAAATAAAATATTGCCATTTAATGTCACTTGCAACTTAGCCAGATAACTTAAGAGTTGGGTATTCTAATAGTTTTATGGTTTGTTTATTCCTAGATCTCCGTTTTTTAGGGACTAAGTTTATCATTAATATTTTTTTTTTTTTTTTTTCACTCTTTGTGTCTATCTGCAATCCTTACTAGCAGGGGCGGAATCAAGGGGAGCTTCCTGGAGCTGAAGCCCTCCTGATTTCCGGCGAAAAGAGGACTAGGGAGTCTTTTACGCCGTAGCAGCCATCAAAATGGCTGATGCTCTGCGTAACTAAGAAAAAATGGGGATGGATTGAAGAGAACTGTAACGACCCGGTCCTAAGAGGGGTGGCGCCGGGGTGGATGGCCTGAGCAAGGAGCGGCCCAGTGAGAGGTGGCGCCGGGGCAGAGAAACCTGAGCAAGGAGCGGCCCTGAAGGATGTTGATGGGTGCAGGAATGAACCGAATCTATACCGGAAAGAGAGGGTTTCGAGACCATACTGGTATGAGACGGTATAGTTAAGAAGGGCTAGATTTCGAGACTGTACTGGTATGGGACGGTACAGTTGAGAAAGGGCATAAGAGATTTGATAGGTATTACCTATACCAACAAGATGCATCTTCTTTTCGGTAGCCCATTGGGTAAATTTCAGGATGGGTGACCTTCTGGGAAGAAATTTTCAGAAAGCATGTGAGTGAGGACAAAGCATGCTGGAAAGACACGTGTTGGTTTGTGGGGACAGACGATCAGATCCCGGGTGTTACAAGAACCCATCCCTTTTTATTTTATTTTATTTGTTGTTATTACAACAATTAATGTCAAAACGATGCCTTTCGGCAAGTGAAATTAAGTAACATGTGGGCCTTTTTTCTGTTTTGAGAAAAGCTATTCCCCTTTAAGTTTCAGTCGCATGATCTCTCTTTCTTTATTGGACTAATTTAACTAAAAAAAATAAATGTTTTTATTTTCTCCAATATTTTTGTTATTATTGTCTTGTTTGAAGTATAATTTATTTTTATTTACTTTTCTATAGTACTCTTTTACAAATTTAATTATTATTTTCTTTTGAAATAATATATATCTTATTTAGATAATTTCTCTTCACCTCTGATCCTATTTTTTGAACAAATAAAATATTTTTCTTTTTTTATGTTGTAAAAATTGTAAAAAATTATTACTTTATAATCATTGTTTTGCTTTCTTTCGTTTTAGTTAATATATAAAAAAAGTTAATTTTTTCTTATTTTCTAAGAACTTTACTATGACTTGAAATTTATTTTCATTTTACATTCTAGACTTTAGAAAATAAGAATAATATTTTTCAAAATAATTCATAGCTGATGTAGCGAATTAATTCATAGCCATGGTTGCTAGCTCATCGGTAAACAAAATGTATTTTCATTCTTATTATGCTCATCGGTAATGGATTATATAAGTCAATGAAATATGTTGTTTAGATCAGCAACTATGTATTTTGATTTTGACAATTTTCAAAAAAATTGAACCTTTCACACTAGTAATGCATTGCACATTTTACAATTGATTTTTTTCTTTTTTCTTTTTGGTCTGAGTCGATTTTTTTTTTAATAATTTTTTTATACACTAAATCGAATCTCATTAGTTATAACCAAATTAATAATTGATAGTACTATAATTATTTTAAACTTAATCATAAATAACGCGTTCTAATTCTCAAAAGGAGCACGTTGGTCTAATTAATTATATAACAAATATATTTGCTGGAAAAAAAAAATTATTTAGCAATACTAATAACAATAAAATTTGATATAATTTTTTTTTCGATATATACCGCTACAACTTTTAAGCAGCAATATACAACTTTCTTTTTTTATTGCTATCTAAAGTTATAGCAACAACTTTTATATCTCTAGCGGCAAAATTTATTACTCCCAAATTTTGTATTTTTTTAAGGGTTATTATACAGTTTATTAAAAGAAATTTATTATATCCATTGGATGAATTTACTGATATATGATGAAGTTTAAAATTATTAATAGCATTGGGAGAAAAGAATATTATTCTCTTTTCAAGAACAGATTCATCATAAGCTTAGTTTTCCACTCTTCTTTGATCTGTAGTTAATGCTAATCAAATTATGATTTATGATCCAAATTGCAGAATTAATTATAGTTTATGTTTTTGTTATATATTTTCAGATTGCTTGGGAAAATTTGAAAACCACATATAGAAATAATCCACATATAGAAATAAATTGGGTAAACTAAACCGAAGGTCATTGAAGTTTGAAATTGATGGATTCAAAGTTATCAAAATTTAGGTTGTGTCAATAAAGTTACCTTACTTTTATTCTGGTGTCAATAAAGCCACTCTATGCCTAATATGTCAAAATCTGTCAACAAAATGATGACGTGATAAGTCAATACCAGTTCTTAAATGCCAGTGCAATACCATGTTAGTTAGAATTAATTTTGAATTTCAAATTTTTTCATTTTATTCCTAATAATGTTACACAATTGGGTGCCACATTTGTGAGATATCTCAGTAGTTTTGTTAGTCGGAGTTTATGTGACACTGTGATAGTAGGTTTGACTTGGCGTTGACATGTTTCGTCTTTATTTTGGCGTTTAATTTTAACGAATTAGAACTAGAGTGACTTTATTGATACTAAAGCGAAAGTTAATTGATTTTGTTGACACAAATTAAAGTTTAATGACTATTGACCATGGTTTTCAGACCCGGACCAGTCATTGAACCGGTGAAGGGATGGATTCATGGATTTTGGATTAAACCGGAATAAACCAGAAGCGAACCGGATTTAATAAATATATTAAAATATTAAAATATTTTCATTTTTATATTTATAATTTATGAAAATTTGAATATTTTTATTATAATTTTTTAAGTTTAAGCATTTCAAACACAATATACTAATTAAAAAAACTCAATTTATGAAATATAGTTTTTATAGTTACCATTAAATGTCAATTTAATTTAAAATAATTTAAAAATACAAACTATATTTTATTTTAATTAAAAACACTTCAAAATAATAACTTAAATTTTATATTTAAATAATTTTTAAAAAAATCTGATCGAACCGGAAAACGGTCTGATTCACGGTTTTCCAGTTCGACCGGCCGGTCCGACCGGAAGTTGACCGGTTGTTGACCAAAGTGAAAACCGGACAGAAACCAACCGGTCTTACCTCCGGTTCCGGTCGAATCCGGTCCGACCGGTCGGTCCGGTCCGGTTTTCACAACTATGCTATTGACGTACAAACTCCAAACTCCAGTTACCGTCGGCACAATTTACCCAAAATTAAGAGTAGTTGTGAGTAAAACCAAACCACGAACCAAAAACCGAACCGAACAGAGATTGAAAAACCGAACCGAACTGAACCAAACTCTATTTGGTTTGGTTTTGGTTTGATAAAATATAATAATTTGGTTTTTAATTCGGTTTTCGATTTTTGTTAAAAAAACCAAAACTGAACCCAACCGAACCATAATAGCAAAAAAATATTTTTAAAAAATATGTATATATATATATAAATAAATTTTATTTGGCATATTATATATTTATATTATTATATAGTTTGTATTTACGAGACTTTAGTAATATACATACAATATAAATCCTTTTTAAGCAATACTTTATATGTAATTTATAAAAAATAATGAAAATAAAAATTAAAAAATTGAAATTTTTGTTGATTCGGTTTTAATCAAACCAAACCAAACCGAACTGGTTTCGTTTCGTTTTACCCGAACCATATGAACTTTGGTTTGGCTTTTGGTTTCTATTTTTCTTCTACTTTGGTTTTCAATTCGATTTGGTTTGGTTCGGTTTTTTAATCGAACCGTGTTTTGCTCATCCCTAATGATTGAAGAGTATATCATGTTAGTATCCTGAACTGGGCCGCTTGTTATTGGGCCTGAATGTCCAGCTTCTAGAATGACACATCCAGGTCCAGCCCACTGAATTCATATAAATTATATTTTTATTTAAACATATGTTTATATATATATATATATATATATATATATATATATATATATATATATTTTATTAATGTTTAATTTGCCATGTAAGTATATTTATCTTTATTTTTTATTCAATAAATATGATAACGGTCCCGGTCAGACTTAGAAGCATAACCCATGAAATTTCAAGTTTGACCATATTCAAGCGAAGTCGTGATGGACAATATACAAAAATTATGTTTTTTTTATTTATAGGTAAAAGAATGTGTTATTTTTCATTGCAAAAGAGGTTATGTTCTTTATATTGTTAAAGAAAAAAAATAAATTCAATCCACGTTTTAATTTTTGCTAACCTGCGATGCTGATCTCGTGATTTCCCTAACGTGGCATGTTGACTTTTACTAATTGCGTCATGTTGATTTCATATCAATAAAGTCATTAAACTTTCATTCCGGTATTAATAAAGTCTTTCTTGCTTTGATCCATTGAAATCTGACGCTTAAATAATAACATGACAAGTCAATAACAAGTTTAACATGTCAACGTAATATTACGTCAGCCCCAACCAATTTTGAATTTTGCTTTTTTTTTATTTATTCAACGTCGGTGATTTGTATCAGGTTTTTTTATCAACTAAAGTTGACATAGAATAGTGCAAGTAGGTCAAACTTGGTGTTAAGTTCACACGTCATCATTTGAATATCAGATTTCGACAAATTAAGGAGAAATGATAATTTTGGACACCAGAACGAAAGGTAATTGACTTTATTTATTTAATTTTAGTGATTTTGACGCATAAATTCTAAACTTCAATGAACATGGATGCATTTTAACCGTTCAAATTCATATTCAAAAAAAAAAAAAAAAAAAATTAAAATATTCTTTTGTGATATAGATTAAAAACAAAGATTAACATTTTCCCAAAAACAAATCCTTACTCTTGACTTCAAAAAGAAAATATTAACAGTGCACAAAGTACGTAGAAACTTAAAGATGCAAAACCAAATCACTAAGGACAAGGGAATTGAACAAGATCATCACAAATCTTTAATTACATTATGTGTTTGAACCTTGGAGATAGTTTGGCTTTAAGTGGATTCTTCATAACTACTGTTACTTGTGCCTTCTCAGACAAATCAACATCATCTCCCTCCGTAGCTTTCCAATCGAAATTCCATACCAAATTAGCAACGAAATACTCCAAATGAAGCATTGCTAAGTTATATGCAGGACAAATCCTCCTTCCTGCTCCGAATGGCATCATCTTAATCTCTCTACTTCCCGTTAGATCAAATGCTTCTTTGCTACCCATAAATCTCTCAGGCTTAAATGCCATCGGATCTTCCCACACTTGTGGATTCAATCCCATTTCAGCAGCCATAAAAATTATAGTTGCGTTTTTGGGGATTGAGTATGTTCCCAATGTTGCATCTTCAGTCGTAGCATGGGGCACCAAAAAATGTCCCGGGGGATGCCTCCTTAACCCTTCTAAAACTACAGCTTTCAAATAAGGCATCTTTTGCAAGTCTTCTTCTTGTATTTCTTTTGCATTTTCTCCAACGATTCCTTTTATTTCCATGAATAACGTCTCTTGGATATGAGGATACTTCACTAGATTCGCCATGATCCATTCCAAAGCTGTGGAAGTTGTGTCTGTGCCTGCATTGAGAAACTCGTTGCAGAGAGTAACCATTTCTTCCTCTCTCAGCTTTCTTTCTTCGCAAGGAAGTTGCAACTCTAATATTGTATCCACATAAGTTAAGACATGTTCGATGTTTGTCTCGTCTTTCATCCTCTTTCTTTCTCTTATTAAAGGAATCAAATAGTCTTCCTGGTTTTTTCGTAGCTGTAGAAGCATTGACCAACGACCAAGAAACAGGATTTTCGACAATCTTGGCCAAAAGTTGAGCATACTAAAACTAGCATTATTCAGAAACATAGCACGCTCGAGTGTCATGATTTCTTGAATTTGTTTCTCGTCGAGTTTGTCACCAAAACACATAACGGCTAACAAACAAAATATAGCATACTGAAAATGTTCTGACATAGGAACATAATCTTCATATATAGAGGGTGATGTTAAGCGGTTAAGGAGGATTTGTAGCACCCATTTTCGAGTATGAGAGTACAACTTCACTTGGGAAGGATGGAGAATTCCTGAAATGAGGTTTCGTCGAAAAAGTCGCCAAGTAGGACCGTAAAATCCCAAAGTAATATTATGTTGTTTGCTGTTTAGGATTTTGCTAATACCACCAAATGAAGGCCTATTGGAGAAAACGGCACCTTGTCAAACTAAGGAATCGTGAGCAAGGTTGCGGTCTGCAACGAAAATGACTGGCTTATGACCGATATAAAGGGTGATAATGGGGCCCAACTTGGCATGAATGGAGCAGATAACCGCCTCAGCTTCCGCGTAGGAAATGGTGAGGCAAAGAATATTGCCGATGATAGGAAACTTAAGGGGACTAGGAGGAAGTTTGAGGGTAAGTTTCTTTGAAGAAAATAAAAGCTTATAGGCAGTGATTATAAAGAAGGAGATGAGGATGAAAAACCATGTCTCCATTTTTTCTAAGCTTTGATGAGCAATGAAGACTATGAGATGCTAATTTGGCTGTGTTTGTAGTATGATTTAGCAACGACCATTGGTGGCAATTTATAGTCACCAAAACCTACAAAATTCGAAGCTAAAATAATAAATAAATGTACCCTCACATCCGCGTTTATAAATTAAATAACAGATATCTCTCACAAAAAAATAAATAAATAAATACATTAAGTTCACAAAGGCTATAATTATTGACTTGACCTTTTGTTTTGACAATGATTTACATGCATCTTTTTTGGTTTGGGGAAAAAAAAATAGATTCTCTATGTTTAATTTTTTTCTCATAACTACAATGAGGACAGCAAATAGAATCTGGAATGGAATTTGTTTTATTTTTTTTACTAAAAGAGATGATAAAAAAATTCTCAATTTTTATACCAATTGGGTAAAGTTGACACGAATGGTAAGAGTACACTTTATCACTCAGGTTAGATCTTAAACTCCAAGGTAGAATAGAAAATTGACTATTACCCACGGAAAAAAATCGGACGCTAATCCCTCGTAAATCACACCGACCTGCGTTTTACCTGCGGATTCCGTTGGTAATGACTCAGTAATCGCGAATTTCCTTATAATAAACGCAGATAATTCAGATACACTATCAACAAAGCCCAATCAACTTCAAACATTATGGGGTTTTTTTTATATATATACACTAAATCGAATCTTAGTTACAACAAATTAATAATTGAAAATATAATTATTTTAAACTTAATTTAAACTCACAAAAAAAATGCGGTCTAATTAATTACAAAATTCAGTTGAAGTATGTCACCCATGTGCTTTATGTTAAAATAAACTTAACTGTCAGGAGGCAAGATTTGTATCTATTATTGAGAACTAATACCATGCATGTGCGGTCGAGGTGAATTTAATTGGTAGATAGAAGACAAGAAAAGAGGTGAAAGTTGGCTGATTGTGGTAGTGCTTTGCATGTGGAAATTGAGGTGGCAATTTTTGATTAAATTGTGTCATTTTATTGTCGGTGGAAGCTCTATAAATGGAGCTGATGATCGAATTAGCTGCAAATGTATACATAGAGTTTGTAAAATAGTGAGTGAAATGTTGTGAGATCAATAATTATTTTAAAATTAATTTAAGCTCACAAATCATGTGGTCTAATTCATTACATAATTCAGTTTAATTATGTCATCCATGTGCTTCATTGACCTAATGAATTGATTAACAATAATAATAATAAACTCTACGTTAGTAACACATGATTAAATATAAAATTAATGATTGCTTCCCACCAACTTACCAATAATGCTTATAAAAATAGATTTGGTTTGATCATTTGCTTGATTACTCTTCTTCTTCTTCTTCTTACTGTACTGCAGATATGAAAACTCTGAATCTGCAGTTATGCAATGTGTCCGGGTATTTCAATTTCGATTCCGATTTCAATTTTCGACTTCTTTTCTCTTATGTATTACATGTTTATGACGATTCAATTTTTATAATGTTTTCTGATCAGTCATATAACTGAATTGCTGGAGATTTGTGCTGATGATCCAAAATTTCATTTAGTCTTCATCCCTGGAAATCCTGGTTTGTTTATTTGTTTTATGCTTCTAAATTTCTTTTCTTTAATTAACCAATTTGGTTGATTTAGTGATTCATAATAATGATTGAATTAATAACTGATATTAATTACAGGCATTATTGGAGTCTACAAGGATTTTTTAGAATCTTTATATGAGTTGCTTGGAGGAGCTGCATCCATAACTGGCAAATTCTAATTCTCAGTACTTCTTTCTTTTGATTACTTAGACATATTTATATTCTTTTTCAATTAAATTACCTTTTTTTTTTTTTTTTGGCAGCTATTGCACACATTTCTCATTCACATAAGGTAATTAATTATAATTTATAGTTTATTGAAAGAAATTAATTATAACCATTGGATGAATTTATTGATATGATGAAGTTTAAAATTATTAATAGGACTGGGAGAAAGGAAGATTATTCTCTTTTCAAGAACAGATTGATCATAAGGTTAGTTTTCCCCTCTTCTTTCATCTGTAATTAATTGCTAATCAAATTATGATTTATGATCCAAATTGCAGAATTAGTTACAGTTTTTTTTTGTGTGTGGTTTTTGGTTATATATTTTCAGGTTGCCTTCATCAGAGAAAATTTGAAAACTGAAAAAGTTCCCATAATCCTTGTAAGATTTGATCTTAAATTCCAAGTGTGTTCCCACTTTATATATATATATATATATGAAGAAAAATATTTTGTTAATATTTAGTTTATTATATGTATTACATATATTTTCTAAATATATTATGACGGTCTGGGTAGGACTTACTGACACAACACTTGAAATTTCGAACTTAATAAGGTCAAAAAAAAAAAAAAAAAAAAGTAGACAAAAGTTATTTTTAGTTAACTGATGTAGTATGTTAACTTGTTGACTTTTACTGATGTAGTATGTTGACTTGTTGACTTTCATTGAAGTGGAATATTTAACTTTGTTAATATAACATGTTAATTTGTTAACTTTCATTGACGGAACTAGGATTGTCAAAATCACTCTCCCGTCCCCGATCCCAAACTTCTTAGGGATTTCTTAGGGCTTAAAACCGAGGATTTTTATAGGGGCTAACTTCGGGTATGGATTACTGTGGGATGGGGACGGGTATTTACGTCCTCATCTCTGATTAAAGATGAGGAACTTCAATCAAAATAACACATTCCTAACAGATTCCTCTACTTGTAAATAAGCAAAATCCCATAATTGTTTTCTTTCAAGAAATTAATACCAATTCTTTCAAGCTAATTTGGCTGATACACATAGTTTTGTCTTGGAAGATTGGTCACTCCGTCGGTTCATACATATCAATCGAAGTCCTACGAAAATGTCCAGAGAAGGTGATGATTTATTTTGGCAGAAAAACTATATAAAATTTTATTTTCCCTTTTTAATATATATGCTTTAATTAGTTATTTTCTATTTTTTTTTTTTTTAGGTAATGCATTGCATAGGACTATATCCATTTTTAGCATTAAATCCACAGTCGACAAAGCAGCAGACAGTTGGAACAGTTGCTGCGTAAAAGTCTTATCTCTTTCTTTAATTTTAGTTACATTTCCAATTTTGTCTTTTCCTCATTTTATTTTATTTTGCACAAATTGGTTGTAATTTAGAATTAATTATGGAAATAATAATAGTAATTACCAATTTTCAGGTCGTCAATCCTGTCTGCTGCGATTAGTTTGGTTGGAGCATTGGTAGGGATGCTTCCGGAGAGGGCTGCAAGGTTTATTGCGTCAAAGACTTTCGCAAGCACATGGTCTGATAGAAATATTGACGCTGCTACTCAGCTGCTCAAGGTAATAGTGTCTTTTTTTGCCTAAAACTTGAGAAATTATAACTAAAACTTCATCAAAACGCATGTTGGAGCGATTAGTTGGTTATATGAAGATCGTTAATCTTGTAAAAAGAGATGTTTAAGTATTTTATATTGGCTAGTTTGCGGGGGCATGAGGCCATCTATGGATTATAGCCGATTTTCCGCATTTTTAGTACACTTGGACTTAAACTCGAAGATTTTGTTATGGTGTCGGAGTCACCTCGTACAATGTTTGACTACACGATATTGAATGTGCTATTATTAGACTCATGGTTATTAGACTCATGCTTGTTGTTGCAAATTTCACATTCCAATGTCTAGTTTTAAGCTAGAATTGTTTTTAAACATTCCACGTTATGTAGTTTGTTATGGATAAAATAATTCTACTTGTATATGGAAAAAAAAAAAAGAATTCCGAGTCAATAAAACCCTTGAACTTTCAATTTGATGTCGCATTGAAAGTCAATCTTTCAATTATAATTACATACATAAAGTTCATCGCTAGCTAACTGGACAATTAGTTGTGAACATGAACCTCATTTAATCAAAAGTGTGTGACTCATCTTATTTGTGTCATAAACTACCATTTTACAATCTATAATAATGTTTTAATAATTTCTCTGTAATCGCATTAGACATATATATAATCAGCAGTTTTCAAATGGTGAAACTTAAAATTCAATTTCAATTTGGAAATGAAGGCTGCGTTGAAAGTAGCCCCGAAAGTACCTTTCGGTCAAAGCAAGGAGAATCTTGCTTTGGCTAAAAGCTGCTTTTGGGACTGCGGAAAGCAGCCTCAAATGCACAATTGGTAAAAGTCAAATTGTATTTAGAAAATCACTGGAAAAACACTTAAAACTACTGTTAAAAAAAGCAATGAAACCTAGATGTGGGGAAAAGCACTTTCACTAATAGCTTTCCCAAACTGGTCCGAAACGAGTAACGTGCTTTTACCAGAGTTCAATGTTCACAGCTTTTTCTATTAAGTAGAAGCTTAACATGTGCTACTTTGATTAAGTACTCGATGTACCAAAAATGAAAATAACAATAGGAAAAAATAGGCTCTCAAATGCTTTTTCCTGAATTTGCAGTATCATTATTTGCGCAATCTGTTCTTCATGGCGAATTCGGAATTCAAAAAGGTAAAAATTCTTCTGCAATTTGTGATTTACAGTACGGTAAAATGCCACTATAACATCGTTGGATCTGATAATTTCTTTTTCTTACTTTGGAATTTTAAAATATATAATTAATTCAGCTTTCAGAGCCTCCAGATTGGACATTTATAAGGCAAAATAAGGATAAAATTACCTTCTTGTTTGGTGATGATGATCACTGGGCTCCCCTGGAAATGTTAGAAGAGGTAATTAATTAACCGAAATCTATGTTTAATTACTTTTTAAGATTAACTATTATTATGTTGCACAAAAGTATGGTAAAGAGGTGCTTAAGAAAGAGAAAAGAGGTACAACTCAAATATGTACAGTCATCCAATTACATATAATTAATAAATTTTAATCTTTAGGCACCCCTTGGAAAAAAATAAAATTAAAATAAAAAATATATTTGACTTTCTCTTATTTTTTTCTAAATTGGCTTTTTGAAATTTTTTTTTTTAATAAATAAAGGAAATTCAAGTGTACCCATTAACATGAAAATTTTCAATAAAATTTAAATAAAGGAAATTCAAGTGTACCCATTAACATGAAAAATTTTCAATAAAATTTAAACTTTTTGAAAATTTGAAACTAGAGTCAAACGTGTTATATTGATATTTTTTTTTTTTTTTTTTTTACAATTCGCATTCTTTTTTTAGTTCAAGTATTTACTCTCAGAAAGAGTCGACAAGTTCTGAACCTCTCAATTGGGGAAGGATGTCTTTATCATCGGACTATAACTAAAAAGTAGTAAAATTTAATTCAAATTCCACAACCCAATTTCAAAATTTTATTCATTTCGAGAATGAAAAATCAAAATTATATATGAATTCCTCAAAATTTCAAATGGTATTTAAATGTATTTTTTTTATGAATGTGAGATGCTTACATAGGGCCAATTTGGAACAGCTTTCAACAGCCCCGAAAGCAGCTTTCAGCCAAAGAATGAGGAACTTTACTTTCGCTGAAAGCTGCTTTTGGGGCTGCGGAAAGCTGGCTCAAATGCACAATTAGTAAAAGTCAGATTGTATTCAGGAAAGCACTGGAAAAACACTTAAAATTACTTTTAAAGAAAACAATGAAAGCTAGCTTTCCCTGATAGCACTTTCACCCCAAATTGGCCCATAATCCGATAAATAATCGGATGAATTTTTGGTTGCAGATCTCAAATGAGGTTCCAGGCATCGCAACAGCAGTGGAGAGAGAAGGCCATACTCATTGTTTCTCTTGTACAAAAGCTGGCTCAGATTGGGTTGCCAAATATACTGCGACTCAAATTCGAAATTTTATTATGTAATAATTTATAATGCCACCGTTCTATGTTTTTCAATTTCAATTTGCAACAAAATTAACATTTTATATCTCAACTTGTTTTATTTTTTCTTTTACATAATTTCTGTTGGTTTTTGGTCCGCCCATGACATTTTGGAATGGCAGGGACTAAACTGTAATTATGTGTAAATTACAGGGACCAAATGTGTAATTTGGTCCGACCCTATATATAGATGGAAGTTGGGATTTCCACTATAAATAGAGAAGAAGTTTCTCATTTCCGTATGGATGATGGAATCGTAGAGATTCCTATTCTATTCCCGGGGAAAACGTCCCTACCGATTAGACACGGATTACTTCTTCGTTCGTCGGAAGAATTCACGGATATAGCCCGTACTCAGTGTATTCATACACTCGTAGGAAAGGCAACCAGAACGATCCGGTTTCTCGCGTAGATCAGATCCATTCCATAAACGAGTTTCTGCGCGTAGCGGCGCGTGGAGCAGGTCCAGACGGCGCGTGTGGGCGCGTGCGATGGCTTCCTTCGTCCAAATTTCGTCCAATTTTTTCCAGAATTAAATTTTACATTTTTCTTGAATTTTTGGTATATTGTGATGAATTTTTGGAATTCATTTGATATTTTTTAAACTAAATTTACTTGTATTTATTGTGTATAAATGCTTAATTTATGTTTAATAAATTCATGAAAATTCAGTATATTTATTATGTATTTATATACTGATTTTTGGTTGATCATTTACAAGTTTTTGTTATTTCTATATATGTTATAGAAATAATAACTTTCGTAAAAACGCCGAAAATAATCCAGTCTCAAGAGGGGGCGAGGACTATACAAAAACTTGAAGGTGAGCTCTTCTCTAAGCGATATTCTCTGTTGGAGGAAGGGATATTGTTAGAGTTATGGATTGGTTTAATGCGTTAAACCGGGAAATCCAAGAGCTTGTCCGGAAATGAGGTTTTTCCTTTGGAGCTGATCAATTAAAAATGTTAAAATTTGTGAAACAGGCTTTTTCATGAAATACACTTTAAGATATTTTGTTTTGGAGAAAATTTTGATTTTGACGAACTAGTGGAGTCCATTGACGGATTAGTTCCTGAACAGGATTATGGATCCCAATGCAAAATATTTGTGTTGAACTTAATTGAAACGGGAGCTAAGTTATCTTATAATCCTAGAACCATGTTACTTAGAAGTAACAAGTTGGTTCGTCACCCATGTCTGGATGCTGTTATTAAGGGTGTTGTGAACATGCTTTTGGATCTCTACTATAAGTTCGTAGAAATGATCCCAGTCCCGTCAAAATAAGTTGAGACAGTTCCACTCGATGAAAATGAAGATTGAGCTCTTCATTTTTCACTCTTTCTCTTGCTGATTTCGTTTTTCAATTTTGTATTGAAAGGCTTTGTGCTTAAGTTTTTATTGTGGTGATAATTTTGACTAAATGTTGGATATTTTTATGGTATTATAAAATGTTTATTTGTTAAACATTGCTATTTTAGTTATTTGTTTTAGTAATTTTTTAATTTATTTAGTTTGAGATTATAACTAAGTGTTATATTACTCATTAGTTTTATACTTAAGAGAAGTATAAATGTTAAATAAATTAAAATATAATCTAAAACAAAACTATATATATATTTATTATTGGAAATTTAAACCTAATATGGTGTTTGTATTAGCCTATGTAAATGGTGACTCGATGCATTGCGCATGGATGTTCGATTTTACGTGAACCAAACACTATTTTTAGTTTTAAATGATCTTATAATAAATATGGTGTATCGCTTACTTATCAGTGCTATTTTTTTGTCTTTAACGGTTTTTCAATAACTGCTTCGAAAGCAATAGTTGCTTACCTAAATAAGGAACCTTCGTTTGGACGGTGACAATTATAAAGTTTGGGCTATGGAAGTCCAATACATAATTGAAGAGCAAGAGGCTCTTGACACTCTGGAGAGAATAATGGTTCCTCCTTCAGGTGTCTCCTTAACCAAACTCCATTCCTTGAGTATCAAATTTGATACTTACAAGAAGAGAGCACACCACACAATGAAGAAGCATTTAAGAGAAATGTCCAACATGATGACGGAGCTTCATGATGCTGGTCATAAGTTGACTGAAGAGCAGAAAGTTCAAGCTGTGATACGTTCTCTACCGGCCGGGTGGGAGCATATGAAGTTGCACCTAACCCATTCTAATGACATTAAGACCTTTGACAATGTAGTTCGTCATCTTGAACTAGAGGAGGACCGATTGGCTTCTTTCCGTGTGAGATCTGAGGTTCACATAGCTAGTTCAAGTCCTGGTCTGAAGTCCAAGTAGAGGAACAAGAGGTTCTTCAAGAAGAAGGCAAAGAGAATGGTGGGCAGTGTTCCAGTTCAAAAGAAGGGCACGAAAGATTTTAACATTTCTAGGGTGAAATGTTACAATCGCAGATAGAAGGGGCTTTTTTTGCAAAAGATTGCACAGCTCCTACGGTAAATGTTACCGAAGTGTATAAGTGTTATACATTTGTTTCAAGTTCTGTTTTTCTTAACTGAATCTCGTCCTTTGTGGATCATAGACTCAGGAGCAACAGACCACGTAACAAAGAATCAAGATTCTTTTGTTGAGTTCCGCAGTGTTCTACCGGGAACTAAGTGGATATACGTGGGAAACAACTCTAAAGAGGAAGTCTTCGGGATTGGCTGTTGTCAGCTGCTCTTGAATGGTGGTCGACCACTATTTCTTAAAGATGTCCTCTATGCTCTCGGAATTCAAAGGGACTTGATATCTGTTTCTACCCTCATGAATTTGGGATTCATGTTATCTTTTGAATGGAACAACTTTAGTCTCTTTATGAACAATATCTACTTTAGTGGTGGACATTTGTTGAATGGTTTTATTGTTTTGGATTTGGATCCAAACTATGTGTGTCATAATAGTTTTTCCTTTACTGTTAACTCATCTATGGATAATGTTAGCATTTCAAAAATGTGGCATACGAGACTTATTCACATTGGTCAACATCGTTTAGTACGATTGACTAAAGCAGTTTTGTTGGTTGATTTATCAAAAATAGATCTCCCAACTTGTGATAGCTGCTTAAAAGGAAAGATGACAAGAAAACCATTTGGTAAAGCTACGCGAGCTGACCAACCATTGCAACTGATCCATTCTGACATCTGTGGCCCAAATGAATGTTTGGGCAAGGCATGGTGTGTACTATTTCATTACATTTATAGACGACTATACAAGGTATGGTCATGTCTATTTGATTACACATAAATCTAAAGCATTAGCATGTTTTAAAAGATTTATGGCTCTAGTTGCAAATCAATTAGAGTAGAGAATCAAAGCTTTAAGGACCGAACGGGGAAGAGAGTACCTCTCCGAGGAATTTAAAGTTTTATGTGATGAAACAGGTATTGAACATCAGTTGACAATACCTAGGACTCCATAACAAAAATGGAGTAGCGGAAAGAAGAAACCGAACCCTCTTGGAGATGGTGAGGTCTATAATGGCTGAAGCCAAGTTGCCTATCTCCTTTTGGGGAGACGCACTATTGGCTGCCATATATGTACTCAATAGAGTACCTTCTAAATCCATTGAAACCACGCCTTGTAAATTGTGGACGAGCCGCAAGCCCAATTTGAACCATTTACCATAGGGATATGTTACCTATGTTCGTGATACATCTAGCAAGCATGGCAAGCTAGGCCCAAGAGGCAAGAAAGGTATCTTTATAAGATATCTTGATCTCTCCAAAGGATATATTCTAGTGGGAGAGAATGAGAATGGTCAAATAACAGAATTTGAGTCACGAGATGTCACATTCTTAGAGAATGAATTTCCTTAGCTGGGAGAAGTGGATAAGAAATTCACCTTCTTCAAAACTCAAGAGTCTGAAACTTCAGGATCGCTCAATCCGAGTGGGAGGAATGAAGTTGAAGACGTAAGGGAAGGAAAGGGAAGAGAATGATGTTTTTCAACCTTCACAAGCGGATTTGAGTAATCCTGACCCTAACTTGAGTGGTCTTGATTTGAGTGGGAGTCTTATTCCAAATTCAAGTGTGAATATGGATATAGATCCCAGTGGGAGTGGTCCCAGTGGGAGTTCTGCCCAACACCTTGATGAATATATGAGATTTGTTTATCAAGAAGCCGAACCTCTAAGATGATCATAGAGGGGAAATATCCCGCGACGCTGTCATTTAGTTGATAGCGAAGCTCTCTCGATCGTAGCTCAAATTGAAGATATTCCAACTAACATACGAGAGTTATTGGAATCCCCAGCGAAAGAAGAATGGATTAAAGCAATGGAAAGTGAAATGGAGTCAATGTGATCAACAAAGTTTTGGGAACTAGTTGATCTACCCAAAGGGCGCAAAGCCATTGGGAATAAATGGGTACATACTATTAAGCGATCAGCGGATGGGAAACCTATCCAGACTAAGAGTCGGCTGAAGGGGTTTGCACAACAGGAAGGAATTGACTGTCAGGAGTCTTTTTCACCCGTTGTCCGTTTCGCGTCTATAAGAATTGTACTTGCTTTTGTAGCATGTATGGACCTTGAATTACATCAAATGGATGTAAAGACTGTGTTCTTAAATGGTGAACTGAACGAAGAAATCTATATGGTTCAACCTGAAGGTTTCATTGTCCAGAGACCAGAACATAAGGTTTGTAAGTTGAAAAGATCAATTTATAGCCTTAAGCAGTCTTCAAGACAATGATATTTTCGTTTCCATGAAATAATTATATCAATGCAATTTAAGGTGATTAATGCAGACTCGTGTGTCTACATTAAGCGTGAAAACGGAGGGAAGTTTGTCATTCTAACGTTATACGTTGACGATATCTTGCTAGCAGGAAATGACACTTCCTTACTCAAGAAAGTAAAGACTTAGTTGTCTTCTAACTTTGAGATGAAGGATCTAGTAGAAGCTAGTTACATTCTTGAGGTTAAGATCTCAAGAGATCGATCTAAGAGATTATTGGCTCTTTCACAAGAGACGTATATCAATAAGATCTTAGAACGGTTTGGTATGGCTCACTGTGATCCCGATCCAACCCCTATTGCATAAGGTACGGAACTAAATGCAAGTATGTGTCCCACGACTCCAGAAGAGACTAACAGGATGAAGAGAATTCTCTTTTTGGTGTGCAATTGGTAGCTTGATGTATGCTATGATTTGTACACGACCTGATATAAGTTTTGCGGTGGGTCTCGCAAGCCGTTATCAGGCTAATCCAGGTTTGAAGCATTGGGCAGTAGTGAAAATGATATTGAGATATTTGAAGGTGACTTCAAATTATTCCCTTTATTACTAAGGAAAAGGATCTGCAGTTAAAGGGATACATAGATGCTGATCACGGAACTGATAAAGACGGGAGGTAGTCCACGTCTGGGTATATTTTCATTATAGGAAATTGTGCGTTTTCCTAGTGTAGCAAGAAACAAACTTGTGTGGCATTATCGACTATGGAGTCGATATATGTAGCTGTAGTAGCTGCAGTACTAGAAGCGTTTTGGTTCGCTTCATAGATCTTTTGGATCTATTGCCTAAAAGGAAATATACGACTATCTATTCCGACAGCACTGCATCGATAGCTTATTCCAAGAATATTTGTTATCATGGAAAAAGCAAGTATATCGATATGAAATATCATTTTGTTAAAGACAAAATAACACAGAGAGAAATAAGTTTAGTGCATGTTCCAACTGGTAATATGATTGCAGATTCGTTACCAATGCCAATAGTTCCAAATGTTTTTAGTAAACAGATTTTGGAATTTGGTCTTTGTACGTTATAGGAACATGTTGTTGTTTTTGAACTGTTATAATAACTTTGGTAAATTCTATTGGAATAGAATGTGAGTTATTTGTTGTGTTCAAATTCATTCACTCATTAAAGCGATACACATAGAGCTATTGAGTATAGTTCAGTATGTTGGCGAAATGTCATCTACTCACATAGATGAATCTTTTACTATGAATTGTGCGTTCATAGGTAAAAGTGGGAGTGTGAGTTACTCCATATATGATATGTGAAATATCATTATTTCGTTTATACCGAAAGCTGTCCTGTGAAAGGCTTAAAAGTGGACTAGAGGTACTAATGCAAGAGTTGCATTTAGAGACTGAATGCTTTCGCATAGTGTTTATAAAACATACGTCCTAAGTGGATTAACACTATGGCATATTTTAGTAATATGTGTAAAAGCCGACCAAGGGATGGAAAGAAGAAAATTGATCTCAACTTTCCTAATGTGAGACCCAAATGAAACTATGAGTTTCAAGTTCACCCTTAAGGACTCTTGTAAATAACAAGAAGGGTATGTCTGATGATTAACTTGATTGGAACCCTAAACTAGGCTTCGTTAGCTATGAACGGGCATATAAGGACCAGTCAGATAAGCATTAGACATATGGTGGAAGGTTATTTATAGAGAGGAAGTACATTTTCAGTAACATGTCACTTAGTAAACATATAACACTCGAGCTCAATACTTTTTCGTGGAAAAGGTATGTAGTGTATATGAATGTTTTCGTGAGATCAAAAGTGAGTCGAAAACTAGTGATCATGGAAAATGGACTAGGGGGAAGTCACGTTAAGCTAAAGGTGGAACGATGAAGGAGAGCTTCAAGGTTTAACCGTTACGTTGACTGGTCGCGTGAATTCGCCGAATAAGAACTGAAAGAAGTGTGTGTGTTCAATCGCAATGAAAGTGTGTCTTGTCATGTGCGAGTGGGAGATGTTGGTTTTTGGTCCGCCCATGACATTTTGGAATGGCAGGGACTAAACTGTAATTATGTGTAAATTACAGGGACCAAATGTGTAATTTGGTCCGACCCTATATATAGATGGAAGTTGGGATTTCCACTATAAATAGAGAAGAAGTTTCTCATTTCCGTATGGATGATGGAATCGTAGAGATTCCTATTCTATTCCCGGGGAAAACGTCCCTACCGATTAGACACGGATTACTTCTTCGTTCGTCGGAAGAATTCACGGATATAGCCCGTACTCAGTGTATTCATACACTCGTAGGAAAGGCAACCAGAACGATCCGGTTTCTCGCGTAGATCAGATCCATTCCATAAACGAGTTTCCGCTGCATATAAACCGTAAGTCTGTTTATTTCTTCTGTTTAGGTTTATGGAATTCTGACTTCAATTTCAATAAACCCCATTTATTAATTACTTCAAATTTTGATCAGTTTAAAAAAAAAAAAAATAATAATAAACTAATTACCACTTGGTGTTGGTCCAAGTAATTGGGACTTAAATTCATTACAAATTCTTGATCAGAAATTAGTCTGGATGTGGACTATGATTTAAAGGTACTCGGCTCTATGATATGGGCCATTCACTTGTGGAGAAAAAAAATATAAAGCTTCAAGATATCTAAGGTTCCGCTTGGAATCTATGAATTTATTTGTAAATGAATTCCACGTGAAATTCAATTGTAAATGAATTTATCCTGCTTGGAATGAAAAAAATGACGGAATTAAAATGAATTCTATAAATTTATACTTGTAATAAATGAATAAAAGTACTTCATTTGTGCTTATTTCCTGAATTATCTTTATTAATAATTGTTTATGATAAGTAACCAATTAATTAATTATGTATAAAATATAAATTAATTAACAATAATTTGTTTATTTTAACAATTTATAATTAGATTTAGATATAAATATTTTTTTATCATATTATATTTATTATTATTGGCTAAATAATCGGTTTGAGGTTATTCAAACACTTCTTAGATGACTTTTCTCTAAATTAATTTCGTGTACCCTAGAAATCAAATTTGAAACTCAACATAAATGACTAAAGATTATTACCATTCAAGCAATCTTAATTCGTTTTTATGTAAAATTCAAAAGGAAAATTTAATATTTTTTTAAATTTTTTCTTATCCTTCACAATATTTAAAATAAAATAAATATAATCAATTAAAAAATAAAAGTAAAATAATAATGGATTATTATTTAGAATCGATATAGAAAAATATTAATCAACAAAAAATTTATATGAGAAAAATAAAAGTATAATAAAAATGTAGTGAGGGTAGAATTGTCCCAAAATATTTCTCTGTATAAAACACGAAATTCATTCGCAAACTTCACCTATTTTGATGGAATTTGCTCAAGGCATGTTGAATACCTCACTTTTTTTCATTCCAAGTACGACAAATTGAAATTGGAAATAAATTATTCAAAATTTTGAGGAATTCATTTATTCCAAGTGAAGCATACCAAACCTTTTCTTTTGCAAATTGAATATACATGCGTCCTTATTGAATATTTGTTAATTAGATTAAAAGAAATATGCATTTAAGGTTTTTTTTTTTTTAAATTAAATAAAGTGTTTGCAATCCGAATTTATAGTAATTTTTATATTAATGACATAACTGATTCTGTTATCTATTTTTGTCGTGAAAGGGGGTACATGTGATTTTTAGGTAGAGATCATGAAGATGATGGACCATATTTAGAGAACATAGAAATAATGAAAAAACGAAAAAATGGAGGGCAAAATCCTCCAAACAATATAATATGTAATATGTAAAATAAAAAATATTTAAAACGAATTTTACAGAAGTCTCAAACTAAAC
Organism: Euphorbia tirucalli; assembly: GCA_039660915.1. NCBI lineage: Eukaryota > Viridiplantae > Streptophyta > Magnoliopsida > Malpighiales > Euphorbiaceae > Euphorbia > Euphorbia tirucalli. Next base: position 2,969,949 of record CM077638.1, read on the forward strand.
TAAACTACTTTTAGAATTTAGAGAACACAGAATTAATGATTCATAGTACTGTTTGATTTTTCTGTAGGCATTTGGTTTTATTTTGTTTTATATTTTTAAAAAAATTATCAATAGGAGTTGGAGACTATTGAAAAAACGAAGATGGAGGACAAAAATCGTCCAAACAGTATAATATGTAATGTGTAAAATAAAAAATATTTAAAATGAATTTTACAGAAGTCTCAAACTAGGCTAGTTTTAGAATGTATATAAATAAGCTGCTAACTCATGTTTTATATATTGGAAGAATTTTATTTTTTTTATTATTTTATCAATATTATTTTTAAAAGAATTTACAATCATTAAAAATAAATAGTTATAATTATTCGACTAATATTTATATAATATAAATAATAAAATATAATCATTACCAACATTACACCATTTTATTATTAGCATGTTCTAGCTGCTCCTTTTTATGTATAAAATAAAATAAAACCTTGCTCATATAATGCAAATTACATTTTTTTATCTATGGCTTCCACATAAACTGATGAAAATTCCAAATTCTATAATGGATCCGGTTCATATAGAAAGCATTTCGCTCTCTACGAAATACTTTAGCATATACTCTTTTGAAATTCGTCCACACTTAGTTGTCAGATTGCATGATAAGGTCTCATAATTCATAGTACATAAGTAGAAGGAAGATGCACACATTAGCCATAGCTTGACATTGTTTCTTTAAACCTAGGAGATAATTTGGCTTTTAATGGATTCTTCATAGCTACTGTTACTTCTGTCTTCTCAGACAAATCGACATCATCTCCATCCATAGCTTTCCACTCAAAATTCCATACCAAATTAGCAACAAAATACTCCAAATGAAGCATTGCTAAGCTATATGCGGGACAAATCCTCCTTCCTGCTCCGAATGGCATCATCTTAATTTCTCTACTTCCTGTTATATCAAATGCTTCTTCACTATCCATAAATCTCTCGGGTTTAAACACCATCAGATCATCCCACACCGTTGAATCCCACCCCATTTCAACCATCATAAAATTCACATTCGCATTTTTAGGGATTGAGTATTTATCCAACGTTGTATCTTCAGTCACAGCATGAGGCAACAGAAAATGCCCCGGTGGATGCCTCCTTAGCCCTTCTAAAACTACAGCTTTTAAATATGGTAGCTTTCCCAAGTCGTCTTCTCGTACCTCTTCTGCATTATCCCCAACAATTCCTTTTATTTCGGTTAATAACTTCTCTTGGATATGAGGGTACTTAAACAAATTTGCCATTATCCATTCCAATGATGTGGAAATCGTGTCTGTGCCTGCATTAAGAAACTCGTTGCAGAGCGTAACCAGTTCTCCCTCGCTCAACTTTCTTTTATCGCAAGGAAGTTGCAATTCTTGTATTGTATCCACATATGTCAAGACATGTTCAATGTTTGTCTCGTCTCTCATCTTCTTTCTTTCTCTTATTAAAGGAATCAGATAATCTTCTTGACTTTTTCGAAGCTGCAAAACCGATAACCAGCGATTGTGAAAGATGGTCTTATACAATATCGGCCAGAAGTTGAGCACACTAACACTTGCACTATTCAAAAACATAGCGCGCTCGAGTTTCATGATTTCTTCAATCTGTTCCTCGTTGAGCTTGTCGCCAAAACACATGACGGCTAACAACCAAAACATAGCATATTGAAAATCTCCCAAAACGAAAACATAATCTTTGATTTCATAAGAGTTTAAGCGGCGAAGGAGGATTTGAAGAACATGTTTTCGAGTTTGAGAATACAACTTCACCCGGGAGGGATGAAGGATTCCTGAAATGAGATTTCGTCGTAAAAGACACCAAGTAGAACCGTAAAATCCCGAGTTGATGTTATGTTGATTGCTGCTAAGAACAATCCTAAGACCTCTAGTAGGTGGTCGAATAGCAAAGATTGAACCTTTTTGGATTAGGGCTTTATAGGCAAGATGCCGGTCAGCAATGCAAATGACTGGCTGACTGCCTATGTGGACCGCAAAGATTGGCCCAAACTTGGCATGAAGGGACCGGGCAAGGGCTTCAACTTCAACAAGGGAAGCAGTGAAACAAAGGATGGTGCCAATAATAGGTATTTTAATCGGACCAGGAGGTAGATTAAGTGTAGGCTTCTTTGAAGAAAATAAAAACTTTAGGAAAAAGGCAGTAACAACAACGAAGGAGATGAAGTTGAATAAACACCATGATTCCATTCGTTGAATTTAATTTTATGATATGAATTAGCCAACAATGATGGTTGGCACCTTATATATAGTGGGAAAATCATATATATATATCAATGTTATCATAACCGTACCGGACATCAAACCAGTGAAGCTACTGGTACGTGGTACAACCGGTTCAACCGGATTTTACCGGTGGTTATACCGAATTATTATTTTTTCGGAAAAAATATTATTTAAAAAATAAATAAGCTTATAAATTCATGAAACACAAGTTTCAAATGTTTAATACTCAAAATAACTTCATGAAATATCCTAAAACTTCATCAATTTTAAATTTTAATAATAATTGATTTAAATTTTAAAATTTGAAAAATTTTGGTTTGAAAGCGAACCGAACCAGAACCAAACCAAACTAGTTCAGTTTGGTTCAATTCAAACCAAATATATATTGGTTTGATTTTGGTTTTTATAATTCAAACCACCTGCTACTAGCAGCGCACCGTCACCCAGCCTAATGTCACCTACACCAGCCACTTCACTCGCCCATAGCTCCCCACCCGCTACACCCAGCCCAACATCACCTCCCCAATCACCCGATTCCTCCTCACCTCCTCCTCTTACAACTCCTGGCCTCAATCTCATTATTGATCTTTCTGACACCACATCTTCCACACACCTTATCGCCCCCGCCTCCTCCGCCCACCCCATGAACTTGTGTCCAGCCCATACCCAAAAACTCCCATCTTGCTATGCCCTCTCTTACTCCTTGCTTTCTCCTGACTTTACAATTATCGAGCCCTCCACCTATTCCCAAGCCCGGAAATTTCTAGTGTGGCATGATGCCATGACCTGTGAGTATAATGCTCTTCAAAATACTGATACTTGGATCCCGGTTCCCAAACCAGCTCATGCTAATGTTATTGATCGTAAATGGTTGTTTCGTATTAAACATCACTCTGATGGCAGTATAGATAGATACAAGGCCCGTCTTATGGCAAAGGGGTTTACTCAGCAGGCTGGTATTGACTATAAAGAAACTTTCAGTCCTGTGATCAAGGCTACTTCAATTCAGACTATCTTAGCTCTTGCTTCTGTCCACTATTGGCCAGTGCATCAACTAGATATGACAAATGCTTTTCTCCATGGACGGCTAATCGAAACCATCTATATGAGGCAGCCACCGGGTTTTCTTGACAAAAGCAAACCGGATCATGTGTGTCTTCTTGAGAAATCCTTATATGGTCTCAAGCAGGCTTTGCGGGAATGGTTCAATCGGCTCTGCACATTCCTTGTGTCGCATGGCTTTTTCAAGTCTGACTCTGATAATTCCTTATTCATTCGACATCAAGGTACAATTTCCACTTATATTCTCTGCTATATGGATGATATTCTTATCACTGGGACACACTTACCTGCGGTTCAACAAACCATTCAACTCTTGGAATCGGAATTCCCCATCCGAGACTTGGGCCAAGCTACATATTTTCTCGGCATTGAACTTGATCACACCCCTCATGGGATATTATTACGGCAGACCAAGTATATTGTGGATCTTCTTCAACAGGCTAACCTCCAAGATGCCAAACCGTGTCAAACCCCCATGGCTTCCTCTCCCAATCTTTCCAAATCCATGGGCATCCCTCTTACCTCTGGTGAAGAATATCGACGTATTGTTGGCGCTCTCCAATACCTCATTCTTACTCGGCCGGAACTAGCTTTTGCTGTCAATAAATTGTGTCAATTTATGCACCAGCCCACTGATGTTCATTGGCAAAGTGTCAAATGTCTTCTCCGTTACCTCAAAGGCACTCTTCATCTCGGCAGTCTCCTCTCCCGTTCCTCTCTGCTGCACCTCACTACTTTCTCTGATGCGGACTGGGGAGGCTGCCCGAACAACCGGCGATCCACGGGTGGGTATGGAATTTTCTTGGGTGACAGCTTGGTCTCTTGGTCAGCCCGAAAACAACCCACCATTGCCTGATCGAGCACTGAGAGTGAGTATAAAGCCATTACCAATGCTACTACTGAAACTGTTTGGCTCAACTCCCTCCTTACGGAACTTGGATTCAATATGAAATACAAAATACATCTGTGGTGTGACAACATTGGCGCTATTTACCTCACCAAAAATCTGGTCTTTCATGCCCACACCAAGCACATTGCTATTGATTATCATTTTGTTCCGGAGTTGGTCAACAATGGTACTCTCCGCATTCAGTTTTTGGGCTCCAGCGATCAACTTGCGGACATCTTCACCAAGCCTCTTATACCTCTCGGTTTTTACACCTTCGCACACGGTTTCGCGTTAAGGATATCCAGCGGCTTGCCGAGGAGTGTTAAGGAAATAAATATATTTTATTTATTGTAATTATTGTAATTATCCTATTTAGGTTTATCTCCTCTTTAGTAGTTATCCTATTCTATAATTATCCTATTTAGATTTATCTCCTCTTTTGTAGTTGTCATATTCTGTAATTATCTTATTTAGGTTTATCTCTTCCTTAGTAGTTATCATATTCTGTATCTCTATATATACTCTTGTAATCCTCTTTATTCATTAAGGGAAAAATATTATTTTCTCTTCACAATTTTCAACAAAGACAACATATCACAATGAATATTACTAACAAATTATAAATTTACTTGACTTGACGTATAAGTCGTTCAACACAATGTATGGCCCTATAGAATGAATTAAACTAAAATATAATTAATATGATTGGTAAATTCTAATAATAGAATTCGTCATTATTTTAAATTTGAATCCTCTCTAACACTTATTTTACCATACGTTTATGAATTTACATTATCTCAATTAATAATTAATTTCTTCATAATAAAAGTTTTTTCCAGTATAAAAAATGAATTGGTAAATAAATCGAATTGAATAATAAGTAATATGATCAAATTGTGATGGAATTCTATTTTGATAGAAATGTAGAATCCTATGAATAAAATGGGATCAAATTGCAGTTCTCAGATGGGGGCAAATATAAATTCAACTCCTAATTTGCTTTCACTTTGTTTTTTCAGGGACCATTTTGAACTTTGAAGTTAAATTGGATTTTCATTTTTTAAATATTGCTTGAACTATCAAGTTTAAGCATATTTCGACAATTAAAAAACTAAATTTGACAATTCGTCCTTTTTTTTCTTTTTTTTTTTCTTTCTCTCCCTTGTAAGTAATAGTAAGATTCAATGTTGACGTTGATTTTTATCGATTAAATTGTAGATTCACTGTACGTATGATTTAAAAACTCTTAAGGTTTAATTCATATATATATATATATATATATATATATATATATATATATATATATAAAGCAATGTGGGTTGGTACCTAGGCATTAGTATGGCCCATGCACAATTTATTGATTATATTATACATTCTCGAAGTTCATAAAGTTTTTTTTAGAAAAAAGGGATAAATGTTTCTATGGTCATTGGAGTTTATACTTTTTGTTGTAATGGTCATTTAAGTGAATTTTAGATCAATAAAATCACCAAAGTATTATTCTGACTCTAATAAAGTCATTCTTATGAGAGATAATAATAAAAGCTATAATCGAGCTTTATTCATCAGCTTAATGGGTCAATTGGTTTCGAACTATGGTATTATAGCTGTTTATACCTAGAGGTCAAGGATTCGAATCTTAGTCAAAGGTTCGAATCCTGATAGCTCCATTTGTTGATTAAAATTCAATACACGATAATGTGGGTCTATGTTGTACACGCTTCAAGCCCAAGGGGTATTCACGTACGAAGGAGTGTCAGAAATAATAATAGAAGTTATAATTGGACCTTATCCATTAGCTTAAACTTTTGGGTCAATTGGTTCCATAACAATTCTGTCCAATTTTTTTAGCTTCACTACAAACGTGTCCAGTCAAAGCTAATATTCAAATGCGAGTCAATGTTAGATCAAGTCATTATTATATTAACACGTGGATGATTATGGTTTTTGTTTTTGGTTGGATTAGAGTAATTTTTTTTATTTTCAAAATTGTCACATGACAAAATCAGGACCGTGTGCATGTTATATATGTGTCGACATAATAATACCTTGATCTAATGTGACATTGAGTGGCCATTTGGGTGTATGCTTTGAATTGTTATGTCAGCAGTCACGAAATGGCTTTCTTGGATTCATAAACGATACTTTAGTGGTTTTATTGGCCGAAAATTTGCTTAAACAACCATTGCGGCAGAAACTTTCAATCCTCATAGAAACTTTGCCACCTCAAAGAAAATAGTACAATAAATATTTGATAATATAGAGTGTCATATAAATTACTAAAGTTTTGTATATGTTATTATTTCAACCCCCTTACCACGAGTAGGAAAAAAAATTCCTCATTACGAGTAATATGAGATTTGATAAAAAAAATTTTTGCTATTAGAAGTATAAAATTAATGTGATAGTTTAGATAATAATAAAAAAAATTATTGATATTACTACTACAAAGTTGTTCCTACAGTAAAAATTGATTGATATACATATTATACATATCAAGCATATCTTCCCTGAACGGAATCATGCTGCTGATTGAATAACTAAATTCGCAGAAAATCTTTCCTTAGATCACCACGATTGTGATGTGCCTCCTATAAACATTCATGATATTCTTTTTGCTGATATCCTTGTGACTAGTTTTTCCGACTAACTCGTAGTTAGTTTATCTTTTCTTATTCTTTTTCCATGTGCTTTGCCTTCTCATGTAAAAAAAAAAAAAAAAGTGTTATATAATCTTTTTAACAACATTTGCTATTGAATCTAACAACTTTTTCAGTGCCATTTAGTGGCTGTAAATGTTCCTGAGAATATGTACACGTCATCGTATCACGTGTTACAAGTTATCCTATTACATATACAGTATTTGTCCCATCGCGTTAATGGTTGCCTATAGAAACTCGATTCTACCATGAATTGCTTACTCCAATCAAATATTCTTAATTCTTAATTTCTCAAAAAAAAAAAAAAAAAGGGGGGGGGGGGGGGGGGGGGGGGGGGGGGGAATATGAAAGTTTCTTGACAACAAAGTCAGATCAATATTGCTGAAGCTTTTAGCAAAGTGCAAAAAGCAATGTTATCATAACCGTACAGGACATCAAACCAGTGAAACTAATGGCACGTGGTGCAATCGTTTCAACTGGTGGTTATACCGGATTATTATTTTTTTAGAAAAAATATTATTTAAATAATAAATAAGTTTATAAATTCATCAAACACAAGTTTCACTTATAGTATACCAACTATCGCCCTAATCACAGTTTGGTATACAAACTACCATTTTGCATACTGTAGTACCCCAACTTCTAGATGACCATTTTGCATACAAACTACCATTTTGGTATATAAACCACAATTGGTTATATCATATATATCATTTTGCACGATTTAATAAAGACCATAAATATCGTTATTGAGTTTAGGATTCACAAATCAATTTCCCTACTTTTAAAAAAGACATAATTGTTAGAGATAAAAAAAAAAAAAATTTCCATATATATATAAAGCAATGATATAATTGTTAGAGATAATTGTACGTTCTAACCATAATTGCACGTTCTAATCCATTTCCCTACTTTTAAAAAAGACATAATTGTTAAAGAAGACAGAAAATATTATACATGTAGAGCGCGTATATTGAATTCTAACATAATTCAATTCATTTTTGTGTTAAATAGTTTCATGTATTCATTTATTGATTATGTCATATATTCTCAAAGTTCATAAAGTTTTTTTTTTTCTTAAAAAAAAAAAGGGATAAATGTTTGTATGGTCATTGGAGTTTATAATTTTTGTTGTAATAGTTATTTAAGTGAATTTTAGATCAATAAAATCACCAAAGTATTATTCTAACTCTAATAGAGTCCTTCTTATGAGAGATAATAATAAAAACTATAATTGAGCTTTCCGGCGGCTAGGGGGCAAGTACCCCTCCTTCCCAGTGCTGTCCCTATTCATCAACTTAATGGGTCAATTGGTTTCGTAACATGGTATCATAGCCGTTTATACTAGAGGTCAAGGGTTTGAATCCTAGTCAAAGGTTCGAATCCTGACAGTTCCATTTGTTTATTAAAATTCAATACACGATAATGTGGGCCTATGTTGTACACGCTTCAAGCCCAAGGGGTATTCGCGTGCGGGAGAGTATTAGAAATAATAATAGAAGCTATAATTGGACCTTATCCATCAGCTTAAGTTTTTGGGTCAATTGGTTCCATAACAATTCTGCCCAATTTTTTAGCTTGACCACCAACGTGTCTAGTCAAAGCTAATATTCAAATACGAGTCAATGCCAGATCAAGTCGTTATTATATTAACACGTGGATGATCATGTTTTTTGTTTTTGGTTGGATTAGAGTAATTTTTTTTATTTTCAAAATTGTCACATGACAAAATCGGGACCTTGTGCATGTTATACATTTATCGACATAATAATACCTTGATCTAATGTGACATTGAGTGGCTATTTGGGTGTATGCTTTGAATTGTCATGTCAGCAGTCACGAAATGGCTTTATTGGAGTCAGAAACAATACTTTAGTGATTTTATTGGCCGAAAATTCGCTTAAACAACCATTGCGGTAGAAACTAAAAACTTCAATGGTCATAGAAACTTTTCTCGAAACTTGCCACCTCAAAGAAAATAGTACAATAAATATTTGATAATATAGAGTGGCTGTAAATGTTCTTGAAGATGTCTTAATCCGAGTTTCTTATCCAAAAAAAAAAAAAAATGTTCTTGAAGATGTCTTTGAGAATATGTGCACGTTATCGTATCACGTGTTACAAGTTATCCTATTACATATACAGTATTTGTCTAATGGTTGCCTATATAAACTCGATTCTGCCATGAATTGCTTACTACAGTCAAATATCCTTAATCAGATATTCATAATTTCTCCAAAAATAGATATATCAATATTGCTGAAGCTTTCAGCAAAGTGCAAAAAGATGAAAGACAATCTGCTAATTATAAGCCTAACATTTGGAAACATGATTTTTTGCAGACTCTTTCTTCCTCATTTCATGTAATTATATTCTATCTATTATCATACTATTAATTGCATAAGTTTATCAGTCTGCTAATTAAGATTAAAAGATTAGAGTTGTTAATAAATTTTAACCCAAGAAAGACTAGCTCATTAAGAGTTGATTATTTTGCAGGAAGAAGAGTACAAAAGAGAAGCTGAGAGGCTAAAAGAGGAAGTTCTAAATCTTTTCATCGAGACAGTTGACTCACGTGCTAAATTAGAGCTTGTTGACTGCATCAGGAAGCTAGGGATCTCCAACTACTTTGGAAATGAAATCAAGATAGCTCTAGATTCAATTGCGTCATATAATCTCTATAAAGGGTAATAGTGTCTTTGTATTGTATGTGTATCAAGATTGTAATTATGTAAGGGATGGCTGCACCATATATGTAATTATACATAGAATAGGGTTGTATATATTTACACCAATACTCAATAACATATTATGTCTATTTACACAAACCCTAACATGGTATCAGAGCTTCACTAGGGTTCCACCAGCTTTTCTTCCTTTGGCAGCCGTCCCCCTCACTGCTATTCCGCCCCCAGCTGTTCCGTCCCCCTTTCCTGCTATTCCGTCACCAGCTATCATGTCTACAGAGTCCGAAAACTCAAATACCTCCATTGGCGCCCTCCTCACTGGACCTTCTGCTTCGGTTCAGCACACCTTTGTTCCGTCCCTCAGTCACTATCCCATCCGCCTTGATCAAACCAACTTTATTCTATGGAAGCTCCAACTTGAAACGATGCTTCGTGGCTTTGGTCTCACTCATCACATTGATGGTTCCATTCCTGAACCAGAAAAAATAGTTGATGGAAGTCTCAATCCCCAATGGTCTGTTTGGGACCGCCAAGATGGTCAGATTCTTAATTGGATTCTAGGGTCCGTGGAGCCTTCTCTTGCTCCTCTGATGGTCGGTTCCAAGTCTTCCAAACAGGCTTATGATAAAATTGCCCGCGCCTTTGGCTCTCGTGCACGAGTTCAGGTCAGGAACTTACGTGCTCAATTGCAAGCTGCAAAGCAAGGAGACAGCATGACCGTTTCAGCCTACATCCAACGCGTTAAGGGAATTGTTGATGAGCTTGCCGCTCTTGATGAGGAGGTACCTGAATCTCAAGTTGTTGATGCTGTTTTACTTGGTCTGAATCGGAAGTTTCGTCTTTTTAAACGTAGTGTCGCTACTGCACAAGATTCTATCACTTTAGATGAGTTATATGGAATGTTGCTGCATGAAGAGAGATTGTTACTTGAGGAAGAAAAGGCTGATAGTGAGGATAAAATCCACGTCCCGCCTACCGCCCATTATGCTGGTCGTTCTTCAACGACCACTCTGTTTACAGGCAGCCAATCTCGCGGTCGCGGAAGAGGGGCTGGTCGTGGTAGAGGAAGATTTCAGTCGCACAGGTTTCAGCAGTCGCACGGGTTTCAGCAGCCCCATTCTCAGCCCAATTATCCAAGATCAAATTCCACAGGAACTGATTCTAGTAAGGATGTCTGCTACAATTGTCGAGGATTGGGGCACCACTCTCATCAATGTCCTTCCCCCAAAAATAACAATGGATTTCGCCCTTCATCCAATTACTCAGCCACACAAAATTCCCAACCGCAACAGCAGCAGTGGGTGCTGGATTCCGGAGCTACTCATCATTTAACTCCACACCTTGAAAATCTGTCTCTACATTCTGAATATCAAGGCACCGAAGCCGTTCATCTCGGAAACGGTAAAACTCTTCCCATTGTTAATCTTGGTCAGTCTAAGTTTCGAGTCGGTAATTCAGTCCTTTCGTTTCGAGATATCTTACATGTTCCAAGCTCTAACACAAATTTGATTTCTGTTTATGCCTTGACTAATGCTAACCCCATCTCCATTGAATTTTTTGCACAAAAGTTTGTCATCAGGGATTTGGCAACGAGGAGGATCTTATACCAAGGCCGGAGTGATGCGGGTTTATATTCCTTGTGTCTCAATTCTATTTCCAATCATATTGTTCCTCAAATACACTTAGCTACTTTAGATGTTTGGCATGCTCGGTTAGGGCATCCTGCATTACCGATTGTTAAACGCACTTTATCTTCTAATAAAATTTCTGTTTCCAATAGTTCTTTGCCCAAATTGTGTCAAGCATGTTCTACTAGAAAAATGCACAAATTACCTTTTAATAAATCTTTGTTTCGTGCTAGTGCTCCTCTTGAATTAATTTGTTCTGATGTGTGGGGACCATCCCCGATTGAATCCTTTGATGGGTATAAGTACTATGTTGTTTTCTTTGATCATTTCACCAAGTATACCTGGGTTTATTTTTTAAAGAGAAAGTCGGAAGTGTTGCCAACATTTATCCAATTTCGCAAACTTGTTGAAAATTATTTTCACACACCTATAAAAATGTTTCAAGCTGATTGGGGTGGGGAATTTCAGGCTCTTACTACATATCTTGTTGACAATGGGATAACTCAACGCGTTTCCTGTCCGTACACTCCGGAACAAAACGGGTGTGCGGAAAGGAAGCACAGACATATTGTTGAAACCGGACTTGCCCTTTTACATCATAGTCACCTTCCCACTAAATATTGGACCGCCGCCTTTTCTTGTGCCGTTTACAACATTAATCGGTTACCCACTTCAACGATTCAATTTGACACCCCCTATCATAAATTATTTGGCACACTTCCGGACTACTCTATCCTTCGTATCTTTGGTTGTTTATGTTTCCCATGGTTGCGTCCTTATTCTAAAAATAAATTGGAACCTAGATCAAGAGCTTGCATATTTTTGGGTTATAGCAAATTACACAAAGGTTATAAATGTCTTGATGTTTCTTCTGGCCGGATTTATATCTCACGCCATGTGTTGTTTGACGAACAGGTGTTTCCTGGTATTGAGTTAAATGATGACCAGCTCCTGGGTGTCCCCTCTCCTGCCACGTCCACAGTCTCATCCAAGCTTCACAATCCCGTTCCACTACCCATACAACACTTACCTTCCACTGCCAGCACCTCAGCCCCCCTAACCCGTGCTCAGCCGCCCACTCAACTCGCCTCCTCTCCTACACTACCCGACCCTCCTCCCACCCAGTTAACGTCCTCAGCCTCCCTTTCAACATCCTCCACGCCCACTCCACCAACCTCACCCGCACCAAATCCTTCCGCCCCACACTCACCCCCGTCCTCGGCACCGTATGCGTCTCCTGCAGCTACTTCCTCTCGGTCTCCTGTTTCCTCTTCAGCTCATGGTTTACCATTGGTGGTTGATTTATCTCAGTTTGGGCAACATTCATCTGTGGAACCTCCGGCCGTTCCCACGGCTCCTTTGCAGCAGAAAAAGCACCCTATGCTCACTCGAAAGGCAGCAGGCACTCTCAAAACTACCAGGCCATTTAATTTACATATGACAGCTAATGTAGATATTGAGCCAACTTCTCATACTCATGCCCTCAAGATACCTCAATGGCGACAGGCCATGGCAGAGGAATTCACGGCTCTCCAAAATAATGGCACTTGGACCCTTGTTCCACCCAATTCAAAGCACAATTTAATTGGATGTCGGTGGATTTTTCGTATTAAACGGAAACCTGATGGCTCGGTTGAAAGATATAAGGCGAGATTAGTGGCAAAGGGGTTTCACCAAAGACCCGGTATTGATTTTCATGATACATTCAGCCCTGTTGTCAAACCTACCACAATTCGTTTGCTGTTGTCAATGGCTATTTCTTATGGCTGGTCGGTGAAACACCTTGATGTGTCCAACGCTTTTCTTCATGGTACTCTTGAAGAGGATGTATTTATGGTTCAGCCTCCGGGGTTCGTTGATCCTCTTCTTCCTGATTATGTTTGTAAGTTACGCAGATCCTTATATGGCTTGAAGCAAGCCCCACGGCAATGGCATCAATGTCTTACGGCCTCTCTCATTGCATTTGGTTTTACTGCTTCTCGGGCGGACACCTCTCTTTACTACATAGTGAGTGCCAAACTAAAAATCTTTTGCCTCATTTATGTTGATGATATTCTGGTTCTTGGAAATGATAATGGTGTTATTGCCAATTTACTTCATTATCTTGCCTCAAAATTTGCCATCAAAGATCTTGGCCGTTTGGATTATTTTCTGGGTATTGAAGCTTTGTGGTGCAAGAATGGCTTACTCCTTCATCAAAGCAAATATATTAAAGATTTACTTACTCGAGCTCAAATGGCGGATTCTAAACCGGTCGGCACACCGGTCAATGTGAGTGTTAAACTATCCAATCAACATGGTGAACCGTTCAAAAATCCCACCTTATTCCGCTCCCTTGTTGGTGGTCTTCAATATCTCACATTTACCCGTCCAGATATTGCCTTTGCAGTTAATAAGATCTCTCAGTTCTTACATCAGCCTACCACTGATCATTGGCTTGCTCTCAAACGCCTCCTTCGGTACTTACAGGGCACGTCTACTTTTGGTCTGTTTCTCCGCCCTTCCTCTTGTCACTTAGTTGGTTATGCTGATTCTGACTGGGCTAGTGACATTGATGATCGGAAATCCACTAGTGGCTATGCAATTTATTTGGGCAGCAACTTAATATCTTGGTCCTCGCGCAAGCAAAAGGCTGTATCTCGTTCCTCCACTGAAGCCGAGTATCGTGCACTGGCTGCTGCTACAGCTGAACTATCATGGTTGCGCCATTTACTCACTGAACTCCAATTTCCGCTACCTCGGTGTCCTACTCTCTTCTGTGACAACTTAAGTGCGACTTATTTGACGCTCAATCCAGTGTTTCATAATCGGAGTAAGCATTTAGAGATTGACTTTCACTTTGTACGCGACTTGGTTCGTCAGGGTCATTTGCGGGTGGTTTTTGTTTGCTCTCAGGATCAGATTGCCGACTTACTGACCAAGGGTCTATCCAAGAGCCGTTTTCAACTGTTACGTAACAAATTGACCGTGGTCCAGCCCCCGGATCAATTTGCGGGGGAGTATAAAGGGTAATAGTGTCTTTGTATTGTATGTGTATCAAGATTGTAATTATGTAAGGGATGGCTGCACCATATATGTAATTATACATAGAATAGGGTTGTATATATTTACACCAATACTCAATAACATATTATGTCTATTTACACAAACCCTAACAATCTCAACATGGAACAAGATTTGTACTTTACTGCTTTAAGCTTTAAGTTACTCAGGCTTCATGGCTACCAGGTTTCACAAGGTATAACAAATCCAAATTAATTATTTATATTCCTCATTCTTATAATTTTTCTTAAATTTTGATCTAACACAATCACAATAACAACAACAATGGATAAATTGAACTTTTATTCACTTTCGACAGTAACTAATCGAATGTTTTAACTTAATATTTGACTTCAAATATCAATTTACTCATCCACGAATTTTTGATATTAATTTAGTCTATAATAACTTCATCCACGAATTTTTGATATTAATTTAGTCTATAATAACTTGATATTTTTCTAATAAAATTAGTCTCAAGTAATCTGTATAATTTGTAGTTCTCTAACATTTTTAATGCTGTCACACATCGTTTTTATACTAATTTAATAAAATATTAACTTAGTTCTAAAAGCTTATTTCAAGATAAATTAATCCTACAAATCAAATTCATAAATAACCAATCTAACTCTTTTTCGAGACAAATTGTAATTTTTTCACTGTAAATCTAACATTTCTTACAGTGAGTTGATAATTTCGTGATATAATGAAAATGGATGCAAATGTGTTAAAGGACTTCGTAGATGAAAAGGGTATCTCCATGAAAAGCAAAACTTTGGACATTGGGGGAATTGGGGAGCTTCTAGAAGCTTCTCATCTAGTTCAAGAAGGTGAAACTGTGTTAGAAGATGCTAAGATATTGTCAATGAGAATCTTAAAGGGAATCAATTCCACCAAAACAACCAAACTTGCTCATTCTTTGGAGCTCCCATCCCATTGGAGAGCAGAATGGTTAGACGTCAAATGGCAAATTGACAAGTACGACGAGGACAAAAACATAGATAAATCTGTAATTGATTTGGCAAAGCTTAATTTCAACATTGTCCAAGCTACACTACAAAAGGATTTAAAAGATATTTCAAGGTGCATATTTATATAATTAATTATAAGGCAAATTTAGCCATACATAAATCCATTAACAAGACTTGTGTTTAATTTGTTTTTGGATGCATTAATTTCAGGTGGTGGAGAAATTTGGGTCCAATTGAGAATCTTAAATTTTCGAGGGATCGATTGGTTGAGAGCTTTCTGTGTAGTGTAGGACTTGGATTTGAGCCAAAGCAAAGCAGTTTTAGAAAATGGCTAACTAAAGTGGTCCTTATGATAGTAGTCATTGATGATGTTTATGATATTTATGGTTCCCTGCAAGAGCTTGAGATTTTCTATTTTGCCCCTAATCTATTCCAGATATTACTATTTATTTGATTAATAACTTCTATCTTCTGGCATATTGATTGGTAACTTATACCTTCTTATGTATTGCATAATTAGTGAATCACATGGATAACGTATACATATGATAGTTTTCGGGTGAATTAAAAATTCTAAGAAAATTAACATATGAATAAGATAAAACTATAATTCATGTTGAAGATTAATTTTTCAGGTGGGATATTATCGATGAAGTTCAAAATTTACCAGGATGTATGCAAATATGCCTTGAAGCACTCTACAATATGACCAATGAAATTGCACATGAGCTTCGTAGTGACAAGGGATTGGATTTTGCACAAACACAAACTCACCTAGAGAAAGCGGTATTTAAATAGTATTCTTAATTAATTATTAATTAATTTGTATGTTTTCAGTGGGGAGATTTCTGTAAATCATCACTGGAAGAATATCTTAAAAAAGGTTGGATCATCTTTTTGACAATATTTGCTATTGAATCTAACAACCTTTTCAGTGCCATTTAGTTGCTGGAAATGTTCCTGCAGGTATGTGTGTGAGAATATGTACACGTCTTCAACATTATTCTTAATTTTCAATTAAAGCAATACCATAATTTTCATGAATGTGCAACACATGTACTCATTTGTCAAAAATGACAATGACGTATGGGCTTGTATTTAAATAATTGTTTTCTCACAATTTTTTTTTTATTTATTTATGACGGAGACAATTTATTCTCAACTGCGTGGCAGAAAATTAGAGTGGTACTGTATAGACCTGTGGAAACGACTTGTGGTTGGGGATGAGCAAAACGCGATTCGGTTCAAAAACCAAACCGAACCAAAAGCTAAAGTAAAAAAAATAAAAACCAAAGCTAAACCAAAGTTCACATGGTTCGGATCAAACCGAACCGAATCAGTTCGGTTTGGTTACGGTTTGGTTCTGTTCAAACCGATTCAGCAAAAATTTTAATTTTTTAATTTTTATTATCATTATTTTTTATAAATTACATTTAAAGTATTGCTTAAAAAGGATTTATATTACATGTTTATTACTAAAGTCTCATAAATACAAACTATATAATAATATAAATATATAATATGCCAAATAAAATTTATTTATATACATATATATTTATAAAAAAAAAATTTTCCTATTACGGTTTGGTTCGATTCAGTTTCGGTTTTTTTAACAAAAACCAAAAACCGAAACAAAAACCAAACTATTATATTTTATAAAACCAAAACCAAACCAAATAGAGTTTGGTTCGGTTTGGCAATCTCGGTTCGGTTCGGTTTTTGGTTCTCGGTTGGTTTGGCTCACCCCTACCTGTGGTCTACAAAGCCCGTCTAAGCCTGTCTGTTCTGGGTTGGGTTTGGACATACATATTTTACTTTAAGTCCAGTCCGGTCCGATTCTGTAAAAGCCCGAGTTAATAATGGGTTGGGCTTGGGAATAACTATAAGACCCAGGATTGGCCCAGCCCGGTCCAGATAATTTTATAACATATACTTTTATATTTTTATTTGTATAATTATATATTACAAATATTGTATATTCATTTTGTTTTTGTGAATATTATGTTATCCCCTTTTGAATCTTTTTTTGCACAGTGGGGTTTAAGCAATATTGTATAGTTTTGGTACTTGGTGGGTTTATAATGTTGGGAGGTCTTTTTGGTTTTTAATACTTTAGATGGTGGACTTATGGTCTAAATTTTAAATTATGTAATTATAATTAGTACTTCTCAACTCATAATATTATAATAAAATTTAACATGATCATGGTGGTTTTGATTATAATTTCTCTATGAATACTATCTGTAAATTTTTCGCTATTGGAAGTATAAAATTAATGTGATAGTTTAGACAATATTAAAAAAATTATAGATGTTCCTGTTATAAAGTTGTTCTTGCAGCAAAAATTGATTGATAAACATATTATACATATCAAGCATATTTTCCGTAAGTGGAATCGTATTGTTGATTGAATGACAAATTTTGCAGGAGATCTTTCCTTAGATCATCATGATTGTGATGTGCCTCCTATAGGCATTCGTGATATTCTTTTTACTGATATCTATGTGACTAGTTTTTCCAACTTACTTGTAGTTGATTTTTCTTCCCTTGTCCTTTTCCCATGTCTTTGCCTTCCCATGTATCAAAGCCAAAAAAAAAAAAAAGTTGTTATGTGTCATTTTTTTTTTAAAAGTTGTTATATCTTTTTAACAATAATAATAATAAAAAAAAGTTGTTATATCATCTTTTTGACAATATTTGCTATTGAATCTAACAACCTTTTCAGTGCCATTTAGTTGCTGGAAATGTTCCTGCAGGTATGTGTGTGAGAATATATACACGTCTTCAACATTATTCTTAATTTTCAAGTAAAGCAATACCATAATACACATGTACTCATTTGTCAAAAATGACAATGACGTATAATTGTTTTCTCACAATTTTTTTTTTTATTTTTTTCTGACGGAGACAATTTATTCTCAATTGCATGGCAGAAAATTAGAGTGGTAGTGTATAGACCTGTGGAAACGACCTACGGTCTACAAAGTCCGTCCAAACCCATCTGTTCTGGGTTGGCTTTGGACATACATATTTTACTTTAAGTCCAGTCCGGTCCGAATTGTGACAATTAGGTTTTCCCCTTAATTATCATTAAGAAAATAGAGGTATATATACAAATACAAGTGTGGATATGGGCCTAAGATCATGGGCCAATTATTATAAATTTACAGCATATAAACATAATTATATACACTACTCTATCACCCCCCCGCAAGTTGAGCGAGGCTAGACACGGTCAACTTGGCCCGAAGCATAAGGAATCGGTCTTTTGAGAGGCCTTTGGTAAGGATATCAGCTGGTTGTTGAGTGGTAGAAATGTGACGCACTTGCAGCTGGTGTTGGGCCACTTTATCTCGAACAAAGTGAAAATCGAGTTCAAGATGCTTGGTATTGGTGTGAAAGACCGGATTGGCGGATAGGTATGTAGCTCCAAGATTATCCGACCAAATTGTGGGAGCCGTGGGAACATGAAAATGAAGTTCTCGAAGCAACATGGTGAGCCAAAGGACTTCAGAGCTGACGGTTGCAAGTGCGCGATATTCCGCCTCGGTGGAGGATCGGGACACGGTACGTTGTTTTCGAGAACTCCAAGAGACCAAGTTGCTACCAACAAAGACAGCAAAACCAGTGGTAGACTTTCTATCATCCAAATTACCACCCCAATCAGAGTCACAGTAGCCATTGATGGCAAGAGAACGGGACGGACGTAGCAGTAGACCATGGGAGGGCGTGTTCCGTAAGTAGCGGAGAATGCGTTTCACAGCCTTCCAGTGTTCAGTAGTTGGGGCATGCATATATTGAGACACCTTGTTCACAGAGAAGGCCACATCAGGCAGAGTAATTGTGACATATTGAAGTCCGCCAACAATGCTTCGATACAAAGAAGGATCATCAAAGGGATCACCCGATTGAAGTGTGAGACGGGTACTGCTGCAAAAGGGGGGTGGAGATAGGCTTGCATTCATGCATTTTGGCACGGAAGAGTAAATCTTCAATATATTTATATTGATTGAGAAGTAAACCATTAGAATTCCAGGATGCCTCCAGCCCCAAAAAATATTTCAATCTCCCCAAATTGCGAATCGCAAATTGCTGCTGCAGAAACTTGATGACCGAATTCAACATAGCCATATCATTGCCCGTGATCAAGATATCATCAACATATAGGAGACAAAAAATCCTTGTGTTACCAGATTTGTAATGGTATAGAGAGACATCAGCTTTGGAGCACAAAAAACCATGCTGGAGAAGAACATCAGTGAGGCGCTTGTGCCACATACGGGGTGCTTGTTTCAGACCGTAAAGAGACTTCCGCAAGAGACAAACATGGTCCGGTTTTTGTTTGTTAATAAAGCCAGGGGGCTGCTGCATATATACTTTTTCCTCCAAATGCCCATGTAGAAATGCATTCGAGACATCAAGATGAATTACAAACCATCCAAAGGAGACAGCAATAGATAAGACAAGTCTAATCGTTGTTGGCTTAACAACGGGGCTGTATGTCTGAGCATAATCCAAGCCGGGTCTTTGATGAAAGCCCTTGGCCACCAGGCGAGCTTTGTGACGTTCAACCGTGCCATCAGGATTAAGTTTCTTCTTGAAGACCCACTTGCATCCAATTAAGTTTTGAGCTTCAGCAGAGGGAACCAAATCCCATGTGTGATTTTGAACCAAGGCAGAGTACTCTTGCATCATTGCATCACGCCATTCAGGCATTTTTATGGCTTGTGTATAAGATTTCGGCTCAGATGGTGGAGAGGCTGCTGCTAGTAAATTCATTGGCACCCGAGGTTTAAGTTTGGCGGTTTGGGAACGGGTAACCATGGTATGATTTTTATGAGGTAGAGGGGCTGCTGGTTGAGCAAGATCAACGATGAGGCTGACTTCAGGGGTATGTGAGAAGTGGTCGTTTTGTAGGGGAGGGGACGTGGCTGGTGGAGGGGAAGGCACGGTGTTGTTGGTAGAGCTGGAAGAGTAAGGGCTGGATGGGGACGTGGGGGGAGGCTGCAACGTCAGAGGTGATGTGGTGCTGGAGGGGGGCGTGTGTGTGGGTGGGGGCGGGACAGGTGGGGGAGGACGGTGAACAGAGGCTGGTGGCGGGTGTGTAGGGCCTGGTAGGGAGTAACTTGTGGTCTGAGGAAAGGTAACATACAGCGGGATGTGGGACTCATCTCGGATAGTAGGTTCATGGCTGCTCCCGGATTGCTGATAAGGAAAAACCTGTTCATCGAAAAGGACATGACGTGAGACATAGAGTTTTTGAAGGGATAAATCAAAGCACCGATAGCCTTTATGAATTTTACTATTGCCAAGGAATACACAACGACGAGACCGGGGTGCAAGTTTGTGCGGTGAAGAGTAACGAAGCCAAGGATAGCACAAACAACCAAAAACACGTAAAAAACTATAATCAGGACGATTGCCAAAAAGTGTTTCAAACGGTGTCATATTATTCAAATGTGAAATGGGCATACGATTAATTAAATAGACAGCAGTTTCAAAAGCAAAGGTCCAAAATTTCAGTGGTACAGAAGAGTGGTTCAGAAGTGCTAATCCCGTTTCAACAATGTGACGGTGTTTCCTTTCCGCACAACCGTTTTGTTCAGGCGTGTACGGACAGGAAACCCGATGAGTGATCCCATGTGTGCGTAAATAAGGAACCAAGGCCTGAAACTCACCCCCCCAATCCGATTGAAAGGTTTTAATAGACTTCCCAAAGTGCTTTTCTACTACAGAACGAAATTGAATAAAGGCTTGCATAACATCAGATTTGTATTTCAAAGGATAAAGCCATGAATATTTGCTATAGTGATAAAAAAAGAGAACATAATAATTGTAATTATCAAATGAAGTTACAGGTGCAGGACCCCAAAGATCCGAGCATACAAGTTCTAACGGTTCAGAAACAAAAGAAGTAGAAACTGAAAAAGGAAGACGGTGCATTTTACTAACGGAACAAGCATGACATAAATGTTCATGACTTTTATTTGACACAGCAATATCATTTAAAAATAAAATCTTCTTTACTGCAGGATATGCAGCATGTCCAAGACGTGCATGCCACTGCGACACCGACGCCAAATTGACCTTTATTCGATCCGGGGGACTCTTGGGCAGACTAAGAGAGTAGAGGCCATTCTTATTCGGCCCTGAATGAAGAACCTGCTTGGTCACCAAATCCTTGAGAACAAAAAAATCAGCAAAAAACTCAACCGAAATTGGATTAGATTTGGTTAAAGCTGAAATTGACAAAAGATTATTCGAAGCTGATGGAACATGTAAAATATTATCAAAAGAAATAGGCTGACCATTAAGTGAATGGGAAGAAAAACCAACATTAGAGATAGGAAGTTTCGATCCATTACCTATGGTTACTTCCTCTGGACCCGAATACTCATCATGAACATGAAGATTTCCCAAATCAGCAGTAAGGTGATGAGTTGCGCCTGAATCTACTATCCAATCTTGAGTGGAATGCGTGTTGGTTGTGGTAAAGTAAGAGGCTGGGCGTGTAACAGCCTGAGTTCGGTTTGAGCGGGGTTGTCTTGGTGATGGATAATTACGGGCTATGTGATTAATACCTCTACAATTGTGACAATAAAAGGTGGTGTTTGTATCTAGTGGTGCCATAGTTGTATGAGGTTGCAAAAAATTTCCAGCAGCAGCAGATGAATTGGGATAATTGTTGTGCCGAGTAAATGAATTAGAGTGATTAGAGTTACCAGGATTGGCTGAAAATTAGAATTTTGTCCTCTGCCCATGGTTCGACGTTGCTGCCCCTGTTGCTGTGCAGAAAAGTGTCGCTGCCCAGGTTGGCGAGCAGAACCAGCAGGTGCACGAGCACCATATAGCGCTGTTGGGGCTGCCCTCTCCGCTGAAATTTCACGCTTCAGATTTCTCTCCTCTGACAGCAGTAACCCGTGAAGATCTTCAAAGCTAGTGGGTTCAATTTTTATTTCTAACGATCGGGTAAACGGGCGGTAGGAAGGGAGAAGGCCATCAACTACCGCATCAACAAGATCCGTCTCAGAAATTGCGGATTGGAGGGCAGCAAGATGATCTGAAATTTCCTTTGCATGATTCACATATGAGGAAATTGGTTCCGTTTCCTCTTGCTTCAAATTTCGCAATTGCAATCGATAATCCCGGATTTGAGATCGTGAACCAGCAGCGTATGCTGCAGTCAGGCGATTCCAAGCATCCCGCGCAGTCTCAGCGCCTACAATTTGAGTCATAACTCCGGGCGATAGAGAGTTTATAATCCAGCTCATGACTTGAGCGTCTCTTTCTTCCCAATGTTCAAAATCCGGATTGATATCAGCCGAGTTCGGCAAATGTCTAGGAGGAGCAGTGATTCTTCCATCAATATGGCCGATTAAACGCGACCCTTTCAACAGCGGAATGAGCTGTGTCTTCCATAAGAGGTAATTGGTGGTGTCAAGCTTGATGGGGAAGGTGGCGGCTGAGGAAATAACCATGGCTGTTTGGACGGCTGAAGTGGTGTTGCTAGGGTTTGACATAATTCTTGTGGGGGTTAGCCAATAAGCTCTGATACCATGTGACAATTAGGTTTTCCCCTTAATTATCATTAAGAAAATAGAGGTATATATACAAATACAAGTGTGGATATGGGCCTAAGATCATGGGCCAATTATTATAAATTTACAGCATATAAGCATAATTATATACACTACTCTATCACGAATATGTAAAAGCCCTAGTTAATAATGGGTTGGGCTTGGGAATAACTATAAGACCCAAGACTGGTCCGGCCCGGTCCAGATAATTTCATAACATATACTTTTATATTTTTATTTGTATAATTATATATTACAAAAATTAGATATTCATTTTGTTTTTGTGAATATTATGTTATCCCCTTTTGAATCTTTTTTTGCACAGTGGGGTTTAAGAAATATTGTATAGTTTTGGCACTTGGTGGGTTTATAATGTTGGGAGGTCTTTTTTGTTTTTAATACTTTAGATGGCGGACTTATGGTCTAAATTCTAAATTATATAATTATAATTAGTACTTCTCAACTTATAATATTATAATGAAATTTAACATGATCATTGTGGTTTTGATTATAATTTCTCTATGAATACTATCTGTAAATTTTTTGCTATTGGAAGTATAAAATTAATGTGATAGTTTAGACAATATTAAAAAAATTATAGATATTCCTGTTATAAAGTTGTTCTTGCAGCAAAAATTGATTGATAAACATACTATACATATCAAGCATATTTTCCGTAAGTGGAATCGTATTGTTGATTGAATGACTAATTTCGCAGGAGATCTTTCCTTAGATCATCATGATTGTGATGTACCTCCTATAAGCATTCGTGATATTCTTTTTACTGATATCTGTGTGACTAGTTTTTCCGGCTTACTCGTACTTGATTTTTCTTCCCTTGTCCTTTTCCCATGTCTTTGCCTTCCCATGTAACAAAGCCAAAAAAAGAAAAAAAAAGTTGTTATGTCATTTTTTTGTTTTTTAAAGTTGTTATATCTTTTTAGCAATAAAAAAAAAAGAAGTTGTTATATCATCTTTTCGACAATATTTGCTATTGAATCTAACAACCTTTTCGGTGCCATTTAGTTGCTGGAAATGTTCCTGCAGGTACGTGCGTGAGAATATGTACACGTCATCGTATCACGTGATTATCCTATTACATATACAGTATTTGTGTTCAACATTAAACCAATACCATAATTTTCATGAATGTGCAACACATGTACTCATTTGTCAAAAATGACAATGACGTATAATTGTTTTCTCACAATTTTTTTTTATTTATTTCTGACGGAGACAATTTATTCTCAATTGCGTGGCAGAAAATTAGAGTGATACTGTATAGACCTGTGGAAACGACCTACGGTCTACAAAGTCCGTCCAAACCCGTCTGTTCTGGGTTGGATTTGGACATACATATTTTATTTTAAGTCCAGTCCGGTCCGAATCTGTAAAAGCCCTAGTTAATAATGGGTTGGGCTTGGGAATAACTATAAGACCCAAGACTGGTCCGGTCCGGTCTAGATAATTTCATAACATATACTTTTATATTTTTATTTGTATAATTATATATTACAAATATTAGATATTCATTTTGTTTTTGTGAATATTATGTTATCCCCTTTTGAATCTTTTTTTGCACAGCGGGGTTCAAGCAATATTGTATAGTTTTGGTACTTGGTGGGTTGGTTGGTTTATATTGTTGGGAGGTCTTTTTGGTTTTTAATACTTTCGATGCCGGGCTTATAGTCTAAACTCTAAATTATGTAATTATAATTATAATTAGTACTTCTCAACTTATAATATTATAATGAAATTTAACATGAATACGGTGGTTTTGATTATAATTTCTCTACTAATACTATCTGTAAATTAAATTTGTTTAATATAAGTTATATTAAAAAAATTTAAACATTTATTTGATGGGTTGATTGGGCTGGGCTTGGGAATGAGTGTCAATTGCTTGGCCCAGCCGGTCCGGACCCGATGTAAAATTAGTGCAGGCTGGACTGGGTTTGTATAAGAGATTTTTACGTTAAATTCGATGTAGTCCGGCACAGACCGACTCATAAACAGGTCTACTTGTGTCTGTGTGTTTTGATTAACCTAGTAGGTGAATCCATTGAAAGCCAAACTAACTTTCTAGGATCAAACAGAAGATTGGTCAGCACACAATTGACTTTTTCATCTTTAGACTTTAATTAAGTTCCTATTTTTTAATATTTTCCTTTATCCTAAGAATTCATTTAATTTAAGTAGAGCTTCTGTATTTTATATATATGTTTTAAGTTATTATTTCGTGGTGTTTTTAATTTAAATAAAATATAGTCTATATTTTTAAATTATTTTAAATTAAATTGATATTTAATTGTAACTATATTTCATAAATTGAGTTTTTTTAATTACTATATTGTATTTGAAATGCATAAACTTAAAGAATTATAATAAAAATGTTCAAATTTTCATAAATTATAAATATAAAAATAAAAATATTTTAATATTTTAACATATTTATTAAATCTGGTTTGATTCCAGTTCATTCCGGTTTAATCGAAAATTCATGAATTTATCCTTTCACCGGTTCGATGACCGGTCCGGGTCTGAAAAACATGCGGTTACCAACTTGCCTCATTTGAACAACAATAGAAATTGGACATGGAGAATAAAAGGAGAAGTGAGGGGAACAAAATCCAAGCAATCTGCCTATAAATGTAGAAAAAGGAGCAAACTTTATTCCAGTTTGTAATTTTTGGATAAAAAAGAAACAAAAATGGAGGGAGAAAGAGTGGGTAGTGCTCGTTTTAACAGTTCAATATGGAGAAATGATAGCTCACGAAATTTCCCCAATTCTTCTTCTTCTTCTTTTAGAGAAGATGATGAAGAAGCTCTCAAATGGGCTGCTTTAGAGAGAATGCCTACTTATTTACGTGTAAGAAGAGGCATTTTTTCTCAAGATGAAAGTCAACCACAAGAAATTGATGTCAAAAACCTTGATTTCATTCAAAAGAAGAAACTTTTAGACAAACTAATTAAGGTTACTGAAGAAGACAATGAGATATTCCTGTTGAAGCTTAAAGACCGCCTTGAAAGGTATTTACGTCACTTTTTTCTACTTTTGTAATTCTGGGTTTTGTGATTTTGTTAGTATTTTGTGCAAAGGTTGAAACTTTTTTGATTTTAATTAACAGGGTTGGACTTCAAATGCCAAGAATTGAAGTTCGGTTTGAGCATTTAAACATTGAAGCAGAGGCTTATGTTGGAGGCAGAGCATTTCCTTCTGTGTTTAACTTCTCTGTTAATATGTTTGAGGTATAAAAATCTCAACTTTAGCCTTGCTTTGTTGTTGATTAAATTGAAACTAACAATGTTTAACTTTCTTTAATTAAAAAAGGGGTTTTTGAATTATCTTCACATACTTCCAAGCAGAAAGAAACCATTGCCAATCCTTCATGATATTAGTGGTATCATCAAGCCACAAAGGCGAGTATAAATGTATAATTAAATTGTTAATTAGTTAAATCTTCTCTATTTAATTCTTTTCTAATGTTATTCAGTATTTATTTTTTTTTTTTTTGGCAGAATGACACTGCTTCTAGGCCCTCCAAGTTCAGGAAAAACAACATTACTATTGGCTTTGGCCGGAAAACTTGACAAAAGCCTTAAAGTAAAGAGATAGAATTTTACAGATTTTTTTGAATTTTTCTGATTGTTGTTTAATTTCAGGTTTCTGGGAAGGTTACATATAATGGGCATGACATGCAAGAGTTTGTACCACAAAGATCATCAGCTTATGTTAGTCAATATGATCTACATATTGGAGAATTGACCGTAAGAGAGACATTAGCTTTCTCTGCTAGATGCCAAGGGGTTGGACCGCGTTATGGTTAGTATAGATAATGATTTTAATTAACTGAGTAATTACGAAAGTTTTGAACTAAATAGTAATTGTAATGTAAAATTGTGCAGAGATTCTAGCAGAATTAAGTAGGAGGGAGAAGGCTGCAAATATCAAACCGGATCCTGATATGGATATTTTGATGAAGGTAAGAGCAAACAAGGATAAATTATTGTAGACAATTGATTGAATGTCTTCAAGAGTTCCCAATTAATTAGTTCTTGAAATTTTGCAGGCAGTAGCACTAAAAGGGCAAGAGACCAATGTAATTACTGACTATATTCTCAAGGTGAAAATTTAAAATCCTGCAGAACTACTAAGTATTAAGAAACCTTTCTTTTAATCTATCTGATTCTAGAAAAAAATTGCAGATTTTAGGACTTGAGATGTGTGCTGATACGGTGGTGGGTGATGAGTTGACTCGAGGCATCTCTGGTGGACAAAGGAAAAGAGTTACAACAGGTAAGAGCATCAAGAGTTACAGCATATCGCAGTAAATTTTTCCAAGTTTTCTAATTTATCTGAAAATTCCGGTAGGGGAGATGTTGGTTGGACCGGCAAGAGCACTTTTCATGGACGAAATATCAACCGGATTGGATAGTTCAACCACCTTTCAGATAGTTGAATCACTTAAACAATCAATCCACATTCTGCAGGGAACTGCTCTTATCTCTCTCCTGCAGCCTGCGCCGGAGACATACGACCTTTTTGATGACATAATTCTTCTCTCGGATGGAGTTATTGTATATCAAGGTCCACGCAAACATGTGCTGGAATTCTTCGAATTCAATGGCTTCAAGTGTCCTGAAAGAAAAGGAGTTGCTGACTTCTTACAAGAAGTAATTCAAACTACAATACTCAGTATCTATATCTTGTTTTTCTTTTGGCTAATGTTTTCTTGCTTATTCCTTTAGGTAACATCAAGGAAAGATCAAGAGCAGTACTGGATGCATAAAGAACAACCTTACAGATTCGTTTCCGCCAAGGAATTTGCTGAATCATTTCAATTATTTCACGTGGGTCGAAAACTTGGTGACGAGCTTGCCATTCCATTTGACAAGTCTAAAGGGGATCCGTCTGCTCTAACTACCGATAAATATGGTGTCAGCAAGAAAGAACTTCTGAAAGCTTGCTTTGCAAGAGAATTCTTGCTCATGAAGAGGAATTCTTTTGTCTACATATTCAAAATGATTCAAGTGAGCATTTTATTTTTGTCTGATGGAATATTAAGAGCAATTCATGTCATACAAAGTAACCAATTAATTTTTCTTTATTTTCCACTTTCCAGTTCGTCCTTCTAGCTTTTATAACTATGACACTATTTCTAAGAACGGAGATGAACCGTGACACAATAACAGATGGAGGAATTTATCTCGGTGCACTTTTCTTTACTGTCTTCATTGTCATGTTCAACGGATTCGCAGAGATAGCCATGGCCATCATGAAACTCCCTGTCTTCTACAAGCAAAGAGACTTTCTCTTCTTTCCGGCTTGGGCATATGCTTTACCGACATGGATCCTGAAGATCCCAATTACCTTCATTGAAGTTGCGGTTTGGGTCATCATGACTTACTATGTGATAGGATTTGACCCAAATATTAAAAGGTTGGGATAATGGAACTATTTTAACTATTTTTCTACTATTTCTGGACTTGAGGAGATTCATAAATGGCATGAACTTTCTTCGTGATGCAGGTTTTTAAAACAGTACTTGATACTACTATGCACTAGCCAGATGGCATCAGGACTATTCCGACTAGTTGCTGTAGTTGGGAGGAACATAATTGTTGCTAACACATTTGGGTCATTTGCATTACTTATTGTAGTGGTTATGGGCGGATTTATCATATCCAAAGGTGAATTTATACAAATTTGTTCAATATATTTTGATTCTCTTTTAGTGTTTCTTAAGAAAAAAAAATGATAAAGATTGAAACTTTATGCAATCAGATGATGTGAAGCCATGGTGGAAATGGGGCTATTGGACCTCTCCAATGATGTATGTACAGAATGCTATATCAGTGAATGAATTCCTGGGGAATAGTTGGAGAAAAGTAAGCTTTATTTTCCATTGAATTCGGTAATAAAATAAAGATGGAATAGTTATGTCAATATCTGTTTTGCAGGCTGTCTCAAATTCAACAGAGGAATTAGGAATTACTTTCCTCAAATATCGCGGAATCTTCCCTGAAGCAAAATGGTATTGGATTGGAGTTGGAGCTTTGATAGGATATGTCTTTCTGTTCAATTTCCTTTACACTTTGGCTCTCAAATATCTCAATCGTAAGTATCATGATTGTACTTATTTTTCTAATAGTATAACCTGTTTATCACTTTTCTGAAAGATTGAACTGATTGCAGCATTTGGGAAGAACCAAGCAGTACTTCCTAAAGAGGACTTGAGTGAGGAAGAATCCAATAATTCCAAAACAAGGGATGAAATTCAAGGTGCCGTTAAGGAAAAGAAGAGGCAAAAAATGGTTCTTCCTTTTGAACCCTTATCTATCACTTTCAATGAAATCAAATATGCAGTTGATATGCCACAGGTATGTATCTTCACGCCAAAGTTTATTTGATTAAGTAATGCAGCGGATAAACAATCGAATTCCGTTGATCGCGCACGATACCGGAAACGATTCTTCTAACCCTAGAATTTACGAAAATTCAAAGAGATAGGAAAATAACACAAAATTTCGAATTCAACAAATCTGTCTTATTCTTGTCTTACACACCTTTAAATAGTGACTAGGACCTAGGGTTAAAATTTCGGAAATAACAGAATAAAGGAAAAACTTTTACAACTTTGCAATTAGGTCCCTAAAAATATAAAAACGCAAAATTGAAGGACTAAACAGCATTTTTTCACCAAAATACTACGAGGCCCACCACAAATTGGTGGGTCCTGTTCACCAGCCCGATTCCCTAGAAAATCCACTAATTTTGGGCCCAAATCAGATACTTTCAAAATTTCACCGCTTCGTGGATTTTTTTCCGTTTTCGACTTTCTCCAAATAGGTCAACGCCAATTCCTCTACGCCATCATTAAGTTTGAAGAACTCAATTGAACACTACAAATAAGAATTTTTGTGTAGGAGATGAAAGCTCAAGGTATTCCAGAAGATCGTCTCGAGCTTTTGAAGGGAGTGAGTGGCGCGTTTAGGCCAGGCGTCCTGACAGCATTAATGGGAGTAAGTGGTGCTGGTAAGACCACTCTGATGGATGTCTTAGCAGGGAGAAAAACGGGTGGTTATATCGATGGAAACATCTTAATATCGGGGTACCCAAAAAAGCAAGAAACTTTTGCTCGCATAGCAGGATACTGTGAACAAACTGACATTCACTCCCCACATGTTACAGTCTATGAGTCTTTGCTTTATTCTGCCTGGCTTCGTCTAGCCCCTGATGTCAATTCTGATACAAGAAAAGTACGCTTCGATTTTCTTGATCTCGATTGGGGATAGGGAGATAGTATAAACTGATTGCTATACATTTCAATTTATGGATTGCAGATTCTGGTTAATCAAGTGATGGAGCTGGTAGAGTTGGACTCTTTACAAGAAGCTATAGTTGGATTGCCTGGTGTAAGTGGGCTATCGATTGAACAACGCAAGAGGCTGACAATTGCAGTTGAGCTTGTCGCGAACCCATCTGTAATTTTCATGGATGAACCAACTTCCGGCCTGGATGCTAGAGCTGCTGCCATTGTGATGAGAACGGTGAGGAACACAGTTGATACTGGACGAACCGTGGTTTGCACAATACACCAGCCAAGCATTGACATCTTTGATGCTTTTGATGAGGTAAAACTATTAATCTCAACTCATTAATTGTCAGTGTTAGTCTATGATGTGTTTAATTAATTCTTTTTCTTTATCACATTTGCAGCTGTTTTTGATGAAAAGAGGAGGCGAAGAAATATACGTCGGTCCAATTGGACGCCATGCCTGTCATTTGATAAAGTATTTTGAGGTAAGACTAATACAAGAATGCCGTAAAGAAACTCCAATGTTAATCTGTCGAATTGATAACGATAATCAGTTGATCATTATCAGGAAATTGAAGGAGTTCCTAAGATTAAGGATGGTTACAATCCAGCAACTTGGATGCTAGAGATTACATCAATGGCTCAAGAAGAAGCTTTAGGAGTTAATTTCACTGATATATATAAGAACTCAGAATTATACAGGTTTTTTCATCAGAAGTTCACAATTTTTCCTGATAAAAGCATAGCTATAAAATTCCGAAAGAACACTTAATCGGGTTTTCTCAGGAGAAACAAAGCTACGATCAAGGAATTAAGCAGCCCACCACAAGGTTCAAAGGATCTATACTTTCCGACTCGATTTTCGCAGTCGTTCTTAACCCAATGTGTAGCTTGCCTATGGAAGCAACATTGGTCATACTGGAGAAACCCATCATATACTGCAGTTAGGCTTTTATTCACAGCATTCATAGCTTTGATGTTTGGTACAATGTTCTGGGATCTTGGCAGCAAAAGGTATCCGATAAAATACGAAATTAATGTTCAAAATAATGCTAAATTTGAACACTTTCCTCAATTTTTCAACTTCTGAAATGAGTGAAATTTGTGTGAATTGCAGAACAAGAATGCAAGATTTATTGAATGCTATGGGTTCAATGTATGCTGCTGTGATGTTCTTAGGGGTACAAAATGCTTCATCTGTGCAGCCAGTGGTTGCTGTTGAGAGGACCGTCTTTTACAGAGAAAGAGCTGCTGGAATGTATTCTGCATTGCCATATGCCATTGCCCAGGTAAATCTCTTCAACTCTTCTCACTGGATTCACGGTCAATTCGGCTTTTGGCTCCCAAAATGAAGGACTCGATATTTTTTATCAAACTAGTCCATAGTGACATGTGTAAGCTTATGACTTGCGAAATTTTCATATTTCTAATGCTGATATGCGTTATTTCAGTCTAATTTGATGAAAATATACCGAGTTGGGAGCTGGAATTGACACCAAAAATTCATTTTCGGATGAATTAATCCTGCAATTGAACTGTAAAGTTCATTACAACAAATTTTACAACTAACCGATTAAGAACATACAATTTGTTTCAGGTTATGATTGAAGTTCCATACATTCTAGTCCAGGCTTTGATCTATGGATCAATAGTGTATGCAATGATAGGTTTTGAATGGAGTATTTCCAAGTTCTTGTGGTACATATTTTTCATGTACTTCACTCTGTTGTACTTCACTCTCTTAGGGATGATGACAGTAGCTGTAACACCAAATCATCACATTGCTGCTGTAGTTGCCATAGCCTTCTATGCTCTATGGAATTTGTTTTCAGGTTTTATTATTCCTCGGACGGTAAGAACTTGTCATCTCATGTCTTCTTCTTCATTAGTGGTAATAGGAAAAAAAAATCTCTAGGTCTTGATCTTTTTCATTTTCAATTTGATATATTAAGCCCTTAATCAATTATAATAGTATGCACACTAAAATAAAACACCAACGGGTTAGAAGTTTCATGGCAATTAGCAAGGAGAATATTCCGTTACTGACAATTCTTTAGGAAATTTTGCAATTACCAACCGAATTATCGTTGCTGTTCTAATCTGGGTATATTAGAGTGAATTCACAACCAAAATTTCGTAATTACCATCCAAATTCTGTTTTTTTTTACTGTTCTTTTTCTTTGTTAATCTTACGTATTTTTTTTTTGTTTTCTTATCATAGAAAGTTTAATGTGTTAAATTGAAATAAGATTTAATAACATATTAAAGCTGAAAAGATTATTAGGATGCTTTTTGCCATCAAAATAGATTAACTAAATTGTAAATTTTTTTTTTTTTTTTTTTTTTTTTGGACAGAGGATTCCTATGTGGTGGAGATGGTACTATTGGATTTGCCCAGTGGCTTGGACTTTATATGGATTGGTAGTTTCACAATTTGGGGATATTGAGGAACCATTAGACATGGGAACGGCAGTTAGAGATTTTATAAGAAGTTACTTTGGATTTCGCCATGATTTTCTTGGAATTGTTGCAGCTGTTCATGTTGGATTCTGCTTGCTCTTTGCCTTCACTTTTGCCTTTTCCATCAAAGCATTCAGCTTCCAAAAAAGATGATGATAAATTATTTAATTATAACTAATTTGGCAGTTGTTAGGATTTTTCAGCTATTATTTGTACTTTTATAATTTGTAAAGATTCAAAAGACACCAGTATATATATTAACAAGTATTTTGGATTAATTCATAATACATCAATGACAAAATTCTCAATATATGTATATATGTATCAACAAAAAGAAAATAATAAAAAGATGAATGGGTATGATAAATAAAAGAATTGTTGAGTTTAATCTTATTCGGGATGTTTGGAAACTAGTTTCTGGCCATTTGGAGTCGATGAAGACGATGGCATAGAACTTTCGACTAGGCCAACTAGCCGAGCAAAATTTCATAGGCAAAATTTCAAAGAATGATATCGAGTATTTAGGTTTCTGATTATTTTAATATTTATTTGTTGAACATGTAATCTTGTAATTTGATTCATTGAGTATCGATGATTAATTATAATTACGTACATTAAGATTAGTTACAACAATAGTTAATTAAAGAGCATTACTCAATTCATATTATTACGGGCATAACTCTTTACCAATTGTGACGTGTGGCACTAGTAATACAATCTCCCAAATGTGTTACTAGTCGGCAAATGCTAAAAAAGACAAAACAAGTGGCAAAACAAAAGAATAAAAGGATTGTAACTAAAGAAAAAGCTTTTTGTTACTTAAAGGATGCTTACAAATGTTGGATGGTTTTAACACTTCCTAAAACACTTATATTAATGTCTCTAACTTTTATTTATAGGCATTCCACCTCCACAATGTGTGGGTAGGAATGCACCTTCTATTTTGTAATATTAATCTTTTACAAGGCATATTCTAAGTATATTCCTATCTTAGAGGTGGTTTAGAACAACCTAGAGACACTTGAGGCATTTATCAACCGATTCCCAGCGGTTCTGGACCCTTCCAGAGATTTAGCGACCGATATCATCCCTTTCGGAAATTTATCGACGGATCTTGACCCCTCTAGCATATTCTGGAACGGAACAGAAACGGAACACTAACCAAAATTCTGTAGGTAACTGTCAGTACTTTGGGCTAGGCTTGTTTTGACCCAAAAGTCATTCTTATGCCAATTTGAAACCGAATTGGGCCTTAGGCGAGAGATTCTAGCCTTGCACTTAGGCAGTTTGTGACACATGTTTAAAACTGCATGTTTTTTACCGTTGAAAATAAAAAATTTAACAATTTCCTAATGATTAAAGAAATATAAAAGAGTGTTTTCAAAATATTAAGGTCAAATATATATGTGGTCTTCAACTTTTATTTTTGAGCCGTTTGGCCCCCTTAACTATTTTAATGATCTATCTAATCCCTCATCTAAAGATCAAATATATACGTAGCCCCTTCAATTTTTATTTTTAAGCCGCTTGGCCCCCTCAACTATTTTAGCGACCTATCTAACTCCTCATTTATTTTAAAGTGGTATTTTTAAACCTTTGAGTGAACATAACCAGACGCAACAGTGTACCATGCGTTACACGCGTCTGATAATAAACACATGTAGGATACACGCCGCAAACCATCTTCTATTTAATTAATATTACAAACTATTACAAAGTGAAGATTTCT
Source organism: Euphorbia tirucalli (assembly GCA_039660915.1). Classification (NCBI taxonomy): domain Eukaryota; kingdom Viridiplantae; phylum Streptophyta; class Magnoliopsida; order Malpighiales; family Euphorbiaceae; genus Euphorbia; species Euphorbia tirucalli. The sequence continues at coordinate 3,004,237 of CM077638.1, forward strand.
CAGCAATTAATAAAATTCAAGAGGAGGAAGAAATATGATTGCAGAAGAGACAACAAAAAAGAACGAAGAGAATTTAACCAAAGTGAGGACAGAGGGAGAAAAAAATGCAGATAATTTTTTTTATATAATATTTACAAAATACTATCCTTGTAAAATCGTAAACTTCATCCTAAACGCGCTGAGATTTCTCTTACCTTCAAGTCATACGATACATCAGCATTTAAGTGTCTAAAAATACCACTTTAAAATAGATGAGGGGTTAGATAGGTCGCTAAAATAGTTGAGGGGGCCAAGCGACTCAAAAATAAAAGTTGAAAGGGCCACATATATATTTGGCTTTTAGATGAGGGGTTAGATAGATCGCTAAAATAGTTGAAGAGGCCAAATAATTTAAAATAAAAGTTAAAGGGATCGCGTATGCATTTGGCCAATATTAACAACGTACGCAATTACAAATAAAAAAAAAAAAGGTTGATCGTTGAGTAATTAAATTGGGCTATTATTAGTAATTAAAGGTTTATTCGAATTTTCATGTCATGGCGGCTTGGGAATCCTTCAACATATGATGGATCGATCACCTAACTTCCCAAATTTTGTTTACTTTTAAAAAATATTTTTAATTTCAAGTGTATCTCTAAAATATACATACACATAACATAACACATACATTACAACCTCAAGTCAACTTTAAAAAAAAAAAAAAAAAAAAGTTCAAGTCAACTTGATTAATTAGAGTAATAGCCAACTTGATTAATAAGAATACGTACTTTATTAATAAGATCAGTACTAATTAGCTTAATTAATAAGATACAGACTTCATTATTAAGATAAGACTACTAGTCCACTTAGTCTAAAGCTAATAGATCTAACGTACAAATGTATTATTTCTGTTCCACTCACGTTTTTGAACTAAATTTGATGTTAAATTTTTCTGAAATATATCTTTAAATGATTTAAAATAACTAAATTTAATTAGTAATAGTAAATCAATAATATTTAACAAAAATAATTAAATTCCATGCATATGTATAAAATTAAAATTTATTAATTTTTAATATAATTTATAATTAAAAAATAATTTGAATTTATAATTAAAAATAAAAAAAATTTAATTAGTAATAAAAAAATCAATAATAATAATTTATCGCTTAAATAGAAATAACAAAATCTTATATATATATATATGTGGATTTCCCATAAACAAAATATATTGTATAAAAGCATATCATCTCCCATAAACATAAACTGGTTGATTCACGTTTTGCGTATATTACTTGATGTTATATATTCACATTAATAGAATATGTTAATTTTCAAAGAAAATGAGAATGTGTGTGTGTGTATATATATATATATATATATATATATATATATATATAAAGTGTTATTAGAATAATAAAAATGTAATTACAAATGCAAAATAAGTTAATTGATGGAGAGTTGCTATTGCTACTCGTTGATACAAATTATTATTATTATTATTATTATTATTATTATTAGAGATTTCGTCTAATTTTGGTTGTCAAAAAAAAATTTCACACAGTGCTTTGTAAGATCAAATCCAGTGCATCAGATTAAATTAAATAAATGTATTTTTGAAAATCAGAAATGGAAGTGCTATTTCACTTGTCACCACAGCTCAACATACATAATTGCCCCCATTCATTTAGTCATTTTTTTTAGTGAGTTAAATTAAATTATTAATATGACATTTGATTGTGACATTAATATACGGTTTTATATACTATATTAATGCAATTGATATTGTAAAAATTGAAAAATTGAAAATGTGAATTTATATTTAACAAAATAATATATTATTTTTGTTCCACGCATTAGCATTCCTTTTGAACTAAATTTAATATTATAAAAACTAATTTTAATTCATTCATTTTGTAAAATATTTTTTGAAATTATTCAAAATAACAATTTCATTTTATAAAAAAAAGTAAATAAATTTAACAAGTAATAACAAATCAATAAAAATTTCTTACTTCACAAAAATAATTAAATTTCATGTATATATATATATGAAAATAAACATATATCAAGTCGTAATATAATTTATTTGAAATGATTTATAAGAACTAATTTAAATTTAAATATATAACTTAGATTTTAATCGAAAAATTTATTTTACTAATTTGATGATATAACATATGCTTCAGATTTTTCATTATTAGAATTAAGATAAACTTTGAAAACCATAAATCGAGGAGAAAAAATCGTTTTTAAAGAATTGAGGGGTTGAGGGAGTAGGTTTTAGTGGAGATAGTTTAGTGTTGAAAGTTTAGTGATTAGCTATAAGTTAAATAAAATTAAATTAGTTAAACAAATAACGAAAACAAAGAGATAATAAAGGAAGAGGCACACCGAAAAAAAAAGAAAAATTGTCTCTTACGGATAACAAATTAAATTTGTATCTTATTAATTTAATAAATACTAGTAGTAACAGATCATACATCTAAAATAGCTTTTTTTTTTTTTAATATAAAAACAAATTAAACTAGAATAACATTTGAGTTTATCTTATGAAATAAATAAATTAATATATATTGTGCAACAGAAAAGAATAAGGTAATTATATATTTTATTGACCTAAAATTATTATTACAAAATTAATATATATTTTTTTTACTGAATACAAAATTAATATATTTTCTATGTCACTTTCTTTAAGATTGTAAAAAAATTTGATTTAGTAACAACGGCAAAATATTGCAACGTGCTTATTACCGTTAATTACAAAATGAATATATTCATCATCTAATTCTATATATTTTGTTACAATTGTTAATTATAATTAATACAAAAGTTTTAGTTTCAACAAAAATTTGCAGTCACAAAAATAATAAAATTATTTGTAACAATTTGTTTTGGAATGTAACAAAAAATGCATTGTCACATATTTAAGATTTTCAGTTATAGCCATTAGTTGTAATAAAGTAATTTTAGTTTTAAGTAGAAATTATTGTCACAAAATTAAAAAAATTATTTGTAACAACCATTTTGTGGTGTCACACAAATAATTTTTGTGATAATGGAAAACATATTGTAACGTTTTCTAAATTTTTTAGTTAAAACTTAATTGTATATAAAAAAAAAAAAAAAAAAAAAATTATTACTGACAAGTGTAAAAAAGTTGTTACAAAAAATTTTAGTTATATGTGACAATATTAAAAAAATTATAACAAAATTAATTTTTGTGGCAGTTATGAAAATCAATGTAATGTATAGTAGACTTTTTGTTACGACTTTTTGTGACAATCAAAATGATTTCTTGTAGTTTAACGAATAATTTTTGTTCCACATAAACGACTTAATTAATAAGAGTAATGACGCATTAACTAATTAACTAACTAGCCAAAGCTACTATAGATCTATTATGCATGTATATATCATTTTTGTTCCACATGCATGTATTAATTACACTTTCCTTTTAGAGTAGATTTAATATTGTATAAATTCATAAAAAAAATGATTTTTTTTATTAATATTCTAATAATATATATTATTGAGAATTACTAAATTCAAATTTAATAAAAAAATAAATTTAAGTAGTAATAGAAAATCACTAATTATTATTTCTTAAACAAAAATGGTTACATTTTATGTATGGGTATGTATATATATTAAGCTTGAAAATGTCATTCAACAAATTATAATTAGTATGTACTAGGTGTTGTATGAATGTGGAAGTATATGTACTTCAATCACATATGGTGAATGGTGTTTAAATTTTTCGGTTTTGTTGATTAAGCGATGAGTACCCTATACCTACTACCACTATGATACATAGCCAGATATGAGCAGAGGATACGTAGGTACCCTATGCGTACTCTATGGGGTATACCCGCACCCTATCCTTGACAAATACTCTCTTTTTTTCCTTTTTTTTTTCCATTCCAATCCCAAATTTTTTTATATAGAATTTGGATAGTCTCATTAGGATCAGGTAGTGTCGGTAACCCACAACAACAAAAGGGGTCTATAGCGACGCTGAAAATCGTTGTTTAACGACGCTTTTTGTGTCCTTAAATGCTTCCCGACGCTTTTAAAAGCGTCGCCATTAGCGTTATTAAAACTCCTGTCGCGATTTATTTAACGACGCATTAACGTTATGTTGCTAAGAATCATTGAGTGACGCTTTTAATTTATGCATCTCAAAATTGACGACGCTTCCATTTTTTTCGTCTTAATATTTTTTTAATTATTTATTTATGAATTTATATATATTCACTACATTTTCTTAAAGCGTCGTAAAATTGGTGACGCATAATTTTAATTATGTAGTTATTCAGCTACATTAGTTATGCATTCCGTCTCAAATAGCACAACACTTCATTTAAAACTGTCACGAATTTATGGCATAAAATTTTATAAAATGTCCCCATTTAGCTATACTTAAATTAACTGTCACAAAAGTATTAACATTTTTTTTCAAAAACGTCTCTAAATTTGTGACGCATAAATATAATTCTACAATTACTGTGGCAACATTTTAATTGAAAATGGTTAAATGTGTATTACATCCTTTCGTTATCATGAATAAAACAACAAATATAAAATTCTAGAACATAAAGCACAAATTGTATCAATAGAATATAAGAAAGCTATTATAACTTGAAAACAATAAAATTGCAGTATGTGTATGACTTTTGACAATGAAATTTTAAAATCATAATGTTTCGACAATCCTTACTATAGAAACATGTTTAAACTTCTCCTCAGTGCCTCCAACCTTGCATCTCAATGCGATTTGCTTTAAGAGTTCATGTGCCTGAATGCATAGACAATGAATGTTAGCAAATTATTAAACACTCTTCGTTTTACAAAAGAAAGCGCATCCCACTAGCTTCAACTATTTGGCCATCTATTCCTTAAAACATAGGGAACAATTCATTAATTGAAAGTCATATTAATATCATTTATACACATAAACATCATTCAATCTTAAATAACCTATGGAAAAAAAAAAGAGATATTTTAATAACAGAATGCATCTATACATATGTCAAACACAGCAAAAGGTAACAAACAATTTGGGGCCTTCAACTCTAATCTTTCATTTTATGGGCTTGCTTCAAAGATAACCACTATATATCTTCTGCAAACCCCATCAATTGTAGATGCGTCGTGTGAAATTTTTATTTACTAAACATCACAATTGCTCAAAAATAGATGAGAACAATGAGAAGTCAAAGGGAAAGGAAAACCTCGAAATAATTATTCATGGAGGCTTCTGTTTGAGAAATTAGAAAAGCATGCAACTTTTATGAGAGGAGAAACAACAAAAAAGAAAACTGCAGGGTATCATACACAAGGATATAGTTTCTATAATAACTTAAACCAGTCAAAATGAAATGAAAAACTTAATAAATGACCATTTTAAACACCAGCCAAAAGTGCTTTAAGATGTAGCTCCATTATTAAAAATAAAAATGTGAAATTAAATCTAGAGGAATCTAACAAATACAAACTGAGTAAGAAACTAACTTGGTTGTAGAATCAGCAGCTGCTACTGCACCATGTCCATCACATATACCAAATACTCCAAACTGCAAGATAAACAATTAGGTTGTTCAGCGTTTTGGAAACATATTACAACTCCATTTTCATGTGTATCCAGGAAAACACTTAATTTTAGTTAATAAAGATAATCATAAATCTAAAACCTGGTCAGGGAGGGGCCATTGACAATAGGACACATCTTCCATTGCAAGCTTCTTTCCTACTCGACGCAAAGCCATTGGATCTGATTCACTAACAAGGGACAGAGCATACAAGTATTGGTTTAATCATCAAATCATGTTGCATCAGTTAGGAACAGATTCCGAGTTCGATTTTGAAAGGGAAGAAGATATCAAAACAGAAGCAAGGAAAAAAAAGTGAAATTTTGAAAGGTGTACTCACTTGAAAATACCAATCTACGTCAGAAGTAAAGCAACTTTGAGTTTATCCACTGTCCCTATAAAAAAATTTCTAACAATTAGAATCAATCCCATACCTAATAGTTTACATGTGACAATTAACAAAATAATCTACAATATAGTATTACAGAAACATCAACACTTTTATCTACAAAGTTCAAGGTTTAAGAAATTGAGAAAGAACTTTCAAAAGAAATTAATCAAATTACTTACATCATTTCTAAGAAATTTATGTAGTCATATCCTCCCTAACCCAATTGATGGGCTCATTGATATCAACTGCTTCAACATTGTGAGGCATGCATTGAGTGTACGTATCTTCATCGTCGATATGTGTGCAAGTCCCCATATCATATAAATCTCTTGGTTTAGTGTGAATCACTTGAAACCATTCTTTGTGCTTCGGATCTTGTATAGAAAATACTTGTTTTGCTTGAGACAAGAAAACAAAAGGATCATCTTGCAATCGCTCACCCCTATGAATTAGCCTAGTGAAGTTAACCAAAGTGCAACCATTTGCATCTTTTTTCACACCCCTCGAACTAACATCAAACCAATCGCATCTAAACATCACAATTTTGAATTTTCTAAAATAATCTAACTCGATTATGTCATTAAGAACTCCATAAAAAGGAATCCCATCCACCTCCACAATTACTCCACTATTTTGAGTATTCCTATATCTATCTCTTTTTTTTGTGTGAAATCTAAAGCCATTAATTATGAACCCACTAAATCTTCTAATGATATTGTTTGGTCCTTTAGCAATAGATATTGTTTTTTCTGAAACATTATTCCCTTTCATCTTTGTTACCTAACATATAATAAAAAAAAACACATGCATAAATTATTTAAGTTTTTTAACAGAATATGCGTTGACAAAGCAAAAAATTATTAAAATATCCATGCCTAACTGACCTGATTTAAGTGCCACTCTGGAAATTTTTCTAGAAGCCATTTTTGCTCTTCACATTGGTTAGGGCGATTTAGACGATATGCTCTTCGTTGATCAACCAAAAATTCACTGTTTGAAGACATATATATTACTAACTCACATATTGCTAATAATAACTAAATAAAGCATAAATAACTAACCTCTTAAATGGAGAAATTTGGTCATAGTGAAGCAACACATAACGATGGACTTGCTTTAGTGACATGCCATCAAGAACTGCACTATCTACTTTACTTAAAATTCGTCCTCCAGTTGAAAACATATACTTTTCAGTGCTATCTATGCGATCAAAAGTTCTTTGTGGGCGATTGAAAGTAGTTTCAACTCCTCCAAGATATCGGGAACAAAAAATCAAACATTCATTTGCTATATAACCTTTTGCAATCGAACCTTCTGGATGAGCTTTATTTCGAACATTTGATTTAAATCGAACCAAACCCCTACAAGATTATAGTTCACAAATAAAAAAGAACTTCAGCAATATGGAAAGTGGAATTAGACAACATTTTAAAAACAAAAATCAAATATCTAACCTCTCAATTGGAAACATCCATCTATAATGCACGGGACCACCAAGCCTAGCTTCAGCAACTAAATGTATGGTTAAGTGAACCATAATAGTAAAAAACCCTGGAAGAAAAGTTTTTTCCAGTTACAAAGTGTTTCAGCCACCCTTAATTCTAACTGATCAAGCTCATCCAGATCAAGGGTTTTGCAACATAATGACTTAAAAAATAAGCATAACTCAGAGACAACAGCAACTACTTGACAAGGTAAACATGATCTTAAAGCAATAGGAAGAATATCTTGCATCAAAATATGGCCATCATGACTTTTGACATTCATAAGTTTACGCTCTTTCAAGTTTACACATCTTGAAATATTTGAAGCGTAACCATCAGGAACCTTCATATTTTTCAATACAGTCAAGAATAATTCTTTTTCCGTTAAAGACATTGTGTAAAATGCTTGTGGCAAATGAACTACATTATTGTGTTTAATGGGATGAAGTTCTTGTCTAATTCCCATGTTGACTAAATCAAGCCTTGCTTTATAGTTGTCTTTGCTTTTGCCATCAATGTTCAGTAAAGTGCCAATCAAATTATTGCAAATATTTTTCTCAATATGCATGACATCCAAATTATGACGTAGAAGATTAAACTTCCAATATGAAAGATCAAAAAATATACTTCTTTTCTTCCATAAACAATGTGCTGCAGCCTCTTGTTCATCATCATTTTCATTGAAAAAGGTATCGGCATCTTCAAAAACTGTTGTTTTATTATCAGCACTAGACTGTTGGCCATTTGGATTTTGTTCTCTTTTCCTTTTTTTATTGGATTTTGTTGTTTTTCCATAAACAAAATTAACACCACGCAATTTCCTTAGTACTTCGGTTCCAGAAGGTGCCAGTGGAGCTGATTGTAACTCAACAGTGCCATCAAATTGATCCTTTTCGTATCTAAAAGGATGATCATGCCTCAACCACCTTCGGTGACCCATATAACAAAATTTTCCTCCATTACTTAACCATTGTGAATTTGTTGATTCCCCACATGATGGACAAGCTACACGCCCCTTGGTGCTCCAACCCGATAAATTGGCGTAAGCAGGAAAATCATTAATTGTCCACATAAGTGAAGCTCATAACTTGAAGTTGTCCTTAGTATAAGCATCATACGCATCCACACCATCCCATAAATGTTTCAATTCATCAATCAAAGGCTGTAAGAAAACATCAATATCATTTCCTGGTCCCTTTTCTCGTGGGATGACCATAGACAATATCAAGGATGATTGTTTCATACAAGCCCAAGGTTCCAAGTTATAAGGAACCAAAACAACTGGCCAAGTACTGTATGTAGTACTCATAGTTCTAAAAGGATTGAACCCATCACTGGCTAAGCCAAGCAGCACACTACAAGGATCTGATGCGAATTCTGGATACCGTTTATCGAACTCCTTCCAAGCTAATGCATCTGCTAGGTGCCTCAACTTACCATCTTTATTTCTACCTTCGGCATGCCACCTCATGGAAGAAGCAGTTGTTGAACACATATAAAGCCTTTTTAGCCTTGGTATTAGAGGAAAATACCGCAAGACTTTAGCTGGTTTTTTCTTCTGTGGTTTGTTGTTCTCCTCTTCCATTGGATCAGCATCATTATCATCGTCAACAATCCATCTTGATGTCAAACACACTCTGCATTGTTCCTCGTTCTTCTTCTCTCCCCAATATAATGTACAATCATTCGGACAAGCATCAATTTTTTCGTATCCCAAACCTAATTCTTTGATCATTTTCTTTGCTTCGTAATACGATGATGGCAAATGATTGTTGCTGGGAAATGCCTCTACCAATAATTCTAATAACATGCTAAAAGACTTGCCAAACCAACCACTCAAACACTTAATATGGTATAATCTCAATATAAATGATAATCTTGAGAATTTTATACATCCCGGATATAGTTCTTGGTCACAATCTTGCATTAGCTGTTGAAATCGTACTCTATCATCACTCGGATCAGCTGGAGGATGCTCTTCGATGGGTGAGCCCATAGTTGGAACATCATTAGTTGCATTTGAATGATCATTATCAGATATAATCCCAAATGCAGTTCGCTTGCCTTCTACTACTTGTAGCATTCACAGAGTTATGATGCTCATGTGACGGTGATAATACTGATTCTCCATGGAACACCCAATTTTCATACCCTTCTAGTATACCATTCCATAACAGGTGCCCATTGAGAAAAAGTGTTTATTGAAAGCTTATTGCTTTAGATCTCAAAAATACAAAGATTTCTAATTAATTGAAAACAGAATGAGGATGGCTTTATATACAGCCATAACCTCCCTAACCTCTCTAACTAATTACAAATTAGGTATAACTACTTAGGGTAGCAAAATTACAAAAAACCCCTAAACATATTCCTTATTTCCACACCCCCCCCTCAAGATGAAGGGAGTGAAACAAAATTCATCTTGCCCAAAGCAGGAGACATATGAGCTGCAGTAAGAGATTTAGTGAACAAATCGGCTAATTGCAGAGAGGTATGAACATATATTGGAGAAAGAAACCCAGCAGCAACGTGTTCACGAATCAAATGACAGTCAATATCAACATGCTTAACCTTTTCATGGGAAACCGGATCCTTAGCAATGGCAATAGCGGATTGGCTATCGCAATGTAGTGGGATCGGGAGGGCTGGTTGAAGATGAAAATCTGCCAAAAGAGAATAAAGCCATTTTAGCTCACAACTCGTGGTAGCCATGCTGCGATATTCTGATTCTGCTGATGAACGGCTCACAGTAGGCTGTTTCTTAGTTTTCCAAGAAATGAGGGATGCACCCAATAAAACACAATAACCTGTGAGAGACCGACGAGTATCCTTGCAACGAGCCCAGTCAGCATCACAAAATGCAGTAAGGGAAGACAGGTCAGTTTTGGCAGAGTAAAATAAACCACAATTCAGAGTTCCCTTTAAAAACCTGAGAACATGTATAGCAGCTTGAAGATGGTGTTTACAAGGCTGTTGCATAAATTGACTAAGCTGATTGGTGGCGTAAGCAATATCAGGACGAGAAAAACCCAAATAGAGCAATCGACCAACCAAGCGCCTATACATGGCAGGATCTTGTAACAACTCCCCTGAACTAACAAAATCAGAACCAGTAGCCAAAGGACTAGAAACGGGAGAAGCTTGCAACAAACCAGCATCATCCAACAAATCAGTAATATATTTGGTTTGAGTGAGGAAAATACCTGCATCGGTCCGGGTCAATTCAATACCCAAGAAATAACGAGCTTCCCCCATGTCTTTGATAGTGAAAAGACTATGTAAATAGTCCTTGATAGCCTGAATTTTACAAGAATGAGAACCCATAATCAGAATATCATCCACATATATTAAGGCTGCTGTGAAAGAATCATCCTTACTATCAACCAAAGTAAACAGACAATAATCATTGATGGACCTTGTAAAACCGTAAGCTAAAAGCTTGGCAGATAACTCTTTATGCCATTGGCGCCCAGCCTGTTTAAGGCCATAAAGAGACTTCACCAACTTACAACCATAACCTGCAGGAACAGTTTTATAACCGAGAGGTGGTTTCAAGTAAATGTCTTCATCAAGAATGCCATGAAGATAGGCATTGTTTACATCAATTTGATGTATACTCCAACCCTTAGCAGCACCTATTGCCAAAAACAATCGGACTGTGACAGTGCGAGCTACAGGGCTAAAACAATCATGATAATCTACACCAAAAACCTGATTGTAGCCTTTAGCCACTAATCGTGCCTTATACCGGTCAACCTCACCATTGCTCTTGTACTTAACCCTGTACACCCATTTGGTATCAAGGGGTTTGATGTGAGAAGGAAGAGGCACAATCTCCCAGGTGTGATTATCTTCTAGGGCCTGCAATTCAGCAGTCATAGCTTGAACCCAATGATCATCTGTTTTAGCTTCATGGTAATGGATAGGCTCCTTTATCTGCAAAATCTTGGTAAGAAACACTCTATGCTGAAAAGGTATTTGTGAAACAGCATTAGCAGTATCTGTAACATAATCTTGCAACCAACAAGAAGGCTGAGTAATTCTTACTGACCGCCGTAGAGGAAAAGATGTATCAGTTGAAGATGAAACAACAGTAACACCAGGGGATGAAACAACATCAGTGGTAGGAGATGAAGGAGAAACAGAGTCAGTAGAAGATGGATGTAGTAAAGAAGTTTGAAGATGAAAAGGAAATTCATTTTCCAAAAAATGTACATCCCTGGAAACAACAAGTTTCTGAGTTGCTAAATCATAAATCTTATAACCCTTCTTACCTGGAGCAAACCCAACAAAAACTCCTGGAAAAGCGCGAGAAGAAAACTTATCGCGTGCAGGAGACACATTTGTATAAAAGCAGCTACACCCAAAAACATGATACTTAGTGTAATCTGGCCTGCACTGAAAAAGTCTGTAAAAGGGAGTTTGCCAATTCAACATTCTGACAGGAAGTGCATTAATAATAGAAGTAGCCATTAAGATAGCTTCTCCCCAAAACTGTATTGGCAAATGAGATTGAAACAAAATAGCCCTAGCAACTTCCAATAAATGTCTGTGTTTGCGCTCTACAACCCCATTTTGCTGAGGGGTATAGACACAAGTGGTTTGGTGTATGATACCCTGTGCTTGAAATAATCCTGCACAAAACTTATTTACAAATTCTGTTCCATTGTCACTACGGATAATCTTCACTGATGTATTAAATTGACAAGTGACCATTTTGAGAAAGACCACAATAGCCTGTCCAACCTGAGTCTTAGTGTGTAACAAAATGACCCAAGTATATCTAGTATAATCATCAACTATAGTTAAAAAATATCTAGCACCCGTAAGGGAATTCAGTTTGTAAGGTCCCCATAAATCCATATGTAACAAATCAAAACACTTGTCTGTAGTGATTGTACTTTTAGTAAAAGGAAAACGGTGCTGTTTAGCACGAGGACAAACAGTACAAGAGTAAGAATTACACTGCATATCAATATTACCAACGTGACTAAGCACATCAAAAGAGGCATGACCAAGTCTCCTGTGCCATATATCAGATTCTGTGTGAGTTGAATCAGTGACAGCCAAACATAATTGCTGCACTTTATTGATAACATCTGCAGAAAAAGAATTTGAATCTAACAAATAGAGTCCATCAACCTGCCACCCCACTGCTGTAACCATATGAGTTTTCCTATCCTGCAGATAACAATAATGAGAATGAAAAATCACCTCAAGATTGCTATCCTTCAACAACTGTCCAACAGACAAAAGGTTGTATCTAAAACTTGGCACAAAGAGGACTCCATGTAAAATTAATGTGGATGACAATTCTACTTTTCCAATATTCTTAATCTGTTTCAAAGTACCATCAGGCAAAGCTACTGTTTGCCTAACTAAACAAGAAGAGGTGGGAATAAAATGACTGGAAATATAAGTCATGTGAGATGTTGCTCCACTATCAATAATCCAGCAAGATGTGTGCGCGGCATTTAAATCAGAAGAGCAATGAGAAGAAGTTGAAGTACCTGAGAATCCTGCAAAAGCAGTAAAATCAGGGGTCTGTAAAGGAGAGTCAACCATGGAATTCTTTCCCTTCATCATTTTATACACCTCCCTCACCATTTTTTGAAAATCTTCTTTTTCATCATCTCCTTCAGTATCACTGCCTACTGCCATCTTCTTGACTCCTTCCTGTACTGCATTAACACGATGAGGCTGAACAATCTTTTTGGACTTAGAGTTCTGTTTCTTAGATTTTGGATGCCAATCTGGATATCCTATCAGTTTGAAGCAAGTGGCCCTAACATGCCTAGTTCCATCACAATAGTCACACTTCAAGTCATCCTTATTAATCTCAGAAGATTTTCTGTTGTCATTTTTAACAAAACTAGCTATTTCTGTTGTATGTATTAAAGATATCTCTTGCTGTTTCTCAACCTTCAACAACATTGCATATGCCTTGTTTAACCCAGGTAAAGGTTCCATTAACAAAATCTGATTCTTAACATTGTCATAAACCTCATGTAGCCCCATCAAAAATTGAATTAGTTTATTCTCCTCTATAGAATCTGCCATTCTCTGAAAAGCATTACAGACACAGTTTCTAGAAACACCACAATGACAGCTTGGTACAGGAGTAAGATAACTCAACTCATCCCACAAACGTTTAAGCTTGTTATAATACTGTAAAATTGACATGTTACCTTGTGTTAGCAGTGTGATTTCCCTTTGAATCTTGTAAAGGAGGGGACCATTGCTAATTCCAAACCGTAGTTCTAGTTCCATCCACAATTCTCGAGCTGATGAAACATACTGGAAACCATCTGCAATGTCCTTTTCAAGACTGTTAATCAACCAAGCTGTAACCAAGCTATCAGTCTTTAACCATGACTGATATCCAGGATCAGTTTCCTTTGGAGATTCAGCATCCTTCAACACAAAATCACTTCTTTCTTTAACATTTAGGGCTCGAATCATAGCCCTTCGCCAGGATATATAATTGTTGCCGTTCAATTGGAAGTTAATAATGGAGATACCTGGATTATCGTTTGATTGGGGAAAGCCATTGAACATATGGCGTTCAAAATCTGGAAACCCGCGATCTCTTCCAAAATCTGGAAAACCGCGATTCCTTCCTGGTATACGATCTTCCTCTGGTAAACCGCGATTCCTTCCTGGTATACGATCTTCCTCTGGTTCTGGAAAATCATCTTCACCTTCAAATCGTTCACCGGCCGGAATCTCTACTACCCGTGCTCTGCGGCTATTTCTCACCATTCCGCTGAGACTTGCTCTGATACCATGAGAAAAAGTGTTTATTGAAAGCTTATTGCTTTAGATCTCAAAAATACAAAGATTTCTAATTAATTGAAAACAGAATGAGGATGGCTTTATATACAGCCATAACCTCCCTAACCTCTCTAACTAATTACAAATTAGGTATAACTACTTAGGGTAGCAAAATTACAAAAAACCCCTAAACATATTCCTTATTTCCACACCCATAAACAGTTTGTGCATCATGTGAATATCGATTAAAACATTTCTTACATGGGCAATAAATTTTTCCATTCTCAGATGATTTATCAACTGCAAATTTAATAAAATTAGACACACCATTCATATATGCATCACTTGATCTAGACTCATTCATCCAACTTTTGTCCATTGTGATTATCTAATAAAAAAAAAAAGCAAAAATCTAAAGTTAGCATACCATTTCATGTGATGAAAAGCTTTTTAATATTTAGCATCAATATTATTTGCAAGCTTTAGATACTAATAAGTAATTTTAGTTTACAAGATAAACATTTATATATCTAGAAAATTTAATGATCATAATTTTTTTTAGCATTCTACACTTTCTTTCTTTCATAGAAAAAGAAACAAACATAGCATCAAGTCCGGATGTATTGTCAATGTATGATCATTGCAAACATAGCATCAAGTCACTGGATTATTGAGCTTTTCCCTTTTCTCTTTATTAGCCTCAAACTATAGTCATAGTCCCATTAAGTAGTTTAGATCACTTCACATCACATGCAATTCACCAAACATGTGAACCCCACAAAGATCCTATGACAATCCAATCTAACCACAAAGAGAAGATTTATTATTATTATTATTATTATTATTATTATTATTATTATTATTATATAAAATTTATAATAATTGAAGTTCAAATTAAAGCCTAGTATATAAAATATTTTTAAAAAAACCATGATTTTATTGACCCTACATCCAATTTATTTGCAACAGAAGCATTCATCACAAGGGACATATGTTAATGAGCAGAACAACACCAAATCAATTTTTTTGGCAGATAATTTAACGTTGATCAAGTCTAGAAAGTGTGATTATAATTTATAATTAATTTAATTTAGCATCTCATAGTCTTCATTTCTCATCAAAGCCTAGAAAAAATGGAGACATGGTTTTTCATCCTCATCTCCTTTATAATCACTGCCTATAAGCTTTTATTTTCTTCAAAGAAACTTACCCTCAAACTTCCTCCTAGTCCCCTTAAGTTTCCTATCATCGGCAATATTCTTTGCCTCACCATTTCCTACGCGGAAGCTGAGGCGGTTATCCGCTCCATTCATGCCAAGTTGGGCCGTATTATTACCCTTTATATCGGCCATAAGCCAGTCATTTTCGTTGCAGACCGTGACCTTGCTCACGATTCCTTAGTTCGACAAGGTGCCGTTTTCTCCAATAGGCCTTCATTTGGTGGTATTAGCAAAATCCTAAACAGCAATCAACATAATATTAGTTTGGGATTTTAGGGTCCCACTTGGCGACTTTTTCGACGAAACCTCATTTCAGGAATTCTCCATCCTTCCCAAGTGAAGTTGTACTCTCATACTCGAAAATGGGTGCTACAAATCCTCCTTAACCGCTTAACATCACCCTCTGATTACGTTCCCATGTCAGATCATTTTCAGTATGCTATATTTTGTTTGTTAGCCGTTATGTGTTTTGGTGACAAACTCGACGAGAAACAAATTCAAGAAATCATGACACTCGAGCGTGCTATGTTTCTGAATAATGCTAGTTTTAGTATGCTCAACTTTTGGCCAAGATTGTCGAAAATCCTGTTTCCTGGTCGTTGGTCAATGCTTCTACAGCTATGAAAAAACCAGGAAGACTATCTAATTCCTTTAATAAGAGAAAGAAAGAGGATGAAAGACGAGACGAAGAAAGAAAGCTGAGAGAGGAAGAAATGGTTACTCTCTGCAACGAGTTTCTCAATGCAGGTACAGACACAACTTCCACAGCTTTGGAATGGATCATGGCGAATCTAGTTAAGTACCCTCATATCCAAGAGACGTTATTCTTGGAAATAAAAGGAATCGTTGGAGAAACAGCAGAAGAAATCCAAGAAGAAGACTTGCAAAAGATGCCTTATTTAAAAGCTGTAGTTTTAGAAGGGCTAAGGAAGCATCCCCCGGGACATTTTTTGGTGCCCCATGCTACGACTGAAGATGCAATGTTGGGAAAATACTCAATCCCCAAAAACGCAACTATAATTTTTATGGCTTCTGAAATGGGGTTGAATCCACAAGTGTGGGAAGATCCGATGGCATTTAAGCCTGAGAGATTTATGGGTAGCGAAGAAGCATTTGATCTAACAGGAAGTAGAGAGATTAAGATGATGCCATTCGGAGCAGGAAGGAGGATTTGTCCTGCATATAACTTAGCAATGCTTCATTTGGAGTATTTCGTTGCTAATTTGGTATGGAATTTCGATTGGGAAGCTACGGAGGGAGATGATGTTGATTTGTCTGAGAAGGCACAAGTAACAATAGTTATGAAGAATCCACTTAAAGCCAAACTATCTCCAAGGTTCAAACACATAATGTAATTACAGGTTTGTCATGATCGTGTTCAATTCCCTTGTCCTTAGTGATTTGGTTTTGCATCTTTAAGTTTCTACGTACTATGTGCACTGTTAATATTTTCTTTTTGAAGTCAAGAGTAAGGATTTGTTTTTGGGAAAATGCTAATCTTTGTTTTTAATCTATATCACAAAAGAATTTTTTTTTTTTTTTTTTTTTTTTGTTTGAATATGAATTTGAACGGCTAACATGTATCCATGTTCATTGAAGTTTAGAATTTATGCGTCAAAGTCACTAGAATTAAATTTATATCAATAAAGTCAATTAATTTTCGTTCCAGTGTCCAAAATTGTCATTTTGCCTTAATCTGTCGAAATTTGATATTCAAATGAAGTGTGAACTTAACACCAAGTTTGACCTACCTGCAATATTCCACATCAACTTTAGTTAATAAAAAAAATTGATACGAATCACCGACGTTGAATAAAAAAAAATTCGGAATTCAAAATTGATTGGGGCTGACGTAATATTGTATTGGCAGGTTAGACTTGTTATTAACTTATCATGTTATCATTTAAGCGTCGGATTTCAATGGATCAAGGCGAGAGAGACTTTATTAATACCGGAATGAAAGTTTAATGACTTTATTGGTATGAAATCAACATGACGCAATTAGTAAAAGTCAACATGCCACGTTAGGGAAATCACGAAATCAGCATCGCAGGTTAGCAAAAATTAAAACGTGGATTGAATTTATTTTTTTTCTTTAACAATATACTGAACATAACCTCTGTTGCAATGAAAAATAACACATTCTTTTACCTATAAATAAAAAAAACATAATTTTTGTATATTGTTCATCACGACTTCGCTTGAATATGGTCAAACTTGAAATTTCATGGGTTATGCTTCTAAGTCTGACCGGGACCGTTACCATATTTACTGAATAAAAAATAAAGATAAATATAATTACATGGCAAATTAAACATTAATAATATATATATATATATATATATATATATATATATATATATATATATATATATATATATAATGTTTGAATAAAAATATAATTTATATGGGCTGGATCTGGACGTGTCATTTTAGAAGCTGGACCATTCAGGCCCAATAACAAGCGGCCCAGTTCAGCATACTAACATGATATACTCTTAATTTCGGGTAAATTGCGTCGACAGTAACTGAAGTTTGGAGTTTATACGTCCATAGTCATTAAACTTTAATTTGTGTCAGTAAATTTAATTAACTTTCGCTTTAGTATCAATAAAGTCACTCTAGTCCTAATTCGTCAAAATTAAATGTCAAAATAATGACGAAACAAGTCAACGCCAAGTCAAACCTACTATCATAATGTCACATAAACTCTTACCAACAGAAATACTGAGACATGTCACAAATGTGGTACCCACTTGTGCAACATTATTAGAAAAAAATTGAAAAAATTTGAAATTCAAAATTGGTTCTAACTAACATGGTATTGCACTGGCATTTAAGAACTGGTATTAACTTATCACATCATCATTTTGTTGATAGATTTTGACAAATTAGGTATAGAGTGGCTTTATTAACACCAGAATAAAAGTAAAGTATTGACAAAAAATAAAGTTTGATGACCTTAAATCCATCAACTTTAAACTCCAGTGAACTTCGATTTAGTTTACCCAATTTATGTCTATATGTGGATTATGAAGTGAGAGTTTCCCTTTTAAAACACACTCGGTTTTGAAATTTTCCCGAGCAATCTGAAAATATATAACAAAGAACATAAACTATAATTAATTCTGCAATTTAGATCATAAATCATAATTTGATTAGCATTAACTACAGATCAAAGAAGAGTGGAAAACTAAGCTTATGATGAATCTGTTCTTGAAAAGAGAATAATCTTCCTTTCTCCCAGTCCTATTAATAATTTTAAACTTCATCATCTTTCAATATATTCATCCAATGGATATAATTAATTTCTTTCAATAAACTATATAATAACCCTTAAAAAAAATACAAAATTTGGGAGTAAAAAATTGTGCGGCAACCCTTAAAAAAAATACAAAATTTAGGAGTAAAAAATTTAGCGGCTGAAGGTGTAAAAGTTGTTGCTATAAGTTTAGATAGCAACAAAAAAAAAAGAAAGTTGCATGTTACTGCTAAAAAGTTATACCAGTATGTATTGAACAAGAAAATTATATCAAATTTTGTTATCATTAGTTTACATGTTGCAACAATTTTTGGATATTATTACTAAATAAGTTTTTATTTTTATTTTTATTTTTTTATTGCAAATATATTTATTCTGTAACATTAGTAAATTGGTGGGAATCTCCCATTAATTTATTCTTAACGTGTTACTAATATAGAGTTTATCATTCATTTCATTAGTTCATTAGTAAATTGGTGGGAATCTTCCATTAATTTTCCCAAGTGAAGTTGTACTCTCATACTCGAAAATAGGGGTGAGCATGGATCGGTTCGGTTCAAAAACCGAACCGAACTGAAAAAAACAAATCCAAAAAATACTGTATTTTATAAACCAATCCGATCCAAACTAAATTTTGATTCGGTTCGGTTCGGTTTGGACTAACTCGAACCAAAAACATCAACTTTTTTTTAAAAAAATCAAAATAAAAATTTTATATAAGTAGTTTGTTTAAAAAAAAAAAGAAATACAAAAAAATTAACTTAAAAAAATAGTAATACTAAATAATACTATTACATCGCAATAAAATACTAAAATTCTCTCTTTTTTTTTTCAACTCTCAAGTTTTAACAACTATAAATTAGCATAAAAAAATCATAATATAAAACTATAAACAATATAAGGTCTAAAATTCTCTACAATTAGTATATATTAATTTTATAATTAATTTTAATATTTTACCAATTATTCGGTTTTTCGGTTTTGAACCGATCCGAACCGAACCGAACCGAAGTCCAAACTTCTTCATAACTTAAAACCAAACTGAACCAAACTATAAAATGGATCGGTTTGGTTCGGTTCGGTTCGGATTTTCGGTTTTTGGACATTGGTTCGGTTTTGCTCACCCCTACTCGAAAATGGGTGCTTCAAATCCTCCTCAACCGCTTATCATCACCCTCTATATTTGAAGATTATGTTTCCATGTTGGGACATTTTCAATACGCTATGTTTTGTTTGTTAGTTGTTATGTGTTTTTGATGCAGCGGAAACTTCAAACGATAATACTAAGATCCGTTGATCGCGCACGATATTGGAATTTAGTCTTCTACTAGTTAAATTTCGCAAAATTCACAAAAGCAGGGTAAAGGGAATTGAATCCGAAATTCTATTGAATCAAAAACTGCTTACAATTGAGAAATAAAAGCCTATTTGTAGCTAAACTATCCTAAATGTAATAAAACTCCTAAACAATAAAAACTTCTAAATAGTCTAAACTTCCAAATTAAAAAAAATACTAAATAAATTAAAATACAAACAAAATAGGAATCCTTATCAAGTAATGATCCTTACAATAAAATCTATTCCTAATCCTAATTATAAAATAATTGTAATTAAAATAAAGATACAATTTAAAATATATATTTAATTTGTTTTCATGACAAGTAATTGTTTCCAAGTTGAATTGCTGATCTTTTTTACAACTTGCGGCCCGCATCATACTCCTCCTCTTAGAAAACACTCGTCCTCGAGTTTTTCCGTTAGGAAACCAAGCTTTAAGTTTGTTAAACGGATCCATATTCAAAATATAATTGAACCCAATAAAATTGATATCACCTTTCCAATAAGAATTCTCATATTTGTCTTCATATACATCATGAATTGGCTGTAAACTTTCTTTAATACCAATAATCTTGTCACAAGAATCATAATTTACTACTTCAACACAAGCATAATCTTCATCATATGTTGGAGGTAAAGTGAAATCAAAGAATTTACCTTCTCCAAGCTTTGATTCTTGAGAGAAAATTACTTCATTCTTTCTGTCATAGATCTCTTCCAATCCAGCAAAAGGATTTCTGAATTCTCCATAATTCGGGTTCCTCCTTTGTCGAGGATTCGCCCTCATGCGAGTTGTGAACAGCTCATCCATACGGTCTGCTAATCGATCCATAATAGTCTCTATCTTCTGGTCTATTAGGGCATCGAAGTGTTGTTCTAATCTCTACTCTAATCGATTCAGATCGTCCTGACCTGCGATCTCGTCAACTCTTCACTCTCTCCTTGGCGGCATGATGACGGCTAGGGTTTTAGAATTCGGCTCTGATACCAACTGATGCAGCGGAAACTTCGAACGATAATACTAAGATCCGTTGATCACGCACGATGCCGGAATTTAGTCTTTTACTAGTTGAATTTCGCAAAATTCACAAAAGCAGGGTAAAAGGAATTGAATCCGAAATTTATTGAATCAAAAACTGCTTACAATTGAGAAATAAAAGCCTATTTATAGCCAAACTATCCTAAATGTAATAAAACTCCCAAACAATAAAAACTTCTAAATAGTCTAGACTTCCTAATTAAAAAAAATACTAAATAAATTAAAATACAAACAAAATAGGAATCCTTATCAATTTAGGATCCTTACAATAAAATCTATTCCTAATCCTAATTATAAAATAATTGCAATTAAAATAAAGATACAATTTAAAATATAGATTTAATTTATTTCCATGACAAGTAACTGTTTCCGAGTTGAATTGCTG
Organism: Euphorbia tirucalli; assembly: GCA_039660915.1. Lineage (NCBI taxonomy): Eukaryota > Viridiplantae > Streptophyta > Magnoliopsida > Malpighiales > Euphorbiaceae > Euphorbia > Euphorbia tirucalli. The sequence goes on from CM077638.1 coordinate 3,025,703, forward strand.
ATCTTTTTTACAACTTGTAGCCCGCATCAGTTTTGGTGGCAAACACGACGAGAAACAAATTCAAGAAATCATGAGACTTGAGCGTGCTATGTTTCTAAATAATGCTAGTTTTAGTGTGCTCAATTTTTGGCCAAGATTGTCGAAAATCTTGTTTTCTCATTGTTGGGCACTCCCTCTACAACTACGAAAGAACCAAGAAGACTATTTGACTCCTTTAATAAGAGAAAGAAAGAGGATGAGAGATGAGACGAACATCGAACATGTCTTAACATATGTGGATACAATACTAGAGATGCAACTTCCAGGCAACGAAAGAAAGCTGAGCGAGGAAGAAATGGTTACTCTCTGCAACGAGTTTCTTAATGCAGGCACAGACACAACTTCCACAGCAATGGAATGGATAATGGGAAATTTGGTTAAGTACCCACATATTCAAGAGAAGTTATTTTTGGAAATAAAAGGGATTGTTGGAGAAAATGCAGAAGAGATACAAGAAGACGACTTAAAAACTATGCCCTATCTAAAAGCTGTAGTTTTAGAAGGGTTAAGGAGGCATCCCTCGGGGCATTTTGTGCTGCCCCATGCTGTGACTGAAGATGCAACATTGGGAAAATACTCAATCCCCAAAAACGCGACTATAAATTTTATGGTAGCAGAAATGGGTTTGAATCCAAATGTGTGGGAAGATCCAATGACGTTTAATCCCGAGAGGTTTATGGGTAGCAAAGAAGCATTTGATGTAATAGGAAGTAGAGAGATTAAGATGATGCCATTCGGGGCAGGAAGGAGGATTTGTCCAGCATGTAGCTCAGCAATGCTTCCTTTGGAGTATTTCGTTGCTAATTTGGTTTGGAATTTCGAGTGGAAAGCTATGGATGGGGATGATGTTGATTTGTCTGAGAAAGCAGAAGTAACAGTAGTTAAGAATCCACTTAAAGCCAAACTATTTCCAAGGTTCAAACACATAATGTAATTAAAGATTAGTTGTCTTCTTCCTCGTGTGCTTAGTGATTTGGTTTTGCATCTTCAGGTTGCTTCTTTGTGCACTGTGTAATATTTTCTTTTCCAAGCCAAGTGCAAGGCTTTGTTTATTTTGAATTTTTTATCCTTTAAACTGATTATTCAAAAAATTATATTAAAATATTTTTTTTTGTATGAATATATGAATTTGATTTTTTTTTCACTGAAATCATGTCATGTTTTTTGACCCACTATTACCTTGGCTAGCTACTGCTAAATGTTACATAGTAAGCAAAATTCAATTTCACATTACAACAACAATTGAATGATGTTCTGATCCATTCAGCATTCTCACATGCATAATTAACAAGTCACCCAAAAAGAATTTGTAGAAGGTGACTCAGCTTCTACTTCACAATTAGTACTAATTACTGACCCAAATTTCAGCTTCATTTACAATTAAAACATCAAAAAAGATTTAAGCTTGTATAACACAAAAAGTTCTGTGTCATTCCTCACTACTTTTCTCAAAATCCTAAGTTATTTGAATAAATGTAAGACCAAACCTCAACTACACAGTTTGACCCTAAAGTTTGCAAGGCAACTAGCACAACAGTCCTGTAAAAGTAAGAATTTACATTTGAAGAGAAGAAAATAGTCAGTGACAAGAATAAAAAATTACAAAGCTATTTTATTGCCAAAAGCTAACTTTGATCTACAAGCCTTGTAACCAAAAATTTCAAATAATTTGGTATTAAAATAGTTGCATCAGGTTAGAAGAAATTAAAACAGAAAAGTAGGAAATTGGAACTAATAAATACAAATAAACAGATCAAACAATTTTGACTATACAGAGACTCTAAAACAAGCTTTTACTATCGACGACCACATATGCCTTAATGCATTGATAAAAAAATTTACAATTTCACATTATGTGATGCATCTATATATATAAACATATAAAGCCATAAAACTTAAAGACACTTGGAAAGGATCCTAAAACATTTCTCTGCAGCATTAAACATTTGACCAACTTTTAGCATAGTGCTCATATGAATACACAGAGAAGACCCCATGTTTACAGCATTATACTCCACATAACTTATATGAAAGCCTATTTAGAACAATCCAGTAATGGACTTGCAGCAGATATTCCAGGAAAAAAGACAACTTACCCAATGTGTTACGACTTAGGTAGCCTCCTCTCACCACAAATCCAAATGTCAAATTGCGTATCGCCAACGGATTTCCTTTTATCCCCAACCTCGTATCCAATTATTCGTACATCGGACTAACAAAAATCTGCAGTAACCAACAGTCAATTAGCACCAAAAGGAGTCGGATAGAGAAGGCCGTTGCGCCCCCCCCAAGCCGCCGTCCGGTGGCAACAATTTCAAATCTCTGGCCCCCCCACCCAAAAAACCAGAGGAATCAGATCTCAAAAAATGGCAATTAGAAATGGGAGAAAGGTGTGTAGGGAGTGAAATTGAAAATGAGAGTTAGAAGGAAGAACATACCATCTTCTCCAAGAATAGCAGTAGCTGAAATAGCGAAGAAAGGGCTTTCGGGATTTTTATTTTATTTTATTTTTTTTACATCCCAGGCAAAACGACGTCGTTTTTCCTTGGATTTTTTTTTTAATTACCCGGGCAAAACGACGTCGTTTTGCCTGGGCAGGAAAAAAAAAATCAGATGTTGAGATTCCTGCGAGAACTTCTTCATTCACTCACTGCACTAAATTCTCACTACCACACAACACACAGCCCCTTCCTGCCTCCTCCGCCCGGCCACTCTCCGCCGCCCCCTCAGCCGCTCTCCCTCCGTTCGCCGCTCTCCGCAGCTCCGTGTAAAGGGAGGAATACTTTGTAATAGTAGCATGAATAGTGAAAGTGTGATAGGTGAGACATCTTGATGGTTGTTCCTCCCAACCCTAAAGTTGGTATAAGGACTACTATAGGGGGGTGTGGCAGGTCTCAACGAGTGTCAGTTGCACGGTGTTGCTTGTGAGACCAGTGTCAGCCGCACGTGGGTGCTTGTGAATGCCCCATCCGTAGTAGGACCCCCTACTACTACGGTGTGGACTTGTTTGATGTACTTGTTATTCATATATGAATGAAAGCCTTGCGCATTACTTTTTATATGTGTCTCGTGTATGCTTGTGTATGTCTGAATGGATGCTTATCGTTGATTATGCCCTTCTATTATGCCGATATTTCTCGTATAGAACGCGAAATTGCCTTTGAGCCTATTATAAACGAATGTTATAACTTGATCTAACCTCATGCTTGTTCCTAATGCAGGATTAGCATATAAAGTGTGTTGGCTGGCTTACTTCTAGACGTAGACGTAAGCGCCCACGGTGTCCGAGGAGTGACCCCGTGACACTCCGCTCGTCCGCCGGCCCTTCAATTAGGTAATTTTTAGTTTTTAATTCCTAAATTTTTTATATTTTAACCTAAAATAAATTTGAGATTTCACAATAAAATTGGATTGATTGGGATTGATTGTTATGATATTCTAGGGCAATTTTATTTTGCATCGGAATTTTCCGTTGGAAATTATAAAACTCAAAATTGAATTTCGTACGATATTGCTATGCCTTGGATTTTAGGATTTGAAACAGTTTTACAATTAAATATAGTTTGGTCCTTTGGTGTTGTTCTGCTCATTAACATATGTCCCTTGTGATGAATGCTTTTGTTGCACCTTAGTTCTAACAGTACTGCTCAAACTTACATTTTTACAATTAGAAAGCAGAAAACAAGAAAAGGAGCTGTGTAATTATTAAAAAAATTAATGTTTAAATTTGGGTTAATCAGCCTTAATTAAACCGGAGATAAATACCAATATTCTGTCGCCCTAAGTCCAACCTTCCATTGGACTTGTCGCTGCTATAAATCCATAGATAGATTTAGATTCCAAACATATCCCTGTGCTAAATAGAATCATTAATCATCATCAGGCACTTTAAATTAATTATAAATTATAATCACACTTTCTAGACTTGATCAACGTTAAATTATCTGCCAAAAAAATTGATTTGGTGTTGTTCTGCTCTGAATGCTTCTGTTGCAAATAAATTGGATGTAGGGTCAATAAAATCATGCTTTTTTTAAAAATATTTTATATACTAGGCTTTAATTTGAACTTCAATTATTATAAATTTTATATTATAATAATAATAATAATAATAATAATAATAATAATAATAATAATAATAATCTTCTCTTTGTGGTTAGATTGGATTGTCATAGGATCTTTGTGGGGTTCACATGTTTGGTGAATTGAATGTGATGTGAAGTGATCTAAACTACTTAATGGGACTATGACTATAGTTTGAGGCTAATAAAGTATTGGGATTCGTTATTGGAAAAATAACGTGGCGCAGCGGAAAATACACCGTTTAAAATTTTCTAGAATCCACTTATCGTGTCCAATTACCATTGATTAGAATAAAACCAAATTGAATCAAGAGGGATTAACTTGTTGGAGATTGTGCCCTAAGGCCAATATTGGATTATGTAATTTGACTTCTAAGATTAATCTAGTGTAGATTAATATTATCATTTATGTTTGTATGTTAGCATTTATGATAAGTATCCATGAATAAATCGTGTTATTCTAAATATCCCTAGTCGATTGTTATTATGGGAATAATAACAAACTAAGACTAGTGTGAGTGATAATGGATATTCATAAGATGAATATAGTGTATACAGATACAGATTATACTCACGGGTAATATGTTAGAGAACATGTTACTGGAGACCCACTATGAGATCAAGTTCATGGTCATGTGTCACAACTGATCTTGATTATAGTAGTGTCATTAGCTGATTCCTTTGACCTGAGGTCACCATGGATTCCGGGATGAATTCATGTTGTGCTTTGACGCAGTCAAACGCTGCTTGTAACAGAGTAGTTATAAAGGCTGTGGTTGGGTACAATATGACTCATGCTTAGGGATGTGAGTGACAGATATGGGATTTTGTCCCTCTCTATCAAGAGAGCGATATCACTGGGCCCCTCGATAAGTAAGACTGTTAAATGCATGGCCGTGCTCAAATAATTGATAAGAGTATCAATTGATTTGTCTGAACAGTTTACTTTGAGATCGAGAAAGCATATGATTAATTATGTAAGATTGACAAGTGTACCATGTCTTATAATTAATCTTGATATCAAAGAGACAAAAGGGAATATGACATTCTATAAATAGGTATTGGATCATTCCAATCATATTAATTGGGTAGTCGTAATGGCTTGCTAGAGTCCGCTTGTGACCTATAAGGACATTATGGTAATTTCCTTATTGCCAATTAATATGATCCTATGGGGTCACACACAAGAGCAAAATGAAGTTCATCTTAACGGGTATAAATTATTATGAGATAATAATTTATGAATGAGGAAGAGAATAAATATATATATAGTGATATATATTTATGCATGTGTATGTGAATATTAATATGGTTAATATTGCATAAGGTATGCCACATATTATAATTAAATTATATAGAGATATAATTAATTATAATATTGTATATACGTATGTGTATTATGGAGAATTGATTTGACTTAATATTAATTGAGAATTAATATTAAGATGTGTGGGTTAATTTATAATTATAACTAATAAGTGTATTAGGGTATAATTATAATTAACTTATTAGGTTATATATATAAGGAAATAATATAACCTAAGAAGAATAGATAACAAAACCACAATAAGGTGATTTCGGCAGCCACACCAAAAGGTGAATAGTGGCAGCCGAAATTCTCAAAAACTCCAAGGAAAAATTTGATTTTTCGCTTTCTCTGTCTCGTTCGAAGAATCGTTCTTCAATCCCGGCGCTAGCACGCGGTGAATGAATTGCTCCGTGTGGATCAACCGTAGAGGGAAGCTATCTTGGTTCCTTTGATTCAATCTTCAAAGAATTAAGGTAATTCTTTAACCCTCCTTCCGATTCAATGCAATGTACATGGGTCCTTGGTGGGGATTAATCCTTTTATTTCCGCTGCGTATTGTTTTTGTGCGATTAAATCCCCAACAGTGGTATCAGAGCCACTTGTATTTTGATTGAATTGGATTTATGTTTTGATTGGATCAAAATTGCATGTTAGGGTTTGTATAATTTTGATTGGATCAAAATTGTTGTTAGGAGTTTGTATGTTTTATTTAGGGTTCTATGTTATTATGAATAACAATTAAAATTTGATTTTATACATTAATCATTGTGAATAATTTGTTTTAATGATTTGGAATGTTTAAGGGGTTGTTATCATGAATTTGATTCATGGGATTTTAATTGAAATTGTTTCAATTAGTTAAATGAAATTAATAAAAAAAAAAAAAAAAAAAAAAAGGAAAACAAATTGGTTGTTTTCGTTATTCTGGGCATAATGCCCAGAATAATAATGGATGCAATTGCAATTGCAATTGCGCCCAACAGCAATTGCAATTGCAATTGCATATTGCCATGCTGCGTAAGCAGCATGGGCTGCGCAGCATGGGCTGCGCAGCTATGTGTTGCGCAGCCCGTCGGGCTGCGCGCAGTATTGGATACTGCAGTGCGAGGCCCGACGAGCATGCTGTCCGACAGTTTTACCCCTTTTTCGTTTTAAGTGTGGAAAATTGTTTCTGCATATTTACGAATTTTTCCAAATTAATTAATTCTAAATACAATGTGATTGTATTTTACCACTTTGAACCCTAAATATTTTTAGATATAAAATTATTGTTGATAATTTTATGCATGGTGTTATGGTATGGTTTTGGACCCCGTGGATGCTTTATTTTATTTATTATGGTTTTATATAAATACGACCTGCGAGTCGTTTGTATTTATGTAAATTTTAATTTTAATTTTACTAGATAAATTGTATAGGATGCAATTTATGATATGTAAAATTTATTTTACTAGAAAAATTGTATAGGTTGCAATTTTTTGTAAAATATAAATCCATGAGATGGTGCTTAGAAGCAAAGACGTGGAGGCGGATCCAAGAGGCGGTGCAATGACCATGTGATGGATGCTACCACCTAGGATATGACCTTGTTGATTTTCATATTGGCCTATGAAAATCAATGTAGATTTAAACCATACCATAACACGGTTCGAGTCATATGCATGCTTTATTTTATTTAGATGCCATGAGATGCCATGCTAGATATTCTATATGCATGCTAGACAATTGTATGCCATAAGATGCCATGCTAATTAATATTAACAAAAATATGATTAATATTAATTCCATGAAATTGTATATGATACAATTAACTCACAGGATTTAATAAACCCTAAATAAACTTATGAAGTTTATATTTGCCACCCAATTACGTATAACACTAGTCAAGTACTATGTTCGCATCATGGTAGCCACGCCAAAGCGGGTACGCATGTTGTGACCTTAGCGAAGCGATAATATGAGAAATGGTGATTCTCATTGTGTTGTAATTGGTTTAACAAAGGGTTAATCAAAACGGTGTTTGAGCCCGAGGCAAAGATGAGATGAGTAACATACAATTAAATATGATATATGATATCATGCATCTCATAAATTAGAAGAGTTGCATAATGATGCAATTGGCAAAGAAGTGCACATCCAAAATATGTTTAAATGGTTTAAAGCATGATTTTGAGTCTTTGCCTACCGAAATTATATTTAATCATAGGGACATGCCAAAGCAGTGCTATGGTTAAGTATGGATTTTGGATCTTCACCCACTTAAATATTTTAAAGGGTTTTATAATTTAAGTGGGAGCATTTAACTAAAATCTTTACACGCTTTATTATAGTTATAATTGCTATTACCTTGATCTCGATTGTTATTGAACATTGAGAATTGTTCTCAAATCAAAAGGAATCATATGTTCTCAATAATCCTTTTGCCCAATGAACCACTAGCAATTGTAATACGAGTATAAAAGATGCTTACTTGAAGCATCGAAGGGACTCTGTTAAATTTTGTTATCTTACACTTGCCACCAATTCTTCCGTACGTGGAAGTTTTACTTGAGATATATGATACATCACAAATGGAAATGTTCCATCAGTTAGTGAGCAAGAAAAGATAAGTATTTGAGGCAACATTTTCTCATTGGCCTCCAAAAGGGCATTAAGATGTGATCTTGAATTCATTAATTGATAGTCATTGGTGATGAACTATCATTTGAATGACATGGAGAAAATTGTGAATTAGTTGCATAGGATGCAAAAGAATGTTAAGTTATCCATAAAGGATAAGCCCGCCTCGAATTGTGTGCTTAAGGTTCAAAAGGAAAAGGATAAAAGGAAGGTCGAAAAGCATAAAGACCGAAAGGTTCGGGTGAAACATGTTTTAAAGACCAAAGCTGTTGGCATAGAGAGATCTCCAAAAGAAGGATGTTGCCATTTCTAGAATGAATCGTTCATTAGAATGAAAATAGCAAACTTTGTTTGGAGAACTATGAGACGATGAAAGGCAGTAAGACTGCTACCTTAAGTATTTATTAATTATTCTACTTCTGTTTCTATATCAAAGGTATTAGATACCGTGGTGGATTTCATATTAGTAGAATATGAAGAATCTCAACTTAAGTAGAAACCTTATGAAGGTGAAAGGTAGAATGCGAATAGACAAGAGAAGCAAAGGTTGCTACTCGAAGGTTCTGAACTTTTACATGAAAGTTGTGAACTTCAAGTTAAAAGTTACGAACCTCTTTTCATAAAAGTTATGAACTTTTACATGAAAGTTATGAACTTCTAGGTAAAAGTTGTGAACTTTTACATAAAAGTTATGAACTTTGGTTAAAGGTTATGAACTTTTACATGTAAGTTATGAACTCTTGTTGCCTATTGGGCTCGTTGTTTTGAGTGAACAAATGTTGTTTATTTTATAATTGTGAATTATAAACTTAATAAAGACATGATTATGAAATACAGATTTACATAATTGTCTTTATATGTGGAGCCCATCCGTAACATAAATACTGTAAGGATCGAATCAAACGGTTTGATTCAACCTATTTTGGCAGTGTCGTCTTGGAGACATAAGCAAAGTCGCATTTTGAAACTCCATAAGAATGGACTTTTGGATTCATGAGATTATGAATCATCTTGAATCATGCGAATGTTGTTTATTATAAAAGATGACAAAAGTGGTTCTTTGCTAAAAGTAGTTAAAGAATAATCGATTTATTAAGCATTATACATGTGGATGTATATGAATTATAAATCAACTGCTAAAGAAGGTTTTAATACTTCATTACCTTTATGGAACTTTTCACTAGATAAGAGTATCAAATGAAACACGAGTTTGGAACTTTTGAAGTGTTCAAAAGCTTGTAAAAGGAGTATAAAGTATCTTGACATGATAGTAAAGTCACTTAGATGTGATCCAAGTGGTGAACATTTGAGTCAAGATTTTGACAATCATCTTAGAGATTGTGGGACTGTCTCACAATTAACTCCTCCAATTACGCCACAAAGGAAGTTGTGTCGAAAAGGGAGTAGTCGAACTCTATACAGATATAGTTCAATCTATGATGAAGTCAAGTTGATCATCGTTTTCTCGAGAATATGCCATTAAAGCAGCTGTGTATATTGTTCCGTCTAAAACAATTCATGAATCAACATATGAGATATGGTTGGGTAAGAGACCCAAGTTGTTTCATTGAATAAGTTTAGGGCTGTAAAGCTTATTTCGAATAAGTTGGCACCTAAATTTAAATGTCGTATTGTGGATTACTCAAAAGGAAAGTAGGAGTTGTTACTCCTGTGTTTCTTTGGGATACAGAGTAGTTGTAGCTAGAAATGGTTTCCCCTTGAAGAGGGAGTTAATTTCTAGTAGAGTTAGTGGGAGTAAGGTACACCTACAAAACTCGTAATTCACAAAAGTGACATTTAACGTTGAAGAGGAACGTGGAAATGGTTTCATGATCATTGTTGAAATTACACAAGTCCAATGAAAGTCTAGTGGAATACGACATGATTAGGAGAGATATGGATTTCTCAAAATCATGATGTAATTTTACTAGATGAAGTAAGTCTTCGTTTATGAAGAAGCAATGTTAGATTTTGAATCTAATATGTGACTTGATGCTACAAAGGTTGAAGATAAGTCCATGTCTGACAATCAAAGTATAGACTTTGATAAGTCTTCTAGAAGATGCATATGCAATGGTTGCAAGTGAGTTTTCAAATTGAAAACCGATATGGACGGTGATCTTCAAACTTATAAAGCACGACTATTGACTATAAGGATACGAACAAATTCATAGTAGGACTATGATGAAATCCTCTTTAGTCATTAATCATGATCAAGTCATATTGAGTTCTTGTTGCCATATCCCCATAATATGATTATAAAATATGGCAAATGGATATCAAAATCTATTTTACGTGAAAACATGATTGAGGATGTGTACGTAACACAACCCAAAGTTTTGAGCATCCAAAGAATTCAAATAGCGTATGCAAGTTTTTCAAAGATTCTCATAAGGATCGAAACATGCATCAAATAGTTGGAATCATAGTTTTGATAAAGAAATCAAATGGTTTGATTTTATCAAAAGGATGATGAATCTTATGTTTCAAAAGGATCAGTGGGAGCATATCGGTATTCCTAATGCTATATGTGGATGACATATGGCTTGTTGGAAATAACATTCTTACCTTGCAAGAAGTAAAATCTTGGCTAAGAAAGTAATTTCAGTTAATGTTATAAGCATGACTGCCTGTATTCTTGAAATTGGAATCTATACAGATAGATCTAAAAGAATGTTTTGGCTTAAGTCAAAGCATTGAAAGTGTTCAATGTAAAAGACTTAATAGAAGCTTGCTTATGTTAACTGTGTAAATAGTTGCACATATACAACTGATTGCAATTAGTTGCAATATATCAGTCGAGATCTAGTATTCTCTTAAAAAGAGATGTTATGATTTTGAAAGGTTCAAAATAAAACAATATAGCTAAATATCTATAATAGTAGTCAAAGTATATTGTTACATATGATGTAAAAGAAATTTTGGATGAAGAAGTTCATCAAAATTTTTGTGTTTTGTTCTAAGCATTGCTTATCCTGTGAGACTATTGTAGGGACAATAGTTCAATGCGTAAGAACCCTGTATGACACAAGCATATACTTAGGCGTCTTTCACTAATTTAGAGAGGCTGTCTCTAAAGAAAGAGTGAAAATGTGTAAAGTAGCAACGGAAGCGAAAATTAATAATTCACTGACAAAGACTCCCGCACGAATGAATACATGAAAGTCATGTAGGTCAATGGGTATAAGATACACGTATGATTGGCCATAGTGCAAGTGGGAGATTGTTGGAGATTGTGCCCTAAGGCCAATATTGGATTATGTAATTTGACTTCTAAGATTAATCTAGTGTAGATTAATATTATCATTTATGTTTGTATGTTAGCATTTATGATAAGTATCCATGAATAAATCGTGTTATTCTAAATATCCCTAGTCGATTGTTATTATGGGAATAATAACAAACTAAGACTAGTGTGAGTGATAATGGATATTCATAAGATGAATATAGTGTATACAGATACAGATTATACTCACGGGTAATATGTTAGAGAACATGTTACTGGAGACCCACTATGAGATCAAGTTCATGGTCATGTGTCACAACTGATCTTGATTATAGTAGTGTCATTAGCTGATTCCTTTGACCTGAGGTCACCATGGATTCCGGGATGAATTCATGTTGTGCTTTGACGCAGTCAAACGCTGCTTGTAACAGAGTAGTTATAAAGGCTGTGGTTGGGTACAATATGACTCATGCTTAGGGATGTGAGTGACAGATATGGGATTTTGTCCCTCTCTATCAAGAGAGCGATATCACTGGGCCCCTCGATAAGTAAGACTGTTAAATGCATGGCCGTGCTCAAATAATTGATAAGAGTATCAATTGATTTGTCTGAACAGTTTACTTTGAGATCGAGAAAGCATATGATTAATTATGTAAGATTGACAAGTGTACCATGTCTTATAATTAATCTTGATATCAAAGAGACAAAAGGGAATATGACATTCTATAAATAGGTATTGGATCATTCCAATCATATTAATTGGGTAGTCGTAATGGCTTGCTAGAGTCCGCTTGTGACCTATAAGGACATTATGGTAATTTCCTTATTGCCAATTAATATGATCCTATGGGGTCACACACAAGAGCAAAATGAAGTTCATCTTAACGGGTATAAATTATTATGAGATAATAATTTATGAATGAGGAAGAGAATAAATATATATATAGTGATATATATTTATGCATGTGTATGTGAATATTAATATGGTTAATATTGCATAAGGTATGCCACATATTATAATTAAATTATATAGAGATATAATTAATTATAATATTGTATATACGTATGTGTATTATGGAGAATTGATTTGACTTAATATTAATTGAGAATTAATATTAAGATGTGTGGGTTAATTTATAATTATAACTAATAAGTGTATTAGGGTATAATTATAATTAACTTATTAGGTTATATATATAAGGAAATAATATAACCTAAGAAGAATAGATAACAAAACCACAATAAGGTGATTTCGGCAGCCACACCAAAAGGTGAATAGTGGCAGCCGAAATTCTCAAAAACTCCAAGGAAAAATTTGATTTTTCGCTTTCTCTGTCTCGTTCGAAGAATCGTTCTTCAATCCCGGCGCTAGCACGCGGTGAATGAATTGCTCCGTGTGGATCAACCGTAGAGGGAAGCTATCTTGGTTCCTTTGATTCAATCTTCAAAGAATTAAGGTAATTCTTTAACCCTCCTTCCGATTCAATGCAATGTACATGGGTCCTTGGTGGGGATTAATCCTTTTATTTCCGCTGCGTATTGTTTTTGTGCGATTAACTCACCGGATTCGTCTCTTCTAGAGACTGCTGCAGAATCATTTTCTTGAAACTGCGATCTCCAAAGTCCGGTGCACGACCAACTATTGAGCGGGAACCGGTGCTAGCCGAAGACGCAAAGGAATGGTGGATTTGCTGGGATTTTCGGCTGATTTGGGGCTGCTCTTGGTGGCTAAAATTTCCAGCAATTAATTAGGATTGATTTAGGGTTTTATTGCTTAAGTGTGCCCTTATAGAGACACCTTGACTAATTGGCTTTTAATTAGGTTAATTAAACCCAAGCCCACTAGGATTATAATTACATAAATAACTTTAATTAAAAAGTATATACTATGTAATTTAATTCCATTTGGCTAAATTTAATTACCCCTAAATAAAATTAAATCACACTTAAGTAAATACAACACATGTATTTAATTTTCCTACTTAGGAAAATTATTTAATTAATTGTTTACTTTATGTAATTCAATTAATTAAATTAATTAATTAATTACATTATGTAAACTTATTAATTAAATTAAATTCAACCCAATGTTAATTAATTACCTTGACACCGAATGTCAAATAATTAATTAACGCATTCCTTCTAATGTACATTACATGTACAATTTCTATAAGTTCCGGCTCAGTTGATCTATGTGCACGATCCTATGGGTCTGTCTTTATGTTGGCAGTAGGCCCAAGGCCCATAGACTGTTAGTGGGTTTTAGCAAACCATTACAGCCCCCAATTAAGACAGAGATGCAGCAGTCTTTAGAAGACACTCACCCGGTAGTAATCTCATAGTGTCCTTTGCCTAACAATATCGATATGAATAAACAAGAGGCATGGTGTCCGTCATCCTCTTCTGATGTTTATTATATTTCTTGATCTTGAGTTGACTGATTAATTAAATAAGCAACCAACTTATTTGGGTATGGCCATACACTTATCAGTCCCACTCATCAAGTGGCCAATGATATCATCTCGGTGTTACCCGAGTGGCAATTCCATCACTTCATCATCAATATCAACATGTTCACCGGTCCACCCAATCATAACCGCATTTAGCATCCTTTTACAGACCTGTTAGGCGTATGTCAAAGTGAACCAGATTCCATATTGATATTATAATGAAATCTGGTCTGAGGACAAAAGAGACCTACTCAAGAAAGACCTATGACACGACAACCATGTGGCTTTCTTGTGCGGATTGATCCAGTCCCATGTCAACGACATGTACCTATATTCATGACTGACTATACAAGTACTATGGCTAGTTAAGAACTACCATACAGTCATCGAATATACAAGTCTGTGGTTCTATTCGTTCCCACGATTAGAACAGACCTGGGATTGGTTTTATGATTATCAATCAATGTATACTCTACTCATATTACAGCACAAGATATAAATGAAATAGATTAATTACGTTTATTAATGTGACACAAATAATGTATTCATACATGGCTCTTAATGTATAATACAAAATACAAGAATCCAATGCCCTAAGAACTAGGGCACACCAACATAAAGAGAAAAGGGAAAAGCTCAATAATCTAGTGACTTGATGCTATGTTTGCAATGATCATACATTGACAATACATCCGGACTTGATGCTATGTTTGTTTCTTTTTCTATGAAAGAAAGAAAGTGTAGAATGCTAAAAAAATTGTGATCATTAAATTTTCTAGATATATAAATGTTTATCTTGTAAACTAAAATTACTTATTAGTATCTAAAGCTTGCAAATAATATTGATGCTAAATATTAAAAAGCTTTTCATCACATGAAATGGTATGCTAACTTTAGATTTTTGCTTTCTTTTTATTAGATAATCACAATGGACAAAAGTTGGATGAATGAGTCTAGATCAAGTGATGCATATATGAATGGTGTGCCTAATTTTATTAAATTTGCAGTTGATAAATCATCTGTGAATGGAAAAATTTATTGCCCATGTAAGAAATGTTTTAATCGATATTCACATGATGCACAAACTGTTCATGGGCACCTGTTATGGAATGGTATACTAGAAGGGTATGAAAATTGGGTGTTCCATGGAGAATCAATATTATCATCATGACATGAACATCTAATTCTGTGAATGCTACAAGTAGTAGTGGGCAAGCGAATCTTGATGGCCAGTATGACTTGCGCAATCTTCTTCAAACTGCATTTGGGATTATATCTGATAATGATCATTCAAATGCAACTAATGATGTTCCAACTATGGGCTCACCCATCGAAGAGCATCCTCCAGCTGATCCGAGTGATGATAGAGTACGATTTCAACAGCTAATGCAAGATTGTGATCAAGAACTATATCCGGGGATGTATGAAATTCTCAAGATTATCATTTATATTGAGATTATACCATATTAAGTGTTTGAGTGGTTGGTCTGGCAAGTCTTTTAGCATGTTATTAGAATTATTGGTAAAGGCATTTCTGAGAAACAATCATTTGCCATCATCTTATTACGAAGAAAAGAAAATGATCAAAGAATTAGGTTTGGGATACGAAAAAATTGAAGCTTATCCGAATGATTGTACATTATATTGGGGAGAGAAGAAGAACAAGGAACAATGCAGTGTGTGTTTGACATCAAGATGGATTGTTACCGATGATAATGATGCTGATCCAATGGAAGAGGAGAACGATAAACCACAGAAGAAAAAACCAGCTAAAGTCTTGTGGTATTTTCCTCTAATACCAAGGCTAAAAAGGCTTTATATGTGTTCAACAACTGCTTCTTCCATGAGGTGGCATGCCGAAGGTAGAAATAAAGATGGTAAGTTGAGGCACCCAGCAGATGCATTAGCTTGGAAGGAGTTCGATAAACGGTATCCAGAATTCGCATCAGATCCTCGTAGTGTGCGGCTTGGCTTAGCCAGTGATGGGTTCAATCCTTTTAGAACTATGAGTACTACATACAGTACTTGGCTAGTTGTTTTGGTTCCTTATAACTTGGAACCTTGGGCTTGTATGAAACAATCATCCTTGATATTGTCTATGGTCATCCCACGAGAAAAGGGACCAGGAAATGATATTGATGTTTTCTTACAGCCTTTGATTGATGAATTGAAACAATTATGGGATGGTGTGGATGCATATGATGCTTATACTAAGGATAACTTCAAGTTACGAGCTTCACTTATATGGACAATTAATGATTTTCCTGCTTACGCTAATTTATCGGGTTGGAGCACCAAGGGGCGTGTAGCTTGTCCATCATGTGGGGAATCAACAAATTCACAATGGTTAAGTAATGGAGGAAAATTTTTTTATATGGGTCACCGAAGGTGGTTGAGGCATGATCATCCCTTTAGATACGAAAAGGATCAATTTGATGGCATTGTTGAGTTACAATCAGCTCCACTAGCACCTTCTAGAACCGAAGTACTAAGGCAATTGCGTGGTGTTAATTTTGTTTATGGAAAAAAAACAAAATCCAATAAAAAAAGGAAAAGAGAACAAAATCCAAATGGCCAACAATCTAGTGCTGATAATAAAACAACAGTTTTTGAAGATGCCGATACCTTTTTCAATGAAAATGATGATGAACAAGAGGCTGCAACACATTGTTTATGGAAGAAAAGAAGTATATTTTTTGATCCTTCATATTGGAAGTTTAATCTTCTACGTCATAATTTGGATGTCATGCATATTGAGAAAAATATTTGCGATAATTTGATTGGCACTTTACTGAACATTGATGGCAAAAGCAAAGACAACTATAAAATAAGGCTTGATTTAGTCAACATGGGAATTAGACAAGAACTTCATCCCAGTAAACACAATAATGTAGTTCATTTGCCACAAGCATGTTACACAATGTCTTCAACGGAAAAAGAATTATTCTTGACTGTGTTGAAAAATATGAAGGTTCCTGATGGTTACGCTTCAAATATTTCAAGATGTGTAAACTTGAAAGAGCGTAAACTTATGAATCTCAAAAGTCATGATGGCCATGTTTTAATGCAAGATATTCTCCTATTGCTTTAAGATCATGTTTACCTCGTCAAGTAGTTGCTGTTGCCTCTGAGTTATGCTTATTTTTTAAGGCATTATGTTGCAAAACCCTTGATCTGGATGAGCTTGATCGGTTAGAATTAAGGGTGGCTGAAACCCTTTGTAAACTGGAAAAAACTTTTCTTCCAGGGTTTTTTACTATTATGGTTCACTTAACCATACATTTTGTTGCAGAAGTTAGGCTTGGTGGTCCCGTGCATTATAGATGGATGTTTCCAATTGAGAGGTTAGATATTTGATTTTTGTTTTTAAAATGTTGTCTAATTCCACTTTCCATATTGCTGAAGTTATTTTGTATTTGTGAACTATAATCTTGTAGGGGTTTGGTTCGATTTAAATCAAATGTTCGAAATAAAGCTCATCCAGAAGGTTCGATTGCAAAAGGTTATATTGCAGATGAATGTTTGATTTTTTGTTCCCGATATCTTGGAGGAGTTGAAACTACTTTCAATCACCCACAAAGAAATTTTGATAGCGTAGATAGCACTGAAAAGTATATGTTTTCAACTGGAGGACGAATTTTAAGTAAAGTAGATAGTGCAGTTCTTGATGGCATGTCACTAAAGCAAGTCCATCGTTATGTGTTGCTTCACTATGACCAAATTTCTCTATTTAAGAGGTTAGTTATTTATGCTTTATTTAGTTATTATTAGCAATATGCGAGTTAGTAATATATATGTCTTCAAACAGTGAATTTTTGGTTGATCAACGAAGAGCATATCGTCTAAATCGCCCTAACCAACGTGAAGAACAAAAATGGCTTCTAGAAAAATTTTCAGAGTGGCTCTTAAATCAGGTCAGTTAGGTATGGATATTTTAATAATTTTTTTGCTTTGTCAATTCATATTCTGTTAAAAAACTTAAATAATTTATGCATGTGTTTTTTTTTATTATATGTTAGGTAACAAAGATGAAAGGGAATAATGTTCCAGAAGAAACAATATCTATTGCTAAAGGACCAAACGATATCATTAGAAGATTTAGTGGGTTCATAATTAATGGCTTTAGATTTCACACAAAAAAAAGAGATAGATATAGGAATACTCAAAATAGTGGAATAATTGTGGAGGTGGATGGGATTCCTTTTTATGGAGTTCTTAATGACATAATCGAGTTAGATTATTTTAGAAAATTCAAAATTGTGATGTTTAGATGTGATTGGTTTGATGTTAGTTCGAGGGGTGTGAAAAAAGATGAAAATTTTTGCACTTTGGTTAACTTCACTAGGCTAATTCATAGGGGTGAGCAATTGCAAGATGATCCTTTTGTTTTCTCATCTCAAGCAAAACAAGTATTTTATATACAAGATCCGAAGCACAAAGAATGGTTTCAAGTGATTCACACTAAACCAAGAGATTTATATGATATGGGGACTTGCACACATCTCGAGGATGAAGATACGTATCCTCAAATGCATGCCTCACAATGTTGAAGCAGTTGATATCAATGAGCCCATCAATTGGGTTAGGGAGGATATGACTACATAAATTTCTTAGAAATGTTGTAAGCAATTTGATTAATTTCTTTTGAAAGTTCTTTCTCAATTTCTTAAACCTTGAACTTTGTAGATAAAAGTGTTGATGTTTCTGTAATACTATATTTTAGATTATTTTGTTAATTATCACATGTAAACTATTAGGTATGGGATTGATTCTAATTGTTAGAAATGTTTTTATAGGGACAGTGGATAAACTCAAAGTTGCTTTACTTCTGACATAGATTGGTATTTCAAGTGAGTACACCTTTCAAAATTTCACTTTTTTTTCCTTGCTTCTGTTTTGATATCTTCTTCCCTTTCAAAATCGAACTCAGAATCTGTTCCTAACTGATGCAACATGATTTGATGATTAAACCAATACTTGTATGCTCTGTCCCTTGTTAGTGAATTAGATCCAATGGCTTTGCGTCAAGTAGGAAAGAAGCTTGCAATGGAAGATGTGTCCTATTGTCAATGGCCCCTCCCTGACCAGGTTTTAGATTTATGATTATCTTTATTAACTAAAATTAAGTGTTTTCCTGGATACACATGAAAATGGAGTTGTAATATGTTTCCAAAACGTTGAACAACCTAATTGCTTATCTTGCAGTTTGGAGTATTTGGTATATGTGATGGACATGGTGCAGTAGCAGCTGCTGATTCTACAACCAAGTTAGTTTCTTACTCAGTTTGTATTTATTAGATTCCTCTAGATTTAATTTCACATTTTTATTTTTAATAATGGAGTCTACATCTTAAAGCACTTTTGGCTGGTGTTTAAAATGGTCATTTATTAAGTTTTTCATTTCATTTTGACTGGTTTAAGTTATTATAGAAACTATATTCTTGTGTATGATACCCTGCAATTTTCTTTTTTGTTGTTTCCCCTCTCATAAAAGTTGCATGCTTTTCTAATTTCTCAAACATAAGCCTCCATGAATAATTATTTCGAGGTTTTCCTTTCCCTTTGATTTCTCATTGTTCTCATCTATTTTTGAGCAATTGTGATGCTTAGTAAATAAAAATTTCACACGACGCATCTACAATTGATGGGGTTTGTAGAAGATATATAGTGGTTATCTTTGAAGCAAGCCCATAAAATGAAAGATTAGAGTTGAAGGCCCCAAATTGTTTGTTACCTTTTGCTGTGTTTGACATATGTATAGATGCATTCTGTTATCAAAATATCTCTTTTTTTTCCATAGGTTATTTAAGATTGAATGATGTTTATGTGTATAAATGATATTAATATGACTTTCAATTAATGAATTGTTCCCTATGTTTTAAGGAATAGATGGCCAAATAGTTGAAGCTAGTGGGATGCACTTTCTTTTGTAAAACGAAGAGTGTTTAATAATTTGCTAACATTCATTGTCTAAGCATTCAGGCACATGAACTCTTAAAGCAAATCGCATTGAGATGCAAGGTTGGAGGCACTGAGGAGAAGTTTAAACATGTTTCTATAGTAAGAATTGTCGAAACATTATGATTTTAAAATTTCATTGTCAAAAGTCATACACATACAGCAATTGTATTGTTTTCAAGTTATAATAGCTTTCTTATATTTGTGCTTTATGTTCTAGAATTTTATATTTGTTGTTTTATTCATGATAACGAAAGAAAGTAATGCACATTTAACCATTTCCAATTAAAATGTTGCCACAGTAATTGTAGAATTATATTTATGCGTCACAAATTTAGAGATGTTTTTGAAAAAAAAATGTTAATACTTTTGTGACAGTTCATTTAAGTATAGCTAAATGGGGACGTTTTATAAAATTTTATGTTATAAATTCGTGACACTTTTAAATGAAGTGTTGTGCTATTTGAGACGGAATGCATAACTAATGTAGCTGAATAACTACATAATTAAAATTATGTGTCGCCAATTTTACGACGCTTTAAGAAAATGTAGTGAATATATATAAATTCACAAATAAATAATTAAAAAAATATTAAGACGAAAAAAATGGATCCGTCGTCAATTTTGAGATGCATAAATTAAAAGCGTCGCTCAATGATTCTTAGCAGCATAACGTTAATGCGTCGTTAAATAAATCGCGACACGAGTTTTAGCAACGCTAATGGCGACGCTTTTAAAAGCATCGGGAAACATTTAAGGACACAAAAAGCGTCGTTAAACAACGATTTTCAGCTTCGCTATAGACCCCTTTTGTTGTAGTGGGGGCAACACAAAATGCCCCGGGGGATGCCTCCTTAACCCTTCTAAAACTACAGCTTTTAGATAGGGCATAGTTTTTAAGTCGTCTTCTTGTATCTCTTCTGCATTTTCTCCAACAATCCCTTTTATTTCCAAAAATAACTTCTCTTGAATATGTGGGTACTTAACCAAATTTGCCATTATCCATTCCATTGCTGTGGAAGTTGTATCTGTGCTTGCATTAAGAAACTCATTGCAGAGCGTAATCATTTCTTCCTCGCTCAGCTTTCTTTCGTTACCTGGAAGTTACACCTCTAGTATTGTATCCACATATGTTAAGACATGTTCGATGTTCGTCTCGTCTCTCATCCTCATTCTTTCTCTTATTAAAGGAGTCAAATAGTCTTCTTAGTTCTTTCGTAGTTGTAGAAGGAGTGCCCAACGATGAGGAAACAAGATTTTCGACAATCTTGGCCAAAAATTGAGCACACTAAAACTAGCATTATTCAGAAACATAGCACGCTCAAGTCTCATGATTTCTTGATTTTGTTTCTCGTCGAGTTTCTCACAAAACTGATGCGGGCCACAAGTTGTAAAAAGGATCAGCAATTCAATTCGGAAACAGTTACTTGTCATGGAAATAAATTAAATCTATATTTTAAATTGTATCTTTATTTTAATTGCAATTATTTTATAATTAGGATTAGGAATAGATTTTATTGTAAGGATCCCAAATTGATAAGGATTCCTATTTTGTTTGTATTTTAATTTATTTAGTATTTTTTTTTTTAATTAGGAAGTCTAGACTATTTAGAAGTTTTTATTGTTTGGGAGTTTTATTACATTTAGGATAGTTTGGCTATAAATAGGCTTTTATTTCTCAATTGTAAGCAGTTTTTAATTGAATAAATTTCGGATTCAATTCCCTTTACACTGCTTTTGTGAATTTTGCGAAATTCAACTAGTAGAAGACTAAATTCCGGCATCGTGCTTGATCAACGGATCTTAGTATTATCGTTCGAAGTTTCCGCTGCATCAGTTGGTATCAGAGCCGAATTCCAAAACCCTAGCCGTCATCATGCCGCCAAGGAGAGAGCGAAGAGTTGACGAGATCGTAGGTCAGGACGATCTGAATCGATTAGAGCAGAGATTAGAACAACACTTCGATGCCCTAATAGACCAGAAGATAGAGACTATTATGGATCGATTAGCAGACCATATGGATGGGCTGTTCACAGCTCACATGAGGGCGAATCCTCGACAAAGGAGGAACCCTAATTTTGGAGAATTCAGAAATCCTTTTGCTAGATTGGAAGAGTTCTATGATAGAGAGAATGAAGTAATTTTCTCTCAAGATTCAAAGCTTGGAGAAGGCAAATTCTTTGATTTCACTTTACCTCCAAAATATGATGAAGATTATGCTTGTGTTGAAGTAGTAAATTATGATTCTTGTGACAAGATTATGGGTATTGAAGAAAGTTTACAGCCAATTTATGATGCATATGAAGACGAATATGAGAATTCTTATTGGAAAGGTGATATCAATTTTATTGGGTTCAATTATATTTTGAATATGGATCCGTTTAACAAACTTAAAGCTTGGTTTCCTAACGGAAAAACTCGAGGACGAGTTTTTTCTAAGAGGAGGAGTATGATGCGGGCCACAAGTTGTAAAAAAGATCAGCAATTCAACTCGGAAACATTTACTTGTTATGAAAATAAATTAAATATATATTTTAAATTATATCTTTATTTTAATTGCAATTATTTTATAATTAGGATTAGGAATAGATTTTATCGTAAGGATCCTAAATTGATAAGGATTCAATCCGTTGATCGCGCACGATATCGGGTCTTAGTATTATCGTTTGAAGTTTTCGCTGCATCAAAAACACATAACAGCTAACAAACAAAACATAGCGTATTGAAAATGTCCCAACATGGAAACATAATCTTCATATATAGAGGGTGATGATAAGTGGTTGAGGAGGATCTGAAGCACCCATTATCGAGTAGGGGTGAGCAAAACCGAACCAATGTCCAAAAACCGAAAATCCGAACCGAACCGAACCAAACCGATCCATTTTATAGTTTGGTTTGGTTTGGTTTTAAGTTATGAAGAAGTTTGGATTTCGGTTCGATTCGGATCGGATCGGTTCAAAACCGAAAAACCGAATATTTGGTAAAATAATAAAATTAATTATAAAATTAATATATACTAATTGTAGAGAATTTTAGACATTATATTATTTATAGTTTTATATTATGATTTTTTTATGCTAATTTATAGTTGTTAAAACTTGAGAGTTGAAAAAAAAAAGAGAGAATTTTAGTTTTTTATTGCGATGTAATAGTATTATTTAGTATTACTATTTTTTTAAGTTTATTTTTTTGTATTTCTTTTTTTTTTAAACAAACTACTTATATAAAATTTTTATTTTGATTTTTTTAAAAAAAAGTTGATGTTTTTGGTTCGAGTTAGTCCGAACCGAACCGAACTGAACCAAAATTTAGTTTGGATCGGATTGGTTCATAAAATACAGTATTTTTTTGATTGGTTTTTTCAGTTCCGTTCGGTTTTTAAACCGAACCGGTCCATGCTCACCCCTATTTTCGAGTATGAGAGTACAACTTCACTTGGGAAAATTAATGGAAGATTCCCACCAATTTACTAGTGAACTAATGAAATGAATGATAAACTCTCTATTAGTAACACGTTAAGAATAAATTAATGGAAGATTCCCACCAATTTACTAATGTTACAGAATAAATATATTTGCAATAAAAAAATAAAAATAAAAATAAAAACTTATTTAGTAATAATATCCAAAAGTTGTTGCAACATGTAAACTAATGACAACAAAATTTGATTTAATTTTCTTGTTCAATACATACTGATACAACTTTTTAGCAGTAATATGCAACTCTTTTTTTTTTTTTTTTTGTTACTATCTAAACTTATAGCAACAACTTTTACACCTTCAGCCGCTAAATTTTTTACTCCTAAATTTTGTATTTTTTTTAAGGGTTGCCGCAAAATTTTTTACTCCCGAATTTTGTATTTTTTTTAAGGGTTATTATATAGTTTATTGAAAGAAATTAATTATATCCATTGGATGAATTTATTGAAAGATGATGAAGTTTAAAATTATTAATAGGACTGGGAGAAAGGAAGATTATTCTCTTTTCAAGAACAGATTCATCATAAGCTTAGTTTTCCACTCTTCTTTGATCTGTAGTTAATGCTAATCAAATTATGATTTATGATCTAAATTGCAGAATTAATTATAGTTTATGTTTTTGTTATATATTTTCAGATTGCTTGGGAAAATTTGAAAACCGAGTGTGTTTTAAAAGGGAAACTCTCACTTTATAATCCACATATAGACATTGGGTAAACTAAATCGAAGTTCACAGAAGTTTAAAGTTGATGGATTCAAGGTCATCAAACTTTAATTTTTGTCAATAAAGTTACTTCACTTTTATTCTGGTGTTAATAAAGCCACTCTATACCTAATTTGTCAAAATCTATCAACAAAATGATGATGTGATAAGTTAATACCAGTTCTTAAATGCCAGTGCAATACCATGTTAGTTAGAACCAATTTTGAATTTCAAATTTTTTCAATTTTTTTCTAATAATGTTGCACAAGTGGGTACCACATTTGTGACATGTCTCAGTATTTCTGTTGGTAAGAGTTTATGTGACATTATGATAGTAGGTTTGACTTGGCGCTGACTTGTTTCGTCGTTATTTTGACATTTAATTTTGACGAATGAGGACTAGAGTGACTTTATTGATACTAAAGCGAAAGTTAATTAAATTTACTGACACAAATTAAAATTTAATGACTATGGACTTATAAACTCCAAACTTCAATTACTGTCGACGCAATTTACCTGAAATTAAGAGTATATCATGTTAGTATGCTGAACTGGGCCGCTTGTTATTGGGCCTGAATGGTCCAGCTTCTAAAATGACACGTCCAGATCCAGCCCATATAAATTATATTTTTATTCAAACATTATATATATATATATATATATATATATATATATATATATATATATATATATTATTAATGTTTAATTTGCCATGTAATTATATTTATCTTTATTTTTTATTCAGTAAATATGGTAACGGTCCCGGTCAGACATAGAAGCATAACCCATGAAATTTCAAGTTTAAACATATTCAAGCGAAGTCGTGATGGACAATATACAAAAATTATGTTTTTTTTTATTTATAGGTAAAAGAATGTGTTATTTTTCATTGCAAAAGAGGTTATGTTCTTTATATTGTTAAAGAAAAAAAATAAATTCAATCCACGTTTTAATTTTTGCTAACCTGCGATGCTGATTTCGTGATTTCCCTAACGTGGCATGTTGACTTTTACTAATTGCGTCATGTTGATTTCATATCAATAAAGTCATTAAACTTTCATCCCGGTATTAATAAAGTCTCTCTCGCCTTGATCCATTGAAATCCGACGCTTAAATGATAACATGACAAGTCAATAACAAGTCTAAACTGCCAATGCAATATTACGTCAGCCCCAACCAATTTTGAATTCCGAATTTTTTTTTTATTCAACGTCGGTGATTCGTATCAATTTTTTTTATTGACTGAAGTTGATGTGAAATAGTGCAGGTAGGTCAAACTTGGTGTTAAGTTCACACGTCATCATTTGAATATCAAATTTCGACAGATTAAGGCAAAAGGACAATTTTGGACACCGGAACAAAAATTAATTGATTTTATTGATATAAGTTTAATTCTAGTGACTTTGACGCATAAATTCTAAACTTCAATGAACATGGATGCATGTTAGCCGTTCAAATTCATATTCAAACAAAAAAAAAAATTAAAATATTCTTTTGTGATATAGATTAAAAACAAAGATTAACATTTTCCCAAAAACAAATCCTTACTCTTGACTTCAAAAAGAAAATATTAACAATGCACATAGTACGTAGAAACTTAAAGATGCAAAACCAAATCACTAAGGACAAGGGAATTGAACAAGATCATAACAAATCTTTAATTACATTATGTGTTTGAACCGTGGAGATAGTTTGGCTTTAAGTGGATTCTTCATAACTATTGTTACTTGTGCCTTCTCAGACAAATCAACATCATCTCCCTCCGTAGCTTTCCAATCGAAATTCCATACCAAATTAGCAACGAAATACTCCAAATGAAGCATTGCTAAGTTATATGCAGGACAAATCCTCCTTCCTGCTCCGAATGGCATCATCTTGATCTCTCTACTTCCTGTTAGATCAAATGCTTCTTCGCTACCCATAAATCTCTCAGGCTTAAATGCCATCGGATCTTCCCACACTTGTGGATTCAACCCCATTTCAGAAGCCATAAGTTATTAATGTTTAATTTGCCATGTAATCATTTGCATATATATATATATATATATATATATGGGTAAATTACAAAAAAAAAAACCCTCGTGGTTTCACTTTTTTTTTTTTGTAAATAAAGGACTATGGTTTTTTTTGTTAAAAAAGGAAGATTGTGTTTTAATATGTTAATAAAAAAATGACAACTAAAATTAAATCATGACATTACATAGGGTATTCTTATTCATTTTGAACTCAAAATTTTCAAATTGGTTAATAAAAATACAATAGACATTAATGATAAATTTTGAAAATTTTTGAAAAGCACAAATATTTTTCTAAATTAAATAATGATAATAACTTTAAAAAAATCATAACAAATTGAAAAATTTTCGAAAAATATTCAAATCTTGATGTAAAATTCTTAAATAATATGCATAAATTATTGGTATGTTAAATAACCAAAAATACCCTCCGCTATATTATCATTTTCAACGAAAAAATGTTAGTTGTCCTTTTTCTATTAATATTTTAAAACATAATCATCCTTTTTTTAACAAAAAAAAAAAAACCACAGTCCTTTATTTATAAAAAAGTGAAACCATAAGGTTTTTTTTTTTTTTTGTAATTTGCCCTATATATATATATATATATATATATATATATATATATAATCTTATAAAATAAGTTCACAAAGGCTATAATTATTGACTTGACCTTTAGTTTTAACAATGATTTACATGCATTAGAAAAATTTCTAAGATCTTTTTTGGTTTGGGGAAAAAAATTGATTCTCTATATTTAATTTTTTCTCATAACTACAATGAGGACAGCAAATAGAATCTGGAATGGAATTTATTTTATTTTTTTACTTAAAGAGATGATAAAATAATTCTCAATTTTTATACCAATTGGGTAAAGTTGACATGAATGGTAAGATTACGCTTTATCCCTCAAGTTACATCTTAAATGCCAATCTATTAATAGAAATTTGACCATTACCGACGGAAACAAAACCGTCGGTAATCCATCAGTAAATCACACCGACATGTGTTTACGACGGATGCCATCGGTAATGACTCGGTAATCGTGAATTTCCTTATAATAAACGCAGATAATTCAGATAAACTATCCACAAAGCCCAATCAACTTCAAACATTATGGGTTTTTTTTTTTTGATACACTAAATCGAATCTTAGTTAAACCAAATTAATAATTGATAATATAATTATTTTAAACTTAATTTAAACTCACAAAAAAATGCGGTCTAATTAATTACGTAATTCAGTTGAAGTATGTCACCCATGTGCTTCATGTTAAAATAAACTTTAACTGTCAAGAGGCAAGAGGCAAGATTTGTATCTATTACTGAGAACTAAAACCATGCATGTACCGTTCAGGTGAAATTAATTGGTAGATAGAAGACAAGAAAAGAGGTGAAAGTTGGCTGATTGTGATAGTGCTTTGCATGTGGAAATTGAGGTGGCAATTTATGATTAAATTGTGTCATTTTATTGTCGGTGGAAGCTCTATAAATTGTGCTGATGATCGAATTAGCTGCAAATGTATACATAGAATTTGTAAAATAGTGAGTGAAAACTTGTGAGATCAATAATTATTTTAAACTTAATTTAAGCTCACAAATAATGTGGTCTAATTCATTACATAATTCAGTTTAATTATGTCATCCATGTCCTTCATTGACCTAATGAATTGATTGATAACAATAATTATAAACTCTACATTAGTAACACAAGATTAAATATAACATTAATGGTTGCTTCCCACCAACTTACCAATAATGCTTATAAAAATAGATTTGGTTTGATCATTGCTTAATTACTCTTCTTCTTCTTCTTACTGTACTGCAGGTATGAAAACTCTGAATCTGCAGTTATGCAATGTGTCCGGGTATTTCAATTTCGATTCCGATTTCAATTTTCGACTTCTTTTCTCTTATGTATTACATGTTTATCACGATTCAATTTTATGTTAATTATAATGTTTTCTGATCAGTCATATAACTGAATTGCTGGAGATTTGTGCTGATGATCCAAAATTTCATTTAGTCTTCATCCCTGGAAATCCTGGTTTGTTTGTTTGTTTGTTTTATGCTTCTTAATTTCTTTTCTTTAATTAATCAATTTGGTTGATTTAGTGATTCATAACAATGATTGAATTAATAACTAATATTAATTACAGGCATTATTGGAGTCTACAAGGATTTTTTAGAATCTTTATATGAGTTGCTTGGAGGAGCTGCATCCATAACTGGCAAATTCTAATTCTCATTACTTCTCTCTTTTGATTAATTATATATATTTATATTCTTTTTCAATTAAAATACCTTTTTTTTTTGGCAGCTATTGCACACATTTCTCATTCACATAAGGTAATTAATTATAATTTATAGCTTATTGAATGAAATTAATTATAACCATTGGATGAATTTATTGATATGATGAAGTTTAAAATTATTAATAGGACTGGGAGAAAGGAAGATTATTCTCTTTTCAAGAACAGATTGATCATAAGGTTAGTTTTCCCCTCTTCTTTCATCTGTAATTAATTGCTAATCAAATTATGATTTATGATCCAAATTGCAGAATTAGTTACAGGTTTTTTTTTTTTTTTTTTTTGTGGTTTTTGGTTATATATTTTCAGGTTGCCCTCATCAGAGAAAATTTGAAAACTGAAAAAGTTCCCATAATCCTTGTAAGATTTGATCTTAAATTCCAAGTGTGTTCCCACTTTATATATATATATATATATGAAGAAAAATATTTTGTTAATATTTAATTTATTATATGTATTACATATATTTTCTAAATCTATTATAACGGTCTGGGTAGGACTTATTGACACAACACTTGAAATTTCGAACTTAATAAGGTCAAAAAAAAAAAAAAAAGTAGACAAAAGTTATTTTTAGTTAACTGATGTGGTAATGTTAACTTGTTGACTTTTACTGATGTGGCATGTTGACTTGTTGACTTTCATTGAAGTAGAATATTTAACTTTGTTAATATAACATGTTAATTTGTTAACTTTCATTGACGGAACTAGGATTGTCAAAATCACTCTCCCGTCCCCGATCCCAAACTTCTTAGGGATTTCTCGTCCCTGTCTGAGATGAGTTAAAGAAACAGGAAAAATTTTCCCTGAGCCCAATAAGCTGTTGAATAATTCCATTATTAGTGTACAGTTTGTGCAAGAATTCCAAAAATAAAACAAGTTGTTGTGCAGTTCTTTGGCCTCCTAAGAATATCTATTAGTGAAGAATTCAATTAATTTCTTCAGTAAATCACCAACCAATTCTATGCTGTCAATAAAAAAAAAAAAAAAGAAAAAAAAAAGAAAGAAAGATTGTAATTCATCATTCATCAACCAAAAAGAGCTGAAGTTAACTAGTACTAACCTGTAAGAATGGCGGAGAGTAGATTCTGGTCCAAATTGGAAGCATGAAAATGGAAGAGTGAAACTGTACGGAAGTCTTCAAATCTCGAGTAGAATCTTTACTCCAAAAAACGAGTCAACAGAGGAGAAAAGTGAAGCCGGTGGATGGTTGTTGATGACGATCACCGGAGTTCGGAGGCAGAGAGGAGCGCCGGTGAATCATAGACAGAGAGTAACTAACGAAAAGACAGTAAATTAAAAACTTTTCACCAAATATAATAATTTATTAGAGGCTTACAACCGAGGATTTTTATAGGGGCTAACTTCGGGTACGGATTACTGTGGGATGGGGACGGGTATTTCCGTCCTCATCTCTGATTAAAGATGAGGTAACACATAATTGTTTTCTTTCAAGAAATTAATACCAATTCTTTCAAGCTAATTTGGCTGATACACATAGTTTTGTCTTGGAAGATTGGTCACTCCGTCGGTTCATATATATCAATCGAAGTCCTACGAAAATGTCCAGAGAAGGTGATGATTTATTTTGGCAGAAAAACTATATAAAATTTTATTTTCCCTTTTTAATATATATGCTTTAATTAGTTATTTTCTCCTTTTTTTTTTTTTTTTAGGTAATGCATTGCATAGGACTATATCCCTTTTTAGCATTAAATCCAAAGTCGACAAAGCAGCAGACAGTTGGAACAGTTGCTGCGTAAAACTCTTATCTCTTTCTTTAATTATAGTAACATTTTCAATTTTGTCTTTTCCTCATTTTATTTTATTTTGCACAAATTGGTTGTAATTTAGAATTAATTATTATGGAAATAACAATAGTAAATATAAATTTTCAGGTCGTCAATCCTGTCTGCAGCGGTTAGTTTGGTTGGAGCATTGGTAGGGATGCTTCCGGAGAGGGCTGCAAGGTTTATTGCGTCAAAGACTTTCGCAAGCACATGGTCTGATAGAAATATTGACGCTGCTACTCAGCTGCTCAAGGT
This sequence comes from Euphorbia tirucalli, assembly GCA_039660915.1. Taxonomy (NCBI): domain Eukaryota; kingdom Viridiplantae; phylum Streptophyta; class Magnoliopsida; order Malpighiales; family Euphorbiaceae; genus Euphorbia; species Euphorbia tirucalli. The sequence goes on from CM077638.1 coordinate 3,055,939, forward strand.
AATAGTGTCTTTTTTTGCCTAAAACTTGAGAAATTATAACTAAAACTTCATCAAAACGCATGTTGGAGCGATTAGTTGGTTATATGAAGATCGTTAATCTTGTAAAAAGAGATGTTTAAGTATTTTATATTGGCTAGTTTGCGGAGGCATGAGGCCATCTATGGATTATAGCCGATTTTCCGCATTTTCAAGAACAACTTTTTCTATTGTGATTTTTGTGGTAGTACACTTGGACTTAAACTCGGAGATTTTGTTATGGTGTCGGAGTCACCTCGTACAATGTTTGACTACACGATATTGAATGTGCTATTATTAGACTCATGTTCGTTGCTACAAATTTCGTGTTCCAATGTTTGGTTCTAAGCTAGAATTGTTTTAAACATTCCTTGTTATGTAGTTTGTAATGGATAAAATAATTCTACTTGTATATGAAAAAAAAAAAAAAGCATTCCAAGTCCTTGATGCTTTTGATTTTTTGTTAATAAAGCCGTTGAACTTTCAATTTGATGTTGCATTAAATGTCAAACTTTCAATTATAATTTCATACATAAAGTCCATCACTAGCTGACTAGACAATTAGTTGTCAACATCAACCTCATTTAATCAAAAGTGTGTGACTCATCTTATTTGCGTCATAAACCACCTTTTTACAATATATAATGATGTTTTAATAATTTCTCTATAATTGCATTAGACATATATATAATAAGTAGTTTTCAAATGGTGAAACTTAAAATTCAATTTCAATTTGGAAATGAAGGCTGCATGGAAAGCAGCCCTGAAAGTACATTTCGGTCAAAGCAAGGAGAATTTTACTTCGGTTAAAAGCTGCTTTTGGGGCTGCGAAAAACAGTCTCAAATGCACAATTGGTAAAAGTCAGATTGTATTCAGAAAAACACTTAAAAGTACTTTTAAAGAAAGCAATGAAACCTAAATGTGGGGAAAAGCACTTTCACTAACAGCAATCCTAAACTAGTCCGAAATAAGTAACGTGCTTTTAACCGAGTTTAATATTCACATCTTTTTCTATCAAGTAGGAACTTAACATGTGCTACTTTGATTAAGCACTCGATGTACCAAAAATGAAAAATCATGATAAACTTAAATTAAAAACAATAGGAAAAAATAGGCTCTCAAATGCTTTTTCCTGAATTTGCAGTATCATTATTTGCGCAATCTGTTCTTCATGGCGAATTCGGAATTCAAAAAGGTAAAAATTCTTCTGCAATTTGTGATTTACAATACGGTAAAATGCCACTATAAGATCGTTGGATCTGATAATTTCTTTTTCTTACTTTGGAATTTTAAAATATATGATTAATTCAGCTTTCAGAGCCTCCAGATTGGACATTTATAAGGGAAAATAAGGATAAAATTACCTTCTTGTTTGGTGATGATGATCACTGGGCTCCCCTGGAAATGTTAGAAGAGGTAATTAATTAACCGAAATCCATGTAAGATTAATTATTATTATGTTGCACAAAAGTATAGTAAAGAAGTGCTTAAGAAAGAGAAAAGAGGTACAACTCAAATATGTGCTATAGCTGTAATTATAATTATACACTATTAGTACAGTCATTCAATTACATATAATTAATAAATTTTAATTGTTAGGTACCACTTAGAAAAAATAAATTTAAGATAAAAAAATATATTTGACTTTCTCTTATTTTTTTCTAAATTGGCTTTTTCAAATTTTTTTTTTTAATAAATAAAGGAAATTCAAGTGTACCCATTAACATGAAAATTTTCAATAAAATTTAAACTTTTTGAAAATTTGAAACTAGAATCAAACGTGTAATATTGGATTTTTTTTTTTTACAATTCGCATTTTTTTAGGGTAAGTATTTACTCTCAAAAAGAGTCGACAAATTCTGAACCTCTCAATTAGGGAGAGATGTCTTTATCATCAGGCTATAACTAAAAAAATAGTTAAATAAAATAATTAAAGTTCAACTTAAAAGGGTGTTTGGTTAGCTAGAAATGTAAGAGAGAATGGGAATAAAAATCACCAATTCCCTTGCTATTGTTTCGTTTAACAAAATCATTTAGATAATAGAATCACATTCCCCTATTTATAGGAATCACTCATTCCCCCCATTAATCAAAATATTGTTCTCAGTTCTATATTAAATTTGATAAAAACAAAAAAGAAAAAAATAATAATTCACCACTTCTTACCCTTCTTTTATCAAATAACTAACCATTATCTCAATTTATCAACTTTTCTAATATATTAATATTTTCATATACGGATATGATTATTATTAATATTGTTTAGTTACTAACATAAATAAAATGATAAAATGGTAAAGTAACAATAACAAATATAAAAGAAATAATTGTTAAACATTAATGATATTTTATATCTTATATACTTTTCTATCAAATTGTATATAAAAACTATTATTAATTTCTAAAAAACAATTAAATTCCGATTTCAGACTAAACCAGACAAAACTATTAATTGGTGATTCTGATTCTGATTTCCTATTATTCCGTTTCCAATTCCGATTATGATTTCAAAACTTGAACCAAATGCATCCTAAATTTAATTCAAATTCCACAACCCAATTTCAAAATTTTATTGATTTCAAGCATGAAAAATCAAAATTATATATGAATTTCTCAAAAATTCAAATGGTATTTAAATGTATCTTTTTCGGTTGCAGATCTCAAATGAGGTTCCAGGCATCGCAACAGCAGTGGAGAGAGAAGGCCATACTCATTGTTTCTCTTGTACAAAAGCTGGCTCAGATTGGGTTGCCAAATATGCTGCAACTCAAATTCGAAATTTTATTATGTAATAATTTATAATGCCACCGTTCTATGTTTTTCGATTTCAATTTGCGCAAAATTAACATTTTATATCTCAACTTGTTTTATTTTTTCTTTTACATAAATTCAATAAACCCCATTTATTAATTACTTCAAATTTTTATCAGTTAAAAAAAAAAAAAAGCTAAATACCACTTGGTGTTGGTCCAAGTAATTGGGGCTTAAATTCATTACAAATTCTTGATCGGAAATTACTCTGGATGTGGACTAGAATTTAAAGGTACTCACCGCTATGATATGGGTCATTCACTAATATAAAGCTTAAAGATATCTAAGGCTCCGCTTGGAATCAATGAACTACATATGTAGAATTTATTTGTAAATGAATTCCATGTGGAATTTAATTATAAATAAATTCTCTTACTTGGAATTAAATAAATGAAAAAATTGAAATGAATTCTATAAATTTATACTTAAAATGAATGAATAAAAGTACTTCATTTGTACTTATTTCCCGAACTATCCTTATTAATAAATTTTTATGATAAGTAACAAATTAATTAATTATGTATAAAATATAAATTAACTAACAATATTTTTTTATTTTAATAATTTATAATTAGATTTAGATATAAATATTTTTTTATAATATTATATTTTCTATTATTGGCCAAATAATCGGTTTGAGGTTATTTAAACACTTTTTAGATGACTTTTCTCCAAATTAATTTTGTGTATGTTAGGAATCAAATTTGAAACTTAACATAAACAATTAAAGATTATTACCATTCAAGCAATCTTAATTCGTTTTTATGTAAAATTCAAAAAGAAAATTTTTTTTTATTTTTTCTTATCATTTACAATATTTAAAATAAAATAAATATAATCAATTGAAAATAAATGTAAAATAATAATAGATTATTATTTAGAATCGATATTGAAAAATATTAATCAACAAAAAATTTATATGAGAAAAATAAAAGTATAATAAAAATGTAGTGAGGGTAGAATTGTTCCAAAATATTTCTCTACATAACACACGAAATTCATTCGCAAATTTCACCTATTTTGATGGAATTTGCTCAAGGCATGTTGAATACGTCACTTTTTTTAATTCCAAGTACGACAAATTGAAATTGGAAATGAATTATTCAAAATTTTGAGGAATTCATTTATTCCAAGCGAAGCATACGTATACCAAACCTTTTCTTTTGCAAATTGAATATACATGCGTCCTTATTGAATATTTGTTAATTAGATCCTACCTAACTATGCAAAAAGAAATATGCATTTAAGGTTTTTTTTTTTAAAAAAAAAAAAAAAAAATTAAACATCGTGCTGCAATCTCATTTTATAGTAATTTTTAAATTAATGACATAACTAATTCTGTTATCTATTTTTGTCGTGAACGTGGGCATACATGTGATTTTTAGGTAGAGATCATGAAGATGATGGACCATATTTAGAGAACATAGAAATAATGATTCATAGTACTGTTTGATTTTTCTCTAGGCATTTCTTTATATATATATATATTGGCAAAATACATTCTGAGGCCCCTGAATTTTTATGGAATTTACAATTGGTCCCCTGATCAATTTTTTTAACACATTGGGTACATGATCTTTTTGTTTTAATAGTATTAGCCCCAAACTCGATACTTTTTTCTCCCGTGGGCTATATTATCCATTCACTGGTATGTGACACAAACAAACACTTGAGATTAAATCGGATGTATAATTTATATTCGTAGCTATCATAAAACTGTATAGGAAGTATGATTCTGATCTCTCCAATCAACTCTAGAGTCTTCTATTTTTCTCAAAAATTGTGTCACGTGTTAGTGAACAGATACTGCAGCCCACAAGAGAAAAAAATGTCGAGTTTTGGGCTAATACTATTAAAACAAACAGATCATGTACTCAATGTGCTCAAAAAATTTATCAGAGGGCCAATTGTAAATTCTATAAAAGTTCAAGGGCTTAAGGATGTTATTTGCCTATATTTTTTTAAAATTATCAATAGGAGTTGGAGACTATTGAAAAAACGAAGATGGAGGACAGAATCGTCCAAACACTATAATATGTAATGTGTAAAATAAAAAATATTTAAAATGAATTTTACAGAAGTCTCAAACTAAACTAGTCTTATTTAGATTGTATATAAATAAGCTGCTAACTCATGTTTTATATACTGGAAGAATTTAATTTTTGTTATTATTTTATCAATATTTTTTTTTTAAGAATTTACAATCATTAAAAATAAATAGTTATAATTATTCGACTAATATTTATATAATATAAATAATAAAATATAATCATCACCAACATTACACCATTTTATTATTAGCATGTTCTAGCTGCTCCTTTTTGTGTAAAAAATAAAATAAAACCTTGGTCATATAATGCAAATTACATTTTTTTATCTATGGCTTCCACATAAACTGATGAAAATTCCAAATTCTATAATGGAATCGGTTCATATAGAAAGCATCTCGCTCTCTACACAATACTTTAGCATGTACTCTTTTGAAATTCGTCCACACTTAGTTGTCAGATTGCATGATAAGGTCTCATAATTCATAGTACATAAACAGAAGGAAGATGCACACATTAGCCATAGCTTGACATTGTTTTTTTAAACCTAGGAGATAATTTGGCTTTTAATGGATTCTTCATAGCTACTGTTACTTCTGTCTTCTCAGACAAATCGACATCATCTCCATCCATAGCTTTCCACTCAAAATTCCATACCAAATTAGCAACAAAATACTCCAAATGAAGCATTGCTAAGCTATATGCAGGACAAATCCTCCTTCCTGCTCCGAATGGCATCATCTTAATTTCTCTACTTCCTGTTATATCAAATGCTTCTTCACCATCCATGAATCTCTCAGGTTTAAACACCATCGGATCATCCCACACCGTTGAATCCCACCCCATTTCAACAATCATAAAATTCACATTCACATTTTTAGGGATTGAGTATTTATCCAACGTTGTATCTTCAGTCACAGCATGAGGCAACAGAAAATGCCCCGGTGGATGCCTCCTTAGCCCTTCTAAAACTACAGCTTTTAAATACGGTAGCTTTCCCAAGTCGTCTTCTCGTACCTCTTCTGCGTTATCTCCAACAATTCCTTTTATTTCGGTTAATAACTTCTCTTGGATATGAGGGTACTTAACCAAATTTGCCATTATCCATTCCAATGATGTGGAAGTCGTGTCTGTGCCTGCATTAAGAAACTCGTTGCAGAGCATAACCAGTTCTTCCTCGCTCAACTTTCTTTTATCGCAAGGAAGTTGCAATTCTTGTATTGTATCCACATATGTCAAGACATGTTCGATGTTTGTCTCGTCTCTCATCTTCTTTCTTTCTCTTATTAAAGGAATCAGATAATCTTCTTGACTTTTTCGAAGCTGCAAAACCGATAACCAGCGATTGCGAAAGATGGTCTTATACAATATCGGCCAGAAGTTGAGCACACTAACACTTGCACTATTCAAAAACATAGCGCGCTCGAGTTTCATGATTTCTTCAATCTGTTCCTCATTGAGCTTGTCGCCAAAACACATGACGGCTAACAACCAAAACATAGCATATTGAAAATCTCCCAGAACGAAAACATAATCTTCGATTTCATAAGAGTTTAAGCGGCGAAGGAGGATTTGAAGAACATGATTTCGAGTTTGAGAATACAACTTCACCTGGGAGGGATGGAGGATTCCTGAAATGAGATTTCGTCGCAAAAGACGCCAAGTAGAACCATAAAATCCCGAGTTGATGTTATGTTGATTGCTGCTAAGAACAATCCTAAGACCTCTAGTAGGTGGTCGACTAGCAAAGATTGAACCTTTTTGGATTAGGGCTTTATAGGCAAGATGCCGGTCAGCAATGCAAATGACTGGCTAACTGCCTATGTGGACCGCAAAGATTGGCCCAAACTTGGCATGAAGGGACCGGGCAATGGCTTCAACTTCAACAAGGGAAGCAGTGAAACAAAGGATGGTGCCAATAATAGGTATTTTAATCGGACCAGGAGGTAGATTAAGTGTAGGCTTCTTTGAAGAAAATAAAAACTTTAGGAAAAAGGCAGTAACAACAGCGAAGGAGATGAAGTTGAATAAACACCATGATTCCATTCGTTGAATTTAATTTTATGATATGAATTAGCCAACAATGATGGTTGGCACCTTATATATAGTGGGAAAATCATATATATATATATATATATATATATATATATATATATATCAATGTTATCATAACTGTACCGGACATCAAACCGATGAAGCTACTGGTACGTGGTACAACCGGTTCAACCGGATTATTATTTTTTCGGAAAAAATATTATTTAAAAAATAAATAAGCTTATAAATTCATCAAACACAAGTTTCAAATGTTTAATACTCAAAATAACTTCATGAAATATCCTAAAACATCATCAATTTTAAATTTTAATAATAATTGATTTAAATTTTAAAATTTGGAAAATTTTGGTTTGAAACCGAACCGAACCTAAACCAAACCAAACTAGTTCAGTTTGGTTCAATTTAAACCAAATATATATTGGTTTGATTTTGGTTTTTATAATTTTCTATGTTTATTTTTTGATTCGGTTTGGTCCGAACCAAACCGAACCAAACATAGAAAATTATACAAACCGGTTTTTTACCGGTTCGCCGGTTCACTGGTTTTTGACCGGTTCGCCGGTTCACTGGTTTTGACCGGTTGAACCGGTCATCTCCGGTTTTTTATCAAACCGGTGATTTTAATCAAACCAACGGACCCATGTCCGGTTAGCGGTAAAACCGGTCGAACCGGCTGGTCCGGTCCGGTTTTCACAACATTGATATATATATATATATAAAGAATTTCAAATTGTAAAGCTCAAATAATAATATAAAAGTATATCATCACTAATCAACGGTACTAACCAACAACTTAAATTACTTAAGTTAGATATTTCAAAATCGAATTCCAATGTATATAAAAGACTATAATTTAGACTATAACTTAAAAGTATATGATGAGGTATAATTTTACAATTCGTTTAACACACAAACTAAATGATTTTTATAGTGTTAATTACCACACCAATTAAGATAGGATTGAGTGCTTAAATGCTTTAAGTTTCTAAACTAAAAAGTTTGAGTTCGAATTCTTGTATACACAGTAAATTTTAATTGAGGGACGATCCAGCCGAAAAATATTTGACGAACAGTGGACCAATCGATCGGATGAATTGCAAAATAAATAATTTTAAACACCACAATTCTCTAACTGAAAGAATATATATGTATATATCAAAATAATTGCAAATTAAGCATGAGAAATACATGGCATAATATTAAACCGAATTGTCACATGAACTGTTGCATTAGATTTGCCGTAGACACTTTCCTTTTTCGTAAAAGTTTGGATGCTCATAAGAATGGATACGCAGAAAAGAGAAATAAAATGAAAATATTTATTAATTAAGAGAAACATAAAACAAAAAGTCATATTTAATATTTGAAAAGGTGAAGATTATTAGCAAAACTTAATTAATTTGTTAAATTAGAAAATGAATAGAGTTTAAGTAATAATGAGGAATAAAAAAGAACAAAAGGACATTTAGCAAAATTAAATAGGAAAAAAAAAAAGAAAATAAAAACTGTTTTAATTTATTTTTTTATTCTCATTTCTTTAACAGTGCAGTTTTTTTTTTTTACTTGAGGCATTATTTGGATGTGCAGCAGCGATGTACTATTTTTTTAGTTTATATAATTATATAATTTCACATATAATATGGAATTTGTTGTAATTAGTTTAGCAGTTGTTGTTTGTTGTTGTTATTATCTGTTTGCTATTTTTTATAACTGCTAAGCATTGTTTTGGTGCTTTTAGCACTACTTTTCATTCGCAAATAGAATGAACAGCTATTTCTTAGGCTGCGTTTGGGGCTTCTTTTCTGTAACTCTGAAAGCTGTTTTTGGGACTGCGGAAAGCAGTCTCAAATGCACAATTGGTAAAAGTAGGGGTGGCAATGAGGCGGGGATTATCCGAAAACCGTGGGGATTCTAACCGACGGGTGCGGAGAATAACTGATATTATCCCCAACAGGGATGGGGGTGGGGGTTATTTTATCCCCGATTCTTAAATGGGCGTGGGGCATGTAGTACTATCCCCGCCCCGCTCCCGTATAAATCCCCGTACGTATAATATCAATTAAGGGTATGATGATAGAATAGTAAACATTTAAATGCATCTTAATCATTTAATTAAGCTAGTTTCTTTTATGGTTGTCCATTTTTTTATTTGTTTATTTATTTTTTTATATGCATTTTAAGCTTATGTATTTATTTATTTATTTTTTCATCTTCAATCTAATGTACTGTATCCACCTAATTATTAGCATGGCATTGTCAAACGTTTTACTAATTAATTAGAAAGGTTTTTCTCACTAACTAAATATTACTGGTTTGTTACTAACTGATTTTTAATTATTTTTTGTAGGTAAATTATGGATAGGGAAAATAATATTGAATGTTTGTAATATTGGATATATTTTGTAATTTGAATATTTAACGTTAAACCACGTTTATGATGTGGTAGAATTTGTATTTTGGATATTGAATGTTAAAATAGTTATTAAAATAACGAAATACTAATTTTTTTTTTATTTGTTGGATATGGGTGGGGATTCATCGATACCCGTAGGCACCCGCGCGAGGCGGGGATGGGAGTGAAAAAATCCTCGAAATATTAAATAGGAAATTCCCGAAACCGCTCCAGCAATCATTAGGGGCGGAGTGGGGAATGCAACCCCCGCCCCCGTACCCGTACCCGCACCGTTGCCACCCCTAGGTAAAAGTTAGATTACATTCAGGAAAGCACTGGAAAAACACTTAAAACTACTTTTAAACAAAACAACAAAATCTAATTGTGGGAAAAAATACTTTCATTAATAACAATCCCAATCTGGTCCTTAATCATAATCAATCATTCGCAAATTCATTGTTTGTGGTCAAACAATAAAAAGTGATTACGAAAAGGAGAAGTGGACAGAATATTAGAGTATTTAGTACAAATTGGTTGGCTTGGCTAGTTAATATACGTATGTATAGGTAAGGTGTGTGGTGTACATGGCGACACCATAACATTTAAAATTGATGCCCACTTTCGCCTACTATTTTTATGGTCCGTGGTTGTATACGTAACCTAAAACTAAAGCTGTAGCACTTACAATTAATATCTCATCCGTTTTTTATTATATGATATTTAAGGTTGTTCACATTAAGATTAATGAAGTATTAATTAGATTACTAAAATGACTTATTTACTCTTAATAATTCTATCCTAAAACTCTATTTTCTATGAAAAAATTCTCTTTTTTTCTTAATTATCAAAGTTTAATATAGTATTTTTTCCATTAAATAATGACTCCCTCTCATACTTTAAATAAGGATAAATATGATAAAATATGCATCGGTAATATAAAGTGTCAAATAAAAAATAATAAAATAAAAAACCTAAAACATCATATAATAAAAAACGGAGGGAGTATTAATTTGTATTTGTTTTATTTAATGGTTAAACTGCTTAAATAATATTTTTAGCTAATCCTATAGCCTTGCTTTTTGGCCTAAATTCCATTAATCACATTAATTTCTTTCATATTCTATAAATTTATTTTTATTACCTTATTTTGTAATTTATTAAATTTAAATCAATTAGAATAAATATGTGGAATTATTCGACGAAGATGAAAAATGCATAAAACAGATAGAGCTAGAGTAGTAAATATAGCATATAAAAAATATAGATATCATTAACACATTTTAGTTTCGTTTCATTAATACAGTTGGTTATCAATTTCTTTTGACAATTAATTGGACTGTCTTGTCATGTTTCCTCTCATAAAGTGACTTGTCACTCAGTATATCAGTTTATGATAAGGATGTTAAACTGCTTGGTTATTTATGTTGCAAGTTAAATTCCTTGTCTATCACTTCCACATGAACTAATAATACCAAAAACAATGCAATTTGGTTTTGAATTGAACAAATTCTAAAATGGTTGCGGTAGAATAAGGTTTCTATGGCTGCATTTGGGGCTGCTTTCTGCAGCTCCGAAAGTAGCTTTTAGCGAAAGTAAGGGGAATCTTACTTTGGCTGAAAGCTGCTTTTGGAGCTGCGGAAAGCAGCCTCAAATGCACAATTGGTAAAAGTCAGACTGTATTTAGAAAAGTAATGGAAAAACACTTAAAATTACTTTTAAAGAAAGCAATGAAACCTAACTTTCCCTTACAGCACTTTCACTAACAGCAATCCCAAACTGCCCCTAAATGCTTAGAATGAAATCAAAAAAGGAAATTGTTCATTTAGAACATGAAAACGTGACTGAATTTGTCGGGGAAAAAAAAAAAGCAAAATAAGCATACCTTAACTTTACATTTAAACCTAAAAAATATTTGGACTTTTTAATAATTTTTCAATATTTACCTCTGCGTTTTCAGACAAATCAACATCATCTTCATTCAAAGTTTTCCACTTAATATTCAATATCAAATTAGCAACAAAATACTCAAAGTGAAGCATGTATATATGCAAGACAAATCCTCTTTCATGCTCTGAGTGGCATCATCTTAATTTCTCTACGTCCTATTGTGAGCGGACGACGCGTTTTCGACTCGACGCGGGACTCCCTATCGGAAGGGATTGCCTCGATCTCGGGCGGGGCCCTCCCTCGCGTGGGGTTTTTGGATTAGAAATTTGTTTTTGGAAAGCGGATTGTTTCGTAAAAGAATCGAGACCTAAATCTCGATAAAAAGTATAGGAGTCGCCACCCGGCTTAGCTCAACCGGGAAATTACAGTGTAGCTGAACCAAAGCGGGAACTGCCACACTTTTCAGAGATCTAGGTTCGGACAAGTCCCTTATTTCATGTCTAATCAAAATAAAATGGTCAATGTTCTAATTATGACACTTTAAATTGCTAAAATAGATTTTATTGAATAATAACATGCGGCGCGCATACATAATAATACAAAAATAAAAGTAAGGAAATAAATATTTAAAAAGGTTTACAACCCAATTGAATGGAAAATAAAACTCTCGGCCTCACGATACAATCGCCTAAAATACACGAGGATCTAGGAAAAATTACGATCGCCTAAAATACACGAGTTGATCTATTAAATACATAAAAAATAAAAATAAAGAAATTAAAGCTGCAAAACAGATTGTTAGCACAGATATATGGCACATCACACATAGGACTCAAGTTGGATAGAATTGGAAATTTTAGAGTTCGGGGTCATGTGATTGGGGGTAACCAGGTTGGCTCGGTCGGCCGGCCCGGTTAGACCTGAAAAATCATTTTGAAATGTCCCTGTATTTTGGTTTTATGAGAAAATCGTTTTTGAAAACATTTTTCCGGTTTATTTTAATTTAGCATGCGAGGTGGGTCGGTTTTCGAGAGAACCGGGTCTCCGTCGTGGTTTTGTTCTAAATGCAAAAAAACCAAAAAATAAATCTAGGGTCGTGAATACACACTCCAAAATTCATTTTTGATGATTTTTTATTTTTCAAGATTTTTTGAATTTTCTAAATTTTCTGATTTTTATGAAATTTTATGAAATTTTTGGGATTTTATGAAATTTTTAGATTTTTAGAGATTTCTGCTTCTGGCCGAGAACTACAGTCGTGCGACTATAGCCCTTACCTGAGGCAGAAATCGCCAAAAAACTTAAAACGAAGGATTAAAACTGAGAAAGTTGAAAACAGTGGTACAACTGTAATTACAGTCGTGCCCCTATTCTTTGTGACGAGAACACTGTTCTCAATTTTCCAGAAGCAGAAGTGCAAAAACTTGGATAAAAATGCACAAAAATCAACTAAATCGCCCAGAAAGCTGGAAGAAGAGAAGGGAAAAGGAGTGTCTACCTTTTGGCGTGCGTCCACCGTAGGATTGACCCCTGGCAACGCACCAATCCATGTGAAATTGCTCATTTTTCTTGGTTTGTTAAGGTTACAAATGAGGTCCAAAAATCCTCCAAAAAGTCACGGATTTGAGCTCGTTTTTGTCCAGAGTAGACTTTGTGTACGAATGTTAGCCTATGATTTCTAATTCGTTTTAAACATTAACACACTAGATTTGAGAAGAAAAAGATTGAAAAAAAGTTGGGTTTTGGTTTTAGTTTTCTCTCCCTTCTCTCTTCTTTCTCTCTCTAAATTTTCCTCAACTTGTTGGCAAAAGTCCCTTTCTCTTTCTTTCTGGCTTCCTTTTATCTCTCAATCCCGGAAAATCTTCAGGCAATTAATGCCTAACTTTTCTCTTAATTTTTTATTCTAGGGGTATGGGTTCTGCTACCTGCCCCCGACCAGAAAGTCGTACGACTGTAGTATGGTTACAGTCGTACGACTGTAACCATAGTACAGTCGCACGACTGTCTGGTCGGGGACTGTAACTAAAACACCACGACTGTAATTACAGTCGTGGTAATCAAGGCTTCTCTTTCTTTTTTTTTTTTTTTTTTTTTTTTTTGAGACCTGAAAAATTCCGTGTTCACACCTATTATATTAATTTCTTCTTCACTAGGCTAAATCTTTTAGGTTTAAACGCCATCGAATCTTTTCACACATTTGAGTTACATCTCATTTTAACAACAACAACAACAACAATAATAATAATAATAATAATAACAACAACAATTTTGGGTATTGTTATTTGGTGTAAAATATTATTCTCCAATAACCCTCAGATGATGGAAGGAAATTTAAAAAGAATGAAAAGAATTCAAAAAAGGTAAAATAGTAATTGATAATTAAATAAAAATGTGAATGGGCTGAACTTGTGAGCCCAATCTGGTTATTGGGCTAGGACGGTAAGATGGGCTTCCACCAATTCTTATCGGTTTATCTCCATTTAAATTAGGTTTGAATTATCCTACTAATATGCACAATTACACAAATATTTAAAATAATTATTATACTATTAAATATCTCTTAATAAATATAATAAAATTGTACCAAACTCGCAGTTTTGACACATGCCCGTCACAAAATTAGTTAAAATTTTCTTATTTGAATTGACTAAATAATAACATAGAAATATTTAAATTGTATTTTAGTGTTAATTTCTAATTAATAAAAGACAGTTTATAAATTGAATATTTTCAATAATGTAATATTTTGAAGAAAATCAATATTCATACATACAACACAGTTCACTAAAATGTATTTTAAAGTAGTTTTATGATGTCAAATGTGAGTTTACTCTAAAAATAATACAAATGAGTTGCTAACTCATGATCTATAAGCATAATTTAATTTTTATTTCAAACCAAATTCCATGCTACCCTCCTAAAGCGGCAAAATTTTTTACTGCCGCATTTTGTATTTTTTTAAGTGTTATTATCATGGTTTTTAGACCCGGACCAGTCATCGAACAGGTGAAGGGATGATTCATGGATTTTGGATTAAACCCGAATCGAACCAGATTTAATAAATATATTAACATATTAATATATTTTTATTTTTATATTTATAATTTATAAAAATTTGAATATTTTTATTATAATTCTTTAAGTTTAAACATTTCAAACACAATATAGTAATTAAAAAAACTCAATATATGAAATATAATTTTTTTAGTTACAATAAAATGTCAATTTAATTTAAAATAATTTAAAAATACAAACTATATTTTATTTTAATTACAAACACCTCAAAATAATAACTTAAATTTTATATTCAAATAATTTTTTTAAAAAAAAAAAATCTGGTTGAACCACAAAACCGGTCTGGTTCACTGTTTTTCGGTCAACAAAAGTTTGACCGGTTATTGACCAAAGTTAAAACCGGATGGAAACTGACCGGTTTGACTTCCGGTTCCGGTCGAACCCGGTCCAACAGGCCGGTCCGGTCCGGTTTTCACAACTATGGTTATTATACAATTTAGTGAAAGACAGAAATTATATCCATTGGATGAATTTATTGATATATGATGAAGTTTAAAATTATTAAGGGCCAGTTTGGGGTAGCTTTCAGCAGCCCCGAAAGTATGGGGAATCTCACTTTGGCTGAGAGCTGGGGAACCTTACTTTGGCTGAAAGCTGAAAGTAGTTTCAAATGCACAATTGGTAAAAGTCAAATTGTATTCAGGAAAGCACTAGAAAAACACTTAAAACTACTTTTAAATAAAGCAATGAAGCCTAAATTTTTCTGATAGCAATCCCAAACTAGCCCTAATAGGACTGGGAGAAAGGTAGGTTATTCTCTTTTCAAGAACAGATTCATCATAAGCTTAGTTTTCCTCTCTTCTTTCTTCTGTAATTAATTGCTAATCAAATTATGATTTATGATCCAAACCTTGGAGATAGTTCGGCTTTAAGTGGATTCTTCATAACTAATATTCCTTGTGCCTTCTCAGACAAATCAACATCTTCTCCATCCATAGCTTTCCACTCGAAATTCCATACCAAATTAGCAACAAAATACTCCAAATGAAGCATTGCTAAGTTATATGCAAGACAAATCCCCCCTCATGCTCCGAATGGCATCATCTTAATCTCTGTCCTTCCTGTTAGATCAAATGCTTCTTCACAACCCATAGATCTCTCATGCTTAAATGCCATCGGATCTTCCCATACTTGTGGATTCAACCCAATTTCCGTGACCATAAAATTTATAATCGCATTTGTGGGGATTGAGCAGTTTCCCAATGTTGCATCTTCAGTCACAGCATGGGGCTCCACAAAATGCCCCGGCGGATGCCTCCTTAGCCCTTGTAAAACTACGGCTTTTAGATAGGGCATAGTTTTCAAGTCATCTTTTTGTATCTCTTCTGTATTTTCTCCAACAATTCCTTTTATTTCAAAAAATAACTTCTCCTGAATATTCGGGTTGTTAACCAAATTTGCCATTATCCATTACAATGCTGTGAATATACATGGCCAAGGTTCATGAACCGCCGGTTCAGGTTTAAGAAATCCTTGAACCTCAACCTTCAAAAGGGTTGAACTGCCGGTTCGGGCCGGACCGGTTCAGGTTCAGGGTTTGACCAGGGTTTGATCCGGTTCAGGTTCTGTCCAATTCAGGTTCAACCCTTTTGAATAAACATTTAGAATTCAATTTGCGTGTGGTTTCGATATAGATATTTCTCGATAAATTATTAATATACGTAAGAAAGTAATATAATTTCTCAAATATGAAAAACAACTTACATTTTTTATTTTACAATTAATAATTTACATAATATATAAATTATTACAAAAATATAACTTGTACAAATACACCATTTATTTCTCTTATACCTTTAAAAAGAAAATCAAGTGAAAGAAGTTAAACATGTTAAAAAAAAAAAGAGAGAGAGAGAGAGAGAAAGGGCTTGAACTTTAGGGTTGAACCGGCGGTTCAAAGGGTCAGGGGTAGATCAACCCTGACCCTTAACCTTCTTTTCTTCTGAACTGCCGATCCGGTTGAGAGTTTGACCGGTTTTGACCCGGTCCGATCCGGTCTGGTTCAAACGGTTCAGGTTCAATTTGGCCACCTATAGTTATGAAATTCATGTTTGTAGCTGCATTGAGAAACTCATTGCAGAGAGTAACCATTTCTTCCTTTTCAGCTTTCTTTCTTCGCAAGGAAGTTGCATCTCCAATATTGTATCCACATATGTTAAGACATGTTCGATATTTGTCTCATCTTTCATCCTCTTTCTTTCTCTTATTAAAGGAATCAAATAGTCTTCCAGGTTTTTTCGTAGCTGTAGAGGCATTGACCAACTACGTGGAAACAAGATTTTCGACAATCTTGGCCAAAAGTTGAGCATACTAAAACTAGCATTATTCATAAACATAGCACACTCAAGTGTCATGATTTCTTGAATTTGTTTCTCGTCGAGTTTGTCACCAAAACACATAAAGGTTAACAAACAAAATATAGCACACTGAAAATATTCCGACATGGGAACATAATCTTCATATATAGAGGGTGATGTTAAGCGGTTAAAGAGAATTTGTAGCACCCACTTTCAAGTATGAGTGTACAACTTCACTTGGGAAGGATGGAGAATTCCTGAAATGAGGTTTCGTCGAAAAAGTCGCCAAGTGGAACCGTAAAATCCCAAAGTAATATTATGTTGATTGTTGTTTAGGATTTTGCTAATACCACCAAATGGAAGCCTATTGGAGATAACTGCACCTTGTCGAACTAAGGAATCGTGAGCAAGGTTGTGGTCTGCAATGAAAATGACTGGCTGATAGCCAATATAAAGGGTGATAATCGGGCCCAACTTGGCATGAATGGAGCGGATAACTGCCTCAACTTTGATGTGGGAAATGGTGAGGCAAAGAATATTGCCGATGATAGGAAACTTAAGGGGACTAGGAGGAAGTTTGAGGGTAAGTTTTTTTTGAAGAAAATAAAAGCTTATAGGTAGTGATTATAAAAGAGAAAAACCATGTCACCATTTTTTTCTAAGCGTTGATGAGAAATGACGACTATGAGATGCTAATTTGGCTCTGTTTTGTAGTATGATTTAGCAACGATGATTGTTGGCAATTTATAGTCACCAAAACCTATAAATTCGAAACTAAAATAATAAATAAATGTATCATCACATCCACGTATATAAATTAAATAATAAATAAATACATTATCGTCATGTGCATATATATATATATATATATATATATAAAATCTTATAAAACAAGTTCACAAAGGCTATAATTGTTGACTTAACCATTAGTTTTAACAATGATTTCGATGCATTAGAAAAATCTCTAAGATCTTTTTTGGTTTGGGGAAAAAATTAGATACTCTATTTAATTTTTTTCCTCATAACTACAATGAGGACAGCAAATAGAATCTCTAATTAGGGATGAGCAAAACACAGTTCGATTCAAAAACCGAACCAAATTCAACCGAACCAAAAATCAATGTAGAAGAAAAATAGAAACCAAAGCCAAACAAAAGTTCTTATGGTTCGGATAAACCGAACGAAATCAGTTCAGTTCAGTTCGGTTACGGTTTGGTTCGGTTAAAACCGAATCAACAAAAATTTTAATTTTTTAATTTTTTTCATTATTTTTTATAAATTGCATGTAAAGTATTGCTTAAAAAGGATTTGTATTACATGTATATTACTAAAATATCGTAGATACAAACTATATAATAATATAAATATATAATATGCCAAATAAAATTTATATATATATATATACATATTTTTAAAAAATATTTTTTGCTATTACGGTTCGGTTCGGTTTCGGTTTTGCAACAAAAACCAAAACCAAACCAAAACCAAATTATTATATTTTATAAAACCAAAACCAAAGCAAATAGAATTCGGTTCGATTCGGTTTTTTAGTCTTGACTCGGTTCGGTTTTTAGTTCGCGGTTTGGTTTTGCTCACCCCTACTCATAATGGAATAAGATTAATACTTTTTCTTAGACAAATCAACATCATCTTCATTCAAAGTTTTCCACTCAATATTCGATATCAAATTAGAAATAAGACCTCTATGTCCTATTATATTAAATTCTTTTTCACTATGGCTAAATCTTTCATATTTAAACGCCATCGAATCTTTTCACACATTTGAATTCCATCTCATTTTAACAACAACCACGACGATGACAACAACAACAATAATAATTTCGGGTGTTGTTATATGGTGTAAAATAGTATTCTCCTATAACCCTTAGACGATGAAACGAGATTTGAAAAGAATGAAAAGAATTCAAATAAAAGGTAAAATAGTAATTGATAAATAAATAAAGGGAATTTTACAAAAATACTTACATTGTGACACACCTCTTTTCTTTTTACGTGAAAAGGAAATTTTTGTCAAAATCCCTTTCAAACTTTTCGAAATTACTAAAATACTTTATTCTAATTTATCCACATTTCTCTCTCATCTTTTCATAATTTTAATCTAATTTCGTATTTATCTTTTAAACTGTTTATTTTTTTAATCTAATTTTAATCTAATTTTGGAAAAAATATATACATATGGATCTTGTTTCGAAGTGAAAAAAAATAAAACAAAAAAAAACTTTCTAAAGTTGTATGACAAACAAATAAATGGATTGAGAGATAAATGTAAAATTAGATTAAAATTATAAAAAGATGAGAGAGAATGATGGATAAAATAAAACCACGTATTTGAGTAAATTTGAAAAGTTTGAAAGTGATTTTTTACAAAGGAAAACATATAAAAGATATGAATTAAGAAAAAAAGGTAATTCAATAATAATGAAAGAAAAAAAAGGGTAGAAAAGTAATTTTGAAAAGGTAGATTCCAAAAATAAAACCTAATACAAATGTATTTTTAAAAATTTTCCATAAATAAAAGTGTGAATGGGCTGAACTTGTGAGCCCAATCTGGTTATTGGGCTAGGACGGTAAGATGGGCTTCCACCTTTTCCGTTGATCTCAATTTGCGACATATACAATCAATTGTAGGTGCATACACTGATACACACAATCAAGCTAAAACTTTTATTTATTTATTTTATATTTTAGTAAGTAAAATTAGAGTTGACTTAATAATTAAATTTTTAAATTAAGTTTGAAATTAACCTATTAATATGCACAATTACACAAAATATTTAAAATAATTATTATACTATTAAATATCTCTTATTAAATATAATAAAATTGCACTAAACTCGCATTTATGACACATATCCATCCACAAAATTAGTTAGAATTTTTTTTAAATAGATTTTGTTTCAACTTTGAATTGACTAAGTAATAAACACAAATATTTAAATTGTATTTTAGTTTTAATTTCTAATTAATAAAAGACAGTTTATAAATTAAATATTTTCAATAATGTAATACTTTGAAAGAAGTCAATATTCATGCATATTACACAATTCACTAAAATGTATTTTAAAGTAGTTGTATGATGTTAATGACCAGTTTGGGGTTGCTGTTAGTGAAAGTGTTATCATGGAAAGTTAGATTTCATTACTTCCTTTAAAAGTAGTTTGAAGTATTTGTCCAGTATTTTCCTGAATACAATCTGACTTTTACCAATTGTGTATTTGAGGCTGTTTTCCGCAGCCCCAAAAAAAGTTTTGTACCAAAGTAAGGTATCCTTTGTTTTGGCTGAAAACTACTTTTGAAACTGCGGAAAACTATCCCAAATTAGCCCTAATTTTACTCTGAAAATAATACAAATGAGTTGCTAACTCATGATCTAGACAATAAACATAATTTTATTTTATTTCAGTAAACCAGGGAGGCCAAATTCCATTGCTACCCTCAGAAGATGAAGACGTGGCAGAATCTGATTGGAGGAGAGGAAACCGTAAAAAAGAAAAGAACAGTAGAGAACCCATACGGTGAAGGCAAAAAGAAAAAATGCCCAACAACAGTGGATTACCCACCCAATGGTAGAGAAGAAGCAGATGTTCCGCGAATAAGAGTTCAACCATCAAGGGTCACTACATTCCTCCGCTCTCGCGAAATATCGCTATTTCTTGCCGGGATTCGGGGTGGGTTTTCCCTTTTCCCTCTCTTCTTTCAATCTCTAAAGGGGGGAATAACAACGACACCGATATCTCTACATCAGATTTAGCGTTAAAGCGGTACTTGAATTGAATCTTTATACTGCTGATTTACCTTTTGAGAGAGGAGAGGAGGGAAGGAAGAGATCTACAGAGAAAAAGAATGTCAAAGAAGAAAGCTTTCGGTGGAAACACCATGACTCTCAAGGACTTTCATGGCGGTTCTATACCTTCTGATCTCCCTCTCCCGTCTGCTCCTGGTGTGTAAGTCCCGATTTTCTGCCCCTCTTCAATTTATTGCCTTTTTTAATTTATTGGATTCGAGTTTATGATATTTTTCATGTTTGTAGTAAATCCCAGATCTAATTTCTAATTTTCTAGGGTTTTATAATCAGATGCTTGGTTTTGATTCTGTTGATTTTAAAAATCGTGAAATTGGATCTGCAAGTTGTAGATATAACTGGATTTTTGTTGTTTTTGTTTAGTGTTGTTAGGTCATCCGAGTGGTCTGGTTATGACCGTCCTAATTCATGGGGAGGGCCAATGGGTCGACCCGATCACCGTGCCCGGCCTAATTCGTCCCCTGCCACTAGGCATTTTGATGATAAAACCCCATTTCTTAGTCATACAGCACATATTGGGCGGCATTTTGATGAAGATGAACGCAAGCCATTGGATGGTGGTTCGACTCCACGCAGGACCATCACTGATGACAGTTTTCGGGCTATGCCCAGTCGGGTGGAGTTGAGGCCCGAGCCTCTTACGAGTGGGAGAGTGTCGGGTTCCGCTGCAGTGTCACAGGCATCAAGGTCATATTCGGGGAGAGTCAGCGAGGGAGCTCATGTAGGGGTGAATTCGCAGAATGTAGGGGGTACCATTGGGCAGGGAATCGGCGGTGCTTCTCATCCAAATGTGTGGGCTGCTAGGAAGGAGTTAGCAGTAGGTGTTAGTGAGCCTGTGCAATCAGCCTGGTCTGGAGTGAGTGCTGTTTCGAAGTTAGCTAATGCGAGTGCACTAGAAAAAGTGTCTTCTGGCAGATGGCAGTCAAAACATTCTATTCAACATCAGGCAGAAGTTGAGGTTATTGAACATTTGGATTTTGAAAAGGATGTAGGTTCCAGAGGTCAAGATGTTTATGCAGACAATAGGATTGTTGCTGTTGCTGGAGGAGAATATTCTGATGCAACGTTGGCCAGGCATGTGGAAAGGGGTTTGGTTCTGGAGGATGGGATTCGAAGTGGTAGAAAGGAGTATGTTGATCATGAAAGAATCAAGGCTTCTCCATATTCGCCATTAAAGGAGA
Organism: Euphorbia tirucalli; assembly: GCA_039660915.1. Taxonomy (NCBI): domain Eukaryota; kingdom Viridiplantae; phylum Streptophyta; class Magnoliopsida; order Malpighiales; family Euphorbiaceae; genus Euphorbia; species Euphorbia tirucalli. The sequence continues at coordinate 3,077,524 of CM077638.1, forward strand.
AAACCATAGTTACTCATGCTGAACGTGTCCAACCATTTCGTGCTGATGTCAGATTTAATGGGTCTGAATTGCAACCCCCAGTGCACTCTGAACCATTGGAACGCCCAAAGGTAAAGTTGCTTCCAAGAACAAAGCCGTTGGAAGGTTTTGAAGCTCCTGTTGTTGATCGGAAGCAGGTAAAATTCGTAAGATGATCCACTTCCAAGTTCACTGTAATTAGTGCAAATAATCATTATTATGTTGTTGAATGCAGGGGTATCAACAAATTCAACAACTGAGTAACTCGGCTAATGGTCATGCTGGAACTAATGAATTGCATGGGAATAACAATGCTGTGAAATCCAGTTCTGCTGGTTTGGAGAGTGAGAATCCGGTGATAGAGCGACCAAAATTGAATTTGAAGCCACGTTCACAACCTATTGAACAATCAGTAGAGAACAGAGAAAAGGAAAGGTTGGTATTTTATCTGCAACTTCTGAATTCTTGCCAAAGTTTTAAGTGTTCTTTGTACTTTATGACTATAATGTGGATACAATCATAGTCTCTCAGGATTGGCAGTGAAACATTATTTAGTAGGAGTCTTTTTTTATTATCACTATTAATACTTGAATTTAATGAATACTCTTGATTAGTTGATTTCCTTGGGTGAAAATGCTAATTAATTTTATTAAGGCCCTTGCTTGGAAGCTTGAGCTTTATTTTGTGTTTTATGTTCGGTGTGAATTATTTGAACATGCTGTGGTGATTCCAGAATTAATAAAAACTAGCAAAACCCAGTCTTTCTTGTGAAAATTAATTGGTTGCAAGTTCGAAATACAACTCTTTGGTCTTTTAGTGGAAATATGGCATACTTTGTCCTGTCATTTCCTCCATGGACAAGTGAAACATCACTGAGTATCTGTTAAACTGCATGGTTTTACTTGTTTCAGTTACATTTCTTGTCTACTGCTTCTCACGTAAAATAATTAAGCTTCTGTTGTCTTGCAAAAATGAAGAATAGCTTACATTAATTGGAGCCATTATAAAGCTCACTTTATTCTTTGAGTGTCTCACCCCCACTTCATCAGCTCAAATTATAGTTTTTGGTATAGGAGACACGATAGATGGCTTCTAAATCTTGTATACTCAGAAATGCTGGTGATGCTTAAATAGTAAAGTTGTCGTGTGTTTTCTGTCTCCCAAGTTGGTGTTAATGTAAAATATAGTGAGAACCATAGTTGTTGAATCTAGATTCGAATCGTGAATCGAAATCCTAATTTTGTGAGTCGGGACTCAAGAATTGAATTGTAAGATTAGGTTCAAATTCAAAATATTATAAAAATAAAATATGTATCATAGGTTTAATAGCAATTTCATGTAAATAAACTAATAACTAAGAGTTAAAAACTAGTAATATGCAATCTAATAAAACCCAAGAAACAATTGCAGTTGCAGAGTATCTTTTTCTCTCTAATTTGATTTGCTTTGTTTTTTTTTTTTATAGTTTAGGAAAGTCCTTTGAATCAATAGCAGGCTTTGATTTTATTGGAATCTCCTATTTAGGAATTAGGAAAGACCTTTCAATTCCTTATTCAGCCTTTAATTTCCTAAAATTTGAAACGTTAAATAACGTTTCAGTTTTTCTCTCTCAAATTTCCTGAGCTGGAAGAATCGGATGAATCTACCAATTCACTAACGATTCATATGATTCAGGACCGATTCAAAGCAGATTGCGATTCTACCTATAGATATGCATGAAAATATTTCTGAATTGTATCGAATCGCACGATTCGAATTGTGAATACGATTCTAACAACATTGGTGAGGACTAATGAGAGTTTCCTTTCCAAACAAGTATCGAAATTAAATGTAGGAGATGCCAATTTGCTAGAATCATGTGTATAATGGACACCATGGATGTGATCTTAAAATGATTGCTAGATTGTATTCCTAATTACTTGATGAGCTATCCTGATGTGATCCAAGACTTGTTCGCGTTGATTTTGGCCTTCCATTATCAATCTCTCATCATATCCCACCAATTAAAAGAACAGAGCAGATGCTAACCAACCACATATCACTCAAGTGTTTTATTTGTTTACTCAACTACTTATTAGTAAGCTTTGTAGAGCTTCAGCTGCTGCACTTGTACTTGATCTGACCTCGGAAAATATTGTAACATGATCAAGCTAGAAGCTGCTGAATATTCAGTTCATTTAAGTAACTGCAGTGCTTGTCTAGTCATGTTTCATAGGCTGCGTGGAAATTGTTGTTTTTGTTGTTCTACACTATTGTACTATTTCTGTTCTTAGCATGCAGAAACTAATTGATTATAATTTTTTATTGATGCAGGGTTGGATTGTTTGGTGGTGCTCGTCCACGCGAAGTTGTAAGCTTTATTTTTCTCCTTTCAGCATATGGGTTTCATTATTCCCTCAATATTGAATCTTTATCTTTGTTCCAACGTATGTATTGTTGATGATTCATCTTTTAGGTTCTGAAGGAGAGAGGAGTTGATGGTGCTCCTATAAGCAACCATGACTTAGTTCAACAACCTGAGAGGTAATGGAATTTAAGTCGTTGTTGACTCGTTTCATTACATAAATATACTTTGTTGCAATTGTAGAATTAAATTCGAATATCTGTAGGGTCAAGCACAATGTTCCAAAAACAGAACGAGGTCCGGATCATGCAATTCCTACTCGTCATGCTGAAAGGACGGACAATATGCCTATGGATCAAAGGACTGGGAAAAATTTTGACAGGAAGGATCAGCGGACAGACAATGAGAGAGTTGATAAACAGAGGAGGAATTGGCGAAATGAGAACTGGAGGAACAGCAGGGAGAATGAGAGGCAGCAGCATGCAGCACAGCCGCAGCAGGAGAGGCCTCCTTCACCAGAGACATGGCGCAAACCAGTTGAGCCACCGAAACCGGCTTCTCCTGATACTGCTGGTAGGCGCCATGGAAAAGTGGCCTCGGCCTTGGAGCTTGCACAAGCATTCTCTAAATCCTTCTCAGACCCAAAACCAGCTGATAGGTATTCAGGCCAAAGAGTCCTCCATGGCAAGTCCCAGGTCCCTTTTTCACGGCTTACAAGCCCAACCCCAAGGCCTCAAATAAACGGTTACTGAAGTCCTTCCCCTTTTACAATCACATAGTTGTCTGCATCGAAGCTGATTCTGCCTGCAATGGGCAACGCAAGCCACGTGCACACACATGTGCCTCTCATCAAGTGTGTGTGCATCAGGCATTCATATTGTGCATCAGGCATTCATATTGCAGAGAAAAATTCATCGTAATTTTAGAGTTGATTGCAGTGCTGCTGCAGTGTCGGTGCCATCTTACCTTTATCACCCCATAGTTCATTTGATCACCCTTCTTTTTTTTCTAGTTCCCTCTTTGATTACTGTATCCCTCATTTTTTAGGAAAAAGTGAGTTGCTTGCTTATCAACATAATGAAATTGTTGGTTTTTTTTTTCAACTCCTAGTTATATGGAACATTGGATGCCATTTATATATTTTGGTTTAGTTTGGTTTTTAGAACAGAGTAGAGATGAGATATGGAAGCAACCATTGTTTGAGGTACATAAGCAACCAGTTTCTTGGTTTAGCTCCAAGGTTCAAACCCGCATAAAAAATTAGGACTGACTTTGCCCAAGTCCGTCTGATCAAAGGGTCTAAAGCATTTTTTTTTTTCAAAAGTTAAATATCTATCTTTGAAATATACTCGTAATCCTAAGCTTCCAACACCTGTAACATGTAAATCGGCCTAATTTATTTTTCTTCATTTCAAGTGGGATCAAGACTTCCAGTTCTCCGTTCCACTAAAGAAGGTAGTTGAAGGTTTTGTGGACTCAAGTGGCCAACCCAAAAAAAAAAAAAAAAAAAAAATTGGTGGCATAAGTGACGGAAAAAGGCAATGGCTAATTGGGATTAGGTCAATTAAAATTAATCACATAGTTAAAAAATAATTAACTAATCCGATTTTGATTAAGAAAGTCGTACTAGAAAAATTATAGGGTTTTGTGCTTCTAGACATCTACTTCTGTGCCAAAATTTCTTCATTCAAGATTTCCTAAACTGTTTGGTGTTTCTTTTTCTATTTCACATTAACCAATAATTAATGGGTAATCAAGTACTAGTACTAAATAATGATTCATATGTACTTCATTTATTTTAACTAGCTAATTTAACACATTAAGAAAATAAATTTCGTATGATTAAGGCAACAAAATTTGTAAAAATGTCCAGTCCATAAGGCATCCTAATCATGAATTAAATGGGGATGAAAATAAAATAACATTTTTAGTCTGTTATATCATGGAAAATAAGACTATAATTTGGGGAAGGATGAATATATTAATTCCTTGAAATTTTCCCCTAATTTCTGTTGATCAATGGTTTTTTTATTTAATTTCTTGATCTCATAATTTTCTCTGTTTCTTGTTTTTCAATATTACTTGAAAAGAAGACAGACAAAAAAAAAAAAAAAAAACACTGACAATCTGTGCACATTGACCAAGTAACAGCAGATTTAAAAAGTGGAACTTTCTATCCTTTTGGTCTCTTTCTCCTCAAATAAACAGAACCCTTTTGATATCTCAACGAACTATTCGTATAAACCCAAAAGGTCAGAATTTTTCAGCTTCATTCAATGGAAAATGGCTGCAAAACTTGAAAGTTGAAGTCAATGGTGAAGAAACTTTTATAGTTGACAAGGTAACATTTGTCTTCTTATTCAAATACTGTTTTCATTTTTTTCTTTTCTCTTCCTCTGAATTCCCACAATCCAATTCGTGGCTCAAAAACACTTGCTTTGCCTTTCATTAATGCCATTAAAATCCCTGCCTCCCTTTCGTTCTGCACCAATTATACAAAAAAGGTATTATTTGGTCTTGTCCTAATCTTGTTCATCTTTTCTATTTATTGCTGATAGCAACAACTTCTTGTCATAGTTTTTATATGCAAGTTAAGTCTCAAATTTGATTTTTAGTTTAGACAGAACCATCATAATTATGTCTGATCGATATCGAACTGTTTAATCTCATTTAAATTGTGTGTGTGTGTGTGTGTGTGTTTTTTTTTTTTTTTTTGTATTACTTCTTGCAGAATGTTCTTTAGTGTTTTTCAGGAAGATTCAGAAAATTGTACAAATCGACGGGTAGCAAACGAAGCCTGAGACTAATATTTCGCGACTTTCCAGGAGGCGCAGACGGATTCGAGCTTCTGCGGAGCTTTTGCTGTAACAATGGTGCCATTGAGATAACTCCCTTTAATCTTGTGCTACTAAATTCTGCAGCTTATTTCATGGAGATAGACACGAATTTGAGTTCCAATCTAGTAGACCTGACCGAAAAGTTTCTTCAAGGGATCAATCATTGGAACTGGTCAGAACTCATTGTAGCTTTGAAACAATGCCAAGATTTGAGGGCAAAAGATTCTTCTTTTTTGATTGAGAAAATATTGGATGCTTTAATAGGCAGAGTTGCTGCAATTACTGTTGCAAGACCATTTGCTTGCTCTTCTTCTTCTTCTTCGGAGAATTTCAGCTCTCTGCTTTCTTCTGATACAAGCAGCATTTGCAGTACCCGAAACAGCTTCTCAACCCCTTCAATTTTTGAAGATCTTGCGCGGTTGAATGTTCGTTTTTTCGACAAACTTGTGAAGATGATGGTGTTTAAGAAATTAGACCACTGTACCATTTTCAAGTTGCTCATTCACTACCTGAAATCGAGGCTTCTCAGCACTTCGACGCGGACTGAGAAGCGCGAGATCGTGGAAGTTGTGATTGGTCTGCTTTTGTTACTCGAAAGGAGCTCGCTTTCGTGCAAGGGATTGTTCGAGATTCTGCGAATCGTTTCGAGATTGAAAAGGAGAAGCAAATGCTGTGAACTTAAGTTAGAGAGACTAATAGGTTCAAAGCTGGATCAAGCAACTATAGATCAATTGATGATTCCATCTCCATCAAGGAAGTATAATTGTCCTTATGATGTGAATCTTGTTCTGAGGTTTGCAGAAGCTTATGTTCTCGAACGTTGGATGCTGGTTCCAGACCGGATGAAGAAAGTTGGGAGCTTGATTGATTCATACCTTATAGAAGTGGCTGCAGATTTTCGCCTTAAACCATCTAAATTCGCAGCATTAGCAATGGTGATTCCGGAATCTGCAAGAGAATCCAGTGATAAACTCTACCACGCCATTGACTTGTATCTTCAGGTATATACAATGCTTAAGTTCAATTCTTAGTGTATGAAGCAATAAAGGTGGATGAAGGGGCTGCCGCCCTGCCATTGGAAGGGATTCTTCCAGGCAGCTCTCCGCCTTGTATGTTTTCTTAGTAGGCAATCTAGTAGAGCCTACTTTAGTGATAAACGCCATGCTTAGCTGAGGTTGTGGCGTGAGGCTGCTACGATGATGTATAGTTAGTTCGTGCCGTAAGGTGTTCGGTTAAGTCCCGCAACGAGCGCAACCCTCGTGTTTAATTGCCACGGTTGAGTTTGGAACCCTGAGCAGACTGCTAGTGATAAGCCGGAGGAAGGCTACGTCAACACAACTGATGCAACATCCTAGTAGCGGGATTTTAATTTTCAGCCTATGCTTCCATTAGTGGAGCATTTTCAGAGTTTTTGTCCTGGTCCTGAATGATTAATTTTGATCTTGAACTGATTAATCAAATTTATTTTAAAAGAGATTTTTTATTTTTAAAATTTGAGAATTGACTATTCTTTTTTCCGCAGGTCCATACTCAATTATGTGAAGTGGAAAAGATGAGAATATGCTGTGCATTGAATCATGACAAACTCTCGGAAGAAGCCTTGAAGCATCTGGCTCAAAACTCCAAGTTTCCATCAAAGAAATCAGTCCAAGATTTTGTAGTTAACCTGCAGCAATCGGACCTCAATAACAAGTATATCATGAGTAGAAAACAGTACGAATATGTGAAAGAAATTGGTAATCTTGATTCACACTTGCATAAAGTTTGTGGAAAGGTGGAATCCAAATCCAAGAAAATGCCAAATGTAATTGAACCAAGAAATTGTAACTCAGCCAAAATTAGATATATGCCAAGATTTTGTTGATGATTTGAAGTGTTCTCTAGCTAATATATTTTTACATTTATGATTGTCTCATTTTTCTACTTAACCATGCAATACTCTTAAAAAAATTGACCGTTGTAAATTCTCATTTCCTCCCAATTTAATAGGTCACTTTTCGAGGTTTAAAAAATATGGATAAATTATACTAACGGTCACTAAAGTTTGGAATTTGTGTATTTATAGTCACTAAACTTTCACTTTGGTAACAATAAAGTCTATTTCATCGTAATTCATTGAAATTTAACATCGAAATAACGACGAAACAGTCAAAACCAAGTCAAATTTACTAGCAAGTGTCACACAAACTCCCTCCAACAAATAAAATGACATGTTTTAAATGTGACTCCCACTTGTGCAACATTACTCGAAAAAAAAGAAAAAATTTGAAATTTAAAATTGGTTGAAGCTGATATAGTATTATCCTAGCATTTTAGAAATGATATTAACTTGTTACGTTATCATTGCGTCACTAGATTTCGATAAATAAGACAAGAATAACTTTGTTGACGTAAGAATAAAAGTTCAATGACTTTATTAACAGAAAAAAAAATATAGTTTAAATTGTTGAAAGACGTGTTATTACACATAATTTTCCTAATTCATCTTTATTTAAGTCATTAATATGATTTGGTGAATATTAAATTATTACCTTTTGTATTGAAATTTTTAAAATATTTATAATTTCAAGTTATTGATTTCTAAACAATAAATTAGAGAATATATTGAGAAAATATGAAAATAATTTTTATAAAATATTTGCCGTTGGGAAAAAAGCAATGAAGTGAGGGAATCTATGTTGTTGAGACCAAAGTAACTAAACCAATAATTAATTATATAATTAAATGTGGAAGTGTAGAAGGTGAATAAGAAAATGAACGTATGGTTCTGAAGAATATTCGAACCGACCAGTGAGCCCAGTCACCGGCGACTGCACCGGCCTAGCTGAGTGGCACAGACCACGCTTGTCGTGTGGCTCATTGCAACTACTAACAAACAAACAATGAAGACTAGCTACTATAAATAAAACTCTAATTAATTCAGAATCCTAAGTTTTTACCTTTGAATGCCCATACTCTTACTCATTCATTTTGCCCTTTTTTTTTTTCCCACGTAATTACGTCATTACCAATGTTGTCATAACCATACCGGCCATCAAACCGGTAAAGTTACTGGTACGTGGTTCAACCGGTGGTTATACCGGATTATTAATTTTTTTGGAAAAAATATTATTTAAATAATAAATAATCTTATAAATTCACCAAACACAAGTTTCAAATGTTTAATATTCAAAATAACTTCATGAAATATCCATAAATATTTAAAAATTATTTATATAAAATACATTTTATTTGATATAATATATATTTATATTATTATGAAATTTATATTTATGAGATTTTAATAATATATATATATATATATAATATGGACCATTTTTTACAATAATTTATATATAATTAATAATAATTTAATGATAATTGATTTAAATTTTAAAATTTGGAAATTTGGTTTGGAACTGAAACAAACCAGAACCAAACCGAACTAGTTCGGTTTGTTTCGATTCAAACTGAATGTTTATTGGTTTGATTTTGGTTTATATAATTTTCTACGTTTGGTTTTGATTCAGTTTGGTTAGGTTTTGTTTTTGAACCGAACCATATTTTGCTCATCCCTAAGAAAAACACAAAGTATAATATGAAGGACAAGAAAACCGGTTTTTGACTGGTTCGTCGGTTCATCGGTTTTTCACCGGTCGAACCGATCATATCCGGTTTTCTATTAAATCACTGTTTTTAATTAAACCGACCGGATTTATGGTCGGTTCGTAATAAACCGGTCGAACCGGCCAGTCCGGTCCGGTTTTCATAACATTGATCATTACTTTAGCTTATATGGATTGTCTATTTCAATGGCAATCCAACTTGATTTTGAGAAAAGAGATTTCAAATTCGAAATATACTAAATATGGTTATCTCAATTAAAAAAAAAAAATTATGTTGAACATTATAAGAACTATTGCATTTGATAATTTGCTGTCAAAAGTATAAAATTTACTACCATAATTTTTGGATATGATAGAAAGGTTAATGTAAATTACTGGTATAAAATTGTTATTTATAACAAAATTTTATTTAAATTTAATTTCCATGAATAAGAAGAACAATTCTACATTCTTAGTTTTGATAAGAAGAACAATTCAAAACAAATAATTATCTTTTCTTGGTTAATTTAGAATATAATTACAACTTTTAACTCTATATTGTTTAAAGAAAATACCATTTTCTTTTTTCAAAAAAGTAATGTGTAAATATTAAAATGGATTAGTAGTCAAACGTGGGGAAAAACTATGTTACCAATGTGGTACTCAATAAATATGTTAAGTTTTCTTCCGTTGAAAAGTGTGAGCATTAAATGGTTAGTGTTTTCTTTCTAAAAATTTGCGTTAATTAAGACCAAAAACATTAATCTTAGCCAATTTAAACTTGCTTAGACCAACATTCTTGAAATCACCATTCCACTTTTCTAACAAAAACATCTTTGATGACAGTGACTCCTTGTTTTTTTTTAGGTTTCCAATTTGTTTTCCAAGCACTAAGCATTTAATGAGAGACAACAAAAAGTCAAACATAACTTTACACGACGTCGTTTCGTATATCATCGACTTTGTGGGCCTCTGCGGCCTATTAAAGGCCCATAAAACTCCACTTTGTAGCTCGAAAGTTTTCTGCAGATGTAACGGCAGCTATGGCCTAGGTCCACGAATGTTAAACACGGTGCCGTTTCGATCTCCTCGAAAGTTTTTGGTGTAAGCCATGGCCCAGGTTCACAACTGCTGAACGTCGTCGTTTAATATCTCCCCGCCATCGTCTTCGTCAACTTGGAAAGCACAAACGAGACGGAGAATCCCTTCTATGACCTAATTCCCTTGTTTCCCCATCTCGCTCAGGAAGAAAAAAGTTTTCTTCTTGCAATAAAAGCGAGAAACCATTTAATCTGATTCAATTGACTTGGTTGATTTTGGTTTTTTGGATTTGGAAATTTGATCGATATACAGAGAGATATGTTGGAGAAGATTGGATTGCCAGCAAAGCCATCCTTGAGAGGGAGCGCTTGGGTAGTTGATGCCTCTCATTGTCAAGGCTGTTCCTCTCAGTTCACCTTCATCAATCGCAAGGTAGTTGAATCTGAAATTTGTTTCATTGCTCGGGTTTGCCGTTTGGGTTCCTTTGATTTAAGCTTCCTTTCCTTTTTTAGTGTTTCGATTGACTTGATAATGATTTAAGCTTTCTGTTTAAATTTTTATTTATTGATGACATACGATATTAAGTCTTGACAGTCGAGTCGATTTTGATTTTGTATGACAAATTGAGTAATTGTGTATATAAAGAAAGATTTGTTCAATGATCATTGTGTTGGACTGTGCTTGTTAGTTATGCAATTGGTATCCGTTCAATTGGGCATATGCCTTTTTAGATGTTATTGTTATACTACGAATTGCTTCATCGGTTCGGCCTCAGGAGTAACTGCAATTGGTGATTCTGCTTAACTGTTAATTGGATTAGGGGGAAAAAGCATTGTACTAAGCATTGTACTTTCTGGAACAGTTTGCGGTGATTGTACTTTGTGCTTTTTCGTTTATGCCACCGCTTTGAAAGTTATTGATAGTTTTGTGATTGTAATTCAGCATCACTGCCGAAGATGTGGCGGTATCTTTTGCAATACTTGCACTCAGCAAAGAATGGTTTTACGTGGTCAAGGTGATTCACCTGTGCGTATTTGTGAACCTTGTAAAACTCTAGAAGAGGCTGCACGATTCGAATTGCGTTATGGACACAAGAACAGATCTGGAAGAGGTACTGACTTGCTGTCTAATATTTGGTATAATTGCTTACTATTTCATTTTTACCTTACTTCGAAGTGCTTCCTGTCATTCAGTTTTTATTTGTTATAAACTCTGTCTTCTCGCTTAACCCTCTTCTCAAATAGCTTGAATTATACATATAAGGTTTGCTCTTTTGTTCAAAGAAGATTTTTATGGTCCATGAATCTGTTGATCTTTTAGTAGGCGATAATACTTGGGTATATCGTCTAAATGAATCCTGTCTTTTTGTTCTTAATGAAAGTTTACCATCTAACTTTTGCAAGCTTTTCCGTGTAGGAAGCTCCAGATCTACATCAAAACATGATGATGAAGTTTTGAACCAAATTATAGGGAATGAGGAGAAGAAATCTTTATCGGAGCAAAAATCCAGCACTGACATGGTTTCTAGAATTCAAAGGCCAAATAGCACTGCATCATGCACATCTTCTGATGAGATTGTGGATGGTGGCGAAGAAACACAAAAGAATCCAGTTGAGGAGCCTAATCATGTACAAGATGAAATTGGGTCAACCAGTCCAGAGAAATTACGTGAGCAAGCTGTAGATGAAAAGAAGAGGTATAAAATTTTGAAAGGAGAGGGGAAGCCTGAGGAAGCTCTAAAAGCCTTTAAGAGAGGGAAAGAGCTTGAGAGACAGGCCGATGCATTGGAGTTGTCTATAAGAAAAAATCGCAGGAAAGTTTTGCTCTCTGGAAACAGGGCTGAGATGCAGAATAACGATAACCTTCCAGAATCAGGCAGAAAGAGAGCTCCACTTTCTCAAGTGAGTAAGGAGAAGGATGATTTTATCTCTGAACTCAAAGATTTAGGTTGGACTGATACAGATCTCCATGATGAAGATAAAAAGCCAGTTGTTTTGAGTATAGAGGGTGAATTGTCTTCTCTTCTTGGGGACATCTCTCAAAAGCCTAATAAAGATGTGGGGACAAGTGGCATTGACAAGACCCAGGTCGTTGCACATAAAAGGAAGGCGCTTGCATTAAAACGTGCAGGAAACCTTGCAGAAGCCAAGGAAGAATTAAAGAGAGCTAAAATTTTAGAAAAAGAGCTTGAAGAACAGGAACTCTTGGGTGGAGTTGATGATTCTGATGATGAGCTATCTGCGATAATCCGTAGCATGGATGATGATAAAGAAGATGAGTTGATAGCTGGGCATGGCCTGGGGCATGGTTCCAATTTTGATCACCTTTTGGGAGCATTCGGTGATTTTGATGATGATAGAAACTTAGAAGTCACTGATGACGATCTTATGGACCCGGAAATTGCTGCCACGTTGCATTCATTAGGCTGGGCTGATGATTCTGACAATCAACAAAATGATGCAGTGCAATCAGTCCCAGTTGACAAGCAGTCATTACTTGGTGAAATTCAGTCATTGAAAAGGGAAGCAGTTAACCAAAAGAGGGCAGGTAATGTTGCAGAGGCTATGGCACTGCTGAAAAAAGCGAAGTTACTTGAAAAGGAAATTGGGAGTCTGGAAAGTGACTTGACTACGAAAGACTCCTTGATTATTCAGAAAAGTTCGGTATCTCAAAACATTCCTTCAAAGAGAGATTCTAAACTTGCACCAAAGAATAGGTTAATGATTCAGAAGGAACTTCTGGCTTTGAAAAAGAAGGCTCTCACTTTGAGAAGGGAAGGGAAATTGGATGAGGCAGAGGAAGAATTGAGGAAAGGCAGAGTTCTCGAGCAGCAGCTTGAAGAGATGGACAATGCTTCAAAGGGCAAGAGTACCCAGGTTACTCTTGATATAGTGGAACCAGATCTGGAATTTCACCAACCAATTCACGGAAATTTGCCAACTGGCGAAGTGGAAGCAGATGTGACAGATGAGGATTTGCATGACCCGGCGTACCTTTCTCTTCTTAATAACTTGGGTTGGAAAGAAGATGATGAATCAGTGAGTTCTCAATTGAAACCTTCAAGGGAAGATAATCATTCTATTGGGATTGCTGAGCCCTTGGTTACTCATGCCACATATAGTAGCTCATTGAGGACATCGAAAAGAAGTAAGGGTGAGTTACAGAGGGAACTATTAGGCCTGAAAAGAAAGGCGCTTGCACTTAGACGAGAAGGGAAGATTGATGAGGCAGAGGAGGTGCTTGAATCAGCGAAAGAATTAGAGACCCAGATGGAAGAGATAGATATTTCCTCAGAGACTAAATTTGAGGTCAAATCTAGTGCCAGCAGGGACAATAATTTTAAGTTTGAAGATAAAAAGGATGAGCTTGTGGGCAAAACATCGAAAGCTTCTAAGGAAGACGATAATAATTCTTCTCAGATAACCCTGCCCTCAGTTGCGCTTGACTCATCTAATATATTGTCGATGATGCCAAGGCATAAAGGTGAAATACAGAGGGAACTCTTAGGCCTGAAAAGAAAGGCTCTTGCTCTCAGACGTCAAGGGAAGACCGATGAGGCAGAGGAACTGCTTAGATCAGCAAAAGCATTAGAGGCCCAGATGGAGCAGTTGGATGAACCCGAAAAAAAAATTCAGGTTGAATCCAACAGGCCGAAGGATGCTATAGTCACACCTCTAGAGAGTGCAGCTGATAAAGGGGATGCTAATGATGCCGAAGAAAAATATATGTATGACCCTGCACTAATCTCAATGCCAAAGAATTTGGGTTTGAAGGATGAAGAGGAACCAAGAACCTTGGAAGGAAAACCATCGAAAAGAAGTTCAGTTAGTTCTGCTCATTCTTCTGGTACATTTTCAGTTCCACCTTCTTCCAGTCTTTCTGTTGCCACATCTAGTGATGAGAGAGAATTTCAACGAAATCACTTGGCTCGAAAACTGAATCCCTCTGATGAAATAGGATTTCCGGACAATGCAAGAACAGAGCAAGTTGCTGGTTTTATCCCTCCACCACAACAGACTGGAAACGTAATGGACCTGTTGACAGGTGATAATCAGAATGATTGCCGAATACCAGCTGAAAAACATGAGAGTAAAGTCAATTTTGGTGATCAGCCCATGTCAAGCTCATCCATTGATGCAGATGAGAAGCCACAAACTTATAAAACAAGTCCTACTCAGAAACTGGCTTCTCAAAACAACCAATACCCGCTTCAGCAAGAGATTTTGGCTCGTAAGCGGAAGGCAGTTGCGCTAAAGAGAGAAGGGAAATTGTCAGAGGCTCGAGAAGAACTTCGACAGGCAAAGCTACTAGAGAAGAGTTTGGAATTAGGGATCCCCGAGAACAAATCTGGTGCAAACGTCGCGTCATCTATTTCCGATTCTTGTGCTCCAGAAAAAGTGCCTAGTAGATCAAATTTGGCTGCCAAACCATCAACTGGCCGAGATCGTTTCAAGTTACAGCAAGAGTCCCTTAGCCACAAACGTCAAGCTCTAAAACTAAGAAGAGAAGGCCGGATGGAGGAAGCAGAAGCCGAGTTTGAACTGGCCAAGAATCTTGAGATGCAGCTGGAGGAGATGGCTTCTCAGGATTCCTCTAAGACAGTCGGACCAGAAGATGATGTAGGAGTTGAAGATTTCCTTGATCCTCAACTTCTCTCTGCCCTGAAATCACTTGGTATTGAAGATGGAACTGCTGCTGCGAAAGGCTCAGGGTGTCAAGGGCCCGCAAAAGTTAGTCCTGCCAAGGGTGAAAATGTTGTCCAGGAGAGAACCCAGTTGGAAGAACAGATTAAGGCAGAGAAGATCAAAGCATTGAATTTGAAACGTTCCGGAAAGCAAGCTGAGGCTGTGGAAGCCCTTCGGCGTGCCAAATTATACGAAAAGAAACTAAATTCCTTGGCTTCAGCTTGAAGTTAGTGTATATAAACTCGAGTAAAACTGTCCCTTTTACTAAATTTGTTTCATACTTGTATTTAACGAAAACGGTAATTATTAGGCTGAAAATTGTTCAAAATGTGATGAAATTGTTTGAGCTAAATGATTTTTGTTGCAAATAAATCACCATGCGCTTCAATTTGCTTCGCTTCGGGCTGGTTTAGGAGAATGGGGGCAAATTGAACATTTTTAAAGTTAGAGATGCTATTTGGCGTCTGAGGAGAATGTATTAGGTCTAACATATTTTCTTGGAGAAGTAAATTTGAATATGTAATACCTTCATTTTCATCTTTTAATTTGCAGTTTTATATTCAGTTAAATTGTATATCAACTGTTTTTGAAATAATTCCTTTCTCAAAATATAGCATTTCAAAATATTTTTTCAATTTAAAAACCCAAAAGTTTGAAAAAAATAGTTATACAAAAATTTTATTTGAATAACACTTTTTTAAATAAATTATAGGTAATTTGTTTTGAGAAATTTTAATGATGTTTTGATTCACGTGTCTGTATTACAAGTTGGTGAATTTCACATGTTTGTCACATGTGATAATTGATACTAACGCTGTTAGAATAGATTATCAAGAAAAATATAAATTAGAAATTATAATAGAAATTGTTAATAATGACAGTGATCTTCAGCAATGCATACTTCACAGACCCCATTCTATTTCCGATGTTCATACATTTAACGTAGGAAAGGTCGAATTCAGAATGATGGAAAATAATAATAATAATAATAATAATAATAATAATAATTAGTAAGTAATAAACAGCTGTTGGTATAAAAATAAACGTGTTTACGGGCTCTGTGCCTATGGTTTGAAACTTACAAATTCGGCTTTTAAGCTTGACACTGTTAACAACAAGTAGTTTATTATTCAATACATTTTTAAGAATTTTTATACCTTTCAAATTTTCATATGAAATTTTACATGTTAAATAATAAAAAATACAACGAATCTCTGTGACACGAAACTTAAAAATTTTCGGAAAATAAAAGTGTTTTTTTAGTTAATAATAAAAACATACAAAAAACGTAAAAAATAAAAAAATAAAAAAACTGGTCGGAAAATATTTAAATTTGATGAACTTTCTTAAATAACGTACAAAATTAGTAAACTAACCTGTTAGTCTTTTTACAGGTTACACGTGTATCTTTATACAAGACAATAATACCTAAAATGCCCTAACTAACTAATCTTTAACTAAAAACTTAACTAACTAATTTAACTCTAATATCCCCTCAAGCTGGACGATAGAAAGATTTCAGTAGCCTGTATAACATTTCCTGAAAAAACAGTTCTTGCCAATGGCTTTGTTAATACATCAGCCAACTATTTAGTTGTAGAAATTGACAACAAATGTAAAACCCCGTCTTGGATCTTCTCAAGGATGAAGTGACAATCTAATTCTATATGCTTAGTCCATTCATTGAAGCTCGGATTTGTAGCTATGTAAATGGCAGAATTATTATCACAAAAAGTAACAGGTTTGTGCAGCTGATGGATTTGTAAATTTGCCACTGAACTTCACAAGCAGCAAGAGCTAATGCTCTATATTCAGCCTCACTTGAACTCCTTGCAACAGTAGCTAGGTTGTTTTTAAGAGACTTCAAACTAAGAAAACTAAGCATATTATGGAGAGTATATATATGCAATTACCTGGGGAAATCAAGAGCAAAACAATCTTGAAAACAAATAGCTATGGCAGCCCTGTAGAGTATCAAGCACTGGAGTTGTTTGACATGCTTCATCGACAGTACGGTTCATCTGCGTTTTCAATATGGTTTCAGCAACTGCGGACAACTGATGCTGCAACACAGCTGCACCCAGAGGGCCGACTAGATTTAGCCTGGTGGCAGCAGAAATGGCATCCCGCATTGTGACAAACAAGTAAGCTCTCTGAGAAGTCTCACTATCCATCCCAAGAAGTCCACATACAATGCCAAAGACAGGAGCGTGGTGAAATGAAACAGCCCTGGAACCAAGATATGTATCCCTCATTGTTTTAAGAGATGGCACTTCAGTAAAGACAGCTGCAGCAACCCTCATTAGAGCTGCCCCTTGTGTCATTGATGCCTTTCGACTTACTTCATTAGTTAACATTGCATCCAAAATCCTATCGAGCTTTTTCCAGGTATTCCGATCTGGAGAGATGGTAGCAGAACACACAAAAGGAAGAAGCAAACTCCCGGTGTTCTCCAAAATATGAATCACCAAAGTCTTAAGGTCTTCAGGATCTAAGATTATTCGTGCTTGAACAGCTGCCTCAAGGCCAAAAGAATGAGCAAAACCACCAGTGGGGAGAATGGAATCAAGCAGTTGCCACTGGCTCCACTGTAAATGAAAATCCGTAATCACAGTTTTACTGCTCGCTTTGTCCACTTCTGTTCCACCTTCCATCGGCAGAATGTAGAAGCCCTGTTCCATTGACAAACCACCATGTACAAATTATTGAATAAGAGCATGAATCAATTAATATACACAAAATACACATATTGAAACAAATCTCGATTAATCTCCCTAAATCAGC
Source organism: Euphorbia tirucalli (assembly GCA_039660915.1). Classification (NCBI taxonomy): domain Eukaryota; kingdom Viridiplantae; phylum Streptophyta; class Magnoliopsida; order Malpighiales; family Euphorbiaceae; genus Euphorbia; species Euphorbia tirucalli. Next base: position 3,094,817 of record CM077638.1, read on the forward strand.
TACATGACCAAAGGCAATTCACAAATTCCAACAATGAAATGCATAAGTGGTACAAGAAAGGATTACAAGTTTTGGTTGGCACTGGCAGCAGGATGAGAATTGATACCAAATGTTGGATTTACTCTGCATTTGTCTCCTCTCAACAGTACCAAAAGCTTCGATTCATGAATGAATATTGGAAATTTTTAATATCATTTTAATCAGCATTCAGGAAGTTAATTTGGACATATCCTTGCTAGATCTATTGTACTTCATGTGACTCCTAACCAGCTGTCCAGCAGCAATAGAAGACATTAGGTTAATAAGAATGGAAAGAGGCTCAATTAGCAAAGACGAATCCTAAATCAGAACTAGCAACTATGATAATCAGCAAAGAAGAGGATGAGGTTAATAAGAATGGAAAGAGGCTCAATTAGTGAAGACAAATCCTTTAACAATTCAAAATATGATAATCTGCTCCAAATTCAAACAGAAGTCGAAGTCCAGAAAAATCCATCTTCGTTTTCTCAACAATAGCAAAATTTGACAATTAGAATTAATCACCTATTAAATCAACAGCAGCGCGTTGGTGGGAGTGAATAGCAAAAAAGGGGACTCGAGCGGACATGGAGTTCTTCCACCTCTTTTCCTTCTCTCGCTTTGCAGATGGAAGGGCACAGGAGGCCGAGTGAAGGAGTTGCGGAGAGGAATAACCCAATAACTCGAATCCTCTATGCAACACGCGGAGTAGCAGGTCGAAGTCGAACCATGCGGAGGAGCAGCGTCAGAGTTTCCTCTTCGGATCTGCCGCCGGAAGCTTGACCAGAATTGGGAAAAGGGTGAAGAACAACAAGCACAGGAACGGAGGCTAGGGTTGTGAAGAACAGCCGTTACAGCGGCAGAGGGAGCAGTCCAGCGGCGACAAACGGAAAGAGAAAGGGAGGAAGAGAAAAGATAGGGTTTTGATTCAGTGAGTTTTGAGTTTTAATTATTACTTTTTCCATTTTTTTTCTTTGGTAGTTTTGGGAAAACTGCAACGTTGTGCTTAGGACGAAGAGAACCGAACCAAAATCTGAAAACCGAAGATTCAAACCAATCCATTTGTAGTTCGGTTTGGTTGCATTTCATTTTTCTAGGAAATTTAGACTTTGGTTCGGGTCAAAATAAAAAAAATCAAAAACCAAATGTGATTATAAAATTTTAAATAAAACCACTAACTCAAACACTATAACCCTAACTTTTATACTTTCCATACCTTTTCTATTACTATAGTATTTAGTATTAGTGTGACATTATGGAAGTATAAATCGAAATTAGATGATATATTTGATATTGGAAATTTTTGGGCTGTTTTATTACAATAATTTGAACTGATTTAGTTCGGTTTGGACGAACCGAACTAAAAGTTAGTTTGGTTTAGTTCAAATTAAAAAATATAATATATTTGGTTCAATTCTTTTCGGTTTAGTTCGGTTTTTGAACTGAACTATTCCATGTTCACCCTAGTTTTGCTCATCTGGACTAAAAACCAAATACTGGCTAGTTTATTGGTTCGACCAGTTTTCCCGATTCGATCAGTTAGAACACCAATTTTTAGGTCAAGTGGTTCTTTATAATTTAAATGATTGGTTCCTGGTTAGACTAGTCGAACCAACCAATCTGATCTGATTCTGATAACACTACTTGACATATATATAACTTGGAATGTCATAGATATTCTGTAATTTGGTTTTTCTTTTTTTTTTTTTACAATGATGGTAAATTACATATATTTCAAATACATGGAATTCAATGAGAAAGATATACAATGATATACCAAATCCAACAAATTGTCCTAAAAATATTGAAATAAAACATAACAATCAACATAATAAATACTGTAACAGTGAACAAAAACAAGATGCATGAGTCATTAAAAATACATAATATAAACACAATGAAAGCATAATAACTCTTCATTCTATATTTTGTCAAACTTCATTATACTTTATCGTAGATTCACAATCATAGAGTTCGCCACGTCTTGCATATCACAATACAATTTGATATATCTGGATAAAACTTGTAAATCTAGCATAATAGAAATATACATGGGCGTCTAGCCTGTAAATATATCAAAGGATCTTTAACTAGGAATCGATAAAGATCAACCCATAAAAAAAATTATAAATTTTTTTTAAATGTCTGAGTAAAAATGTTACTTAGCGAACCAAGTATATTTTATTATTTTAAATTAATATAACAAATATATTTAGGTTCAGGTACAAAAATGCCCTTAACGTATTCACCAAAACATGATTTTGCCTTCAACCTTTAAATTTGTACGAAATTACCCCTTACGTTAAAAAAATGAGAACAAAAATACCCTCTATTACGAGATTGGAATTTTGACTCCGTCGAGTCCGTTATGCTTTCTTACTAGGACACCACGTCATACTAATGGACCAATAAAAATGCAACATGTGTCTTTCAATTTAAAAAAAAAAAAAAAAAAAAACCAAAAACCTATTTGTTAAAACAAATCATTAAGAACAAACGAGCAAACACATTTTCTCGAGTACTAATTAGATGATTAGCTTATTTTAAATTTCAATAGCAAACATTTCTATCTATAAAATACTATTTAAATTAAAGTGTATTGAACTTGAACTGCATGCCACAAGATGTTTTGACAGTAGATCTTGAACTGCATGTTGCTGTCTAAATAAACAAAAAAAATACTGAATCTCTAGTAAAACAAATTATATCTTGAAAGAAAATAGAGAAGCAGCTAACATCACTAACAGATCATTTATAGAAAAAAAAGTAACAAGATATCCAAAAGACGAAGCAACGAGATAGAAAAAGGTAAAAAAAACCAAAAAAAGCAACATCACAACTACAAGCAAAGAGGGGATGTGTCTACGAGGAAAATCCAAAGCAAAGAGAAAAAGAAAAGCAAGTTTACCGCTACCTCAGCTCTCTAGGCAAGTTTCTTACATTGATTTGGATATAATAAATCCCAATTTTTCAACTTTGAAAAATGAGGTAACTCAATTTGATGCTGCAGGAGTACCTGGGTTTGCGGCTGCGTGGGCATAGTATTCTTAGGGAAGCAGCTTTCAGCCAAAGTAAAAGGAACCTTACTTTGGCTGAAAGCTGTTTTTGGGACTGCGAAAAGTAGTTTCAAGTGCACAATTGATAAAAGTCAGATTGTATTCAAAAAAAGACTGGAAAAACACTTAAAACTACTTTTAAAAAAAGCAATAAAACCTAGCTTTCCTTGACAGCATTTTCACTAACAGAAATTCCAAACTGGTTCTTAGAATTGTTGGAGTTTGTCAAACAGATAGAATAAAACAAATGAGTTTTGGTCCAATTTTTTTTTTTTTAATTGGAGTACACACGTCGCATTTTTATTGGACTGTTTGTATGACGTGGTGTTCTAATGAACAAATAATAATGGACTCAACAAGAGTCAAACTTTCAATCCCATAATAAAAAGCATTTTTATTCTTATTCTTCAACGTAAGGATAATTTTATACTATTTTTAAGGTTAAGAGCAAAATCATGTTTTGGTGGAATACTTCGAGACATTTTTCTACCTTGAACCTAACAGTAATAATATATAATAATTTTACTGAATGCTAATTTTTGGTTGATTTAGTAATTGAATATTTACTTGTCATAAAATTAGGGTTGTAAACGGGGCGGAGATTGCACTTCTCATCCCCGTCTCCAGACTATTCGGGGATCCTCATCCCCACCTTATTTATTAATCAAGGATAAATATATGTCTCATCCCTGATCCCAGCGGGGAATCAGTTTCCCGCGGGGATTCCCGTCCCATTAAACTAATTTTCAATTTTATAAAAAAACCTGTAAAATTTCAATTTTTATCCTCTAACTTATCCAAACATGCATTAGACTATATATATAAAATTCTCAAATACACTAACATACAATTAATAATTATTCATGAGAGATATTAGTTTTCTTCTTTACTTTAGTTTATAAAATTATAAATAATAATAATATAATATAATAATATTAATAATAAAGAAATATAAACGGAGAATTGTTGGGGATTTAGGTTTTTAGCTGAAGAATTTACAGGAAATCCCTGCAGGTTTTAAACAGGGATAAGGACGGGGGTCCGCGGGACGGGTAGAACTATTACCATTCCTATCATCGATTAAGAAACGGGGACAAATTCATCCCCTTCCCCACCCTACCGGAATCTTAATAGCAGATTCTCCGTCTTCGTCCAAATAGACCCCCACTAGGACGGATCTCCATCACCCGATTGACACCCCACATAAAATACAACAAATTATTTTGAACTGTCAAAAATATGGACTCATACCATGACTCATACCATGACCATGTGCATTATATAGGTTGTTTTATCCTTTCCTACGCTGGAAAGGAATAATTATGTGCGGATATAAAAAGAAAAAAAAAAAAAAAAAAAAAGACAGAAATCAAATGATATAAACATGACAGATTTAAGTTATTGTTTCATGAATTCTATTTCCGAATTAATTAACTAAGATATTCAAATTAATAGTTGACAATAGTCGTGATAATATGATAATAAGATTTATAGAGTTAATTAAATTAACTTATTGGGTTTGATAAATGCAATTTTTCTTTCAATACATCATTTTAAAATTATTATATTCTTTAGTTTTTTATACGAATTTTGCATGTTTGTTGAAAAAAATACAAATATGAGTGATAATATTGGGAAATTTCTATCTTTCTACTGTAATTTTGCTAATTGTTTTTTATTAGATACAAATACAAAATAAATTGGAATATTAGAGTAGTGGCAACCAATAGAATATCTGCAAAAATTATTGTAAATTACCCTAATGCATTTTCAATAATACACAAATTATTTGTACACATCCCCAATCAGTTTTCAACAACTAATTATTATTTTGAATTTTTGGACCAACCAATTCAGTAACATATTATATAATATTTGAATCAAGTTGAGATATTTAAAAAAATATATATATATATTAAATCACATTTCAAATGTTTATCACGTGTGATACTGATGCTGAATTGTTAGAAATAAATTATCAAGAAAATTGAAGTTTATAAATGTTTATCACGTGTGATCCCCAATCAGTTTCAACAACTAGTTATTAGTCAACCAATTCAGTGACATGTTATATAATATTTGAATCAAGTTGAGATATTAAAAAAAAATTAAATCACATTTCAAATGTTTATCACATGTGATACTGATGCTGAATTGTTAGAAATAAATTATCAAGAAAATAGAAGTTTATAAATTAGAATTAGGTTTGTAAATGGGGTGGGGCGGGAGGGGGATAGCACTTCCTATCCCCGTCTTCAGACTATTCGGGGATCCACATCTCCGCCTCGTTTATTAGTCGGGGATAAATTAAAACACTTCTAGGGTTTGTGAAACTCTCAATCAATTGTAGAGAGTGCATTCCATTCATTTATATACTGTACATGGTAAATTACATAAAGACACCAGAACTATTTAAGTATATACAACTAAATACAAAATGAGAAATTACATTATAATCCCTATCACGCCCCCTCAAGTTGAGCGGGGGTGGAAACCACAGCCAACTTGTCCCTCAATAGTTGAAAACGTGTCTTATGCAGGGGTTTAGTGAGAATATCTGCAGCCTGATCATCAGTTGAAATGTAGCGAATCCGTAACTGCTGTGAAGCTACCCGCTCACGAACAAAATGAAAGTCGAGCTCCAAATGCTTAGTGCGGGTATGAAAGATAGGATTTGCCGTGAGATAAGTCGCACTAAGGTTGTCACACCAAAGGGTTGGAGCGGCAGACAAGGGAAAACCAAGTTCAAGGAATAACATTTGGAGCCAAGAGACCTCGGAAGTCGCGGTGGCCAAAGCTCTATACTCAGCCTCGGTGGAGGATCGAGAGACCGTCCTCTGCTTCCGGGAAGCCCACGAAATTAGATTGGTACCATGAAAAACCGCAAAGCCCGAAGTGGACCGTCGATCATCAACATCACCCCCCCAATCCGAGTCCGAAAAACCATTTAAATGAATAGAAGATTGAGGCCTATACCTCAACCCATAGGAAGCCGTAGCCTGTAGGTACCTTAGAACACGTTTCAAAGCCTGCCAATGGAGAGTGGAAGGAGCATGCATAAACTGAGCCACCCGATGAACAGCAAAGGCGATATCAGGGCGGGTAAGAGTGAGATATTGCAGACCCCCAACTAAGCTTCGGTAAAGAGAAGGATCAGGAAGAGTAGTGCCACCCTGAATAGACAATTTATCAACGGTGCTGGCAGGTGTAGAAACCGATTTGCATTCAGTCATATTAGCCTTAGCAAGCAACTGATTAATGTACTTCCGCTGCATAAGAAATAGGCAATCCCGCTTCCGAATAAATTCCACACCAAGAAAATATTTAACGGGCCCCAAATCCTTAATGGCAAATTTGGATTGCAAATGAGAAATCAGAGAAGAAGCAAGCACCGAATCATTCCCCAATAAAAGAAGATCATCCACATAAATGAGACAAAACAAAACAACAGACCCTTTCCGCAGAAAATACAGAGAAACATCAGCTCTAGAACACTGAAAACCAAAGGCAAGAAGAGCCTGCGTGAGGCATTTATGCCACATCCTGGGGAATTGTTTCAAACCATACAAAGACTTCCGAAGCCGACACACATACTGCGGAAAATTCCGGTCAACAAAGCCAACTGGCTGAGTCATAAACACAGGTTCATCCAAATCACCATGAAGAAAAGCATTGGATACATCCAGATGAGTAATAAACCAATTAAAGGAGACAGCAAGAGACAATAGCAAACGAATAGTTGCAGGCTTAACCACAGGACTAAAGGTGTCATGAAAATCCATACCCGGTCTTTGATGAAAGCCCTTCGCAACCAGACGCGCTTTGTAGCGTTCAATGGACCCATCCGGATTTAATTTAGTCTTGAACACCCATTTACAACCAATTACATTTGGAGCTTGAGAAGGCGGAACAAGTTCCCACGTACCATTGGAAATAAGTGCTGAAAATTCATCAGCCATGGCTTGACGCCAATGAGGACTTTTCACAGCTTCACTATAACAAGTGGGGTCTTTTGGGGTGACAGAGGACATGAAAGAACGAGGAGGCAGCTTGCCCGTCATCTGCCGCGTAACCATCCACCGTGTGGGAGCCGAAGGCGGATCAACGAAGGGAGAAGGAGGAGCAGGAGTGTCCGAAATTGCTGGAAAATTAGTGTCATGTGTAGCAACTGAGTACTGCTGAAAATCAACCACTAAAGGGAGCCCAGGAGAGGATACAGGTGGGGAGGAAGGGTCAGAGGTAGACGGAATAAAAGGAGGGGGGTCAGGTGCGGTGGAGGGAGCTGGAGTGGGGTCAGCAAGGGCTGGTGGCGGGGACGCCTGCGGCGCTGGTGCTGGTAGCGCAGAAGGCGGAGGGTGCGAGTGGGAGGTTAAGGCTGATGCTGGTCGGTTTTGTTGGTGGGTGGAGAGGGGGAACAACTGAATTGTGGGTAAGGAGGAAGGAACCGAACTTGGATCAGGAACAACCATGGAACTCAACTCCTGATAAGGGAACACCTGTTCATCAAATACCACATGACGTGAGATAAAGAATTTGGCAGACAAAGGATCAAAACAACGATAGCCTTTATGCAATTTGCTATAAGCCAGAAAAACACACTTGCGAGAACGGAAATTTAATTTGTGTGAATTATAAGGACGCAACCATGGATAGCACAAGCAACCAAACACACGAAGAGACAGATAATCAGGATGAGTACCAAACAAACATAGATACGGAGAAATGTGATTAAGAACAGGGGATGGCATACGATTAATGAGAAAAACAGCAGTGTCAAACGCATAAGACCAGAAAGAAAGTGGTAAATGTGCACGATTAAGAAGAGCAAGACCCGTTTCGACTACATGACGATGTTTCCTTTCCGCTGCCCCATTTTGTTCTGGGGTATACGGACAAGACATGCGATGTTGAATACCACTCTCAGACAAATAAGATTTCATGGCAATAAATTCCCCTCCCCCATCAGACTGAAAGACTTTAATAGAACGCCCAAAAAATTTCTCAACCACAGTACGAAACTTAATGAAAGTTTGCAGCACTTCAGATTTATAACGCAAGAAATATATCCAAGAGTATTTGCTATAATGATCATAAAATAATAAATAATAAGAGAAACCATCATGTGAATTAACCGGGGCTGGACCCCAAACATCCGAACAAATTAAATCCAAAGGACCATCAACAACAGAATCAGAAAGTTCAAAAGGTAAACGATGACTCTTACTGACCGCACAACTAGAACAAATGTGACGGTCAGATTTATTGGAAAATTGAATATCATTATTTTTCAAAATTTGACTAACTACAGAAGAAGCCGGGTGCCCAAGCCGTTCATGCCAAGTTGATAAGGATGTGAGATGAGACTTGATTGGAGCGGAGAGTGAAGTGGGCATAGCATAGAGTCCATTCCTATTCGGGCCGCGGAGGAGCACCTGTTTGGAAGTCAGGTCCTTTACCACAAAAAATTTATCAAAGAATTCAACAGAAACATCATTAGAACGGGTTAGTGCACTAATAGAAATTAAATTAGACTTGGAATCAGGCACATGTAAGACATTAGATAATTTAAGTGCACTAGCAGCAATAGGAATTGAAGAAGAACCAACATGTTTGATTGGGAGAGAAGACCCATTACCTAAATGAACTTCCTCGGGACCGGTATACTCGGAGTGAAGATTCAGATGCCCCAAATCAGAAGTGAGATGGTGAGTCGCACCGCTGTCCATAATCCAAGTTGAGTCCGAAGGTGAGACGGAAGTATGGTTGGATTGAGCGTAGGATGGAGGGTGGGAATGGGCTCTATTAGTGGTCACCTTTGGGGATGGACATTGCCGGGAATAATGACCAAATCCACGGCAATTATGACACGTAACACCTGTAGGTTGAATAAAGTGGGGCTGCTGACCAAACTGAGGCCGAAAACCGGCCGAACTACCCGCTGGAACGCCGGACGCAGCGGCTGGACGGGACTGACCATACTGAGGACGCTGCTGTCCCTGGTGCGCCTGAAAACGACCTCTACCTCTGCCTCTTCCGCCGGCAGCAGAGTGTTTCATGGTGAGGTGAGCTGTGGGCGCATTAATATCATCCAAAACTGATTTCTCCCTTCGAATATGCCTCTCTTCCGTCAACAGCAGCCCAAACAAATCATCATACGACACTACTTTTGATCCTAAACTCCTGCAAAAATCTCTGAATGGACCCCGAAGGCCGTCCAAAATAGCATCAACCAAATCATCATCCGAAATCGGATATTGCAACGAGGCTAACCGATCAGCAATTAACTTAGCTCTTTGCATAAACTCAGTCACAGACTCACTATCGCTTTTCACCAAAGAATGCAGTTGTTGTTTTAACTCTCTAATTTGCGCCCTTGAACCCGAAGCATAAGCGCTTTCTAACTTAATCCAGGCTTCTCTAGCCGATCTAACTCCAATAACTTGAGGTAAAATAGAAGTAGAGATAGAATTGAGCAACCAACTCAATACCTGTTGATCTTGACGATACCACAATTGATATGCCGGATTGGGCACATTATTTTCCAGCCTCTCTGCTGGAATTACAGCCGTACCATCGACATGATTGACGAGATCACACCCAGCCAACATCGGAAGGATTAATGTTTTCCATAAGACATAATTGCCGGAATCAAGTTTTAAAGGTAGCTGATGTGACACGGACGGCAAGGGAGCAGCGCCGCCGGCAGCAAGGGCCGGAACGGTGGTGGTGAGAGCGGCTGATTCGGTGCTCATCGTGGTCGGCGGCTGGGCGGCAAACGGCTGGGCGGCAATTCTGGTGGTCGGCGGCTGGGCTGCAATTCGGCTATTATGCCTCTAGGGCTCTGATACCATAAAACACTTCTAGGGTTTGTGAAACTCTCAATCAATTGTAGAGAGTGCATTCCATTCATTTATATACTGTACATGGTAAATTACATAAAGACACCAGAACTATTTAAGTATATACAACTAAATACAAAATGAGAAATTACATTATAATCCCTATCATAAATGTCTATCCTAACCTTGATCCCGGTGGGGATTCAGTTCCCCGCGGGAATCCCCAATAGCTAATTTTCAATTTTATAAAAAAAACCTGTAAATTTCAATTTTCACCTTCTAAAAATGTGCATTAAACTAGGGACATAAAATTCTCAAAACTCAATTCTCAAATACGCTAATATATAATTAATAATTATTCATGAGAGAGATTAGTTTTCTTATTTACTTTAGTTTATAAAATTATAAATAATAATGTAATGTAATTATATTAATAACAAAGAAATATAAACGGAGAATTATCAGGGATTTGGGTATTTAACCGAGAAATTTACCTGGGATCTATGCGGGTTTCAAACGGGGATGGTGATGGGGGCCGTGAGGTGGGTAAAGCTATTACCATCCCCGTCCCCCGATTAAGAAACAGAGATAAATTTATTCCCGCTCCTGCTTCGTGGGGATCTTAATCGGAGATTCCCGTCCCCGTCTAGACAGGTCCCTTCACTCGATTGACAACTCTGATTAGAATATATGGTCCACCCAATTTATTACCTATGTTCTATACACCTTGTCTTTTTGCTTACATGCCACGTCATTAAAAATTAAAATGAATTGTAACCAAAAAAAATTAAAATGATGAAAACATGTAAAGAGAAAGGTACGCTAACTGAGAATGACATAAAGAAAAAAGAAAAAAGTAAAATTAATAATCCAATTTAGCTCAAATAAATTCTAAACGATTTTCATTCCTTATTTTTGTTAGTATAGTCCTTGCAAATTTAACACCTAATTAAATATCCATTAGATATGAAATGGTACCAATTAAGTTTAGCTCCACAAAATTAGTCGATGTTAGATTCTACCTGAAGAGACTCCACGGGCCTTGAGAGTGCTGGGTTTGACTGAATAAGTAAACACATAGGTGGGGTTAAACCCATATAACACAAAACCAATTAACTTTTGTTAAAGTCCAATCTACACCACTTATATACTATGCCCATGTGCTATCACCAGTTTATATTTTTGGCTAATGTCCTATTAATATTGTCTTTTTACCCCTGTGGTATGCAAAAAGGTTCCAAAATGGTTCCTAAAAAATATATTCTTTCAGATTCTGTTAATAAAATTGTTAACGGAATCTGACGGAATATGCTTTTCAGGGAGCTATTTTAGAACGATTTTACATACCATAAGGTAAAAGAGCCAAGAGAATAGGAGCCAAAAAGGTAAACCGATGATAGCACATATGTCAAGAAGGTCTTTATGCCGTAACGTAACATAACACAACTATTGAATTGTGATGTACGGGAATACCTGAGTCCACAACAATAATTGTACTATATGTGTTGGTGTTCAACATTATTCTTGATTGAGGTAGTCATTTTTTTCTATAAATATCACAAAATCAAATCCCCTTTTGCTTCACTATCGAATTCATAAATTATATCTCTTTCCTCCACAATGGCTTCATCATCTAAAGCATTATTAATTACTTGCAAAATTCCCCAATCTCCTTCAACAGATATTAAGCAAAGTCATCTAGATTTGAAATCCAACATTACTCCTCACAATTGGAGCATTTCCCAGCAAAATACAATCCATTTTACACCCTCAAATCACTTCATTAGTCCCCCTGATCAACAAATCTTAACCATTGAAGTAATTAATTTTTTTTTTATTTTTATTTTTTGCTAATTTATATGTAAATAATTGTCCTTCTGTTCTCTAACAGGATGAAATTTGCACTAAGCTTGAAAAAAAGTTGAGGGCATTCAAGCATATGCTAAACAGCCAGCAGCAAGATTCAGTTGAAGAAAGCTTGGCCATAATTGATGCAATCCAACGGCTTGGAATTGATTATCATTTTCAAGATCAAATTGATGAGATTTTGAAAATGCAATATAATAATTACTATACAAGAAAATATGGTTTTGATGGAACTAATCTCCATGAAATCACTCTTCAATTTCGCCTCCTGAGGCAACAAAGCTACTATCTGCCTGCTGCTGGTTAGTTTTCTGGTTTCTTAGTCTTTCCGCTTCAGTTTTGCTAATGTTTTCTCATTTATTAGATAAGGGCTGCCGACAGGTTGATTGTCGTCAAAATTATTGCTAATGGCCCGAATTCATTTAAAATACACATCAACTATCTATGCACATCACAAATTCATTGAATGCTAGAGATCTTGGTTTTCAGACCCGGACCGGTCATCGAACCGGTGAAGGGATGGATTCATGGATTTTGGATTAAACCGGAATAAACCGGAATAGAACCGGATTTAATAAATATATTAAAATATTAAAATATTTTTATTTTTATATTTATAATTTATGAAAATTTGAATATTTTTATTATAATTCTTTAAGTTTAAGCATTTCAAACACAATATACTAATTAAAAAAACTCAATTTATGAAATATAGTTTTTATAGTTACAATTAAATGTCAATTTAATTTAAAAATACAAACTATATTTTATTTTAATTAAAAACACCCCAAAATAATAACTTAAATTTTATATTTAAATAATTTTTTTTAAAAAAAAAGTCTGGTTGAGCCGGAAAACCAGTCCGGTTTGTTGACCAAAGTGAAAACCGGATAGATGTCAACTTACATGTCAACTTAAGTGTTTCGATTAAATGGTTATATGAGATTGTCCAAACGTGAAACATATATAAATTTTAAATTTCAGATATTTTCCAAACCCTCATATGAAGCTATACATTTTGGTCCACATAACATATAATTTGCTTTACAGGGAAATCTTGTCCACATAATACACGCCTTTCTTTCTTTGTCTTGAGTAGACAAAATCACGTGCCTATTTGTATTCGAGTTTCTCTCTACATTGAACAGTTTGTGTATTCCTCCGCAGTACTGGTCTAATTCTACAAATAAACAAACCTAAATTTACTTCACTAATTAATACATCACTGTTTAGTCTTATTTATTTCCAATGTGAGACTATATTTATGCTTGAACACTTTTTATAAAGTGCAACTAGCTAGATTTTTACCATAATTGAAGTGCAAGACAATCGACACGGGCTTTAGTCTTCTTTACTAGCCCAAACTTCAATAGTTTTTTAAGTATGGACCAGAATCTTCTAGCTGTTAGACTTTCTTCAACTCTGATGCCAAGAATAGAGATTCTATGGGCGTTGAGAGTATATGATTTGATTGCGTAAATGAAAACATATAGAGTAGAACCCATGTGACCAAAACTAATTGTTTGTGTTAAAGTTCAGTCTACACTGCTTATCTGTTTTGAAAGTTACAAACGAAGTTTGAAAAGTAATATTTAAAGGACTTGTTTATTTGGTATTGGAAATGGTGTAGGAATGTTGGATGACTTCAAAGACAAAGATGGAAGATTCAAGCAAAACCTAAATGATGACATAAAAGGACTAATGGGATTATATGAAGCATCACAGTTGAGTATTGGAGGAGAAGATTATATACTTGATGAAGCTAGAGAATATAGTCATAATGTTTTAAGTTCATGGATGAAACGTTTCAACTATGGTCAAGCAAGAATAGTGAAGAACACAATCGACCATCCACATCACAAAAGCTTGGCAAGATTCATGGCTGAAAACTTTAGTAGATATTTTGTAGGAACTTATGGACGGTGGAGTACGGAATTGCAAGATATTGCCAACTTAGATTTGAAGATGGTTCAGTCTCAATACCGACAAGAAATTGTTCAAATATCAAGGTAATTGTGGTGATCAACTTCAATGCATTCATTTTCTAAAAACTTAATATCCTAGGTTAATTTTTGAATCCTTTCCTAGTCCATCTTTTAGTGAATTAATAATTAGGATAAATAATGCATTAGTAATTCACATTTTACCTAACACTACTAAGTCCCTGTATTATCCAAAATACATTATAAGATTCCTATCTTTTATTTCATTAAATAATTTAGTCCATACCATAAAAAAAAAATAATTACATTCATGGTCCTCTAACTATCAAATATATAACAAAATTGCTATTAAACTTTAATTTATAATGCAAACTCTTCAAAATTTGACTTTTATTGTCATTTGGTTGAAATTTACCAAATCAATTTGTCGAAAATATCACTCAAAATGCTAGATAACTAAGTTTTTATACTTGGAACATGAATTAATAAAATTTTTATGGTAATTCTATTCAAAATCTAATTGTTGAAAGATCATAAAAGTAATTATATTTGATAAATTTTATGGCAGGGACTAAACTGTTCAATATAACAAAAGATAAAAACCTTATAACGTATTTTGAATAATACATGGACTAACTAGTATGTTAAGTAAAATGTTAGAGACTAATAAATTATTTACCTTAATAATTATTGAAAACTTTTATCTAAAAGATCTCTTTTAGTTCAAAATTAAAATAAATGATTATTCAGTTTTAGATATATTGCATAATGATGCCCACGAGGATGGACTCAGCAGTGAGAAAGCGTCTCTTAAGACATCCTACCTAAGTTCAAATTCTATTACTGTTGTTGGAGTCCAAATTTTAAAATTTTTTTAAAAAAACTATATTATGATAATATAAAATATTTTTTGTATTTAAGTAAGATATAGTTATTTAAGTAGAGTGTGTTTGGTGTCTTATTATATCTCTTGTTAACTTTTTTTTTTTTTTTTTTAGATTCTTTTGCTAAGGAATTATTGATTTTTTTTAATGAATAATTTTCTTTTTTCAGTCACAATCACTAAGTTTTATTTTTCCAAACCATAAAGAGAAATATTTTTATGTGTGAAGTTATAGTTTAACTAAAAATTTATGATGTTGTCTTTATTGCTCTGTGAAGTTATACCCAACCACACGTACTTTGATTTCTTTTTTTTTTTTTTTTAATTTTTTTTGGTTTTTGCTATTTTAGGTGGTGGGAAGAAATTGGGCTATCAAAGGAGCTGAATTTTGCAAGAAACCAACCAATAAAATGGTACTTATGGGCCATGGCAATTCTCACAGATCCAAATTTGTCAGATCAAAGAATTGATCTCACTAAACCCATCTCTTTCATCTACTTAATTGATGATATCTTTGATGTTCATGCCACACTCGATCAACTCATACTATTCACACAAGTCATTGATAGGTATCCATTAATCATAACATAGATACGGTTTATTTCGTCGGTAAACTTGTTACAAATTATTTGTCCATCGCCAATACTCATAAATATCCTTTTCACACAATTTTAACAGATGGGACATTGCTGCAAGTGAAAAACTACCAGATTATATGAGGATATGTTTCAGAGCTCTTGACGAAATCACTAATGAAATCAGCTTCAACATCTACAAACAGCATGGCTTCAACCCTGTAGATTCTTTGCGCAAAACGGTAATTCATTAATGTTCCTACCTTGATTTGTTTTGATTAATTAAGTTTTCAATTTGAAATGTTAAACTCTCGATCAATTATAACCATACATTAGTGCCCCAACCTAGCGAGACAGAGATGAAACTCGATTAAACATGCATGGCTTGTCATAGTTAGTCTCACTCGTCGGGGCTCAATATATATGTGCGATTATAATTGATTTATACTTATATACCGAAGAAACAGAAAAATAATTGGAAGAAAATTTAATTTTATAAATCTAATCTAATTAATTATTAATTATTATAGTGGGGAACATTGTGCAAAGCTTTTCTGGTAGAAGCAAGATGGTTTAGTTCAGGGAAGATACCAAATACAGAAGAATACTTGAAGAATGGAATTGTTAGTTCAGGTGTACATGTGGTTCTCGTTCACATTTTCTTTCTTCTAGGCCACGGTGCTAATCAAGAAGCTGTAAATTCCATTGATGATAATCCTGCAATTATATCTTCTGCTGCTACCATTCTCAGGCTCTGGGATGATCTTGGCAGTGCCAAGGTAAATTACATATTTACAACTATATGCTTTAATTTTATCATTAATCCACTGCAAGAAAACGGAAAATACCAATGAATTAGCTAGGAAAAGTATAAACTAAAATCATAGTAACAGAAATTTGGTTGGTAATTATAATTTTTTTTTTTTTTTTTTTGCAAATTTACTTTAGTGACCAAACGTATTTCTAAGAAAACTTTTACCATATTCAAAGTAAAATAATAATCCTTTTAGTGTTTGGTTCCAATTGAGATTAACTACACATGTAGAAGTCTTGGAAAAAAAAAAAAAAAAGAAATTCTCAATTTTTAGCCTCTGAGGAAAGAAAAAAAAGACAAATAACCTTATCAATTTAAAACAAGTCACATGTAATGAGTTCAGGGAAAGACAATAACATGTGAACGAAAAAAGGTTGTTTCTTATTTGTCCAAGTGTTACTTCTTTGATAAATTAATTTGAAATATATATATATATATATATATATATATATATATATATATATATATATATATATATATTGAACTGATAAATTAATTTGATTCTGGTTCCAAAATATTTTAGTTTAATTTGACAATTATTTTAATGAAATATTTGTTTTGGTCATCAGTTTAGTTTTCCAATATTATAAAATTCGGTGAAACCGAAATTTATATAATATACTAAAACATGGTCTCATATATGCTTACAAATATAATAGTTATTTTACATTTTTACAATTTTATATATTTATTTACTATATCTAATACTAATATATTACTTTTCTTTCTTGCATATTATACTTATCTTTTATATATATATATATATATATATATATATATTTTAATATTTATTATATTTTGTATCTATTATAAAATATTTCTTTTAATAATTGAACTAAACCAATAAGTATCAATTTTTATATCGAATGATATTCATTAATAAACTATTTAACTCAAAAGTTTGAGTTAATATTTATTAATATATATATGATCAAATGAACATACAGGATGAGGATCAGAATGGATACGATGGATCATATGTGGAATGCTACATGAAAGAAAATCAAGGATGTTCATCAGAAAAAGCAAGAAAGCAAGTAATTGAGAAGATTTCTGATTCTTGGAAGAAGCTAAATCAAGAATGTCTTAATCCATCTCCATTTTCAATCACTTACAGAAAATGTTGTCTTAATCTTGCAAGAATGGTGCCTTTGATGTACACTTATGGGCCCAACCAAGACCTTCCACTTCTTCAGCATTATGTCAATTCTCTCCTCTCCACCGACAATGCCTCCATCTTAAGCCAATATAGTGAACTATGTTGATTAATTCCATGTACTTTTAACTGTTACATAGATCGAAATTTCACAGTGGGTCTGAGCTATGGTCCCTATGTAGTTTGAATTTCATAATAAATTATGTAATTTGTTCACGTGTCATGTCAATCAATACTAGCTTGATGCTTTTAAACGTTAAATCCAAATTTTAATGTTGCAACATGTATGATTAAATCAATATAAGAAATACTAGATTAATTTGGTAACAAAAAATTTTGTTACTAAAAGTATAAAAGTCAATATTAATCGCTAGTAAAAGTCAAAAAAAAACCTTGCTTGTATGGATATCAATCGCTAGTAACTCGGAAATTGTTTTCCTGTTTAGATGTTTCTCAGCCTCAATATCAATGACCTTTGGAGTCTCTTTTTCAATCTTGGTTAATATGGAATATGACTGGCTTAATCTTATATGAAATTCAATACTGTAAGCGACAATAATGATAATGTATATAATGCATTGTTGTTGGTCAAGTTTTCCCTTAAAACATTACATAAAACAACAAAAAGAACATGCAATCTTTATGTTTTTTTAATCTAAGTTTACAACAAATTAGCGATAAAATAACGTTAATCCCTTTTTTGACAGATCATGCATAAAAATGTGGTTCAACATAAATAATAAACAATAATAAATTAAATATATATATATATATATATATATATATATATATATATATATATATATTTGCAGGAGTATTTAGAAAAAAGGAAATATTCATGTTAGAGTAACTGTTAATACGAATAAGAAGAACTCTGTTACAAAATAAACATGAATTAAAGATATAGAATAATTAAAAATAATAATACTAATTAGAAAATAGAGAAAAAAAAAAAAGTAATTAGAGAATATAATATATGGTGAAATTAAATTGAATAGGTGAAAGTTACAAAAGAAAGAGAGGAGACAGAAGTGAGAAAAAGAAGACATGGGTGAGAAGGAAAGATAAGTCAAAAAAATATAAGAATGAAACCATTAACACAAAAATAGATACCTCTACACAGAGAGGAGAGGAAAACAAACAAACAAACAAATCAAAGATACATTATTTGATAGTTACGTGATTTACATTCTTTGATTAATGAACTATGTATTTGTTCAACTTTAGAAAGTCCACCAATTATGGCAGCAAATTCAAAATCTATTTTCAATAGATATTCATGTTTTATTTTAATTTTATAGAATTAAAAAATCCATACAAAATTAGAGTTATTTTTTATTATTACAAAAATTTTATATTAATAATAATTTTATATTTTATAAGTATTTTAGCTTAATGGTAAATAATTTATTAGTTTTTGTATAATATTAGTGTCAAAAACAAAGAGAAAAAAATTTATAAATATTGATCTTATTTTGAAAAGAAAATGAAAATGAAAAAACTTTCTGAAACAATAAAAAAAATAACAGAGAGAAAAATAGTAGATAAGGGAGAGAGAAATTTGTTGAAGATGGAATTTAAAATACTTTGAAGATAGTATAACATATTTATCAATTATGCCATAAAAGTAATTTAACAAAAGTATTTACTTAAAAAAATCTAAAATCACAATTTACGAAAATATAAGTGTTTTATCATGTAAAAAGGGAAAGCTTTTTTGTATTTATTTACCAAAATAGAGACATAAGTGGTGATTTTCTTAAAAAAAAAAAAAAAAAAAAAGATAATGCTAAAATAAACTGGAATCCTGAAAAAAAAAAACATGGTCTCTTTCATTCTTAGAGCCTTCCTTTGAAGCATAAAAACATCTCACAGAAGAAAAAATACAATCAATATTCACTATTGGCTCAATTATTTGTACCAACTATGAATTTTTTTTACCAATTGGAAACAAAAGACCCTTATCAAAAATTTGACTTAGTTATTGGCAGAGAATTGACAATCAATTAGCAATAAATTGAGCAAACTGTATATTATAAAATAACCAAAAAATCCTAATGTTTGTTGCCCATTCCAGCATGCAGAAAAATTCAAATTATGAAGATCCAACCATTATGTTGTAAGTTTCTTGGCTAAAGATTTGAAGGGAACATTGAAAACCAATTAGGGCAACGTAAGTTGTATTGATGATTAAGAGTGTTTATATACAAGAGGAAACCCTAACCCTACAAGGACTCTTAATCATACAAAGACTCCTAATCATACAAGGATTGTAATACATCATATACAATTGTAAAAATACAATAATGGTCATCTCTCTCTCTCTATCACCCTCCCTCAATTTGTGACGGATTGGAACAGAGGCTCAAATTGCTTCGCAAAGCTAGAAACCGATCCTTGAGAAGAGGTTTGGTAAGGATGTCTGCGACTTGATCCGACGTGGGAATGTAGCGTACAACGAGCTGCCGTTTGGATACTTTATCTCGAACAAAAAAGAAGTCAACTTCAATGTGTTTGCTGCGTTGGTGAAAAATTGGATTCGCGGTCAAGTAGGTTGCTGAAATACTATCACACCAAAGTCTTGGAGCACACAGAAGAGAGAAGCCGAGTTCATGGAGTAAAGTTTGGAGCCAACAAATTTCAGATGCGCCGGTTGCGAGAGCCCTATATTCAGCTTCAGTGGATGATCGAGCAACCGATTGTTGTTTCTTTGAACTGCAAGAAATCGGATTGCGGCCCAGATAGATCACATACCCGGTGGTGGACTTCCGATCGTCTAGGCTACCGGCCCAATCTGCATCAGTGAAGCCTTGCAAGATAGGGAAAGAATCTTTGTGAAGAAAAATCCCATGACTCTGCGTTTGAGTGAGATACCGAAGAAGCCATTGGACGGCTTGCCAATGAGCAACGGTAGGGGCATGCATAAACTGTGAGAGCTTGTTGACTGCAAAGGCAATGTCCGAGCGAGTAAGGCATAAGTACTGAAGACTGCCTAGGATGCCCCGGTACTCAAACGGATCAGGAAATGGATCACTGTCTCCCAGCATTAATTTCTCCTTAGGACAGATTGGAGTAGAAATGCCCTTACAACCTGTCACGCTGCACTTGGAGAAAAGATCAGTAATATATTTGGATTGACAGAGGAACAAACCAGAGGGCTACCAAGATGCCTCAATACCCAAAAAATACGATAATCATCCAAGGTCTCGTATGGCAAACTGATTTTTAGCTTGTGAACTAACCGGTTAATAAAGATTGAATCAGACCCCATGAGTAGAATATCATCAACATAAATCAAGCAAACCACAAAAAGAGCACCGGAGTGAATAAAGAACAGACTAGTGTCGGACTTAGAACCTATAAAACCAAGGGTGTGTAGGGTGTCTGTGAGACGCTTGTGCCACATTCTGAGAGCCTGCTTGAGACCATAAAGAGATTTCTTCAATTTGCATACATACTCAGGTTTGTATGGATCAACAAAACCAGGAGGTTGAGACATGAAAACATCTTCATCAAGAGTGCCATGTAAAAATGCATTGGAAACATCTAGCTGAATAACAGTCCAGTTGGATGAGACTGCAATAGACAACAAAAGCCGAATGGTGGCTGGCTTGATGACAGGGCTGTAAGTCTCAAAATAATCCACACCAGGCCGTTGATGAAATCCTTTGGCAACTAGCCGAGCTTTGTATCTGTCAATACTACCATCCGCTTTGGTTTTTAATCGGTACACCCATTTGCAGCCAACTACATTTTGTTCCTTAGTAGGTGGGACAAGAATCCATGTGCCATTGTTGAGCAAAGCATTATATTCTTCGGACATGGCTTGTCGCCATTCTGGTATTTTGTATGCCTGCCGAAAGGTGGCAAGTTCCTAAGGAAGAGAGCCAATGAGTGCCTTGGGGTCCTTGTGCTTTAGAGCACCTGTTTGAGACCTAGTAACCATGTGCCGTTGTGGTGGAGGGGCACCAATGATGCAAGTGCCAGATGTCAGAGAAGCATCAGGATTGGACGCAGAACCAGAGGACAGGGAACCATAGGAGGAGAAGTCAACAATAAAGGATGGAACCTGTGCTGCGGGTTCGGTGGATTTGGGTGAAGGGTTGGTTTGGGCACAGGAGATTACCGGTTCGGTCGGCTCGGCGGATTCTGCTGGAGGCGGGTGTGGTTGGTGCGTCGGTTCTGTAGGTGTAGGTTGGGTTTGGTTTTGGTGTGTCGGGACTGGTTGGGACGTCTGGGTTGTAGGGACATTAGGTTGGACCAGGGGCAGTAATAGTGGATTCGGTTTTGGTGGTGATGTGAGTGGGACAGTAATTGTGAGTGTGGTGGGATCAACAGGGGTTGCCGTTTGCGGGTGCTCGTCATCACATAGCTTTGAGTATGGGAAAACCTGTTCATTGAACAAAACATGGCGTGAGATAAATATACGAGATGTGACGAGATCAAAGCATTTAAAACCCTTGTGGAGTCTACCGTAACCAAGAAAAATGCATTCTTTAGACTATGGTTCAAGTTTATTTTTGGTGTAGGGGCGCAACCAGGGAAAGCATGAGCAGCCAAAGACTCTGAGATTTTGGTAGTCAGGGGGTTCACCAAATAATTTTTGATAAGGTGTGTAAAAATTAATTGATGTTGTTTGGATACTGTTGATTAAATAGGTAGCGGTTTCAAAGGCAAAGGTCCAAAATTTAGGGGGTAGGTTGGCTCGATGGAGAAGGGCTAGGCCATGTTCAACAATGTGTCGGTGTTTTCGTTCGGCATTGCCATTTTTGTTCAGGTGTGTAGGGACAGGAAAGTCTGTGAGTGATGCCATGTTCCCGAAGAAAAGGTTGTAATGCAATAAATTCACCCCCCTATCAGATTGGAAAGTCTTAATGGATGCATTAAAATATTTCTCCACAAGGATTTTAAATTGCATGAATACAGACAGAACCTCAGACTTATGTTTCAAGAAGTATATCCAAGTATATTTGCTATAGTGATCCAAAAATAACACGTAATAAGAAAAACCATCCACAGAGACAGCGGGTGCTGGCCCCTAAACATCCGCACAAATTAAATCCAAAGGTGCTTTAGACTCGGATTTGGATAAAGCAAAAGGTAAACAATGACTTTTATTGATGGCACAAGAATTGCTAACAGAATGTTTAGAATTGGAAAAAGCAATTTTATTCAAGCGCAACAATTGTTTAACACATGGAAAATGGGCATGTCCTAGGCGATCATGCCAAGTATTTATTGAAGCTAAATTGGCTGAAGGAGATATAGAACTCGAAGAAGTAATAGGACCCGATGCTGTAGCACATAGACAGTATAACCCGTTGTCACTCTGGCCTCTGAATCGAACTCTCTGTTATGCCTACTATTTTGGGAATTTTATTGGCTATTTATCCCTTTTTCCTATTTAGGTTTTCTTTATTTTGGGGTAAATATATCAGACTTTGTATTTTTGGTTGTTCAGGAGCTATTTGGGAAATTCACAACTGTTGGAGCAAAAGTAGCAGCATTTTCGGGCTGGAGTCAAGTGTTCAGCTAATTGTGGGAACTGCAAGCTTAGCCTTGCCCAAGGCTAAGCGCCGGATTCGGTCACAGCTCAGCTTTCCTTATTTTGAAATTCGAATTTTATTTTAGGATAGCATTTACTGGTCTTATCTAGCTAGGTCGAAATTTGTATAAATAGGGTAGGAGGAGAACTCTTTAGGAATCAATTTTTTTACTTCTTTATTTCTTATTTTTGGGGATTGTTAACCCTAGCCTCCATTCTTTTTATTTTCAGCATTTTTCTTTTAGCTTGTAAGTGGTTACTCAAACAATGAGTAACTAACTTCTTTTCTTTTTCAATTGAAAGTTTCGTTTGGTTTATCATCGATTGTTTGTGAGATTTATTGTTCTTAACCATTTAATTTCGAAATTCTATATTTTGTTTTCTTGCCTAAGAGAAATCCGATCTCTAATGTCAAGTTTTCTAATTAATCAAAAGGCCAATTGATTTAATTAGGGTTTGATATTCAGTTGAATAACAAGAAGTAAATACGCAATCGTTTATTTCTTTTATTTGCTAGAACATTCAAAAGAAAACAAGATTTAAGTTTGAATCAATATCACGAAGAATTGATTAACTTAATTTGGGTTTTTCTAGATCTTAAAGTTTTCAACAAATTGAATCCTAAACCACGAAGGAAGGATTATTTGATTTGGAAAAGAAACTTAATTAAGTCGTCTTGTTCTGTTTCACTTAAGGAAAAACTGGTTCGAAAGCACGAAGCCTAGAACTTTAACCGAATTGGAATTTTGAGATTTGAATCCGCTTGTCAAGTCTATGATCAAACAATGATGAGATGCCATCGAAGAAACTTTCAATTGAATTGTTAATTAATTGTTATATCTCCTGATTTTTACTTTTGCTCAATTGCACTTTTAAATAATTTTATTTTTCTGCATCATCTTCGCTAAAACCCCCCTTTTTTATCTTTTACAAATTTTGAAATAAACCGATTGGTTATTTTTGAGAAGCAAATCAAATCGCTAATCCTTTGGGACACGACCTCGACTTACCACCTACTACAAATAAATTGTTTTAGAAAAAGACGAGATTATAAAATTATATTTGACGGATTCGGCACCTGTCAAATTTTGGCGCCGTTGTCGGGGATTAACTAATTTGATTTTTTTTTTCTCTTGATGACCAGGTCTGAAACATCGGGAAATCTACTCTTTGATACAGAAATCGAAAAGACAGCAAAAAGAATTCGCAAGGAGACCCGATTACGACTAGAGCAACTCAATACAGCATCTAGCTCAAACGAATCCTCTTCTGACGAATCAGAAAATTCACCCAACGAAACAGAGATGGCAGAAAGGACGTTGCGAGAACTTCAAACCCCAGAAGTGGTTCAGCAACCATTGTGCATAAATTGTCCGCAAGCTGACGCGAACTTTGAATTGAAATCAGGTTTAATCCACTTATTACCAAAGTTCCATGGAATGGAGAGTGAAAATCCTCACATGCACCTAAAAGAATTCCATGTGGTGTGTTCAGGTATGAAACCGAATGGAGTTTCAGAGGAATTGATAAAACTAAAAGCTTTCCCTTTTTCCCTGCAGGATACAGCGAAGTCTTGGTTATTCCATCTTCGACCCGGTTCAGTAAATACATGGACGGATATGGCACGTTTATTTCTGGATCGATTCTTCCCTGCCACTAGAGCAGCCGCAATCCGCAGTGAGATAAGTGGAATCAAACAGAGAGAAGGAGAAACACTGCACGAATATTGGGAAAGATTTAAACGCTTGTGTGAAAATTGCCCACAGCATGGAATAACTGAGCAATCTCTGCTGCAGTATTTTTACCAAGGAATGTTGCCCATGGAAAGACGTATGATTAATGCAGCAAGTGGAGGAAGCTTGATTAATAAAACACCAACTGAAGCACGTGCCTTGATCCAGAGCATGGCGGATGATTCCCAACAATTCGGAGTCTGTTCTGAACCGTCCAGGAAAGTTCACCAGGTAAGCACTTCTTCCTTAGAAGAAAAGATTAATAAATTAACAAATCTTGTGCAAAATATGTCAGTCGGAAGGGACAATCAGCAATCTGTTTGTGGAATATGTACCTCACCGAGCCATCATACCGATTCTTGCCCAACATTTCAAGTGGAGACAACGGAACAAGTAAGTGCAATGGGATTTCAACAAAACAACCAGCAAAGATACAATCCGTATTCCAGTACATATAATCCCGGTTGGCGCGACCACCCCAACTTCAGTTATGGTAATCGGAATCAGCATTACCAAACTAACCAGAAAATTCAGCAACCAACAACTTCAGCTCCGCCCAAACCAGGTTTGTCTCTTGAGGAAATTGTTCATTCTCTTGCTTCTAATGTTCAGCAATTTCAGCAGGACATGAGAACCAGTCACCAAAACCTTGAGAAAAGAATGGACACCATGGCATCATCAATAAGCGAATTACAGTCAAAAGGAAAATTACCGTCTCAAACGGTTGATAATCCTAAACAAAACGCGAGTGCCATAACATTGAGAAGCGGTAAGCAGCTGCAAGATACAAAGAAGACAAGTGTGGATCATGAAGAAAAGGAATTGGAAATAGGGCAGTCCGGTTCAGCCAGCAAGGAGCAAGAAGAAATTACAGCCGAGACCCAAAGGGAAATCTCACAACCAACTATCACAGTCCAGCCACCTTTTCCCGAAAGGCTTTCAAAGTCAAAGAAGGTAAAAGAAGACAAAGACATCCTTGAAACATTCCGCAAAGTAGAGGTAAACATTCCTTTATTAGATGCAATAAAACAAATTCCAAGGTATGCCAAGTTTCTCAAAGAATTATGTGTGAATAGAACAAAATTGACTGGTTGTGGTAAAGTTTTGGTCGGTGCTAATGTGTCGGCTGTTTTGCAGAAAACGATGCCTCAAAAATGTCAAGATAAAGGTATGTTTGCAATTTCGTGTAGAATAGGTGATACTCGCATAAAGAGGGCTATGTGTGACTTAGGTGCTTCAATCAATGTGATGCCTAAATCAATTTATAATTCTCTTAATGCTGGTCCATTAGAAAAAACAGGTATAATAATCCAACTTGCAAACCGATCCTTAGTGTACCCACTTGGTATCTTGGAAGATGTTTTAGTTCAGGTTAATGATTTGGTTTTTCCAGCAGATTTTTACATATTGGATATGGAGGATGATTCATCTCCCGAATCCACTGAAATTTTATTAGGAAGACCGTTTTTAACCACTGCAAGAACTAAAATTGATGTTCATACCGGAGTTCTTTCTATGGAATTCGATGGAAAAACAGTTAAATTTAATGTTTATGATGCAATGAAATTTCCATCGGAAGTATCCAATGTATGTTGTGTTGATATAATTGAACCTTTATCTCAAAAATTGCTGCAAAGAATTAGGTGTGATAAATTGCAGGCTGTTCTTAGTGGAATTGTAGACCCGGAAGAAGAAAGTGATGCTGAATTGTTGGAAATTTGTTCAAATTTAACAGTTCATAATCAGCAGGTGGGTACTGCCTCTAACGCACCACTTTCAGCTACTAATTCCCGTCAATTACCATCTGTTTTGCAGGCACCAAGCGTAGAACTAAAGGAGCTGCCAACGCACTTGAAATATGCCTTCTTGGGGGATAACCAGACGCTTCCAGTCATAATTTCGAGTAAGTTGAAACCTGAAGAAGAAGATCAGCTCGTGACTGCACTTCGGAGTCATAAATCAGCAATAGGATGGACAATAGCGGATATAAAAGGAATCAGCCCCACAACTTGTATGCACAGAATTCATTTGGAAGAAGGAGCAGTTCCAAAAAGACAGGGTCAGAGAAGATTGAACCCACCGATGATGGAAGTTGTCAAAAAGGAAATTCAGAAAATGTTGGATGCAAATGTGATTTTTCCTATCTCAGACAGCAATTGGGTGAGCCCAATCCATGTGGTTCCTAAAAAAACGGGGATAACCGTTATAAAAAATGAGCAAGGTGAAATGGTTCCCACCCGCGTTCAAAATGGGTGGAGGGTTTGTATTGATTATAGGAAGCTAAACTCTTTAACTAGAAAAGACCATTTTCCGCTTCCCTTTTTGGATCAAATGTTGGAAAGATTAGCTGGTAAACATTTTTACTGTTGTCTTGATGGATATACAGGTTTTTACCAAATTCCAATCGCTACCGAAGATCAAGAAAAGACGACCTTCACATGTCCATTCGGAACTTTTGCATTTAGAAGGATGCCCTTTGGCCTTTGCAATGCACCCGCAACTTTCCAAAGGTGCATGGTAAGTATATTTTCTGATTACATTGAGAAAATTATTGAGGTATTCATGGACGATTTTACTGTATATGGGAACTCATTCGCTGAAAGCCTTGAAAATTTGATCAAAGTATTGGTAAGATGTAGAGAGTCTAACTTGGTTTTGAATTATGAGAAATGTCACTTCATGGTAGACCAAGGGCTGGTTCTTGGGCATATAGTTTCATCCAAAGGAATTCAAGTAGACCAATCAAAAATTGATGTCATTAAATCTATTCCTTACCCCGAAAATGTTCGGGAGATTCGGTCTTTTCTTGGACATGCAGGATTTTACAGGCGCTTTATCAAAGATTTCTCCAAGATCACTCAACCACTTTGTAATCTATTAAAAAATGATGTTCGGTTTGAGATGGATGATGCGTGTAAACAAGCTTTTGATGAATTAAAAGAGAAGCTTATCACTGCTCCAGTGATTCAGCCCCCGAACTGGGAATATCCTTTTGAAATCATGTGTGATGCAAGCGACTTTGCGGTAGGGGCTGTACTTGGACAAAGAATTGATAAGAAGCCCCATGTTGTGTGTTACGCCTCAAGAACCTTGGATTCAGCTCAAAGCCATTATTCGACAACAGAAAAAGAACTTTTGGCTATAGTTTTTGCTTTAGAAAAATTCCGTCAATATTTATTGGGCACTAAAGTAATAATTTTTTCTGATCATGCAGCTCTAAAATATTTGCTGAACAAGAAGGAATCGAAGCCACGTTTGATACGTTGGATTTTACAACTTCAGGAGTTTGACATTGAAATTCGGGACAAGAAAGGCAGCGAAAATTTGGTGGCTGACCATTTGAGTCGAATAATGTCTAAACAGGAAGATTGCCCTTTAAATGATCAATTTCCAGATGAAAATTTATTTGCTGTAGACACTATAATTCCTTGGTATGCTGATTTGGTAAATTATTTGGTTACAGGACTTTTTCCGGAGGAATTTTCAGCCCATGACAGAGATAAACTTAGACGGGATGCCAAGTACTATGTATGGGACGACCCCTATCTATGGAAGCAGTGCTCAGACCAAATCATACGCAGATGTGTTCCCGAAAGTGAAGTACAATCTGTTTTGCAATTTTGCCATACCGAAGCCTGTGGAGGGCATTTTGGTCCGAAACGTACAGCTAGGAAAATTCTTGAGTGCGGTTTGTTCTGGCCAACAATATTCAAAGACTCATACCTGTATTGTAAGTCATGTTTGAATTGCCAGAAAACAGGTAACTTAAGTCAGAAAAACCAAATGCCTCTTACTCCAATTATTTCTTGCGAAATATTTGATGTATGGGGAATTGATTTCATGGGTCCTTTTCTTAATTCCTTTGGCAATTCCTATATTCTGTTGGCTGTTGATTATGTTTCAAAGTGGATTGAAGCAAAGGCCACAAGAAAAGATGATGCTGCAACTGTGATTAAATTTGTCAAAGCTAACATTTTTTGTAGATTTGGAACGCCAAGAATTCTTATCAGTGATCGTGGGACGCATTTTTGCAATAAAATCATGACGGCACTGTTAAAGAAATATGGAGTGAGTCACCGGATGTCAACAGCTTATCATCCACAGACTAATGGTCAAGCAGAAGTTTCCAACAGAGAAATTAAATCCATTCTGGAGAAAACGGTGAATTTCACAAGGACTGATTGGAGCACTAAATTGGAAGATGCATTGTGGGCATACAGGACTGCCTTTAAAACTCCGATCGGAATGTCACCGTATCGATTGGTGTTTGGTAAACCATGCCATCTACCGGTTGAATTGGAACACAAAGCTTTTTGGGCAGTTCGGAAATGTAATTTATCTTACGACATGGCAGGGGAGCAAAGGAAGTTACAGCTGATGGAACTAGAGGAATTACGAAATGAGGCGTATGAAAGCTCCTACATTTACAAAAAGAAAGTTAAACAACTTCATGACCAAATGATCAGCAGGAAACAATTTCAAATTGGTCAGAAAGTGCTGCTTTTTCAATCTAGACTCAGATTGTTTCCAGGGAAATTGCGCTCGCGATGGATAGGCCCTTTCGTGGTGCAAAAGATATATGATCACGGTGCAGTAGAAATTTGCAATCTTGAAACCGGAAAAATTTTTAAAGTGAACGGACATCGGTTGAAACCGTTTTATGAAGGATTTGAGGCTCACAGTGCGGAAGAGGTACAATTAATGGCACCAGAGCAGCGGGGTTAAGTAATGTACATTGTCTGGCCATAGACGTTAACTAGAGGCGCTAACGGGAGGCAACCCAAGATTAGCCTTGCCCAAGGCTGATGACCAGGCTTTTTCTTTCTCTTAGTTTGAATTATTTTCTTTTATTTATTTTTTTTATTTTCTTCTCATCTTCTACCTTAATTTTTTTTCTAACTTTCTGCTAAATCTGGGTTTTCAGGGGCTTATTAAGGAGAAAAGAGTTCAGTTGATTTAAAGCTTGTTTTGGGCCTGGAGATATAAAGCTCTATGTGTGGAGATATTTCAAGTTTTACCATCACTTAAAAGGGTAATTAGTTTGGATAAAAGGAAAAAAATTTTAAAGCCCTTTTTAATGTACAGCCGGCCCATTATCTCTACCCTTTACACACCCATCTTCATCTCTACCCCTCACTTCTCTGCAAATCATAAATCCCTAAGCCCTCTCTTTTTCCCTTTTTGCGAAACCCAACCATGGCTCGTTCGAAATCGACGGCCAAAAGAGATTCCAGCCGTCCAGCACCGATCGCAGACCCCCAACCACCCAGTCCGCCACCTCCAGTCTCCTCGCCGTCTCCCCTTCCTGAAGCAGAACCGGCCGCCGTTGAGACAGAGCCGCAGCTCTCTAATCGCCCGCCACCAGTACAGCCGGCGACGAGAAGAAGGCGCGCCACCATCGAAAGAACAGGGGATATCGAAGATCTGACCTTGGGTGATCGACCGGACGAAAGCGCGCATCCCGAGAACGAACACAGTGAACGAGGCGTTGAGGAAGAAACGCAGCAAGAAGAAGGAAGTTTAGAACCGGTCCAGGCTCCATCACCGCCAAAGAAGAAGAAGAAGCAGCCGTCACAACCTGCAGCAAAGAAATCAAAAACTCCAAACAGGAATCAGCCTACCACCTACACCAGCAAGCAGGTGACGAAACCTTCTAGAGCAAAAGGGAAGCGGCCAATTTCTGAATCCTCCTCCACAGAATCCAACCTGAGTCTATCCTCTGCGTCTGATAGCGATTCTTCCAGGGAGTCTGCACCTCCTCCAAAGAAAACAAAGAAAACCAGGGCTGGGATGCAGGGAGGACGATCCCATTTTCGACCAAGAGCCAATCTGCAATTCAACAACACTGAACATGCTACCAGGTACACTTCTCTACTTAACGCTCAATTCGTTTCTGCAAGATCATTGCATGTTCCCACTTTAAATGCACTGCATGTTAGGGAAGAGGTGTTTAATTTTCTGTTCAACATTGGATGGATGAAATTTGTAACTTTCAATCAACCAATTTTTGATGCACTGACTTTGGAGTTCTATAGTAGTTTCAATTTTGACATGCGTAAGGCTAACTTATCTGTGAGGGAGCCATGCATTACTTTCCAACTGTTTGGTGTGCTTCACAACTTGTCTATTTCACAATTCACATCAGCCCTAGGATTAATGAGTACTGATCTAATTGCTTCACAAGAATTTGACAATTTGCTCTGTGATTACCCTGCTGACTTCAATGCCTCTCTAGTCTTTAACCAATTATGTGCAGATGATAGTGTTGAATTTAAGCCCGGCAAATCTAAAGCCAATTTGATTATTAGTCCTGCCCTTAGACTAATCCATAGGTTTCTCGCCTACAACTACTCTGGTAGGAATGATGACACAACTGTTATTACAAAGGCAGAATTATTTTTTCTTTGGTGTATGGAAAACAGGAAAGCAGTAAACATAGGTTACTGGATAGCTTTGAAATTCAAGAAATTAGTCAACAACCCAAAGAAGCTATACCTCGGTTCTTATATTACTGCCTTAGCTGTCAATTTGCACAATTTCGATGTTAAAAATAACAATTTTTGTAAAGTGGCTGATATGCTTCTATTGGACATACGTATGCTTTGTGAGATGCGTTTAATCGCCAAGGGCGAGGATGGTACCTATTCTTTTGTAGATGCAGGAAAACTCCATGATGCTTCTACAAGCACTAGAGCAGCTATACCCTCGGTTCCATCCACTTCTCAAACACCTCCAGCTGCGGCAAATGAGATTCAGCACTTGCAGGACAGCATCGATTCCTTGACCCGAATGGTACAGCAAATCCAAACTCAAATCCAAGCTTGGTTTGCCCGTGTTGGGTTTGCACCGCCTACTCCACCACCATAAAAATTTTTGGGCAGCCAAGCAGTCCCTCCAGGTCGTCTTCTTTCCCTCTTATCTTTTAACGCTTTATTTTATCTCCTTAGGGGCAAGTAGATTCTAGGTGTGGGGGAGGGATTAAGTTGTGGTTTGCTGGAAAAGATTGATTGTAACTAAAGTAGGTAGTTTTTCTTTTCTTTCCTTGCATTCTTTTTCCTGTATACTTTGGTTTGTTTGCAAATGGGTCTTTGTTTCTCTTTGCTTGGCTGATTTTGCAAAAACATTTAGCCTTAGGGGATTGTATTTGTCCTATGATAGAAAATTCTGGTTTTCTGTTTTTTATTGCACTCCATTAACTCTTGCAAAACCACCATCACTTATTGCTAAATTTTTCCTTGATATAGCATTTTATAAAGAAAGTCCTAGCTTAGGTAATTAGGGACTCAAAAATTTTTTATATGCATCTTGCATTCTTGCTTTGACCAAAGAAAGCCTGATTCTAACTGTTCTTGTTTTAAATTGCTTTGAGAGACAATAATTGTAGCATGCTGCCTTTATGCACTGGTCCCGCTGTCCAAAATGGTTAAGGGCCGAGCTAGTAGCCGTTAGGAAGGGTAATGTGGTCGGGGGTACTCGGCTCAGTAACCGGGAATGCCTCGATATGCATACTCTCCGAAATAAGACAATTTTTGCATAAAAAAATAAAATAAAAAAAAAAAATAATAAAAAAAAAAAAAAAAAAAAAAAGCTGCTGCATATCTATAAAATTTTAATTTCTCTTTAGCTTTGACAAACAAGGATTTGGTTAGTGATTAAGGTCTAATTGATGTTAAGTAAGAATGCAAGAAAAATTGATTGTGATTGAGGAGTCCCGAAATTGCCTTGGTATGATGATTAATTATAAGTGTTTATCTTGAGTTTTATGAAGTAATGCAGTGTGTGGTGGGTAATCATGGTTCGGAGTGTCAATTCAAGTCATGAAAACTTAGAAATTCTTGCTGGGGTGAATTACTTTAGAGAGGGCTGAATTTTTTCCAAATCAGTTTTTAGCACTTGAGGACAAGTTTGGTTTAGGTGTGGGGGTATTTGTTATGCCTACTATTTTGGGAATTTTATTGGCTATTTATCCCTTTTTCCTATTTAGGTTTTCTTTATTTTGGGGTAAATATATCAGACTTTGTATTTTTGGTTGTTCAGGAGCTATTTGGGAAATTCACAACTGTTGGAGCAAAAGTAGCAGCATTTTCGGGCTGGAGTCAAGTGTTCAGCTAATTGTGGGAACTGCAAGCTTAGCCTTGCCCAAGGCTAAGCGCCGGATTCGGTCACAGCTCAGCTTTCCTTATTTTGAAATTCGAATTTTATTTTAGGATAGCATTTACTGGTCTTATCTAGCTAGGTCGAAATTTGTATAAATAGGGTAGGAGGAGAACTCTTTAGGAATCAATTTTTTTACTTCTTTATTTCTTATTTTTGGGGATTGTTAACCCTAGCCTCCATTCTTTTTATTTTCAGCATTTTTCTTTTAGCTTGTAAGTGGTTACTCAAACAATGAGTAACTAACTTCTTTAATAAAATTATATTTGACGGATTCGGCACCTGTCACTCTCCCCGTGGCCAAATCCTTAATAAGAAAATGGTCAGCAAAAAATTCCACAGAGACAGGATTAGTGTTAGTTAAAGCATAAACTGACAATAAATTATGGGAAGATTTGGGAACATGAAAAATATCATGAAATTGAAAAATTTCATTACCAATTTTGAAGGAAGAATGACCAACAACGAGAGATAAAAAGTTTAGAACCATTACAGACAGTAACTTCATCAGGGCCTTGGTATTCAGAGTGGAGGTTGAGGTTTCCCAATTCCGATGTCATGTGATGAGAGGCACCCAAATCGACGACCCATGGTTGAGAGGGGGCGGTGCTAGCAGCATAGTTGGAGGAAGGACGGTTTGGGTTTGTGTCACGGGTCAGTTTTGGTGAAGAGCAGTCCCTGGCGTAGTGTCCAATCCCTCTGCAATTGTGACAAGTGACAACTTGCGGATCAAAGGTGCGAAAATTCTGCCTGGAATCAGAGTTAGAGCTGCTGTAATTTTGTTGCTGGAAACCCCAAAAATCAGTAGAAAAATGGCCACCACGGCCTCTTTGGTGGCCGCCCCTTCCTCGGCCACGTTGTTGGCCGCATCCCAGATGATGTTGCTACCCGGGACGGGTTGCAACCATGGCTGTAGGTGGGACTTAATCAACAACAGTAGTGAGTTTTTGTTGGTTTAGGTGGGCTGTGTTTCTTTCCTCCGTTAACAAAAGACCCAACAAGTCTTCAAATTCAATGGGTCCCATCTTGGTTTCCAAAGTTAAATTAAATAGGCGGTAGTCTTCGCCTAATCCGGCAAGGATAGAATCAATAAAATCATCGTCTTGCACCCGATAACCCAAGGATGCTAATTGATCTTTTACACTTTTTGCTCTAAGTGTATATGCTGTAATTGTCTCACTCTTCCCTTGTGAGACTCTGAAGTTGTGCACGGAGATTCCGGATTTGTGATTGAGAACCCAAAGAATAGGCTCGGTTGAGTCGACTTCAAGCTTCAACCGCCATTGGTGCATCAATAACTTGGGGTAGCAAACTTGGTTCTATTGAGGCAAACAACCAGCTCAACACTTACTGATTTTGTTGGTCCCATAAATCATAGGCCGGATTTCGAATTTGCCCTTCAAGAAACTCCGGCGGGATGGATTGATTTTCATCCACATGATGCCACATATTGTAGCCACGTAACATGGTAATAAACTGTGCCTTCCACAACACAAAATTGGTTGAACTGAGTTTGTTGGTGATGAATGTAGTGGGATTGGGATAGTTGATTGGTGCGGCGGTGGGAAGTATGGTGGAAGATCCAATCGGTGATGATTGGATTGTGGAGATTATGGTGGAGTCGATGGCCATTGATGGGGGCTGCGTTGATGCCAAGATAGTGCCTGTCGTTGCCATGAGCGGAGCAGACGTTGGTGGGATAGGTGGCAGAAGTGGTGGGGTGGAGATGGTGGAGTTTTCGGTGGTGGACATGACTTAGGGTTAGGGTTTTTTTTTATGGCTCTGATACCATGAAAACAAATTAGGGCAACGTAAGTTGTATTGATGATTAAGAGTGTTTACATACAAGAGGAAACCCTAACCCTACAAGGACTCCTAATCATACAAGGACTCTTAATCATACAAGGATTGTAATACATCATATACAATTGTAAAAATACAATAATGGTCCTCTCTCTCTATCAAACATGACCATCTGTAAAAAGCAAAGCTGCAGAAAGTGAAAAAGATAGGAAATATAACATCCTCTTTTCCATGAGCAATTGATATCCTAAGTAATAACATAGATTCCTACGTTGTTGATCTATAAAAGAATAAAATTTATGTCCCCAATTATAGTAGGCCTTACACATTCAATACAACAATGTTTTCTACACTTCCATTAAAAGAAGAATCTCATTCATAATTAAATGTATTATCCAATTGGAAAACCTTGGCACCATATAGGTAATAAGGAGACCACAAAACAAAGGACACATGAACTTGAAGAAATTAGAAACATATCGAAAAAAAATTTAATGAGCACAAAGTCCGCTAAACTCCATTGGCCTACCATATGTGGGTTTTCTCCTCTTTTACTTGACCCTATATCACCTAAATAGGAGTAAGAACATGAGGTTCATATAAATGAATTAGCATCGAAGCAATTGATAACATATAATTGTTGACATGAAACCTGCACTGTATAATGAAGCATGATGCAAATGGATACTTATAGAGTAGAGGGGTTATTATTGTAAATTGTAATTAGTAAAGGGTTATCCCTAACCCTAAGCCTCATGTGTATATATCACGTTAATACATCAATGAATGTGTGCAACAATTATTTCATGGTATCAGAGCCACCTAGGGTTTAATACAAATAGTATTCAACCATGTCTTCCGCCCCCTTTACCACCGTTGCTACTACATCAGCCCCCACCCCCTCCATCGTGACTTCAACTCCTTCCATTATTGCTGCGATTTCAACGCCTAGCAGCCCTATAATCTCCACTGTGTGTGGCGATTCCAGCCTTGAAATAGGCTATGTGCCTCCTCAAATCAACCTTGAAATGGGCTATGTGCCTCTTCAAATCAATCCTCATGGTTTCTCTACAGCCGGTAGTTTTCCGCCTCAATCCATCACCTTCCAACCGGTATTAACAACTCAGTTGGGTCTGAAACTCAACCCAAATAATTTTCTTGTGTGGAAACTTCAGCTGTTACCGCTCTTGCGTGGATGTGGACTTGCTCACCATGTCCTTAGAGACTATTCACCGCTGGCTCAATTTCTCCCCGATGGAATATATAATCCTTTATTTCAGATTTGGGATCAAAAGGACTAGCAGGTTCTTAGTTGGCTAATTTCATCTATTGAGCCATCTCTATTACCTCAAATTTTTGGGGTTAAAACAGCTCGTGATGCTTGGACAAATTGCACTCTGCTTATTCGGTCGGTTCTAGGGCCCAAATTCGGAATCTTCGAAATCAACTCAAAACTCTTAACCGGCGTGATGATGATATTAAGACTTATGTTCAGAAAGCCAAATCTATTTCTAATGAATTGGCTGCTCTTGGCTACACCGTCCCGGAAGAGGACCGTGTTGATCAAATAATTACTGGACTTGGTGCGGATTATAGCTTGTTTTCCCGTACAATCGAAACCAAGCTTGAAGCTATCAAATTTGATGATCTTTATGGCCTGCTCTTGAATGAAGAAAGACAACTTCAGTGTGCTAAAGCAGCCAACTCGCCACCAGCCCTCCCTACAGTGCACTATAGCGCACGTTCCAACAGCAGCCATCAGCCGACTCCTGGAGGCAGAGGTGGCCGAGCTGGCTCCCGTGGACTCCGTGGTGGACGGTCCTATACCAACACGTATTCCTCACCATAATATGGATATTCTCATTATGCTAATATGCCCCGATCAGTAACTATCTGTTACAATTGTCGTGGTAGTGGACATCTTGCCAAAGTTTGCCCATCTCCCAAAACCAGACGAACCAGTAACAATATTCAGCCAGCCTCTCATGTTACCACCACTGAAACTCCTCACCAGAAGCCTTGGGTTGTTGACACTAGTGCGACTCATCATCTCACATCCGATCTTGACAACCTTGCTATTCATTCTAAATATCAAGGTCCAGAGGAAGTCTAACTTGGTAATGGTTCGAAACTTTCTATCTCTCGAGTTGGGAATTCTAGTTTTTTAATTGATAACAAATTACTTCATTTTTGTAATATTCTTTATGTTCCTCAATCTCACCAAAATTTGTTATCTGTTATGCCCTAACAAATACTAATCCTGTCTCTGTGGAATTTTTTGCTGATTTTTTCTTGATTAAGGATTTGGCAACAAGGCAAGTCCTGTTCAAAGGCAAGAGTGATCAAGGGCTCTACTCCATGTGTTTGGCACCTCCGATTTCTATTAAAGCTAATTTTGTCTCTTTAGCTACTTGGCATGCTAGACTAGACCATGCAGCTACTCCTATTGTTTCGAAAGTTTTAAATATTAATAAAATTGCTTCAAATTCTCATTCAAATAAATCTCTCTATGATGCTTATTGTTTGAGTAAAATGCATAAGCAACCATTTATTACATCTTCTTTTACTACCACCGCACCTTTACAACTTGTCTGCTTTGATGTTTGGGGTCCCGCCCCTATACCCTCCTATGATGGTTATGCTTATTATGTTTTATTTTATAATCATTATAGTAAATACACGTGGCTCTACCTTATGAAACACAAATCTGAAGTTCTTTCTATTTTTCAGACATTTAAGACATTGGTTGAAAATTATTTTAATGTTAAAATCAAAGCCTTTTAATCTGATTGGGGAGGTGAGTATCGAGCCCTAACTAATTTTTTACCAGAGCATGGGATTACACAATAGGTTTCCTGTCCCTATACACCTGAACAAAATGGTTTTGCTGAATGAAAGCACCACCATATTGTTGAAACTGGCCTATCCCTCCTTAACCACGCTAAGGTACCCATCAAATATTGGAGCCGTGCTTTTGAATGTGCAGTTCATATCATTAATCGACTTCATATTCCACAATTAAATTTTCACAGTCCCGTTAGTCGTTTATTTGATATTCCAATTGATTATTATTCTCTTAAAATATTTGGTTGCTTATGTTATCTGTGGCTACGCCCTTACTCGATGCATAAATTAGAACATTGTTCCCTTCCCTGTGTTTTCTTTGGTTATAGTAAAGTGCATAAAGGGTATATTTGCTATCATATTCCACCTAAAAAAACTTATATCTCACGTCTTGTTCTTTGTGACGAGTAGGTGTTTCCCTTCCAAAATTATTATGATGAGTCTTCACCGTTTTCAGCATCTCCTACTTCTGGCAGCCTCTGTGGACCATAAATTAATTTTCCCACTCCTTTCCTTCCAACTGTCCAACCTCCGCACCTTTCCCTAACCATCTCTTTAACCACTTCTAGCCCCATCTCATCGTCACCACCAGCGTCCCCATCTCCCTCTCCTGCCTCACAACACACGCCCACCATTGCTGCCCTCTCTTCTCCTCTTTCTAGCCCTGCCACAACTGTCCCCTCTTCTCCAGTTTCGAGCCCCGTTGCATCAAACCCTCCCTCCGCCTCTTCTTCCCCCTTCCTCACCCTGACTGAACCCCTTTCCATGACCTCCCCTGATATCCAGCTTGTCGTTGACCTCTCATCCTTTGGCCCATTACCAACAGTACCTTCCCAAACCACCAGAACAGCCCTTCCCCGCCCTGTAGTATGGTGACATGGTAACAAACCGGCTCCCTTCCTCCTTGGCAATTTTTATCCACTACCTCAGCAGCTAAAACAAAACCTACATGCTTTACACAAGCTTTCAAGATTCCGCACTGGCGTCAAGCTATGCAAGAAGAGTATAATGCTCTCATTAGCAATGGTACCTGGCGGTTGGTGCCACCACATGCAAAACAGAATCTTATTGGTTGTCACTGGGTTTTTCGCATCAAACGCAAATCGGATGGGTCGATTGACCGTTATAAGGCACGCCTTGTTTGGCCCACTACCATTCGCACTGTTTAATCTCTTGTTATTTCCTTGCATTGGCCTGTTATTCACATGGATGTTTCTAATGCCTTCCTTCATGGCATTCTGGATGAACAAGTGTTTATGACACAACCGCCTGGATTTGTTAACGCCGCCTTTCCCAACTTTGTTTGTTCTCTGAAGAAATCTTTATATGGTCTCAAGCAGGCTCCTCGCATATGGCACAAGTGCTTAACGAAAGCTTTAGTTGCTCTTGGTTTTTGCGGTTTTAAATCGGATTGCTCACTTTATTTTTACTCTCATGGCCGGGACAAGTTGTTGTGCCTTATCTATGTTGATGATCTTTTGTTAACTGGGAATAATGAAGCTACTATTGATCGGGTTGTGTCCCTGCTTCAGTCACGGTTTGCAATTAAGAATCCGGGCTCACTGAAATATTTTTTGGGTATTAAAGCACATTGGCAATCTTCGGGCTGTTACTCACTTAAAGCAAGTATATTGATGATTTGTTGAAATGTACTTCCATGCATACTTGTAGTGGCGCGTCTACGCCTACGTCCACCTCTGAGAAGCTACATCTGAAATTGGGTGAAGCCTTGGATGATCCTAGTCAATATCGAAGTGTGGTTGGCTCTCTATAGTATCTTTCACTGACGCGTCTTGATATTGCCTATGCCATCAACAAAGTGTCACAATTCCTTCATGCCCCAACATCGGCTCATTGGACAGCTGTCAAACGCATCTTGCGTTATCTGCGACGAACGTCTAGCCAGGGTATTTTTCTTCACCGTGATCCCTCCTTGACTCTTCAAGGATTTTGTGATGCAGACTGGGCTGGTTCTCTTGATGATCAGAAGTCTACCACTAGCTATATTATCTTCCTGGTCCGCAATCCTATTTCCTAGAGCTCTCGTAAACAACGTGCCGTTGCTCGAAGTTCGACTGAGGCTGAATACCGGTCGCTTGCTACTGCTTCATCCGAACTACAGTGGACCTGAATTCTCCTTACTGAACTTGGCTTCAAGCTCTCCCTGCCTCCTCAACTTTGGTGTGACAATTTGAGTGCAACTTACCTTACTACTAATCCCATATTTCACTCTCGTAGTAAGCATCTCGAAGTGGATTTTTTCTTTGTCCATGATCAAGTGGCTCGGAAGCAACTTCAAGTTCGCTTTCTCAACTTTGTAGACCAACTAACTGATGGCCTCACTAAGCCTCTTTCCAAGTCTCGATTTCATCTTTTATCCTCCAAGTTGAACTTAACTTCCGCCTTGGTTCAACTTATGGGGGAGTGATAGAGTAGAGGGGTTATTATTGTAAATTGTAATTAGTAAAGGGTTAACCCTAACCCTAAGCCTCATGTATATATATCACGTTAATACATCAATGAATGTGTGCAACAATTATTTCAGATACTAATAAAAGAAATTGTATTTGGGAAATTTTAGAATCATTTACAACTTCAATAGAGGGAAAAATATCCTTGGCCTAATGTACGATTGGCTTTCTTTAAAAAAAGAGCGAGCACACAAGTGGTAATGTAATTTCAACTGAACAGTACCTAGATGAGCATATTTGCATGGTAATACTATGTTGGTTAACAAATAATGCAAACATGTAGTTTTTTCAACATCTCATACATTTGAAACATACAAAATTGCCAATAGAGCCTATTTTTCGGCACAACAATTTACATGGTTGTACAGGTATAAGCTTAAAACATGTCTATTAATAGAAAATGTATGCAATTGAAGAAAACCTAAGGGACATATAGTATGGGATCGAAGAGAAATGAAAAGCAATGTAAAAGGCTTACCCATCCGCTAGAGGAAGGTGAACATCAATTTATTCGTCCAGCAGACAAAGGAGAAAAAAGAGGCATCGACATCCCGTCAAGGAGAACGGCGGTGGAAGGCAAAGAAAACAGCATCGAGGAAAGCCACAATCGTCGACAGAAGATTTCCCCTCTGCATGCCAATCTTGCATCTATTTTCAGAGATTTTAATGACATTGTCATTGCCCCCAAGCCATCTTGTTGACTTGTTCAAGGTTTGCCTTTTCGAAACTTGGTGGTGGCTTCATTAATTTATAGATCTGAATCTGCATATACATTCATATCTTGATGCCGACTTATATTCTCTAATCTTGAAACCTTAAACAGTATTGATGATATAAAAAGATCTGAAGAAACCATAGAAGATATTGAATGGAGGCTAAAGAGGCTGCAAGAGCGGCATTCTTCTATGCCAGGGTTTGAATGAGTGGAGAGAGAAGAAGTTAGGGAGAAAAGTGAAGAGAGAGCACAGGAAGGAGAAGAAGAGGGAAGGGTGTGTAAAATGTCGTCGTTTTGGCGGGTGATGCCAATGGGATGAGAAGGGCAGAAGTGGCTGTGAAAACGGAGAGAATATTAATACCATCTAATTTGAAGATAATAACGAAATCATCATTGTACTGTGTAATTCCTATCCAATTTTATATGTATGTATAGTGACAATATTTCTAATCAATTTTTCAATCTGATGCTATACGTCATGTCACATTATCAATCAGAATTTAAACATGGAAAATTTAACTGAAAGATGAAATAATAATAATAATAATAATAATAATAATAATAATAATAGTACTTCCTTCAAAATAAAGACAATAATAAATAAATAATAAAAAAAAACAGTGACATGGTAAAAAAACAGTCAACAAATGCAAACTACAATAAGCATTCTGTTTTTAAAAGGCAGAATATCTTTAAATTCCCAATAATAATCGAGTTCATGAATAATAATTTCATGAACTATTATCGTTTTGTGCATAAGATACTCCAATAATAATTTCACCACATCGAGTTCATGAAATTTTTTTTTTTTTTAATTTTTTTCATGTATAAGGCTTTTGATCAATTTTTTTTTTTTTTTTACAATAATGAGTATCTAAACTTTCATTATTTTATGTTTAAAGTGTCTGACCAATTATGAAAGGCATTATGGCTTGATAAATATGCTTATTTTTCACTGAATTTGGAACATAATTTGTATAAAATTGCTAGTGAGAGGCATGTTATTATCAAAAGTTCATCCATAAAATAATTCCATCAATTGCTTTTTTTGCTCTGACGTGTCAACAATAATCATAGCTACAATCCAAACTATCATTCAATCTTCTTTAATAGAATGTGGAATATAATTGTAATGAAATTATTAGTGTGTGACATTTCAATATCGAAAATAATTAATTAAAAGCTTTATGTATAAAATATTGAAAGTTTAAGTCCTCAATGTAAATAATTTTTCGAAATCTTTATACATTAAATAGATATGTTTTGAAAAAAATAAGAATCTATTAGGATTACAATGTAAATCAGAATTATGGAAAAAATCTAAATTATGGAGAAACTATGTGTCGAATTGGTGTTGGTGTCTGTATATGGACTGAAAATGGTGAAAGCGAACAAATAAATACAAGAACTAGAAAATTAAAGTAAAACATTGGCCCTACCGTTTGAATTTTGAAAGATTTGATTTTCGTAATATGCAAATAGTTTTTTTTTTTTTTCCTAATATTTATAGTTTTTTTTTTTAAATAACTAATTTATATATTATGTCCCCATTCAATCATCAAAGAAATTTGTTGTTGATCATTATTCACCAAAACAAGTACAAAAATTGCATTTTCTTTATAAAAAATGGCAATAAACACTCGATTATCTAAGTTAAAATGTAGTATTTCAATTATGTCTAATTTTTGTAAAAAAAAATTCATATAAATGTCTAAAAATTTTTCTTCAATGTAAAATAAATAAATAAATATATATATATATATATATTTGTATTGTAATTTTGTGTTGATAATGAGTCAATTTTATAACAAATGTAAAAAAACTATAAGGACTCTTCTGAAACGATTGAAAATATTTTTTTATATACAAAATAGTGGTTTTTTTTTACTAATTCTACAATTGCATAAAGTATTTTTGGTTTGATATACTTTTAAGATAATGGTTCAGTTAAATCTTACAATTACTGAGGAAGATTAGTTCAATTTTACTAATTTTTTAAATATATACCAGTGAAATCATCAACAAAATGGTTTAAAATTTGATAAATTTGTGCTAAAGTTTAAGAGTAACATTATATGATTTCGTACAGGAGAAGTAAAATTTATATTTTTATGATTACATTTCTAAATTGTTATATAGTAATAAATTTCTTTATTAAATAAAATATATTAATTTTTCGTGCCTCCAACTATATCTAAATTTTAGATCCGCCTCTCGAGGTGGATAAAACATCTAAAATGAATTTGATCTCTTGATCAGCTATTTAATTTTTATACATAATTTATAAATGATAAAAGAAATTAAACAAAGCCCAATTAGAAAGTTTAGAGGTATATTAAAAGGAATTTAAAATAAAAAGAATGTTATACTAATTAAAACACATAATATATATATATATATATATATATATATATATATATATATATATATATATAAGAGAGACTAACAAAACAAGAATAGCCTAAGTGAAATAGAAATAGGTGATTTGACAGAGGAAGATAGATTTTGGAGTGGAGGACGAAAAAGGGGTAGAAAATAAAAAATGAAATAGAAACTCAATAATGGAGGAAAGTAATTAAAATGTAAAATTAAAATTAGGGGATAAAGAAAGACTCTACCAAAAAAAAAGAAAAAAAATAGTGGATAGGGAGAATCTATTATATATACTAAAAGTGGATACACCTTGATGAGTTGTCATTTTGTGGGTTTTTCTAAATTATTAATAATTAATTTTATTTAACTTTTAAACATTTAGTTATTTCAATATTTAATTTATTTAAAATCTATTATCTATCTATTATTATATATACTAAAAGTGGATACATCTTGCTGAGTTGTCATTTTGTGGGTTTTTCTAAATTATTAATAATTAATTTAATTTAACTTTTAAATAGTTAGTTACTTTAGTATTTAATTTATTTAAAATCTATTATCACCTATCGATTATCATTACATATACTAAATCTGAATATTGAATGCTGACATGTAATTTTCTTCTAATTTTAAGTTAATTAATAATTATTATTAATTTAAAGTAAATTTTAATTATTTAATTAATATTAACGGATAATTAATTATCCTAAAGTTTTTCAAAAGAAATATCTTCCACTCTCTCTTAAAAACCAAACAACTTCAATTTTCAAAATCCCATTTTATCTTTTTCTCCTCCATTTCTCATATCACGATTTTCACTTTCCTCAATTTTCATTTTCTATTGCAGCTTGCTTTTTTGCTTCAGACTCGACATTTACAGTAATGGCTTTCAATTTTATTCTATCTTTGCCAATCTGGTTAGTAGCATCTCAAAGAGTCTTCTCGTGCTCTGATGCGACACTCTTGATATTTAGTTAGGTAAAACCTAGGCTCTATTCTAAATTTTTTTCAATTTCTGTTTTTGGGAAACCCCTTTTTTGATTGAATTTTTTCTTATGTTTTTCTTCCTTGCATAATTCGCATCTTGTTGATTCAATAGTTTTTGTCTTCTTTTCTTCACTTTTTGCAGCGTTGGTAAGAAAATTATTGATCTTTGCCTAATGCGATTGCTTTTGGCCATTTTTTCATGCATATAATTAAATTTTTCTAATTTAGGTTAGCTTTGTGGCGAGAATTGTTTCCCTATTTGCAATTTGTGGATGCCATGAGATTAGAAGTAAGCCTTCACCAACTCAATTCGGCATATTTTTGTCTTAATTATCTCTGTTTCTGCACCAATTCATAATTTATTTTTTATTATATTTTGTCCTTGGCCACTAATTTTCTTCTCTTAATCCAA
Organism: Euphorbia tirucalli; assembly: GCA_039660915.1. NCBI lineage: Eukaryota > Viridiplantae > Streptophyta > Magnoliopsida > Malpighiales > Euphorbiaceae > Euphorbia > Euphorbia tirucalli. The sequence goes on from CM077638.1 coordinate 3,139,004, forward strand.
TTGAAATTATTTTGCTAGATGTTTGTTGATTTAGAAAGTACAACATCAACAATGAAGAAATGAGAGTTGACCATATTAGAATTATTCTTACTTTAGTTAATTTTAGCATTTTCCTATTTCGTTTGTTTTATTGACAATTTGTTATTCTTCTCAATTGAGTTATATTTTTTCTAATAAAATTGATAAATGTGGCTCTATCTCAATCAAAACAAAACAAATTACGAGGGGATAAAATTACCAAAAGTTAAAATAAAATTGGCTGAATTCAAATTCAACAAATATTTTTAAATTTTAGATTACTACTCGAGAAAATGGATGATACTCATAATATTTCTACAAGAATCTATACTGTGTTTTCTTATATTTAAAATATTATATATGTTTTGCAAAATATTAAATTACTATTACAAAGTTTCTACTAATAAATGGACAGTTCATGTTTAAAAAACTTTAAATATTGACTAATGTTAAATTATACTGTAAAATTATTATATATGTAATTTCTATCTATTTAAAAATATAATATTAAATAGGAATGATTAAAGCAATAATAAAGATATATTTTTTAAAAAACAATAATAAAGAATATGCACGGGCATTAGGCTAGTAATAGTAAGAAATCAAGCAAGTACATTTGCCAGGAGATATAGACCTGGTAGTAGATGAGTTCCTGCACCGAAAATTAAGAAAGAAAAGAGATCGTAAGTCCAAGAGAGGAAATAAGTAATTTTAATTTCGATAAATCTTAAATCGGACATAATTTTTTTTGCATAGGAGTCCGATTGTCTAATATAATATGTTTCCGGAATGTGTTTTTAAAGATCTATAAGGGCTGTTACGGGGTTCATCCGACAGTTTTAAGTTTTTGGATTTTTTTTTTTTTTTTTTTTTGCCTTATTAGGATTGGATTTCCTTGTTAGGATTGGACTATAGCCTATACAAGGCTTTCGTTTTCCTATTGTAAGACAGTTTTTGAATTATTCAATAATATAAAAGACTTTTCGTCTTGAATTTTCACAATTTTCGATTTAAAAATTAATCATCGATTGATTCTAATTTTTTTCATGCAAATTTATTGCGCGCAAGTAGGAAAGAAAAAATGAAGAAAACTTTCAAAAAAACAACAGATGTGACTTTTTCCAAATAAATTAAGATATTCAAATTGAGAAATGATATAGCTAAGCTTCACATGTTAAATTAATTGAAGTGCGAATCACATGTTACTGGATTTAATTTAATTTTATTTAAATAATTAAGATCCTATATTTATATCTCATAATTCAACTTCTTATTCACAATTAATTCGATAAATTACATATCTTTTTCTCAAACAAACTAATGGCCTCATCATGTAAAGCATCCTTAATTAGTTGCAAAATTTCTCCAACTCCTTCAACAACTTATACTAAGCAAAACCGTTTGCACTTCAAATCCAACATTAATCCTCATAAATGGAGCATTTCTTACCAAAATAAAATTATCCTTTCTACTCCCTCAAATCACCTCATCAATCTACCCAATAAAAAGATCATCGATATTGAGGTAATTATTTTATTTTCTTAATTTTTATTTTCATTAGTTTACATGTAATAAAAATAAGATAATAATTATAATAATGCTCTTTTCGTTGTCTAAATTAGGATGAAATTTGCATTAAATTTGACGAAAAATTGAGGGGATTTAAGCATATATTAAGCAAAGCAGGTGATGAACAAGATGGAGAAAGCTTGACCATGATTGATGCAATCCAACGGCTTGGAATTGATTATCATTTTCAAGATGAAATTGATGAGATTTTGAGAAGGCAATATAATAATTATCATACAAGAAATTGTTGTTTTGACGGAATTAATCTCCACGAGATCACCCTTCGATTTCGCCTCCTAAGGCAACATGGCTACTATCTGCCTGCTGCTGGTTGGTAATTTTAATTTCTTAATTAATGGCTAAATACATCCTGAGCCTTTGATAGTTTACCAAAACTGTAATTTTAATGTTTTATAGTATTGAACAATATGTTTAACTAAACAGATTGAATACCTAAAAATACATGTATTTTTATATATAAAAAATTATTTAGTTTATATCGAAACCAAACTGATCCTAACCTTGGATATGAACTCATTTATTTGGTACTGGAAATGACATAGGAATGTTGGATAAGTTCAAAACCAATTATGGAAGAATCAAGCAAAACCTAAGTGATGACATTAAAGGACTAATGGGATTATACGAAGCATCACAATTGAGTATTGGAGGAGAAGATTATATACTTGATGAAGCTGGAGATTATAGTTATAATGTTTTAAGCTCATGGGTGAAACGTTTCAACCATAATCAAGCAAGAATAGTGAAGAATACAATTGAACATCCACATCATAAAAGCTTGGCAAGATTCATGGCCATAAACTTTAGTACTTATTTTGATGGAACTTATGGATGGTGGAGTAAGGAATTGCAAGACATTGCCAACTTTGACTTCAAGATGGTTCAATCTCTATACCGTCAAGAAATGATTCAAATATCAAGGTAATTAATTATCTCAATTTTCTTATTATGAATTTTCTAGTAAATTATTTTTAATACATTAATTACATTAGCTTTTTGTTCTGATAGTGCTTATTGCAGATTTAACACGTTTTTCTCATGTAAGTTGTAATCTCTGTTGATTGACATGTGTTCAGATCTTTTTAATACGCTCTATAGTCTTTTGCTTTTTCCAAAAAAAAAAAAAAGTGTCATATGTCAGGTAAAAAAGACTACAGCCCACGCGAATCAAAGTTATTAAGTCTGAAACAAGTACTGTCAAAACAAAAAAATATATATACTTAATGTGTATGAAAATTTGATTAAGGGAGCAACTGCTAAATCTATAAAAGTTCAGGGTTTTTAAATACATTTTGCACATTAATTAATTGTGGTAATTGGTCAACATCATGTATGTACTTAATTGTCAAACACTTTTGGTCGATCTATCAATCACATAAATACTAACTTTTTTATTAAAAAAATCAAATTGTTTGTTATATAATTTCTACTAATTAATTATTAAGAGATACTAACAATTCCTTTTTTTTTTTTTTTATAAATCCGAATCAACCATTCGAGTCACGTTTTAGGCAGATGCACAATTAAAAAATGTATAATTACTGTAACTATAACCATTATTTTTTGTCTCATTTGACTCCAATGGTGTACTTTTTTTTTTTTTTAGGTGGTGGGAAGAAATTGGGCTATCAAAGGAGCTAAAGTTTGCAAGAAACCAATCATTTAAATGGTACTTATGGGCCATGGCAATCCTCACAGATCCAAATTTGTCAGAACAAAGAATTGATCTCACAAAACTCATCTCTTTCATCTACATAATTGATGATATTTTTGATGTTCATGCCTCACTCACTGAACTCATGCAATTCGCTCAAGTTATTGATAGGTATATATTACATAGATACCGTTAATTTTGTCGCTAAAGCACCACAACGAACGTTTATTTTATTTTGGTACAAACTGTTGTTCCGTCGCTAATTCTCATATCCTTTTGACACAATTTTGACAGATGGGACATTGCTGCAAGTGAACAACTACCAGAATATATGAGGATATGCTTCAAAGCTCTTGATAAAATCACTAATGAAATCAGCTTCAACATCTACAAACAACATGGCTTCGATGCTGTAGATTCTTTGCGCAAAACGGTAATTCATTATATTAAAAGCATTTGGTAATAGACTTTTAGCTACGGATTGGATGTGTGAAATGTTTCCTCGGCAAGCTGTCCTTTTCTAACTAGCAAGGAGTAGATTGCCAAAGAAAATTCTATTATAACCAAAGTCAATTGCTTATTAATCAATTAGTATTTCTCATTTTCATGTAGTGTTTTAATCAAGTTTAATGTTCATTCCGCTGGAGGTATAGAAACTCAATATGCTATGTACTCACTAAAAAAGACCATCATCTTAATAATCGATACAAATAGAAAAAGATCAATATGCTCTTTTTCCTTTTAGGAAACAGATTATAGAACTTCAAAAACATCTAATTTAATCATTGAATTAATTACTAATTATTGCAGTGGGGAACTTTGTGCAAAGCATTTTTGGTAGAAGCGAGATGGTTTAGTTCGGGGAAGATACCAAATACAGAAGAATACTTGAAGAATGGGATTACAAGTAGTGGTGTAAATGTGGCTCTTGTTCATATTTTCTTTCTACTTGGACATGGTTTAAACACTGATGCAGTAAATTCCATTAATGATAATCCTGCAATTATATCTTCTGCTGCTACAATTCTTAGGCTTTGGGATGATCTTGGAAGTGCTAAGGTAAACTACATATTGAAACTATATGCTTTAATTTTATCATTATTTCACTACAAGAAAATGTAGAAAAATACCAACGAATTAGGATACAAAAAGACTAAACTAAAAAAATAGCAACGGAATTTTGGATGGTAATTATAACTTTCAAATATTTGCTGTATATTTCATTTTTTCACCAAAATCTGCTTTGCTATCAAATCTTTTACCATCAAATTTAACATTTTTGTAGTAGTTTAGGTAAGTTGCACATATGAACTTGTAGTACTCTCTCATAAATGGATTAAACTGACCCTTTTTTTATAGAAATAATTTTAAATTTAGGAAATAAAAAAAATTCTTCAGATTCCTGATTTCTTTTAGGAAATAATTTTAGATTTCTTTTATTGTTTGTTACTGAAATTTTTTATTTTTTAAATTTACACATTGAACCCTTAATAGATTGTAATTGCACACATTAAGCAGCTCCTAGTTCTTTAAGAAAAAAATAGTTGTGAACATCAGATTTAGGTAAAATAATTTTATTTATTTTGTATGCATTTGAAATTATATTTTCAAGTGTTAGATAATCCTTTTATATTTTTTCTATAAAAAACTGTAAGAACCTCATTTTATATTAAAAAAATTGCAAATAATATAAAAAACACATTTTTTTGCTCATTTTTTGAAAATTTAATATGTGTGTGGAATTATAATTAATTAAGTGGTGAATGTGTAAAAAAATCAAAATCTTAATTAATGAAAATTGTAATAAACATCAAAACTAAAAACATGCTAATAGGAATCCTAATTATAATATTTTTCTTTGACTGATTCATACTTTTTCAGATTGAATAAACAAATTCAAGAGTCTATTCATCCGGAAATTAAAAATTAGTTTGAATCAATTTTTTTATAAGTTATATAATAGTACCTTATACCCTTGAAACAAATTGATTGAAATTATTTATTTATTTCCGGATAATTTATCAACACGTGACTCATGAGTTACGCCTATTATGTCAAGATAAAGACAATAATTAATTATTTATAAGTCTACAAGTTCAGATGAATTTTATATCTCTGCAAATATATATATATATATATATATATATATATATTTAATATGATAAAAAAAAATGAAAATGCAGGATGAAAATCAGGATGGGCATGATGGGTCATATGTGGAATGCTACATGAAAGAAAACATAGGATGTTCAGTAGAAAAAGCAAGAAAACAAGTAATTGAGATGATTTCTGATTCTTGGAAGAAACTAAATCAAGAATGTCTTAATCCATCTCCATTTTCATCCACTTACAGAAAATGTTGTCTTAATCTTGCAAGAATGGTGCCTTTGATGTACACTTATGACCACAACCAAGGCCTTCCACTTCTTCAGCAGCATATCAATTCGTTGTTTGATTTGTAGCAAAAATTTTGCGATGGTACTGGACTGGACTGATCCGGGATTATAATAAAAGTTTTCAATTTGTGCGAAAATGCTTCCAATTTAAATCAATCATAATTTATCATTATGTATCTATATATCTTTATAAATGTGAGAGATCTTGGATTGAAAATCTAGTGTCCAAGTAGAAATTCCATTATTTTAGTTTTCTGATTGTGTTGGTGTGTGCTTTTCTCGCATGACTCGGAGTTAGAAACTTATTTGTGTAGTTATTTTCTATACGCGTCAGCCTTCATGTGTAATAAAACAAATTCATTATTGTATTGGTATCATGAGTTTTTTTTTTTGGTATCATGAGTTAAATATATGCTTTTCTATCATTTAAATTTATGTAAAACTACTTTTTTACTCGCAAATGTTGAAAGATTAGTGTAAAACCCTTACATTAGATTGATTTACATTGGGTATTTATACCCTAGTACACGTGTGTAATTTACAAAAGAATCCTTGTACAATATTATAAAAACCCTATATATACATATTCCTATCACACCCCCGCAAGTTGAACAGGGGGAGAACCAATGCTCAACTTGTCTCGTAAAGACAGAAAACGGGTCTTGGGCAGTGCCTTAGTGAGAAGATCAGCAAGTTGGGACTCCGTAGGCAGGTACCGAACATGGAGGGACTTAGAGGCTACCCGCTCACGAACAAAGTGAAAATCGATCTCCAGATGCTTCGTCCGAGAGTGAAAAATAGGATTAGCTGTGAGATAGGTAGCACTTAAGTTGTCACACCAAAGTGTAGGTGAACCATGCAATGAAAAACTAATATCAGAGAGAAGCATGGTGATCCAAGAGAGCTCAGAAGTGGTGGTAGCGAAGGCATGATATTCAGCCTCAGTGGAAGAGTGAGAAATTGTGTGTTGTTTTCGAGATAACCATGAAACCAAGTTTGCACCCAGAAAAATAGCAAATCCGGTGGCAGATCGACGATCATCCGAGTCACCGCCCCAATCTAAATCAGAGAACCCATGAAGCCGAGATATAGTACTTTGGCGAAACACCAAACCATGTGTAGAAGTAGCTTGAAGATAGCGCAAGATGCGCTTAACTGCCTGCCAGTGAACCTTGTTGAAGAATTACAAGCTGAAAGTGAGGAAGGGTGTACAGGAGGGACAGATGGGCCATCATCAATTGGGCCGTCATCATCAATTGGGCCATCAACACCGGATTCTTGTTCCAAGAAAAGGCGGGAAAACAGAAGAAAAGGAAAGGAGGCGGGAGATTAGGAAATTAGTTACAGATTAGTTAGAATTAGTTTCATTTCATGTATAAATACTCTTCCTTCATTCTTATAATTTGAGTTTTTTTTCTGATTGAATAAAATAAAAGAATAGTTTTGTTTTCTGTTCTTTGCAAACCAAAAATATCTGGTTTGTTCACATGGTATCAGAGCACTTAAGGAAGACGATCTTGGAACCAATTCCATGGTAAGGCAGCGAAGGGCGCCTCAGATAGTGATTAACGCCGATTTACCAGTTTTCGAAGAAGAAACCAGCACTCAACGAAATATGAATCTCGAAGAAGAGCGAGCAGAAAGGAGAACTGGCTATGGTGATAACAGAAATGCTGGTGTAGGATCTGATAATCCAGGTCTCATCCTCATCAGTTCAGTGCTGAAAGGAAGTTCCAATTTTCTTACCTGGAGGCATGCAATGCTGCGAGCGATAACGGCGAAGAAGAAACTGAAATTCATTAACAGAGAAGAGGTTCCTCCGAGAAGAAATTCACCAGAATATGATGAATGGAAGGAGACCGACTGTCTGGTAATTTCATGGATTCTTAATTGCATTTCCCGTGATTTGGCAGATGCTTTTGAATTTACCACCTCTGCTAGGGCATTATGGATTGAGTTAGAAGATAGATTTGGGGATAGTAATGGCCCAACTTTATTCAAACTTAAACGAGAGATTAGTGTGCTTACACAAGGGAATAATTCTGTTACAACATACTTCATTCAACTTAAAAAGCTATGGGATGAGCTTTTCCTGCTTAGGCCAATTCCTGAATGTCAGTGTGGAGCAGCAAATGCATGTGTGTGCAATGCTTTTAGGCGGTTTTTAGATTTGCAGGAAGAAGACAAGTTATTACAGTTCTTGACAGGATTGAATGAAGGATATGAACATGTGATTAACCAAATATTGCTTATGGAACCTATGCCTAGCATTGATCGGGCCTATTCAATGCTTTCTAAAATTGAAAGGCAATGAGAAGTGTTTACAGAGCAAAATATAGAAATGTCCAATTTTGCCTCTACAAAACCAAATAGCAAAGGTGGATCCAAACAGTCCTATGGTTCTAGCAAGGGAATTGGTACCAGAGGGAAGAAAAATATGAAGAAAGAAGATCTAGTCTGCAGTCATTGTGATGGTATGGGTCATGATAAACAATCATGTTTTCAGATCATCGGTTATCCTGACTGGTGGCAGGGACCAAAATTAACTCAAGGAGGGAACAAGGGATATACAGGTGGTCAAGACAAGCCTAGATCCAGGGCTAATGCTGTTCAAGAAATCAAAGATAATCCTCTTGAAGATACTACTGATTCAGAGGAGGAAACCTTATCAGAAGTCAGCACCAAGCAGATGCTACATGAAGTTTACAGAATGCTTAAACAGCAAGGAAAGATGCCAATGCCAGAGAGCTCAGCTAATTTCTCTGCATTTGCAGGTTTTTCTGGTAATGTCACCTCTTACTGTTTTAATATTCAAACACAAGATGATGTCTGGATTATAGATAGTGGTGCTACATCACATATGACTCCACATGTCTCTTTTTTTGAGAACTTTACACTTGTCAGAAATAGAGAATCAGTTCTATTACCTGATGGAAATACACAGATTGTACAACATATAGGCACTGTTAGATTATCATCAGAAGTATTGTTACAAGGAGTATTGCATGTGCCACAGTTCAGATTTAACTTGTTATCAGTGGGGCAGTTATTGCAAGCTTCTAACCTTGAAGTCCATTTTGCTGCAACCTATTGCTATTTACAGGACCACTTCACTCATAAGCTTGTGGCTGTAGGCTGGTACAAGGATGGTCTTTATCAGCTTAATAAAGCCTCTTTCACTGCTGAATGCTTACAGAGAGTACACAATTTAGCCTTTCAATTTAGTAATGTAGCTATGTTACCTAAGACACATGATGGCAATATTTGGCATAAAAGATTAGGACATGTCTCTGCTGATGTACTGAAACACATTACTGTTTTGAATAAAGTTCAATTTGACTATTGTACAATCTGTCCACTTGCTAAACAACACAGGCATATCTTTCCTAGAAGCACCATTACTTCCACTGCCATATTTCAGCTTTTACACTTAGATATTTGGGGGCCTTACAAAAGAGCTTCTCTTACTGGAGCAAAATTCTTCCTCACTATTGTGGATGATTTCTCCAGAGCTACATGGGTCATTTTGTTACAGAACAAGTCCCAGGTACACAATGCTTTGGCTAATTTCTTCACATATGTTCATACACAGTTTCAAACTGACATCAGGATCATTAGAACAGACAATGGTGGTGAGTTTGTGAATCAGAAGTGTAGACAATTATGTGATTCTTTAGGCATTATGCATCAGAGAACTTGTGCCTATACACCACAACAGAATGGTGTTGTTGAAAGAAAACATAGACATCTTTTGGATGTTACACGTTCCTTATTGTTTCAGGCATCTTTATCATCACAGTTTTGGGGAGAGGCTTTAATGATGGCTACCAGCATCATCAATGTTCTTCCTTCCAGGATTTTACAGTGGGATACACCCTACTACAGGTTATATCATAAACATCCTACCTATGAACATTTCAAAATTTTTGGCTGCTTGTGTTTTTACACTGATGTTCATCCTTATAAGGATAAGTTAGCTCCTCGTGCACACCCTGCCATGTTTCTTGGTTTTTCTCTTGGGCAAAAAGGGTTTAAGGTTTATGATTTGCAGACACAGAAGCTACTTACAGTCAGAGATGTCACCTTTACGGAAGACATTTTTCCTTTTGCTTCTTCTTCCTTGCAGGAACAGGAGTCATTTACTATTCCTTCAACTCCAGTTTCATCAGCTCATAATAAGGAAGTGATTTCCTCTGATTCATCATCACCACCTCCAACTTCTTCTGCATTACGCAGGACCACCAGAGTCTCTCAACCTCCATCCTGGTTAAAAGATTTTGTCTCTCTTTTTTGTGCTCCTACTAACTCCTTACCATATGTTACAGGGTATTCTTCTGCACATACTGCATTTTTATGCAATATCAGTCCCATCAAGGAACCTAAAAATTATTTTGAAGCTAGCCAACATTCAGAATGGGTTCATGCCATGCAACAGGAACTTGATGCATTGGAGCAGAATGGCACCTGGGTTATCTCAGATTTACCTGCAGATAAGAAGGCACTTGCATCCAAATGGGTTTATAGAGTCAAGTATAAACCTAATGGAGAAGTTGACCGTTTCAAGGCAAGACTTGTAGCCAAAGGGTACAACCAAACCTTTGGTGTGGATTACCATGAGTCCTTCAGTCCTGTAGCAAAAGTAGTCACTGTCAGGACAGTTTTGGCTCTAGCACTAGCAAGAAATTGGCCAGTGCATCAAATTGACATCAACAATGCCTATCTTCATGGCTTCTTAGATGAGGACATTTACTTACAGCCTCCCCAAGGCTACACCAAATGCAGCAGTAAGCAGGTATGTCATCTTCAGAAATCCTTGTATGGCTTGAAGCAGGCTGGTCGCCAGTGGCACAAAGAGATTTCAGCTAAACTGCTTGACTATGGTTTCCACAGATCTTCCCATGATCACTGTCTCTTCACTTACACATCTCTTCAAGGTGCCACAGTGCATTTAGTTCTTTATGTTGATGACATTCTTCTCACTAGTGCATATCTGGCAGATATACAAAAAGTCAAGGAGTATTTGCATAGCCTCTTCACTATCAAGGATCTGGGGGATGTGAAATACTTCCTAGGAGTGGAATTTGCTAGATCAGAAGTAGGAGCAGTGTTATCTCAACAGAAGTACATAACAGATCTTCTTGCAGAGGCAGGACTCACAAATGCCAAAACAGTCTCTAGTCCAGCTGCAACTGGTATTACCTTAACTGATCCAGGTACACTTCTTGATAATGCAGAAATGTATAGGCGTCTTATTGGTAAATTGCTGTACTTGGGATTCACTAGACCTGATATTGCACATATTAGCCAACAGTTAAGCCAATATATGCAGTCACCCTGTCATCATCATCTCCAAGCTGCTTTACATGTGCTTAAATACTTAAAAGGCACATACACCTATGGCCTCTTTCACCCACACCAAAAGGATACTGATTTGAAGTTAGTAGCATACTGTGATTCTGATTGGGGTACATGTAAGATTACTAGAAAATCAGTCACAGGGTATTGTGTATTTTTGGGGTCCTCACTTATCTCTTGGAAAACAAAGAAGCAAAGTGTGGTTAGTAGAAGCTCTGCTGAGGCTGAATACAGGAGTATGGGCCAAACTATTTGTGAGCTAAAATGGTTATCCTATATACTTTCTGATTTAGGACTTAACTTACAGCTCCCAATCTCTATGCATTGTGATAATGCCTCAGCCATTGCCATTGCCAAGAATCCAGTATGTCATAATAAAACCAAGCATCTTGAGATTGATTGCCATATTGTACGCAATGCTGTTGAAGATGGTTTTATCACTACACCATTTGTTCCTACTGATTCTCAACTTGCTGACTTGTTTACCAAACCTTTATCCCATGCCAAGATGTTACCTGCATTGAGTCAGATGGGAGTAGTTCAGCACTTGGATCCCGCACAGTCTTTTTCAGCTTGTGGGGGGAGTGTTGAAGAATTACAAGCTGAAAGTGAGGAAGGGTGTACAGGAGGGACAGATGGGCCATCATCAATTGGGCCGTCATCATCAATTGGGCCATCAACACCGGATTCTTGTTCCAAGAAAAGGCGGGAAAACAGAAGAAAAGGAAAGGAGGCGGGAGATTAGGAAATTAGTTACAGATTAGTTAGAATTAGTTTCATTTCATGTATAAATACTCTTCCTTCATTCTTATAATTTGAGTTTTTTTTCTGATTGAATAAAATAAAAGAATAGTTTTGTTTTCTGTTCTTTGCAAACCAAAAATATCTGGTTTGTTCACAAACCTCAGTGGGAGCATGCATATACTGAGCCACCTTATGGACTGCAAAGGCAATATCTGGTCTCGTGGTAGTTAAGTACTGAAGACCTCCCACAACACTACGATACAACGACCCATCCATCAGTGCGTCACCCCCAGTGGCCGAAAGCTTAGTGGATACACAAGCAGGAGTACTAATCGGTTTGCACTCAAACATATCCGATTTCAGCAGTAAATCTTTGATATACTTCTGTTGATTCACATACAGCATTTTATCCGCCCACTGCATCTCAAGGCCTAAAAAATACTGAACCCGACCCAGGTTCTTAATGGCAAACTGACTCTGAAGAAAAGTAATCTGAGATTGAAGCAATCCAGTATCATCACCAAGCAACAGTAAGTCATCAACATAGATAAGGCAAAAAACCATGGCAGAGTCAGAACGATAAACATACAGAGATATATCGGCCTTGGAGCACCGAAAAGCCAAACTGAACCAGAGCCATAGTGAGGCACCTATGCCACATGTGGGGAGATTGCTTTAGTCCATATAGAGATTTGTGAAGGGCACAGACATGAGATGGCCGAGTAGGGTCAACAAAACCTGTAGGTTGCTGCATAAACACCGGCTCCTCAAGGTCACCATGGAGAAATGCATTGGATACATCAAGATGTAAGACTTGCCAAGAAAGAGACACTGCAATGGCAAGGAGAAGCCGAATAGTAGTGGGCTTCACAACTGGGCTAAATGTGTCAGTGAAATCCATCCTAGGGCGTTGATGATAGCCCTTAGCAACCAACCTTGCTTTATACCTGTCAACGGAGCCATCAGCTTTTCGCTTAGTCCTGAAAACCCTTTTGCAGCCAATAACATTGGCTTTTGGTGGTGCAACCACTAATTCCTATGTACCATTACCAATCAATGCATTGTATTCTTCTGCCATAGCAACCCTCTAGTGTTCATATTTAGCAGCTTCAGAATAAGTAGTAGGGTCCGCCTCCGTAGTTTGGGTGTGCAAAGCTCTTGGTCTTGAGTTTCCAGTTTGGGAACGTGTGACCATGCGAGTAGGAGGAGGCACACGTGGTGGCAGAGCAGGGGATGCAGCTGCTGTAGAAAAATCAGTGAGGTCCACAACAAGGGGAATGCTAGGTGAAGGAGGGTTAGGTGAAGGAAGGGCGGGTGCAGGTGAAGGTGGTAGGGGTTGTGGGGTTAGGTTATATGAAATGACTTTTTTTTCCAAATAAAGTAAGATATTCAAATTGAGAAATGATATAGCTAAGCTTCTAGCTAACAATAAATTAATGTTGATTTAATTTAATTTTATATCCTATATTTATATCTCATAATTCAACTTCTTATTCACAATTAATTCGATAAATTACATATCTCTTTCTCAAACAAACTAATGGCCTCATCATGTAAAGCATCCTTAATTAGTTGCAAAATTTCTCCAACTCCTTCAACAACTTATACTAAGCAAAACCGTTTGCACTTCAAATCCAACATTAATCCTCATAAATGGAGCATTTCTTACCAAAATAAAATTATCCTTTCTACTCCCTCAAATCACCTCATCAATCTACCCAATAAAAAGATCATCGATATTGAGGTAATTATTTTATTTTCTTAATTTTTATTTTCATTAGTTTACATGTAATAAAAATAAGATAATAATAATAATAATGCTCTTTTCGTTGTCTAAATTAGGATGAATTTTGCATTAAAGTTGACGAAAAATTGAGGGGATTTAAGCATATATTAAGCAAAGCAGGTGATGAACAAGATGGAGAAAGCTTGACCATGATTGATGCAATCCAACGGCTTGGAATTGATTATCATTTTCAAGATGAAATTGATGAGATTTTGAGAAGGCAATATGATAATTATCATACAAGAAATTGTTGTTTTGATGGAATTAATCTCCACGAGATCACCCTTCGATTTCGCCTCCTGAGGCAACATGGCTACCATCTGCCCGCTGCTGGTTGGTAATTTTAATTTCTTAATTAATGGCTAAATACATGCCTTTGATCTTTTACCAAAATTGTAATTGACACCCTGATCAATTTTTTGAATATATTGAGTACTTAATCTTTTCATTTCAATATTATTAGCACTAATGGGATTATATGCAAAAGATATGTTGAATTTAGGGCTAATAATATTGAAATGAAAAGATCAGGTATTCAATGTGTTAAAAACATTGATCAAAGTGTCAATTGCAATTTTGGTAAAAGATCAGAGGGCTCAAGATGTGTTTTGCTAAGAAATAACTCAAATTCTCTATGTCAGACATAGAAACAGATGCACTGCATAATTCGCTGAACAAAACAAAAATAGTTAAAAAATTATACTCTTAGCAAGTATATCAAAATAAGAATCAGTACTAATTATAGATTTTCTCATGTATTTTGGTATATTAAATATAGTACAATATCCATTGTAGATAAAGCCAAAAAGATCGAGATATATATAACAGGAATCAATCCTCTCCCCTGAAATATCTTTTAGGATGAAATTAAATTAATTGAGTCTACATCGTATCAAAGCCATTTAAGGGTGAACAAAACCAAACTAAAATCTAAAACAGAAAATTTAAACCGGTTTGAGCTGATCTAATTTATAATTTGACATGGTTCGGTTTTAACTTTGTTTTGTTCATAAAAACTATATAGTTTATCGATTTTTTTTTTTTTTTATAGTATTGAACAGTATGTTTAACTAAACAGATTAAATACCTAAAAATACATGTATTTTTATATATAAAAAATTATTTAGTTTATATCGAAACCAAACTGATCCTAACCTTGGATATGAACTCATTTATTTGGTACTGGAAATGACATAGGAATGTTGGATAAGTTCAAAAACAACGATGGAAGATTCAAGCAAAACCTAAGTGATGACATTAAAGGACTAATGGGATTATACGAAGCATCACAACTGAGTATTGGAGGAGAAGATTATATACTTGATGAAGCTGGAGATTATAGTTATAATGTTTTAAGCTCATGGGTGAAACGTTTCAACCATAATCAAGCAAGAATAGTGAAGAATACAATTGAACATCCACATCATAAAAGCTTGGCAAGATTCATGGCCATAAACTTTAGTACATATTTTGAAGGAACTTATGGATGGTGGAGTAAGGAATTGCAAGACATTGCCAACTTTGACTTCAAGATGGTTCAATCTCTATACCTTCAAGAAATGATTCAAGTATCAAGGTAATTAATTAGGTACAACACATTCTCACCTATCTCAATTTTTTTTATTATGAATTTTCTAATAAATTATTTTTAATACATTAATTATATGATGTTTTTGCTTTGATAGTGCTCATTATAGATTTAACACATCCCTCTTACGAGAGTTGCAATCTCTATTGATTGATATATGTTCAGATCTTTTTAATACACTCTATAGCCTTTTACTTTTTCCAAAAAAAAAGTGGCATATGTCGGTTAACAAAGACTACAGCCCACGCGAATCAAAGTTATTAAGTCAGAAACAAGTACTGTCAAAACAAAAAAATATATATACTCAATGTGTATGAAAATTTGATTAAGGGAGCAACTGCGAAATCTATAAAAATTCAGGGTTTTTAAATACATTTTGCAAATTAATTAATTGTGGTAATTGGTCAACATCATGTATGGACTTAATTGTCAAACACTTTTGGTCGATCTATCAATCACATAAATAGTAACTTTTTTATTAAAAAAATCAAATTGTTTGTTATATAATTTCTGCTAATTAATTATTAAGAGATACTCTTATACTAAGAATTCTTTTTTTTTTTATAAATCCGAATGAACCATTCGAGTCACTTTTTAGACAGATTACTGCACAATTAAGATTTTTCTACGAAAATGGGATTAAAAAATGTATAATTATTAATGTATAACTTTTATTTTACTGTAACTAGAACCATTATTTTTTTTCTCATTTGACTCCAATGGTGCACTTTGTTTTCTTTTTTTTTTTTTTTGGTGCTATTTTAGGTGGTGGGGAGAAATTGGGCTATCAAAGGAGCTAAAGTTTGCAAGAAACCAATCATTTAAATGGTACTTATGGGCCATGGCAATCCTCACAGATCCAAATTTGTCAGAACAAAGAATTGATCTCACAAAACTCATCTCTTTCATCTACTTGATTGATGATATTTTTGATGTCCATGCCTCACTCAATGAACTCATGCAATTCACTCAAGTTATTGATAGGTCTATATTACATAGATACCGTTAATTTTGTCGCTAAAGCACCACAACGAACGTTTATTTTATTTTGGTACAAAATGTTTTTCCGTCGCTAATTCTCATATCTTTTTGACACAATTTTGATAGATGGGACATTGCTGCAAGTGAACAACTACCAGAATATATGAGGATATGCTTCAAAGCTCTTGATAAAATCACTAATGAAATCAGCTTCAACATCTACAAACAACATGGCTTCGACGCTGTAGATTCTTTGCGCAAAACGGTAATTCATTATATTAAAAGCATTTGGTAATAGACTTTTAGCTACGGATTGGATGTGTGAAATGTTTCCTCGGCAAGCTGTCCTTTTCTAACTAGCAAGGAGTAGATTGCCAAAGAAAATTCTATTATAACCAAAGTCAATTCCTTATTAATCCATTAGTATTTTCTTATTTTCGTGTAGTGTTTTAATCAAGTTTAATGTTCATTCCGCTAGAGGTATAGAAACTCAATATGCTAACTAAAAAAGACCATCATCTTAATAATCGATACAAATAGAAAAAGATCAATATGCTCTTTTTCCTTTTAGGAAACAGATTATAGAACTTCAAAAACATCTAATTTAATCATTGAATTAATTACTAATTATTGCAGTGGGGAACTTTGTGCAAAGCATTTTTGGTAGAAGCGAGATGGTTTAGTTCGGGGAAGATACCAAATACAGAAGAATACTTGAAGAATGGGATTACAAGTAGTGGTGTAAATGTGGCTCTTGTTCATATTTTCTTTCTACTTGGACATGGTTTAAACACTGATGCAGTAAATTCCATTAATGATAATCCTGCAATTATATCTTCTGCTGCTACAATTCTTAGGCTTTGGGATGATCTTGGAAGTGCTAAGGTAAACTACATATTGAAACTATATGCTTTAATTTTATCATTATTTCACTACAAGAAAATGTAGAAAAATACCAACGAATTAGGATACAAAAAGACTAAACTAAAAAAATAGCAACGGAATTTTGGATGGTAATTATAACTTTTAAATATTTGTTGTATATTACATTTTTTCACCAAAATCTGCTTTGCTATCAAATCTTTTACATCAAATTTAACATTTTTGTAGTAGTTTAGGTAAGTTGCAAATATATATATTTAAGTCTAAAAAATATGAACTTGTAGTACTCTCTCATAAATGGCTTTTTTTATAAATATAATTTTAAATTTAGGAAATAAAAAACATTCTTCAGATTCCTGATTTCTTTTAATGTTTGTTAATTAAATTTTTTATTTTTTAAATTTTGCACGTTGAACCCTTGATTGATTGTAATTGCACACATTAAGCAGCTCCTAGTTATTTAAACAAAAATTAGTTGTGAACATCAGATTTAGGTAAAATAATGTTATTTATTTTGTATGCATTTGAAATTATATTTTGAAGTGTTAGATAATAGTTTTATATTTTTGCTACAAAAAACTGTAAGAACCTCATTTTATATTAAAAAAAAATTGCAAATAATATGAAAAACGCTTTGTTTTGCTCATTTTTTGAAAATTTAATATGTGTGATTATAATTTAATTAAGTGGTGAATGTGTAAAAAATCAAAATCTTAATTAATGAAAATTGTAATAAACATCAAAACTAAAAACGTGCTAATAAGAATCCTAATTATAATATTTTTCTTTGACTAATTCATACTTGTTCAGATGGAATAAACAAATTCAAGAGTCTATTCATCCGGCAATTAAAAATTAGTTTGGATCAATTTTTTTATAAATTATATAATACTTGAAACAAATTGATTGAAATTATTTATTTATTTCCGGATAATTTATCAACATGTGACTCATGAGTTACGCCTATTATGTCAAGATAAAGACAATTATTTATAAATATATGTATATGGACGGTAATTAATATCTCTGCAAATATATATATTTAATATGATAAAAAAAAATGAAAATGCAGGATGAAAATCAGGATGGGCATGATGGATCATATGTGGAATGCTACATGAAAGAAAATCAAGGATGTTCATCAGAAAAAGCAAGAAAACAAGTAATTGAGATGATTTCTGATTCTTGGAAGAAACTAAATCAAGAATGTCTTAATCCATCTCCATTTTCAATCACTTACAGACAATGTTGTCTTAATCTTGCAAGAATGGTGCCTTTGATGTACACTTATGGCCCCAACCAAGACCTTCCGCTTCTTCAGCAGCATATCAATTCGTTGTTTGATTTGTAGCAAAAATTTTGCTATGGTACCGGACTGGACTGATCCGGGATTATAATAAAAGTTTTCAATTTGTGCGAAAATGCTTCCAATTTAAATCAATCATAATTTATCATTATGGTATCTATATATCTTTATAAATGTGAGAGATCTTGGATTGAACATCTAGTGTTCAAGTAGAAATTCCATTTATTTTAGTTTCTGATTGTGTTGGTGTGAGCTTTCCTCACGTGACTCGGTTTTATACGCGTCAGCCTTCACGTGTAATAAAAAAATCCATTATTGTATTGGTATCATGAGTTAAATATATGCTTTTCTATCATTTAAATTTATGTAAAACTAATTTTTCACTCGTAAATGTAACGGTGGTTGTTCATTTTTTTTAACAAACATTGAATATACCATTTAGAGAGAATTACAATTATCATGTAATGGAAGTGGGAATTAATTAGTTGGTTATGTACCCTTTAAAGAGTAATTGGGTTTATAGGATGTTATATGGGACTAAGGTTTGAACCGGATCTTATTAGTTTGTTAATAAGATTAGTTGAGTTTAAATTGGATTCTAACCGGAATAGATCCTTGACTCTATTAAAGAGATAAAACACTTTCGGCACCCGAAATGTTACTTAGAGGTAAGGAACTTCTCATTTCTCTAACGAATAGTTGTTTATACTCTTGACAAGTTCCTTCTTTAATTAAAATGTATAATTTTATATATTTAATTTAAAAATAACAGAGATTATATGAGTTAATATGAAAAATAAATATTCCATAATTTGTTTTCGAAAATAATTTGAAGTAATTGAAAAATCAAATTTGGTACTTGATCGTCGGAGTCAGAGGAACGTCCTGATGTCCTTACTCCGTCGCCGCCTCTGCCGCCTTTTCACTGCTAATGCCGTGACCAACACCGCCGCCTCTAAAACATACAACAGCAAATCGGGGACATTCCAAAAAATGGTCAGAAAATTCAAGACGTCGTCGGAGTCAGAGGAATTCCGTTCCCGCTATGACATCTATTTGAACACCGTTCTCCGCCTGGCCAGATTCAATAGGTTCACTATGATTGATGAAATCCTCCAACACCAGAAGAAGTTCAAAGACATCACTGATGAGCCCTTTACCTCCCGTTTAATCATACTCTACGGGAAAGCGGGTATGTTCGAGCATGCGCGGAAGCTGTTCGACGAAATGCCTGACCTAAATTGCCCTCGCACTGTTTACTCTTTTAATGCTCTATTATCTGCATGCATCGAATCAGGGAAGTTTGATAAGATCGAGGGAATTGTAATGGATTTGGCAGATATTTTGGGAATAACTTTAGACGTGATTTCTTATAATACTATCATTAAGGGATTCTACAAGATGCGAGCTTTAGATTCTGCCGCTGCTGTGCTTGGCAAAATGATAAAAAAAGGGATAAAGCCAGATTTGGTCACCTTTAACACGCTGTTAAATGGGTTTTATTACAATGGAAGATTTGTGGACGGAGAAAAGATTTGGGGTCGAATGGTGGAAATGAATGTTGTTCCAAATGTAAGGAGCTACAACGCCAACCTTTATGGATTGGCAATTGGGAAGAGAATGAAAGAAGCGGTTGAATTAGTTGAGGAGATGAAGTGTAAGGAAATTGGACCTGATTTGTATAGCTACAATGTTTTGATTAGAGGTTTTGTTGATGATGATAGCTTGGAGGAAGCTAAATGGTGTTATGGTGAGTTTCAGAAGAATGATTATGTGCTTGATAAAACAACTTTGGAGAAATTAGTTGGCTTTCTTTGTGAGAAGGGTGATTTCTGTTATGCTTATGAGATTAGTGTGGAAAATCTGAGGAGAAGTGCTATTGATGCGGCATTGTTGCAGCTTGTGGCGGATGGACTGGTTAAAGATTCAAAGATTGAAGAAGCAGAGAAACTACTGCAACTGAGCAAAAGAAGATTAAAAGTCACAGGGCAAAGCCCAATACATCAGGATTTCGGGAGTGACAATGCTGACTGAAGAGATGGATATAGACAATCGCATAAGTTTCATTGTAGTCCGGACCGGATTTATCTGGAACCACTATAATCATGTCAGGTCATTAGTTGTATTGATGTGATATGATCAATACAACTATGTAATATGATCATATCAGTCGTGGACTAGTTCGGTCTAGAACCATAGTAGAATTCTCGAGACTACATAGGTTTTTAAACAAAGTCTATGATTTTCCCAATCCCTTTGGCCTAATCAATGAAGAATGAACATATATGCAATATAAATGAGTTTGTATCAACGTCTAGAAGTTAATGAATTTCTCCACCCTCACCTTTGATTCCATCTATTCTTCTCAAATGTGTTCACCAATTATAGAACCTGAGTTTTTGTTTGCGAAGGATTCGTTTTAGTTGTTGGATTAAGTTGGTAGGTTTAGAAGTATAGTTTGTTATTGTTTTTTAAAATTCTCATTTATTTTTATAAGTGTTGTATCCCGTTTTTAAGAAGACTCGAGCTCGAACCTAATTTGTAAAAATAGATACACTTGCTACCAAAAGGTAATTGAAACTACCAATCCAACTCTAGTAGAGACATTTGTTGCTACTGGTGTTATGATTTATTATTCAGTTAAGATACAAATATGGAAATTAAAAAATGAATTCGCTACGTGTTACAGCTTAATTGGGTATACAGATTGAGTTGACTGTGATTAAGCTCTACAGGTTGGATGATCTAGGCCCAGTCCAACACTGCACAGGCCCGGCTCACAAACAGGCCCACGACAAAAGCTATTACAAAACTTGCGAAGCTTAAATCCTTGTTCTGCTGCTCTTAGCGCCCGGAAAGGACAACGGAAGACAATGACCTCCCTGTACTACCGTCTTCACACCATCTTCGGTGCTCCCGGCACCACCACCAGTTCCACCGTTACCTCCCGATGCCACAAGCTTCAGAAAGTGGTGGACAAACGATGCCACGACCTTCAAAAAGTGGTAGACGAATTCAAAAAGTCCTCCCAGTCCCCTGAATTTCGTGCCCACAACAATAAAGACTATTTCTCTGTTGTTCGTCGCCTTGCATCTGCCAATCAGTTATCCATGGTGGAAGACATCGTTGAACATCAAAAGAAATTCGAAGATATAACCAATGAACAATTCACCACCCGCCTCATCCTGCTTTACGGCAGAGCTGGCATGTATGATCACGCTCGCAAGCTGTTCGATGAAATGCATGAGTTAAATTGCGAGCGCACTGTGCGGTCGTTTAATGCATTGTTGTCTGCCTGCGTTGATGCAGGCAAGTATGACAAGCTTGAGGAGATTCTCAGGGATTTCCCGCCGAAGTTGGGGATCACCCCAAATGTGATTTCGTTTAACACTCTCATCAAGGGTTATTGTGAGACGCGTCGTCTAGATTCTGCTGTTCTAGTGCTTGAGGAGATGCAAAAGAGGGGTGTTGAGCCGGATGTGGTTACATTTAACACTCTTTTAAATGGGTTTTATGGGTGTGGAGATTTTGCCCAAGGAGAGCACATATGGAGTTTGATGGAAAGCATGAACGTTGTTCCAAACGTTAGAAGTTATAATTCGAGGTTACGAGGATTGGTATCAGAGAATAGAATGCCAGAAGCAGTTGACTTGTTTAGTGAAATGGAGGAGAAAGGGGTTGAACCAGATGTTATCAGTTTCAATGCGGTAATTAAGGGGTTCTGTAATGATGGGGATGTGGAGAAAGTGAAGGATTGGCATTCGAAACTAAGAGAACATGGTTGTAAACTGGATAGGGTGACTTACGTGACGCTTATTCCATTTCTTTGCCGGAATGAGGAGTTTAGCACGGCTCTTGAGTTGTGTATTGAGATCATTAATCAAGGTTTGCCTGTTAGGGCAGCCTTGATCCAGCCTGTGGTGGAAGGTTTAGTTAAGCAGTCAAGGGTTGATGAAGCAAAGGAGCTTGTGGAACTAGGGAATTCCAAGGAGCATATCTCTCATGAATTACATATGCCTTTGAAATTAGTGTAATCTTCTGTTTCTTGTTTTGAAATATTGAAAATCTATGGCAATTATCTGCTGGTTTTATTGAGCATTTGAAATTACATCAAGATTACAGCATTATACTCTCCTAAATCCTCTTGAAGTTCGAAATCTTGACATATTTTCCTATCTTGATTATCAAGTAGAACTGAAAATAAAGGTTTACTCAACCAAAATATAAAAGAGAATCATTTATGGAATTTTGATCCTCCTCCCTTATATGATATTTAGTCAACCTTGGCTATCTTGATTTCCGTTATGTGGTCATTCAGCCTGTTGGAACTTGACGTAGAAAAAAAGGATCAATCGAAGATTAATCTCAAAACAAAAATTAGGGTATATTCAAGACAAAATCTCAATATTATTCAATAATTCGAAAAAACTGCCAATAACAGGAAAAGAAAGACCTATATAGGCTGCAGTCCAATCCTAACAAGGAAAACACTAAAAAAACGAAAATTACAAAAATACCCTAAAACTTAAAACTGACTAATGAAGACCTAAACAGTATTTTTTTGGGTCCAAACATGGCCCGTGACAACCCTTATAGAGCTCGAAAATCACATTCTGAAAACATATTATAATAGTTAACAAGTTATGTCTGTTCTGAGATCTACCAAAAAATAAAACTACTTATTTCATTTCTTGAGCCTACTTTTCTTCCTTGATTCTCGGTCCATAAACTTATTTGGTGTTAGAAAATCACCGACTCCTTTATTGAATTATATAGTCATTTTCATGATAATGTTTAGTGGTATTCTAGAATAATGTAGAGATATGTAGAATGTTCTAGAATAATGTGGAGACATGTAGAATGTTCTAGAATAGTATGGAGACATGTAGAACATTCTAGAACATTGTGGAGAAATGTGGTAGATATACATAAGTGTAGAATAATATAGATTATTCTAGATGCTTGATATTAGCCATAGGATCAAAATAATCTCCACCGTCCATTGAGGAGGTGGATGCCTATAAATAGTCTTGAAGTTCTCATTTGTAATCATCAAGTTGTATCACAAAAATATAAGCAATAAAAAGTTAGTTTGAGTATACTTTGAGTCCACCACTTAAACTCATCAAAGTGGTATCAGAGCAGGACGGTCAGGGACCGTGTTGAGGTTCGCATATAATATAGTCGTGGTGCTGCTTAAATAAACATTGTAGCCGGTCCGGGATCGGTGAGTTGAGCCATATACAGTCAGGGACTGTGAAGCTTGTTGTCTGGGACCAAGCTTAGTCACAATGGTGGATCAAATGAGCACTCCAGGTAGCATTGAAAAATTGAACGAGTACAACTATCGTGATTGGCGAACCTATATGAAGTCCTATCTTAGAGGTCAGGACTTATGGGATGTAGTGGATGGAGACGACACCTCACCGCCGCAAGAAGATGCCCAAGCCATCAAGAAGTGGAACATAAAAGCGGGTAAGGCTCTGTACGCAATCCAGACTACAATTGACAAAAATTTACTTTCTAGAATTGAAGATATCGAGAGACCCAAGGAAGCATGGGATGCTTTAGCGGATCTATTTTCGAAGAAAAATGACGCTCGCCTTCAACTTCTTGAAGGAGAATTGATGAATGCAACGCAAGGTACACTTTCAATCAACGCCTACTTTCAAAAAATTAGAAACTTGTGTCGAGAAATTGATCAACTTGATCCAGAATCTAAAATTGGTGAAGCTAGAATGAGAAGAATAATCTGCAATGGCATAAAACAAGAATATAAGAGTTTTATCACTGCAATACAAGGTTGGTCTACTCAACCTTCGTTAAATGAATTAGAAAACATTCTAGCTAGCCAAGAAGCTCTTCTAAAACAAATGGCACAAGTTTCTATCAAGGAGAATAATGAAGAGGCACTATTTAGTAACAAAAGAAAAGATGGAGAAAAGAAATTCTTTAAGAATAGAAGGAATTATAATGCAAAAGATAAGTCACAAGGACAACAAGAGAGCAACCAGCAAGGGGGAGCGTCGAATAGCCGTGGAAATCGTCGTGTTGGGCGAAGCAATGAATGCTTCATTTGCGGGAAGAAAGGGCATTATGCACGAGACTGCTGGCATAAGAAAAAAGAAGGAAATGTTGCCACCGTAAACAAGGCTTCAAATGAAAGTGAGGAAGAATGGGACCTCGAAGCATCATTCGCGGTAGAAGAATCACGAGAGGAGCTCGCATTCACTGCGATAAGTAAGAAATCCATTGATTATGATATCGATTGGATTATTGATTCTGGGTGTTCAAATCATATGACGGGGGACAAAGAAAAATTATCAAGCATGTCAAAGTACACAGGTGGCCGAGTCGTCATTACCGCAAACAATTCAGAGTTGCCAATTAAACATATTGGAAAAGCTACGATAGTGCCAAGACATAATTCGCAGCAAGTGCAACTCCAGAACGTCTACCACGTACCAGGAATGAAGAAGAATCTGCTCTCAGTGTCACAGTTAACAGCCTTAGGCCACTATGTGGTGTTTGGCCCAGAAGATGTGAAGGTATATAAAAGTTTCCAACCTTCTAGTATGCCAGTACTAGAAGGAAGGAAAATGGAGTCAGTCTATGTCATGTCTGCACAAGAGGCATACGTGGATAAAACTCGAAAGAGTGAAACGGCTGACTTATGGCATGAGCGCTTGGGACATATTAGCTATCACAAGTTGAAGGTTTTAATGAAGAATTCTATGATCAAGGGTCTTCCCCAATTGGAGATACGAGAAGACATAATTTGCACTGGCTGTCAGTATGGAAAAGCACATCAACTACCATACGAGGAGTCGAAGTTCCGAGCTAGAGAACCATTACAACTAGTCCATTCAGATGTCTTTGGACCAGTAAAGCAGGCATCCATCAGTGGCTTTCGATACATGATAACTTTTATCGATGACTATTCAAGGTACGTATGGGTAGATTTTATGAAAGAAAAGTCAGAAGCTCTAGTGAAATTCAAGAGCTACAAAGAAAAGTTTGAAAGAGAGGTTGGTAGAAGAATTCAGAGTCTTCGCACAGATAATGGAGGAGAATATACGTCACACGAGTTCTCAAAGTATCTCGAAGATTGCAAGATTCGGCGACAGCTAACATGCCCAAACACCCCACAACAAAATGGGGTAGCAGAGCGGAAGAACAGGCATCTAGCAGAAATATGCAGGAGTACGTTGCATGCCAAGAATGTGCCTCCTCGATTTTGGGCAGAGTGCATGAAGACGGCTGCGTATGTTATCAATCGAATACCACAACCAAAGCTGGGATCCATCTCACCTTTTGAGAAGTTATGGAATATAAAACCCCAAGTGAGTCACCTCCGAGTATTTGGATGTGTGTGCTATGTTTTTGTACCTAATCACTTGCGTGGAAAGTTAGACAAGAAAGCAATTAGATGCATCTTCGTGGGGTATGAAGACCAAAGAAAAGGATGGAGGTGTTGCGATCCATTGACTGGAAAATGTCACATTTCTCGTAATGTAGTATTCGATGAGATGTCGTCGTGGTGGTCTTCTCAGGCTATAGTCTTGCCTGACTCAAAAGAAATAGAAGAAAAGCTACAAGAAAGAGTGGAGGAAGAAACAAAAGAAAAGGAAGACACTACAATAGAGAAGTCGCCAAGGAAAGAAAAATCTCCCTGGCATGGAGGAGTCCGCGAGAAGGTTGGTGAAGAAGATCATTGCAGAATATTTGAAGAAATTGAAGAGAAAAATTTAGAAGAAGAGTCTCCACAAGTAAGAAGGTCATCAAGATCAAGAAAGCCGAATCCTAAATATGCAAATGCTGCTCTGGTGGAGTACAATGACATAAAAGAGCCGAGTACCTACGAAGAAGCTGCAAAGTCTAAAGAATGGATAAAAGCAATGCAGGAGGAGATTAAGGCACTCAAAGAAAATGAAACGTGGGAGATAGTGCCGAAACCTGCAAATATACAACCCATTTCGTGCAAGTGGGTGTATAAGGTAAAAACACGTCCTGATGGATCAGTCGAGAGGTTCAAAGCTCGATTGGTTGCTCGAGGTTTTTCGCAAAAGTATGGGTTGGATTACGATGAAACATTCAGCCCTGTCGCCAAGATAACAACAGTACGAGTATTGCTAGCACTAGCAGCTCACAAGTCATGGAAGCTTTGGCAGATGGATGTCAAGAATGCCTTCTTGCATGGTGAATTAGACCGAGAGATATATATGGAGCAGCCTCGGGGATTTGAAAGCAAGATGAATCCAAACTATGTTTGCAAATTAAAGAAGGCATTGTATGGCTTAAAGCAGGCACCGCGAGCATGGTATGGAAAAATCGCAGAGTTTCTAGTGCAATCTGAATATTCAGTAGCATCAGCAGATTCAAGCCTGTTCGTGAAGGTCCGAGATGGAAAGCTAGCTATCGTGTTAGTTTACGTGGATGATCTCATCATAACTGGCGATGACGAAGAGGAGATTCATCGCACAAGGAGTAATCTATCCGTTCGCTTCCAAATGAAGGAGTTGGGGGAGCTAAAACATTTCTTGGGACTCGAAGTTGAGAAAACAAACGATGGTATATTCTTGTGCCAACAAAAATATGCTCAAGACTTAATCAAAAGGTATGGCATGTTAAACTGCAAGCCAATTTCAACTCCAATGGAAGTAAATGCAAAATTATGCTCCACAGAAGGAAAAGAGTTGGAGGATGTCACTATGTATAGACAATTGGTGGGTAGTTTAATCTACCTGACGTTGACTCGACCTGACATCGCATATGTGGTTGGCGTATTGAGCCGGTTCATGCAAAATCCGAAGAAACCACACTTGGAAGCGATACGTCGCGTGTTAAGGTATGTTAAAGATACAATTGATCTTGGTATTCTATATAAGAAAGATGGCATACTAGAGCTTGTGGGTTATTGCGACGCCGATTATGCTGGCGATCACGATACCCGAAGATCAACAACTGGATACATGTTCTCACTAGGATCGGGAGTAATATCTTGGTGTAGTAAGAGACAACCTACAGTATCTTTGTCCAGTACAGAGGCCGAGTATAGAGCTGCAGCTATGGCAGCCCAAGAATGCGCATGGCTCCGAGAGTTGTTGGAAAATCTGCATCAACAAATTGATCAAGCAATAAAGTTATATTGTGATAATCAGTCAGCAATTCGCTTGGCAGAGAATCCAGTCTTTCATGCAAGAACCAAACATGTGGAAGTTCACTATCACTTTCTCCGGGAAAAAGTGTTGCAAGGCGAAATCAAAATGAAACATGTCAACACTGAAGACCAAGTTGCAGACATATTTACGAAAGGATTGAGTGGACCAAAGTTTGAAGAGTTTCGAAGACAACTCGGGATGACTACTCGACATGAACTACAAGAAAGTAGTCGGTGAGGGGGAGTGTTAGAAAATCACCGACTCCTTTATTGAATTATATAGTCATTTTCATGATAATGTTTAGTGGTATTCTAGAATAATGTAGAGATATGTAGAATGTTCTAGAATAATGTGGAGACATGTAGAATGTTCTAGAATAGTATGGAGACATGTAGAACATTCTAGAACATTGTGGAGAAATGTGGTAGATATACATAAGTGTAGAATAATATAGATTATTCTAGATGCTTGATATTAGCCATAGGATCAAAATAATCTCCACCGTCCATTGAGGAGGTGGATGCCTATAAATAGTCTTGAAGTTCTCATTTGTAATCATCAAGTTGTATCACAAAAATATAAGCAATAAAAAGTTAGTTTGAGTATACTTTGAGTCCACCACTTAAACTCATCATTTGGCTACCAGCTCTGCATCAGAACTAGTGATGTACCATTATGGAGTACTTTCTCATCAATTTTTTGGTCTTTCTCTGATGATTGGTGGATTATTTTTCACTCACATTGAAGACATTTTCAAACTTCATTTTGACAGCAAGAAGACAGAGACCACATTGATTTAGACATGGCAGCATTCCGTAGACGGTCATTTTAATAGAATTAAGGAAATGCTTGTACTAATTTGAATCACTGATTTTGATACATACGACAAAAAAGAAAGTTAATTGATCAATTGCTTCCGTGAGTGTTCTTATCATTCCTAGAAAAATTATAGCTTTAATTGATCGACAAACTCTAGGATTCCTTGTCACTTAAACGTGTGTTGCGAGCTTTGGACAATTGGGTGGCTCGTGTTTCTGGGTCCTATTATTCTGTTGGAAGTGACAGTGGCTTATGGTATTGCAAATAAAGACATATCTATTGGTTCCCACTGAAGAAGTTAGATTATTCAATTTATTTATTCTGTTGATAAACAGTTGTATTTTTTTCTTTTTCATGATTGGAGGATGGAGGATTGAAGAGGATGAGTTCCTAATTCAACAGCACCTGTCTCCGACGAGATGCACCAATTGAGTTGCATCCAATTGGTGTAAATAGTTATATTCTTAAACATGAAGAGCATAATATAACAGGTAAAAATCATCAATAGTCTATGAACTTTCACCTTACTAACATAATGGTATATGAACTTCAAAACTAGATAAAAAAGTACATCAACTTAGCAACCCGCTAACATAAAAGTCAAAATTACCGTTGACTGTCAAAAATACCGTTGACCACGCCAGGAACCGGTCAAAAACGATGATATGGCAGTTTTCAAAACGATGACATGGTAGTTTTCACCGGGTTCTGGCGTGATCAACGTTATTTTTTCATGGTTAACAGTAATTTTGACTTTTATATTAGCGGATTGCTAAGTTGATGTACTTTTATGTCTAGTTTTGAAGTTCATGTATCATTATGTTAGTAAGGTCATATAGCATCGATGATTTTAAGCCTAATATAATTGTACAAACTGATCTCCACCCTCGCATGCTTTTTTATGTTGAGGATTTTTCTGACTAGCTCACATCAGTTAATCTCATATGAATAGAACCTCAAATTAAGATTAAGAAGCATATATGTGAAAAGTGTTAATCAGATATTGATGTGATCAATGGACTGATAAATGTTTTTGGATAGTCTTAAATCTGGATTATAGGTCTTTATTCCTGAACATGACATTTTGATATGTGAAAGCCGCAGTTCAATTCTGCTTGTGACAGTAAAACATAATGGCCTTATTCGAATATAGAGAAAGGAAATTATTGGTTATCCCTGAGCTTTACTTTGAAACTTTTTGGTGCATAAAGGAGTTCATAAGCTCCTCGAGAAGTGGAAGGCTGCAATTTTCATCATAACTATACATTAAAGGAACCATTCTTGCAACATTAAGACAAGCCTTGGTAAAATTTGATGAAAATGGATTGTGAAACAAGCATTCCTGGTTGAGTTGTTTCCATGTGTCTGTAATCATCTGAAGTACATGCTTTCTTGCATTTTCTTGCGAAGATTCTTGATGTTCCTTCATGTAACACTCTACATACGATCCATCATTCCCTTCCTGATTCTCATCCTGCATTTTTTGTTTTTCCTTTTAGATTCAACATTTGATTTCTTTTTGGTCTATGTTAGAAGAAAACAAGAGTAACCATGTGAATTTTGATGTCACCTTGGCAGATCCCAAGTCATCCCACAGCCGAAGAGTTTTGGCTGTGTAGCATATAATGCCAGGATTTCCTTCAATGAATTCAACATTTTCCTTGTTTATACGTTCGCCCAACAGGAAGAAAAGGTGTACAAGAACAACATGAACACCTGTACTCACTATCCCATTCACCAAGTACTCTTCGGCATTTGGTAAGTTCCCAGTAGAAAACCATCTTGCTTCAACTAAAAATGCATTGCACAAACTAACCCACTGCAACAAGAATCAAGATAAGTTAAAATTCTGTTCAGAAGTGTATATTTTTCTGGATATTAGTATTAAATTTGATGCAGACTTATCACCGATTTTCGTAGGGAGTTGACGGGGTTCCAACCATACTGTTTATAGACCTTATGGCTAACTTCATTTGTGATGTTGTCAAGAGCCTGGAAGCATATCTTCATGTAGTCTGGGAGCTGTTCAATGGCAGCACTGTCCCATCTATATAATAACAAAATGCATTGGCAAGTTAATCATCTCTATAGCTTTGATTTCCTGAAACTGTTGCGATATTCTGTTGCTTTGAAATCTGTTGCTTTGAAATTAACTTTATGGTTAGTTAATTTAGTCCAAAATTAGCTATTGAGTGGGATTCTTTGAGAAAATTAGTTACCTCGCAACCGCATTTGTGAAGAGGGTGAGGTCCTGTAGAGTACCATAAACGTCAAAAATATCATCTAAAACATAGACTAGAGAGATAGGTTTTATGAGATCAATTCTTTGCTGAGACAATGATGGATCAGTAAGGGCTGTCATGGACCACATGAACCATTTAAGAGGTTGATCTCTTGCAAACTTCAATTCCTTGGATAATCCCATGTCTTTCCACCACCTAGGATTTTAGTAATAATCATAGAATCAATGAGATTTTTCTTTGAATTACACTTGTTTTAAGAATTACAAGTTACATTCATGTATATTTGCTAAGATAATTTTCATTCGTGGATCATGAACTTAGCATCAGAGCAGTTTGATTCTTAAATTTTAATTTTTGGACTTCGATTTGTAATTTATATAGATGCAAAATGAAAATATCTCTAGCAAAAATTTGATCAAAATTTCCCAAAAGGGAAAAGGTTTAGAAATTAATACTTTTAACAAAGTATTTTATCAATTCTAAAATTATTTATTTTAGAATAATGTTAAAAAAATTTTACTCCGACTTTTGGTATATAAGGTCAATAATGTAATAGCATGCATACGGAATAAAAAATTGGGTAAACTTCAAAAACAAGAACGATATTTTCAAAACAAGAACGATGTTTTTTTCTTCTGCAAAAAAAGGTCATGTGGTTTGTGAAGTTATTAAAAAAAAGGACAACTAAAATTAAATAATGACATTGCAAAGGGTATTTTTGTCTATTTAAAACTAAAATTTTTCAAATTGGCTAACAAAAATACAATAGATCTTAGTGAAAAATTTTGAAAATTTTTCGAGAAGCGCAAATATTTTTCTTAATTAAAATAATGGTAATAACTTAAAAAAATTCACAAAAAAATGGAAAATCTTTGAAAAATATTCAATTATTAATGTAAAATTCCTAAATAATATGGGTAAGCTATTGGAATACTAAATGTATAAAAATATCCTCAGTCACATCGTCATTTTTAACGTACAAATGTTAGTTGTCTTTTTTTTTATAACGTCAGATATCACATGACCTCTTTTTGCTGAAAAAAAATATCATCCTCGTTTTGAAAACAAGCTAAACCACAGAGTTCGTTTTTGAAGTTTACCCTAAAAAATAATAATAGTCAAAACTGTAAAAATACACATCAGATTTATTATTATTATTATTATTATTATTATTATTCACATAAGTTTGATGAAAGCTATTTGATTCTATTTATATAAAATTGAAACTTCTTAAATAATAGATGAAAAAGACAGACCACAAAAAGAAAAACATCTGAGATTGAATTTCAGAATCAGATGTTTGTTTTGAGAATGGTTGGAAGGGGAGGATGGATGTGTTTATTTTTCAAGAGAATATAATTGATTATGAATAGTAAATTAATTTTTTGAAATTAAATTTAATCATTCAATTTAAAATAAATAATTGAGCTTCCTAACATTACTGTTGGTCATAATGTCTTGTCTAACTCAAACAGTACCAAATAGAGACAAATGAACGACTGAATATGAATGACTCACTCTAAAACCTGCACAATCTCTTCTTGATGCTGCAATTGAACAGTCTGAGATTCGAATTCTGCAACTTCTTGTAAATCATTCATCCACTGATTTCCATGCTGCAAATTGGAATAACTAATTAACAAGTTTTTGGCCATCAAATTGGGTAGGCTTTTGTGGTATGGGTGCTTCAATGAATTCTCTACTGCTTTGGCTTGATGATAATCAAGATTATTCGTCACCACAAATGAATTTAGAAGCTCATAACTATACTCTTTAGCTTCATCAAGTAAATCTTCATCTTTTACACTCAACTGGGAAGCTTCATATAAACCCATTAATCCCTCAATGTCACAACTCAGTTTTTCTTTAAATTTCCCGTCCTTCTGAAACTTGTCAAAAACCCCTGCAAGATTAGCAAATACATTTGCAGACTCAAACCAGATTGTATCCATCAGAATTCAGAAATGTCATTTGATGTTAATTAGAGATGATAATAAAATGTCTAGAATTCAAATCTTGGTAACTTCCATATTCGAATCTTGGTAACTTCCACACAGGGCAATTGGTTTTGTGTTATATGGACTCAACCCCACTAATATACTCACTCATCAAGTCAAGCAAATCGCTCTCAAGGCCCATAGAGTCGCCCAAGAATCTTGGTAACTTCCATATTTGAAATTTCAGCACAAGATAGTATGCTTAGTTGAGTGATTCTTTGACTAACCTGTAGGCACAAAGTGGCCTTCTTGTCGCAGGAGTCGAAAGCGGAGTGCAACCTCATGGAGGCTATTTTGGTCATGATTAGTAGATATAGTGTAATGTCTTAGTAAAATTGCACGAATCTCATCGCGGAAATGATGTTCAATGCCAAGACGTTGAATAGCATCAACCATGGCTAGACCTTCAGATACACCTTCTCCTTCTCTGCGTAGCATATCCTTCATCTTCTTCAGTTTTCTCTGGTGTTCATTCTGAATACGATCACCCTGCAAACAAAGAAATTGAATAGAATGTTCAGTCTGATGAATTGTTTAAAATTCTTTATTATCTTTGACCTGCATTCAACCTGTATATCAATCACTGTTGAATTATTCACTTGAGTGACAAGGGTAGGCCTCGTTGACATGATTATTTCTGAAGTCTGATGTGTGTTGATTGAGCAGAGGGAATGAAGCTGATATAGAGGAAGAGTACAAATTGAGAAGTACTTTTGGATGTCTAAATTTAATCAAATGATCCCAATTTATAAAAGAATGCTGAAATGTTAGATTTTGCTTAAAAAAAAAAAAAAGGAAAAAAAAATTTGCAGGAAAAATAGTTGTTGTTAAGAAAGTTGTTAAAAGTTGTTATCATATGTAAATGAATAGCAACAAAGTTACATTAAATATGGTGTACATTTATCAATATTAAAACTATAAGATGTATTTATACAATTATATTTTTATAAAAAAAAAAAAAGAAAAATAACATTGTCATAGTGAATTTTAATTAAAAAAATGATTTAATAAAATGCTCAAATAAGAATTTTAAATTATCAATTAAGTGTTTTAAAATAAAAAATAAGTTTTAGTCTGACACAAATTATAGTACAAGGCTAATTTACCGGATAAAGAAACAAGTTTCCAACTTATTTACAAAAATCAACTAGGAAATGTTTCATGCTAGTTTCTGGGAGTTTTCATTTCTGAAACGGAAACAAATCGCTGAAACATGGACGCCTTGAAGTTTATGTGCTGCATATATATATATATATATATATATATATATATATATATATATATATATATATATATATATATATATATATATATATATATATATATGAGTGGCATGAAAAAAAAGGAGGCCTGTAGCACACAAGTACATAGCTTACATGGTTCAGATTGTCCCAAAATTCACACTGAACAAAAATGCAATAATTTGATTCAACAACCCATTTCATTTCTAAAAATGGACAGTACTTTTTACTCAACTCACAGTTCACCAGAGGAACGTTTACTAGGGAACAGTGGAAGGGATATTGATCTTATAATCCACCAAAATATTATTCCGAAACCAGTTTAATTAGAATCCAATGTGATATCTGGAAACCGGTGGTGTTAAAAAAAAAAAAAAAAAAAAAAAAAAAAAAAAAAAGACTAATGGGATTATAGTTCATGTGTTTTCATGCCATGGCTTAAACGTTTCTATTGTCATTAAGCAAGATTAGTGAAGAAAATATAATTCACCATCCACATCACACAAACCAATTTTGACTTGAAGATGGTTTCAATACTAGTACTTCGTGTTGTCTTAAACTTTTTGAAAATGAATCCTTTAGAGTTTTCGTTAATTAAGCTTTTAGTGCATTATCTTTTATTTAATCTATAGCTAGCAGGATCAATATTAAGGGTGCACACGGTCGGTTAACCAGTCTATATGGACTTTTATAAATAGTTAACTATTTGAACGGTTTTTTTAATTCTCTAACCATACATTGTCCATTAAATTCGGTTAACCATTAATTTCGGTCGATTAACCATTTCTTTACGGTTAACCAGTTACGAAACAGACACTATGATTTTGCTAAATTTATAATATTTGAAACCTCAAATAAATAGACCATAAATCTCAAATGTCAAATAAAAATATAAAATTACAAACCATAGTTTTAATTATTAATTAAAATAACATTGTAACCATAAACTCCAGTAATTAAAACATTAATAAAAACAAGTTTCCAAATATAGAAATTGTTGTACAAGATCAAACATTAATTAATGAAATTGTTCTTCGCAGTTCGTTTTTTAGTGAGTGTGAAATTAAGAATTGAGAAGAGATGAGATTAGAAGGAAGTGACTGAGACTACTTGGTATTGTATAGTAAGGTAGTAAAATAACATCAAAGATCCAAATGTTTCACTTAATATTCATATTACCTATATATATATATAATTACATAATTTGTTAAGAAAAATATTTGTAAAAAGTCGGTTAACCGCGAGTCCACATGGACTTTCGGTGTAAAAATCTAAAACTAAACCGTAACCATTAATTTCTAAAAATAAAAACCATACACTAGTCCATCGGTTTCGATTAATCATATTTTTAGCTCAGTTTTGGTTCGGTTTCACGGTTTTTCGGTTTTTTTGTGCACCCCTAATCAACATCAAACATCGTTAAGATTGTTGTCCGTTTTATTTATGTGTGACATGTCATTTGTTACTATTTTTTTTAACATTCATATATTTTTAACCGAGTTTGATATTCGTTACGCTAAACAAAAACTCAAATTGTGACATTATAATCAATCTGGATGAATCAGTTTATGATGCTTTTTTCAAAAAAAAATTTAATGTGAAAAAGAAATAGGAGAAGTTCAACAAATTAAACTTGGACTGGAATTCATTTTCAGTTTTAAATTCTTATGGTTGAAATGAAACTAAATTAATAATTTCTGTTTTAGTTAATTTCAAACAAAAAAATTAATTCAATCAAAATATGTAGAATTTATAAATGAGTTGCACGATTCATAAAACTACTTTTTTTTTTTTTTAACTATATATGCCTTTAGATTCTCATATAACTATGACTTTTGGTTTATTTCTTTTCCACATTGAATATTAATGTTGATTAGAAAATATGTACTCATGTCTCCTTTTAATTATATAACGTTCAAAAGATTAAACTTATGTATTTAATTTTATATTTATGGTATACTATTCAATAGTTACTTTGCTTATGATAAAACTTTATTAATGAAAATAATTCATAAAATAATAAACAACTGAAATATTTTAAATAAATATATATATTTAATGTTTTAAGTTATTCTATATCAAATATAAAACTTAATTATGATTGAATTTTATGTAGAATTTTATTTACAAATGAATTAAAGTAATTTGAGATATCTACTTTAAGCAAGTTTATAGCTCTGGTTTTAATTATAAGTTTTATTATTATTATTATTGATCATTAAAATATAAGTTGACTCAAACTTTTTCCCCCTTTTTTTTTTTTTTTTAAGCTATTTTAGGTGGTGGAAAGAAATTGGGCTATCAAAGGAGCCAAAGGTACATATGGGCCATGCCATTCCTCACATGTCCAATCTTCTGTCAACGATTTTGAATTGATCTCACAAAACCTATCTCTTTCATTTACTTGCTTGGTTAATTTTTTTTTATTTTCATACTATACACTTAATGAATTCATATTATTCACGCAAGTTATCCCATTGGTGCATTGTGTTCATAAATAAGGATAATTTATATGCTCTTAGAAATTTTCAAAATTTCTATTCTGGTCTCGTACATACCTACCAGGAGTTGTTGCAATTGCCATACGGTCAACACCATTTTTCATATGTTGTAATTGCAACAGTCCTGAGCCAATATGGTCCGAAACTACTCGAGTTCTTAAAAATTTTTTATGGAGCACTTTTATACTAAAATTTTAATTTGGGACTAAAATATTTATATATGTTGTGTGCCATGATATATTGGTTTAGTGAAATCTCCAATTAGAGAAATAATTTGGGACCAGTTTGTGATTGATTGCTGTTAGTGAAAATGTTTTTCCCCATAGTTAGATTTCATTGTTTTCTTTAAAAGTAGTTTTAAGTATTTTTTCAGTGTTTTTCTGAATATCATATGATTTTTACCAATTTTGTATTTGAAGATGCTTTCCGCAGTTCCAAAAGCAGCTTTCAGCCAAAGTAAGGTTTCCCCTGTTTTGGCTGAAAGCTGCTTTCGGAGCTGCGGAAAGCAATCCCAAACTGGCCTTTAGTACACAAATGACGCGACGGATCACGCTTATTGTAAATTTGCTCTAAAATTCATACACGTTTTTCACAGCTCAAAACCAAACAACTTTGTAGGACCTTGCCATTAGACATTTTCTCTTCTTATAATAAACCTTTAAATTTTTCCAAAAAAAAAAATCAAGTTGCTTGAATTATTATTATTATTATTTTGTTTGTTTGGTGAAGGTGGTTAAAATACTTTTGGTGTTCAAGATGGATGGTATTCTCATATGTTCCTTATGATTGTATTATCTCCTAATTAGGATGTTATCAAATAGCAATTAATGATCATAGGAAAATATAAGTAAATTTTATAGTAAAGTATAAATTTTGATCACTTTATATTTTTATGTCACATATCAATGCAAGTAGCTAATATCTTAATTTTTGCAACCTATATTACAAGCTATTTATATTTAATACTAATGAATTATGTGAAAAATTCATGTCCATTATAAGGTTTCTCGTTTTGAGGAAAACTAGACCAGGCCTGTTGTGAACACGAAATTTTCTTTTATCAAAAAAAAAAAAAAAATCGTGCCGTTGACCGTTGACCCACGACTGTAAAATACAGTCGTGGGATTTTGCTACAGTCGTACGACTGTAGTGTAAGTACAGTCGTACGACTGTACTTTTGGGGGCAGGTTGCTGCCCATACCTATTTGACTTGAAGAAGAAGGGAAATCTTGAGCATTTAATGCTCAAGATTTCCGGGTTAGTAGGGGATATATAAGGTGAAGAAAACCAGAATTAGGGACTTTTTGGCCAAAAATCATACTTTTAGTGAGAGAAAAGAGAGAAAAAGAGAGAAGAGAGATAATTAGTTTATTACTTTCTTCTTGCCTTCTCTCTTTAATTCTTTGTTTTTAATCACTAAAACAAATTAGAAATCCTAGGTTAACACTCACACTAACAAACTAAATCATTTCGGACCAAAAACAAACATAAATTCGTGACTTTTCTGGAGTTATTTGAACACTTTTGCAACCTTGACTTTTTGAGGAAAAAGAGCGATTTCACGTGGATTGGTGCATAGCCAGAGGTCATTCCAGCTGTGGATCGTCACCAAGGAGGTAAACAACCTTTAACTCAACTCATTTTCCAGCTTTCTGGGTGATTTGTTTGTGTTTGGTGCATTTTTTTTCAAGTTTTTGCGTTTTTATTTCTGGAAAAATAAGAACAGTCGTACGACTGTTCTTGAAACAAGAACAGGGGCACGACTATAATTACAGTCGTGCCAAACCGTCTACAGTCGTACGACTGTGCTTATTTTCCCAGTTTCAGGTTTTTGTTTTTAGGGTTTTTTAGCGATTTCTGCCTAGCCAGGAGTACAGTCGCACGACTGTAGTTTACAATCGTACGACTGTAACTACAGTCGCACAACTGTAGTCCTTGGTCAGGAACAGAAATCCCTAAAAAATCCCTAAAATCCAAACAAAAATCCCAAAAATCCAAGAAATTTCATAAAAAATCAGAAAATTTCAGAAAATCAGAAAAAAATGGGAAAACCCCAAAAATCATCAAAATGAATTTTGTGGTGCGCATCACTACCTTAGATTTATTTTTTAGTAAAATTGCATTTAGAACAATTCCACGACGGAGACCCGGTTCTCCCCGAAAACCGACCCACTTTGCATACATAATTGTAATAAACCGGAAAAATGTTTTCAAAAACGATTTTCTCACAAAACCAAAAATACAGGGACGTTTCAAAATGGTTTTCCAGGTCTAACCGGACCGGCCGGCCGGGCCGACCCGGTTACCCCCGATTGCATGACCCCAAATCCTAATTCCCCAATTCTGTCTACTTGAGTCCTATTTATGGCATGCCGTACAAACTGTGCTAACTTCTGTTTTGCAGCTTTTATTTTATTTTAATTTTCTTTTTATTTGTATTTAATAGAATTAAATCATGTATTTAGGCGGTTGAATTTTTTTCTAGATTCTCGTGTATCTAGGCGGTTGTATCAGTGAGGCGAGAGTTTTATTTTTCTTTCGATTGGGTTGTAAGCTCTTAAATATTTATTTTCTTTACTTTATATTTTGTATTTTTATCTTGCATGTACGCCGTATGTATTATTTAATAAAAATCGATATTTAGCAATTTAAAGTGTCGTAAATAGAACATTGGCAATAATATTTAAATTAGACACGAAATAAAGGACTTGTCCGGACCCGAATCTCTGAAAAGTGTGGCAGTTCCCGCCTCGGTTCAGCTACGCTGTAATTTCCCGGTTGAGCTGAGCAGGGTGGCGACTCCTATACTTTTTATCGAGATTTAGGTCTCGATTCTTTTACGAAACAATCAATTTTCCAAAAAACTAATTTCCAAATCAAAAACCCTACGCGAGGGAGGGCCCCGCCCGAAATCGAGGCGTCCCTTCCGAAAGGGAGTCTTGCGTCCCGTCGAAAACGCGTCGTCCGCTCACAGTGGCGACTCCGCTGGGGATTTCTCAAAAAGTTTTTCAAAAAACTTAAAAGAATTTGACAAGCCTTGAAAAGTGTCTAATTTAAATTAAGTGGATGATTCTTATATGGCACTTTATGCATTTTTGTAGTTAGACATTTATTGCATTAGGTTAGGTATCCACTATTTAGCCCGGTGAATCGTTGAAGTGTCGCCTAAGTTCCTCTTGGTCTTAGGGGCACGAATACAAAACACCACCCATAGCCTCGTACGAACCCCTTCGTTCGGACCCTTAACTGGGGAGAAGTGAGGAGTATATTTTGCTATAAGAGCCTTGATGTTATCCCGACTTTGGACCGAACTCATTTAGGCAACCTTAGTTGGATTCCCTCAGGATACCGAAATAAATTGTGTGAATAAAATGAAATACGCCTTCATCATCCCCGGTTGGTGATCGAAGAGAACCCCTCCTAAGACTCGGTTAGAATTTTATCGACCTGACCACGCTTGGAGGAATAAGGTTGGAAGATTACGATCCGTGTGCTAATTGCTACGTATCTTTTTGTCCTTCCACAACATATCATCATTCACATTTTTTTCACAAACATAACATACCGCATATAGAGCATTTGTGTGATTCTAACTCACATCTTTTGTACAGCCATTTCCATTCTTTCGCGTGTAAATACATTAATCACTCGCGTGACATTTACACTAACCACATTTGTTGTAGCCATGCATCTTTTCTTCGTGTGAAAAATTAATTAATTCACGTACATCATTCGAATGTTATGAACATTAACCATTTTATTTTGCAGCCATGGGAAACGCGTGTCATGCATAAAGCATTATACGAATCTTGAATAATTCCACAAGGGTCACACACATCACATTACCTACCAAGTGGGAAATCATTTTAGGCACTCCACGAGTGCCGACAAAAATTCATCGCATTTCATCAAATCATTTTAGGCGCTCCACGAGCGCCAACAAAAAATGCATCGCATTTCATCAAAGCATTTTAGGCACTCCACGAGTGCCGACAAAAATTCATCGCAGCATTTTAGGCGCTCCGCGAGCGCCAACAAAATTCATCACATTTCAGCGAATCATTTTAAGCACTCCACGAGTGCCGAAAAATTCACTTTGCACATCAAACCGTTTAGGTGCTTCCCGAGCGCCAGAACTCGGCACGTTCACCAAGAATGCATTCATTTCACGTTGCAGCACGGAAACCGAGATACTCCTCGAGTATTGAAATTCCACTCGCAAACCGAGCACGAATTCACCTCACATCATCAAAAATCCGAAGTGTCCCCTGGACACCGAAACCCCGACCAAGCGCCATGCGAGAGTCGATTTCACATCACAAAATTCGAGGCACTCCACGAGTGCCGAAACTCTGTCCATTCACTAAGGACATTCACATCATTTCACAAGACCCGAGGTATTCCCCGAGCACCAAAGGTCTCATCCATGCATCTAATACTTGGATTGCAATATATGCATACATAAATAGGAGATCATGCATACTTCACCCCCGAAGGTTTGGTTATTCAAGGTTCGTATTACAAATTCATTTCATACAACATCCACACATCATTCATCCAACACGCCATGCATACATGCATATCCCCTAGAGTTCCTAACTCTTTGGGTGATCATATTTCATTAACTTTTGTTTGAAATATTTTGTAGTTTGGCTCCGGTCGGGACGACGACTCGTGAGGCTAGAGCACAGCGATTCATCATCTAGTGAGTCTGGGGAGTCTACTCAGTTTGGGGAGGTTGAAGTGTCATCTGAATTAAGTGCTGGGTTTTCGCCGGAATTTGAACAGTTGCAACAGAGATTTCAAGATATGGCAATCACACCTGAAGCTGCTGCTGCCATGATGGCCACCACTGCTATTCGAGAATTCATGAGTTCTGATGAGTTCAAGAATCTTTTCAAA
Organism: Euphorbia tirucalli; assembly: GCA_039660915.1. Lineage (NCBI taxonomy): Eukaryota > Viridiplantae > Streptophyta > Magnoliopsida > Malpighiales > Euphorbiaceae > Euphorbia > Euphorbia tirucalli. Next base: position 3,180,168 of record CM077638.1, read on the forward strand.
AATCAAGTGCAGAATGCTTTGACCGAATCGTCCAATCAGAGACTGGTAAGGGCTGCCCGTGAGGAGAGTAGTGGCGGGAGATTGAATGATGGGCAGTCGAATGCTGAAGAGGGTCGAAGAGATAATACTGAGCGACTTGTGGAGTCTGCTTTAGAGAGAAAGATGAAGGAAATGGAGGAGACTATAGCGGAGCTGCGAGACAGTTCTAAGATTCAATCTGCTAAGCGTATCGACCCATCCACACTGATAGCCGGAGGGGTTGAAATGTTAGCAGTAGGCTTCCAAATGCCTAGGATTGCACCATATGTTGGGAAAAGTCCACCCACAGCCCACTTGAATCAGTATGTCTGGATTATGACTATGGCAGGGCTCACCATGAATCAATTAGTGGGATTATTCCCCACCACTTTGGAGGGAGGAGCCATCACATGGTATAATAAACAGCCCGAGGGTGAACAAGGCGACTGGGATGCACTGTCCGATGCCTTCATTAAGTACTTCAGTTTCAACATACAACTGGAGGTCAAGTTGCAAGATTTAGAGGCGGTAAGGCAGAAGCTGAACGAGACCTTTTCTGAATATAACCAAAGGTGGATGGATAAAATGATCCTTCTTCATCAGAAGCCCTTGGAAGACGAGCTGATTGTCAAGCTGATTGATGGTAGCTTGGAGGTTTATCGGAATGTAATGAAATACCACAAATTTCAGTCCTTGATAGAAGTACATGAATTGGCCCGCAAGGTGGAGAAGTATGAGATTGACCCGGCTCACAACAGTGCTGGAGGAGGGTATCGAATCCGGACATATTCTTCAGGGTACAAGAGTAATAACAACCCAGCAGCTTCTTCTTCAACCAGTGCCAAGCCAAGTCAGTCACCTGCTCCTGTCAAGCAAGTAGAAGTAGCGGCAGTGGCACAAGGGGCAAGTCAACAAACAGCTGGAAAAAGGATTTCTCCCTGGGAGGATTCTCTCGGGCGTATTTTTCTGAAGTGCAGAAATTTGGGTTTTCTTCAAAGCCTGAAGTCGTACACACCTCCGGCCGAGGCGGACAAAAACAACTTTTGTTCTTATCATGTGACCAAGGGGCATCGAACCAATGAGTGCCATGCCTTGAAAAAGGCAATTCAGCAGTTGATTGATGAAAAGAAGATAGAAGCGCCTCGTTCAAAGCCCAATGTTCAGAATAATCCACTGCCTCAGTTTGAAAGAAGAGTGAACATGGTGCAATCGGGGTTATCTCCTAACTTTGTCTTAGCCCAGATTGCAAAGGCGAATCCCGCGATTCAAGTGGTAGTGGGCGAAGATGTTGAATCATCCGTGGAGGAGAGCAAACCTGTGAATTTGGATGATGTAGAATTGGATGATGATGCGGACGAATTTGAGTTGATGAGTAGGCCCAAGCCTCTGAACCGGACAACACCTGTCTACCCTGTCTGCACCAAGGACGGGATGTATATAAGGAAAGAGGATGCTCCTGTGAATAATGTCACAAGGAGTGGAAGGGTATATCAACCCGAGCCACAATGGTTAGGGGAGCCGAGTAAGAGGGTAGAAGCACCAGTTCAGGATTATTTACCTATCAAAGTGAATGAGAAAGAAGACCTGGTAGTGGAGCAACTCAAAAAGATGCCTGCACGTGCATCTGTGTGGCATTTGCTTATGGAGTCCCAAAGGCACCGAGCTGCAGTGGTAAAGAAGCTTATGGAAATGGATGCAAATCCATTAATGTCTCCCGAGGAAGTATGCATGGTGATTGGGAGTACAAAGAGTCAGCAATCTGATAATCCCAGGGGGATCACTTTCACCGAGGAGGACTTACCACCGGAAGGCACTAACGACAATCGTGCCTTGTATCTGAAAGTAGAGATGATGGATAGAACTCTGCCTTGTGTGATGGTTGATGACGTCTCGGCATTGAATATCTGCCCTCTGAAAGTTTTACCTAGTCTTCATCTGTCCGAAGAAGCATTGTCACGGTCTAACACGGTGATCCGGGCCTATGATGATTCCAAGCGTACTGTGATTGGAACTTTTGAGGCAGAGGTGTCAGTGGGAGAAGTTAAGTCAACCGTGTTGTTCACTGTCATTGATATTCCTGTGACTTTCTCCTTGCTTCTGGGAAGACCTTGGTTTCATGCATTGGGAGGTGTGCCATCAACTTTACACCAAAAGGTGAAGATTCCGATGGGGGAAAAGATTGTAACTCTTGAGGCGGATGAATCTTCTATGGTGGCTGCTCTGAACTCATCTGAACAACCTTTGATTGGCTTTCAAGTGGCAGTTGTCTCGGAGCATAAGGAGAAAGACTTGACATTTTCTCCATGGATCCATAAGTATTTTCAGAAGCAGAATTTCATTCCGGGAAGGGGGCTAGGAGTCCATCAGCAAGGGGTCGCAAAGTTTGATATCACTGTGGGCCAGTCGCACCAAGGGGGTCTTGGTTACAAAGGTGCCGAAAAGAAGGGGATCCCGGAGGCAAAAAAAGTCCATCTCTTGGACACTTTTGTTCGAGCCAGTGGTGGGCCATATGGTGGTAAGCCGGAACCGATGGTTATCGATGGGGAAACAGTCCCCGGGTTTGAGATTTTTGCTGATGTCGTTGACTTCTCGAAGTGTGGGGTTGGTTCGGTGGAAGAAATGCTTAAGCCTGAAGGTGTGAAGGAGATTAGTCCTCCTCCAATAAGCCAAGCTGAAGTGGTGGCTCCCATCATCCCGGAGGAGCAACCAAAAGAAGATACAGACCCCCTGGTGGACACCATTACCAAAGCATTTGTTGAATTGCTGAAGAAAGGGTTAAAAGAGAGCCCTTTGAAGAAGGAAGCTGTTTCAGGACAGGCAGAGTTAGTGGAAAAAGCTGTCGCTGAGCTCACCAAGATGATGGCTAAAGAGAAAGCGAAAGTGGAAGAAGATGCCTTATCTGAAGCACAGAAAGAAACTCTTGAAGCTGATTTGAGTGACTTGTTTGAAGAAGAGCTTGCTGATCCGGAAGACCCTGCTGTAGAAGACCCTCTGCATGTGGAGGAAGAAAATGATTTTTTTGTAAACTTATCTTATGTACTTGATGTGAACAATTCCGCTTTTAAGGCGATGAATGAAATGAAATCTAACTTTGCTTATTTGTGTGATGTTTTTCCTAATGGCTCTGTGCATACATGCAATCATTCATTCAATGTGTTCAGCATTCATGACACTGCATTACATGAAATTAATTTGGGCACAATTGAAAATCCTAAAATGGTATCTATCTCTAACGAACTCAATCCTGAAGAAGAGAGAGAATTGACAAAAATACTTAAGAAGCATGTGGGAGCGTTTGCTTGGTCTCTCGACGATATGCCGGGGGTTGACAGAGAAATAGCAGAGCACAGAATTCCGATTGACCCCAAGTTCAGTGCAGTAAAGCAGAAGCTCAGGTGTCTACGCCCAGAATGGGCTGAGAAAGTCAAGGAAGATGTAGCAAAGCAGATTAAGGCCAATTTTCTGGAGGTGGTGGATTACCCTGAATGGTTAGCCAATATAGTCCCAGTTGCCAAGAAGGACGGAAGAGTCAGAGTTTGTGTGGATTATCGGGATTTGAATAAGGCCTCTCCAAAGGATGACTTCCCACTTCCTCACATTGATGTCCTGGTTGACAGTGCGGCAAGGGCAGTTATGTACTCGTTCATGGATGGTTTCTCGGGATATAATCAGGTCTTAATGAATGTCATTGATAAAATCAAGACGGCCTTCATCACTGAGTGGGGAGTATACTGCTACAGGGTAATGCCTTTTGGGTTGAAGAATGCTGGGGCGACCTATCAGCGGCCAGTTACGACGTTACTACATGACATGATCCACAAAGAGGTAGAGGTGTATGTTGATGATATGCTGGTGAAGTCTATGACCTGGGAAGAGCACCCTGCCATCCTGGATAGATTTATGACCAGAATTGAAAAGTACAACCTAAGACTCAACCCAAAGAAGTGTGTATTCGGAGTTGCGTCGGGCAAGCTATTGGGGCACATTGTCAGTCAAAAAGGCATCGAGATGGACCCAGATAAGATTAAAGCCATTCGAGATATGCCAGCACCATTCGAGATATGCCAGCACCGAAAACAGAGAAAGAAGTCAGATCTTTTCTGGGGTCACTTCAGTATGTCAGCAGATTCATTGCCAGATTGACCACGGTCTGTGAGCCCATTTTCAAGCTTCTTCGGAAAGAACAACCCGTTGTGTGGAATGACTAGTGTCAGGTTGCATTTGACAGGATCAAAGAATACTTGATCAATCCTCCAGTGTTGAAGCCTCCAACTCTGGGAAGACCTTTGACTCTGTACTTAGCCATTGAAGAAACTTCCATAGGGGCGATGTTGGTTTAAGAACAAGATGAAAAAAGGGAGCATGCTATCTACTACCTCAGTAAGAAGCTGCTAGATTACGAAACTCGGTACACTGTGGTGGAGAAAACTTGCACTGCTATGGTCTGGCTCACGAAGAAATTGAGACACTATTTCCAATCCTACAAGATACAAGCTGTGGCAAAAGTTGATCCAATGAAATATCTCTGCTCCGCCCCGTCCCTGACGGGGAAATTGTCCCGATGGTTACTTTTGTTATCAGAGTTCGACATCGAGTATGTGACGAAGAAGGTGATCAAAGGAAGAGCAGTGGCTGAGTTCCTGGCCAATCAACCGCTTGAATCTGATTATGTAGAAAACCTGGAATTTCTGGATGAACAGTTGGCCTTGGTAGAGGTGGAGATCAGGAAATGGGTTATGCATTTTGATGGAGCGTTAAACAAGAGAGGGGCAGGCCTCAGAGTAATCATTGTAACTCCTGAGGGAGAGATAATTCCTTTGTCAAAACGGCTAGAATTCCCAGTGACTAACAATGGCGCAGAATATGAAGCCTGTTTATTTGGCATTGATACCCTCATCTCACTAGGGGCAAATGAGGTGACCATCGTCGGAGATTCACTATTGGTAATCCGTCAAGCTACCGGGGAATGGGAAATCAAGGAAGAATCACTTCGCCCATACTTGGAGACTTTGTGGGAAATGGTGAAGGTATTCGGGCATATTGAATTCAAGCATGTGGCCAGAGATGATAATCAGATAGCGGATTCATTGGCTACCTTGTCATCCATGTGGGAAGGACCTCAGAAAGCACTGATGCAGCCTTTGATCCTGGAAACTGCTATAACACCGTTTCATCGTTCTAGCGCGGTCCTGGCTTTAGTTGCAGACGATAAGCCCTGGTACCAAGATATAGCTAACTTTCTACAAAATGGCCAATATCCCAAGGAAGCAGATGCATCAGATAAGACCACTTTAAGAAAGTTGGCAGCTCAGTTTAGATGGTTTTATGGACAGCTCTTCAGGAGGACCGCGGATGGATTGTTGTTGAAGTGTCTGACAGAAACAGAAGCCAAGAAGGTTATGCAAGAAAAGCATTCAGGGATCTGTGGCCCACATATGAATGGATTAGCTCTGGCAAAGAAGCTCATGAGACAAGGGTACTTCTGGCTTACTATGCAGACTGACTATGCAGAAGAAGTGAAAAAATGTCACGAGTGCCAGATTTATGGGGACATCAGCCATCTTCCACCTATGGAGTTGCAAAACCTCATGACTCCTTGGCCGTTTGCAGTATGGGGTATAGACATAATTGGCGAAATTCGACCTCCGGCATCGAATGGTCACAAATTCATTGTAGTGGCAGTGGATTATTTCTCCAAGTGGGTTGAGGCTAAATCTTATGTCACGGTTACGGCTAAGAACATGGCCAAGTTCGTGAAGAAGCACATTTTTGCAAGATACGGAATACCACATCACGTGGTGACTGATAACGGAGTGCAATTTCAGGGAGCCACAGCTGAACTGTTTGAAGAGCACAATGTGGAACATCGTAAGTCTTCCCCTTATAGGCCACAAGCCAAAGGAGCAGTAGAAGCGGCAAATAAGTCTATTAAGAAGATCTTGTCCAAGACCACCTCAACCTACCGGGATTGGGCAGATAGATTACCTTATGCTCTGTGGGGGTACAGAACCAGTGTTAGAACGCCGACTGGAGAAACATCTTATTCACTGGTTTATGGGATGGAAGCAGTCCTTCCTGTTGAAATGGAATTGAAGTCACTAAGGACGGTCTTAAAAGCCCAATTACCTGAAACAGAATGGATAAAAGCGAGATTTGAACAGCTGGCTATGGTCAATGAAAGGCGTCTCAAAGCTCTGGATCACCTACAGATGTATCACCAAAGGATGGCTAGGGCCTATAATCGACGGGTTCGTCATCAGAAACAGCCTCTAAAAGCGGGAGATCTAGTGTTGAAGCAAATGAGACCGACTAACACAGATGCAAGAGGCAAATTCAAACCTAATTGGGAAGGCCCGTATGTGGTAAAGAAAATACTCTCCAAGGGTGCAGTGAAGATTATGGACATGGATGGCAACGAGTTTACCAACCCGATTAATCAAGATCACCTCAAGCGCTACCATGTGTAAAAAAAAAAAAAGGGCCTGTTAAGTCAAAAACCCGTAAGGGCGACTTAAGCAAAAATTAAGGCTACGAGGGTTAGCTTATTGACCAGAAAACCTGTATAGGATGGTCGATAACAGGAATGAGTTCGTTTGAGATATGTACCGAGTTTAAAATTTTCAATTGATGCGATAATTAAATTTCATTAATGAAGTGCATTGTGCTCAACATATTGCATGAATGTTTGGAGTATGTTACATGATACATTTGTCGAAACATCCGGATAAACAAAGACATTTAAACGCCTAAGTGTGCAATTGCGAATATCATCCATTTATAAAAAAAAAATAAATAAAAAATAAATAAAATAAATAATAATAAAATAAATAAATAAATAAAAACCCTGTTAAGTCGAAAACCCGCAAGAGCGGCTTAAGCAAAAGTTAAGGTAAAAAAAAAAAAAAGGAGATTGCATCAATAATAGAAAAGATGTATATAAGTAATAATAATGGTAGCCAATACATGCATGATAATGAAAATCACTTTTTCCCTTTATGCTCTCCTTTTCTTGATAGGAAGTGGTCTCGCGGCCTCGGAAGGAGTCAGCCAGCGGAAGGTCGCACTCTCACACGCCTCACGGGTCGGTAAATCCTGGATCTCAGCCAGCCACTGCTTGTAATGATCATCTGTCTCTGTGGGAGCAAGCAAGGCATAATTCAACGCCACACGATGGGTATCTCCAGCCCAGCGAAGTCTGATGTGATCTGGCCAAGCAGCAGTATACTCCTCACAATTGGTGACACAAGATCGCTGGGGGATATCCTGCAGATGACCGTATTGACGGCGGAGGCGACTCGGAGAATAGAATGTCACCCTGGTCTGTCCTAACAACTGCACACCATGTGCCCACATCTCCACAATCACGTGGGTGATCTTCCACCAGGGGCACACCCACCTAATCTGGTCATCAGTCAGGTGAGATAGCCAAACGCCCCACTCATCAGCAGACATATCAGTATAGGAGTCAATGGAGAAGCCTCGTTCCCTGAGATTGGCCGGGTGGTATTTCTTAAAGTTCCCCCTCGGAATCTTAAGAATTGATAGCTTCTCCAACAACCAGATCTGCAGTTGATGGTAAGCAAGGGTTAGAAGTTCATTCGACCTAGAAACACACCAGACAATAAGGAATTTCACCTGGAGCAGTGTGAGGTGAGGGCCAATGTGGAGAACACCGTCTATCTTAGATGCATGCAAACTGATCAGTGTCTCAGCAAGTGCGAAGGAAGCTGGAGATGCCCCCATAGCCATCTGAGAAACAAGGGAGACAGCCCTGAAGGAGACAACCCCATCACTAGGACCACAGAAATACCGGCTCACCAGTAACATGCTAACCATGGAGGCCCAGCTCATGTGGTCCCTAGGGGCATTGACACACCACTCCAGTATAGAGTCCTAGCTCAACCCGGGAAAAAGGGAACCAGTAGCAAATAAAGCTCCCACCTTGGGATTGGGAAGCTCGAACAAGCTCACCAAGGAGGAAGTGCTACCAAAAGTGAACTCGGGGATGGCGATGTCCACTCTTTTATGGCAAGGGATATTCAAGATAGCACTGAACTCTTCATACAAGGGGCAGAGCTCTTGGCATGAGAAGCAGAAAACATTGTCCACTGGATCCCAGAAGCGATAACAGGCATTCAACAGCTCGATGTTCCATGAGTGTTTGTAATAGGCCTTGAGATTCCACAACCCGAAAGGCTTCAATTTAAGCCAATCAGAGTCTTGTAATGATTCTAGAAAATTGTAAAAGCCTGGATAAAAAGAAGCAAAAAATTGAAGAAGAAAAAGAAGAAGAGTGAATTTCCAAAGATTCAATCAAATAAAAGCAAATCCCATAATGTAAAGAATGCAGTTCATAATGTGCTTAAAAATCCAATACAAAAGAACAAAAACTATGAAAACAGCAAATAAGAAAAGTAGGACGATCCGCCTAGCTCTCATCCTGCCCCTCATCATCCTCCTCCTCCTCCTCCTCGGACTCACTCTGATGCGTAGCCCTGTAGGAGTCAAAATCTGCCTGTAGATGAGCCATCCCGGCCTGCAGCCTGGCTATCTCGGCTCTTGCTCTATCCACCTCTTGGTTCGCAGTCTGGGCCTGAGCCACGGCAGAAGCAGCCTCCCTGGCCTGCTTTCGAAACATCTCGACTCGGGACTGCAGTTGACAACATAAGTTAACATTCATACATACATACATACGCATTCATGCATTACATAAATCATGATGCAGGAAACACGGGATGCTTACCGCCCAAACGCTATTCTCCCGGACTAAGAAGTCTCCTAGACCTTTGTACCGGTAGGCTATTGTTGGAGATTGTGCCCTAAGGCCAATATTGGATTATGTAATTTGACTTCTAAGATTAATCTAATGTAGATTAATATTGTCATTTATGTTTGTATGTTAGCATTTATGATAAGTATCCATGAATAAATCGTGTTATTCTAAATATCCCTAGTCGATTGTTATTATGGGAATAATAACAAACTAAGACTAGTGTGAGTGATAATGGATATTCATAAGATGAATATAGTGTATACAGATACAGATTATACTCACGGGCAATGTGTTAGAGAACATGTTGCTGGAGACCCACTATAAGATCAAGTTCATGGTCGCGTGTCACAACTGATCTTGATTATAGTAGTGTCATCAGCTGATTCCTTTGACCTGAGGTCACCATGGATTCCGGGATGAATTTATGTTGTGCTTTGACGCAGTCAAACGCTGCTTGTAACAGAGTAGTTATAAAGGCTATGGTTGGGTACGATATGACTCATGCTTTGGGATGTGAGTGACAGATATGGGATTTTGTCCCTCTCTATCAAGAGAGCGATATCACTGGGCCCCTCGATAAGTAAGACTGTTAAATGCATGGCCGTGCTCAAATAATTGATAAGAGTATCAATTGATTTGTCTGAACAGTTTACTTTGAGATCGAGAAAGCATATGATTAATTATATAAGATTGACAAGTGTACCATGTCTTATGATTAATCATGATATCAAAGAGACAAAAGGGAATATGACATTCTATAAATAGGTATTGGATCATTCCAATCATATTAATTGGGTAGTCATAAAGGCTTGCTAGAGTCCGCTTATGACTTATAAGGATATTATGGTAATCTCCTTATTGCCAATTAATATGAACCTATGGGGTCACACACAAAGAGCAAAATGAAGTTCATCTTTTCGGGTATAAATTATTATTGGATAATAATTTATGAATGAGAAAGAGAATAAATATATATATAATGATATATATATATATATTTATATATATATATGTATATATAAATATTAATATGATTAATATTGCATAAAGTATGCTACATATTATAATTCAATTATATAGAGATATAATTAATTATAATATCAAATATACATATGTGTATGATGGAGAATGGAATTGATTTAATATTAATTGAGAATTAATATTAAGTTGTGTGGGTTAATTTATAATTATAACTAATAAGGGTATTAAGTTATAATTATAATTAAGTTTAATGGATATAAAAGGAAGTTTTATAACCTAAAATAAAAAAAAACCCTAGCCAACACTAATGAGGATTTTTTTTCGGCAGCCACACCAAAAAAGGTGAATAGTGGCAGCCGAAATTTCTCAAAAAAACTCCAAGAAAAATTTGATTTTTCGCTTTCTCTGTCTCGTTCGAAGAATCGTTCTTCAATCCCGGCGCTAGCACGCGGTGAATGAATTGCTCCGTGTGGATCAACCGTAGAGGGAAGCTACTTTGGTTCCTAATTGATTCAAAACCTACAAAGAATTAAGGTAATTCTTTAACCCTCCTTCCAATTCAATGCAATGTACATGGGTCCTTGGTGGGGATTAATCTTTTATTTCCGCTGCGCATTTTGTTTTGTGCGATTAATTCCCAACAGTGGTATCAGAGCCACTTGTATTTTGATTGAATTGGATTTATGTTTTGATTGGATCAAAATTGCATGTTAGGGTTTGTATGATTTTGATTGGATCAAAATTGTTGTTAGGAGTTTGTATGTTTTATTTAGGGTTCTATGTTATTGTGAATAACAAAATAAAATTTGATTTTATTGATTAATCATTGTGAATGATTTTATGTTAATGATTTGGAATGTTTAAGGGGTTTTGGAATCATGAATTTGATTCATGGGATTTTAATTGAAATTGTTTCAATTAATTAAAAAAAAAAAAAAAAAAAAAAAAAAAAAAAAAATTTGTTTCGTTATTCTGGGCATAATGCCCAGAATATTTTTTGGGTGCAATTGCAATTGCAATTGCAATTGCGCCCAACTGCAATTGCAATTGCAATTGCAATTGCACATGCTGCGTAAGCAGCATGCTGCTTACGCAGCATGGGCTGCGCAGCTTTGTGTTGCGCAGCCCGTCGGGCTGCGCGCAGTATTGGATACTGCAGTGCGCGGCCCGACGAGCATACTGTCCGACAGTTTTACCCCTTTTTCGTTTTAAGTGTGGAAAATTGTTTCTGCATATTTACGAATTTTTCCAAATTAATTAATTCTAAATACAATGTGATTGTATTTTACCACTTTGAACCCTAAATATTTTTAGATATAAAATTATTGTTGATAATTTTATGCATGGTGTTATGGTATGGTTTTGGACCCCGTGGATGCTTTATTTTATTTATTATGGTTTTATATAAATACGACCTGCGAGTCGTTTGTATTTATGTAAATTTTAAATTTTAATTTTACTAGAAAAATTGTATAGGATGCAATTTATGATATGTAAAATTAATTTTACTAGAAAAATTGTATAGGTTGCAATTTTTTTTGTAAAATATAAATCCATGAGATGGTGCTTGGAAGCAAAGACGTGGAGGCGGATCCAAGAGGCGGTGCAATGACCATGTGATGGATGCTACTACCTAGGATATGACCCTGTTGATTTTCATATTGGCCTATGAAAATCAATGTAGATTTAAACCATACCATAACACGGTTCGAGTCATATGCATGCTTTATTTTATTTAGATGCCATGTGATGCCATGCTAGATATTCTATATGCATGCTAGACAATTGTATGCCATAAGAATCCATGCTAATTAATATTAACAAAAGTATGATTAATATTAATGCCATGAAATTGTATATGATACAACTAACTCACAGGAATTAATAAACTCTAAATAAACTTATGAAGTTTATATTTTTGCCACCCAATTACGCATAACACTTGTCAAGTACTATGTTCGCGTCATGGTATACCGCCAGGGCGGGTACGCATGTTGTGACCTTAGCGAAGCAATAATATGAGAAAAGGTGATTCTCATTGTGTTGTAATTGGTTTAACTAAAGGGTTAATCAAAAAGGTGTTTGAGCCCGAGGCAAGGATGAGATGAGTAACATACAAATTAAATATGATATATGATATCATGCATCTCATAAATTAGAAGAGTTGCATAATGATGCAATTGGCAAAGAAGTGCACATCCAAAATATGTTTAAATGGTTTAAAGCATGATTTTGAGTCTTTGCCTACCGAAATTATATTTAATCATAGGGACATGCCAAAGCAGTGCTATGGTTAAGTATGGATTTTGGATCTTCACCCACTTAAATATTTTAAAGGGTTTTATAATTTAAGTGGGAGCATTTAACTAAAATCTTTACACGCTTTATTATAGTTATAATTGCTATTACCTTGATCTCGATTGTTATTGAACATTGAGAATTGTTCTCAAATCAAAAGGAATCATATGTTCGCAATAATCCTTTTGCCCAATGAACCACTAGCAATTGTAACACGAGTATAAAAGATGCTTACTTGAAGCATCGAAGGGACTCTGTTAAATTTTGTTATCTTACACTTGCCACCAATTCTTCCGTACGTGGAAGTTTTACTTGAGATATATGATACATCACAAATGGAAATGTTCCATCAGTTAGTGAGCAAGAAAAGATAAATGTTTGAGGCAACATTTTCTCATTGGCCTCCAAAAGGGCATTAAGATGTGATCTTGAATTCATTAATTGATAGTCATTGGTGATGAACTATCATTTGAATGACATGGAGAAAATTGTGAATTAGTTGCATAGGATGCAAAAGAATGTTAAGTTATCCATAAAGGATAAGCCCGCCTCGAATTGTGTGCTTAAGGTTCAAAAGGAAAAGGATAAAAGGAAGGTCGAAAAGCATAAAGACCGAAAGGTTCGGGTGAAACATGTTTTAAAGACCAAAGCTGTTGGCATAGAGAGATCTCCAAAAGAAGGATGTTGCCATTTCTAGAATGAATCGTTCATTAGAATGGAAATAGCAAACTTTGTTTGGAGAACTATGAGAAGATGAAAGGCAGTAAGACTGCTACCTTAAGTATTTATTAACTATTCTACTTTTGTCTCTATATCAAAGGTATTAGATACCAGTTGTGGATCTCATATTAGTAGAATATGATGAATCGCAACTTGAATAGAAACCTTATGAAGGTGAAAGGTAGAATGCGAATAGACAAGAAAAGCAAAGGTTGCTACTCGAAGGTTCTGAACTTTTACATGAAAGTTGTGAACTTCAAGTTAAAAGTTACGAACCACTTTTCATAAAAGTTATGAACTTTTATATGAAAGTTATGAACTTTGGTTAAAGGTTATGAACTTTTACATGTGAGTTACGAACTCTTGTTGTCTATTGAGCTTGTTGGCTTGAGTAAACAAATGTTGTTTATTTTATAATTGTGAATTATAAACTTTATAAAGACATGATTATGAAATGTAGATTTACATAATTGTCTTTATATGTGGAGCCCATCTGTAACATAAATACTGTAAGGATCGAATCAAATAGTTTGATCCAACCCATTTTGGCAGTGTCGTCTTGGAGACATAAGCAAAGTTGCATTTCGAAACTCCATGAGAATGGACTTTTGGATTCATGAGATTATGAATCATCTTGAATCATGCGAATGTTGCTTATTGTAAAAGATGACAAAAGTGTTTCTTTGCTAATAGTAGTTAAAGAATAATCGATTTATTAAGCATTATACATGTGGATGTATATGAATTATAAATCAACTGCTAAAGAAGGTTTTAATACTTCATTACCTTTATGGAACTTTTCACTAGATAAGAGTATCAAATGAAACACGAGTTTGGAACTTTTGAAGTGTTCAAAAGCTTGTAAAAGGAGTATGAAGTATCTTGACATGATAGTAAAGTCACTTAGATATGATCCAAGTGGTGAACATTTGAGTCAAGATTTTGACAATCATCTTAGAGATTGTGGGACTGTCTCACAATTAACCCCTCCAATTACGCCACAAAGGAAGTTGTGTCGAAAAGGGAGTAGTCGAACTCTATACAGATATAGTTCAATCTATGATGAAGTCAAGTTGATCATCGTTTTCTCGAGAATATGCCATTAAAGCAGCTGTGTATATTGTTCCGTCTAAGACAATTCATGAATCAACATATGAGATATGGTTGGGTATGAGACCCAAGTTGTTTCATTGAATAAGTTTAGGGCTGTAAAGCTTATTTCGAATAAGTTGGCACCTAAATTTAAATGTCGTATTGTGGATTACACAAAAGGAAAGTAGGAGTTGTTACTCCTGTGTTTCTTTGGGATACAGAGTAGTTGTAGCTAGAAATGGTTTCCCCTTGAAGAGGGAGTTAATTTCTAGAAGAGTTAGTGGGAGTAAAGTACACCTACAAAACACGTAATTCACAAAGTGACATTAACGTTGAAGAGGAACATGAAAATGGTTTCATGATCATTGTTGAAATTACACAAGTCCAATGAAAGTCTAGTAGAATACGACATGAATAGGAGAGATATGGATTTCTCAAAGTCATGATGTAATTTTACTAGATTGAAGTAAGTCTTGTTTTATGAAGAAGCAATGTTAGATTATGAATCTAATAAGTGACTTGATGCTACAAAGGTTGAAGATAAGTCCATGTGTGACAGTCAAAGTATAGACTTTGATAAATCTTTTAGAAGATGCATATGCAATGGTTGCAAGTGAGTTTTCAAATTGAAAACCGACATGGATGGTGATCTTCAAACTTATAAAGCACGACTAGTGACAAAAGGGATTATAAACAAATTCATAGTAATGACTGTGAGGATACGAGCAAATTCATAGTACGGACTATGATAAAATCCTCTTTCGCCATTAATCATGATCAAGTCATATTGAGTTCTTGTTGCCATATCCGCATAATATGATTATAAAATATGGCAAATGGATATCAAAATCTGTTTTCTACGTGAAAACATGATTGAGGGTGTGTACGTGACACAACCCAAAGTTTTGAGCATTCAAAGAATTCAAGTAGCGTATGCAAGTTTCAAAGATTCTTATAAGGATCGAAACATGCATCAAATAGTTGGAGTCATAGTTTTGATAAAGAAATCAAATGGTTTGATTTTATCAAAAGGATGATGAATCTTGTGTTTTCAAAAGGATTAGTGGGAGCATATCGGCATCCTAATGCTATATGTGGATGACATATTGCTTGTTTGAAATAACATTCTTACCTTGCAAGAAGTAAAATCTTGGCTAAGAAAGTAATTTCAATTAATGTTTAAGCAAGGTGGCCTATATTCTTGAAATTAGAATCTATAGAGATAGATCTAAAAGAATGTTTAGGTTTAAGTCAAAGCATTGAAAGCGTTCAATGAGAAAGACTTAAAAGAAGCTTGCTTATGTTAACTGTATAAATAGTTGCACATATACAACTGATTGCAATTAGTTGCAATATATCAATCGAGATATCGTATTCTCTTAAAAGAGATGTTATGATTTTGAAAGGTTCAAAATAAAACGTTATAGCTAAATATCTATAATAATAGTCAAAGTATATAGCTACATATGATGTAAATTTTGGATGAAGAAGTTCATCAAAATTTTGTGTTTTGTTCTAAGCATTGCTTATCCTGTGAGACTATTGTAGGGACAATAGTTCAATGCATAAGAACCCTGTATGACACAAGCATATACTTAGGCGTCTTTCACTAATTTAGAGAGGCTGTCTCTAAAGAAAGAGTGAAAATGTGTAAAGTAGCAACGGAAACGAAAATTAATAATTCACTGACAAAGACTCCTGCACGAGTGAATACATGAAGGTCATGTAGGTCAATGGGTATAAGATACTTGTATGATTGGCCATAGTGCAAGTGGGAGATTGTTGGAGATTGTGCCCTAAGGCCAATATTGGATTATGTAATTTGACTTCTAAGATTAATCTAATGTAGATTAATATTGTCATTTATGTTTGTATGTTAGCATTTATGATAAGTATCCATGAATAAATCGTGTTATTCTAAATATCCCTAGTCGATTGTTATTATGGGAATAATAACAAACTAAGACTAGTGTGAGTGATAATGGATATTCATAAGATGAATATAGTGTATACAGATACAGATTATACTCACGGGCAATGTGTTAGAGAACATGTTGCTGGAGACCCACTATAAGATCAAGTTCATGGTCGCGTGTCACAACTGATCTTGATTATAGTAGTGTCATCAGCTGATTCCTTTGACCTGAGGTCACCATGGATTCCGGGATGAATTTATGTTGTGCTTTGACGCAGTCAAACGCTGCTTGTAACAGAGTAGTTATAAAGGCTATGGTTGGGTACGATATGACTCATGCTTTGGGATGTGAGTGACAGATATGGGATTTTGTCCCTCTCTATCAAGAGAGCGATATCACTGGGCCCCTCGATAAGTAAGACTGTTAAATGCATGGCCGTGCTCAAATAATTGATAAGAGTATCAATTGATTTGTCTGAACAGTTTACTTTGAGATCGAGAAAGCATATGATTAATTATATAAGATTGACAAGTGTACCATGTCTTATGATTAATCATGATATCAAAGAGACAAAAGGGAATATGACATTCTATAAATAGGTATTGGATCATTCCAATCATATTAATTGGGTAGTCATAAAGGCTTGCTAGAGTCCGCTTATGACTTATAAGGATATTATGGTAATCTCCTTATTGCCAATTAATATGAACCTATGGGGTCACACACAAAGAGCAAAATGAAGTTCATCTTTTCGGGTATAAATTATTATTGGATAATAATTTATGAATGAGAAAGAGAATAAATATATATATAATGATATATATATATATATTTATATATATATATGTATATATAAATATTAATATGATTAATATTGCATAAAGTATGCTACATATTATAATTCAATTATATAGAGATATAATTAATTATAATATCAAATATACATATGTGTATGATGGAGAATGGAATTGATTTAATATTAATTGAGAATTAATATTAAGTTGTGTGGGTTAATTTATAATTATAACTAATAAGGGTATTAAGTTATAATTATAATTAAGTTTAATGGATATAAAAGGAAGTTTTATAACCTAAAATAAAAAAAACCCTAGCCAACACTAATGAGGATTTTTTTTCGGCAGCCACACCAAAAAAGGTGAATAGTGGCAGCCGAAATTTCTCAAAAAAACTCCAAGAAAAATTTGATTTTTCGCTTTCTCTGTCTCGTTCGAAGAATCGTTCTTCAATCCCGGCGCTAGCACGCGGTGAATGAATTGCTCCGTGTGGATCAACCGTAGAGGGAAGCTACTTTGGTTCCTAATTGATTCAAAACCTACAAAGAATTAAGGTAATTCTTTAACCCTCCTTCCAATTCAATGCAATGTACATGGGTCCTTGGTGGGGATTAATCTTTTATTTCCGCTGCGCATTTTGTTTTGTGCGATTAATTCCCAACAGCTATCTCTTCCACATCAGCTCGCCGAACCTAGAAGAATATCAGATATAAAAAAAAAGGGACAAAGACTTACGTGGGTGGTGTCCTCTGGAAAGAACATAGCGGGTTCCTCACGAGGAATACTCCATGTCGTGTAAGCTTGGGTGCCATCCAACCCTATCAAAGTGAAGCCAGCCCTAAGCTCAGACACTAAGCGGCCCTCCACTACACCACTAGCACCGACAGCTTGCGAAGCCAAGGCTGCAGCGCTGCCTGCATGGACAGGGTGGGTCCTATCCTGAATAGGAGTATCCTCCCCGGCTGTAGCCGCACCAACACTCTCGCGAGCCGGACCACTGGGCTGAGAGGACCCGGTTCCCCTACGTCTCTTAACCTGCAAAGAGAATAAAAAGTAAAAAAAAAAATGAATAAAAAGAATGAATGAATACCTGGCGAGGACGAGGAGGAGGAGCCGCTGGTGCGACACCCGCAGCAGGTAGTAAACACTGCTGGATATAAGTCAGATAGTCTCCATCCACGGGGTCTACACTATACCCCTCTCCGAATATATCGGGGTATGTCGCGGGATCTGCCAGATGCGGCTAGAAGAGTGCTTATGGAAGCGACGGGGGCACAAGCTGGCCGACTGGACCATCGACGTGGTCGGAGAGGAAGAGACGCTTGCCCAAGTACCACTCTTGGGACATAGGGCTCTCCATGACCAACCGGCGACGGTCGAAGCGCATGGAGGACTGAACAAAAAGGGTGATGGCACCCAGATTCTCCCAAGGATGGTGTCGGATCTATAGAAGTGCAATAAAGGGAATTCAGTACAGGTAAATAAAAGTTGATTAAATTTTCTTACTAACGAGTGTTATCTACTTACCCTCCTCCAGGTCGTATCAAGCAAGCTCTGCCGCACCTCCTCTATATCACGGACGGTACCCTACCACCCCTGCGTCCAACAACGCAACATGGTCGGACGGACATCGCCCTGGACGTCCCTCAACTCGGGCGGCTCCAACACGCGATGCTCGAATGCCCAGATCTGTAGTTATAAAAATAATACATAAAAAAAAGAAGAGAGACAATACCAGAAGGCCGAACCAGAAGCCCAGGATCTCCTGCTGCGCCCCCCGGGCACACAAGTCCAGCCCGTAATACAGCTGCCCTAGCGCAGCCTGTGCCCAGTCTAAAGATGGGAAAGCAGCCAAGTCCACCAGCGTGGGAAGCAGAGTCAGATTATAAGTACTCTGCTCAGTGGGGAACAGCGTGCAGGATAGGAGGACGAGCACGTAGGCTCTGGTGTACTGCTCTACATCCTCCTCAGTCGAGACTGCACGGGGGGCCCAATAAGTCTCCACCCAGGAGCATAGGATCTTCCCCTTCTCAGGGGCGCAGCCAATCAACCTCCGGATGTAGGTATCCACCTGCTGGTGCCGAGTCAAACTGCAGTTGAAGATGATAAGGGTCCCACCGAACCCGAAGCCTGTAATCGCTACAAAATCCGAGGGAGTGACGGTGAACTCCCCGATGGGCAGGTGGAAGGTGTGGGTGGTGCAGACCCATCTCTCACACAGAGCCGTCAGCACGGCGTGTGTGGTATGCGGTGTGCTCGTAGGCAAGGACAAGATGAAAGACTCAAGCCCTAGTAGCCTAGCCCGAGCCTGCACGGGCTCGGGAAGTCGATCCCACCAGACCCGTGGCAGAGAGAGATTCCCGCTGCCAGCAATCCTGTGTACCTGCATTATGGGGAAGTACAACACACATGCATTCAGATTTTGCAAAATTAATTGAACGAAACAAAATTTTAAGGGCCAACTTTTCTTGCTACAGTCGTACGACTGTAGTACGCTTTGCACGAGCGTAACTACAGTCGCACGACTGTAGTGCCCAAAGTCGTACGACTGTTCATCGTTGGCATGAATAGTCGCACGACTGTTCATATTCCTGCAGAAAAATGTCACAATTCGTTTAATTTTCGTGATTTCTAACTTGTTTTTCCTAGTTTCTTGTTTCTATTAACTACAGGGGACTCCTAGCACGCATTCTACTCAATCAATTCAACCCAGAAAGCAGTAAATCATGCAAATCAATTTCAAAAAGTTCAAAAGGAAAATATTGGAAAACTCAAAATCAAGGCCTAGGAATCAGGTACCAACCTGTGTAACGGATAAATGGGAGTCCATCGCCAGTAGAATAGGGATCTCCATCCCGAATCGGATCCCGAAATGGTCCATATAAAGCGGGTGCCCATATCCTTGCGCAATCCCCACAAAAGCGATCTCATTGGGGTTATTGGGTTCTGGAACAGCGTTGCTTTGGATCTTTTTCAACTTCTTTCCCATTTTCTTCAACATTTTGGGCGAATTTTTGAAGATTTGGGTCGGTTTCAGAGAGAAGGAGAAGAAGAGTTTTTGGAAGTTTGAAGGAATGGGAGAGAAAGGGGCGGAAACCGCCCCTTTATTTTGTTCTGCCCGCGAAGTACAGTCGTACGACTGTACTTCGTCTACAGTCGTACGACTGTATTCAAAATTCGAATACAGTCGCACGACTGTAGTTGGAAAAAGGGGGGAATTTTCATTTTTTTCCTATTTATCCTTTAAACCCAATTTTCATTATCTGATGTGTAATTATTCCCCGCAGGGGTATTTCAGTAATTTTGCAGGACTAATCCAGCGACGACTAATTTATTTTAACGACGGTCCGTCTCGCCCAAGGGGCACGAAACCCGAGAAGACCGTGAAAAATTCACTGTAAGTATGATCACACCAATCGCATTTTCAACGCACCCCGCGTGCCAAGACACACCGGGCCGTTACATTCACAAAAATTATAGTCCCCCACGACTTTAAAAGGAAACCCAGATCCGATTTCAGTCCGTCGGGTGCGCCCAGCCGCACGCGATCGTGATGCATTCACACAAAAATTATAGTCCCCCACGACTTTAAAAGGGAACCAAAAATCCCGTGTCAGTCCGTTGAGTGCGCCAGTCGCACACGACTATTACATCTTGTATTCGTAAATCCAGTCCCGCACGACTATAAAAGGCAACCATGACACGCATTCCCGTATTTATTCTTGATCGAAGGGGCAAAAATTTTTGTTTCAAAATTATCGATCAAGGAATAAATACGTTCATCAAACACGCATCACATGCATTTTTGGCTCAGTGTGACAAGCCATACACAGCCTTTTGACTCCAAAAGTCATTCAACATCGGCGTCATCCTTGCGTGAAAGCCATCGTAGGGAACCGCCCGACTCCAAAAAGTCATTTGTACTCTCGGTGTCATCCTCATGCAAAAGGCATATGGACCACCTGACTACCAAAGTCACCTGCAGTTCACCTGCGAAAACTACCCTTGCATATCCATGTGATTTCGTGTTCTTTGTCGTGTACCTAAATCCGTTTCGGAAATCGGACTTCAGCTACACGAGGGGCAGCCTGTAAACACGAAATTTTCTTTTATCAAAAAAAAAAAAAAAAAAAATCGTGCCGTTGACCGTTGACCCACGACTATAAAATACAATCGTTGGATTTTGCTACAGTCGTACGACTGTAGTGTAAGTACAGTCGTACGACTGTACTTTCGGGGGCAGGTTGCTGCCCATACCTATTTGACTTGAAGAAGAAGGGAAATCTTGAGCATTTAATGCTCAAGATTTCCGGGTTAGTAGGGGATATATAAGGTGAAGAAAACTAGAATTAGGGACTTTTTGGCCAAAAATCATACTTTTAGTGAGAGAAAAGAGAAAAAAAGAGAGAAGAGAGATAATTAGTTTATTACTTTCTTTTTGCCTTTTCTCTTTAATTCTTTGTTGTTAATCACTAAAACAAATTAGAAATCCTAGGTTAACACTCACACTAACAAACTAAATCATTTCGGACCAAAAACAAACACAAATCCGTGACTTTTCTGGAGTTATTTGGACACTTTTGCAACCTTGACTTTTTGAGGAAAAAGAGCGATTTCACGTGGATTGGTGCGTAGCCAGGGGTCATTCCAGCTGTAGATCGTCACCAAGGAGGTGAACAACCTTTAACTCAACTCATTTTCCAGCTTTCTGGGTGATTTGTTTGTGTTTGGTGCATTTTTTTTCAAGTTTTTGCGTTTTTATTTCTGGAAAAATAAGAACAGTCGTACGACTGTTCTTGAAACAAGAACAGGGGCACGACTGTAATTACAGTCGTGCCAAACCGTCTACAGTCGTATGACTGTGCTTATTTTTCCAGTTTCATGTTTTTGTTTTTAGGGTTTTTTAGCGAATTCTGCCTAGCCAGGAGTACAGTCGCACGACTGTAGTTTACATTCGTACGACTGTAAATACAGTCGCACGACTGTAGTCCTTGGTCAGGAACAGAAATCCCTAAAAAATCCCTAAAATCCAAACAAAAATCCCAAAATCCAAGAAATTTCATAAAAAATCAGAAAATTTCAGAAAATCAGAAAAAAATGAGAAAACCCCAAAAATCGTCAAAATGAATTTTGTTGTGCGCATCACTACCTTAGATTTATTTTTTAGTAAAATTGCATTTAGAACAATTCCACGACGGAGACCCGGTTCTCCCGAAAACCGACCCACTTTGCATGCGTAATTGTAATAAACCAGAAAAATGTTTTCAAAAACGATTTTCTCACAAAACCAAAAATACAGGGACATTTCAAAATGGTTTTCCAGGTCTAACCGAGCTGACCCGGTTACCCTCGATTGCATGACCCCAAATCCTAATTCCCCAATTCTGTCTACTTAAGTCCTATTTATGGCATGCCGTACATAGGACTGTGCTAACTTCTGTTTTGCAGCTTTTATTTTATTTTAATTTTCTTTTTATTTGTATTTAATAGAATTAAATCGTGTATTTAGGCGGTTGTATTTTTTTCTAGATTCTCGTGTATCTAGGCGGTTGTATCAGTGAGGCGAGAGTTTTATTTTTCTTTCGATTGGGTTGTAAGCTCTTAAATATTTATTTTCTTTACTTTATATTTTGTATTTTTATCTTGCATGTACGCCGTATGTATTATTTAATAAAAATCGATATTTAGCAATTTAAAGTGTCGTAAATAGAACATTGGCAATAATATTTAAATTAGACACGAAATAAAGGACTTGTCCGGACCCGAATCTCTGAAAAGTGTGGCAGTTCCCGCCTCGATTCAGCTACACTGTAATTTCCCGGTTGAGCTGAGCCGGGTGGCGACTCCTATACTTTTTATCGAGATTTAGATCTCGATTCTTTTACGAAACAATCAATTTTCCAAAAAACGAATTTTCAAATCAAAAACCCTACGCGAAGGAGGGCCCCGCCCGAAATCGAGGCGTCCCTTTTGAAAGGGAGTCTCGCGTCCCGTCGAAAATGCATCGTCCGCTCACACCTGTAAAACAAAATAAAGATACTCCGACGCTCAAATCAGTAAGGGATCAAGAAGCAATAGAGTAAAAAATAATAGGAGAGCCCCCTACCTTTGAGGTAAAGAGGCTTTTATACAAATTCCAAGTTATCCTAATTGGATTATGATTAATATTCTTGTTAACCAATAGGAATGATTCCAAATTAGGGTAGTCTATTGCCTTTTTAGAATTCCATCATGAATAGGATTCAGGCTACTAGATAGGCAAGTAAGGAAGAATTATGCCTTGATTAGGATACAATCTTTTTACTATGGAAGGATTGTAGTCTGCCCAATACTGAATTATTCGCTTGCTAGCGAATTTTCCGTTATGTCATCAAATACTTAATTTGCATTCAACATCTGATTTACCAATTGAGAATTGAACTCAATATTAAATATATATACAAAATGATTTTTTTTTTTACCGGTTTCGTGATTAACGGATTCAAAGTTTTTCAACTAGACTTCAATAAAAATAAAAATTCATTATCCCAAAAGATTTTTTTTTTTGGTTCTTGATTCAAACATCTCAAAAAGCATTGCTTTGGTGACACATTGACACATCTTTAGCATGGTTATTTTATGGGTTTAAAGAATAATGAAAAAAATAAATAAATAAATTGTACTTGAATTTCCTTAACAGAATGTTACCTTCATGGTAAGTCATGCAATTTGTACTATCTTCCCAGCATTACTAACCGTCTACAGTAATGGAATCAAATCCAATTTCTGTTAGTTCGTTAAATAAATTGGTTGCTTCAAATTGAGCTCTATATGCATTGAATTTGTTTTATTCTTTTTTTTTCTTTTTTTTTTTTGGTGATTAATTGCATTAAAAAAATTTTCCAAATTATAATTTGCATCTCAATTAATCAAAATTAAGGTCCAATTAAGATAAATTTGCGATTTTGTATCAATTTAAACTGATTTTATATATTTCAGTGTTTATAGCTGTCTAATTACCCACAAAAACATCAGTAGTTTACTTATATTTACATAAAATACATATTTAAAAAAAAAAAGTTCAAGATTTGCATGTAATTAGTCTATTTAATTAAAATTATACTAAGGGTATAGAAAATATTCCTACCATATTTGGTAACCTTAATTATATCCTAAATACTTTTAGACTTTAATTTTATTCTCTCGTATTACTGTAAGTAGCTGAATTTTGACCTTTTTTTAAATGATATTGATAAAGACTATAAATTTATACCAGTCCAAATATGTTAATTCTGTTTTCACCCTTAATTAACCCTTATAATTTACTCAAAAAAAAAATTACTTTATTATTAATTGTCACTTGAATTATATATATATATTTTTCAGTATGAACTTCCTCTTGAGAAATTTTTGTGGAACGTCTGGTCCTAAAATAAAATTCTAAATCCTAAAATATAAATATTAAATGCTAATTTATAAAATTTAGACTCTAAAATATATTATATGCCATAATTTTATTGGGTTATTGGGTTTACGCTTGATAACGTAGTGTGAAAAATGTATTCTAAAATATATCTGAAAAAACACCTGAGAAATAAACCCAAAAAAGAATTTATTTCTTGTGTGGAGTGTGTATAAATATAAGTGGGTTTGTGACAAATTAAGTTGCCCTCAGTCATTGAGCAGCAGTGAATCATAATCTCCAATTAGAATGGAAATATTAGAGTCTGCCATTGATGAATTATGCATCACTGTTGCTAGAAAAAGGAAAGAGGGCCCACCATGCAAAAACCTTGAAGCTGAAAGGAAGAGAAGAAAAAAGCTGAGTGATCGCCTTCTTGCATTACGCTCTCTTGTCCCTATTATCACCAATGTAATTATTTCTTTCTTAATCTTTCATTTTAACATTAATTGATTGATTAATTAATTAATTAATTCCCTTTTTTTGCTTCTTTATCATTGTAAAGATGAACAAAGCAACAATAATTGAGGATGCTATCACTTACATTCATACACTGAAAAACGAGGTCGACATTCTTACCCGAGAGCTTCTTGCAATGGATGCATCGCCGCCGCCGCCGGCCGACGCAGTTAGTGATCAACTTCAGATTGATGCTGCAGTGGAAATGAAGCCATATGTAAAAATGGTCTGCATACACCGAATTTTTTTTTTTTTTTTTAAATGAGTATATGGTCTTTTAATTATCATATAATTAAACTATAAAACCACCTTTTTTTTCAACTGTAAAAAAAATATAATTTTAAATGCCAATGTGTTTCGTAAGGCAGGGTTTAATAATCTCTACGGTTAAATTTGTTAAGAATTTAGTGTCAAAAATTGAATAATTAAAAACTTGATCAATAAAAATTGAAAAGATGAAGTATCTTGAGATATTCGTTCTTTCTTAATTAAGACAAAACATAAAGACATTAAAAATTTAGGGGTGATAATTAGGGTTAGCATGTCGTATTTGTGTTACATTATCTATATACTTCACGTTATTTTATATTAATTATATTATTGAATTAAAAATGAAATTCATGTCAAACGAATTGTTTCAGCTGAATTGTATCCGTAAATTATATTATCATTACTTGAAATAGTTTTTAAAGTATTAATTCCTTCAACTTCAAATTTATTCTGTTAAACTTCTCAACTATTATAATTGGATTTTTTTTTTTTTTCAATTTAATTGGTTCTATTTTACTGGTCAACTTCTACAACACACCTTTTGAGTGTTAATTATCTGAGAGTCTTCACATGTAAAATTCAGTTGCTTAATTTAACCAAATTAGTTGAGAGTCTTAACATGTAAAAAAAAAATATTCAACGATATTGATCTCAGAGAAATATTGATTTTTTATGCCATTAATAATCAATAAAATGTACAGGAAAATATTGTTGAAGTGAGCAAGATTAGTGAAAAGAAGCTGTGGATTAAGATAATGATGGAGAAGAAAAAGGGAAGATTCTGCAAATTAATGGAAGCCATAACTCATTTTGGCTTTGAACTCACTGACACCACTGCTACTACTTGCAAAGGAGCAATGCTTTTTTCTTCGTTTGTTCAGGTAATTAAGACTGATTAGCCAAATTACTAACTGCAGAAACTCTAATTAACATTTCTAATTGTAATTTAAAAATATATTTTTCAGGGTACTTGTGGTACACTCACTCTTGAGCAGACCAAAGAACACCTGCTTGAGATGGTCAAAGGCATATAGAACCAGAATCAGTTAATGATGATAAGATTATAATTAATTAATTAATTAATTACTTTTTCCACTCATTTTTATATGAATTTCTAACGTTGTTGGTAATTTCTATATGATATTTATATGATTAATGTATTTATTTTTTTATAATTTTCTCTTATTTATACTAATATAAATGTTTCGAATTAATAAAATATTATATTTGGCTACATAATGATTTGTTTGCTCTAAAAAAAACTAATATAGCAGCAAATATTCAAAAGTTGTTGTCATAAATATACCAATGACAATAAAATTTACAAAATAGTTGCAGTAACCACTTTATAACAGCACTATGTAACAACTATTTTATTGCTATTAAAAGATCCGACTACAATTTTTATATTTTTAGAAGCAAAATTTTGTTAAGTCTATGAAGACTGCAGACTACAGACTATAGACTACATGTGTTAACTCTGGAGCAACTAGTGTCAAAATGAAAATATTATATATTTAATATGTTGAAAAAGTTATATTCATATAAGTTTAAGAAGAAAAAAAAAATCTACAGCCTCTAATTAATTAATTTATTTATTTGAAGGATTCAAAGTCTGTGAGATTGAATCATGACAAAGATGAAAATATAGTATTCTAATTGGAAATGGAAGACAGAGAGGAGATGAATCGTTTTCAGTTGTTGTTTTGATATTCTAGGTATATAAAGACTAAAAAGAATCTTTGACAGTCGAGTCTTGAATATTCTACAGAATCCAACCAGCTGAACTTTACACCATTTAAGTATTTGGAACTTGCTTTGATTACAGTCAATTTAACTGTACTTAGTCAAGTTTCAGGAGTAATTAATGGAGCCACCTGTTTCAGTTGCAGCTCCCTCCATCCATCACAATAGGTCTTCCAACAAATGTGTCATTGTTTATAGGATTCGAATACGAGATCTCCTCTTAGTAAGTAGATACATTAACATTTTGCGCTCGAGACCCTTTTCCCCCTTACCGCTTTCTAGACTTTTGAATCTCAAATTTATTCATAGGACGAGTTCGAGCTTAGACCCCGGTGGACTTGATCACAAAATCTAAATCCAAAACACATGTAAAAATTAATACAATCTCAGGCCAAACCGAGCTAAAAAAAAGTCTCATGCCTACCACTTAGGGCCAGTTTGGGGCAGCTTTCAGTAACCCCGAAAACAGCTTTCAGCCAAAGCAAAGCATGGAGAACCTTACTTTGGCTGAAAGCTGTTTTTGGGGCTGTAGAAAGCAACCTCAAATGCACAATTCGTAAAAATAAGATTTTATTCAGGAAAGTACTGGAAAAACACTTAAAACTACTTTTAAAGAAAACAATGAAACATGGTTTTTCCTTACAGCACTTTCACTAACAGCAATCTCAAACTGGCCTTTACTTTTAAGTTTTTAATTTCGCTTCACAATCAAACTATAAATCGAAAAAATTTGAAAAAAACGACATTATTACATAATATAATACCATAAACTAATATCATGAAATAAATTTAGTATTTTCTTTTTTATGTAGGTTAGTAAAAATTGTTTACAACATATTCTAAATAATAAGTTTGTAATATAGCCCGAATTAAATTCACAAGTACATAATAAAATTAAATCAATTAGAATAGTATTTAAACGGTAGTACAAAACTTTTTTAAAAAAATAATTATTACAATATATGAATTTGATCGGATTTGGTATTCATAAAAATCTCATACTCAACTCAACTCAACTCCAACGCATTAGACTTCATGTTTCATCGGGTTCGCACCGACATAACATGTACCTTATAAGAATGTGTCCCAATAAATATTTTCTCTACTTTTAGGAGTAGAACACGATTAAAATAGTTTTTATTACAATCTTTTAATGGGAAAAATACTTCATTAATTAAACAAATTGAATCAAAAATTGGTTAAATCATTATGCATAATTGCACATGATGTGAATACAAGAATGTGGGCTTCTCTTCGTCATATGGGCTTGGCCCCATTAATAACTAAAAGCTTGGAAAATTATGCATAAATAAATTTAATATATATTAATTATTTTTTAAAAAAAAAAACAAAATAAAATATGTGATATATTCAAAAACAAAATTCAGAAAAATCAAATCCAAACAAATCAATCAAATACTCGAACACTAGAAAATATACAAACCAAATCAAATCAAATTAAAGTTCAAAATAAAACCAAAATACTTTTCGGTGGGCAAAGTCGTTCTCACAATTATTTTCTATTAGTTAAAAAAGATATTATGCAAAACCAAAATCAAGAAAAAAAGATCAGCAAATCACTTTTTGCTAAATTACCGCAGTAAATTACTTTCTTTTTTGGTGAACAAAACAACAAACCCAATACAAATAATTGCACCTTTAGAATAAACCCAAAAAATTTTGATTAAGAACCCTAATTAACAAAAAACAAAAACAATTAATATTTTTGCATATATGAGATCTAGCACCAAAATTCCTTCCATAGTCTTCCCAATCTATATCAATTTTACCCATATGTACATAATTTTTTTTTTTTTTTTTTTACTTTCTCAATCCAAAAGCAACATTTACTTATTCAACAAAACATCAAAGAAAGATTAAACAAGATAATCACAATACTTAAGGTATTTTCATTATATCTAATTTATCACTAAAGAATCTATCAAATCCCCAAAAAACAAAAAACTTAGCATATTTCCTTTTTTTTTACAACCCATTATAGAATATATGCACTTTACTCCATATTCTAGCTTTTCAAGTTCAAATTTCAAATCAAAAAAGAAGAAGATGAAGAAGAAGAAGAACCAAATAAATTAAAAAAAAAAAGAGAGAAAAATCCAAAATTCTCTTTTAAAAATTAAAGTTGCTATCTTTCATCTCACAACTGCAAAACCCATCTTCCTCCCAATTTTCTGCAACAGATTCCCTGCATTCCCAATTCAATTTTCTCAATTAATCACTAATTTAAACCACAAATTAGATCAAATTAATTAATTAAAAAAAAAAAGTGATGAACTAAAACGGCGACGTACCGGGTTCGGGTTTGCAAACAGGGGGATCTTCGAAAATAGAACGAGACAATTGCTTATGAGCAAGGCCGATATCGATCAGAATCAAACCAGAAGAAGGATCATTAACGATGATTCCTTTCACCGGAAACCAAAGAAAAAGCTCCTCCTGAGATAATCCTTCAAGTCCGATGAGTCCGCCATAGCTCAGATTAGCTCTCACTACGCTTTCAAAGTGAACTCTGGTCTCGAATTTCGCCATACAAGGGCCGTCCAGGTGGACCTCGAGGCGGCCGTCGTGATCGAGATTGAACGATTTTACATTGATCGGAAAAAGACCGCCGGGGAGGCCTTGGCTTTGGAGGAGATTCTGTAAGGAGGAGGAGGCGGCGGCGGAGAAACGGAGGAGGAGGAGGAGGAGGAGGAGGAGAGGGAGAGGAGATTTGGGTGTCAGAAACAGGAACAGAGACACAGACATTGTGAGTGAAGTGAGAGAAGCAAAACAGGGAGTAGGTTTTGAGGTGTTTGGGGGTTTTATGTGGGGTTTTAAGGTTTTTTTTTATTATTATTAATTAAATTATGATTATGATTAGGAAGAAATTAAGGTGGGGACCTATAAGGTCTGTCCAAATTATTTGCTGGCAATGTGACAAATTGACTAAACTGCCCTTGCTTATCTTATTACGTTATGAGCGAGGGTTTCTTGAAAATTTTGGTTTGTAATTACTTAATTAGCCTTTCTTGGAATTGCTATATTACTTAATTAAGGATTTCTACTTATATTAGGAGTTTAATTTAAAACCTCGTTTAAGTGACTATAAATTCTTCCTATTCAACTCAAATTGCTATATTACTTAATTAGTAATTTGGTGCTTAAAACCTACTTAGGCTTTTTTTTTTTTTAACATTATAAAAACGCGAACATTTACAAAATTAAACAAAAAAGATATATTTTATTTTCTTAATTAATTACCTAAATTTAGAAGTTATAGAGTTTTTTTTTTTTTTTTTTTTTACAAAAAGTTTAACTAAAATAGAGTTTAAGAGTATGATAAGTTGATAACACATGGGATTTCTATAGAAACACATAGAATGTGAGGATACTCTAGAATAAAATAAAAATTAAAAATATCAATAACATAAAAAAAAATCTAAAATATAATAATTTTCACTCTAAAGAATGGATTTGAAATTACGTTTTAGTGTTTTACTATAAAATTTTTATCAAACACTAACTAGTTCTTATACCAGTCAAAAAAATAAAAACTAGGTTATAAATTAATATATATATTGATAACATCCGAATACAAGGATATCGGGTCTGTCATCTGGATAGTCAGTACCGAGTCCATCATCCGGTTTCTCGGAAAGGATGTGGCGGATCGCGAAGCTGATCCGAGCCAGATTGTCTTTCTCTACGGAAAGATTCTAGAAAATGGGTGATGGAATCCTTGCAAGAGTCTACTTACAGTATTACGATTGAAGGAGGATTCCATATTCCTTATGAAGTCTAGAAGGAAAGTCTCCTAGTTGGACTAAAACAAGGACTTGAGAAATACTTATAATTCAAAGCAAACTCTACCACTGATCTTATAAAAGGAGGCAGCATAGAGGTAAAACTAATTCATTCTAATAAAGCTAATATATTATCAGCTTAAACAATCTAGGCTGACTTAGACATCGGAGTATACCCCATAGGTTACCGGTATCTCAATTTTTCTGTTTCACAATAACGTTCATAGATCCAGCCCAGCACAATTCAAGCCCGGATCTCTTGAAGGATTTTACTAAATCTATTATTTGGTGCGGTGAGCGTGGATCGAACACGCAGCCTTCAGATATATATATGAGTCCCATAATTCAAATATCAAATTGAATTTAATTCAAATATCTTCTTAATTTTTCTTAAAAGGAAAAAAAAAAAAAAAAAAAAAAAAAAAACGACAAACTTTGTTATGAAGTGGAAACATTGAGAATATATGATGGGCTATGGAAAGGAAAGTGACGCACACCATAAATCAAAAAAGTCCTTCTAATGAAAACTTCCTAAAAACAATATATACTAAAAGAATATATAAAGAAAGTGCAACTACACTAAAAGATTTTATTTCATTTACAAAAACGAAAGATTTTGTTGGGTTATAATTCTCTAATTATTTTTAAGAAGCTATTGTATTTGAATTGGGTCTTAATTAGTGTACTTATAATTTATGACTAATAAATTTGTTAGACACACATTAATATTATTTTGAATTATAAAATCCTCAGTCGTTTAAGTTACAGGTTTTGAGTTCGAGTTTTAGTCTATGTAAAAAAACTGATTGAGGGAAGGGTTATCGAAAGAATATTCGATCACTTCGAACCAAATAATAATATCTACTTATGAAAAGAAATATGTTAAATATATCTCTATTTTTTTTTATAAATTAACACATTTAGTATTTACGTCAGATTTAATCCTCTTAATTTATAGTAGGTCAATTGGCAGGTCTCAACCAATGTCAGCCGCACGTGGGTGCTTGTAATTGCCCCATCCGTAGTAGGACCCCCTACTACTACGAGTGGGAACTTGCTTGATGTACTTGTTGTTGATATATGAATAAAAGCCTTGTGCATCACTTTTCATATGTGTCCCGTGTATGCTTGTGTATGTGTGGATGGTTGCTTATCATTGTCTATTCCAATCTAATGTGCCGATATTTAACATCTAGAATGCGGAGTGGCATCCGAGCCTATTTTAAACGAATGTCATAGCCGGATCTAACCTCGTATTTGCTCTTAATGCAGGATTAGTGCATAAAGTGGGTTGGTTAGCTTACTTCTAGACATAGACGTAAGCGTCCCACAGTATCCAAGGATTGACCCAGTGACATTTTTATGCCGGACGAATTTGTTAACTAAGAATTAAATTATTCGAAATCTATAAATACATCTATTAATTAAAAGTACAAGTAAACGGATTAATTAAATCCAAATTAATATACAAAAAGTCATTTTTTGCAATTTCATTATTATTATTATTATTATTATTATTAAGAAGGGTAATAAGGGGAATAAAAGGAAGAAAGGGTAAAATAGTAAAATGATGAAGTCAAATAATAGTTGAGGAAGGACAACTAATTAGACAACAACAGAAGAGATGTGAAAGAATCCAATATCTTAACTCACTTACTTGCCATCCGGCCACTTACGTTAACCATGGTGAAACTTCCAAAGCTTTTGCCCTTTTTAAAAAAAAAATAATAATAATAATAACAATAATATTATTATTATTGTGCAAAATTATTGAATAAAAATAATTGAAAAAGAGTGTTATGTTTATCATATACTAAAGCCTTTTATTATCCTTAACTATTAGGCAAAATACCCTTTGCAAAAATCTACACATTTTCCATCACGTAAATTTATTAATCTAGATATTTAAACTATTTATGTGGTACAAAATTAAATTTTAGTAAAGATTTAAAATCTAACAAATATACTTAAATATAACGATGAAAAATTTTGATTTGACAACGTGACGATAAGTTGATTTTTAGTTAATAAAATATAGCTTATTTACTAAATCTACCCCTAGTTTACTTTTAACAGGAGAACAGAAATACACCGTGTCAATATTTTCTTATTTCGTTAATTATTGAGTTCTAAAATTTTTTTTCTTATATTTAAGAAATTTAATAAATTTGAATTGCTTTAAACTAAAAAGATGCTTTTTTCATCAAAAAAAGATTCTTTTTTTTTTTTTAATTCTTTTAGCAATTTGATAATTTATCCAAAAATAATTTCAAATCTAAATAGATGTATCTTCGTTAGATATTTAGATAAGACAAAATAAAGAATGTATCCTGATTTTTTTTTTTTCCAACAAAAATAAATATGTTCCTTCACCAAGGATAAGATAGGAGCTTAGTTGATAAAGCCTGTAATTATTAATTTAATTAGCCATCTCAATGGATAATTATCATCACGTTAATATTGCTTAGAAACAAATCAATTCCTTCTTCCCATGCTATTCTCGTTAAACATGGTTGGTAATTGCATTACTTTAAAATTTTATGTGTTAATTTCTCTTGTTTATTCTACTATGGTAAAAGAAGATGATTTAATATTTTCCTAATATGGTAACTAATCAGTTTGATTACCATATAAAAATTGTAAGTTATTCGATATTTTATTAATTTATTTTGCCTCTTATATATATATATATATATCTAATCCAAAAAAATCTGAATTTACACAAATTTTGCTTAAAATGTGACACGTTTATGAGGTGTCTTATGATATTAGCTCATAAATTTAAAAATTTAAAAATATATATTAATTTTTCAGTGGTGGGGCATATTTAAAATTAATTTTCTTAAGCTCGAATTTGATATGATTAAATTGAAAAAAGAATTAATTTATTGCAAAAAGTTGTGAGGGCCGTTATACATAATATATATACAATAAGATTGCGCCACCTTACTTTATGATTAGATTATTAGTCTTTTAATCGGTTAAATTATTGGATCCAAAGATTTCACATTCAAAGCAAAACAAGTTTATAACGAAAAAACAAAGTAAAATGCACATTTGACTCTTTGAAATATAGAAATTTAGAAATTCTTCTGTTGAATTTCTATATTTTGGTATAGTTTGGTATTACTTTTCCAACCCGGGAAAGTTCATTTCAAAGAAAAAAAGCTAAGAAAGCCATCTGATGAGCGTTTGGTAACAGAAAAAGCGGCAAAACCAGAAACAAGGAAAGCAGCTAATCTCCTTTCAAGTAAAACCTCAAATCCAAGCTTTATCTAAAAGTTAGAAACACGGAAAGCCATCTATCCCAAAATCTTCATTGAATTCACGATTTTCTCTTCTTCTTTCCTTTCAATTTTCACCCAACCTCATATTCTCTCGTTTTAAAAATAAAACTATTTCTACAAAAATATTACCAAAAACTTATCAGTTTTCCCAAACAGCACTTTCCTTAACAGCTCTCTCCCTAACATTCCTTTCCCTGACATCACTTTCACTAAAAGCACTACCAAACTGGTCATTTATGTTTTTGAATCAAAACCCTTATCCTTTTATTTTATTAATTAAAGTTAATTATATCTTTTTTAAACTTTAAAACAAATAATTGTACAGGTCGAGAGTTATAATCAAATAAAAAATTTACAAACTTCAAATGACTCAATTAAATAAAAAAAAAAATATTTGTATTTTGGAAAAATAATAATTTCATTATAATATTAGTTTATTAAATTTTCATATAAAAGATCTTAGAGCAGGAAATACTCTCCTCCATCCTAAATTGATCGACTATTTTTAGCCATTATATAAATTAAGAAAAAATAGTTAAGTTAGTTAAAAGATACTCTCTCCATTCCATAATAGATGTCACTTAAGGTTTATACACACATTTTAAGAAAACGATTAATATGTCTATAAAATAATGTTATTTTACTAAATTTGTCTTATTAAATTTAATATTAAAATTTGTTTCGTCTTGATATTTGAGTTCCACATAGTTCATGATAGGTGGAATAAAAAGAATTCAATGCTTTATTGATCTTTTTTTTTTTTTTTGTGCTAAGCAATCATTTTATAAAATTAATATAAGGGTAAGATGAGAAAAGTTACTTTAATATTGTCTTGGTTTTCTAAAGTGACATCTATTTTGGAAAAAAACAGAATTGGCTTCAGTGATATCTATTTTGAAATAGAGGGGTAATTTTTGTTTATTAATATTTCTACTTTACCGTTATTTGACTAATCAATAGGAATATATGAGTATTAATTAATCTCAAATTTCAATAAAATTTGAATTAAAATAATATTTATAATTTTAAGTTAAATAAAGATATAATAAAAAAAAAACACAACCAATATTTATCAATGGAAAATTGTCTATAATTTAAGATCGGACAAAAATGATAAAGTGGTTTATCATTTTTGAACAAAAGGATACGATATTAAGTTTGAATAATTAATGAACATTTATAGATGGATAAGTTTGAGAAAATATTAAATACTATGCTAATTTATATATAATAAATAATGTGAAACAAATTGATTAATATGATAAAGGATGCAAAATTAATTGATGTAAATAATCATAACAATGGCACAAAGTTTCTCTTGGCTTTATGACTTTTTTCGTAATATCCAATTAAATGTTTGATTGAAAATTTCTGCACCTCTTTTTGACCTGACCCTACTTACTCCTCAGCTTTCTTCTTATTTTATTTTTTTCTTAATTTAATATAATATACTGTAAGAAGATGCAATTTTGTCTCCAATTACAAAACTTGCAATTTCTAATTTAGTATTTTTAAAAAAAATTTGCTGGAATGTGCAATTTGGGACCTAATTTAGGCAGTTGGTCAACCTTTGACTCTAAACATTTTCAGTTCAGCAGTATTATTATTGGATGCATGTTTTTAAAATAGAAACAATTTAATTTATAAAAAATGGAAACAAAACATTATTAAATATTTAAACATTATATATAAAAAAAAAAGAGTAAAATGTCGAATAAAATATATAGTGAAATTAAAAGAAGAATGTTAAGTTTTTGTAAATTTAGCTCCTAAATTAATCAAAAAACATTATAATCACCTTAATCGACCTTATTATTGGCAAATTTTTGAATGACTTCATTGACAATAAAACATATTGTAAATTTATTGTAAATACATATATACTAATTGTGGAAAGTATACAAGCTGAACCAATGGTTAAACAAAAAGGCTGCACAAGATAAAGCATGAGTCTACAACACAGGATCAAAATCAGTGGACAAGAGGCGGGAAAGATTTCAAGCAGAGAAACAGGCGGGAGTTAGTTACAAAGTAGTTGTAAATCACAGCCATTCATTTCACACTATAAATACCAAATTGAAGATTGTAATTTTGTAGAGTTGAATTGAAATCGAATTCTTCTTCTTCTTCTTCTTCTTTCTCTCTGTTCTTTGAACCAGAATTTCTCTGGTTTCTAACATGGTATCAGAGCATTAAGGAAGTAGATCTTGGAGTCGGTTTTCATGGTGCGACGAAGGAGAGCACCTCAGATAGTGATTAATGCAGATTTACCGGTTTTTGAAGAAGAAAACGGAGATACAAGCAATAATCGGAAGAATATGAATTTCGAAGAAGAACATCGAGAGGATCGAAGAACTGGATATGGAGAAAGCAGAAATAATGGAGCGGGATCTGACAATCCAGGTCTCATTCTTATCAGTTCAGTACTAAAAGGAAGTTCCAATTTCTTAACCTGGAAACATGCTATGTTACGAGCCATAACAGCCAAGAAGAAACTGAAATTTAATTAACAGAGATGAAGTTCCTCCTCGAAGAAATTCGCCAGAATATGATGAGTGGAAGGAAACAGATTGTCTGGTAATTTCTTGGATTCTTAATTGCATTTCTCGCGACTTAGCAGATGCTTTTGAATTTACAAGCTCTGCTAAATCATTGTGGATTGAATTAGAAGACAGATTTGGGGATAGTAATGGTCCAACATTATTTAAACTCAAACGTGAAATTAGCATGCTCACACAAGGGAATAGTTCAGTCACAACGTATTTCATTCAACTTAAGAAGTTATGGGATGAATTCTTTTTACTTAGGCCAATTCCTGAGTGTCAATGTGGAGCGGCAAATGACTGTGTATGCAATGCTTTTAGACGTTTTGTGGATTTACAAGAAGAGGACAAGTTGTTATAATTTTTAACAGGATTGAATGAGGGCTATGAGCATGTAATTAATCAAATACTGCTCACGGAGAC
The DNA here is from genome assembly GCA_039660915.1 of Euphorbia tirucalli. Lineage (NCBI taxonomy): Eukaryota > Viridiplantae > Streptophyta > Magnoliopsida > Malpighiales > Euphorbiaceae > Euphorbia > Euphorbia tirucalli. The sequence goes on from CM077638.1 coordinate 3,216,732, forward strand.
GATGCCTAGCATTGATCGTGCTTATTCCATGATTTCTAAAATAGAAAGACAGAGAGAGGTGTTTACAGAACAAAATGTTGAAATGGCCAACTTTATCTCTACCAGGCACAACAACAAAGGAGGATCTAAGCAATCATATGGTTCTGGCAAAGGCAATGGCTCCAGAGGGAAAAGGAATGTTAAGAAATAAGACTTAGTCTGCAGTTACTGTGATGGAGTAGGACATGACAAGCAATCATGCTTCTAACTCATTGGTTATCCAGATTGGTGGCAAGGACCAAAGGTTACTCAAGGAAATAAAGGTACTCAGGGTTCTACAGGTGGTCGTGACAAGCCTAGATCCAGGGCTAATGCTGTTCAGGAAGTAAAAGACAATCCACTTGAGGATTCAACAGATTCAGAAGAGGAGACCTTATCTGAAGTTAATACCAAACAGATGCTGCATGAAGTTTACAGAATGCTCAAGCAACAAGGAAAAATGCCAATGCCAGAGTCCTCTACTAATTTCTCTGCCTTTGCAGGCTTTTCTGGTAATGCTATTTCTTATTGTTTCAACATACAAACTCAAGATGATGTGTGGATAATAAATAGTGGCGCTACATCACATATGACACCAAACTTCTCTTTCTTTGAAACTTTTACACTTGTCAGTTCTAAGGAATCAGTTTTATTGCCTGATGGAAATGCACAATCCGTCAAACATATAGGCACTGTTAGATTGTCACTAGAAGTATTGTTAGAAGGGGTGTTGCATGTACCTCAATTCAGATTTAATTTGTTGTCAGTGGGCCAGTTGTTACAGACTTCTAATCTTGAGGTGCATTTTGCTGCAACTTATTGCTGTTTACAGGACCAATCCACACATAGGCTTGTGGCAGTAGGCTGGTACAAGGATGGTCTTTATCAGCTTAATAAAGCTTCTTTTACTGCTGAGTGCTTGCAGAAAGTACAATGCTTAGCTTTACAAATCAGTAATGTAGCTTCATTTCCTATGAAAAATAATGGTAGTGCTTGGCATAAAAGATTAGGCCATACTTCTCCTGATGTACTGAAACATATTTCTATTCTAAAGCAAACTACATTTGATTTTTGCAATATATGTCCTCTTGCTAAACAACACAGGCATGTTTTTCCCAAGAGTTCTATTACTACAACTGCAATTTTTCAGCTCATACATCTTGATGTTTGGGGGCCTTATAAAAGAGCTTCACTTACTGGTGCAAAATATTTCCTCACTATTGTGGATGATTATTCCAGGGCCACATGGGTAATTTTGTTGCAGAATAAGTCCCAGGTATATAATGCCTTGGTTAATTTCTTCAATTATGTTCATACTCAATTTCAAACTGCAGTGAGGATAATTAGAACAGATAATGGTGGTGAGTTTGTGAATCAGAATTGTAGAAAATTATGTCAATCTTTGGGTGTTGTGTATCAAAGAACTTGTGCTTACACACCACAGCAGAATGGTGTTGTAGAGAGAAAGCATCGCCATCTTTTGGATGTTACAAGATCTTTGCTTTTTCAGGCTTCTTTGTCATCAGCATTTTGGGGAGAGGCTTTAATGATGGCCACCAGCATCATCAATGTTCTTCCTTCAAAGATTCTGAAATGGGAAACTCCTTATTACAGGTTATATCAGAAACATCCTACATATGATCACTTCAAAGTATTTGGTTGCCAATGTTTTTATACTGATGTTCATCCTTACAAGGATAAATTAGCTCCTCGTGCCCATCCTGCTATCTTTCTTGGTTTTTCTCTTGGGCAGAAAAGTTTTAAAGTATATGATTTGGAGAAACAGAAGATCCTTACAGCTAGAGATGTTACTTTTCAGGAAGATATATTTCCTTATGCTTCTTCTTCATTGCAGGGACAAGAGATATTGAATGTTCCTCTCACTACTGATTCTTCTTCTACTGGTACAGAAGAATTGGTTTCATGTGATTCTCAATCTCCAACTAACATTACCCCTGTGATTCGCAGGATAAACAGGGTTTCCAAACCTCCATCATGGTTAAGAGATTTTGTATCTCTTTCACATACTGCTAATGGTTCTTTACCTCATATTACAGGTTTTTCTCCAGCACACACTGCTTTCTTGTGCAATATTAGCCCAATCAGAGAGCCTAAAAACTATTTTGAAGCCAGTCAGCATACAAAATAGGTTCAAGCTATGCAGCAAGAACTTGATGCATTGGAGCAAAATGGTACATGGGTTATTTCTGACTTGCCTGCAGGAAAAAGGGCACTTGCTTCAAAATGGGTTTACAGAGTCAAATACAAGCCAACTGGAGAAGTTGACCGTTTCAAGGCAAGGCTTGTGGCGAAAGGCTATAACCAAACCTTTGGTATAGATTATCATGAATCATTCAGTCCTGTAGCAAAGGTGGTCACTTTCCGGACAGTCCTGGCATTGGCAGTGGCAAGGGATTGGCAGGTGCACCACATTGACATCAACAATGCTTATCTTCATGGATATTTAGATGAAGATATGTACTTGTAGCCACCACAAGGATACACAAAGTGCAAAGGTGACCAGGTATGCCATCTCAAAAGGTCTTTGTATGGCCTGAAGCAAGCTGGCCGCCAATGGCACAAGGATTTCAGCCAAATTACTTGAATATGGCTTTCAACGTTCTCCTAATGACTACTGTTTATTCACACATACAACATCTACAGGTGCCAAGGTAATTTTGGTTCTCTATGTTGATGATATACTTCTTACCAGTGCCCATATGACAGACATTTTAGCAGTTAAGGAGTATTTGCATAGATTATTCACAATCGAAGATATGGGAAATGTAAAGTATTTCCTGGGGTTGGAATTTGCTAGATCAGAAGAAGGGGATGTATTGTCTCAACAGAAGTACATTACAGACTTGCTTGCAGAAGCAGGGCTTACAAATGCCACTGCTGTTTCCAGTCCTGCAGCACATGGTATAACCTTAACAGCACCAGGTACACCTTTTGACAATGTGGAACTTTATAGGCGCCTCATTGGCAAACTCTTATATTTGGGATTCACTAGACTAGACATTGCACACATAAGTCAGCAGTTAAGTCAATACATGCAGTCACCCTGTACACATCATTTCCAAGCTGCCTTGCATGTTCTTAAGTATCTGAAAGGCACACACACATATGGCCTGTTTTATCCACACCAAAATGAAAAAGATTTAAAGCTAGTTGCATATTGTGATTCTGACTAGGGCACATGTAAAGTTTCTAGAAAGTCAGTGGCTAGCTATTGTGTGTTTTTGGGTTCATCTCTCATTTCTTGGAAAACAACAATCAAAGTGTAGTAAGTAGAAGTTTTGCTGAGGCTGAGTATAGAAGTATGGGTCAAACTGTTTGTGAATTAAAGTGGCTCTCATACATCCTTTCTGACTTGGGAGTTAGACTTCAGCTTCCAATACATATGCATTGTGATAATGCATCAGCAATTGCCATTGCAAAGAACCCTGTGTGTCATGACAAAACAAAGCACCTTGAAATCGATTGTCACATTGTGAGAAATTCAGTAGAGGATGGTTTCATCTGCACACCATTTGTTCCTACTGGTTCACAATTTGCAGATTTGTTTACAAAGCCTTTATCACATGCCAAGATGCTGCCAGCATTAAACAAAATGGGTATAGTTCAGATCACAGATGAAGTAGAACCTGTTTCAGCTTGTGGGGGGAGTGTGGAAAGTATACAAGCTGAACCAATGGTTAAACAAAAAGGCTGCACAAGATAAAGCATGAGTCTACAACACAGAATCAAAACCAGTGGACAAGAGGCGGGAAAGATTTCAAGCAGAGAAACAGGCGGGAGTTAGTTACAAAGTAGCTGTAAATCACAGCCATTCATTTCACACTATAAATACCAAATTGAAGATTGTAATTTTGTAGAGTTGAATTGAAATCGAATTCTTCTTCTTCTTCTTCTTTCTCTCTGTTCTTTGAACCAGAATTTCTCTGGTTTCTAACACTAATGTCATAATGATATGATCATCATGATTATTTTGCCCGTCCAGCTACATGCTACAGTGAGCGGCGACAGTTTCATGAAACCAAATATTATACTCTTTAATAAAGAATAAGAATTCGCCTTCACAAGATTTAACAAAATATATTAAAATGTCCTGGTATTTTTCAAAACCCATTTGAGTATTCTTATATTTTGTTCAACCCAACTATAACATTATTATGTTAGATAAAGTCAATTTAATGTAAATTAAGTGTACTCTAATTATTAAGTTTAGATGTATGAAGTTCGTTTATTACTCAATATATAATGGACCTACGTTTTCTAACTTGCTTAACAACATTATTTTTGAAGATATATATTGCAGCCTAGCAATTAATGTATTTAATCAAACCTTAAAAAAATTCAAATTATGTAGCTAATAATAAATATAATTAATGTTAAACTAATTAAACTACCACCAACAAGGTTCTAATTGGAGTGGCAATGTTGCTCTCCTTTAATCAAGGTTTAGGTTCAAATTTTGTATATGTTGAAAATAATTTATGTGAGAGATTTACTCATGTTGGAGATCTTTCCTTAATTGAATTTGGTTTTCATATGATAAAATAATAATAAATTTAAAAATTAAGCTTAGAATACCCTTACAATACACACACACACACACACACACATATATATATATATATATATATATTTTGTAAGGAATAAAAGTTTTGACACTGAAATTTTTTACATTCAAATGTATATAAATTGTTGCCATAGCTTCTGACAGCAATAAAAATTTATTATATATTATTGTTATAGAATTATAATCGTATGTATTTTACAATAAAGTTTTATATAACTTTACTGTCACTAGTATATGTACAGCAAAATTTTTTGAATACATGCATGTTTACAAGTAATCACCGCTGTATATGCTAAAGCACAAGTATTTTGGAATAAAGTAGAAATAATGTGAACTGGTTTCATATCACAGACGTCTTAATTAATCATTGAATCAAAAGTTTTAGGTTAGAGTAATTTTATTTTCTTTTGCGTGGAAGAAAATTTCGCACAACCTAAAAACAATGTGAAATGTATTATATGAACTTTCTAGTATTGAATATGAAATGTGTAACGATATACTTGTGGGATTCTTCATGAATAATTTTTGTACTTTATTATCTGATTTTTTTTTTTTTTTTTTTTTGCATCATATAATAGTATTAATTAATTATTTTGAGAAAAAGAATGGTGTTGGTGTATCAATTGATATAGCACTCTCAAAATAATTGCTTCCACAGTCTTCAAAAGTTTACCTATTCATCTATTATTATTTCTAATAATTCACAAGCTCCATTATTTAACACAGAAACTGTATACAGACCCCCACTGAATTTTTGAAAAAAAAAAAATTAAATTAAATTGATCAATTATCCACTCCAGTGGAATTATTCAAGCAGAAGTATGAATAAAGATAAATATTGCCATCAAGAGTAAAAACGATAATCCTAAATTAATCATTATTCATTAATCACCTTCTGCTACTTAAGTATGGAAATCAAACTGACCTACAGACAGAGGGATGAAAAAAAAAAAAAAAAAAAAAAAAAAAAATCTAAGCCATCATAATTTTTGGACAGAAAGTTTGATATCGTTAATGTTCCTAATTTTGGGGCCGATAGGTTGTCCAAGTCATCACTGTGAGGTGTGCATTGGATTTATGGCTCAAAATTATCAATGATATATGAATTTTACCGTTACTAACATAATGGTTGAAATTACCTTTAACCTAGAAAAATATATTTGACTTCGTAGAGAACCTGTAAAACTTAATGATGTCACTATTTCAATATTTTTGCTTTTATTTTTTCCCTCATCTTCGACCTCTCTCCATCTTCATCCCCAACTTTATTTCTTTCATAATCTCCAAAATTATCATCTTCAACCTCTCTCCATCTTCATTCCCAACCTTATTTCTTTCATAATCTCCAACATTATCTCATCTTCAACCTCTCTCCATCTTCATCCCCAACTTTATTTCTTTCATAATCTTCAACTTTACTATTTTTTGATGTTGTTTATTTAAGTTTTTTTATTTGTTTCTTTTTTTACATTAATACCTTCTCCTTTTCTTTTTCTATCACATCTCTTCTCCTTCTTCCTTGTGTGGTTTCATCAAACTCTAAGTTGTCCGCCGCCACCAATATCTATCCGTTCTAGTCCCACCACCGCCATGACTGAGATCATCTGGTTTCAAGTCGAACGAGCAACATCACCATCTCTAAGATTTCCAGTTTGATTTGGGTTTTGTGTTTTCTTCACTTGTTGCTTGATTTTGGGTTAGAAAAATTAAAGTTTTTAATGTTTGGAGTAGAGAAAATTAGAGTTTCTATTTGGAATTTGATTTTTATTTTGGATTTGCGATTCGGGGTTTGGATTTGGGATTTTGAGACTAACTATAGGTGACATTGAAGACCCATCTGTGAATTGGGAAAGAAAGTCGTTGATCTGTTTACAAAGCTATTTTTCATCCATAAAACACCATTTAAGCTATAAATGAAGAACAACAACAACAACAAGCTCCTGGATTCGCTTCCTATTTTCTTTCTTTTCTTCATTCAATTCAATTTCAAAGACCCCTTTTTTCTTGTTTGGCCAATAATGAATTAGATCTCTATACAAATTAAACGAGAAAGCCAGAGAGAAAGTACTACAGATCTGCAGGTTGAATTTAAATTTTGATAAACCATGGGCATTTGGGTTTTAGTTGATTGTACGAATTAAGAAAATTCTACTATTTGATTATATACAGAAAATCTTTGGAAAATGTGTTAGTGAATCTAATCAAATATGTCTTGTTCAATCTTTAGATCTATTTATTTTGATACAAACCATAAAAAATGAGTGAAATTCTGACAACAAAGATTGTATGAAATGGGTTTTAATTTCTTTTGGGAAGTGATTTTGTACCAAAATTCTGGATTTGATTGGAGTAGTATATAAAGGAATTATTGAAGAAACTAAAATTGCAGTGAAATAAAGTTAGGATGATAAAGGAGAAGTTGAACATAAGGGCAAAAGTGGAAGAGAAAATATTGAAATAGGTGACGTCATCAAGTTTTACCTGTTGCACAAGGGGTCAAAGGTATTTTTCACGGTCAACGGTAATTTTGACCATTATATTAGTAAAGTACTAAGTTAATGTACTTTTATGTCGAGTTTTGAAATCTATATATCATTATGTTAGTAAATGCAAAGTTCATGTACGATTGATTATTTTAAACCTTGGATTCATTGTAGTCATTTCGACACCAAAATTAACCAAGAAATAGAAAAATGTAGAAAGATAAAGTATAAAGAGAACTAATAAAACAGAATGACTTACCTCTCTCAGATGAGGGGAGATTTTGTTTAAATACAGGACTTAACATCTTTGCGGGCTGAGAAACTTGAGCGCATTCACTCTTTACTTGTATTGAAATAGGCGTTAGTTTCACACCCTAGTGGGCTTGAAAAAACCGCGTTGCCCACCTATCATAAATGTGACGCGCCTCCGGTGCATATCCTCGACTTTCCTTGTGATATCTCTTTCCCACATGACTTGTTTTTCTTTGGCCTTTTTACTATTCTTGTGTAAATAAAGAAAATAACAATTAACCAATATTCTTTTTTTTAAATATAATAAAATATATATTATTTCAATATGAAAAATAATACATCAACGCTTCCCCCACCATTAACCAGACTAAAACTAGATAACAAATTCTATACATAGGAAAAAAAAAACCACATAGGGCAAAAATAAAACCACAAAGGGTAGGAACAAAAAATAAAAATTAATACCATGAAGTATAATTTGAAGAAAATTCAACCATTATTGATCAATCCGCCATTGCAGGATAACAATTGTAATAGAATCTCCAACGTTATGATCCTTCCGAGTAAATAGATCTAAAAAAATCGTTTTAATATAATGCGCTGACCATGATCAAAAGTCTTTGACAGAAAGAAAAGCTTCTACCCGTTGTGCTAGACTTGAAATGATGTAAACTAAGTAGACAATGAAATAGAGATGTTGATCCAGCAGTTATAAATCAATCTTTAATGAAGTATGTTCAATCAAATCACTCAAAATAAAATAAAATTACTAAAAGATAAGGACGAGGAAGAAGGGGAACATGGAGGAGGAAGAAGGAAGACCGGCTTCATTTTTCCTCCTCAAAATTGAAACTTTATAAGTGTTTCCTTTTGAGAGAGAGAGAGACAGGGTGACTAGAGGTTTTTTAAAGTAAACATCTTCCAATGTAATATACTTAATGCATCAACCTCATGTTTAATTTGTAAACATCTCGAACTTGAAGTAAATATTTATAGGCGAATTAAGAGATAATTTGATACATGTAAACTCCACTTTAAAGATACATTAAAAACGAGAATTGTCTCGCATATATAAAAAGTACGAAATATGACTCACTAACTAACTGTCGCAAATACATAGCCATACATAGAACTTGGTCCATATCTATTCTCATCATCATCATCCCTTTTCTTCGTAGGGATTTGGATTCCCAAACAGATAATCAGCAGTTCCATTCCATGGATTGTTGCAATTCCCACATTCTACAACTTCTTCTTCATAATCACCCAATCTCCTTCTGTAACGAGAAATACAAGGCCAGTAACCAAACAAACTCTCACAAATGTCCATTGCTTCTAACCCATACCCGTATGGCAATTGACCCGCTTGCTTTCCATCTTCTCCTCTTGACCCACTTCCAACATCATACCAACCTTTACTTTCTTCTTCTTCTCCTCCTGATACGACGCCGTTTTCGCTGCTTGCTTTGCTTTCCGATTCAACTCTTCCGGCGGGTGCTTTTGCAACTGGGGCAGAAGGGAAACTGTTCAAAGGCACGGCAGCTGGAGCAGCGGCAGAGCGAGGATAACAAATCTCGTCCGACGGCGGAAGGGGGTTGCCGTAGGTGAGAACAAGATCGTAGCCACCGCCATACGGTGTCGGATCGTAGTCTTCAAACTCGGTTTCATTGAACTCTGCGACAGAGTAAGAGATGCTGAATTGAGTTGCAGCTGGATCATACTCAATATAATCCGGCTTGGTTGGAATTGAGACTGAATAGGAAGTTTTTGAAGGAATCGGATCATAGGCAAAGATTTGGTAATCAATGGAGGAGTTGAAATTGGAATTGGTGAATGAATCTTGAACTGGAACAGGATAATAAGTACTGTAATTGGAGTTTAAAGAGTAGTAATCACATCTGTTGTACTCACCTTCATCATAATTGCTGTAGCTGTAGTAAGCCATCGATGGATCAATTTGAGTTTGGATTCCTTTGAAGAACAGAAAATGGATATGATGTGCATCTGAAGCTGATCCTATTCTCACGCCATAAAAAATATCTTCTAAGAATTGGAATGCGCACCATACAGTTTCAATCCTTAATCAACTAAGGGACAAGAAGTCAATCCTCCCAATCATGTCACTCAAAGCTCGAAAAATTCTAGTATGGTCCCGCGCCCACTGGTTTGGTGCTTGCTACAACGATACCACATCAGCATTGGCAGTCTTCAACAAGTCCGTCTAGTTTGGAACCATGCTAGAATTTGTCCTCAAACTGGTTCAAAAATAAAAATATTTTATTACCTCTATAGAAATTTAGTCTAACTACCTACGTATGAGAAGAGATTCAGGTTTAATTCTCATTAAATACATTCGCAGATAGAGAGGAATGAAAATTATGAGTAAGCATCGAAGATTATCTCAATGAGAATAGATACCCATTAGCCAATAAAAGTGTCTTCAAGCAGAAAATTACCGCAAATTTGTTGCCCAAGTCTCTATAGTTAGCAATATGGAATATTTCGCATGCTCTCATTGCGAAAATCAGATCAGAAGCGTAAAATTTACTGGACTAGACATCAATAGGTGACTAAACATCAAGTGATCCAATATTAAACTAGATAACTCTGATACCGTCACATACTTCGTAATCCATATAAGTGGACACATGGAACGTAGTCTCTATAGCTAACCAATGTGGAATCTTTAATACAATCTCACATCTGGACTGAACATAATAACATCGGGCGATCCAATATTTAACTAGACGGCTCTCATACCATTTGAGATGCTTTACAGTAAATTCATTGTTTGATGTGAAGTTGCAACCTCACAAGCCCACTGAATTTGCAAAATGCCAACCAAAAGGATGAGGTTTGGCATATCATACTCAATAAGGACAAAGCAATGAAGCACATGATGAAGTCGTTTGCTTAATTAGAGTGTGTTTGAAAGTTAGTAACGAAAGTGACTGAAAAAGAATCCACATCATAAGCAGAAGAAAATTCTTACAGTGCAGCTTTATTCTTACTTGCCATCAGCATGAAGCTGCAGATAAAAACAAAAGATGGCATAGTTGGTGAGATTACCATTACAGCACTGCAATATTTCATCTAATCTTGCAGTTAATCATTCAACAAACTGAAAAATTTCCACCCGTTGAAATGACTGAATGAATTCGCCTTTGTTTCACACTCAAAATAACACTACAATGAAACAAATATGTTGGGTTTGCTGAATAATAGTTTGATCATTCAATACAAGAACCAGTAGTACCCGATTAATGAAAAACCAGAAGTAAATACCAAATAAACAGTCCAGCATCAGTGAACTCAGACAGACGGTAAACTCAGACAGTCGCACCGGCTTAATCAATAACATCATATAGAAGACAAAACAGAAAGTAGAAGACCGGACATAGATAATAGCTTGTGCTACTAAGAAGTGAAAGTAGTAGTACTGATGCTTGTATCATTCATGCGTCCTTTACAGATCATTCATCAATGGTAAATTATGTTCCGCAATATGACACTGTTCATCTAAACTTGGATGTATTTCATTATGCACTAACCAGACTACAACATGAGATTTATAAAATGTTGAATGCCCCTGCAGTATTATCATCCCAAGACAAGGCTAAAATGATCAGTAAAAGCTCCAACAGATCGCCATTCATCATCTTCAGACCAAAATTAGGGACCTGCAAAAAAACAAATCAGTACCACTATCAGTGCTAATGCTTCAAACTAGCAAACTAAATGATGGAAGGTGAAGCCATCATTCGAGGAGATTGTGAATATAGTGCCTATAACAATATCAAGAAAGATGGAGATGGAGAAAGTAATGAAGCAGAATCATACATTCTACAAACTCAACTAGATGCCGCCTCTGAACTACTTGCTCCCTGTCTTGGTCTTCTCCGTTCAGGTGGGGGGCCATCTCTTCGTCTTTCGTACCTTCTACTCTCATACTTTGAGTTATTCCTCTGCTTCGGTTGATAAGTAGGATATGTGCATGGGATTATTTCCCCATTGACATACTTGTCTCCTGAAAGCGGGAATAAAGTATTAGAGGACTCCATAATATCCATTACATATACATATATCAAAACCAAATAACAAAAACACAGAAAAACATCAGAAAATAGAGGACCTCCATAATCTTTGTTCTTCACATCAATGTATGAGTCCGGAAGTACCCAGAGAACTCCAGGTAAACCTAAATAAGAGATGCATACGCGCATAAATTTCCCGAAGCATAGGAAGAAACTAAAACTAGAATGAACACTTGAACCAATTACAAATCCGTAACATTCTTACTTACCCTTAAATTTCTCAGAGGTTGCTTCATCAACAGTACACTGGAATCCAGTGTAAGTGGTGGTACTAAATGCATACATATTTTTCTTAGCCTCCTCCATGCTGACATGCAAGCACAATACAAATTAGAAAACACTATAATACAATTTGTAATGGATTTCAAAGAGCAGAGGTAAAGTCACATAGTAGTTAAGTACACAATGGAAAATTACAGTCTCTCTCACTCAAACCTCACTTGTCCTTCGAGAAAACAACAGATAATTATTAAAAATAGCAGTAATTTAGCAAAAATAGGAATAACTACTACTACATTTGAATAGAAAACCAAAGAATTTCAATCACGTTTTTTGCACTGAAAAAGAAGAATTTTGATACTGAACTGTACAAGAACAACAGGCCACAATTCAGGACCACAGCCCCCAATTGCATCTACACAGAGAAGTCTAATTTTTACATTCAGATTAACATGCTTCAGAATCCTATGACGTCCACCAGAACATGTTGGAAGATATACTGGGTTCTGGCCTACCAAATCGCATAAATTGTAGCAGCAAAAGCAACTTTCCGAAGCGTAGTCAGAAAAGATTTTGCTGGTACGAATTTCAATCACCCTATATATTGTCAATCCAATATAGGAACTACTATTACTGCTACTACTAGATAAGAAAATAACAGCACAAAAATCAAATTCCCAATTCAAGTACTATTCAAGGAAGCAACAATTTCCAAAAGATTAACCAAAACCAACAGAAATGCGCAATTCTTCAACATTCTAGTGTAAAAAAACGGAAACTTTAACAAATTAAAAGAAAAATCCATCAAAACTCAACTTCTGGCACCAAACCTACAATTCAAAATGCTTCAATTAGATGTAAGTAAAGCACCAACCTGCCCAAGACGGTGGCCAGAGTGTTGAGATAAGTATCAATCATCTGCTCTCTAGTTGGGGCAGGGTCCTTAGGGAATTCCATCACTATCAACCAATGATTATAATCGCATCCAGGCAACATTATCGTCTCTCTAGCTTCGCCACCGCCGCTGCTGCTCCTCCTCGCCGAGTAATCTGAACCCGCCGCCGCCCGTATCATCGAAAGACGCTGTTTCGACCGGCCGTTGACAGAATTCCCGTGCTGTCGAGCCCATGAATGCGGCGTGGAATTGATAAGAGGAGTGAAAGAGGGTTTAAGGAGGCAGCAGGGAGGGGTTAGGGTTTTGGAAGTGAAACCAGAGACAGTAAACGATGCCATTGGAGAGACACTGGCGATGGTGATAACTTGATGAGTGCACTTCAGAAGATGGAAAGATAAGAGCAGGAGATTTTTGTGTACTAAAACGACAGCGTATAGATGGAATAGGGATTCGTGGACCAAATAAAACGACAACGTATAACGTTTTTCCTTACCAGTGTGACATTGGACAGAGATAGGGCCGAGATCCATAGTAAAAGGCTCTCAGAGCCCACCATACAAAAGAATTTAAAATGGGTTTATTGGGCTTTACGGCCCATTTTCTCCGCATATCATCCTAATTTGCTGCTGTAATCGCAGCTTAAAGGCCCATCAATTTTTTAACTGATTTAAATATGAGACTAAGGTTGCGTTTTAGAGCTGTGAAAAGCAGCCTTCAGCTAAAGTAAAGGGAACCTTACTTTGACTGAAAGCTACTTTTAGAGCTGCGGAAAGCAGCCTCAAATGTACAATTTATAAAAGTCATATTGTATTCAGGAAAACACTGGAAAAACACTTAAAACTATTTTTAAAGAAAGTAATGAAACCTAACTTTTCCTGACAGCACTTTCACTAACAACAATCCCAAACTGACCCTAATTACTTTGTAAGTTCTTACAAAATTCAATTATCATTGTAACTAATTAAGTTATTTAATTAATTATATCGATATTGTGATTGAGTACTTACAAGATTAGGTGAATATAACATCACCAATTCAATAAAAATCCAACATAGTAATATCATGAAAATTGCCTAACCATATAAATATATCAACTTAAGAAGACGAATTCATTAAATTAATGACAATTGCATTTAAACATAATATTTTATCCAATATTTTATTATAATTATTTGACCAAATCTTCTATGCCATCACTCTCAACAAAACATGTTTGTTTGTTATGCACATAATAAGGAAGAAGAAACGATTAATAGAAAACATAAACAAATTAAAGCTAACCAAACATTTGTACTTACATGTGTATTTTCAATACAATTGATAAATAAATTGCATGCCTAAGATTGAGGGAATTTTAATTTTAATTTTTTTTAAATAAACGATTAATTTATATCTCATGTTCTAGTATGTTATTAAGGGCCAGTTTGAAGCTGCAGAACGTAGTTTTCAGCCACAGTATGGAGAACCTTACTTTAACTGAAAACTGCTTTTAGGGCTGCGAAAAGTAGTCTCAAATGCATAATTGATAAAAGTCAGATTGTATTCAGAAAAACACTAGAAAAAAACTTAAAACTACTTTTAAAGAAAACAATGAAACCTAGCTTTCTCTGACAACACTTTCACCAACAGCAATCTCAACCTGACCCTAACAATTCTGACAAAACAAACATTCTTAATTTAATTATTTTTTTAATCCTTAGATTAGACCTACTCGGTTTGGTTTGGACTTATGGAGTAGAAATCAATTTCAAAATTTGCAATTGCGATTATTAATTATGACTTTCTTTTTTATATACGTATTTGACTTTTTTTGTCTTTGAAAATTCTACCCCTTGATGTGTTTATTAACCAGAAATCATGTGAAACTTGTTGACTTAAAATCGTATGTACCACTTGAAAATTTTTAATATATATTTTTGTTTAAAATCATTCATCCAATCGCGTAGAGAATATTCTATTCAATTTTTCAAAGAATAAACCAACTTTCTGTTTTGGGAAAATCACCACAACGATATTTTTTATATTTATATTTGTTCAAAAAAATGTAGTTTTTATGAACAAAATCGTCAAGCGCCATTAATTCTTTATGTTGGTTTTATGGACCCGATCCGTCCGTATCTGTCAGACCTAGTATTGAAACTTATAAGTTGAGAAGCTAATATGATGTATCTTATAGGTTGAGAATATATATATATATATATATATATATATATATATATATATATATATCAATGAGTTGACATCAAGCTAATAAGCTATGGATAGTTTATGAGTTGAGAATAACTTATTAGTTGAGATATATAGATAATTTATGAGTTGAGAATAACTTATTAGTTGAGATTTTATATATATATTAAGAACCAGAAGAAAAAAGTTTCTTCTTCCTTAGCTTGTCCCTCTCTCTCTCCATCTCTGTTGCTTTAATTCGTGAATTATACGGATTCCTCCCGAATACGTCGGTACAGGTTTCCCGTTGATCAGTAATACGCAATTGGCTCGTAGATATTTCTGCTGCATTCATTTCTGTGGATTCTGTATTACAAGAGGTAACCCGTTTCCATAACCTGGATATACTTAGGTATGTGTCCATCACTTTATTAAAAGTTAACGTTAATTGTATTATTTTTTGTCAGTTCCATATATATATATATATATAGAGAGAGAGAGAGAGAGAGGTAAAAAATACCTATATAGTTTATAGCATATATATAAATTTTGTTAAGATAATAATATCCATTTGACTTTTGTGGAAATATTTCTTGCAGAAGTGATGGAATGAATTGAGGATTTGGGAATTTAGTCCTTGGACGAAAGCAATGTTGACTCATGGATAGATAAGAGATTAATTTAAGTGATTGTGTCAGGTTTGTGTTTGACCTAAACAGGTTCATTTAATTATCATTTGACAACACAAATCTAATCTTGTTTCTATGCTTAATTATCCATTACTATCACAAATAGCATAAAGGTTTTGTTGATGTGATTAATTAATTACTCTATTTAATTAATTCTCTTCTATGTGCAGCAAATAGGATTAAGTTACTTAACCATCCTAACCTCCTCACCAAGTGCTACACATTAATAAACATTTATCTATAACTGAGATAATGTTTGCATTCAATCAAGTATTTTCTTAATTAAAAAAAAAAAATTGTTCAATCTCTAACATAGCATATTTAAGTATGTAAACTCGAAATTTATCAGTTTTTTAGAGGTTCATGTAAATGTCACTATAAGACGTACAAGATTTGGTAGTAATAAATTTTGTTGCGAAAGTTTTTTTGATAGTGAATAAAAAAGTTATTGTATATTGTTGATATAAAGTTGTATTTGCATATATTTAGCGATAAAATTTAACATAGCTTAAAATACTTTCTTGAATTTAACATTTATTGTAGTGGGTATTGTATTTTCGACTTTCATTATACATTTCTATATTTCATTTCAACGTGTTAAAACAGTTTGTTGTGGCTCACATTTTTTGAATTTTTTTTATTATTGCACAATTTTTATACATATTTAAGACAATTATCGCTTTTATTTTAAATTATGGTGTAATTGGCTGATTCGCCAGTTCAACCACCGACCGAAATGCTTTTACCGATTTTTACAAAATCAAAACTTTTTATCAACTGAATGGACCCATCGCCCGTTCGTAGTTGAACCAGTCAATTCAGTATTGCAAAATGAATTACTGATAGGATGGGGACTCATATCAATCTTAACATGGATATGTCATATGTGTAGGGTTCCAATTGAAGAATATGCAACTAAGAAAGTGAAATATAATTGTGAATATAATTATGAGAATACAGAAAGGGCATGAAAAGAATTTGCAGATCACAACAAACTTTACTTCACTCACTACATTTTAACCTTTTTTTTTAACTTATGTTTATCTTCTATGCAATGATGCCTCTTTCCCCTCTGAGGGACTCCCACTCAAACTCAATTCAGGGGGCATTCATATTCAACCAATTTCATATAATTTAGGGATAGACATGCATCAATTCAGGTCTAATTAATCAAATCTTCAATGAATTCGAATGTTCAACAAATACCCAGCATCAGAAGCTTTGACCCATGTCTTAATTAAATTAAATGTGGGACCTCAATTAGTGAAGGCTGAAGGATTAAAGTTTAGTTTTTTCTTCAAAAAAAAAAAATATATTAATAATTTCAACATGGGTCAATTATCTCTATGTCAACCCCACAATAGAAAAAAAAAAAGAAAGAATAATTTAAATAATTCGTAACATTTCGTGAGTCTAAATGCAAATGATTAAGATCTTGTCATTGTTCGGAATTTTAGAATTCTACATTTTGAGTGGAAATTTGGATTTTAATTAAAATACTCAAAGACCCCCCTCACAAGTCAATCTCAATAGAGATGGGCATGGCAGAACTTTATTTTATTTTATTTTTTTAAAGAAAAAAAAATATTGGAGGGAGTAGGTGAGCCA
The DNA here is from genome assembly GCA_039660915.1 of Euphorbia tirucalli. Lineage (NCBI taxonomy): Eukaryota > Viridiplantae > Streptophyta > Magnoliopsida > Malpighiales > Euphorbiaceae > Euphorbia > Euphorbia tirucalli. The sequence continues at coordinate 3,233,741 of CM077638.1, forward strand.
ATAAAAATTTGAAACATTAACTTTTTATATTTTGAAAAATTTAATTAGTATTAATTATAAGCCTAAGTGATAGAAACAACGGCATAGGACGGCAACAAAAAGCATGTTTCGATCACTTTAATTATTGCTAGGCAAATAATATCCTCGGGTCTCTAAACGTTTATAGAATTTACAGTTGATTCTTTAATTAATTTTTTGAATATACTAAATATATGATTTTTTTGTTTTAATAGTATTAGTCCCAAACTCGTCATTTTTTTCGTTTGTGGACTACAGTATCTGTTCACTAACACATGACACAATTTTTGAGAAAAATAGAAGACTCTAGAGTTGATTGGAGAGATCAGAATCATACTTCCTATGTAGTTTTATGATAGCTACGAATATAAATTATACATCCGATTTAATCTCACGTATCTGTGAAAACTGTGTCACATACCAGTGAATAGATACTATAGCCCACGAGAGAAAAAAGTATCGAGTTTGCGGCTAATACTATTAAAACAAAAAGATCATGTACCCAATATCTTTAAAATATTGATCATGGGACCAATTATAAATTCCATAAAAATTCAGGAGTCTCAGAACGTGTTTTACCTTATTATTATTATTTATTCATTAAGCATGCTCTATCCACACATTAATTCAAAATTGTCTAAATTCACCTTTTTCTTTTCTTCTTTATTTTGATTATGTATAAATAGAAAATAATAATGGATTGATAACGAAGTAAATTTGTATTATTATTATTATTATTAGTATTATTATTAATTGGTGTTGTGGATTGTTTAATTTATTGTGCGTATCAAAACTGCAAAATATGATTGGACAAGATACATTGGGGATAAATTAAATTGAATAACAGAAATTAAATCTGACATTTAAGTTAATTAGGCATGTGAACACGTAAAATTTAAAATTAAAGTATTAATTAATCATTTCTTACTTTCTCAAAAACAATTGGACAAGATAATTATATTTAAGTAATACGTTATATTATTACCAAAAAAAAAAAAAAAGTAATACGTTAAATGTTATCGATGTCAATTTTGTTAGACAATTGTTCATTTCGTAGACTGTCTACCAGCTTTTGTCTGGAATTATATGCAAAATTATCCCTATTAATTTTTCTATTAATAGAATGATACATGCTTTTGTCAACATTATCTCTTTCTTTTTATTAACATGTTATATCATTTAATCTCATTTTTTTAATTCTAATTAGTATGCTGTATCATTTTGCTGACATCAACGTAATATACAAATAAATTCCCACGAATTAAAATATGGCTTTTTTTTTAAAAAAAAAAAAAAAGAAAGAAAAAAAAAGCCATTTATCTTTAACCAAATAGTCTAAAAAAGCAACCAATCTTAAATTCAAATTATTTGTATATTAATCATTTTAAAATCAAAAAATCAATTTATTTAGGAAAATAGGATTTTCTTTCTAGGTTTTGCTAGAGTTTATTTATATGTTTTGATATAGTTTCTGTATTTTTGTGTACACAAGATTTTTTTCCTAGAATTTGCTAAGATTTGTTGGGTTTCTTTGCCGGTTTTCTTATTTTCTATATCAATGGTTTTAGTAGGATTGCTGGTTTTCGTTAATGAATTTTTCTGTTGTTTCTTTATCATACTTTCTTTGTATGTTTCTATTGTTTGTGATGATAGAAACTGTGTACAATCTACAACGATTAATTTTGGCTGTAAATTGTAGTGACGGTAAAATCGGGACAAGTTGAGTTAAACATGGTGAATTTTTTACTACATAAATAAGATTTTGAAAATCTCCTATCGATTATAAAAAGTTAATGTTTTATGAATGGTTTTACTATTCATTCCATAAATTGTTCATCCATAAGAATCAGTTATAATTATTTTATGTTAGGTTTAATTTTGTAAATTGGTCTGCAATTCGACACTACCTTATTTGTAAAAATTCATAATCTCTTGATTTAATCAATTGAATTTTATGTTTGATTAAAAAAAACACTAATCGACATAAACCTAAAATCTCACTTCAATCGACTAGAAGGTTCAACTGATATACCATTAATTTTTTTTTCCCCCAAGAATAACACTTTTAGTTAAATAATTAAGGTTATTTTAGGTCAATGAGACAAAATGCAGTGCATCGCAACTCTAACCCACCATTCTAATTAAAGAAAGCAATTAATTAATTAATTAATTAATTTCGTAGAATTACAATTTATTTTAAAATAATTCAGGTGGCTAGCTATCAGTTTCGAATTCTAAATTTTCATATTCGAATTATGTATCATGTTAAGAAAATCTAATAGATGCACATTTAAACTTATAAATAAAAATATCAAAAACAAATATCTATATCCATAACGATATATAACAGGCTCCAAATTTAATAAAGCTCTAGCTAATTAGTTTGGCTTCAATTCAAGAATCCACTTTGGATACTATTGTATATGAATACCTTATCTGATTAGTGTTAAGTAGCATCTTCATATACTTTTTTTTTTTTTTTTTTTTAATAATAAGGCTTTCATTAGGATAAATCGCTAGCCAATACGGCCTGAATACAATGAGGAGGGTTAGACCCCCAACTAGTGAAATCAGACATTGAAATGGCTGACCTAGCAAGATTGTGAGCGGCCATATTCGCAGACCTCTTAACATGGACAACTGAAACATGAGTCATGTTTGATAAAAATTCTTTACAATCCAAAACCACCAACCCGAATGGAGAGTAGTCCGCTGAAGTAGATTGTAAGGCCTGTACCACCTGGAGACAATCCGTTTTCAATAACCACCTTATGACTGATCCTTCCAATAGTCTTATATCTTTTGAAACAATTTTAGTATCTAAAAAAAAAAAAAAACCTACGTATGAGTGTTAATTTTTTCTAAGATAGTAACATATATATATAAAAAAAAAAAAAAAGAAGAAGATGAATAAAGTAGACATATTCGTGGATTCAAGCACTTAGGCACTTGTTCAATTCGTCCACGCTCATTCCATGTAGACCGGATTTCGATATAGATATTGATAAAATAGAGTAGTTGCGTGTCAACTAAGAGCCTAAGCACATGTATGAGCGGAACTAGGAAACAGCTTCAAAATCCAACTCCAACCTGAATTAATTTAAATACATGTGTGTGTGTATATATATATATAGAAATTATATTTTTTTTATAAAAATAATTTTTTTTGAAATAAATTAAATGAATCGAAGAGAAATAGATCTGGCTAAGCATCGTTTAAAAAGACTGAGTGAGGATTCCTTCCAATATAGCCTAACATGACCCAAAAACATGTCTAAAAGAAAATTCGTGGACATACATATATATATATACTCCATTCGTCCAAAATTAACAGATATATTTTCATTACATGGTAATTAAGAAAATTAATTAATAGACTATACTTTTACTACAAAATCCTTAATATATCAAATAATTAAATAAAATAAATATTATTATTTTAATTATCTAATTACATATAATAAAAGTATTTTTGATAATTTATAGTTTAATTAATAATTCCATATTAAAAAATAATTTGTTGCTATATTAAGTGTAGATACATAGAAAAAACGGGCGGCCCTTTGTTGAAAATGGCGTATTCAGTGGTTGACTAAGACAACAAAGCCACGTTGGCTATTCCACATACACATGGTCAACCAATGGCCGCTCAGACTGTCTTTCATTTTTTCTATTTAACAATAAAAAGAAAACATAGTAATTATTTTTATTTATTAAAAAATTCGATTGTGGGTCCGGATGCACGTGTCTTTTACTCTTGTTACTGCCACGTGATACCCCTGGCTGCTTTTACACATGGACCAGGGACCACAATCCTCTGTATCCAAATATATGTCCCCATTTAGTTGAATTTTGTCATCTTTTACACCTCCATATTACATCACTATGACATCATCTCCGTATATTACTAATATACATGTACGTATTCGTACATATTACCATCTCCGCCGTATCGCTTCGATAAACATTAGCTGATAATATTGGTTAAATTAGTTTAGTTTTCCGGAAGTGAACTACTTTCAAATAATAGGAATGTACCACGTCAGAACTCACGTTGACATAACGCATTTTTATAATCTACTTATTGCATATTGTAAAATCTTAAAGTTTTGGATCCAACATCTATAATTAAAAATAGCAGATACTTCAAGCAAAGGGTTGAAAGGTAGTATGACCAAGCAAGTATTGAAAATTCACTAGAAATATCAGAAGTTGATGTCATCTGGCAACTTCAAGGGTCAAGGGCTGCGTCCCTTCGGTAGCCTGGCATGTGGCAGGAAGTTGGTGAGTGTGCGGTTCGATGTAGGAGTTTTTAGGAATTTGAACCATAAAGAGTTTTTTGGATTGGCGGGAGACTTCTGATGATATCCGGGTATTGTGGTACTAGGTCTGCCATGTGGGCATTTTTAATACCGAATCTTTCGTTCGGTTCTCTAATAGGCATGCAGCGGGTTGGTGAAGGCCAGATCCGAGTCATGTTGTTTCCACCTAAAGGGAAGCTCTTTGAGGTGGATGATGAAGTTATTGACGGAGTCTACCTACTGTATTCTGGTTGAAAAAAGATTCGTGTCCCACTTGGAGTATTGGTTTGAAGTTTTTTAGGTTGACTAAGATAAGGGGTTTTGGGGTACTTCTAATCCAAAATAAACTCTACCACTGGCCTTATATAATGAGGGAACGTAGAGGTAAAACTCCACTGATTAAAATCAAGCTAATATAGCCATATATTAATATAATCAAGTCCGATTTGAGTATCGGAGCGTAACCCAAAGGTTACCGGTATCTCATTTTTTTTTATCTTACAGGAGTATAACCAGATCCGGCCTAGCACAACTCAATTCCGAATCTCGAAAGGGATTTCTACAGAATCCCTGGGAAGTTGATTGTTGTTGGGGATTTTATTTCTTTCTAATTTACAATAATCAGTAATGTGAATGTGGGATGTACAATGTCAGTCTCAAATAAATATTAAAAACAACATTCCTCCAGCAAACAAAGACAACAAAGAAAATCCAAGGGGTGGATGGGGAGTGATTTAATTATATTGTGTTTTTTATTTTTATTTTTATTTTTTTATGCAATTATATTGTTTTTGAATCAACACAAAATTATCAATTTTTTTTTTTTTTTTAAAAGTACTCTTCTAGATCTACGTCTACCTAATTTCATAACCTACTAGCTAACTAATTATTCTAAACTATTATTACTATTATATATTCAATTTAAAATTTGTATTTAAGTGGCTATTAACAATAGTTTAGAATTAAAGATAAAACATGCCCAATATCAATGCTTATAATTCGAAGCAACAAATGATTAAGTAGTAATAAATATTTCTTCATTTTTTATTTTAGTAATATTTATGGGTTTTTCAAAAACACCTTTTATATATATATATATATATAGACACACACATGTACAATTAAGATTTAGGGAAATAATTAAGTTTGTTTGATGTGAGATGAAAAATCAAGATTTATTAGTAAAAGAGGTAATGATTTGCTAGGTGAATTCAATATTCACTCGAGATAAAAAAAAAATAAAAAAATAATTAATTTTTAAAAAAATAAAAGAGTAAAATGCAAAAGAGCAAGAAATGGTCGCAATCGGGCTTTGACTCAGGGCGGTGGACCGAGAGGGCCCCACCTGCCGTCGCACGCGAGCATGCCGCGTGGGTCCCAAGTTGACTCCGACCGCAAATTATTCACATACTTCACACTTTTCTCTGTTCTTAATTAATTTCTTTTTCTCCGTCCACAATTTTTAATTAAACGTCTATAAGTTTTTGTTTAATTCAACCCCTAATTTTTTTTTTCTATTTTAACCCCTACTTTTTGTCAAGAAATTCATTAGGATATGCATTACGAGGCCAAACGAAGAAAATAAAAAAATAATAAAAAAAATAAAATTATAGTTAATTGATAAAAATTTGAGTTCTAGTCTATTATTTACAAATTTTCATCTACATATGCTTTGCCAAATTTTGAAAAATAAAAAATAAGATATCACATTCGGTAACTATATCAACACTTGCAGTAAAACGTTTTGCCTAATCAATATAAACACATAATCTTACAAAATTAACGGGAAAATATGTGCAACTTTATATAATTAGAGTGGTGAAGAGATTTGATAGGTATTAAGATGAGTCTGACCATGTAAATGGATATGTATCGAAATCAGTTATATATTAATTGTTAATTTTATTTATTTTCAATACAAATTAAATTATTTACATGGGGTCATCTAGGACAAAGTATTTCATTAATTACTAGCTAAATGCATGTTTATTCGAATTGGATTAATAGGTTACTATTTTTGGGAATTGGTAGTTTTAATTTATCCAAATTTAGAAAAATAATGAGTAATCAATTGCCATTATAGTTTATGATCTCCTTTGTCAGAGTCGTGTTAGACACAGAAAAATTAGTAATTACTAATTATGAGGTAGTGGTCCATATATTCACACGTGGATCTGCAACAACGGTCTTCGACACCAGTGTTTCAAATGTTGGAATTTTTTTTTTTTTTTTTTTTCGCTTCCAGAAATTTTAAGAAAAAGGGAAAAATATTGCATCTGGCCTAACTTAATTAGCCCTTTTATTTAAGTCAAAGTCAATTAGGCAATGAGATTACATTGTCATGATTTTTTACCAATTAAGAAGAATCAGTTAATCATCTTCAATTTGGTAGTTAAATGTCACGGGTGATGCAACAGCATGTCGAACACTTTTCGTGAGACACTTTGGTCGCGTGCATCTCAAGATTAAGAATACTGTTAATATTTTCTCGAGTTCGGTTAATGTTCTCTCTTCTAAAATCAGTAGAAAAACATGAACAACTTTCAACTGATAGGATGTTAGAACGTTGTATCCATCCGCCCGAAGACATAACATATGCAGCACAATTCCAAACATATACTACCCCTTAAGACTATCCCAAACTGATTTTAAAACCTACTTTGAGCGTTTAATTATGTTCATATGGTATAACGATCCATCGCGTACCCTGCCGGAAGTGTTAGATTTTTGTTAGAAACAATATTAGATTTTTGTTTTGGGTGATGTAATCTAAAAATATTATTAGTTTATGATTTGACTTATAATTAGTTGAAGTTTGTGAAAGGATTTCAATTTGGTGTCTTCGTTGCCTTACAAAATTTGGTATATATTTGACCTGTTTGGTCAACTGCGCCACTGAATTATATTTTATCATTTAATTTTGAGTCTTTTAATTAAAGAAATAAGGAATAGAGCTTAGTTATACAATTGAATGCATATAAGAAAAAAATAAGATAACTATAAATAAAAGTCTTTTAACTTGAAATTTGGCAGAAATTAATTTACTAAAATCAGTGAAACATTAGAATTGCAAGTAATTAAATTATAATAAGAATACATGGCAAAGAGTGTAATTTGATTTCACTTTTCATGAAAATAAACCTGTCGTATTTAACATGATAAATGTTATGGCCAAATGAAGTACTTAAAGATCTCCAAAAAGCTCACGCAAGTATTTGTTTTAATTAATCAAGATGTTAGAGATTAGGGTTAGCAAAAATAATTGTCACTGCAGGCCAGTTTGGAATTGCTGTGAGTGAAAGTACTGTTGGAGATGTTGGGGAATCCCACATCGGAAATAAATGAGAATGAAGAGTGGTATATAAGTGGTGTAGATTGGACCTTAACACAAGCCAATTGGTTTTGTGTTATATGGGCTCAACCCCATTTATGTACTCACTCATCCAGTCAAGCCCAGCACTCTCAAGGCCCACAGAGTCTCTTCATGGTATCAGAGCAGAAGAAGGCTTGACAGCCAAAAAGATCTTGGGCCCGTGTTTAAAGTTCTGGTGGAGTTTGGGTTAGTAGTGAAAACTAGACCCGTTGATGACCTTGGGCCTCAAAGAAGATAGGCCAAGGAATATTTGACAAGTAACAACTGGTATAGGCCCAGTTGCACTTGAGGGAGAGTGTTGGAGATGTTGGGGAATCCCACATCGGAAATAAATGAGAATGAAGAGTGGTATATAAGTGGTGTAGATTGGACCTTAACACAAGCCAATTGGTTTTGTGTTATATGGGCTCAACCCCATTTATGTACTCACTCATCCAGTCAAGCCCAGCACTCTCAAGGCCCACAGAGTCTCTTCAAGTACTGTCAGGGAAATTTAAGTTTCATTGCTTTCTTTAAAAGTAGTTTTAAGTGTTTTTCCAGTGCTTTACTGAATACAATCTGACTTTTACCAATTGTGCATTTGAAACTGCTTTCCGCAGCCATAAAAGCAGCTTTCAGCTAAAGTAAGATTCCCCATGCTATGGCTGAAAGCTGCTTTCGGACTGCGAAAAGCAATCCTAAACTGGCCATGTCTCAATCATTTATTCATTACTAACATAAAAGGTATTTGAAAATTGGAAGATTATTTCGCATATATAACATTAATTAAACAAATACGAGAGATTTTCACAAAATTACCAATATATTTATTGTTAAAAAAAAAAATCTTTATGAGTACCTATGTGTTATGGAATTGTAAAACATGATAGATATTGATTGATTACTTTTGAAAATGACCAAATATTGTTGATATAAATGAATATGATTAACTATATATATATATATATTAGCCAGCTTGCTATAACATAATTACTACATATTTATAGGAAATCTCCAACTATGATTATGGTACGTAATAATATTAATTTAATTGTTATTTAGTTATAATGAGAGGATTTTAAAAATGATTTCCAATGGTGATAAGAATATAGCTGTTGGAATCACCTCACAAGCAACTTATAACCGTTGCAGCTTTCGAAGAAAATTTAGATTTTGCTGCCCAAGAACGCATTTAGCAGCATTTAATTGTCAAAGAGCACATTTAGTAGCAAAAATCTAATAATTGCTGCCAAAAAATACATTTAGCAACCAAATTATAAGTTACTATAACATGTAATAACTATACGGTATTAGTTTTTGCATAGGCTTAGCGGGAAATTGCTATAATTAATAATAATTGCCATATATTCATGTCAATAATTAATCAATGGTACTAATTTTTTTTTTTTTTTAGTATAATTAGTAGAATCATATATACTCTTTTTACATACACAAATGCCATCTCATTTCCTATTCAAAAATAGAAAAACAAAAAGCAACATATATACAAACTAATAATGCCAAATGTAAACATGTATGAATATTTTTAGCCAAAAAGTCACATTAATTCCTTTTTTTTTTTTTTTTTTTGCTAAAGTCCTAATCTTAATTTATTGAGAATAAAATTATACTGATATTTTTCTATTTAATGAAGACATGATTGGGTGTGAAAATTGTAGAGCATACGTGAAAGTATAAAATCGAACAAAATCAACTAATTAAAGATACAAAGAGTTTCTATATTGAAAATTAATTAACAGATAATTAAATAGGAAATTACCTAATGCAAAGCAAATCCATAATTATTAGTAGTTGGCAATCCAATTTAACAGTGACTCTCACGCGCCAAGAATTAGAGTATGGAAACTCAACTCAAATTCCTTCTACTTGCTATCATACATTTTAGGACCATCAAGTCCCCTGCAATCCCAGTTACTATAATTTAAAAAAAGAATACTAACCCATTATAATTTAACTTATCCTTGTAATAAAGTTCTAATAATCCCAATTAATTAATTAAAGATAGCATCTAATTCAATCCATCCAAAAACCCCATTCTCATCATCATATATCACATCCCTTTGCTTATAAGGAACAAGAATTTTCAAAAAGAAAAAAAAATCTATTTTTTTCAATAATTAAAAAGAGAAAGAATACAAAAATAAAATAAAGTAAATAGAAAAAAGAAAAAAAAATTCGATTCAAAATTCCATCTCTCATTTGTCCAATCATATACCCCTTTGATTTGTCAACTCATTAAGTTTCTGGTAATTTCATTTGTCCGTACCTTAGGACCGTTTCATATATAAATTAATTACAACCCTTCAAACCCCAAAACTAATAAAAATTTTTCTTTTTCTTTCAAAAGCAAGAACAAGAAAGGAGCTTTAATTATTTTTTTGGGCCATGGCGGAGGAATTTCCGGCGACTGGGATTTTTGGTGGAAATTGGTGGAATTTACCCAAAAATGATCATATGGGGATCAATAATTATGGGTCATGGTTGGTTACAGATATATCAGATTTGAGGCCAAGATCATGTAAATTACAGCAAGATTCTATTCATATCAATAATAGCTCTCTTGTTTTTCAAGATTCACAGAAACCTACAACTGATTCTGATCATAGCGGCGGAGGCACTGTTTTGCTGGATACTTCTGCTCTGCAAATGATGGGTTTTGGGATTTCTCCTTCTAATTCTTCTTCTTCTCCTTCCTCTGATTGGAGCCAAACCTTACTGTAAGTAATTTTCAAAAATATTCGAGATTAGAAGCTCGAATCAGGGCTGAGTAGTACGCATCCTCGAGAAATACAGTCTTTTTGTGTTGTTATGTATTAGTATTGTCCTTCCAATCCCCACGGATTCTATCGACTTAGGTTTCAACTTGCATATCAAGTTACTATTTTAACTCCTTAATTCAAAATTAATGGTTGAGATTACAAGCTTGATTAAGGTTTGAGATTGTAAGCTCGAATTAGGGCTGAGTATGGATCTTGAAGACATACGTATTATCTACTGTAAATTGATAAGTTTTTGGGATTTTGTCAAGTTGGGTTTCAATTTACATATCTAAGTTTTAACTTGAGATAAGTTGACCAGTTAATGCAAAATTAGTAGTTGAGAGTTAATTTTCAAATTTTAGCAATATTTATGATTGACTTTAGTTTGTTTTTCTTTTTCCTCAAGTGGAAGAATTTTTTTTTTTTTTTAGTGATTTTTGATTTTTGATTTTTTTTTTTCAGAAGAGGAAATTCAATGTTGCAAGAAGATATGAATTCACAAATCCAAAAAGATTGGAGTCCAAAGAGCTTTACAAGTACACAAGAAGATTCCTCTATTAATACCTATAAAGCAATAAATCATCAGGATTTCTCTTTAGAGCAGCAGCAACAACAACAGCAGCAGCAAAGGCTAAATCCTTCTTATGGTACTTACCAATCAACAACACCATTGATACAAAGCTTATTTGAACCATCTGATCATGATCATCAACAACCTTTCTACAACGATCGGACGGCTATGAATTACTCAAGCTCACCTCAAAATTATGGAACTATCTTGAATGAATTATCACCTTCTTGGCCTAAACTTGCTTCATTCTTAAAACCTTCGTTGCCGCGTCAGCAAAGTCAAACTGCGAGCGGATTGCACTTTTCGAACAATACACCCTTATGGAACGCCTCGGCCGAGTTTCTACCATCTTCTTCTCAACCCCAATTTCTTCTTCATACTTTCGAAGACAAAGCCAACTGCCCAACTCTCGCGCCAAAGGTAAGGATGAAGACTTTAGTCTCCATAAGTTTTTTTTTTTTTTTTTTTAAATACGAGAACGTACTAGTGTATTTGATCAGACTAGCTATAATTTTGAGCTAAATCCTGTAATGGGTACTTATAATTTCAGGCAAATAATGAAGTACAAGTTTGCGAGTCGGGTTCTACGGTTAAGAAAGGAAGTGAACCAGCATTGAAAAGGCCTAGAATTGAAACACCATCGCCATTACCAACTTTTAAGGTATAACTAAGCTAATTAAAATATTAGTGGGAACATTGAGCTTATAGTTCTTTTTTCTTTTTTTTTTTTTTTTTTTTTTTAATGAGTGAATCATGTCCTTGATATTAGGTCCGAAAAGAGAAGCTGGGGGACCGAATAACTGCCCTTCAGCAATTGGTTTCACCTTTTGGAAAGGTGGGTCTTAATTTGGAGTTTTTTCAAATATTTCCAGTTCAATTATTTTTTTTTTGATAAGCTTCAGTTTAATTAGCTTCTGTACAAAGTTGTAAGCTTTTTCTTTAAAGATGGAGTCTAATAGTATCTGTGTTTGTTACAGACTGATACTGCTTCTGTCCTCCATGAAGCCATTGACTACATCAAGTTCCTTCATGATCAAGTCAATGTATGTAACCATACTTATATACTAATTAACACTAATACTAATTTAAGTAAAAACTTTAGTATGTATAATGTTTTATCATATGTTATACATGTTGCTGTTATAAATTTGTTACTGTGTCGGTATGTGGTAACAATTTTTGAATCTTTGATGCTATATTAGTTTTTTGACATCAAAATTTAATTTTTCTTGTGGAGACTTTGATACTATGTCAAAAAATCATTTAATCGGGAAAAAATGATCTATTTTATTGTTTCTTTTGAACTAGAATTAATTAGCTAGTGTGAGAAACTCAGAAATCTCAAGTCTTCAATCTTTTATGTCTTATTATTAATTTTTTTTTTTGGGCAATAATGTAATGCAGGTATTAAGTACTCCATACTTGAAAAATGGCAATCCCATTCAACATCAACAGGTATGTATGAAGATGTAGGAATGAAAAAGATGTTAAAAGATCAATTCTATGTGGGGAATTTGATACATATAACACATGATATAGGTATGTGAAAGAGTGAATGAAGCAGCAGATGGGTCAAAACAGGATCTGAAAAGCCGAGGACTATGTCTTGTGCCCATTTCGAGCACATTCCCTGTCGCTCATGAGACTACTGCTGATTTCTGGACACCTACATTTGGAGGTACTTTCAGGTAGCTATAACCTAATTTATTTTTTTTTTTCAAATGTGGTTTTCCACGTTTATAAATAGAGAAATGTGTAAATTTTCATTCAAAACTTAGTCCTTTGCTTTTTAAGAATTTAACAATGTCAGGTTTTGTTGATGTGACAAGTTGATTTCGCTCACATAGCATATTGAATTGTTAACTTTTATTAATTAATGTGACATATTGGTTTTGCAATCCCTATGTTTACAAAGTTAAGTAGTATTTTTTTTTTCTTACAAGGTAAAGCATATAGTCTTTATTGAGAAAAAAAATTAACATATTTCTCTTACTACATGGAAACGAAAAAATACCGATGGAATACCAAAGAGAAACATAAAGTAAAAAAAAAGATAAAAATTCGGTTGCTAATGACCAAAATTTTCTTGCAAACTGAGTTTATAAATGGATTGAATGGGGTCGATTTCGAAAGAAACTTTTATCATATCTAAAGTCGATTCCTTACTAATCCGTAGTTATTTTTTTGTAGTGTCTTTTTATAAACACATGAAGCCGCATATTTTTTTTATTCTAAAAGAATATAAAATTGAAAGAAAGAAGAGTTAAACTCCAATGGGAACTGATGAATGTAACTGTTTATTTTAGTGTAGCATATCAATCCCACCAAGATGCCATTGATGATAACTTCAATACAAAAAGAAGATAATTTTAGGAGCTCAACCGTTTGTGCTAGCTGTACCAGTCTTCCTCCAAAAGCTAATCAAGTCGAAAAAAAAAAAAAAAGTAAGTGACCCTTCAACGATGGACAAAGCAATGCTGGCCCAGCTACAACCAGAATTCATCATTTATTATTACATATATATAAACTAATACTAGTATATCTTTTATATCTTTTTTTTTTTTTAATTTGTATTGAGTATTATTATTTTATGAAATTTGTATTCTCTCACATTCGCCTAAACGCGACGGTTCATGTCAAAAAAATATAACAATGATTTATTTAACATGACCTGTCACGTTTAGGAAACACGAGAGGATTCGAATTCGTTTCAATGTAACTAATTAGTTAAAAAGGTAGTTTAAATCATGTTAAGCACATGAGGAACAAGTGCCGAATTTAACATTTGATTTTGATAGAATTTGTTGCTTTACATATACTGTAGTTTGTGGATGTTGTGTAAGTATATGTAGAGATAGAGCTGGCAAAGGACCTTTTATAAGTATAACTATTGAAGAAAAAGAAAAGGAAATAAAGAGAGATGAGATCATCATATAGTTTTTGAACTGTTTAGGATTTTGATAAAAAAAAATTAAAAAAAAAAAAAATTAAAAAAACAAAGTGAGTGGAGCTTATTTGATTGTTATTTGCAACTTTAATTTATTCATTTGTTTATATGCTTAAAATGTGCAAGTGGAAGTCAGAACAAGGCCCACTGCTTCCTGCTTTTAGGGTTTCTCCAATTTCTTTAATTATGTGTCATTTTTTTTTTTTTGAATATCTTTATTAAATACAACTTTTATAAAATTTGTAATCAGCCTCCTAATTAATTTTTTAAACAATATACGATCTTTTTGTTTTAATAGTATTAACCCTAACTTGATATTTTTTTCTCTTGTGGGCTACGGTATCCATTCATTAACACATGACACAATTTTTGAGGAAAGTAGAAGACTCGAGAGTTGATTGGAGAGATCATAATCATACTTTCTATGCAGTTCTATAATAGCTACGGATATAAATCCTCACGTGTGTGCCAAATTTGTGTCACGTGTCAGTGAATGGATACTGTAGCGAGTTTGGGCTAATACTATCAAAACAAAAAGATCATTTAACCAATGTTTTGAAAAATTTGATCAAAGAGTCAATTACTAATTCTATAAAAGTTCAGGGATCTCAGGATGTGTTTTGCTAATACAATAAATAATTTTTTTAACGAAAAAACACAATAACTAATTTCCTTTTTTTGGATATAACAAATAAAATTTATTTCATTACTGGACCATTGTAGAATCTCAAATTATACCTTGTATATCAATCCCATTATTATCAACTTTTGAAGGCACTAAAAAAAAAAAAAAAATCATCTTTAATCTCCATATCTTTTCTTTTTTCCTTTTGTTGATTAAGTATCTCATTTTTAATTAATTTGACATGTTAAGTATTCAGTCAATTTAAAATAATTCATATTAAGCCTTTGGTTACCATAAAAAATAAATGGTAAATATATAACTTAGTTAAAAATTGCTACTCTTTCGTATATGTGTAAAATTGTATTTTCAATGCTATAAAAACTGTATTTCAATTTATATTTCGAGATGATAATTTTACAGTTTGCCTATAACCACATAAGGTATACAAGAATTACTTTCAAATATAATGCATTTGCGGATGCAGCTGAGATGAATAGTAATTTTTTAATCGAGTTTTATGTTTATAAACATATTTTCATTGTAATTAACTATATGTGTAATTCTCTGGCCCTGGACTGGAGATACCTTTCTCCCCTAAACTTTTTCTTACAAAAAAACCTATATGTATAATTATAATTAATCAATTGCTTAATATATCGGATTAAAATATTAAAAATTTAATCAATAAAAATCGAAAAGAAAGAAGGGAGTCAAATGCATTTTTTTTTTTCAATTTTGAATTAAACTGATTTCTATATACAGTACAGATATGAATATACCAAAGTAATTCTCTCTTTTACTACTAGAAAATTCCCATTTTCTGGCACAACATCCGTCGCTAATTACTCACGTTTTCCGTCATAATCTGACAGATAACGTCTGAAGGATTCAATTTTTTGTCAGAAATTAACGCGGGAATTTTGATGAAAATACTGGAGACGGAAAGATAACTGTAAAGCATGGTCAGCAACCTTTCTGTACCGTGACAAATATATCGGACAGTATTTCTAACGGACATTATCCGCCGTCAAAATTTTTTAACGCTCGTTTTACAGATTTTTACCAACCGTCAAAATTCCGATGAAAACTAAATTTCTGCAGTATTGGCTTATTACTGAGCGGTAAGAATTTTCCATTTTCATTGCATTGCATATATAGGCCAAATTCAATACATAGGACAATGTGGGTTGCAGAAGGGATGAATAATATTAATTTCCGTTAATTATAGAGTTATAGATCCTTAATTACTGCTAAACATAATAGCACTGACACTATCATCTGAGCATAATCATTATTTGTGTTTTTGCTTCGATTTAATTATACATATGTGAATGATAACTTTTGTCTAAACGTAAGGAAGGATCATTGGAGGGTAATTAATTATGCACAACTTTATCCAGCAAGTTAAAATATGTATGCCGCCTGTGCTGTTGTTGCCATAATTCATTTTATCTTTAATTTATTTGGATTTTCTATTCATTTTTAGTTTTAAATTATTTGAAATAATAATTATTTAATATGATATTCGAGGCTTTAAAAATGTTTAAAATTCATAACTGGCAACTCATATTTGTTTTACACTAAAGAAGTCAAGCACAAAAGTAGGGTGCGTTAAAAAAATGAAAATATTCTTAAAATCTTGGTTGTGCTTAAGTATATATATTGTTGTTCGGTAGCTAATTAAATAATAATAAGAGAAACTTTAAAAGTCAGTTATGTTATTCCACGCCTTAACAAGTTAAGGACAGTTTTCCTTTTTAGTCAAAATGAGAATCTGCGGTTTGCATCATTAACAAAAATAAAAATAGAATTTCGTTAATGATTCATTTTATTCGAATTTTAAATCTCTAGTTTAAAATAACCGAGGGGTTTACAAACGAAGTTACCATAGTATTTGATAAATACATATTTCGGTAGTTATTGTACATATACTGAATTCCTATCTCTATATCGATATCGATATCGATTCCCCTTGGATTTTTATGTACATTAATTTCATTGACATTCCACATGATCAACTTGAATAATTATATACAATAATATGTATGCAATGATGCATATATACCTTAATAAAATCATAGGCCTAATTCGAATCATGAAATTTGTGAAAGGATATTTAAATTTCAATCTGTAAAGCGTAAACAATAATTTATGAGTATATAGAAATAATGCAAGGGAACCAAATTGAAGAGATCAATCAATTAGAATAGCAAAAATTTCAAACAAAGCTTAATGTTGAAGAATCCTCATGACAAGTGACTTTTCATAAAAAAAAAAAAAAGTACTTTAATAATTAATATCTTAAAAAACTTTTTTTTATGACTTTAAAATCGATTTCTGATGTTGGGTATTATACCATAGCTTCAAGCATCAGGATCAGTACTACTTGTGCTTACTCTTTCTCCAAGTACTCAATTCTTAACTATTATTTTTTTTTCCCTAAGAAATATACACTTTAATATATATTTATTTTATCCATTTTCTCATCCTGTGTCTCCTTATTTTAGTGTGTTTTGCTCTCCATTATACTTGAAATCTTTTTTTTTTTTACTTGTTAGATTTACCTTTGTGTACTTTATAGTTTTATCGATCCCTCCTTTCAAGTTTGGCATGCATGGAAGATATTTTTCAAGGTATATCTGGTTCAGTGCTCCATAGATCGTCAGATCTACAAGATTTCAGAAAAATCATTTTTTATTTGTTTACCTAGAAGGATTTGAAGGCTAAAGACCGTACTATAGCGGTATTTCTACAATTTTGGATTTCTGATAAGAACGACTACTTCTTTCAAACTATATTTTATAAACTTTTTAGTTTGTTTTTACTTCTACGCATCAAATGCTTTCTTTAGCTGCTCAAGTGGTGTTTATTCCTCTTTCAGACTATTGTATTTTGTTATTTTAATAGAATGAGTAACTAGTTGTTATATATTCCTAAAAAAAAAAACTAGTTCTGAAATATAAATTAAAAAAAAATGATAAAAAAAGGAATACTTAAAAGGAAAAAGCATATGAGCATCATTATGATTGAAATTAAAGTATAATGTGTTATGTGATTGTCATGAAGTATAGTTAATAGTTTACACTTCAATATCATACTTTAATTTCCTGTTTTGGCTGATCAAAGGACAAGACTAAACAGTTGTCTTATGCTATAAGTTTCCCTCTTTTCTCAAAAGGGTCCTTTCTTTTCAAACTTTTGAATCTAATCTTGTATGCCATTAACATTTCTAAATATGCCACTTAAGTTATAAATTTGGCCCCTATATTTTTGAGGAAGAACAATTTAGCCCTTTACATCGGAGTGATCCTACGCAAAAAAAAAAAAAAAAAAAAAATTCGGAAAAATCATAAAAATTGTTGCTATAGCTTTTGGAGCAAAGTTGTCACTGTTTTTATTTGCGGTGAAATTTGATATACGTTTATTTTCTTAGCTCTTTGGTGCAAATTTGAAATCAGTTAGAAATTTAATATAGTAACACAAAAATCTAAAAATTGTAAAAAAATCTTCGGACGACCAGAATAATACCCTAATGCAAGCAACGTTATTCGCTCTTTCAAAATTAAAAGACCAAATTGTTGTAATATTAATATTGTTGGGATATATTTGTTATTATCCCAAAAAATATGATGATTGATGGTATCTAAAATCTATAAGGTTCTTTGATAATAATTTATTTATGGTAAGGAAGAGATTAGATTTCACATAAACTTGTGTGTCCTTGAGTTGTCATTCTCTTTTGACCTCTCAATTAATATTCTTAAAACATTTATATTCAAAGTTAAAAAGAGTTCTAATTCATCTGAAAATCACTGTGACTTAAATTGTGTAAACAAGGATATTTTTGCTACTTTTTTAAGGATAAAAAGTAGCATTTCTAGTCAATGGAAAAGATGATATTTTGATGGAAAGTTTACATCTCAAAATAGTAATTTGAGATTCCACCAAAAGGAATCTGAGGTGAGTTCTCGAAACATATGGTTGAAATCCAAGATTCCTTTTCGAATTTTTAGTCACAATTAAAGCTTTTCAGCAATAATGAATCGATTAGTAAATGCATTTAGTGTTGCATTATTTTTCAACTTATCCATACAAGCTAAATTCGAGCAATATATTTATCCAATTTTTCCAATTTCAAGCTGTAAATTGTATTTGTATATTCTATTTTTTGAGCAGTTTTAGAATATATCCAGCATACCACTTATCCGTGTGCTAAAACAGTAAAATTATATCATATAATATATTTTAGGGTCTAGAATTTGTAAATTAGGGTGGAAGGTTTACATTTTATAGTGTGGAATTTATACTTAAGGTCTAATTAATTAGGTAGTAATGACATCCGGACATTATGATGCCGGATCTGTCATCCAGGTATCGTGATGCTGGATCTCCCGCTCGGATCTCTGAAAGGCATGCAGCCGGTCTTGGAGGCCAGGTCCGGATCGAATTGCTTCCACCTGATTAGGAGTTCTAGAAGGAAGGTGATAGAGTCCATGTGGGAGTCTACTTGTTGTGTTGCAATTGAGGAAGGACTCATGTCTCATATGGAGTCTAGGATGAAAGTCTTTCAGTCTAACCAGGATAAGGACATTGGAGTATTCCTAGTGCAAGGCAAACTCTACCACTGACCTTATAAAAGGAGGGAGTGTAGAGGTAAATCGATTTATTCTAACTAAACTAACTTAAATCCAGCTAACATAGTCAGAGACTAACATAGTCAGGGCTGACTTGAGCATCGGAACCTAATCCAAAGGTTATCGGTGTCTCACATTTACTGTTTTACAGGAGCATAACCAGATCCGGTCCGGCACACCTTCAACCCGGATCTACAAAGGGATTTGCACAGAATCCATCAGGTAGTTAATTAATTAATTATAAATTTTCGTTTTATTATTTATTAAAGTATGAGTAGTTTTTCTAGCTTAGCACATAGGTTGTCAAGTTGTGTGTGTTAGCCGTTGTCATAAAATTTGTCCAATTTGTATTTGTTGGGAATTTCATTCAAATCAAATTGTTTGGAAATTCAAAATAGCAATTACAATTCCATATAATGGAAATTCAAAAGTTTTGGAATTGACCCAACACTTGATGCATGTCTATTTCATCTTTAATTATGATCCTTTGCAGGCAAAAAGTTAATAACTTGGTAACAAAAATGCAGCCCTTTTGAAAGAGAAATGACCCACATTTCTTTAAGCCCATAAAATTTATTTACATCACATTGGACCACTCAGCCCATAGTACTTTATTTTTGGCTTTACCTCTTAGTACTTATTTTAAGAACAAAATCATCATGCCACCCTACCTTTTCAATTTTTCTTAATTAAGTTCTCCACATTCTTTTCTGTTACTATGGAGTCCCCAAATTTTACTCATTGGTGTCAATTTTCCAGTTTGTAGATCTTTCAATTTGAAAATTATAATTATACACGTTGAGCCTCGGTTAAAAGGAAAGATGAACATCAGATTTAGACTAAATTTTTTTCTTGTATTCGCGGCTTAAAAGGAAAATAAGTTATATGCAAATATTTCCTACTCGGAGAAAAATCTTTGAGGATTAAAAGAAAACAATTTCTAAGGGACTATAGAAAAATCGTAAAGTCGTCATTTTCAATTGTAAAAAAATAATAGATTAAATGAGCTATACATTTTCAACCAAGTTTGATGTTCACAACTAATATTCAAATTAACCAAAAACTTAATTTGTGAAATTATAATCTATCGAGATTTCAACACATCAAATTAAAACATCAAAGTCTAATCAATAAAAATGGAAAAGAACAAAGCCCTAATGATATTTTTTAATTATATTTTATGCATAAATCTGCCCATTTTGCATTAAATTGGACCAAATTATCTGGATTTCAAGAATCTAGCATAAACTGGCTTGAAGACAATATGGCATTTGAGAGATCAAAGTCTTAATTTAAAACAATTAATCAAGCACGTGGCAATAATATTGTAATCCAAATGATATATTATTTTATACATAACAATAGAAACTGAAATTGGAATAGAATGAAAAGGGTATACATAGCAATGAGTTGCTTAATTAAGTAAGGTAAAAAATCAAGCAGTATCCTTGAATTTCTTAGTAATGCCAGCAAAGTATTTCCCCTGATGAAAAGCTTGCTCAAGCTCTAGCTCAGAGGGTTGCCTGGAGCCGTCACCGGCATAGGTTCCGGCACCATAAGGGCTACCTCCCTTCACCTTCTCCATCTCAAACATGCCTGCTCCAAATGTGTATCCAATCGGCACAAACACCATTCCATGGTGTGCTAGCTGTGTTATGGCAGTCAAGCTAAAAAAAAAAAAACACAGGATATGTATCAGAATGTATCAATAAACATGGGTCGATTTGTTTCTTTAACTTGGCTCGTGGGGTCAATTTACGCTCAAATGAAGTTCAGTAGCAGTTTGATTCTTCAATTAATTT
This sequence comes from Euphorbia tirucalli, assembly GCA_039660915.1. Taxonomy (NCBI): domain Eukaryota; kingdom Viridiplantae; phylum Streptophyta; class Magnoliopsida; order Malpighiales; family Euphorbiaceae; genus Euphorbia; species Euphorbia tirucalli. The sequence goes on from CM077638.1 coordinate 3,254,771, forward strand.
GCATTTTTTGTCAAACTAGTCTAAAATGACGTATCGACATCAGAACTTGACATGTGTCAGAAAAAATTATGGATATATATTGACTAGAGGTGGCCAAATTGGACCTGAACCGGTCGAACCGGACCAGACCGGACCGACTCAAAACCGGTCAAACCCTGAATCGGACCGAATCAAGAACCAGACCGGCGGTTTATAAACAAAAAAAGTTAAGGTTCAGGGTTATTCATTCTGTGAACCTTTGAACCGCTGGTTAACCGGCAGTTTGACTCATTTTTTTATTTTTAAATTTTTCCTCTCTATAAATACCTTAACCTCTTTTAATTTTTTCACACAATTCTTTACACTCTCTCTATTATATCCAATTTTTTTACACTTTCATTTACATTTTACAAGTTATTTTAATATTCTACATTTTATTATTTACTAGTTAATTTGTTCATTTACATTTTTTTACAAATCATATTAAATGTGTAAGGCAAATAAATGGTTTATTTCTACAAGTTATATTTTTGTAATAATTTTTATATTATGTAAATTATTAATTGTAAAATAAAAAATATAAGTTGTTTTTCATATTTGAGAAATTATATTATTTTGTTACGTATATTAATAATTTATCAAGAAATATCTATATCAAAACCACACGCAAATTAAATTCTAAATGTTTATTGAAAATGGTTGAACCTGAATTGGACCGAACCTGAACCTTATCAAACCCTGGTCAAAACCTTATCAAACCCTGAACCTGAACCGGACCGGACCGAACCGGCGGTTCATCCCTTTTGAAGGTTAAGGTTCAGGTTCAAGGATTTCTTGAACCTGAACCGGCGGTTCATGAACCGTGGCTACCTCTAAGTTTGACTATAATTACTGAATTGAAAGGACTAAATTGATATCCAAAGTTTCTTTAGGGGTAAATTGAACCTTTGTCCAAGCAAGTTGAAGGGACAATTGGCTATTGGAGTCAATTTCTCTCGAAAAGAACTTTGACGATCAATTCGGTCATCAACTTGGTATTTTTGGCCAAATCAGTCCAAAACAAGACATGTGAACCAGCGAGCCACCATGAAAGGCCAAATTGACCCGTATATTTTCAAAATCAAAAGAGTGAACATTTGTTTATACTTACGGTGTGGTCTCTTGTCCACCTCCCTGAGAACCAGTGCTGTAAAAGATTCCAGCAGGCTTGCCTGCAAGTGCTTGTGTTCTCCATAAACCTCCAGTAGCATCCATAAATGCTTTAAATTGTGCAGCCATCATTCCAAATCTAGTTGGGAAACCAAAAAGAATCCCATCTGCCTCAGCAAGTTCACTTGGTGTAATTATTGGTACATCACTTTTTGGTGGCGCTCCCATCTTCCCCAACACATCTTCAGCAAGTGTTTCAGGTACCTGCCAATGTACCACTCATTCAATCAGACAACTCCAGTAATATATGAGAAAAAAGAATCAGACGTTTCCTTTTGGGTCAAGACCGTCCGGTATCCTAGACCATTGCCCAGCCTAATTTAGGTTCGAGTTGGGTGGATCCCTCTCGTGTTGCAAAGCTCTCTCAATGAGTATTCGACCTGAATCAGTGCTTTTTACTGTTGAGTAACAGCATGTTGAATATTCTAAGGAAAAAAAAAAAAAAACAGATAATGGGTCAATTTGGTCTCTCAAGTCTGCTCACAGGGTCACTTTGCCCCAAAATGAACTTTGGGTATCAGCTTGATCCTTCAACCTGGCATTATGGATCAAATTGGTCAAAAACAACACCTGTCGACATATGATTGGTAGGTTTTTCGCACATGTTATTTTGGGCCAATCTTAAGTTGAAGAACCAAACCAATACCAAGGTTCCTTTTGATGCAAATTTAACCTTGTGACCCAACTCGAGGGACCAAAATTGACCTTTTATCCCTGAAAACCACACTCACGTTGCAGTCTGCAAGCCAGAATACCAGGTCAACCAACTTAATTGGTCTAGAATTAGAGTAACATTTTTCCTTTCAAATGAAATTCCAACTTGGAAAATAATCCTTTTACAGTTCCCAGACAAAGTCACATCAAATTTGTAACATAAGGCAAGCAATCACATAAATTTGTTGTCTGACAAAACATATGCTAATCTGCTAAACTTCTGTTCATGTTCTAGGCATTATACTAGTCCATTTTACTGAATCAATCCAAAAGTGAACTTAATGGCAAGACAAACAAGTTAACTGAATCCAAGATTTATGGAAGTTAAACGCTTCAAACATGTTACCAACCTGCCACAGTTTCACTTCTACTCCTTCTACAGATGCAGCTCCTTTCTTTATCTCTTCAGCCAGCCTTGCAACATGTCCATACATAGAATAGTAACTGTAAACACATTAAATAAATTCCCGTTACCAATTTAATTATACATGTACACAGTTCAGGAAGCGATGTAAACAATACTACCTAATTGCAATAGTTTTTACTACTAGTATGTTAATAAAAGCGAAAAAAAAAAAAAAAAACTTTTTGGCCTCCGTCCTATCCACTAAAAGCCATTCGGCCCCTTCTCTACCTATTACATGACCGTTTGGCTCCTAATTTATCCACTGAATGCCTATTTCGCTCTATATTATATTGGACCCACCTCAAACCATAACTTACACGAAATATTAGGTCCTTTCAAACCTTAAACTATTAGTTTTGGTTGAGAAAGGTCTGAAATGATATAGGACAGGGGCTAAAAAGGCAAATTTGAAAGGACGTGTGCCGAAGGGACGAAACAATATTCATTAAACATCGAGAACTAAAATGCCTTGAAGAAAAGGGGGAGAAACAGAACGCCAAACCCCCCACACTAGACAAAGAATCAGAAGCTCAAGTTAAGCAACATGATGATTCGTTGCAGGTTTCACAAAAGGAAAATCACAAGAACTAAGGGATGAGGCTAAATAAATACAATCATGAACCTCAGAAAAATCTCCATCTAGACATGAAAGCATCGTAGGAAAAGAAAAAAGGAAGCTTTTATAGGAAAATAACAAGATATTTGGTAACCTTAAAACAGCTTCTCAAGCCTACACCAAGTCAAATAACTCTAAAAATTCTGATATCAAAGGACAACATCATCACCAAAAATGCACAACAGAAATACACCAATATCTCCTTTATGCATATTAAAGTACAAGTAGACACTAATCTATGTGCACAAAATATTTGCTTTGACAGCACATCAAAGAAATCACTAGAGTTTGGTTCTTTTCTATGAAGTGAAATAGAATAACATGTTAAAAAAAAAAAAAAAGACTTGGATTGCAGGCAGTGAAAATGATAGTCATGAGTGATGCTTTATGCAGATTAAATTACAAGCCAAGAACTAGTTTTCTAACAATGATGAGTGCTGGGACCACAAGAAAAGCATGGGGGCTTGCGTTAATCTCTCTAGTCATAATTAATTTCAAAGGGTAGGCCCAGTTTCGTTAATCATTTAAACACCTAATCATGAGAATAATAGCCACAAGTTTTGTCATGTTCATTGTTTTAATTTGTCCTTTGGTTACACTTATTACCGGAAACCTTCAGGGGTTAGGTATGCTTGAATTATTGCCATGCTCACTATGAGTGGCAAACATTGAAAAACATGAATTTTCACAGTAGGTAGCATTCTATCGAGCATGCGTCATGCTCAGAGTTGGACATCTGAAACGTGAAGTTTACAAAACTAAACACATGATGCAATATTCGACTAGATGACTCTTATACTATGTTGAAACCATAAACTCAGCCTAACTCACTCAAAAGATATCCTCAAGGGACACAGTTGTCTCATACATATAAATGACATACATTTCCACTATAATTGGTCAGTGTGAGATATAAACATGCGATCCAGTATTAAACTAGATGGCTCTTATACCTTGTTGAAACCGAAACCTGAGTCTAACTCACTTAGAAGATATCCTCAAAGGACGATTGCTTCACACATATAAATTACATATATTGGCTATATAGCCAGTCAATGTGGCATACCATAACAGATCTCTCTGAAAGGAAAGGGAAAAACTTAAAAAATCATTTAGGACAAAAATTTCTGATATTGTCATGTTAATATGATTTTCAAGCCTTCCAAATTAGCAATCATCAATAACATGTTTGCTGTTTGAGTTCTATCTTATTTTTCTGATATAGAGGTTAATGTTTTAGTATCAATTTAATCCACAACTTTGCATTTTCTTAGTTAATTTAGTCCAAAAGTGATAGTTATCAACATATGATATATACCATGTATCAAATTCTAATACTGTTATGTACCATTTTTTCGACTAATTTGACTAAAAATGACAAGTTAAATGACTAAATTAAATTAAAAAGTCCATCAAAACTTTAATTAGACAACAAAATTACAAAAGCACTTTTATGATTTTTGGCCTTTATTCATTCCTATCCTACCCAGAATTGCCAACGGAACAAATCGAGGACAAATTACCAAAAGAGAAAAGCAGTATCCATTAATGAAATTCAATTATTTCAATCATATTCTGCGGCTAAAAATTTCAATTAACAATAACAGTAATTGAAACAGAGTTTTCCAATATCAATTTCCATCCAAAAACAAAAAATTGAAACTAACACTGACAGTAAACAACAACCAAAAAGAGGCATAAAAAAAGTTTGAAAAGAGCAAAACCCATTAATCATGAAGGCAAAATGAATAAAAAAAAAGAGCAACTAAACATTAATAAACAATAGGAAGATACAAATCAAATAACAAAGCAGGAAAAAAGAGGGGAAAACTGATTAAAAAGAAGAACAAAAAATAGCAGATAAAAAGATATGGAAATGCTTACACAACGAAGATTTTTGTTGCCATTGAAAGAGATATCTTTGTATAAGCTTGAATGGGTAATCGGCGAATTCCGTAATAGAAAGAATAAGAATGTATTTGAGAGATGGAAAAAGGGACAGAGAGAGGATTGAGTGAAGGAGGAGGAGAAGAAGAAGAAAGGGGTCTTTATTTATGTAGGAGGACTTGGCTTCAAATTTAGTTGTTTATCCTTTGATTACTTACTAATTACATAATTAGTATTATTTGTTTATTGTTTTAAATTTCTAATTGTGGTTTTTGCTTGAAGATTATCACAAAACCAAGTCTACTAATTTTGTTTCTAATTTTCTAAAGTATCAATGGTAGAAAGACTTTTACCTCTCGTTTTTTCAAATAGGTTTGATTAGTTAGCTGGAAATTTTTCAATTAAAATAAATAAATAAATATTAAAACTAATTTTATACATAAACTTAATTTTTTTTGTATGATTAATCATAAGAATATTTTTTCATTATTTTTTAATAAATTTTTTAACCCATTTTGTATCTAATAAGCATAATAAGCATATTCCGTCATATTTCATTAGTAAAATTGTTAATGGAATCTGACGGAATATGCTTTTTAGAGGTTATTTTGGAACATTTTTATGTATTACAGGAGGTAAAAGTAAAATATCAATAGAACAAAAAGGCCAAAAGGACAAACAGGTGATAGCACATGTGCCAAAAAGGTCTTTATACCTTCTAAATAATTGACATTAAAAATTTATCATAATTTTATATTAATTTACCCGACTTCTTTATATTAAAAAATCGACTACAATAGCATATTAAACATCGATATTATTATATTTTAGTATTTTTCTTACATAAATTTAAAATTTGTATTATGATGTTGAAAAATAAATAGGTAATGGCAATTGGACTCAAATGTAAAGTATTTTAAAATTAAAGATAAAATTAGCTATTGCTTCGTAAAAGAGAAAAAGACTATAATTAGGAATAAACGCAATACTCTAATTTTCTGCATATTCATTATAAAGTAATTTAGACCATAATAGGAATCAGTACTGAAATTCTACAAATTGGACTTTATGGAACAAAAATATATTTAATTTCTTTCTTACATTAAAAAAAAAATATTAAATACTTTAAGGTAGTGAAATTGGATTTTATAAATTAAAGATAATATTATCTATTGCTTCTGAAAAGAGAAAAAATTATATATATAATTAGGAATATACGTTTATATATATATATATATATATATATATATATATATATATATATATATATATATATAAGGGTAAATAATTATAATCTCCCGGAGATTTGGTCAAATACATTATTACTTCCCTGTGTTTTACAAATCTAATTTATATCTCCCTGTATTTTGCTTCAATCACATTATGACCTCATTCTATCTATTATTGTTTGGTTTTCTATTAAAATTATGAACGTAATACATATTTACGGACTAATATCTTCTCTTAAAATGTTTTACATTCAATTTTTTTCTTAATTAGATCCCTTTAATGTTTTTTTTCCTAACATAATCACAACTTAAAAGGTATATAAAAAGTCTCATAATAAGTGAGTAATTTTTTTTTTTTTTTTGATGACAGATGACCTTACAAAATCAACGTTAGATAGGAAACAAGGCTAATTTTAGTCATAAATCTTAACAACATCAACAATTTTGAAAGAAAAATGCTTAATAATGAATTGATAGAGGTAATAATGTGATAGAGACAAACTTCAGGGATGTATAAATTAGATATGTAAAATATAAGAAAGTATTAGTATATTTGACCAAATCTCAGGGAGGTTATAATTATTTACCCAATAAATAATTACGAATAAATGTTGATAGTCTAATTTTGTGTTTATTCAACGTTATAGTAATTTAGAGCATAAATGGAATTAGTGCTGAAATTTGGAAATACTAATACAATATATATGGAATTGATTTTAATTGGATAAAAATTCATGGTACACGTAATCACCCATGTGCACCTAATCCTTTCTAAATATATAGTGGACTACATATGGATATTATATGATATTAATAATTATAAATAAATAAATAAATATAATATAATATTAGGTTATAAATATAATAATGCTTCTGGAAGCAATATGAGAGATGATGCGTTTCGTCCTTCGTTAGAAGGTCTATATCGTTGACTTTTATGATTGACAAAAAAAAAAAAAAATATATATATATATATATATATAATAATAATAATAATAATAAATAATTTGATGTACTTATTTAATTACTTTTACTGATTAAATATATAATATATTAAATTTTTGTAGTACTAAAAAAGAATCATTTACCAAAAATCAAACTTGTTTAAAAGAATATTCCTCATTTATGATTATAAATAATTATAAATTTAATGTGTTAAATTTCAATCATCGAGTATCGTAGAAAATATTTTTTTTTACTATAGATATACGAAATGTAGCTAGATAGTGGTATAGTTATGGGAGTTTAAAATTAATTTCACTTTATATAATAAAAAATTAATTTTTTTTATATGATTATATAATAGCCTTGTTGATTTAACTTAAATTAAGAAACTTAAAATAATGTTCCTATAATGAAACAAATAAATAGAGCAATAAAACGATGAGAAATTATTGAAATCAATATTTATTTAGGATGTGTATTGTGGATAGATAAAAAAAAAAATAAATAAATAAAGATTTTTTTTTTCTTATAGTATAAAACAATGTATTTGAATAAAATGATATATTGGATATAGAGTAGCGAAAACATATCCTGGACCCTCTGATCTTACACCAAAACTGTGATCTGCCTCCCGATCAATTTTTTTGAAAATATTGAGTTTTTGATCTTTTCATTTTAATATTATTAGCTCCAAACTCGACTTATTTTTTACGTATGTATAATACGTTTCGTTCAGTGACGAAATTATGAAACAAACATTTCCAAATAATTTAAAAATTACTTAAGTTTATCGCTTGAAACTATAAAATGGACACTTCCAATAAATCTATTTTCTTATCTGGGCAACTTTCTGAAATTGTATTACGTACTAAAATATTATTGGTAATTTCACTTAATAGTGATTGTTACATAGACATAAAAATAAAATCGAGTTTATGATTAATAATATTAAAATGAAAAGATAAGATACTTAATTTATTCAAAAAATTAATCGGGGAACCAATCGTAATTTTAGTAAAAGATCAGAAACTCAGGATGTGTTTTGCCCGTAGGCTAGGCAGGAGATGCATGCATCTAACCATAGTGCTTGTCCAATTACAAGTTAATAAATTATATTGTAATTTCTTTCAAGTCAATCGACGTCTAAGAAAAAATAAATTCATAAATATAGATAAAAATCACATTCTATTATTTAAGCATTAGAGTTGACAAATTATTATTATTATTATTATTATTATTATTATTATTATTATTATTATTATGTTAAAAACAACGCCATGTGGTCTAGATCTATACTCAAGCCAATAGTGATCATTTGGCCTTTTTTTTATTATTATTATTATTTTTTCAATCACAATTTGGTGTCCAAAATCACTAACAACTTAATTAGTTAAAGGTAGTAATTAATTAGAAGGTAATGTTGTTATTAAGAGGGCAAATGTGGGGCATGTCTATGAGAAGTTTTGTTATTAATTGTATGACCTTCAAGCCAAAGTAAGTACTACTCATTATTATCAATGCTCTCTTTGTCTTCAAGCATGCTTCTAATTTTCTTTTTCTTCTTCTAATTCTCAATTTTATACTCATTTGTAAGTGATTACAAGATTTTCATTACCATCATTGACACCCAATAAGTACAATTATTGTTCCATCTTCCTACTTTAATTAATGTATTTTTCAGAACAGGACTACAACGAACTACATATGTACGATCGCTTAAAATAATAAACAATTAGTTTGTATAGCAAAGATAGCATAAAACTTACTATTAAAATTCGAAATCAAACCCTATTTCCATAGAAGCTCATCCAATCTGATATGAGAGTTAAGAGATAGGATAAGTTGATTAATCACTTAGAGTCAACTGACCCTTATCTTTTAGGGCGACTAAAATGCTAACGAGCAACGGTTTTTGTGTAGCTCAAACCCCGTGCTTCTAGCTTTCTAGAGAGATAGAAAGTAATATGAGTAGCTTCCTTTCAGGTTGTGCATTCTAAATTATGGAAGAACAAAAGTTTTGTATTTTCATTAAAAAATTAAAGACTGATTCGAAATATGGAAAAGACCTAAACAACATCATAGGCAATAAAACTGACGGATGTTGGATGCATCCTTACCGAAACTTAAAACTAATGGATTAAGGTCTAAACAACATTTCTTTGGTCCCTAAAATTGGGCCATCCTACGTGACCCTAAACCTTGTGATTGATGTAAAACTCGAAATTTTCTTTCCGAAAACATATTATAATAACCAATTTGACACCTATAACAAAAGTTGCCCCAATTTTAAGAATTGCTAACATAAAAATCTACTTTAATTACTTATTTGCTTTCTGAACCTGTGAGTCCTTTTTTCTCTTATCTTATTATTTCAGAAATTCAAAAATTGTCTGCACTGCATTAAAATTAATTGTGAAAAAAAATAGATGTAAATATGAGTTTTACCAAATTTCTCAACATATATTATAGTATCAACCATGATATAAGTTAGGGTCGAATTAGATTTTTTATAACAGAAATTTAGGTTAATTAATATTGGCTAAAATAGATATAATTTAGATTATATTATACGAATTAAACGAGTAAATTATTCTTATACAACTGGATTATTTGATGCTTAACGAATTTATTTTATTTTATTTTTAATGGTGTGATATGATATAATTTATAAAGTTTTATTATAATTTATTATGATTATTTTTTTTAATTTTTTTATGATGACGTTGACATCTAATTATAAGAGATAAAAAAAAAAAAAAAAAAAAAGGAAAAGAAGTTGTTAATTGGAATAACAAGGTCCATGGAGAAAATATTTCTAACATTGTCACAAAAGTTGATTTATAATATTAACTTATAAAATGGGTCAATTAAGGAATCAACGTTAGAAAAAAATAGTTAATTATGCCTTTCTGTAATAAATGACATGAAAATTTTAAAACCGCAATTATTCCAACACTTTAATACTCTCTTGCATGTTAAACATTATAGTTATCCTATTTTAATTTGGAGCTATTTTCCGTAACCCCGAAAGCAGCTTTCAGTCAAAGCAAGGGGAACCTTATTTTTGCTGAAAGCTGCTTTTCGCAGCTTCAAACGCATAATTGGTAAAATTCAGATTGTATTCAGGAAAGTATTGGAAAAACACTTAAACTACTTTTTAAAAAAAAAGCAATGAAATCTAACTTTTCCTGACAGCACTTTCACTAACAGCAATCCCAAACTGGCCATTAGTGAACGACATAATTAAATCTACTCGGTAACATTACACACTTCATTAACCCATTTTACACTCTAAGGAATAAAATTCAACTTTGATACAAATATTTAAGATATTTTTAACCTTATCTCACATATTGAACTGCGCTTATTTCATCGAAAAAATAATATACCTTATTTAGGAAAATATTTTGTAAGAAAATAACAAGATATAAATTCTTTTTCCTTGAAACAAAAGTCAAAATACAAATTAGAATTTATTATATTTCACCGTAATTTAAAAATTAAAAGATATTTTTCTGTTGACAAAATGAAAACTTATTTCCTCGATATTAAAACTTGTCTAAATAAAACAAAAATAATAAAAGAAAATTTTCTTTTGAAATTATTTTTCCCAATTTTCATTTCTCAAAATAATACGTAATTAATTACATCACCCATTTTTTCAATTTTAGCCTTTAGTATTATATCACCAAATTTTTACTGCAAAATCAAATATTTCTTGCAATAGTTGGTAATGTAGGTTGAATTTTGTGGGAAGAAGCACATGTTCGATTTTACTAAATATATATAATTTATAAAAAATTTTGAAGAACTAAGGGCCAGTTTGAGATTGCTGTTAGTGAAAGTGCTGTTAGAAAAAACTAGGTTTCATCGTTTTTTTTAAAAGTAGTTTTAAGTGTTTCTCCAATACTTTCCTGAATACAATCTGACTTTTACCAATTGTACATTTGAGCTCCAAAAGCAGCTTTCAACCAAAGTAAGACACCCCTTGTTATTGCTGAAATCTGCTTTCGAAACTGCGGAAAGTAACCCCAAACCGACCCTACCATTGTAGGAAAAAAAGGAAAAAACTTGTGGTGGACGGATGACAGATAGGATGATGGGGCCACCCCATAATATGATCCAACATGGCATTGCTTGCTTAGAAGGGGAGACCAAACGTCTTCCTCAAATCTTACTTTTTTTTATCTTCGAAAACCTGAACCTTCTTTCTCAACAATCATACCTTTGTTTTTGGCTTTTCTTTTAGTTTTTTCTTCAAGGTGGTTGCTGTTGCCCTTTGAGAGGATACCATTATTATACCTTTTTGGGTTCACCGCTATACTCATTTTTACCTATTTTTGCTTTCATTTAATTCTGTTGCTAACACTCTTCTCTTCCCCTTTCTAAGCCCAAAAAAAAAAAAAAAAAATATCAATAATCAAGGTTTTGGTCAACTAAACCACAGTAACCAGTCAAAGGGTACTTGATTGGTGCGTTTAATAAGGATAAATAATTGGATTCGGTTCAATGATAAGGTTGAAGACTTGCTTTAAAGATTGGCACATTTAAAAGGCCATGCTGAGCCCAATGGAGAGCCCAATTAGGCCCAGAGACTAGTCCCCAGACCTTGACTTTGGAACATAATGTAGTACCACTGTTATGCCATAAAAAATAGACTTAGATACTACTCTTGCTTGAACCTGTTTGCGGACCAGTTAATAATAAATTTTAATTAGGGGTGAGCATGGACCGGTTCGGTTCAAAAACAGAACCGAAAAAACCGATCCAAAAAACACTATATTTTATAAACCAATCCGATCCAAACTAAATTTCGGTTCTGTTCAGTCCAAACCGAATTAGTTCGGTTCGATCCGATTTGGACTAGCTTGAACCAAAAACATCAACTTTAAAAAAAAAATCAACATAAAAATTTTATATAATTATTAGGGTTTGAGGCTGTGGTTTCGGAGGAGAGACACTTTCACTAATAGTAATCTCACCCCTAATTTTAATGGAAAGCCCAATCAAGCTTAGGGCCAATTTGGGATTACTTTTAGGACCAGTTTGAGATTACTATTAGTGAAAGTGCTGTTAGGAAAAGTTAAGTTTCATTGCTTTCTTTAAAAGTAGTTTTAAGTGTTTTTCTAGTACTTTCCTAAATACAATCTGAATTTTACTAATTGTGTATTTCAGGCTGCTTTCCGCAGCCTCAAATGCAGCTTTTAGCCAAAGTAATGTTCTCCTTGCTTTCGCAGCTCCAAACTGGCCCTTAGTGAAAGTATTTTTCCTCGCAGCTAGGTTTCATTGCTTTCTTTAAAAGTAGTTTTACGTATTTTTCCACTGCTTTCCTAAATACAATCTAACTTTTACCAATTGTGCATTTAAGGCTGCTTCCCGCAGCCCCAAAAGCAGCTCTCAAGATTGCAGAAAGCAGCCCCAAACGCAGTTAGTTCGAAGTTCTCATGGACAGGTATACTTTCATTGGTACAACATTGATTTTTTTTTTTCCTACAACAGAACATAAATAGCTAATCCATTAAGGAAAAAAATATACCCAAAAAAAAAAAAAAAAAAAAGATAATATCGCCATTTAAATCCAGGCTACAGCTACCGTACAACATTATTTCATAGATTAGCAAATTTGATTACATGCCCAGTGACAACAATATGAGATATATATATATATATATATATATATATATATATATATATATATATATATATATATATAACAATCGGCAATAAAAGGAATACAACTGACCCAGTTAAAAACATTAAATTGTTAAGTATTGAGTTTTTGTGATCGCAAAAGCATTAATTCCAATTTTTTTTTTCAAATAAAAAAAAAAAAGAAAAGAAAAAACTATTCAAAGATGTCTAACTCGTCTTGGATCAATCAATTAATCCACCTATAGCACGTATATGAGTTTGCTACAAAAACAAAACACTGTCCTCACGTTTTGAAATGCCAACATTGAATATATTTTTCCTAGTTTAAAAAAGGAAAAATAAAAAGCAATAAATCTGAGTCACTTCTTAATAACAGAATCCTAAGTTAAGTAGGTGCTCTGTCCAATCAAACTCAGAGAATCTCACCATAATTTTCACTTTAATTTCCACATATAAGATTGAAGCAAATTTTCAAGTTTATCTTCATTTGGCTAATAGACATGTGGTTTTCCTTATCAAGCAATGTCAAAATGCATAATCCATGAGCTAAACAGAAATTTTGAGGTACCCTTTTGCTCTTCCTATCTAGGATAAGTTTAATTCCTCCACGAATGTCTTTGTCAAATCAAATAAAGGAAAAAAAAAAATACAAAGAGTGTGTCTTTGGGAATCCACATGATAAGCTTTTATGAATTCCATCAATGGCACGTCAAAGAGAAAAAAAACACAAGGAAAGTGAAAGTGTGAAACTTTACTTCATTGAGTAGACATTCGCTTGTGCTTGACACTCGTATTCTCTTCCACGCATGCTCAATAAAGAAAAAAAGAATACATTAATTTAATAAGATGAGTTATGAATCAAATATAACTTGTTCCGAACATGAAATTGTCTAATTAAAAACTGTAAACTTTGAATTCCAATTATAAATGTTACTCTTTTAATTGGGGTTGATGTTCACCGTTCACTTTTAAGTTTGATATTCGTACTTCAACTTAGTTCGATGTTCACAATTAACTTTTGTGTCATTATAATGAATCGAAAATGTATCAAATTAGAAGATCATTAACATAATCTAACAAAATTCGAAAGGTCAATAGTTTCAACTCGATTTTTAAGGTTGTGTTTGCTAGGAGGGATAGGTGGAGAAAGGATTGGAAAACTCGGAAACCGAGGAAGCATTGAAGCATTTCCCATCCTTTCCTGCCCATTAACAAACACAGTCTAACGATTTTCTGATCTTGCATCCAAAATGATTTCTGATTCAATGTGAAACTATGCAGAGAAACAAATTGAAAATATTTAATTAATGATAACAATTAAACAAGCAATACTCAGCCAAACATCAACTCCAACGAGGAAACCACTCTTTGTTCTTTAACAGAGTAATAAAATATTGTGAGCACCTCAATGAAAAACATGACAAGTCAAAATTGGCTACCAAAGGCGGCTCCTTGGTTTTAGCAATATAATAAAAAAAAAATTCTTTTGATGTGTCTCTGTTTCTACTGTGCAGCAACAGAATCTACCTACCAATTAGTACTGTGTTACCAACCCACCAGAAGCAAGATAATCACGTCAAAATAAATAAACAAAGGAGGAATAAATCTGGCACCTGATTACGCTGAATGCTGTACACGAGCACAAGTTTGAAGATTTTCCATTTGGCCTCTTTAGCTTGTAACTGGACTCAAACTCAGCTCAGGTCAGCATCTTGAAATCTGCAGGAAGATATGATATAGCAACTATGGCATTGTGATGCAGATAGGAAGTATGCAGCTTAGTCAATATGTGCCCTGGTAAAAGTAAGCCTCTATTTTAACACAACAAAATGGCATTGCTTAACTAATGACCGAACACAATTTCAATGGCAGCAACTAAAAGGAGACACAGTGAAATGCAAGAGCAACTGACTTCCACAAAGGCTCAACAATCAACAGAACCCGTAAAATGATTAGTAAAGATAAAATCAATTGCAAACAGACGCCTCTTATAGAATTGTCTCAACAAAAAAGTGACACGAGATCAATTAAGCAGTAAAACAACTAATCTAGTCGTAGTAAATTATTTATCTTCTCGCTAAAATGGCAATTACTGAATCACAAGTGGAAACTTTCAGGGTAGATAATGATCTGGACAACCATTGTAAATCAAGTCTTCATCTGTTTTGATCCAATTATCAGCCAGTTTCGGCAATGCACCCCAAATAGAACGAATCTATCATCGAATATATTATTGTAAACAAAAGTAAAGATTAAATGACAATTTCTACTTGTATCCATTCATGTCAATATCTCTATCACAGCTTACAGAGTACCATGAATATATTCATATATACATCAAAGATTAAATGAAACCACTTCTAACAAGAACAAGAAAAGAATAAAAAAAAAAAAGGGTCAAATGAAACCACACGACATTAATGATGTTAAAAGGAATTCTGACCATTCCAAAGCAATAGGTCGATATGTTGAGTTAACAAATAACAGGCAAGACTTCAACATGATCCAGTAACCTTGAGCTTGAGAGGGAACACAAAGAATCTCCTAATGTTCAATCAGGACGCAAAGCAGACAATGATACTCTTCAGAAGCTGTGAAGGGAAGCAGTTTGATGAGGTAAACTACTCAGCGAGAAAACAGATGATGCTCTTTCAATGCAATGGCGTTGAAAACTTCTATACAACCTTCTGAATTTCTATAACTTTGAAAACTTAAAATCATAGTTTTACAGTCATATCCTATAAAATTTATAGTACAGATAATAATTCCTCTGCCTCTCAAGTCCAAGAACCAAAAAGCCCCCAGTTGGAAATCCGTGAAAAAGGAAGAGAAAGACTAAAAATGTTGGACGACAAAATTTCAAGATTGAAAACAAATTACAATTAACCAATTTGGAACCTTTTGAATTACAACAGTTTGAATTCAGTTTATTGAAATGTACAAAATTCAAAAGGAAAAAAAGGAGGAACACATCCCCGTCAAACTAATCCTCTTTCTTTCATTTGTACACAGAACTATCCAACAAAAGAAGAAGCCATTCAAAGAAGGAACAGAACCCAAAACCCCCCAAACTCACCTCCATTTGTAGGTGAAAATGGCTCTCCGTTACTCCATCAATCGACAACCACTTAGTGTTTGCACCAAACTAGAAGCATTCCTCATAATCTTCACATTCTCATCCTCCATTAACCCCAAGCATAGCTCTAAAACCCCTTCTCTGTTGGCTTGCTCACACATTACTTCACTGTAAGTACACAAAGTATTCAGAGTGAAAAGCCCACATTGAATCCCTCTACTGCTCCCATTCTTAATCACCTTCACCAAAACTCTCACACATCCACCAATTTTTCCCATTTCATCTCTCCCTTCCCTACATTTCACCAACACACTCAATACCTCCACCGCTCTCTCCAGTCCCATCCCACCAATTCTCACCAAAATTGGCACCGCCCCGCATTCCACCGCTCGTCGTCGGTTATCTGGAAATGAACAGATTGCGTACAACGCTGTTGCAGCTTCTTTCACCTCTCTGCCTTTCCCATAATTGAGTAACCTAATTAACGTCTGAATTGCATTTGGAAAAGCCCCAATTGTAGCTTTGTTCACTTCAACTACAGCCAGACTAGTCAATATAGTGCATCCAATGGCGCGGCTGTCCGGAGACTCAGCCTGAAGAATCGCAACGACCCGGCCAATAGCGCCTTCCGCCACAAGGCCGACCTTGCTATCGTCATCAAGCGAAAGATTGAGTAACAAAGAGAGGGCTTTCTCCTGAAGAGCTGACTCGGGAGAGCTGACACAGTTGAGAACGGCAGAAACGGCTCCTGACTCGGTCAGCTGACGGCGAAAAGCAGGATCAAGCTTAGTGAGTCTGGTGAGCTGAGAGAGAGCATCGAGCTTAGAATTGAATGGAGAAGACGGAGAAGTGAGAGTAGATATTAGGGTTTGAGGCTGTGGTTTCGGAGGAGAGGCCGACGACTCTGATTTGGAAGGGGAAAGAAGGGTATAATTGGAAATAAGGCTTCTAAGAGCATGGTTAGGGATGAGTAAAGGGTGTTCGGGCAGTGGCTGTTTAGTAATTGGACAAGTACGGTGGCCGGAATCAAGCCACCGCTGAATAGAAGCACGGTCAAAAGTATGCCCCGACGAGAGTATCACCGGGTCGGACATTATCTCTAAAGAAATCGGACACTTGAAATCGTCAGGGAATTGAGCCGCCATTTCCACAACTCTCCGCCGTGCTCTCTCTCTCTAGGAATTGAAACAGTGCCGCTTTTCTCTCTCTAAAAACTCGGAGGAATGGAGGAGGGGTTTTATGAGGTTTTTGTAACTGCTTCGAGAGTTAAGAGAGAGAAGACGACGAGCTTTGTGCTCCATTTTCTTCTCCTTCCGTGAGGGTAACTCAAGAAAGTGAATGGACTATCATGCCCTCACTCTCTGTCCAAATTTTCACGGTGAGTGCGCGTCCTTCTCCCCTTTTGGAAACCGTTGAGAAGGGGTATTTAAGACATTATATACAATATTTTGTTTGGCTACTGTTTATGATGCTCAACGGTAATGAAAGTTCTTTTTGGTAATTATCCGTGCCGTGTAAATTTGATAATTTCAGTCGGAATTAATTATTAAAAAAAAAAAACCAAACATAATTATGATTAAAAAAAAAATTAATAATGGTTATTATCAAATACCACTTCCGGATAATTGCCTTTATCACATTGCTAATTAAGTACACAAAATTATGAGTGATTAATTTTTCATAATTGTTGTAATGTTATATATATATATATATTTTAATTTGAAAATTAGAATTTCAATGATTGATATTAATTTAAAATGTAATATTTAATTTATTTTTAAGTCTTAACTTACTAACTTTACATTAAAATACATATAAATTATTAATAATAAATAAAAAGTCTCTTTGGTCTTTTGACTCGTGATAGGGTTGGTTCGAATTCGGTTGTAATATAGTTTTACTTTTTCTTTTTTTTTTTTTTTTTTTTTTTTTTTAATTCAGTCGGCATATATCTAGAAGTTATAGTTAATTCTTTAAATCTAATATTAATTATTTTTAATTTCTATAATTTATTACACCAACTGAAAAAATATTTTGTTGAAATCTAATAAGATGGCATACCCTATAAATAAAATTTTTATTCTAAAAAATACATTTGCATTTAAATAAACTTTAGAAACAAAATGGATTTTTTATTTCAACATGTTTAGAATTGAATTTTTGAAGCCAGAACCATGTGATTTTTTTTTTTTACCAATTGATCTGTGGAGATATTTTTCAAGCTCGTTATATTATATTTACATTCTCAATCTTCGCTTTCGATTAAAGGGTGAATGGGGAAATTTTGCAGGATCTTGACTAGAAAAGCTCTTCCATTGTCGTCGGCTACCAGGTGCTCTTGCTCCTGCTACCCCCATGCAATTTCGTGCCTGTTTACATTCTCTTGGTTGAATTATTCAAACTTTTACTTACCCCCTTTTTTTTTTTTTGTTACAACTTGGATTAATCAAGGGTTGAAACTTGAAATAAAGTATTGGTATTATTCTATCATGTGGTTTGAATTTACAATGTGCTAATCATAGGAAACTAGAAATACGATTTACGATTAAAAGGAAGAATTTTATTTTCAAATTTAATAAATTCATCCATTGGTAACATTCACACATAAATTAATTAATAAGTATTTTATTTATGAAAAATTATGAAAAATTTATGAATAAATTATGAAAAAACGAAAAGAATAGATATGATTTTTCTTATATAATTATGAAAAATTTAGTCAATGAAATTTGCATAAAAAAAAGTTAGGTATGGACTTACCAAATCATCAATAAATCCATTTTGATGATGAATTCAAAAAAGATAAGAAAATAGAAGATAAACTTAAAATAATAAAATGTCATATCAAAATAAAGACCTATTCAAAATTATAATTATTTATTTATAAAAAAAATTGATTTCATACTCAGTAACTGCCATATCAATATTTAATTCCCTTAAAAAAAATAATAAAATAAAACTATTGTCATTCCATATTCAACTCTTATAATTATATTTTTTTTAAAGTCAAATTTTATCTCTATACATGTCAAAGTGATATCTCTAGTTTCTTCTCAAGAAGTCTATTTAGCCAAGATAAGGATAAATGCAACTATAAATAATTATAATTGATTTTAATTTATAGTTAATAATTAAAAAGTTAAGTACTGGTTTTATAGTTAAAAAAAAATCATTTAATATTTGTGATTTTGATTACTTAATAAAACATCGAGATTAGGATTCAAAATAGTACTTAAATTCATAGTCAATATTCGTCATTAAAATTTAAATTTAAGAAATTCTTTTACTAATTGAGAAAAAAAAAAAAAAAACTGTTGTATTCGATCAAAATCAGGGGAAAATATCGAACATTGTTTTTTAATTAACGTGTGGGTAAAATAATTTCATGTCTAAAGCAATTTTTGAATTTAAAATTGTATAGTTTAAGAAAAATTATGCATTCAAAGATCAAAAGTATGCCACTATTCAAAGGTCAAATATGATATATGTGCTGGAGACGTCGGTTAATAGATTAAAAAAAAAATTATTTATAAGTTATAACACTATTAAGTTAGAAAATAATTTTGAATGTGTATTATTTTGCTCTATTATTATTATTATTATTATTATTATTATAATGATATTGGAGGTTTTAATCCAATAGTACTTCCATATTGGCACTTTCTCAGAATCCAGGACCATGATTCATTTTTGGGATAATTACAAAAATAAATTTTATGATTTTTTATATTTACAAATTCATATTTTTGTTTAAAATGTTATAAATTACAACTTGTAGTTTCATAATATAAACAAAAACAGTTTATCATAATATTACAATTTTTAAAATTTATCACTAAGGTTCATTATATTTTTATTAAGTAACATGCAAAATTTAAGTGAAAATTTGAATGGTAAAATTTTTTTTGAAGAGAATATATTGGACGATATACTATTTTTGTTAACATTATAAAACTACATATATCTCAGTTTGTAATAGTTTAAACCATATGTATTAATTCATAAATGGCCTTATTTCTCACTTATCCTTCAATTTTTTTTTTTTTTTTTTATAGCTAGAATGTTATATTTTTTTCAATTAATCTAACCATTGTAAAACAATGTAATTAAATATTTGGCAACCATATAATAAAAATATAATACACATCAATCAACTTATTCAATCAAATACATAACAATAATATTTATTGCCAAAACACCTTTAAATTTACTGAAAGTTTAGTTTTTTCAATACATAATTATATAAGCTTACCGTTTTAATAGTGTTATCTACAAAATATTTCTGTCTCGTGTACATAAAAGTTTCTGTTAATTTGACGTGTGATATAATTGTTTATTAAAGTAGAATACTCTAGAATTCAACGGAAAAATATAAATCATACTTCTTATATACACGTGTCATAACTATGAATATGAATTACACTTTCAATACAATCTCACGTATCCTAAAAACTTGTGACACACTTTAATTAACGTAGATTGTAGTCCGTTTGAAACAAAAAGAGAAATTTTATAGTGGACCGTTCCACTGAAAAACTGACACGTAAGTAATATGAGCATTGGCAAAATAAAAAACACTTACGTGTTAATTTTTCATTGGAAATGTTCATATGAACCGGATCCATTGTATAATTTCCCAAACAAAAGTATTACTCCTGTAACTAATATTATAACAGAAAAATCATAAAAATTAATGGGAAAATGAATTCCAAAATCCATAAAAGATAAAAACTTCGGGTGCCTTTTGGAATATTTATGGTGAAAAATGGGACACGTAAGCAGCAGACAACAACAAACGAGAGAAACTGATCAGAGTGTGGTAACGGGAGGTAAACGGAGTTATAATTTTTTGGGATAATTACCATAGTGCCAAATATGTGGTCATGTCACGTGCTGTAGTCGAAGTGACAATAAGTCAACTCTGCAAAATTATCCGAATTGTTATTGCTTATTTAACATTTATTTCATTATTTGACACCATACATCTGTTTTTTTTTTTTTTTTTTTTTTTTTTTTTTTTTTTTTCCCAATACGTTTTATTATTAATTTTTTTTCCCATACGTTTTATCATTGAAAAAACTATCACATTAAACAATTATTATATTTATTTATCTAAAGTTTCATAGTCAAGAAAATTGTTTTATAATAAACTGATTTCACCGAAAAAACCCTAGCAGCCTCTTTTCTATCCTAAAGGAAAACATTTTTAAAGTTTCAAATTTTGAAGAGGAAGAAATAAGTCGGACTTCCTTTTTCTTTCTCCATATTCTTCTTCTTGCTCATTTTTGTTATTTCGTATTTTTGTTTCGTTTTTAAATGATTTGATTAAAAATACCCATTAAAAATTGATTTATAATTATTGGATCAATATATTGTTTCACTATCTATTCGATCTATATCCTTTTAAGTCTAGCACAATGAGCGGAAACGTTTCTTTCTATCGAAGATCTTCGGTCATGGTCAGTGCATTTTATTAAAACGATCTTTTTTAGATCTATTTATTCGGAAGGATTATAGCGTTGGAGATTTTGTTGCAATTGTAATCCTGCAATGGTGGATCGATTGACGATAGTTGGATTTTCTTCGAGTTATATTTTATGGTCTTAGTTTTTATTTTTTGTTTCTAACATCTGTGGATTTATTTTTGCCATTTATGGTTTTTTTTCTCATTTGTGGAATTTGTTATCTAATTATGATATAGATTTTTTCTTTTTTTTCTTGATGTATTATTTTCCTTTTTGAAATAATATATACTTTATTATTAGAAAAAAAAAGAAAATTGTTTTATAATTTTTAAGGATAGAAATGTAATTTGTTAAAAGCTTATTATATTTGTGAATAAAGTAAGAAATTTTCTCTTTATATTAGTATGATAGAGTGCTCCATGACAATGACTTTTAATTAAATTATTCTTCGTTGAGACCGGTGAATAAATTTCTATATTTCAAAGAATTGCAATTTTAAAAGTAAAAAAAGAAAAATTAGGTTCAATCTAACTAGTTTGAAATACAATAATAGTTTTGATTAGATGACTAAATTGAACCACTATGAATAGTAATAGTTATAAAATATTTTAATAATTAAAATGAAATGTCTATTAATTTTTACTTATTACTAGATACCATTTTCAAACAAAATATAATAATAACTTTTTATATAAAAATTTGGTAAAATGAATAATTGTCATTTTCAATTTACTTAATTCCCTTGGAAAATACTTGTGGCTTTCTATGGGGACAAATGTTCAACAAAAATTGGTTGCAACAAGAACCAATTAAGGTACTCCAAATCACATCCAAGTGGAAAATGTCAATAAATTAATAATAATTAACCAATAAAATGCTAAAGCTTTGCACAACAATTATTGAAACTAATTTCAATCGTATAAGGAACTTAACCAATATTTGGAAATTAATTACAAGTTAGTTAAACATATGGACATCATTGTAGCCTTGTGGATGAGTGATTAGGTGAATGATAAGCAATAAATTAAGGCAATATGGGACAATGCAGCAAAAGACCAAATGAATGTTGAATGAATCTCCAAGAATGTGGAAACAACACATTCTCAATAAAAATCAAACTTTCTGGAGATTTGGAGAAGAGTCGATTGCCTACTAAAATGCGATAATGACATTTCCAAAGTAACAAAATTATTGTATTTCTTTAGACTATTCATGGCGGTTAGCTACTAGAATTTGCTCAAATTTTATGGCATGATAAGTTAATACTCAGTTAGTGTTGTAAAAATGGGTCATGACAACATGATTTACAGAAACAATTCGTCTAACACAGCCTGTTGACACATGTCATTTTTGATACGGTTTTATCATATATAATTAAATAGAATATATAGATCACACAACACGATTGTGATATATAATCCATTTCAATACTCCTAGTTAGCTTCAACCAATTTTGAATTTTATTTTTATTTTATGTTATTATTATTATTATTTTTTTTGTATTTTTTTTTTCATTAAGTATGATACGTGGGTAATAAGTCAGTGACATGTATCAATTTTTATTATTAGTTGGAACTAACGTGAGATTATACTGGTAGGTCATACTTTACACATCATCTAAATTTCAACAAATTAGACTACAAATTTTAAAAACTGTGGACGCATAGACTCCAAATTTCATTGGGAACATATAGGAAGCTAGCGAGGATGAAGCAAAGTAGATGTGACTTCATTTATAGAATTACTTCCTCCACTACTGGATGAGGCAATATCACCACCATTGTTGTTGCAAGTTTTATTTAAGAAGAATCCAGGTTGCTTAGGAGAGGCAAGAGCTATATCATTGCTCAACATGAACACAACATCACCCATCGTTGGCCTATCATTTGCTGATTCTTGAACACATAGTAGCCCAATTTGAATGCATCTTGCTACTTCCTTATGTGGATAAGGCTCACTTAGTGATACATCTACTGTGTCCATGGCCTTGTCTCTTTTCCACTGCTCCCATACCTATTTAAATTTCATCAAGTAAAAGAGATTCTTCATAAATTAATTAATAAATTCTTTTGAATGTGTTACCGCATTCTATTACACAATACATGAACTTATAAATTGATTAATTCAAGTAATTGTAAGATTGCACTATCTTAGTATAACAGATTTGAGCCAACGAGATCTTAGTATAATAGATTTATTATTAAATACTAATAATAAATAGAGTGGGCTAACATATTATTGATTAATTATATTGGCTATTTATAATGTTTGACTAAATAAAGTGATTGTTAAAGTTAATGTCTAAATAAAATCCTAAAGGGTATGAACTAAATTAGTGAAAACTAGTTGGATAATCCAATAAGAGATGAATGTGGTTTCTGCTTGGATACCAATGCATGCACGTGAAAAGACGCGTTGGTTGGTCCCCTATCTATTAAAGTCTAATTTAGGTTTTGGGAGTTAAAAAAAAAAAAAAAATTTCTATCTGTCAGAAAAAAGCCATAAGGAGACTTTAATTGAAAAAGACATAACCGGCAATCTCCAATCCGATTCCGTTTGATTCAATGGATTCAAGTATGTATCTTTCGATAATTTGATGCGATTTCTTGGGTTCTAACACAAAGTTATAAGGAGTTGAGACTCTTACTTCTCAAGTTTGAGATTTAATTCTCCACTACATTAAAATTAGTGAAAAAAAAGACCTCTGTAGCTCCTATTATATCCATTGAATGCCAATCGAGCCCTCTGTCTTTTCAAACTTGTCATTTTAACCCTTGTTTTGTATAATTTTAAACCTATCTCAACCAAAACTAATATTTTAAGGATTAAAAGGCACACATCATTCTAGGTAAGTTTTGGTTGAGTAAATCCAAAATGATATAGAATGGGGCCAGATAAGCATTTAATAGATAGGATAAGAATTAAATAGACAAAGTGTGAAAGGATATGAACCAAATAAGAATTCAATGTATAAGATAAGGGACAAAAAAGATCTTTTTAGCCTGTCAAAGTTTAACTCTTTTTCATAAGCAATCAGAGAATTCTATTGTAAACTCTCATTGATGTATATGGTTTGCGCTGACTTTGAGGATGGATAGGTTAAACATTAAACATTATCTACACTTTATATATATATATATATATATATATATATATATATATATATATATATATATATTGTAGATTTGAGTAAAGAATCAATTGAACCCCTTGCTAGTATGATCATATAGGTACAAAATGAACTTTAAGCATCAAAATTGGACCACCTTAAGATTTTTGGTCAGTTTTGGACAAACGCTACTTTGATCTAATGTGATAAAAAAAAAAAAAAAAATCAAATTGCAGACCAGGACAAGATAATTGATATGCATAGTTAATTTTAGACTTATAATTTGACTATATGCTAGCAAAGTTTAAGGACCACAACTGATCAGCTTATCCTCCACATATTTATTTTAAGAACTTCAAGGATAAAACATCAATTTAGTCCTTGTAATTGGTATGTAAGATCAAATAGTTTAAAAATCAGGTAAAACATATCCTGAGCTTCTTGAACTTTTACCAAAACTACAATTGGCACACTGATTAATTTTTTGAACACATTGAACGCTTGATTTTTTTCATTTCAATATTATTAGTCCCAAACTCCACCTATCTTTTGCGTATATGTAATACGCTTCTTTCAGTGACGGAACTGTGAAATAAACATTCCGAAATAATTTAACAAATATATGGTTTTATTGCTTGAAACTGTAATGTAAAATATACACTTTCAGCAAATCTGTTTTCTTATCTTGGCAATTTTCTGTAATTGTGTTACATACTAAAATATTATCAGTCATGTTACTTAATAGTACTTGTTACATAGACATAAAATAAAATTGAGTTTGGGGCTTATAATATCAAAATGAAAAAGAACGGATACTCAATGTGTTTAAAAAATTGATCAGAGGGCCAATTGCAGTTTTGATAAAAGATCATATGCTCAGAATATGTTTGCCATAGAAATTATTTAACTTCTTCTTAAATTTGACCAGCGATGTGCTAAACATTTTTTGTTGCCAAATTATTTCAAAATTGACATATATCAACGTTTGATTGATGATATTCAATTTAAAATTCTAACTCATATTTAAGTAATTTGCAAAGAAGGAAAAAAAAGAAAAAGAAGAAGGGCAAAGTCCATATTGGAATCTATTTTGACTACATATGCCGGTAAAGTGAAAGATATAAAGTGTGAAGAATATATAAAGAAAATAATTAAGATAAATATATAATGGAGATTTTGATTTGGGGTAACTTACATGTGTAATTAAACTTGAATGTTTCCTTTCGTCACCAAAGCTGCTATTTTTTCTTCCACTGATGATCTCTAATAGTAAAACCCCAAAGCTGTACACATCAGATTTTACTGAAAATACACCTTTCATTACATATTCTGGCGACATGTAACCACTGCATAATATTGTCACAAATATGGAATTCACATTAATAAATGCAGTAAATATTACATTTCACGACAAAAAAGACTTTTCTCAATCCTAATTTATCCAAAATGCGTCAATTTGATCCTTTATTTATAATGATTTTACGTATTGCAATTGAGCATATTCGGGTAAGAATAAAACAAAACATATATATATATACATGTGTGTGTGTGTTGTACTTACTATGTCCCAACAACACGAAGTGTTTCTCCTTCAAGTTGTTCATTCCAAATATTCTAGCCATACCAAAATCTGAAATTTTTGGCTTCATTGAAGCATCCAACAGAACATTGCTGGCTTTGAGATCTCTATGAATAATTCTTAATCTTGAATCTTGATGAAGATATAAAATCCCTCGAGCAATCCCACAAATAATTTCATGCCTCATCGACCAATTTAAAAGAGCTCGTTTTGCTTCATCTACATATAAGATCAACCACATAATAATAAGTTTTTAATTTCTGATAAGTTAAGTTTTGACATAATTATTATTGAGAAGAAATACATACCAAATATAAAAGTATCTAAGCTTTTATTTGGGAGGAATTCATAGATTAACATCTTTTCTTGATCTTGGAGGCAATAACCAAGCATTTTCACAAGATTCCTGTGTTGCAATCTTGCAATTAATGCAACTTCATTCTTAAACTCTTCAATTCCTTGTCCTGAATATTTTGATAGTCTTTTCACTGCAATTTCTTTTCCATCTTGTAGCACACCCTGATAAATGTACAACCAAAATATCAACCATAATTATTTGAGTGACACTACAAGAAATATTAGATTTCACAGCAAAACAAATTTTATTATAAAAATACTAATAGCAAATAAATATCCAAAAGTTATTACCATATAACTTACTGTGTGACTTAATAGTGTACCTTATAAACCGATCCGAAACCGCCCTTTCCGAGCATGTTGTCATTTGAAAAGTTATTTGTAGCAGCAACTATGGTACTCAGATTAAAGAATGGCAACTCAGAAATTCTATCTTCAAGATCATTTCCCTTTCCACTTGGAGAATCTTGGTTTACACTAAATAAAATTATGCTACGTCTTCTATCCCTTGCTGCTGCAAATGAACATCAGATGCAATTGATTGATATAGTTAAATTTCTTGCAAATGTTGAAAAATTAATTGAACAACTTAATTGACCAAACAATTTGCTTACTTTTTCTCCTCTTCTTTACTAAACAACAAACGATGAACACTGAAAGAAATGAAGCTACAACAATGCAAACTATTAGTATTGCTTTCCTTTCTCCATTGGCAAGAGATCCTTTAGATTTGTTATTTTTAGCTGGCAAAAAATAGAAACAACGCTCTATAAGAAATACAATATTTGGAATGTTTTTAAAATTGTTGTCATAGCTATAGACAGTAAAAAAAAAAAAAAAAAAATGTTGCAAATTGTTATTATAAAGTTATGGTCATATGTATCTGGTAGCAACAACTTTTCGAGATTGCTGTTAAAATAATAAAATAATTTGTTTTTGCTGCCAAATTTATCATTTCTTGTATATATATACTCTTTTGATATGATAAAGACAATAGTTAGGAAATGTACCCAATTCAGCTGCATCAACTCTTACATACAAGTCCTGGCCTTGACTAGAAAATTTTCTTGTGTCATTCAAATCTCCAAACCAAATCAAACACCCAATTCCCCTCTCATCTGCACTTGTGTAAGCTGTGCAAGAACAATTTTTCAAGCACTCTTCCTCACACGCCTTTAAGTCCATATTCATGTTTGCATGTGCTATTGTAGTGTCAGGCAATCTAACACTTGTCAGCTTTACAAACCCTTCCCCATTTCGACATGTGGACACACCAGCCTTTCGGACACAACCACCCGAGGTGTTTCTTAAATACCAATCATGTGGTGACTTGGGTTCGAACCCTGGCAAGCACTTACATATGAAATTATTCGGATCATATGGGTCACAATTACTATTTGCACCGCATTCACCATAGTAATCACATGGTTCTTTTGGTGCAGACCATAACTCGACCCATCTACGGTCATGATCGTTCCATGTGGTCCGTTGCACAAACCCTGATTCATTCACTATCGCTCTAGAGAAGATCGAGGCGTTCAAATTGTTGATAGTATAGAAAGTGGATACCTCATCCTTGTTGTTCACAAAGGTACCATTCAAGATGAAACTTCGGGCCATTCCAGGTACTCCGCTCCATCTCAACCCGGTCCATGGACCGGGCCTCATCAAACGAACAAGACCTTTGTTGAGAATCAACTGAGTAAATCCAGTCGTATCTATTCTATAGAAAATGTTTCCAGTTCCAGGATCATCTTTCGATTTCCAGGATGATAGGAACCAGTTCTTCCCTGTTCTCCTATTCAAGCCAAGCTTCATGTTGGGAAGCAGGGTGTTAGTTGGATAATCAAAGCTTTGCCATAATATTTTGTTACTCTCCTGCTGATCAAACACAACAAGATTTCCTGATTCAAGAAGTTGAGCCATAGACGACGTTGTATTCACATTAACCTTGCCAAACCAAAGAGGAACATCAGTTTGGTTATTCTCGTCCAATACAAGGTTACCTCGACCATCAATAGTGAGAATCCCTGAAGTACCGTTAATCGGATTATCTCTATTGGCAACCCAAACAATAGTTTGTTCTGAAACTTTGTTAAACCAAATTCCCACGTAGCGATGAGCAGAATTGCCTGGGCTAAAGAATCCGAGTGCAAATGTATCCCCTCTAGAAACTATAACATCGCCATCTCTAATAGGTTGGGTTTGAGTTATGATATCAAAGGACATGCAAAGGTTTAAATTAAATCATAGAAACAATAAAACCAGAGATTTTTGTAGTTGATTCATGATAGATTGAAGGATAATATGGCTTCTGATGATGATTATGAGTAGTTTCAGCAATACTTTTTATCTTCATTATATGAAGTCATAGTTGGTGCTGATAATTGATTTGACTTTTCAAAGATCTAATATACAAGCATTGAGGAAACAACTTACATGATTATGAAGATATGGGAGCCACAATTCCCAGTAGACAACGGCAAAATTAAGAATAGTCCACAACAAAAAGACCATTCTTCGAATTGAAATTAATTAATTTAGGTGATGCAAATGCATGATTAGAATGATGACGAAATTGCTAGCTATAGCTATCTGCCCTAAGGCTAGGGCAACTCTATTTGACAGTGACATTCTTTGCCAGAATGACTGGATATTTTTCTAGCATAGTCAACCTTGTAGTTTCTACCGTTGAATGATTGTTAACGATGTATTAAAAATCTAATGGTACAAATCACGTGATTTCCAAATAATCAGAAAATTTCTTGCTCTCTAGGCTTTATTTTTTTCATTAAACTTGTTAATTTTCTTCATCTAAATTTGTAAGAGATTACTATATCACGGATTGTAAAATAAAAAAAAAAACTTTGAATTAAACATATGTTTGCTAGAAAAGGTTTATGTGATTAAGTCTTTTGTTGCAATTATTTGGACAAAATAACGTTAGTTTTATATTATAACATAATGACAAATCAGTCGCTAATTAGCGACCGTTGTTGACTGTAGAGGCCTGTTTGTTGTAAAGTGAAATAATTAGGCCTTGATTTTCGCGCTTGGGGCCCCCCTTTCTTTGATGTAATTTTCCCTTTTTCTAATTTCGTACTTTCTTCTCTTCCTTTCCCCATTAACGCCGGCGACCCCTTCCTGTCCTCCGTTCTTCCCTTTCTTCTGCTTTCCTCTTTATTTCTTGTAGCAACTGAGAAAAGTCGTTCTAGCTTCGGTTGAGCTGCGGCACGGTGGCGAGGTAAAACCCTCCCTGTATGGCGTCGCAAGGCCGACGGAGTTGACAGAACCTCATGAGCCGTTGAATTTCCAGGTATTTTTTTTTAATTTCGCTTTTTTTAATCTTTCTTCTTGAAATTGGTTTAGGGGATGGTTAGATTTTTGTTTGGTGTGTTGATTTAAGTTGTTAATGAAATGGATTTGTTAATTTTGGAGTTTATTTAGTTAAATTTTGGGGTTTTATTAGAAT
Source organism: Euphorbia tirucalli (assembly GCA_039660915.1). Classification (NCBI taxonomy): domain Eukaryota; kingdom Viridiplantae; phylum Streptophyta; class Magnoliopsida; order Malpighiales; family Euphorbiaceae; genus Euphorbia; species Euphorbia tirucalli. Next base: position 3,284,466 of record CM077638.1, read on the forward strand.
GTGGTTTCTAATTGTTTAAAGAATAGGTTAGCTTTTGGGTTTGCTTATTGGGTTCGTGTTATTTGCTTATCCTAACACAAAGTGAAATTTTTTTTTTTGTCTAAAAGTTAGCCTCATTAGTATGTTTCACAAATTAATGATGATGAAGCATATATCCAATGCTATAGCAGGCAACAGAAACTTAAAGATATAGTGTACTTAGAATTCTGTAGGGTCTCAATGACACCATTCAATTTGCTTTGAAAATTGAAATTGTAAGATGAGTTTAGACCATAATGATCAGGAACTGCACTCTTTTTTTGATAAATGTGATGAACATTGAATATTATTCTCCACAGAATGGTACCGGATGTTCAAATGCAAGAATGGGAGATCATGTTGGTTTTGGAGATGAAACAGGGCAAGTCAGTCCAACACTTCCTGTTGCTGTCAGTTGCTAACTTTTTCATTGACCAAATATTGGAAAATTTTACTCCAAACTAGTTGGGATTCAACGGTTTGCTTATTGTATTGGATCTTTGTGCATCTTAGTTTTCCTTATCCACTTATGGCTAGTGAGTTGTGCATTCTTTGAACTTGGGATACTTTCTAGATTTTGTTAAAGTCGGAAAAAAAAAAGCCCCATATTTTTGCTAAATAATTTCTAGGCTAGAGTCGGCCATTTAGGGAGGACATAAGCCTGAAATAGACACAAAGGTTAAAGGGTGCTGGGTGATTGACGAAGCCCTTTTGATGGGTAATTCAGTTGGGTTTTCAGAGAGAGATGAATATAAAAACTTGAATAGTGAGATTGGTCCATGTAGTATGCGATGATGAAGTCATCTATTTGCGCTACACGTGTAGCGTATGGATGAACGGACCGTTATTGTGCTTGCTGCATAAGGTTCGGTCATCCGGCCTTACATGTGTATGGAAATGGTAAGTCCTCTTCAAGTAGCTGCTTATGTTCACCATGTGTCCATCAGACGGAGTCCTAGTAGATCTAGGCTCCACATGTATGGCAGAGATGCATCTTCTATATTCCCCGTTATCGACTAACGTCAGTCTAAGGAATAAAAATGACCATCATTGGCATGTAGTTTATACATGAAGACCTGAATTTCAAGTATGTGTTGTGGTCAATATTTGGGAGAATGGTTTTAAGGAATTACATGAGATATTTGTTTGTTCAGGCTTTCATGAGTATACAACTAGTGGCTCTATAGGATGAGCATAATCCTACTAACTCATTTGATTTATTTCGTCACGTATTACCTAAATATTTCATCCATCTATTTATACTGCATGCTCAGGCCAACAAATTTTCAGCTTTATATGGTTAGAAATTCATTTTTAGACTCTAATTGCCATTTTATTAACTTTCATATGAAGAATTCATGCCCATGTTTATTTCTCTCTGGCTTGCAATTTGTTTTCTGGACTTGTGTTTTATTCTTTGGCAACCTCCTCCTAGAATCAATTCCGGACTCGTGTTGTAGAATCATTACAGCGATGTATCGTGAGAGCATACAATGAGAAGAAGTATTTCGGATCAGAGCCATTATTGACACTCCTCTGATTCCTGATTTCCAAATTTGAATTCCAGATTGATGCCTTCCAATTTGTCGTTCCTTTCCTCGTCTTTTCGTTTTTCCAATTAAGCGCTAATATAGAATTTCTACAAGCTCCCTTCAATCCATAAAGTTCTTTTTTTTTTTTTTAATTCAATTGCCGACGGAATTTTTGTTTGAAGGCCAGCTTAAAAACTAAAATTGTACAAAAATACATTTGCGATTATAACATGGTCGAAAATCCGGTCAAATTTAGAAACCAATATTTGGATCAACAATTTGGTCTGCGCTCTGCCACTGGTCCGCACAAAACCAGTGGCAAAATGCTTCCGACCAGCTTTTTTTGTCGCAAATCTGGAGAACTTTGTTGCATATTTGCACCGGATTTGCGGCAAAAATTTCTGTCCCTAAAGGGCTTTTTCTTGTAGTGATATAGACTTGCACCTGACAAAGTTTTCCAGAAAACAAAATCAAGATAAGTATAAGAAATAATACTTCAAGAAATCGAGACTTAATTGTTCCCTTTAATCTTGTGAACCCCGATTCAATAGAAATGCCATAGCAGATTCATGGCTATTGCTCTCCAAACCCAGATGACATGTGATATTAAATCTGCTATAGTGTTAATTAATTCTTAAATAAACAAATATAACCTTGAGTAACATAATTTGAAATTAAAAATGAAACTGCATATGTACCATTTAGCAACCTGACAACTAGTTAGGAGAAAGATGGTTGAAAGCCATTTCGAGATGAGCAAAATATCGTAGATACACTACAAAAAATGTTGAGATGGGACAAAAAAAAATTTTGCTGGAAAAAAACTGATATAGAAGTAATATCAAAATATTGCTGTCATATTTATATCAATGGTAGCAAAATTATATCAAACATTATTGCCAAATATATATACAATCATAACTTTATAATAACAATATGCATAAATTTTGTTATTGCTGCGGAAATCTATGTAATGCTATTTTTATACTTCTGGCAGCAAATTTTTTTGCATGAATATTATAGCTAGACGACTAGCGAGGATGAGGCATGGATAGAGACGCTTCATTCACAGAATTAATTCCTCCACTAGAGGTTGATGGGTCACCACTATTGTATGTTCTTTTCAAGATGAAGGCTGGTTGCTTGGGAGAGGCAAGAGTTGTGTTTTTGGTGAGCATGAACACAACATCAGACATTGTTGGTCTATCTGCTGCTGATTCTTGCACACATAGTAGTCCGATTTGGATGCATCTTCCTACTTCTTGTTTCGGGTATGACTCGCCTAGTGATAAATCTACTACCTCCAAGCTCCTGCCTTCTTTCCATAGCTCCCATACCTATTACATGTTGAAGATATATTAGGAGAACTTCTATCGTATGTTGCACGCTATGTCAATATATATGATGTGGCACACTGACGTGACAAACTTTATTTAATTAGTCGGGGGTAATGTACTAGTCCCAGCATATAACAAAATTTCATATATTAGGATCATTCAAATTTTGACACTAGGTGTATGTACCTTGACCAATCAGAGTGTTTCACGTGGCACATTCTGATTGGCCAAGGCACTAAACTTTTCATACTCTAGACAAATTTTCAGGATAAAAACTCCTAAACTTAAATTAAGCTTTACAAAAACAAATATCAAAGTTCTTACCACAACTCTCCCCTAAACTTCAATTGTCTGATTTAGCATATTTGTGTTTTTTTTCCCCTTAAAATCTAATTTAAGTTCATGTTTTCTCTTTTCCAAAATGCATAGACGACTAAAAGTTAAAATAAAACTAAATTAATGTAAATTTTCATGTTGGCTTACGTATCCAATTAAATTTGAATATGTGCTTTCATCATAGAAGCTGGTATTTTTTCTTCCACCGATGATCTCTATCAGTAAAACCCCAAAACTGTATACATCCGACTTTACTGAAAATAGACCTTGCATTGCATATTCCGGCGACATGTAACCACTGCAATATTGTAAATCCGCATAAAAGTAATAGTTGTAGTGAAATTTATATTCTACAAAGATAAATAAAATATATACTACAACAAGAAATATCAAATTTAGCAGTAAAATTTTTGCATTTAAAAGTATAAAATTTGTTGCTATAGCTTTTGTCCGCAATAAAAAAATTATTATTATAAAATTATGAATATATTTAATTTTGCTGTCATTAACATACATATAACAGCTACTTTTAAAAAATTGTTGCTATATAGACTATTTGGCAGCGAATTGCTTTGTAGCAAAATCTTTGCTTGTATATTATTTGTAACATTTCTTGTAGTGTAAGAGACACTTTGTACTTACTATGTTCCAACAACACGATGTGTTTCTGCTTCACTTTGGTCAACTCTAAATATTCTAGCCATTCCAAAATCTGAAATTTTTGGCTTCATTGAAGCATCCAGCAAAACATTGCTGGCTTTGAGATCTCTATGAATAATTCTTAATCTTGAATCTTGATGAAGATATAAAATCCCTCGAGCAATCCCACAAATAATTTCATGCCTCATCGACCAATTTAAAAGAGCTCGTTTTGCTTCATCTAGATATATAAGTTTTTCAATTAATTCTAATAATTAAATTGAGTTTTGACATATATATATGTATAATAATTGAGAATAAAAGACATACCAAAAATAAAAGTATCCAAGCTTTTATTGGGGAGGAATTCATAGATTAGCATCTGCTCTTGATCATGGATGCAATAACCAAGCATTTTCACAAGATTCCTATGTTGTAATTTTGCAATTAATCCAACTTCATTCTTAAACTCTTCAATTCCTTGTCCTGAATTTTTTGATAGTCTTTTCACTGCAATTTCTTTTCCATCTTGTAGCACACCCTGATAAATAAATGAACAATAAACATTGAAAGGAGCGTTAATCATAAACAAGGCAGCATGGGAGGCAATTTATGCAAGTCCAATCTTCTGTTGATAATAGTCCTGAATTGGTAGCAATGGCAGGGAGTAGTCAGCGTCAAGATAAGAGGTTTTTTGTAACAAGGCAGCAACGTTTTCAGAATTCATTTCAATCTAAAAAGAAAATATGTACTTATTGTGATTCTAATCGACACACATCTGATTCTTGCTACAAGAAGATTGGCTTTATAGATTTAGGAATAATTTTGCCTCAGCAAATGCCGTAGATGCTGAATTAAATGAGTTTGGGGAGTTAGAGCTGTTGTGAATAAATGAAGCTGACAGAGGCGGTGCTACAGTAGGTGCTACAGCAGAGCCGCAGCATTCATAGCAGAGCCACAGTATACACAGCAGAGCCGCAGCATTCATCCAGAACAGAAAATGAAGAAGTTGGCATTCTGTTAATTGTTAATGTGAGCTGTTATTCTGTTATATTCTGCTACTAATTAAGTAACGGCTGTTAATGCAATCTAGAAGCATCCGCTGGTTATCCAACTTGTATAAATTGCAAATTGTAATGATTGAATCAGTAACAACTTTATACAGTTTGCAATTTGATCTCTGTTATTTTCAATCTTTGCAATATGGTATCAGAGTTCTATGTTGAGCAGATGACGAGAAGGAGAAATCGAACACAAGAAATTCCACAAGGAGGAAGATTTCCACTGGAATTTGCTGAAGAAGAGCACATGGAAGAAGGAGATCCGGTAGATCAAGGAAGTAGATCATTTACTTTCTCTGACAATCCAGGTCTTGTATTAATCAATATCAGTCTTATAGGATAGAAAAACTATCTTTCTTGGAACAATTCTATTATCCGAGTACTAATAGCAAAGGAGAAGCTCGATTTCGTTCTTGAAGAAGCAGATCCTCCTGAAGTTACAGATCCTGGCTACAGGCAATGGCATAAAAATGACTGTTTGGTGACATCTTGGATGTTAAATACAATATCCAAAGAAATTGCTGAAGGTTTTTTGAATGTTGCATCTTCAAGGCAGTTATGAGAGATTTAAAACATAGATTTGGTTATAGTAATGGACCGATGCTATTCAAGATTAAAAGAGATATGAGCCTTACTGTTCAAGGTAATCTTTCTCTGATGATGTGTTTTAATAAAATGAAGAGATTATGGGATGAAATGAGTCTGCTAAGGCCTTTACCTAGCTATAAATGTGGAGCGATTAGAAATTGTGTTTACAATGCTTTTAAGGGGATTGCTGATATTTCTGAAGAAGATAAACTAATACAATTTCTAATGGGCCCCAATGACCAATATAATTATGTTTGTAACCAGATTTTACTTATGGATCGTTTACCTAATGTAAATCAGGCATATTCTATGGTGTTACGAATAGAGAGCCAAAATAAAGTTGTTGTTGATCGGAATATAGAAATAGCTAGTTTCAGTAAAGGTCCAACTAAGAGGAATGATGTGAAAGGTAAGAAGAAAGTTACGGATGGTTGGTGTAAATGTTGTAAATCAACCAGGCACAATACGACCAATTGTTTTCGACTCATAGGTTATCCAGAATGGTGGAAAGGTCCTAAACTGATGGAAAAACCAATTCATACTAATTCTGTTAACCGATCTAATAATGTAGTCGGTTTTCAAGGATGTTACTGCAGATTATGATGATGAAGGAAGCAATGGAGGAAGCAATGGAGGAAGTAAAGAAAATTTTAGTGCTATAACTACTTTGCTGTAGGAAATGTACAAAATGTTGAAGGAAAAAAAACCGTTGGTGATTCTCCACTAGCATCTTCCTCGTATTTTACTGCTTTTGCTGGTTATTCAGGTAAAAGTTCATCTCTTAATACTAAAAAATCTCATGTTTGGATTGTTGACAGTGGAGCTACATCGCACATGTGTGGAAATCTTGACTGGTTTATTTCTCAGAAGCCTGTATTTTATCAGCAAACAATTAGTATGCCGGATGGTAGTTCTCAATCAATAAGTCATATGGGAACTGTACAGATAGTTCCACATTTTGTTCTAACCGAAGTCCTGTATATACCACAGTTTAAGTATAACCTATTTATCCCTTTTTCCTATTTAGGTTTTCTTTATTTTGGGGTAAATATATCAGACTTTGTATTTTTGGTTGTTCAGGAGCTATTTGGGAAATTCACAGCTGTTGGAGCAAAAGTAGCAGCATTTTCAGGCTGGAGTCAAGTGTTCAGCTAATTGTGGGAACTGCAAGCTTAGCCTTGCCCAAGGCTAAGCGCCGGATTCAGTCACAGCTCAGCTTTCCTTATTTTGAAATTCGAATTTTATTTTAGGATAGCATTTACTGGTCTTATCTAGCTAGGTCGAAATTTGTATAAATAGGGTAGGAGGAGAACTCTTTAGGCATCAATTCTTTTACTTCTTTATTTCTTATTTTTGGGGATTGTTAACCCTAGCCTCCATTCTTTTTATTTTCAGCATTTTTCTTTTAGCTTGTAAGTGGTTACTCAAACAATGAGTAACTAACTTCTTTTCTTTTTCAATTGAAAGTTTCGTTTGGTTTATCATCGATTGTTTGTGAGATTTATTGTTCTTAACCATTTAATTTCGAAATTCTATATTTTGTTTTCTTGCCTAAGAGAAATCCGATCTCTAATATCAAGTTTTCTAATTAATCAAAAGGCCAATTGATTTAATTAGGGTTTGATATTCAGTTGAATAACAAGAAGTAAATACGCAATCGTTTATTTCTTTTATTTGCTAGAACATTCAAAAGAAAACAAGATTTAAGTTTGAATCAATATCACGAAGAATTGATTAACTTAATTTGGGTTTTTCTAGATCTTAAAGTTTTCAACAAATTGAATCCTAAACCACGAAGGAAGGATTATTTGATTTGGAAAAGAAACTTAATTAAGTCGTCTTGTTCTGTTTCACTTAAGGAAAAACTGGTTCGAAAGCACGAAGCCTAGAACTTTAACCGAATTGGAATTTTGAGATTTGAATCCGCTTGTCGAGTCTATGATCAAACAATGATGAGATGCCATCGAAGAAACTTTCAATTGAATTGTTAATTAATTGTTATATCTCCTGATTTTTACTTTTGCTCAATTGCACTTTTAAATAATTTTATTTTTCTGCATCATCTTCACTAAAACCCCCCTTTTTATCTTTTACAAATTTTGAAATAAACCGATTGGTTATTTTTGAGAAGCAAATTAAATCGCTAATCCTTTGGGACACGACCTCGACTTACCACCTACTACAAATAAATTGTTTTAGGAAAAGACGAGATTATAAAATTATATTTGACGGATTCGGCACCTGTCAAGTCATATAATAGAGATTGATTTGAAATGTAATTCTCGGAATTGTGAAGTGTGTCCTTGTGCAAAGCAGTTTCGATTTCCTTTTTCTTCTAGTACCATTTGTACTGTTAACAGATTTCAATTACTTCATATGGATGTTTGGGGTCCTTATAGAGTTGAATCTCTTACTGGTACTAAGATTTTCTTAATAATTGTAGATAATTTCACACGCATTACATGGATTGTTTTGCTCCAATCCAAAATGCAAGTTCCATAAGCTATTAAAACTTTTTTGCACATGGTTAAAAATCACTTCGATGGTGTTGTTCAAAGTGTGCGAAGTGATAATGGAAGTGATTTCATTAATAAAGTCCGTTCCACTTTGTTCTATGATCTTGGAATTATTCATCAAAGAACCTGTCCTTACACATCGCAACAAAATGGTGTGGTTGAGAGCAAGCATCGTCATTTACTTAAGGTTGCAACGGCACTCATGTTCCAAGCATGACTACCATTGCAGTTTTGGGACGAAAGTAGTTCTTATGGCAGCGGCTATTATAAATGTGTTGCCAAGTCAAAAGTTACATTGGCAATCACCATATGAAAGATTTGATGGTACCATACCTTCTTCTCAGGAGTTTCATGTTTTTGGCTCCTAATGTTTTTACAAAATTTTGCATTCTACTGATAAATTGCAGTAGAGAGCAAATAAAGGTATTGCCCTTAGTTTTTCACCAGGCCAAAAAGGCTACAAAGTTTATGATCTTGAGACACAGAAAATTGTAGTTACTACAGAGGTGATATTCCAAGAATCTGTTTTTACTTTCAAACAGTTGTAAACTGATACTCCAGTATTGTCATTAGTAGACTCTGTTCCAGCTTAACATAAGCTGGTTCAATCAGATACTCTTCGAAGATCTACTCGACAAACTCAGCCTCCATCTTGGCTTCAGGATTTTATCATTAATACTACAATTGGTCCACATTCTAGTGTTTTACCTACACTACGGGCGTTTTTAGTTGCCCAACAAGCTTTTCAGGTGCAGTTGCAGCAGTGTAAGGAACCGAAAAATTTTGCAGAAGCTTAGAAGGATCTAGCATGAGTGAAAGCAATGCAAGATGAATTGCAGGCTTTGCAAAGTAATAATACATGGGAATTAACAACTCTGCCAGCAGGAAAGAAACCATTAACATCCAAATGGGTTTTTTGTATTAAATACAAGCCTTCTGGTGAAGTGGATAGATACAAGGCCAGGCTTGTGGCCAAAGGCTACAATCAAACATACAGAATTGATTTCCATGAGACTTTCAGTCCCGTAGCAAAAAGTGTTACTATTTGGGGTTTTTTTGGCAATTGGAGCAGCGACAAATTGGACCATTCATAAGATAGATGTGAATAATGCCTATCTTCATGGTCATTTAGATGAGGATGTGTATTTACAGCCACATTGGGTTATGAAAAGGCAAACTTTGGTCTGGTATGCAAGCTGGTTAAATCTTTATATGGTCTGACACAGGTTGGTCGGCAGTGGCATAAGTAATTATCTGCCTAGCTTCTAAACTTTGGTTTCACCCGATCTTGTAATGATCACTGTCTTTTTGTGAAGGGTTCTAGTGACAATTTTATTGCTCTAGTGATCTATGTCGATGACATTTTGTTAACCAGTGCTTCAGAAACTGTCATTCAACAAGTGACAGCGTACTTGCATTCTTTATTTACCATTAAAGATATGGGTCCTGCAAAATATTTCTTGGGCATTGAGATGTGTTGGTCATCCTATGTATTGCTTTTATCTCAGTCCAAGTATATAGGGGATATGATCAAGGATGCCAAATAATAGGATGCAAAGAGTGTTTCTAGTCCTTTGGCATCAGGAGTTGTTCTTGCTGACACAGGGGATTTATATCCCCATCCAGAACAATATCAAAGAATGGTGGGTAAACTATTATATCTAAGGTTTACAAGGCCGGATATTAGTTTTATTACCCAAGAACTCAGTCAATTTATGCAGACTCCGTGTATACATCATTACAAGGCAGCTTGTCATGTATTGAAGTATCTTAAAGGTACACAGCATTACAGTTTGTTCTATCCTTCTAGCCGTGATTTTCAGCTTCAAGCTTACTGTGATTCGGATTGGACAACTTGTAAGATCACAAGAAGGTCTCTTACTGGTTTTTGTATTTTTCTGGGTTCTTCTCTCATTTCTTGAAAGACAAAAAAACAAGCTACCACCAGTCAGAGCTCAGCTGAAGCTGGATACAGAAGCATGGCTTCTACTTCTTGTGAACTTAAATGGATTTCTTATTTGTTGAGGGATTTCTATGTACCTCTTCCTCTTCCCATTCCTTTTTATTGTGACAACCAAGCTGCATTAGCTCTTGCTACAAATCATGTCTCCCACGAACGAACGAAACATGTGGATATTGATGGTCATATTACGAGAGAATATATTGATTCTGGGTTTCTTTCTACTACTTTTGTTTCCACGGATCAACAACTAGCTGATTTGTTTACTAAGTCTCTTAGTCATGCTCACATGGTTCCTGCATTGAGCAAGATGGGTATGATTGATGCTGCAATCCTTCCATCTTGAGGGGGGGATGTTGTGAATAAATGAAGCTGACAGAGGCGGTGCTATAGCAGAGTCGTAGGTTCTACAGCAGAGCAGCAACATTCATAGCAGAGCCGCAGTATGCACAGCAGAGCCCGAACATTCATCCGGAATAGAAAATGAAGAAGTTGGCATTCTATTAATTGTTAATATGAGCTGGCATTCTGATATATTCTGTTACTGAGTAACGGCTGTTAATGCAATCTAGAAGCATCCGTTGGTTATCCAACTTGTATAAATTGCAAATTGTAATGATTGAATCAATAACAACTTTATACAGTTTACAATTTGATCTCTATAATTTTCAATCTTTATAATAAGAGCAAGATCAAGATGATGTTTTTGGTGGTCCAGAGACAATGCAGCAAGTTGCAAACACACAAGTAGTGGTACCAAATACTAATGCTAATGTTGCTATGCCTTTTGCTCCTAAACAAATGGCACAACTCACAGTTATGTTTCAGTCTAACCTAGCTTTGCAATCATAGCAGCAGAATTCAAGGGGGCAACCTAGTTCAATATGCAATAACTGCTTGTGTCCCAGCAGCTAATATGGAATCTATGTCTTTCTTTGGTCAAAATACTATAGTAAATGTGTTTGATAAGGAATTTGGAGACAAAGAGGCAGATTGGATTAGCTAAGATAAAAAAGGGCTTTACATTCTTGAACATGATGTTTCTAGTTATTTTGTTGCTATATAGAACTTGATTGCCATTCTCTTCGTGTAAAAGTTTAATCCGACAAGATTCAGTTATTTTCAGTTGTTTAGATCTTCATCTTCCCAGATTGAGAGGGTGTTAATCATATAGAATAAATTGGTTAATTAGTCAATGGTATGTTAGTAAAATTGTATGCAATTATATACATTATGTCTTGATCGCTATATAATTACTAGCTTGTACCTTTACTAATTTAGTTGATAAGATTTCTATTTACCCATCTTTCTTATTCTCGATAAATCTCTCCTTTTATTGAGAAGGAGAATAAATAATATTTCACATTGGAAATAAATAAGAATAAAAAGTAACATATAAATGAAGGAGATTGAACTTTAACACAAGTCAATTGGTTTTATGTCATGTGGATTCAACTCTACATATGTACTCACGTGTGCAGTTAAACTCAACACTCTCAAGGCCTATGAAATCTATTCATGGTATCATAGTAGAAGAATACCTAACAGCTAAAAGATCGTGAGCTCATCTTTAAAGATCTGGTGGAGTTTTGGTTAGCAGAAAGACTATACTCGTTGATTACTTTGGATCTCAAAAAGGAAATAAGCAAATGAATATTTGAAAAGTGTCAACTGATCTAGGTCTAGTTTCACTTGAAGGAGATTGTTAGAGAATAAACAATAATTGGCATTCGAAAAGAATAGAGAGTGGAATATCAACAGAGTATATTGAATCTTAACATCAATTAATTAGTTTTATGTTATATGGTTGCACACCCACACATGTGCTCATTTATACAGTTAGGCTTAACACTTTAAAGATCAACAACGAATGCACAATATTTGTAACATAATTCTTACAAGAATAAATTCAAGATTTGAAATTCTTTCAAATTACAATAATTGATTCTCTTTTTTAATGGTTTCCAATCAGTGAATGGGTTCAATAAGAAATGGGATTAAATTCCTTCAAAATCCATCAAAATAAGGCTTTGTTTGGATGAAGTTTTGAGATGGTTTTTTAAGGTAGGGTATGTATTAGCATAAAGGGAGGAGATAGGATTTGGTGGTAGACCATAATTCTCCAAAAATCATTGTTTCCCTTATTTTTCAATCCCACCAATTTGGTGGTTTTTGAGGAATTGTGGGCTGTAAAATAATGAGTTTTCGAATTTAACCCTGTACTTTTCCATTATTCATATTCTTTTTTTATTTTTAAAGCCTAGTTGAGTAATTACCATATTTAACTCTACTTTAAACAATCTCCCCTTCTTCCAAGCATGGTTTTACTTTGATCTTTATTTTTCCATCAAATACTACACCACACCCTACCATCCTTTCCTTTATGATTCTTATCTCACCCTCTCCCAAGCAAAGCCTAAATGTTTTCAAACAATGGGCTAGAGTCGGGCATATGAATTGCGTACCTTGTAAACCGACCCAAAACCGCCCTGTCCGAGCTTGTTGTCATTTGAAAAATTATTTGTAGCTGAAGTTATGTCATTGAGATGAAAGAAGGGTATATCCGAAATTTCACCTTCACGATCATTTTGAAAGAAACTAAACAAGTATTTATGTCCTCCATCTCTGCCTGCAAATCGTGAAATTCATATGGTTAAATTCGAAGCAATTACTAAAACTATTTCACCACAAAAAATATATTATTTGATATTGTTGTCAACTAAATACGACTACAATAAGAAAAAACTTTTAACTTTTGGGTATTGTTGTTAAATGAATTTTTTAAAGTAAACAGCACAATTATTATTGCTGCCAAATTTAATTAATTAATTAATTAATTTTTTTATTTTTTGTTGTAGTGTTTGGTTGTATTGATACAAAAATTATATGATGAACTTAATTATGAAGCAATTTGCTCACCTTTTCTCCTCTTCTTTACTAAATGATATATGAAGAAGGCTGAAAGAACTGAAACAACAACTGCCACTGTTACCAATATTGCTTTCAGTCCTCCCTTGGCAAGAGGTCCTTTTGACTTCTCATACCTAGCTGTCGCGTTCAAAACAAAAACAGATAGAATAACTAAAACTACATATTTACGGTATTTTAAAAAAAAATATGGAATCTGTTACCGTATGTGTTTACAGCAAAATTTGTTTTGCTACAAATTGTTTTCCTTTAAAAGCTTATCAAGAACTTTTTATACTGTTTTTTGTTACATAAAATTTAAGAGTCCTCCAAAACGGCTAACACCCCTTAAATTTGTGTATCTAATAATAGCCACGAAAAAGTTAAAAACGAAAAATGAATTTAGGATATGACTAATTTATGACTATGTGGATTTCCAACAATGACAACAAAAATCAAATTTAAATATGACTGTTATAAAAGTCGTTTCTTTTATTGCTAAGCTAACCTCGAAAGGTGGAAATTCAAAAATTCAAAGCTACATTATGTACACAATTCAGATCACGTATATAATTATCAATTTAATTTTTTTTTTTCTCGTTGTAAAGAAGGTTACCTAATTCTGCTGCATCAACTCTTACATACAAGTCTTGTCCCACACTTGAGTACATTCTTGTGTCAATTAAATCTCCAAGCCAAGTCAAGCATCCAATTCCTCTTTCATCTGCACTTGTGTAAGCTGTACATGAACAATTCTTCAAGCATTGTTCCTCACATGCTTTCAAGTCCGTGCTCATATCCGCACGTGCTATTGAAGTGTCAGGCAACTTAGTATTCGTCAGCCTTACGAACCCTTCCCCACTTCGACATGTGGACACGCCTGCGTTTCTTACACACCCACTTGACCAATCTCTTAAGTACCAATCACTTGGCGACTTGGGTTCGAACCCTGGCAAGCACTTACATATAAAGGTATCTGCATCATACGAATCACAGTTACTATTTGCACCACATTTACCGTAATAATCACAATATTCTTTCGGAACAGACCAAAACTCGTTCCATCTACGATCATGGTTGAGCCATGTGGCACGTTGTACGCTCCCCGACTCGCTCACTGTCAGTCTAGAGAAGATTGAGGAATTGATGAGGTTATACGTAATCCAAACCTCATCCTTAGTGTTCACAAAGGTTGTATTAAACATGTAACGAGCAGTCATCGTGGGTATTCCGCTCAATCTACGACCCGTCCAAGGCCCGCCTCGCCATATTCGAGCTGAAGCCTTGTAGAGAAAAAGTTGAGGAAATCCAGTTGGGTCAATAGTGCAGGAAACGGTACCAGTTCCAGGATCATCTTTTGACTTCCAGGAGGATAAGGACCAATTTGAGTCGGCTTTCCTATCAAAGCCAATCCTCATAGAGGGAATATAAGTGTCTGTAGGATAATCAAAGCTTTGCCACAATATTCTGTTGCCATTCTTCTGATCAATCAAAACAAGATTTCCTGAATCAAGAAGCTGAGCCATAGATGATGTCGTATTCACATTAACCTTGGCAAACCAAAGAGGAACATCAGTTTGGTTATTCGCATACAGTGCAAGGTTACCTCGATTGTCGTTGGTGAGAATTCCTGAGGTATCATTGATTGGATTATCTCTATTTGCTACCCATACAACGGTTTGTTCTGAAACCTTGTTATACCAAATTCCCACATAGCGACGAGCAGAATTGCCTGGACTAAAAAATCCGAGTGCAAATGCTTCCCCTCTAGATACTATAATATCGCCATCTCTTAAAGGTTGGGCTTGAGCTATGGTATCAATGGACATGCAAAAATTTAGATTAAGGCAGAGAAACAATGAAACGAGATATTTTTGTAGTTGCTTCATGATGGATTGAAGGATAACATGTCTTCTATATGATGATTAATTATCAGTAATATGGTGTGGGCAATGATACTCATCATCTCTCTCTCCCTCTCACCTTCACGGGCTTAAGTAGTTGGAGTTATTTATGACAATTGTACTAATAGTATTGATTAGTAGGCCCGTGAGGATAGGGACACAACTTGTATTAAATTAAATGGTCCACGTTTAAATCTTAACATATACTAATATACCACGTTTCAAGTTCATAGCCATTTATACGAGGAACATTAATATATAAAATTTATTATTAAATTACACTAATCAGATTAAGCTTTTTGATCAATTGATTTCATCAGATTTCACAAACTTATCAGGTTTTATATATCTAGACATAATTATAGTTCTCATGTTAATGTCGCCCCCGTAGCTTTAGCGATGTACTGTTAATTGAGAAATTATACAATGGACCTGGTCCATGTGGATCTTCCAAATAAAAAACTGATACATAGGTTTTTTTTTTTTATTTTCTCAATACTCATATCGCTTACGTGTCAGTTTTTTATTGGAACAGTCTACTATAAAATTTCTCCTGTTAATTATCATATCTAATGCAATCATCTTTTTATTATTATTTTTTTTTCAAGTCAAAAGTTACTTTCTTAATTTACTATACTGATTAACCATATTTTGCTGTCACAAAATTGAAACATTGATTACATTAATATATTAATTAGTATATAAAAAAGAATTAATGAAGAGAAATTAATAATTCAGTAATTAATTAATTAATTAATAGTTTAATCAAGCATCATCTTGACTTGATTTTTCCACTTCAAACCTTGAATTGAAGTACCTGATAGAGATGTAATCCTAATCCTTTTTTTTTTTTCTATCAATCATACAAGTAAACTAATTAAAATACCAAAACAAAACCCGATTATAAATACTACTGAAAATTCTAGATCTAACAGTAAAATTTGTAAAAATTATTGCAAAAATTTTTTGAAGTAATAAAATAGTTATTATATGTTGCTGCTATTTGCATTTATGTTTTCATATTTTTACATAATTTTATACAATTTCATTGTCATTGATTTATATATGACAACAATATTTAAATATTGCGGCTGTATTAGCTTTTTTGTAATAAAATACATTCGGGGCTAAAACTTTTACTTCCGAATTTAACTTTTTTTTTTTTTCTTATAGTGAAAACCAATTATCAATGTGCATCCAAAAGAAAATGTGTAGAATTCTGAATTAAATTATCAGTCAAAGATCCTGTATGCTTATAATGAAGCAAATATTAAGAAAAAGCCTTCAAATTTCGTAATTTCATAAAATAAAAAAAGATAAAAAGTTAAATTTGAACTTTTAAACTTGGAATACAAAATTAATTTTAGTAATAATAGATTTCAGATATTATTTAGTCTTAATATTTTCAATTAAATTAGTTTAAAAGTGACGCATATAAAAATATTTTCCCTATACAATAAACTGAAGTAAAGAAGGTGGGTAAGAAATTTACCTAACTCAGCTGCATCAATTCTTACATATAAGTCCTGTCCCACACTAGAATAATTTCTTGTATCCATCAAATCTCCAAACCAAGTCAAGCACCCAATTCCCCTCTCATCTGGACTTGCATATGCTGTACAAGAATGTCATGAAACCATTTGACCAAAAAGCTTAAACTGATAGGTAAGGCCCAATAATAGCTTTTATTGTTATTTCTGACACTCCTACGTACGCAAATGCCCCTTGGGCTTGAAGCGTGTACAACACAGGCCCACATTGCCATGTGTTATATTTTGAATCAACAAATATAGGTACCAGGATTCGAACCCTCGACCTCCAGGTCTAAGCAGCTCTGATACCATGTCATGAAACCCCGTTTATCCAAAAGCTTAAGCTGATAGGTAAGGCCCAATAATAACTTTTATTATTATCTCTGACAAAGAACAATTCTTCAAGCATTCTTCTTCACACCCTTTCAAGTTCATGCTCATGTTAGCACGTGCTACCCCCGTGTCAGGCACTCTCACAAATGTCAGCTTCACAAACCCTTCCCTGCTTCAACACGTGGACACACCTGTCTTTGTACACACCCACCCGACCCGTCTCTTAAGTACCACTCACGCGATGATTTGGGTTCAAATCCTAGCAAGCATTTACATATGAAGTTATTCGAATCATATGGGTTGCAGTTACTATTTACCCCGCATTCACCGTAGTTATCACACGGTTCTTTGGGTTCATACCAAAACTCGATCCATCTTCGGTCATGACTGTTCCACGTCGCTCGATGTACCAAACCTGATTCGTTTACCATCATTCTTGTGAAGATTGAGGCATTGATAACACCATATACAATGGACACTTCACTATTGTTATTGACAAAGCTAATATTAAAGATGAAACTACGCGTCATTTCAGGTACTCCGCTGCATCTCTTTCCAGTGATTGGATTATCTCTATTTGCTACCCATACAACAGTTTGTTCCGAAACTTTATTATACCAAATTCCCACATAGCGATGAGAAGAACTACCTAGGCTGAAGAATCCAAGTGCAAAAGCTTCGCCTCTAGAAACTGTAAGATCACCATCTATAGGTTGGGTTGGGGTTATGGTGCCAATTGAGATGCAAAGATTGAGAATAAGGAAGAAAATCGACAAAAGGAGAGAGATTAGTACTTGATTCATGATAGATTATTAAATTTGTATTTGCTGAAACACGCCAACTTTATATTGCACATTGAAGAAAGTGAGAGTAGTACCACTCATGTAAATGATTTTTGTGGTTCTCATATTCTCATTATTGGCCCCAATCTTTCAATTTCATTTAATTTTTGGCCCGTGATTTAAGGGTTTTTTTTTGTCAAGAAGAGCTGTCCTAGTCCCTATTGTATAAAGCAAGTGGGCAAAAAGGTGAATTGACACTCTTGATTTTTTCGACTTTTATGTATGGCATTTTCCATTTTTCAATTTGTTATATAAAATTTTTGATCACTTGTTGATGCGGGCTACAAGTAGTAAAAAAGATCAGTAATTCAATTTGGAAACTAGGGGTGAGCAAACCCGAACCGAACCGAGAGAAAAATCGAACCGAACCGAACCAAACTCTATTTGGTTTGGTTTTGGTTTTATAAAATATAATAGTTTGGTTTTTGGTTCGGTTTTCGGTTTTTGTTAAAAAACCGAGATTAAACCGAACCGAACCGTAATAGGAAAAAATATTTTTTTAAAAATATATATATGTATATAAATAAAATTTATTTGGCATATTATATATTTATATTATTATATAGTTTGTATTTATGAGACTTTAGTAATATACATGTAATATAAATTATTTTTAAGCAATGTTTTACATGTAATTTATGTAAAAAAATGATAATAAAAATTAAAAAATTAAAATTTTTGTTGATTCGGTTTGAACCGAACCAAACCGTAACCGAACTGATTCGGTTCGGTTTGACCCAAACCATATAAACTTTGGTTTGGCTTTGGTTTTTATTTTTCTTCTACTTTGGTTTTTGGTTCGGTTTGGTTTGGTTCGGTTTTTGAATCGAACCGCGTTTTGCTCACTCCTATTGGAAACGGTTACTTGTTATGGAAAGAAATTAAAGATATATTTTAGATTTTATCTTTATTTTAATTGCAATTATTTTATAATTAGGATTAATAATATATTTTATTGTAAGGATCCTAAATTGTTAAGGATTCTTATTTTGTTTGCATTTTAATTTCTTTAGTATTTTTTTCTTATTTAATCTAATTAAGAAGTTTAAACTATTTAGAAGTTTTTATTATTTAGAAGTTTTATTATATTTAGAATAATTTGCCTATAAATAGGCTATAATGTAATTTGTAATAGTTAGTTTTTGGTGAATGAAATTTCGGATTATTTTTCAATTCCTATTTCTTGTGAATTTTATGAAATTCAGATTAATTTCCAGTATCACGCACGTTAAATGGATTTTAATAATCGTTAGGAACCCTTTTCAATTTGTATCATCAATATTGAATACTCCTGCCAGTTGAATTATAATCATAGCTATTGAGTCCCTGATTAGCAGCTAATGGTGGGACCAAAATAGTCAATGGCTATTTCGTTTAGGTCTTAATTTTGCTGGTAAGTCTAGACCGAAGGACGACTTGAAAATTTAGTCTATAATTAATGGGGCATGGGCAATGGACTTTAATGTTCCTATTTAGGAAAATTATGTCGTCACTGCTTGTCTTTTACCCTAAGACAAAATTTCTATTCTTTTACATTTGTTAGATATATTGATTAATTAACCAACGGTGTCTATAATTAAAAATTTGTTTCGTAATTACGAAATATTTCTAACAAATTGATTAGAAACCAATTGTATTGGCAAATCATTTCATTAAGGAAGAACTTCCAACATATCCAATTCATATTAAAAGATAATGCCTTGTTAATCTGTTAATTTTTTTATTGATTGAATATCAACATATAGTTTATCCTAACCTTAAAAATGGGTAATTGCACTTGTCTAGACTTTTTGTGGCGGAAAAAAAAAAAAATTTATAACCACTTATGAATATAGGACACTATATATATTATAACTTTTTTTCATAAAAATATATATAATATTTTTTTTTACTATTCTCATTTTTAATTAGAGATATTATATATGTTTTTACAATCATATTATAGCTTTTTTTTTTTTTATACAATGGACGGGAGAAACCCTGGAACAAAAACAAGAAAGGAGAGAAGAACTTAAAGCCGAACTAATCTTTGGCGAGCAACACTAAATTTATCATCTGTCAGAATACCCTGGAGGCTTGCAGGAGGCTCAACACACTCGTGAAGCCCAGTAGGATAAAATCCTGCGAAATTCGCCAACCAATCTGCTGCTTGATTACCTTCCCTATACACATGATTAAAAACAACACTCCAATTATGGTTACGAAGGACTAGCACTGCCGGATGAGCCATTGATGGGGATGAGGACCCGTCAAACCATCTTTCATAAACCCAATTGTTATTGCAGAATCCAACTCTTCCATAACCTTCCTATAACCACAGTTCCAAGCCATATGAAGCCCAAAAAAGAGCCCCCACAACTCAGCAAGTAATGAGGTACAAATCCCAATATTTGCCACAAACCCATGCAACCATTCTCCATCAGCATCCCGCAACAATCCCCCCGCCATGGCCATGCCTGGGTTGCCCTTACAAGCTCCATCGCAATTCAGCTTAACCCACCCCAAATCCGGTTTCATCCAGCAAACATTGACAGTCCCATACCAAATTGATGTACCCGTGCACTGATCCATTACTCACATAAATTCTGCAGCTTGGAGTTTAACAAACGCCACACCATCTTCGCAACTGGGCCCACTCTCAAACACCTTCATGTTCCTCCATCGCCAAGCCCACCATATCACGGTCATAAACAAAATCGGCCAATCAATACCCTCCTAAGTAACCTTCTGCTGCAAATTTCCAGCAAACCAATCCAAAAGAGAGCTACCAAAGAAAGCCGTGCGGCTTCTAGCCGGGACCAAGGACATCCACAGCCGTCTAATGTGCGCACAATCCCTTACGAGGTGCATCGTTGTTTCAACGTTATTACAGTAGGGACAGATCGAGGAGATTGCAATCCGACGCTAAGCCGGTTGGCATTATAGAGCACTACATCGTGAACCACTAACCAACCAAAAACCCGTATCCGTTCTGGCACCTGCACTGACCACAGCAGGTTCCAATTAAAATCAGTCTGAACTCCAGTATTCAGTTTCAAAAGTCTGTAAGCCGACACCACTGTGAATCGCCCACTCGGGTTTAGTCCCCAAAACCAACCGTCATGATTCTCCTCCTCCCGAAAGAGGGCTCGCGCCGCAATTTGAAGAGCCACTGAAGTAGGTAGGAGATCAACAAAAGTCTCCCATTTCCACGACCCATTCTCATCCAATAATCAGCCACTGTGTTTTCTAGCATTTGGGGCGCAACCGGGTGGCTTGCACAAGACAAAAGGGATTGATTACCAATCCAAACATCCTTCCAAAACTTCATCTGCTCACCATTCCCTATCATCCTTCTAAGGCCTAATTTCAGCATATCCAAACCACAAAGGATACTTTTCCAAGTGTAAGATTGGTTCATGCGAAGTTTAAAGGAACGTAAATCATCTACACTGAACCCATACTTGTGTTTGAGGACACGAACCCAAATTGCCTCTGGGTCAGAAATCATCCGCCACCCAATCTTTGCAAGCATGGATAAATTGAAATCACGTGTAGTTTTGATTCCCAAGCCACCCTCCTGTTTCGATCTTGTAACCTTGTCCCAACTTAGTAAGTGCAACTTTCTTCGAGACTCCAACTCCCCCCACAGAAACCCCCGATTTAATTTATCAAGTCTATTACACATACCCATTGGTAAGACCGTGGTTTTCATTGTATAGGTAGGAATTGCCGCCATCACGGATTTAATCAAAGTAATTCTCCGCGCCATGGACATGTATTTAGTTTTCCAGCCCGATAACCGAGAATGAACCTTGTCCAAAGTCTTCTTAGAAGTCTCCTTAGTTACCCTTGTATGAATGATAGGCATGCATAGATAAGTCCCCAAATCAGTTGTAACCTTGATTCCAAGAGCTGTAGCAATTAAATTTTGATCCCTCGCCAACACATTTTTTGAAAAATAGACACGCGATTTATCCTTGCTCACCCGCTGTCCCGACGCTGCACAGAAGGAAGTCAAAATTTCATTCACTTTTTGGGCTTGATTAACTGAAGCTTCCGCCATGAGAATAATATCATCGGCAAAGAAAACATGAGATAGTTTAGGACCATCTTGGGAAACTCGAATCGATCTCCATTTTTTGTCATGGATGGCATCCTCAATCAAGTGAACCAGGCGATCCAGGCATATCAGAAATAGTTTCGGGGACAGCGGATCCCCCTGACGCAAGCCCCTTGTAGGGTTAAAAGCTGACAAAGGCTCACCATTCCAAAGCACTTGCATCGAGGATGATGATATACAATTCGAAATGACCTCCACCCACCTGACAGGTAAACCAAACCAGTGCAAGGTATCCCTGAGAAACTGCCAACTAATTCGATCATAAGCTTTTTCCAAATCCAGTTTAAGAATCATGTGACCTTTCCTCCCCATCTTTTTCTTAAAAGAGTGCACCACTTCCTGAATGAGGACAACATTATCCGAGATATATCTTCCCGGGATAAAGCTACTATGAGTCGAAGATATTCTATCCTTTAAGAACGGCTTCAAATGGTTCACCAAACATTTTGTGATGATCTTATACAGCATATTACACAAACTGATAGGCTGAAATTGGGTTAGCCACTCCGGATTCAAAACCTTAGGTATAAGAGCAATGAGGATTTGGTTCACCCATGTGTCCACAAACCCACTATTTAGAACCTTGAGAACAAAGTCACATGTCTGGTTACCTACCACACCCCATAATTTCTGATAGAAGAAAGCCTGACAGCCATCAAGCCCCGGGGCTTTATAAGGTGCCATCGTAAAGATTGCACGCTTAACATCATCAGCAGAGAAATCGGCAAAAGCAACCTGCCTATCCCAATCAGTCCAATCCGGGAAATTACACCGAGTAAATAACCGAGGCCAAGTTGTAACTTCTTCAGAAAAAAGGTCCATGAAAAAATTTGTCGCCATGGTTTTCAAAGTATCCTTCTCCCAAATCCACTGACCCATATCATCCCGCAAGCCTCCCACACAATTACGTCTCCTCCTGATTACAGTAGAAGCATGGAAGAATTTCGAATTATGGTCACCCAAGCCAATCCATTTCACCCTTGATTTTTGGAACCAAAAAATTTCTTCTTGCAACAGCACCTCATTCAGCTTTTGTAAAAGAGGAGTTTCAAGACGGATTAGTCCCCCATGGACACATTGAGAGAGTAGGCGTTGGACCCTATCCAATCGTGCATAAAGACGTTTTTTTCGGACGAAGATATTTCCAAACTAGTTTTTATTCCATAGCTGAACTGCAGTCCGAAAATCTTCCAAACAACCCATAATCTCGCTGGTAGCCTTCCACTTCTGTTGAATAAAAGTCGGAAATGCAGCATGCTGCATCCACGCCCATTCACAACGGAAAGGTTTATCCTGAGGGCCAACTGCATTTATTTTTAGATAAATCAAAATAGGACAATGGTCCGATCCATTGCGGGGTAAATGTCTAACAAAGGCCTCCGGAAATAGATGTCTCCTATCCAGATTACAGAGAGCCCTATCCAAACGACACGCAACCTGAGTATGGGGGCTATGACCCCTAACCCAAGTAAAGGCTGGTCCTATAAAGCCTATGTCCACCAAACACATACTATCAATCCAATCCGAAAAGAAAGCACAGCGGTCCAGCACTGAAGCGACACCCCCTTGTTTCTCCGCTACGAATTTGATACAGTTAAAATCTCCCGCAATGATCCAAGGCTCTGATATACCACTATTAATTTGCAACATATCAGTCATGAAGTTGTGTTTAAAAGATATCTGAGGTCGTACATACGATCCAAATACACCTAATACACCTAATCCTGAATACACCTAATCCTGGAATGAATAAATTGTTCATTTTCTGAATAATCGAGACCTCAATACGATTCGAATGCCATAACATCCAGATGCCTCCCCTAAACCCATCCGCTTCTACTCTTTCCATACCCGAAAACTTTAACTTTTGGCAAATATTTTCCGCACGATCACCCGAAATCCGAGTTTCCGCAAGTACAAGAATCGTAGGATCATGAGTTTTAATTAAGAAATTTAGAGCTCGGTTAAACTCCCTACCACCGGCTCCAAAACAATTCTAAGACATAATCTTCATTAAAAAATAAATAAAAAGTCAAGGCAAACCTTGTAACAAACGACCAACGCAACTCAAACGTGTGGGGCAGCACGCTGCTCTCCTTCCTCAACGCCATCTGCAGCGGGTTCCAAGGATCTCCCAATGGCCTCCTCATTTAAACTTCCACTCGGATTCGACCCCATGCTAGTCATCCATAAGTCAGGTGGTCTTGTCTGCTGGTGCAAGACGTGGTTCCCTGAAGGCACCACATGTGAACCCGTTCCAACATCTTCTCGGATTCTCTTTGCTCTACTTACTCCGATGTCAGCTTTTTGGTCTCTTCTTCCCCCAATAATTAAGGGGTTAGCCCTTATGTTATCTTCAACATCCCCAAAAATATTATGTTTTTGCAGCTCCACTAACGGCATGGATTTTCTCATAGAGGATTTATTCCCTGCAACAAGTGGCTTAGTAGGAGCCTTCCCCTTTCGCACACTTAAATTAGTACCCCTGGTGTTATCTCCATTGTTAAACGCTGTGGCTTGCTCAGGTACTGTAAAAATTGGTGATCGAAATTCCCCCATCTCAGTGTTTAACACCTCAAATCGGTTTTTGTCTGTTTCTGCATGTGATGAAGTTTGTTTTTCCGGAAGCCTTGGTTTCCTTCTTCGTCGTTGCACCATCATCCAAGGCCCATACTCCTCCATATTACTTTGTTGACTCACTTCCCCAGCAGCACCACTACTTGCTTGGTTCAATCCATGTTGGTTATCTCCTTCCTCCATCATGACATTCTCATGAGGTCCCAGGTTAGCAGTCCTCTGCGCCTCATGCACAACCGAAGGAAAAGAGCATTGGGGACGGGAGTGGCCATACCGTCCACAGTTTGTGCAAGCTATATGTAGCCCCTCATATTCCACTCGGATAAGTTCCCCATTAAGACAAAATTCAACAATCAAGGGTTTATTCAAATCAATCTCCACACATCCCCGAGCCCCACCCCCTATTAGCTTGAGCTGTGTTTTAATCTACCTTGATAGGTTTCCCAATTGCTTGGGCAATTTCCAGTAACACATCTTTAGCATAGTATACCATCAATAAACCTAGCAAGCGAGCCCACACCATAGTTGTTTCAACCGTTGCTTGAGCAGGAAGGAAATCGGGGGTCCAAGTACGCACCGTCAAATAGTGACCTTGCAAGATTCAGTTATTTACAGTTGTTTAGATCTTCATCTTCCCAGATTGAGGGGGTGTTAATCATATAAAATAAATTGGTTAATTAGTCAATGGTATGTTAGTAAAAGTGTATGCAATTATATGCAGTGTATTAATTGCTATATATAATCTCCTAATTACTAGCTTGTACCTTTACTAATTCAGTTGATAAGATTTCTATTCTCTCGTTTTATCGAGTAGGAGAATAAATAAATTTCACATTGAAAATAAATTAGAATAAAAAGTAATATATAAATGAAGGAGATTGAACTTTTATACAAGTCAATTGGTTTTATATCATGTGGATTCAACTCTACATATGTGCTCACGTGTGCAATTAAACTCAACACTTTCAAGGCCTATGGAATCTATTCATGGTATCATAGTAAAAGAATACCTAACAGCCAAAAGATCGTGAGCTCATCTTTAAAAATCTGGTGGAGCTTTTGTTAGCAGAAAGGCTATACTCGTTAATAACTTTGGATCGCAAAAAGGAAATAAATATATGAATAGTGTACCTTATAAACCGACCCAAAACCGCCCCGTCCGAGCTTATTGTCATTTGAAAAATTATTTGTAGCTGAAGTTATGTCACTGAGATGAAAGAAGGGTAAATCCGAAATTTCACCTTCATGATCATTTCCCTTTCCACTTTCAGAAAACAAGTATTTATGTCCTCTATCTCTACCTGCAAATCGTGAAATTCATATGGTTAAATTCGAAGCAATTACTACTATATATTAAATATTTAAATTCGACATTGTTGTCAACTAAATGCGACTACAATTTTATAACAACAATAAGGAAAAATTTTTAACTTTTGGTTATTGTTGTTAAATGAATTTTTTCAAAGTAAACACCAAAATTATTGTTGCTGTCAAATTTAATTGATTAATTAATTAATTTTTTTATTTTTTGTTGTAGTGTTTGGTTGTATTGATACAAAAATTATATGATGAACTTAATTATGAAGCAATTTGCTCACCTTTTCTCCTCTTCTTTGCTAAATGATATATGAAGAAGGCTGAAAGAATTGAAACTACAACTGCCACTATTACCAATATTGCTTTCAGTCCTCCCTTGGCAAGAGGGCCTTTTGACTTCTCATACCTAGCTGTCGCATTAAAAACAAAAATATATACATTAGTATAATAACTAAAACTAAAAAGAAATAAAACTCAAGAGATATATTAGTATCCAACTTTATATTTATATATGCTGTTGTAAAGCAAAAGAAATAGTGCATACTAAATATTTACGGTATTTTAATGAAGTACATACATAAGAAAATATGGAGTCTGTTGCATGTAGTTACTGTACATATATAAGAAAATATATGTTTACAGCAAATTTTGTTTTGCTACAAATTGTTTTCTACCAAAAGTTAATATTTTCTTTTTGTAGTGTATCAAGAACCTTTTATATTGTTTTTTATTACATAAAATTGTTCATGTACAGTTTTGTAGAGTATCTAATAATAGTCACGTATATAATTATCAATTTAATTTTGTTTTCTTGTTGTAAAGAAGGTTACCTAATTCTGCTTCATCAACTCTTACATACAAGTCTTGTCCCACACTAGAGTACATTCTTGTGTCAATTAAATCTCCAAACCAAGTCAAGCATCCAATTCCTCTTTCATCTGCACTTGTGTAAGCTGTACATGAACAATTCTTCAAGCATTGTTCCTCACATGCTTTCAAGTCCGTGCTCATATCTGCACGTGCTATTGAAGTGTCAGGCAACTTAGTATTCGTCAGACTTAAGAACCCTTCCCCACTTCGACACGTGGACACGCCTGCTTTTCTTACACACCCACTTGACCAATCTCTTTAAGTACCAATTGATAGGTAAGGCCCAATTATAGTTTTTATTATTATCTCTGACACTCCCCCGCACGCGAATGCCCCTTGGGCTTGAAGCGTGTACAACACAGGCCCACCCTGCCATGTGTTGAATTTTAATCAACAAATGGAGCTGCCAGGATTCGAACCCTCGACCTCTAGGTCTAAGCGGCTCTGATACCATGTCATGGAACCATTTAACCCAAAAGCTTAAGCTGATAGGTAAAAACTATAATTGGGCCTTACCCATTAGCTTAAGCTTTTGGGTCAAATGGTTCCATGACATGGTATCAGAGCCGCTTAGACCTAGAGGTCAAGGGTTCGAATCCTGGCAGCTCCATTTGTTGATTAAAATTCAACACATGGCAGGGTGGGCCTGTGTTGTACACGTTTCAAGCCCAAGGGGCATTGGCGTGCGGGGGAGTGTCAGAGATAATAATAAAAACTATAATTGGGCCTTACCCATTAGCTTAAGCTTTTGGGTCAAATGGTTCCATAACACCAATCGCTTGGCGACTTGGGTTCAAACCCTGGCAAGCACCTACATATAAAGTTATCCGAATCATACGAATCGCGGTTACTATTCGCACCACATCTACCGTAACTATGACAATATTCTTTCAGAACAGACCAAAACTCATTCCATCTGTGATCATGGTTGAGCCATGTGGCACGTTGTATGCTCCCCGATTCGCTCACCGTCATTGTATGGAGGATTGAGGAATTGACAGCGGTATACATTAACCAACCCTCAACCTTTCTGTTCATAAAGGCTGTATTAGAGATGTAACGAGCAGTCATCACGGGTATTCCGCTAAATCTACGACCCGTCCAAGTCCCGCCACGCCATATTCGAGCCGAAGCCTTGTAGAGAAACATTTGAGGAAATCCAGTTGGGTCAATAGCCAAGGAAAGGGTTTTCGTTCCAGGATCATCTTTTGACTTCCAGGAGGATAAGGACCAATTCGAGCCGGTTTTCTTATCAATGCCAATCCTCATAGAGGGAAGCAGAGTGTCTGTAGGATAATCAAAGCTTTGCCACAATATTCTGTTGCCATTCTTTCGATCAATCAAAACAAGATTTCCTGAATCAAGAAGCTGAGCCATAGACGACGTCGTATTCACATTACCCTTGGCAAACCAAAAGGGGAACATCAGTTTGGTTATTCACATACAGTGCAAGGTTACCTCGATTGTCGTTGGTGAGAATTCCTGAGGTATCATTGATTGGATTATCTCTATTTGCTACCCATACAACGGTTTGTTCTGAAACCTTGTTATACCAAATTCCCACATAGCGACGAGCAGAATTGCCTGGACTAAAAAATCCGAGTGCAAATGCTTCCCCTCTAGATACTATAATTTCCCCGTCTCTTAGAGGTTGGGCTTGAGTTATGGTATCAATGGACATGCAAAAATGTAGATTAAGGCAGAGAAAAAATGAAACGAGATATTTTTGTAGTTGCTTCATGATGGATTGAAGGATAACACTCATCATCTCTCTCTCCCTCTCACATTCATGGGCTTAAGTAGTTGGAGTTATTAATTGGTTTGACTTTTCAAGAATATGATACACACGCTTAAAGATCACTTGTGTTCCAAGTCGCAGATTTCGTGCTTCTAGCTCTGTTTATGTTTTTTTTTTTTTTTTTTTTTTTTTGTTTTGTTTTTTTAAAATATTGGAATTGCCAATTTCTAAAAATAAACCGACCCTATTGATTCTCAATCGGAATTAGTCTAAATGTGGGTTTGGACCTCACTATTATTAAGAAATACAAATTTTGAAAATAAAATTTGCGTTGTTATAAGTATAAAAATTATTATCATAACTTTTGACTGAAACAAAAAAGTTACTGTAAAGTTGACTAGATTAGTGACTACATAAGTGGGATTGAGCCCATGTAACACAAAACAAATTGGCTTGTATTAATGCCCAATCTACACCACTTATATACTACTCTTTGATCTTATATATCTCTGATGTGAGATTCATTCCTCAACATCTCCAACACTCTTCCTCAAGTGCAACTGGGCCTGGACCAGTTATCAGTTGTCAAATATTCCTTGGCCTATCTCCTTTGAGGCCCATGGTTATGAACGGATCTAGTTTTCACTACTAGCCCAAACTTCACCAGGATTTTAAACATGGGCCTAGGATCTTTTCGGCTGTCTGGCCTTCTTCTGCTTTGATACCATGAAGAGACTCCGTGGGCTTTGAGAATACTGGGTTTGACTAGATGAGTGAGTACATAAGTGGGGTTGAGCCCATATAACACAAAACCAATTGGCTTGTGTTAAGATCCAATCTATACCACTTATATACTACTCTTTGATCTTATATATTTCCGATGTGGGATTCATTTCTCAACATCTCCAACAAATTGTTGTTCGATATTATTGCTGAATAAATTTTTTTTAACAATAAAATATGTTTTGCTACAAAATGTTTGCCATTTGTTGTAGTATTTAAAAGTATTCGCTACGGTAATCACAACTCATCTAGAATCCCGTGGAATAATAATAATAATAATAATAATAATAATAATAATAATAATAATAATAATAATAATAATAATAGTAATATTTATGAAGATATGACAGTGATAATTCCTGGTAGAGACCGGCAAAAGAGTAGCTGGATATTTATGTCAATTAAGGATAGGGACACAACTTGTATTAAATTAAATGGTCCAAGGTTTAAATATTGGCTCCTCAATTGATGAAATCTTAACATATACTAATAAACCATGTTCATAATGTACACGTTTCAAGTTCATAGCTATTTATATCAAGAACATTAATATATAATATTTAATAAATATCACACTAATCAGATTAAACTTTTAGATCAATTAATTTCATCAGAGCTCACAAACTTGTTAAGTTTTATATATCTAGCCATAATTATGGTTCTCATGTTAATGTCACCCCTCGTAGTATTAGCGATGTACTGTTAATTGAAAAATTATACAATAGACTCAGTCCATGTGGATCTTCCCAATGAAAAACTAACACATAAGTGTTTTTGATTTTCCCAATGCTCATATTTGCTCACGTATCAGTTTTTTTATTGGAATGGTCCACATGCACCCGATCCACTATAAAATTTCTCCTATTAATTATCCTATATAATGGAATCCTCTTTTTATTTTTATTTTTTTTTAAGTCAAAAGTTACTTTCTTAATTTACTATACTGACTAGATATTGTTGTTAATGTAGCTGATTTCCATGCATTCTCTCATTGGAGATATTTATTTCCATTTACATATCACGATTCAAAGATTGTTAAAAAAAAAAAAAAACATCTATAAATGCTGCTGGAAAAGGTTTATGTGCTTAACCGAATTGCAATAATTTTAGAAAATTAGCTCCAATATATTATACCTCTATACCCAGTAGTATGTAATGTTCATTTTAGACCAATGTGGTAGCCTAGAGTATCTAATATATCCTTTAATTATTAATATCATACAATTGGAGGTAAGTAGAAGAAAAGAATGTTGGTAGATATTGTCAGAGACAATAATAAAATCTATTATTGGGCTTACCTATAAACTTAATCTTTTAGGTTCAATGGCTCCATGACATGGTATCAGAGCCGCTTAGATATAGAGGTCGAGGGTTCGAATCCTGACAGCTCAATTTATTGATTAAAATTCAACACATGGCAGGATGGGCCTGTGTTGTACATGCTTCAAGCTCAAGGGGCATTTGCGTGCGATGGAGTGTCAGAGATAATAATTAAAGCTATTATTGGGGCTTACCTATCAGTTTAAGCTTTTAGTTCAATTGGTTCCATGACAGATATGACTAGCAAGGGTGAAGCATAGTTTCAGTAATTTCATTTACAGAAATAACAGTTCCTCCAATACTACTGGTTGATGGGTCACCATTGTAGTAAGTTCTTTTCATGATGAAGGCTGGTTGCTTTGGAGATGCAAGAATTATGTCATTGGTGAGCATGAACACAACATCAAACATTGTTGGTCTATCTGCTGCTGATTCTTGCACACATAGTAATCCGATTTGGATGCATCTTCCTACTTCTTGTTTCGGGTATGACTCACCGAGCAATGCTCCCACACCTGTTACATGTTGAGGATTTATTAGAACTTCTTTTGTATGCTGATAGTATATGTCATGCAATCGTTTGACCCAAAAGCTTAAATTGATAGGTAAAGGCCAATTATAGCTTTTAATATTATCTATGACACGATATTCTCGGCTAATAATAATGTGTCATGTTAGCATGGGTGCTAATGTGACACTTCTCTTTAGCATATATAAGGATCATATGAATTTTGAGATACATTGAGTGCATACACCCTTGCCAACCAGATAGCACACTTTGATTGGTTAGGGCACTATGCCTGACGTACTGTAAAAACTTTCTATACCCTAGACAAACATTGAGGGCAATTTCACCTTGTACACAAAATTCCAGTTTATATTCAAAAGAACATCCTAAACTTCAATTAAACTTTACAAAAACAAATTTTTGATTAAGTTCGACTAAGTACTACTACAACTTTGACATTGTGTTTGAAGGTTGTTGAAGCTTAATACTTACTAAATACTAACGAATGAGTAACGGAAAAACATATGTTCTAACAAAAAAGGATATAAATTCAGTTGGTAATTCCTTACTAATCTGTTAGTATTTTATAATTTTCTTAGAGTGTTATTTGCTTGAGCATGTTTGTCCTTGTTTTCCCCATAAAATCTAATTTAAATTCATGTTTTCTCTTTAATTCAGAGACGACTAAAAGATAAAATAAGACTAATTGATGTAAATTTCCATGTTGGCTTACGTATCCAATTAAACTTGAAGATGTGCTTTCATCATAGAAACTGCCATTTTTTCTTCCACTGATGATCTCTATTAGCAAAACCCCAAAACTGTATACATCTGATTTTACCGAAAATAGACCTTGCATCGCATATTCTGGCGATATGTAACCACTGCAATATCACAAATATGACATAAAATTAATAGTTGTAATTAAGTTTATATTCTACAACGGTTAAGAAAAATAACTGTAAGAAAACTTTTTGATAGCAAAATTATTTGCTGTCAAAGGTATAAACTTCTTTTCCATAGCTTTTAGCAACAATAAAAAAAAGTCATTGTATGTTACTGCTATAAAATTGTAACTCTACGTATTTATAAAAAAAATTTAATTTTGTATTACCGATTGTTTTGGCAGCAAAAGGGCAAAATTTTTGCCTCATTGTACTTACTATGTTCCAACAACACGATGTGTTTCTGCTTGGATTTGGTCAACTCCAAATATTCTAGCCATGCCAAAATCTGAAATTTTTTGCTTCATTGAAGCATCCAACAGAATATTGCTGGCTTTGAGATCTCTATGAATAATTCTTAATCTTGAATCTTGATGAAGATATAAAATCCCTCGAGCAATCCCACAAATAATTTCATGCCTCATCGACCGATTTAAAAGAGCTCGTTTTGCTTCATCTACATATATGATCAACCACATAATAATAAGTTTTTAATTTCTGATAAGTTAAGTTTTGACATAATTATTATTGAGAAGAAATACATACCAAAAATAAAAGTGTCCAAGCTTTTTATTAGGGAGGAATTCATAGATAAGCATCTTCTCATGGCCATGGATGCAATAGCCAAGCATTCTCACAAGATTCCTATGTTGCAATCTTGCAATTAATGCAACTTCATTCTTAAACTCATCACTTCCTTGCCCAGAATATTTTGACAGTCTTTTCACTGCAATCTCCTTTCCATCTTGTAGTACTCCCTGATCAATTTACAACAAAAGATAATCATCAAATTAATCTTAATTAATGTTAACTTTAATTCGAGTTTTGTGTATAGAAAAATCCATATTATTAAAATCGGATTGGACTTTCCGGTTGAATTGGTTCAACTAGAAACTATAATTAATAGCTAGTTCGATTGATTAAATTTTTATTAAACTCTTTTTTGCTAAAAAGATAAATATGAAAATTTCAAATTGTATTTCATGAATATTTAAGATATTTTGTAACTTATTTTTAGAATATTTCTTACTTATATTAATTTATTTGTATGGATATTCGATAAATATTTTTTATATTGTAATATTTATAAATTATATCAAACAATGGTATTCATAAAAAACATAGTTAAACCTGATTAAACCAATAGAACTATGATTGATTTTAACAACATTAGCGAAAACATTTGTCAAAAAATTTTGTGTTCTTTGAGAGTTATTTTTCTAACTCAAATCTAGAAATCAAATGGTATAGCAAAAAACCCGACCCGAAAAATAGAACATTAGAGAATGAACATAATATACCTTATAGACCGACCCGAAACCGCCCTCTCCAAGCTTTTTATCTTCTGAAAAATTATCTGTAGCTTGAGCAATGTCACTTAGTTTAAAGAAGGGTAAATCTGGAATTCCGTCTTCATTATCATTTGCCTTTCTGCTTTCATAATCTTGATTACTGAAACTAAACAAGAATTTGCTGCGTTGTCGTTTATCTCGAACTGCATACAAAAATTAGTTCATGTAGTAAAATTTTAAAGCAATTTTGCATTGAGATAAATATTTATGAACGTAATTAATTGATAAAGCAGTTTGCTTAGTTAATTAATTACCTTTTCTCCTTTTCATTATTAAATAATATATGATGAAGACTGAAAGAAATGAAGCTACAACTACAGAGACTATTAGCA
Source organism: Euphorbia tirucalli (assembly GCA_039660915.1). Classification (NCBI taxonomy): domain Eukaryota; kingdom Viridiplantae; phylum Streptophyta; class Magnoliopsida; order Malpighiales; family Euphorbiaceae; genus Euphorbia; species Euphorbia tirucalli. Next base: position 3,317,814 of record CM077638.1, read on the forward strand.
AGGGGTCCTTTTGATTTCCCATATTTTGCTGTCACAAAATTGAAACATTGATTACATTAATATATTAATTACTATATAAAAAAGAATTAATGAAGAGAAATTAATAATTCAATAATTAATTAATTAATTAATTAATCTGTTAATTTTTTAGTGATTGAATATCAACATATAGTTTATCCTAACCTTAAAATTGGGTAAATGCACTTTAAACAATCAGAGATTATATTAGTTCGTTTGCTAATTACTTGTAGGGAAGATAATAATCACCCTACCCCGCTTATATTTGGTACTAAAAGATTGTGAAATTATTATTTATTTATTTTTTATGTATTTCTTTTATTATGATTTCTTTGCATCCATAAGCGAATATAGAAACCTACATATAAAATAGATATGAGTTCATAATGATAATTTTCTTTAATTAATTTTGTTTGTTTATATCCATAACATGGACATAAAAACTTTAATTAATTTTGTTTATTTATATCCATAACATTATGTTTGTACTTAAATGAACTATATATTTTACATCCATAACATGAATGTAAAATATACACATATAACGTATAATATAAATACAATAAATATACAAATGTCTATATATGATTATATAGGTCATATATCCTATTAAAATAAAATACGAAATTTAAAGCTCACTTGAGATAAAGTTAATGATATTATAAGTTTGGTCATAAAATAAAGTTAACTGTATTAATATAAATTAAACTTAAATTCCACAACCATAGCATAGTTATGAAATAAACTTCTAAAATTACACGTATATAAATTTTATTCTGTGTCATTTATTTACTTTCGAAATTTTAAATTTTGTAAACCCAAGTTTATTGCTTCTTTTCAATTAATTCCTAACTAGTCTATATGTATATATTAACATGGAAATTTAAAGAAGAGTTAAAGTAAAAGGATTAAAGTTTTGTTGGGCCTTGATTCATTTTAACCAGTTTTCTTCCTAGGCCCAAAACCAGACCTTGACCCGGATCCAACCCGATGACACTACCCAATGGGTGTTACCCAGCGTATATAAACCAATTTCCTCCTTTCAACTCTAAAATCTATCTCTTCTCAACAGCCGCTTCTCCCTTTTTCTCTCTTCAAACCATATAGTCCACCATTACACACTGGCTGCCTATCTCTCCTTTCCACTCATCTCACACCGGCCGTCGATTTCCTTTCCACTGCAGCCACCGTCTTCTCTCTTCTCTCCTCCACTTCTGTCTCTCAAACACAGATCCGGCAACAATGGGAGATCCGCCAATCGCGTCAGAACCTCCCAATCTCCGACGCTACTACAGACCAGCTCCGTCAGAGTTGTCTCTGCTCATTTCGCGTCTCTAATTTACTGATGTCGCCGTTGAGATCGAAACATCTAGTTTGCTGCTGAGATCAGCCTCTATTTCTTTCCTTTTGCCGTCGTTTTGAGTTTTTCTTGTTTGATTTGCGTTTCATTCTTGATAGATATAGAGGAAATGGGATCGGACTCAGTCGTCGGAGGCTCACCAAGATGCGTCGTGACTGAACTTTATCGACGGTGGACTAGATTGTGCTCTCTAACTGGTGATACCTTTCTTTTGGCTGCTGTAATTTTTTGATGTTTGGTGTTTTTTTTTTTTTTTTTTTTTTTTTTTTTTTGAAATATTCTGCAATAACCTTTGGTGATTTGGGTTAGTTTTTTTTTTTTTTTTGACTTGATTTTTTCTGGTGTAGATGCAGGGGAGACCGAATGGCGAGTTCCTGCTCGTCGGAAAATATGCCAGAACCGAGGTATCGCCTTCTCTACCTCTCGGTTTCTCACTTTGTCTGATTTGTTTTCTTTAATTCGTGTTTCTTTGCCTGATCTCTTCGTGATTTCGTTTTTCAGACATCAAAACCTAGGCTAGTTTGCTCTCTTACATCTCATTAGATTTTCAGGAACTCTCGAAGCAACCTTTCTAGTTAAGCTCCTAAACTCCCATTTCAATTCCTTGAAGTGAATGTGTGTGATTGAGCGGTGGTTTTTGTTATTGATAACTGAAGATGATGTTTGCTGCTTTTTACTTCTGCTTTTATTTATGAAATGGACTTGGTCTTCTTTTAAAAAAAATGCATGTTGATTCAAGCCATGGCTTGTAAATTAAAATGAGAAATGATTATTGTATGAACTGTGTTTGGATCCTCTTTTTTGAGATTCTGGTTTATGTGTATGTGAATTTGAGAACTGTACTGGTATTGGTTCTAGCCATGCATGTTTGTTCAATGATATGCCATGAAATAGATTTATTTAGAGAAAAATGAAGTGCCATTATGCTTGTTGTTGTGGGTAAAAATTCCAGCAGTTGTATGACGTATGTATAATCCCACAAGACATAAACTTAAAATTTGCAATATAGTATGCCTAAATTCATGTGCCTACAGTGATGAGTGTATATGTGATGGCTATTGTAATATAATGGACTATTACTGATTATTTGGACTGGGATCAATAGAATCTTTAAGCAATCTTATAAAATAGAGAGAAAGAGAAGTAAACAACAAAGAGGAAGAGATAAATAGTTGAATGCACTAAAAAACAATGGATAAATTAGCTAAATAAACATCAATTTTTGGTACAGTAATAACATGTCTTTACACAATTTTTAATGAGTCTGTATAACATATTGTGTCTTGAGCAAAGAATAATGGAGGAAATATATATGTATAACTGCTTAAACTTGTTACTTACTATTTTGTTTTCAGGCTGCTGTTTCTTCTTCTGATGTTTGGCATTTATTTTCAACAGGTGGAGTGAAGTTCAAAGGAAACTTGAACAGCAAGAAGGAATGGAAGGGTTTAAGTTTTTTTTGGGTTAGAAGAACCAGAACCTGGTCCTTCTCCTTAGAAAAGCGAAGAAAAGAAAAAAGTTTTTCTGTATTTGCTTTTACCCAGCAGTCTTGTGTGTGTTTGTTATTTTTTTTCCTCTTCTTTGTCTTTTTCTCATGTGGAACTGTCTTTTTATGGGCAAAAATTCTACTGTACAAACTAGAATAGATTTAGGGCTAGTTTGGGGCTGCGCCGGCCAAATCATATGTAACCTTACTTTGGCTGAAAGCTGTTTTTGAGACTGCGAAAAATAGCTTCAAACGCATAATTGGTAAAAGTCAGATTGTATTCAGAAAAGCAGTGGAAAAACTCTTAGAACTACTTAAAAAAAAAATAATGAAACTTAACTTTCCCTAGCAGCACTTTCACTAATAGCAATCCCAAACTGGTCATTAGTTGGGATTTGTTTATTCCATTTAGTCTAAAACTAAAAAAAAGGAATTCTGGTTTACTTTTCTCAAACTTGTTGTGCCATTCCCATACTCCAGCAGGTTTTTTTTAAAACTTTTTGCCATACTCCTGCTGCAATACTTTTGCTGCTGTAGTTTAAGCAAAGTTTGGATTTTTCAATATTATTTCTTTTATACTATAACGAAAATAGAAATCTATTTCAATAAAAGATTATTTAATTTTTCTTATGTGTCTTTATTTTGAGCATTTCACTAGTAATTCAATTTTTATGATTGATGAAACTTGTTAAAAATTTTCTAAAATGATATTAATAGATAAATTAACAAATTAATGCATAGTGAAATTATTAAAGGAATGATAAATTAATCTAGACAAAATGGGGTATCTACAGTCCTTTTGAGCTCTCCCAAATTGTGATTTCCGTTTGGAAAGTAACACTGAAAATTGGAAAGAGAGGAGTGACAACTGATTTATGGTTCTGGTTTCCATTAGAATTTGAAGGACGAACCAAGGAGAGAATCATGGAGATCTAATATCCTTAGTGACTTATCAAACTGGTGATTGTGACTTGATTGATGGAACATGATGCCTGCTCATCTGCTAATGTTACTCAATTGGAATTAGTGATAGATTTTCTGAAAATGAAAGCTGGTTGTTTTGGTGAGGGTAGAACGTCTTCACTCCCTAACATATGGACTACATCTATCATTGTTGGTTTGTCCACTGCATTCTCTTGAACGCATAAAAGCCCAATTTGGATGCATTTCAAGGCTTCATCCTTAGGATATGATCCATTCATTGATGAAGATATAATAAAATCTTGAATCTTGATGAATATATAAAATCCCTATAACGATCCCACAAATAATTTCATGTCTCATCGGCCAATTTAAAAGAGCTCGTTTTGCTTCATCTAGATGTATAAGTTTTTCAATTAATTTCAATTTTTGATGAATTACTAGCCGTTGATGACCTTGGGCCTCAAAGGAGATATGCCAAGGAATGTTTGACAAGTGATAACTGATCCAGGTCCGGTTGCATTTGAGGGAGAGTGTAGGAAATGTTGAGGAATGAATCCCACATCGGAAATATATAAGATCAAAGAGTAGTACATAAGTGGTGTAGATTTGACCTTAACACAAGCCAATTGGTTTTGTGTTACATAGGTTCAACCCCTCTTATATGCTCACTCATTAAGTCAAGCCCAGTCCTCTCAAGGCCCATGGAGTCATTTTGTTTATGTTAATGTCTAATCTAAATCACTTATATACTACTATTTGATCTTATATATTTCCGATGTAGGATTCATTCCTCAACATCTCCAACACTCTCCCTTAATTGCAACTGGGTCTGGACCAGTTGCCACTTGTCAAACATTCCTTGGCCTATCTCCAACAGTAAACCCTAATAAATAAATGAACAATAAAAATTGTAAGGAGCGTTAATCATAAATAAGGTAGCATGATAGGGGATTTATGCAAGTCCAGTCTTTTGTTGATAATAGTCTTGAATTGGTAGCAATGGCAGGGAGTAGTCAGTGTCAAGATAAGAGGTCTTTTGTGCCAAGGCAGCAACGTTTTCAGAATTCATTTCAATCTGAAAAAAAGAAAATATGTACTTATTATGATTCTAATCGACATACATCTGATTCTTGCTACAAGAAGATTGGCTTTATAGATTTAGGGATAATTTTGCCTCAGGAAATGCAGTAGATGCTGAATTAAATGAGTTTGAGGAGTAGCAGCAAGATCGAGATGATGTTTTTAGTGGTCAAGAGACAATGCAGCAAGTTGCAAACACACAAGACTAGCGAGGATGAAGCATGGATAGAGATGCTTCATTCACAGAATTAATTCCTCTACTAGAGGTTGATGGGTCACCCCTATTGTATGTTCTTTTCAAGAAGAAGGCTGGTTGCTTGGGAGAGGCAAGAATTGTGTTGTTGGTGAGCATGAACACAACATCAGACATTGTTGGTCTATCTGCTGCTGATTCTTGCACACATAGTAGTTCGATTTGAATGCATCTTCCTACTTCTTGTTTCGGGTATGACTCGCCTAGTGATAAATCTACTACGTCCAAGCTCCTGCCTTCTTTCCATAGCTCCCATACCTATTACATGTTGAAGATATATTAGGAGAAGTTCTATTATACACTGCGGGGTATGTCAATATATATGATGTGGCACACTGAAGTGACACACTTTATTTAATTAGTCAGAGGTAATGTACTAGTCCCAACATATAATAAAATTTCATATATTAGGATCAATTTTGATATACACTAGGTGTATTTACCTTAACCAATCAGGGTGTTTCATGTGGCACATTTTGATTGGCCAAGGCACTAAACTTTTCATACTCTAGACAAATTTTCAGGATGAAAACTCCTAAACTTTAATTAAGCTTTCCAAAAACAAATATCAAATAAGTTCTTACCACAGCTCTCCCCTAAACTTCAATTGTCTGATTTAGCATATTTATGTTTTTTTCCCCTTAAAATCTAATTTAAGTTCATGTTTTCTTTTTTCCAAAATTCATAGATGACTAAAAGATAAAATAAAACTAATTACTGTAAATTTTCACGTTGGCTTACGTATCCAATTAAATTTGAATATGTACTTTCATCATAGAAACTGCTATTTTTTCTTCCACCGATGATCTCTATCAGTAAAACCCTAAAACTGTATACATCCGATTTTACTGAAAATAGACCTTGCATTGCATATTCCAGCAACATGTAACCACTGCAATATTGTAAATCCACATAAAAGTGATAGTTGTAATGAAATTTAATTCTCCTTTATGCTCTGGTTGGGTTCTTCTTTTTTCTTACGTTTTTTTTATTTCTTCCACCTATCTCTGCTACAATCCTAACCCCTCCAATCTCACTGCTTGCGATTTTCACCATGACGACGACGACGACGACGATGATTCCCACTCCGATTGACTATTCCTTTCCTCTATTTTTATAATTCTAAATGTTAAGGTTTGAAATCTCTTTGGCTATCATCTCTATTCTAGGATAGAAATTCAATGATCTGTTGTTATTTTGATTGAATATTTGGTTGGTTATTTTTACTTTTCTCATTTCGATTTAATTTGAGATCCTTGATGCTTGGGTTGAACATGTTTGGGTCTTAGGGTCGTATCGTATTTTCCTACACCTGGATACCTTTTCCGGATTCTTTAATTCATCGTAGTATGTTTGGAATCGGATTCCTATTTGCACTAAAAATGTCATGTTTTTGGCTCTTTGGTTTGTCTTGCGCTCTTCTATTTCTCCATTGACTACTGATGACTTGAAGACCAATATACAATTATTAGCACTATTAATTAGATTGCCATTATGTGATAAAGACCGGAAAACAGAAAATCATTTGTTAAGATAACTAGCCTCTTTCCTTGTTTATGCAGAAACACTAGTCTCTTCCTTGTCATGATAAGGAGAATGCTTCTCTTTGCAGGCCATACAGCTTTTCTTTTCTTGCTAGTCCTCAGACCTTGCAATGGCGGGGATGATCATCTTTGTGCCCCTTCTTCAAGTGGTAATCTTCGCAACATTAGTTACCCGTTTAGACTTGAAACTGATCCCAAAGAATGTGGAGATCATAGGTATACTCTGTCTTGTGAGACAAACTCTACCGTATTGTATCTGTATTCGGGAAAATACTATGTTCAGGAAATCAACTACATGAACTTCACAATCCGACTGGTGGATGATGATGTTGATAAAGATGATTGCCTTACCTATCCTCGGTTCCCTTTGACCAGCTATAACTTCAGCAGAGAAGATCCATATGTGTGCTACAAATACAAATGGATGGGTTCTGAAATTTTGCCCAAATTATCCCGATTGATTATATTCATCAACTGTGCATACCCATTAAACTCAACTCTTTTTGTGGATACTGCTTCTTGCAATGATAACCCGAAACAGTATTCGTATGTGAATATTGGTGGCATGGAAGCTTCGGATTTGATGGCCATGTGCAGCCTTGAGATGATGGCTATGTTGCCTGCAGATAGGGATTACAACAACACAACTTTTGTAGAAATTCACAGAGAACTGGCATATGGATTCGAGCTTTCATGGCATAATATCAATTGTGGAACCTGCAGATCCTGCTTCTATGTTGGCGACAGAGATATAGCTCAATGCATAATTGGTGTGTAGTTTTTATATTCAATAGATCAGTATCTTTTGTGTCATTGTTTAATATATCATTAGAAATTGATTTCCTGTTGTCCAGGTCCCACCGAAAAGCTTTGCTACCTTCAATTTAGAATTTTTTGCTTCCACATCTACCGTATGTAATATACAAAAATTTTCTGTATAATAATCTATATTAATTTATGCTGTTAACATTTGAAGTAATTTGTATTCGCTATATATATATATATATATATATATATATATATATATATATAGGTAGTAGATGAGGGTTTGTGATCAGATTTTTTTTCTTTTGGTACCTGTCCACCTTGCAGGAATACAGAAGGATATGATTAGGGAAATTAAACAAGGGCTGGCTACATAATCTGTCTTTAAAGCATTGAAAACACCATGTAAGTAAGAAATATAGAAAGATTGCTAATTTTTTTGCTCTTCCTTCTATATTTTCTTGTTCTAGTTAGATCCATATGGGATTTCAGGGATGGAATATGAATCTAATTAACATCGTCAATTTTCGTTTCGCTCCATTATTTTTAGTGGACATAAATAAAATTGATTGAGAAAATGCTACTTGTCATACTCTCTACTGACCTTGAACTATAAATACACAAGAAATACCTTGAACTATAAATACACAAGAAATGTATAAGAATTTGTAAATCTTCTTAAGAAAGTAGTTTTTGGGGAGAACCACAAGGACTTCGATATTTGCCTACTCCATGAGAGATTTTTCACAATATTGGAAACTTTTTTAGTTATACCTTAATTATACCTTAAGATACACTATTACATTGATTACACCTTAGTTATACCTTAATTATACCTTACTTATAACGTAAGATACACTATTACAATGATTATACCTTAGTTATACTTTAATTATACCTTAAGATACACTATTACAGTGATTATACCTTAGTTATACCATAATTATACCTTAGTTACACTTTAAGATACACTATTACATTGATTATACCTTAGTTATACATTAATTATACCTTACTTATAACGTAAGATATAGTATTACATTGATTATACCTTAGTTATACCTTAATAATACCTTAAGATACACTATTACAGTGATAATACCTTAGTTATACCTTAATTATACCTTGTTGTACCTTAAGATACACTATTACTGTGATTATACCTTAGTTATACTATTACTGTGATTATACCTTAGTTATACCTTCATTATACATTAGTTAAACCTCAAGATACACTATTATAGTGATTATACCTTAGTTATACCTTAAAATACACTATTACATTGATTATACCTTAGTTATACCTTAATTATACCTTACTTATATCTTAAGATACAATATTACATTGATTATACCTTAGTTATACCTTAATTATACCTTACTTATACCTTAAGATACATTATTACATTGATTCTACCTTAATTAGGACTACATTTTAATTTTTGGACTGCATTTTCACTTTATGACTGTAATTTTGGGACTATATTTGCACTTTATGACTGCATTTCAATTTTGGGACTGCATTTGCATTTTATGACTGCATTTTAGGACTACAATTTTGGGACTGCATTTTAGGACTGCAATTTTGGGACTGCATTTTAGGACTGCAATTTTAGGAATGCATTTTAGGTCTGCAATTTTGGGACTGCACTTATATTGTTGTACACTGTTATACATTGGTTATACACTGTTTATACACTTCTTATACACTGTTATACATTGTTATACAATGTTTACACACTTCTTATACATTGTTATACACTTCTTATATATTGTTATACATTGTTTATACGCTTCTTATGTATTGTTATACACTGTTTATACACTTCTTATACATTGTTATATGCTTCTTATATATTGTTATACGCTGTTTATACATTGTTTATACACTGTTTATACACTTCTTATACACTGTTATATATTGTTATACACTGTTTATACATTGTTTATACACTATTTATACATTGTTTATACACTATTTATACATTGTTTATACACTGTTTATACACTTCTTATATATTGTTATACACTGTTTATATACTTTTTATACACTGTTATATACTGTTTATACAATTTTTATACACTGTTATACATTGTTTATACACTACTTATACACTGTTATACATTGTTATACACTTCTTATACAATGTTATATGTTTGTACACTTATTATACATTGTTATACAATCTTTAAATCTTAATTAATATTTGTTATGCAATTGCTAATGTTAATTTTAAAAGGAGATTTCCATGTTTATAGATTTGAAGATTTGTTACTGAGAAAGTTGAAATCCACCTTTTAAATGTGAAAATACCTTCTTATATGCTGTTATATATGCGTTTTTTGTTGCAGGAACTGAATAGAATCTCATCTTTGGTGGTACAATTGAAAACCAAGAAGAATTTTTCTTTTTACTGAAGAAGAAGATTGAAGGAACTGAATAGAATCCTAACATTAAGTAGTTTGAGTTTGTCATCGTTTTATATTTGTACCCAACACCTTTGCTGCAAGACATATTAGTATTATCTTGTAATTTAGATTAGGTCCTTTTGTTCCTAATGTATTTATACACTTCTTATACACTGTTATACATTGTTATACACTTCTTATACAATGTTATATGTTTATACACTTATTATACATCGTTATACACAGCTTATACATTATTATACACTGTTTATACACTTCTTATACACTGCTTATACACTTCTTATACATTGTTATCCACTGTTATACACTTCTTATACACTATTACACACTTCTTATGCACTGCTTATACACCATTTATCCAGTTCTTATACACTGTTATACACTTTTTATACACTGCTTATACATTGTTTATACACTACTTATACACTGTTATACATTATTATACACTTCTTATACAATGTTATATGTTTATACACTTATTATACATTGTTATACACTCTTTATACACTACTTATATATTATTATACACTGTTTATACATTGTTATACACTTCTTATACATTATTATACATTTATATATTGTTATACATTGTTTATATACTATTTTTACACTTCTTATACACTGCTATACACTGTTTATACACTTCTTATACACTGTTATAAATTGTTATACACTCTTTATACACTTATTATACACTGTTTATACATTGTTATACACTTCTTATATACTATTATAAATTTATATATTGTTATGCATTGTTTATATACTGTTTATATATTGTTTATACACTGTTTTTACACTTCTTAAACACTGTTATACATTGTTTATACACTTCTTATACACTGTTTATACACTTCTTATACATTGTTATACATTGTTTATACATCGTTTATACACTGTTTATACACTTTTTATACACTGTTTATACATTGTTTATACACTGTTTATGCATTGTTATACACTGTTTATACACTTCTTATACATTGTTATACCTTCTTATATATTATTATACTTTGTTTATACATTGTTATACATTGTTTATACATTAAGATACACTATTACATTATTATACCTTAAGATATACTATTCTAGTGATAACACCTTAGTTATTCCTTATTTATATCCTAAGATACATTATTATATTGATTATACCTTACTTATACCTTAATTATACCTTATACACTATTACAGTGATTACACCTTTATTATACCTTAATTTATACCTTAAGATACAGTATTACATTATTTATACACTGTTTATACATTGTTTATACACTATTTTTACACTTCTTATACACTGTTATACATTGTTATGCACTGTTTATATACTTCTTATACATTGTTATACATTGTTATACAGTTCTTATATAATATTATACTTTGTTTATACATTGTTTACACACTGTTTATACATTCTTTATACACTGTTATACACTATTTATACATTGTTTATACACTATTTATATACTTTTTATACACTGTTATACACTGTTTATACACTATTTACACATTGTTTATACACTGTTATACATTGTCATACACTTCTTATATATTATTATACATTGTTTATATATTGTTTTACACTGTTTATACACTCATTATACATTGTTATATACTCTTTATACATTAAGATATACTATTACATTGATTATTCCTTAATTATACCCTAAGATACACTATTCTAGTGATTATACCTTAGTTATTCCTTATTTATACCATAAGATACATTATTATATTGATTATAAATTACTTATTGTGAGCGGATGACCTTTTTACGTAAGTGGCATGAAGCGGTGCAGAGAATTGAACCGGGGGTTTTCGAAAAAAGGGTTTCATGATATTTTAAGAAAAGGAGTTTGTTTATCTTATGTTAGGAAAAATTGTTTATTTCTTTTGAAATTTGTTTTGTAGAAAACGTTTTCCAATTTTATTACTTAAAGACCTCGAAACCTAAATTTCGAGATCAGTGACAGAGTCGCCATTCGGATCAGCTCATGCGGGAAATTCCGGTACAGCTCCTTACCGAGCGCAGATTACTGTACCTAATCTAGAGATTCAGGGTTCGGGCAACTTACCTACTTAACCTCAAGCTTGTATTCGATTTATGATTTATATTGCCATATTTATTCAATTTATTATCTTTTCCCTACCCGATTAAGTTTATTTTATTAGCCCCATGCTCAAGCAGAAATGCAAGAAATAAATAGCAGAAAAATAAATCATACATCCAAAATATACAGGAAAATAGTAAAGGCCGATTATACAACCCAATCGAATAAAAGGTAAAAACTCTCGTCCTCACATTTACAATCGCCTAGGATACATGAAAATCTAAAAATACAATCGCCTAGTTTATACGGGAATCTAATAAATACAGCCAAAATAATAAAAATAAATGCTGCAAAACAGAGGGTTAGCACCGTTTATATTATAAACACAAATAGGACTCAAAACAGGACAGAATTGAGATTTATAAAATTGGGGGCATGCATTTAGGGGGTAACCTGTTTGACCCGACCGGTCAGACCGGTCAGACCTGGAAAACGGTTTTGAAATGCCCTGTAGATTTTTATGCTGGAAAATCAATTTTAGAAAACCATTTGGCTCAGTTTCATGCAAATTGTCCTTTTTTGTGGGTCTGTTATATCGGAATCTAGGGTTCCATTCGTGCGGGTTCCTAAACTCAACATCCAACTAAGGTCCAAAATGCAATAAACATATAAAAAAAAACATTTGTGAAAATAGCATTTTATTCGTTTTCGATATTTTCTGGGGACTTTGTAGGATTCGGGGTCCGCTAATGCTGAACTATGGATCCGATTCGGATAAAACAACCTCGAAACTCAAGAAATAAACCCGGGAAACATAAAAAACCCTAATATCCGTACGTACAGAAATTTGAAAAACAAAATTTCACGACATACGGATGGATTTGGGCTGAAAATGATCACAACAGACTGCTTAAAATGGAAAATGGACTGTTTTCAGCCGATCGGGACAGACCAGAAATCTGTCCCTGAGGAACAGAGCCGGGCAGCTCTAGGGTCAGAGCCAGCCGGCTCTGTTCATCACGAACACAGCCGGGCAACTGTGTTCATGAAGAACACAGCTGTACGGCTATGGTGGGCAGCCCAGTTTCTGAAAAAACACAGAAATGAAACAGAAAAAGCAATGCAAACAGGTTTAAGGCCTCTCAGAGCTTACCTTGGTTTTGTTTTGATGCTTTGAACATCAAGAAATGGATTGAAAGCCGGAACCGGCTGAATTCCTGGATGATCCGAAACAATCCGAAGCTGACCCGAAATGATCTCGAATCAAAGAGCAAAGGTTGTAGACTTGGTTGTTGTCGTTTGGAGATTGATTTAAGGGCTTGAGTTTGTTCTCCCTTTTCACCTGGTACCTCTTTCTCTCTTTCTCCGCTTCTCTCTTTTTCTTTTTCCTTTTTTTTTGTGAGAACCAGCCCCCTTGTTTTCCCCAAAAGTCCCTCACGCAAAAAAAAGTCCTCATCTCTCTGATTTTTTCTCTTTTTATATCACACTCTCTCCCTCATTTCACTCAATTAATCAACCATCTTAGTTCTGAAATCTCTGTGCCATATTACTCTTCTGTCAAACCAAGTTGCTTTGCTTTACAGGGCAACTTGGTTTGCCCACTAGAGCAGCCCGGCTCTAGTTCAAAAAAACTTGAGCCGCCTGGTTCTAACAAGAGCCGGGATGAGATTTTGAAAGTCGGACGCGCACACTAAACCCTGGGAATGATTCATGAGACCTTTTTGGGGGCATCGGATTACGGATAGCCTGGCTTTCAGGACATTTGAGATACTTTGGGCGACATTCTGGTCGTTTCAAGTCTTATTATTGTCCGTTCGCTCCACAGGTAACTAAGGACTTTTCATCACCGAGGTCGGAAAAAACCCATGCTCATAGGCTGCCCATCGCGGGACCAAAGTCGGCTCATGGTGGGCTGTAAAGCCTAGATCAAGTTTGGTCTCGTGACTGGGAGCACGATGAGGAAAGAAAAGGAAACGTACCTGGAGTCCCTTGCTGGGGGCGCGGTCCTCGGTCTTGAAGTTGACCTAGGTGTATCCAATTCCCGAGAGCGGCACATGGAGGCATTTGGTTCTCAAGATCGGCCCAGGAGGCATTGGTTTATGAGATCAGCTCAGAGGCATTTGGTTTGTGAAGTCAGCCCAGGGGGCATTTAGTTTTCATAGTCGGCCTAGGGGGCATTTGGTTTTTGAAGTGGGCCCAAGGGGCATTTGGTTTTCATGGTCGGCCCAGGAGGCATTTGGTTTTTGAAGTCGGCCTAGGGGGCGTTTGGTTTTTGAAGTCGGCCCAGGGGGCGTTTAGTTTTTGAAGTCGGCCCAGGGGCCATTTGGTTTGTGTAGTGAAAAGGTTCAATGGAATGCACTGTCCCTCCTATGTGGTGAAGAGGCAGCATAAATCGGGACATGGTCTTCCACATGCATTTCTTCCTCTTTCATGTGGCAAAGAGGTTGAAATAGGTGTTCTCCCTTTCCCATGTGATGAAAAGGTTAAACAAAATGTATTGTCCATCCCATGTGACGGAGAGCCAGCACGAGGTGGAATTTGTTTTTCCTTCCCCTCTCATATGACGAAGAGGTCGGATGAAATGTACTGTCCCTCCTATGTGGTGAAGAGCAGCACGAACTGGAGTTTGGGCCTTCAATAGGCATTTCTTCCTCTTTCATGTGGCAAAAAGGTTGAAATAGGTGTTCTTCCTTTCCCATGTGATGAAAAGGTTGAACGAGATGTATTGTCCCTCCCATATAAGGAAGAGGCAGCACGAGCTGTAGCTTGTTTTTCCTTCCCCTCCCATGTGACGAAGAGGTCAGATGAGATGTATTGTCTCTCCTATGTGGTGAAGAGCAGCACGAATTGGAGTTTGGGCCTTCAATAGGCGTTTCTTCCTCTTTCATGTGGCAAAGAGGTTGAAATAGGAGTTCTTCCTTTACCATGTGACAAAAAGGTTGAACGAGATGTACTGTCCCTCCCATGTGACAAAGAGGCAGCACGAGCTGTAGCTTGTTTTTCCTTCCCCTCCTATGTGACGAAGAGGTCAAAATGGTGGAAATGTACCTAGCATCCTTTGCTGGGGATGCTGGCCGTAGTTCCCAGTCGACTCGCTGCGGTGGAGTGTACCCGTGAAGATTGATATAAGATCGCTTATTTATTCCTTGATCGATAGTTTTGGAAACAAAAATTTTTGCCCCCTCGTTCAAGAATAAATATGGCTGAGTTGCTTTGCCCCCAGAACCTGTTAAAGGCAAGAAATACCCTTCTCGGGATTATATTGGTGTGAATGAACTTTCTGATAATTGGAGAATTTTCATACCTAAGATTTGGATTCGTAGGGCTCTGATTTGCACGGTATGACTCCGAGGGTGCCCCTGGATTAAATCTTTTCTATCTCAGGAGGGATCCTGATTCGGAATCACCCAATGATAGTGGTGAATGCTTGAACAAAGTTTGCTGCAAGAGCGTGTAGTTATTCCTTGATCGATAATTTTGGAAACAAAAATTTTTGCCCCCTCAATCAAGAATAAATACAGCTGAGTGGTTTATGATGCATGTATGCATGAATGCATATATGATTAGAGTGTATGCATGTATACGACATGATGTTTATATCACTATGCTTGGTTTCTGTTCTAAGCTGGGGAAGAGATCTGTGACTTCTGATGATCTTTTGTGGGGGAAGACCTTGGCTGGACGGCCTTGTCAGGGACCCTGTCGGGGATCTGCCAAGGAATCCTGATTTAAAAAGGATAATCTTAGCCGAGGATTCTACTGGGGAGACTCTGAGCCGTTTAACCCTTTTGGAACTCTGTTGGAGATTCCTCTTTAGTGGGGATCGTCCTAGCCGGGGATTCTGTTAGGGATTAGATAGAGACTCTATGGGGAATCTGGGCCCATTTAGATTTTGTAAGAAGTTGTTCGTGTTAGGGATTCTGACTCAGTGGGGATTGTCTTGGTTTGTAACGCCACCGGGGATCTGTTGGGGATCATGACTCGTCTAGGTTTTTTACACAGACGACCCTGCTGGGGATGATACACCTGGCCTAGGAGTTGCCATCTGTAACAGCTTCATTGGAGTTGTCGTTGGCTCAGATGCAATGACCTACTAATGGCTGTTTACATGTAATGGCACGCTATATACAATATGAACATTTAAGCGGAACATCAGACATGCTTAATATCATTATGATGACATTGGAATGAGTATGATAGGGAAATCAAAAGTGCCTCTGATTCTGAACGTCACTCTTTTCTTGTTACCAACACATCCTTTCGGTTTTCCGTGTCGGGAATTCTCTCCTGGGGATTATAGTCTTTTTTTTTTATGGACTGAAAATTGTGCATGAACACTCCAGCCGAGTAGATTTCTTCGCACTAGCTTGTCTCAGGATTTGAAAATGCACCTCAATGTGTTTTCCGAGGATTGCGAAAGGATTGTTCTTGATGATGCTTAGTGGCTTAGCTTTTACCTGCCCCAGTGTTAGAGGTTTGTGTTTGGGTGTTTGGTTGCAAAACACTTCATCAGATCTGGTTTGCTGCGTGCGGCAACCTGTACATGGCCATTTATATGCAATGGCATGACGCATGCATATTGAACATCAAAATAGGATATGAAACATTTATGATATGATGAATGTGGATGCATTAGGAAAATCCAACCCGTGGCTCTGGTTTGGCCTATACCCCTTTATGCTACCAATATGTCCTTTCGGTTTTCCATATCAGAGGGTTTTTTTTAAGATCCATTGGGGATATGTTAAGGGCAGGTCACCAAGGTATACAGCCGATCACTAGATGGAGGTGCCTTTGTGAGCAGACAACCCGAGATAGAGTCAATTAACCACTGAATTCTCTAAGGGTATGGAATTGTGTTCATGTTCTCAATTCACCCCAGATTCTAGTTCACGCACAGTCTCCAAAGGTGGATACAGCTTTCAGTCCTTCAAGGCATGGCCTGATTCGGAATGATTTGAGTTAATTATGGTTTCCCTGTGTCTACCAACCACAATAGCTCCGAAGCAAATCACACCATCTTTAAGAGGTGAAAGAACCACTAGTAAGTAGTCACTTCTGTTGCAGCTGAAGACTGAGTTCTTGAAATGGTTGTAAATGCAACTTTCCCCTGAATATTAGCACAGCAGGCTTTGCAAGTCTTCGTGTTAATGGGGTTCATCTCATTCAGGATTGTTGAAAGCTTTGTAAGACCTGGTTGCTCCAACACTGTTGGTGAAGTTCACAGGGGCGAGCATTAGTCTTCTTTTTTCCCTTTCACATTTTGCTCAACAGAACCATCCCATGCTGGTTGAGTGTTGTTGGTGGATAACCATCCCTTTCACAAAATGTCCCACCAGCTACTCTTTTCCCTGAAGTCTAGTATAAGCTATAGTGCAGATCTGGCTTTTGTTCACTTCGTTTTTGAAAACAAGAGGAAAGCATAAGAAATCAAGGGTTGACACTGATCTCTCATTGCTAATCTCGTTCTTTTCCATGTGGTGTGTTAGAGATTGTGCCCTAAGCCAATGTTGGATTATGTAAACAATCTTCTTAAGTCATTAATAAAGACTTATTTTATCATATATATTTGTATGTTAGTATTTATGATAATGTATCCATGAATTAATTGTGTAATTCTAAATTTCCCTAGTCGATTGTTATTATGGGAATAATAACAAACTAAGACTAGTGTGAGTGATAATGGATATTCATAAGATGAATATAGTGTATACAGATACAGATTATACTCACGGGCAATGTGTTAGAGAACATGTTGCTGGAGACCCACCATAAGATCAAGTTCATGGTCACGTGTCACAACTGATCTTGATTATAGTAGTGTCATCAGCTGATTCCTTTGACCTGAGGTCACCATGGATTCCGGGATGAATTCATGTTGTGCTTTGACGCAGTCAAACGCTGCTTGTAACAGAGTAGTTATAAAGGCTGTGGTTGGGTACAATATGACTCATGCTTAGGGATGTGAGTGACAGATATGGGATTTTGTCCCTCTCTAACAAGAGAGCGATATCACTGGGCCCCTCGATAAGTAAGACTGTTAAATGCATGGCCGTGCTCAAATAATTGATAAGAGTATCAATTGATTTGTCTGAACAGTTTACTTTGAGATCGAGAAAGCATATGATTAATTATATAAGATTGACAAGTGTACCATGTCTTATAATTAATCTTGATATCAATGAGACAAAAGGGAATATGACATTCTATAAATAGGTATTGGATCATTCCAATCATATTAATTGGGTAGTCGTAATGGCTTGCTAGAGTCCGCTTGTGACCTATAAGGACATTATGGTAATTTCCTTATTGCCAATTAATATGATCCTATGGGGTCACACACAAGAGCAAAATGAAGTTCATCTTATCGGGTATAAATTATTATTGGATAATAATTTATGAATGAGAAAGAGAATAAATATATATAGTGATATATATTTATGTATGTATATATAAATATTAATGTGATTAATATTGCATAAAGTATGCTACATATTATAATTAAATTATATGGAGATATAATTAATTATAATATTATATATACATATATGTATTATGGAGAATTGATTTGATTTAATGTTAATTGAGAATTAATATTAAATTGTGTGGGTTAATATATAATTATAACTAATAGGTGTATTAGGTTATAATTATAATTAACTATTTAGGTTAATTATTTAAGGAAACAATTAACCTAAACCTAATCACTCTCTACACTAATACTATAGCAGATTTTCGGCCAGCCAACACAAGAGAATAGCCAGCCGAAATTCTCCTCTCCAAGCCAAGAGAAAATTTGATTTTCTGCCTCTCTCTCGATTCGAGGAGACCGTTTCTTCTATCCCAGCGCTAGCACGCGGTGAACGTATTGCTCCGTGTGGATCAACCGTAGAGGGAAGCAATTTTGGTTCCTAAGTGATTCAAACTTCAAAGAATTAAGGTAATTCTTTAACCCTCCTTCCGATTCAATGTAATGTACATGGGTCCTTGGTGGGGATTAATCTTTTTCCGCTGCGTTTTATGTTTGTTTGTGCGATTAATTCCCCAACATGGTGTTCATCCAGGAGTTGCACCAACAGTTGTTTGCACAAGGGTGGTCTCCGGTTTAGCTAAAACAGGCTTATATTCAGATCCTCTCTCTGTCATGAAATCAAAGCCTTTCCTGTCAGTCTGAGGTTACAAAATACTTGGTCTGGGGGTTTAGGTTGAAGAGGGATGGCATAAGATAGAAAAAGAATCCTTAATCTGGCACAAGTTGATGATAAACACAGACTGATTGAGGCCGTGCTGTAACCACCTGCCCCGTCACCTTTTTGGTGATAGGATGAAGCAGTATGGAACAAAATTAGGGTTCAATTTCTTGTTAGAAGTCATTGATGGTGGAAAATGAGGCTTCACAGAATCGGTTCAGGGAATAGGGTGAAAGGGGTTTTGTCAAATAGGTGTTGGTGGTTTGGTGGTTTATTTGCAAACGGAAGAAAGAGGGTGTTGAAGGTGTGGAAGAGATTGGAAAAGGGAATGGGAAGAGCTTTGGTTGTGAAGGCAGGAAAGTTCAAATCTCTCACAGATTGAGTACAAAAATTTGATAGTGATGGAAAATTAGGAAGTGGAAGATTACTTATGATACCTCACCATTTAATGCTATGAGGCATTCCAGTGTTAGCTATGGCGGCCACGCATAAGAGGGAGAAAGACTTCTGTCTGCATCGATCCCTTTTTGTTGTTGTTGTTTTTTTTTTTTTTGTGAAGGACTAAGCCTAAGCCATAGCCATCTGTTGGTTTTCCTGCTGCATTCAAATCCATGCATGTCATGCATGTTTAATATGTCTTTTTGGATGAACAATGCATGTGAAATGTCATGTACATATGAATGTCACACGAACAGGATAATATATGCACTACGACCAAGGCTGCTTCAGCATTTTACCACATAATGGGTGATGAGGATGATGAAAACCATTTGAACACCCTATGGGTTGGAAATTTTTGGCGAGTTTGGAATTTTAGCTTTAGGGTTTCGGCATGGGGTGCTTTATTTGGATAAGGAGTTAGGCTTAGGGCTTCATTTTGGAATTGGGTTTTGAGTTTCAATAATAGCTTTTGGCTTGGAACAGCTCAGGTATCATGTGTGCTATTCAAATTGAAACTTTGGGGCAGGGCCAATAGCATCTTGCAAGGATTGTTCATTTGGATAAGCAAATGACTCGGCTGAGGTGGTGCCATCCTATTGTTTATTTATCTGACAAGCTCACCTTTCAAGAAAGAGTTTGGTCAGGACCAGATTCACCTTTAGGTTCCCTATGGTATTCAGATCGATGTCATGCATTTTGATATTATGCATATTGGATATGTCATTTTAGATGATCAAATGCATGCATAAAGCCATGTACATGCAATCACCACATGAGTAAGAAGATGACAAAATGCATTACATTCAAAATGATTTCAACACACCTTATAAACAAAATGAGTCCCCTACAAAAGGAGGAAGCCTCTAAGGGTATTGATTTCATAACATCTGATTATTCCCTGTCCAGTCACCATCTCAGCTCCGATGTCATTGCCCCGCTCTTTGCAGTTCTTCATCATATTCTTCTCCCTCAGAAGTTTAAGGAATTTCCCTGGTAGTCTCCCTGATTGCCCCTAGTCACTTATTGGAGGTGGATGGGACCCTTAATTTTCCCTCGTCGATCAGCTTCTGGATCCTCCTTCTCAGTGCGACACATTCATTGGTCCTATGGTAGCTACAGAAATTACTCTTTTGTTCTGGTGTTGGCCCCATATATGGTCTGACACTCTGTAGCAAACCCTCATTTCCACACCTGGCAAATAACATGTTCAACGAACGAGACCCAGAGAATGTGATTTCTTTGCTATCTTTGGAAGGTGGGTTCCGGATATGTCATGGAACAGGGTCAGTGTTGGCACTGGTGTCAAGAGGCCCTTGCAATTCCCATTCACTGGTCGACCCCGATGAGCCCAAGTTCTGGTGAGAGGACCCTCCGAGGTGTCGAGAGTGAGTGTCAGCAATCTGGATAGTCTGCTCCCTGTTGGCATCAGTATTGGCGTCTGTGCCCCTTATTTTTCTTTCGAGCCCTGCCACCCGTGCCTCCAACTCAGCGCATCTTGCTGTTAGCCTCTTTACTCTGTCAAGATCATCCCCCAGCATTTCTCTCAACATTGCTGCTGCTTCCTCCTTGACCGCCCTTCAAAACCACGATGAAGCGACATAGTCTTCCACAACATCTGTTATGGCGTTGAAGCTCCATAGGTTGGTCATCCTCAATATTCTTTCCCTCTGATGAGAGCACTCGTTAGTGTCAATAGGTGCATGCGTGGCAGATACCAAACAGGGAATGATGTATGCATGAATATGTGGTGCAACGTGTACGTGTGTGAATGGTGAGTTGTACATGTGATGCCATGTAATGCCATGTCATGCTATGCTATTCCAAACCAATGAATATGCTTGCAAAGTCAAAAAGGGAATGTGCAGATGCAATGAATGCTGTTGGAGATGATGCATGCATGCTAAAGTAAAGCATGGCATATAAATATACACCACAGGGATAAAATGACACACAGGGGTATCCACGGGTCGAAGCAAGTAGTACTTGTGAAGAATAGGGTGCATAAATATGCCCCTGGGGAAGATGACACACTGGGGTGTCCACGGGTCGAAGCAAGACATTGCTTGTGAAGGAATTTGAAATAGGGTGCATAAATATGCCCTTGGGGAAGATGACACACTAAGGTGTCCACGGGTCAAAGCAAGACATTACTTGCGAAGGGATTTGAAATAGGGTGTATAACTATACACCCAGGGATAAAATGGCACACAGGGGTGTCCACGGGTCGAAGCAAGTCATTGCTTGCTAAGGAATTGAGATAGGGTGCATAAATATGCCCCTGGGGAAAATGACACATGGGGTGTCCATGGGTCGAAGCAAGACATTGCTTACAAAGGAATTATATGCTATGGATGCGTATGTGTGCGGTGTATGGGCATAGCTCTGGTACTTGGGAAGTACCTTTGGATGCATGGATGACATGGAATGAGGAGACGTGCTTGGCATGCAGACAACGCCTCGGTGCTCGGGGAGCGCCTTGGGCTTTTATGATATGAAATGAGTTCGTACTTGGAGCGCGAGCAGATTTTTAGCGCTCGGGAAGCACCTTGGGTTTTTATGCGATGACGTGAAATGAGATGGTGTGGCAGACACACAGATAACATTTCGGCGCTCAGGGAGCACCTAAACGGCTTAGTGTATGAATGAGATGTGACTTAGCCATGGTTGAATGATGCCAAATGGATGGAAACTAGAATGAAAAATGGCTTTGTTCTTTTATTTATTTTGGATGTTATGCGGATGCCCCAATGCTATGTAAAAAGGCAATACAAACAGACTGTGTGTGATCCGGCACGTGGGCAGGGGTTCGGTGCCTTTGGGGCACCTAATGGATGTCATGAAATGATCATGTGTGGCTGATACATGGACATAGTTCTACTGCCTTTGAGGAGTTCGATAGATGTCATGAAATGGTCGCGTGTGTACTGACACACAGACAGAGTTCTGATGCTTTTGATGCATCCAATATGGAATGATATTATTGGTGAGTCACGTGTATCTTGAGGCACGGACAAAGATTCAGTGTTCGTGGAACACCTTGCATGATTTAGTAATGTCATGGTATGCCCTTATATGTGTAGTAACTGGGCACTCATGGAGTACCCTGGACGATTCGATAATGTTATGAGCAATCCGATGTGGATCACGACATACAAGCAAGATGTTGGTATCCCCGTGACACCAATGATGGATGGATGAGATATTGTGCAATGTTTTTCATGTGACTACCCACACGAAAATAAATCTAAGACCGTTGTGGTCTCTTAGCGAATGTAATGATATAGAGAAATGGCTGAGTGCAAACCAGGGCACAAGAAAACACGGGTGGCTTTTAGGACACTCGTTATGAAATGGAATGATCATGATGGAGCATCCTTGGAACATCCTTATTAGGTGTAATGGAATGAAATGGTGTGAATGCACATGTCACACAAAATGCAGGTGGCTGCAGAAAAATGTGGTCAGGATACATGACATATAGAATGACTTCATGCATACAAGGAATAAATGCATGTGTCATTCAAAGTGTAGGTGGCTGCAGCAAAATGTGGTTAGGATGCACGACATACAGGATGATTTTTTGTAGGCTATGGAAATGTTAGCACACAATGCGCGTTTAGCATGCAAACAAAATATCGTGGCTGTACAAAGACATGGTTAGGATCGATGTCACATAAATTTTGATGTTTTGGAAATGATTGTTTAAAAGGCAAGATTAGAACGACACAAGGATGACAGTGTATGTTTGATGCTTCATGAATGAAAGCAATAATGGTTGTGAGTTTTTTTTATTCCGGACATTCCAAGAGTACCCAATGTTATGCAAAAGAAGATGCAAATGGGTCGTGTGAGCCGACACACAAATGGAGGTTCGGCGCTTTCGAGGCACCTAATGGAGGTTATGAAATAGTCACGTGTGTGCTGGCACACGGACAAAGTTTTGACTCTCTTTAAGGCAAAATGAGATGATATGAAATGGTCACGTGGAATTCGTTCCTCGGACAGAGTTTTAATGCCTTTTGGGGCATTCGATATGAAGTGATGTTGCAAACAGGTCACGTGTATGCCAAGACATGGACAGAGGTTTCGTGTTCATGGAACACCTTGCATGAGTTAATAATGTTATGATATGCCTCCATATGTGTACTAATCTGGCGCCCGGGGAGCACCTCGAATGATTTCACAATGTTATGAAATGGTTCGTTATGAACCATAATGCACAAACAGGACTTGGAGTAACCGGGACACCTATGATGAATGAATGTGATGTCATATGATGGCATCGTGCGAACTATTTCACGGAGGCAAATCTAGGACCATTGTGGTCTATTATTGAATGATATGATATTTTGTGAAATGGCCAATTGCAATCCAGTGCACGGGCGAGAATCGGATAGTTTTGGGGTGCCCGACATGTCATGGAATGAAATGATCATGAAGAGCATGCTTAGAACGTCCCCTATTAGATGGAATGGGATGAAATGGCATGGATGTGTATGTCACACAAACATATAAGTGGCTGCAGGAAAATGTGGTTAGAATGCGTGACACGCGAATGATGTCGTGTATGCTTCATGGAAATGTTGGCACATAAGATGTATACATATGTCATACGAGTAAAATGTCGTGGCTGTACGAAGATGTGATCAGCATAAATGTCACACATATGCATATGTATTTAAAGATGGCTGCACGACAATGTGATTAGAAATGGCGCATGAGATGATTATGCGTTTTTAATGCTTCGTGAAAAAATAAAGAGAAAATCACCACGGAGCAAATGTTAGCACAAGCAAAAATATGCTCTCCCTTCCAACCTTATATCTCCTTTTGATTGGTCTCGCAATTCTTCCTAGGTGTTGGGTCTCTTTGGCATCAACGGGGGATACCAAAGGTGCACACTCGAATGATCAATTTCAATTTCATGTTTTGGTAATCCTAGGGGAAATTACTAAGCCATTACATGTGGGCCAAAGTCAAACCAAGGGTCGTACAGGCTCCCATAGCAAATAAACACTTCCCCACTGTAGGACACGATGTAAGGTCATGCGGGGCTATGAGTGGTTTACCCCGTCGGGTGTCTCCAATCCTGGCGGTAGAGGTAGTCCACCTTTTTGGGTAAACCGGGGCTAATCAGTGTATTTGAGGGGTCGAGAAGAAGAAAATGTCATGATACGCAAGGCTTGAATAAATATAGCTTTTATAAGTCGATAAACGAATACAAGCGAGGTTATATTTCAATAGTTGCCTAAGTTCCTTAAGTTTTCATGAAAACTTTTAAGAGAACTTTTCGTTTCCCCAGCGGAGTCGCCACTGTGAGCGGACGACCTTTTTACGTAAGTGGCATGGAGCGGCGCGGCGAATCGAACCGGGGGTTTTCGAAAAAAGGGTTTCGTGATATTTTAAGAAAAGGAGTTTGTTTATCTTATATTAGGAAAAATCGTTTATTTCTTTTGAAATTTGTTTTGTAGAAAACGTTTTCCAATTTTACTACTTAAAGACCTTGAAACCTAAATTTCGAGATCAGTGACAGAGTCGCCACCCGGATCAGCTCATCTGGGAAATTCCGGTACAGCTCCCTACCGAGCGCAGACTACTATACCTAATCCAGAGATTCAGGGTTCGGGCAACTTACCTACTTAACCTCAAGCTTGTATTCGATTTATGATTTAAATTGCCATATTTATTCAAATTATTATCTTTTCCCTACCTGATTAAGTTTATTTTATTAGCCCATGCTCAAGCAGAAATGCAAGAAATAAATAGCAAAAATATAAATCATACATCCAAAATATACAGGAAAATAGTAAAGGCCGATTATACAACCCAATCGAATAAAAGGTAAAAACTCTCGTCCTCACATTTACAATCACCTAGGATATACGAAAATCTAAAAATACAATCGCCTAGTTTACAGGGGAATCTAAAAAATACAGCCAAAATAATAAAAATAAATGCTGCAAAACAGAGGGTTAGCACAGTTTATATTATAAACACAAATAGGACTCAAAACAGGACAAAATTGGGATTTCTAGAATTGGGGGCATGTATTTAGGGGGTAACCGGTTTGATCCGACCGGTCGGACCGGTTAGACCTGGAAAACGGTTTTGAAATGCCCTGTAGATTTTTATGCTGGAAAATCAATTTTAGAAAACCATTTGGCTCAGTTTCATGCAAATTGTCCTTTTTTGTGGGCCTGTTATCTCGGAATCTAGGGTTCCGTTCGTGCGGGTTCCTAAACTCGACATCCATCTAGGGTCCAAAATGCAATAAACATATCAAAAGAAACATTTGTGAAAATACCGTTTTATTCGTTTTCGATATTTTCCGGGGACTTTGTAGGATTCCGGGTCCGTTAATGCTGAACTATGGATCTGATTCGGATAAAACAACCTCGAAACTTAAGAAATAAACCTGGGAAACATAAAAAACCCTAATATTTGTACGTATAGAAATTTGAAAACAAAAATTTTATGACATGCAGATGGATTTGGGCTGAAAATGATCACAACAAAATGCTTAAAATGGAAAATGGACTGTTTTCGGCCGATCGGGACAGACCAAAAATTTGTCCCTGAGGAACAGAGCTGGGCAGCTCTAGGGTCAGAGCCAGCCGGCTCTGTTCATCACGAACACAGCTGGGCGGCTGTGTTCATGAAGAACACAGCCGTATGACAATGGTGGGTAGCCCAGTTTCCAGAAAAAACACAAAAATAAAAGAAACGCACAGAAAAAGCAATGCAAACAGGTTTAAGGCCTCTTAGAGGTTACCTTGGTCTTGTTTTGATGCTTTGAACATCAAGAAATGGATTGAAAGCCGGAAATGTGTCTTGGAGACTCAACCGACTGAAATCTTGGATGATCTGAAACAATCCAAAATCGACTCGAAATGATCCCGAATCAAAGAGCAAAGGTTATAAACTTGGTTGTTGTCGTTGGAGATTGATTTAAGGGCTTGAGTTTGTGATTTCTGGGTTCTCCCTTCTCGCTTGGTACCACAACCTCTCTTTCTCTGCTTCTCTCTTTTTCTTTTTCCTTTTTTTTTTTTTTTGAGAACCAGCCCCCCTGTTTTCCCCAAAAGTCCCTCACGCCAAAAAAAAAAATCCTCCTCTCTCTGATTTTTTCTCTTTTTATATCACTTTCTCTCCCTCATTTCACTCAATCAATCAACCATCTTACTTCTGAAATCTCTGCGCCCTATTACTCTTCTGTCAAACCAAGTTGCTCTGCTTCGCAGGGTAACTTGGTTTGCCCACTAGAGCCGCCTGGCTCTAGTTTGCACTAGAGTCGTACGGCTCTAGCTAGATCCGACCGGCTTTGGTTCAAAAAAACCAGAGCCTCCTGGTTCTAACAAGAGCCGGGGCGAGATTTCGAAAGTTGGACGTGCACACCAAACCCTGGGAATGATTCGGGAGACCTTTTCGGGGGCATCGAATTGTGGATAACTTGGCTTTCAGGTGGTTTGAGATACTCCGGGTGACATTCCGGTCGTTTCAAGTCCTATTCTTGTCCGTTCGCTCCACAGGTAACTAAGGACTTCTCATCACCGAGGTCGGGAAAAACCTGCGCTCACACTTATACATTAATTATACCTTAAGATACACTATTACAGTGATTATACCTTTGTTATACTTTAATTATACCTTAAGATACACTATTACATTGATTATACATTAGTTATACCTTAATTATACATTAAGATACACTATTACAGTATTTATACCTTACTTTTACCTTAATTATACTTTAGTTATACCTTAAGATACACTATTATAGCGATTATATTTTAAGATACAAAGGCATAATTAGTTATACCTTAGTGAAAAAAGTATGTCGGAAAAAGTATTTACATATGGACTTTGTTTCGAAGATAAAAATAAAAAATAAAAAAAACTTTCTAGAGTCGCATGACAAAAAAAAAAAAAAAATAAACGAATTGAAAGATAAATGCGAAATTAGATTTAAAATTATAAAAAGAAGAGAGAGAAACGTGGACAAAGTAGGGAACGTATTTTGGAGATTTTGATTTTTTTTTTGTTGTTTATTTTATGATTGAATCACGTAAAACTTGAAATTTTTGTTTTAGGTATTTTTGAAATTTTAAAAAGTTTTTAATGTACTTATGCAAACTTTTCCTTTTGAGGTAAAAATGTTATATTGTGCCAAAAGATAAATATTTATGTAAAAAGCCCTAAATTAAATGGTACAGGGTTTAAATATTGGCTCCTCAATTGATGAAATCTTAACATATACTAATAAAGAATGTTCATAATGTACACGTTTCAAGTTCATAGCCGTTTATATCAGGAAAATTAATATATAAAATTTATAATTAGACCACAGCAATCAGATTAAGCTTTTAGATCAATAAATTTCATCAGAACTCACAAACTTGTTAAGTCTTATATATCTAGCCATAATTATGGTTCTCATGTTAATGTCGCCCCCCGTAGCATTAGCGATGTACTGTTAATTATCATATCTAATGCAATCATCTTTTTATTTTTATTTTTTTTAAGTCAAAAGTTACTTTCTTAATTTACTATACTGACTAGATATTTTTGTTAATTTAGCTGATTTCCATGCATTCTCTCATCGGAGATATTTATTTCCATTTATATATCACGATTCAGAGATTGTTAAAAAAAAATCATTTATAAATGCTGTTGGAAAAGGTTTATGTGCTTAACTGAATTGCAATTATTTTTAGAAAATTAGCTCCAATGTAATGTTATACCTCTCTATCCAGTAGTATGTGATGTTCATTTTAGACCAATGTGGCAGCCTAGAGGATCAAATATATCCTTTAATTATTAATATCATACAATTGGAGTTAAGTAGAAGAAAAGAATGTTGGTAGATATGACTAGCGAGGGTGAAGCATAGTTTCAGTAATTTCATTTACAGAAATAACAGTTCCTCCAGTACTACTGGTTGATGGGTCACCACTGTTGTAAGTTTTTTTCATGATGAAGGCTGGTTTTTTGGGAGGTGCAAGAA
This sequence comes from Euphorbia tirucalli, assembly GCA_039660915.1. NCBI lineage: Eukaryota > Viridiplantae > Streptophyta > Magnoliopsida > Malpighiales > Euphorbiaceae > Euphorbia > Euphorbia tirucalli. The sequence goes on from CM077638.1 coordinate 3,346,357, forward strand.
TTATGTCATTGGTGAGCATGAACACAACATCAAACATTGTTGGTCTATCTGCTGCTGATTCTTGCACACATAGTAGTCCGATTTGGATGCATCTTCCTACTTCTTGTTCTGGGTATGACTCGCCGAGCAATGAATCTACTATGTCTAAGCTCCTGCCTTCTTTCCATTTTTCCCACACCTGTTACATGTTGAGGATTTATTAGAACTTCTTTTGTATGCTGATGGTATATGTCATGCAACCGTTTGACCCAAAAGCTTAAACCGATAGGTTAAAGGAATTTATAGCTTTTATTATTATCTCTGACATGATATTCTCGGTCAATAAGAGTGTATCATGTTAGCATGGGTGCTGATGTGACACTTCTCTTTAGCATATATAAGGATCATATGAATTTTGAGATACACTGGGTGCATACACCCTTGCCAACCAGATGGCACACTTTGATTGGTTAGGCACAATGCTTGACGTACTGTAAAAACTTTCTATACTCTAGACAAACATTGAGGGCAATTTCACCCTGTACACAAAATTCCAGTTTATATTCAAAAGAACATCCTAAACTTTAATTAAACTTTACAAAAACAAATTTTGATTAAGTTCGACTAAGTATTATTTCAACTTTGACATTGTGTTTGTAGGTTGTTGACGCTTAATACTTACTAAATACTAACGAATGAGCAACAGAAAAACATATGTACTAACCAAAAAGGATATAAATTCAGTTGGTAATTCCTTACTAATCCGTTACTATTTTGTAATTTTCTTAGAGTGTTATCTGTTTGTCTTTGTTTTCCCCATAAAATCTAATTTGAATTCATGTTTTCTCTTTAATTTCCAAAATTCAGAGACGACTAAAAGATAAGATAAGACTAATTGATGTAAATTTCCATGTCGGCTTACGTATCCAATTAAACTTGAAGATGTTATTTCATCATAGAAACTGCTATTTTTTCTTCCACTGATGATCTCTATCAGTAAAACCCCAAAACTGTATACATCTGATTTCACCGAAAATAGACCTTGCATCGCATACTCTGGCGACATGTAACCACTGCAATATCACAAATATGACATAAAATTAATAGTTGTAATTAAAGTTATATTCTACACCGGTAAAGAAAAATAACTACAAGAAAACTAGTTTTGATAGCAAAATTATTTGCTGTCAAAGGTATAAACTTCTTTTCCATAGCTTTTAGCAACAATAAAAAAAGTTATTGTATGTTGTTGCTATAAAATTGTCACTCTATGTATTTATAAAAAAATTTAATTTTGTTAATATTGATATACATATAAAAGCAACTCTTGAAATATTACCGATTGTTTTGGCAGCAAAAGGGCAAAATTTTTGCCTTATTGTACTTACTATGTTCCAACAACACGATGTGTTTCTGCTTGGATTTGATCAACTCCAACTATTCTAGCCATGCCAAAATCTGAAATTTTTGGCTTCATTGAAGCATCCAACAGAATATTGCTGGCTTTGAGATCTCTATGAATAATTCTTAATCTTGAATCTTGATGAAGATATAAAATCCCTCGAGCAATCCCACAAATAATTTCATGCCTCATTGACCAATTTAAAAGAGCTCGTTTTGCTTCATCTACATATATGATCAACCACATAATAATAAGTTTTTAATTTCTCATAAGTTTTGACATAATTATTATTGAGAAGAAATACATACCAAATGTAAAAGTATCTAAGCTTTTATTTGGGAGGAATTCATAGATTAACATTTTTTCTTGATCTTGGTTGCAATAACCAAGCATTCTTACAAGATTCCTATGTTGCAATCTTGCAATTAATGCAACTTCATTCTTAAACTCATCACTTCCTTGCCCAGAATATTTTGACAGTCTTTTCACTGCAATCTCCTTTCCATCTTGTAGTACTCCCTGATTAATTTACAACAAAAGATAATCATCAAATTAATCTTGATTAATCCTAACTTTAATTCATGTTTTATGTATAGAAAAATCAATATTATTAAAATTGCATTGGACTTGCCGGTTGAATTGGTTCAACTACAAACTATAATTAATAGCTAGTTCGATTGATTAAATTTTGTTAAACTCTTTTTTGCTAAAAAGATAAATATGAAAATTTCAAATTGTATTTCATGAATATTTGATGCAGAGCTGGTAGCGGGTGAGTTCGTGGACCGAGAATCAAGAAAGAAAAGGGATCGTAGGCCCAAGAGATGAAATAAGTAACTTTAATTTCGGAAAATTTTCAATCGGACGTAGTTTTTTGCATAGGAGTCCATTTATTTATTATAATATGTTTCCGAAATGTGTTTTTCGAGTTCTATAATGGTTGTTATGGATTTACTGTAACAGGTCTCGTTTGGGCCCAAAAAAACGTTGTTTAGGCTTTCATCCGGCAGTTTTAAGTTTTTGGGTATTTTTGTAATTTTTTTTTTTGTGTTTTCCTTATTAGGGTTGGATTGCCTTGTTAGGGTTGGACTATAGCCTATATAAGGCTTTCTTTTTTCCTATTGTAAGGCACTCTCGAATTTATTAAAAAATACAAAAGGCTTTTGAATTTTCATTGTTTTCAGTTTAGGGATTAATCGTTGATTGATTCCATTTCCACGCGAACTTGCTGAGCCAGTTGGTATCAGAGTAGGTCAAGTTTTTGCCCTAATCAGATGGCATGAGATGATGGAGAACGCGGTCATGTCCCGAACGTTGTTCAGGATGTGGAAGCCTTGCGAGCCACCCAACAGGCTCAAGGGGTGGCTATTCGATCCCTAGAGCTGAATGTGCAAACTATCTAGGCGACTATCCAGCGTTTAGATGAGCGCTTGGACCAAATCTTGGATCGACTTGATGCCCCTGGGATCAAAGCCAACGGTAGAAGGAATATTGACTGGATACAACCTCGAGATGAGCTTACTCGGGGGGAACCTCAATCGGTCTCTTGCCAGAAATCATCATCGGCGTCAGGTCTCTGATGGAACCCGAACGGACTCACAAACAAAGGCAGTGTACCTCGTCGTTCAAGTAATAAAATCTGGCCTAAAGTCCAGGTATCGATCCCACAAGGAATTTAAACCTCGATAATCACTAAATTACTAAGAGTCTTTACGTGTCTAAGCGGAACTAAATTTAAGTTTGATTATATTAACAACTATATTAGTCTACTCCTAGTTGATCTATCCCAGCTTACTTTGCTCTTGAATTTGGAACATCAAGTGGCGGTTTTACCGACCTATGAAGACTGATGGGGATGGCTTAATTAATCAACTACAAAAGACGAAGTCAACTCAACAATTAACCCTCAATTATACTCCTCCAATTAAATCAACCTAGCGTATCTAGATCTTTTAGGTCCTTAGCCGGTTTTCCTTGTTTAGAGGCGGTCTAATTCTTAAAGCTCAGAAAATAGGGGCACGTATGTTCCACAGTGTCGTCAATACTAATGGTTGCCTAGGTGTCAATCTAGGTAATGCCACGAATATGAACTTAATAGATTAAGATCTTATGAGACTAGATTATCACTAAAGGGATTGCATAAAGAGAAGGGATAAAGATTGAAATTAACTTGCATTCAATTGTATTAATCAAGGAAGGTGTAACAGATTCAATGTTTTCAACCAAACAAAAATCGATTGCGGAATCAAAAGCTAGCTAAATTGAATTACAAAAGACAAAAAGAAAAACTTATGCCCTTCTTGATCCAATTAACCGGATGCCGACGGTGTGAAGATGCTTGGAGGTGTACCTCTATTAACGAACCCGAGCCGAAACTAAGAACGTTGCAAAAGGGGAAGGTTCAATGCAAAGTAATCTACCAATCGATGGTTCCAAGATTCAAAGAAAACAAAAAGGTCAAGCTAAACCCTAGCTACAAGTTTTGCTCTACCTCTACAAGTTGGGAAAAAGATACCCCAAAAACCAGAAAATAACCTATTTATACGGCTAGGTTAAAACCACAGAAAAGAAAAGCTGAAATTAGGGCGACAGCAGATTTTCGGCCTCGGCACGCCGTGCTGGTGAAGTCGGCACGCCGTGCTGGAGAGTTTTGGGGCGGCACGCCACGCTGGTGGCTTGGCACGCCGTCGTGCTGCTTCTCTGGAACTCCTGGCGCGCTGGTTGGCTTGGCACGCCGTGCTGCCATTGTGGCACGCCGCGCCATTCTGATTTTCAGCACTTCAAGCCCTTCCTTGCCACCGTTGCTCCAACTTCCGGTCCGGGTCCTAATGCCTGTCCAAACAAACACAAAGGGGCATAACCGCACCACAACCACGGACCATAAAACACGAAAAACACGAAGAATACTAAAAATATAAGAAATCAAACCAAAACATAAAAATCACAAAATACGAAAAAAAAAACAATCAAACATTCACATAAATGATTATAAAAACTACCACTCGAACCACGAACTTGGCTAGAAGACAAGGTCGAAACCGACCTTATCAACCACCCCACACTTAAAGTCTTGCTTGTCCTCAAGCAAACAAAACATCTCCAACTCCGGAAAACAATGAAGCAAAATTAAAGATCAAATCACAAACCACAACCTCAAATTTATCCACAAGTCAAGCATACTCAATCAATAAGGCTGTCACAAAGAATTTAACATTTAACCCCAAACTCATGCACACAAAGCAACTCAATTGACTATCAGAATATGATTTGCATCACTAAAATAGTACACTTCTAAGTCACTTCCCTATCAATCACATAGATAAAGATCAATAGGACTTTAGAATTCACACAATTTTCTTGGGGCGGAAAACAAAATTATCACGATGCATTGATCGATTCCATTTGATTGACCTTATAACTTTCGACCTTACTTGAGATGTCACTTAGCTTTTCCGAACAGATAACAAAGATGGAGCAAACACAATGCACCCGACTTACTCAACTAAGCACATTCAATCAAGCGGCTACTAACACTATTCATAACTTCACCTTGTAAGTGAAGCCAGCGGAATAAATTTCCATTTTTCATTCTTGACTTTTTGTCAATGTTCATTAAGTACAGATAATTAGTTTCCCTTACCCCAAGGTTAATCAAAATAAAACACACAATTTGCCTATTTCATCTCTTTACTCATGCTCAATCAAAAAGAAGCTTCTTAGAGAGTATATGTCTAAAAGCGATGCATCTCAACCCCAAAGTCTATATTATTCCAAAGGTGACAATCAAATGGGGCCTCATGTTGCATTCAATGTAAACATCCCTAGTAACAAGCATACTTAACCTAGAAAGATGCAAAATAAGAGGTTATGCGGTTATGTTTTTCTTTTTTTTTTTCTTTTTTTTTTTTTTTTTTTTTTTTTTTTGAAATTAAAGATTGTAAAACATTGCTTATGAGGAGTTGGATCATTAAGTTGCAAGCGGCAAACAAAAAAAAACAAATATTATCAAACCAAAAACAACCAGAAATAACTCCACACAAAACATGCAAAAACTAAAATAAGCATACAAGACAAACAACAAATAGTGCAATGTAAAAAGAAATAAAAGAGAGAGAGAGAAAAGCCCTTGACCCACCCCACACTTAAATTGCACTTACTTCCAAAAGTGCAAAGGAAGAAAGAGCAAAATAAAGCGGGAGAAGAGAAGGGTTACCTCACATATCGGGTCCGGGCGGAGGCGGCGGCGGATACGGCCAACCTTGATCAGCACAAAAACGAGTGGCAAACGCCTCGATATTGGCCATCCGCTGCCCAAGCATAACCTGATGGACGGTTAAGTTTTCCAGCTGTTCCACGATGCCATCTAACCGTCCTTCAACCCGAGCCATAAAATCCACGCCGACCGAAACATTTTCCGCATCCTCCTCGGCGGCCTCTGCTCCCTCATAAGCCTCCTCTTCATCGACCTCCATGGGAGCCTTTCCTTTACGCGAACCTCCCGCGCTCGAGGTACCTGCAGCCGTCACATTCGGAGCACAAGACAAAATGCCCTTCGAAAGCTTCTTGGGAAGAATGCTATCGAGGTGCCTATAACAAGTATTAGAATGAAAGAAACAAGCAATACAAGTGACTATGTGCCCTAATCCTAGTTCAGACTTGGACCGATTGTGGTGAAGGTAAAGGGCCTCCATGACAAAAAATCCTAAGTGCACCTTAACATCATTGTGCACATGCCACAAGAGTAACAGCTCAAAGGCATTGACCCGATTACTTTCAGTTTTCCCAGAAAAATTAAAGCAGACAAACTTATGCAGCAGTTGCAAAATGGGGTCCTGGATTTGGGAAGTCTTGGCAAACCGGGGTTTGTATACCCCGGTGCCTATCAAACGCCAAAATTGCTTGGCATCCATATCTTCGGGCCATGTATAACTAGTTCCTTCTATGCCTATGCAATCCCGAAGACCATCGATGTCTAGGGAGTGGGCAACCCCAAAAAGTCGGAAGGTGATGCTCCTAAGGCCTGAATTAGGGTCAGTCTTGAAACTCAATGTGGAGTAGAACTCGAGGTTCAACTCCCTAAAAACAGGTACGCTAGATTTGACAAACGCATACCAACCCATACTATGCAACTTAGCACATAAAGCATCAGACCGATCTAGCACACTCAAAAACCCCCAATCGAAGATTCGGTAGGGAGTGCTTTCAAGAGGGAACAAAGTTTTATAGCGCTTACCTTCCTCGTCCGAGAGCAGAGGAAAAGGACACTTATACTTCGTGGAAAGGCTCGTCAAAGGAGCCATTTGCGGCTCGGAAGGAAGGTCGGCGCGTGGCTCCGAATCCGGTGACGGATCCACATGTGGACGGGAAGAACCGTGTCTCTTGGCGGGTACAGACTTTCGCTTCATCCTACAATTGCACATCCATAAAAAAAAACAAAACAAAACAAAACTCAACAACAAAAGAGAGCAAAACCATAAACAACCTAAGTGCAGAAATTCAATTGACTAAAAGAAAGCATAACAAAAGAAAGACCCTATTAAGCAAGTAACCAAGCAAAAATCAAAACTAGAAAAAGAAGAATAAGGTTTAGATTCATACCTTGGTGTAGAGAAAATGAAGCACAAGGAGAAATCTAGGTCAAAAGGGGAGTGGAGGAGAAGGGGAAAGGAGAGAAAAATGGAAAAGAGAAGAGGAAGAAGAGGGAGAGAGAGAAAGTAAGGGGAGAGGGTTAGAGAGAGAAGTGAGGAGAGAGAGAGAGAGAGAGAGAGAGAAATCTGAGAGAAAAAAAACGAAGAAGAAGAAGAAGAAGATGAATAGGGGCGTGAAGAAGAGAAGGGGGAAAAAGAGGTTTAAATAGGGAGGCGCAATTTTCGACCTGGCGTTTCAAATTTTAAACGCTCGGCACGCCGTGCCAAGAATTCAGCACGGCGTGCTGAGCAGAGCAACGAGAACATACCTGGAAACAGAACGCCCGCACGCCGGCGTGCCGATTTGGCACGGCGTGCCGATTTCGACTCCTCAATGCCTCTTCGAAGCAGAATGACGGCACGCCGGCGTGCCGTTTTGGCACGGCGTGCCGATGTCGCTTGCACGCGATGTTGAGACAGAAGCGCGGCACGTTGGCGTGCCGCTTGAGCACGCCGCGCTGGTGACCAGATTGCACATTGGCACGGCGTGCTGAATTGCGGCACGCCGTGCTATGCTGAATATCGCCAATTCTTGCCTTGTTCCACACTTTGATCATGACTCTTGGCTAACTTGCTCAATACCCTATTCCCACACACAAAAACACACAAAAACATGATAATACAAACACAATTAATGTACAAGTGAGGCACACGTACCTCATTGCTATGTTTATAGTCGGAATAGCTCGACTCTCTCGCTTCGCTTGTGTTCATGGGTCTCTCAAGAGCATCACTTGCCTTTGCTCTTGTGCCCCCGTGAAATATTTCTTGAGGCGATGACCATTTACCTTTTGGATGCCCTCCGGAGTAAGTATCTCAATCATGCCCGAAGGGTAGACTTTGTGAATGGTAAACGGTCCTGTCCAACGACTCTTCAATTTTCCGGGAAAAAACCTCAACCTTGAGTTGTACAAGAGTACCGCTTCTCCCTCCTCGAAGCTCTTTTCCTGGATCCTTTGATCGTGCCACCTCTTGGTCTTTTCTTTATAAATTTTGGCGTTCTCGTAGGCCGAGAGGCGTAATTCTTCAAGTTCGAAGAGTTGACGAAGCCGGAGCTCTCCCGCTGCTTTCATATCAAAGTTCAAGAATTTTAAGGCCCAAAACGCCTTGTGTTCTAGCTCAACGGGAAGATGGCATGCTTTTCCAAACACAAGACGGTATGGTGACATTCCTATTGGTGTTTTGAATGCCGTCCGGTAAGCCCAAAGTGCATCGTTAAGCTTTAAACTCCAGTCTTTCCTCGACATGCTGACCGTCTTTTCAAGGATTCTTTTCAGTTCCCTATTCGACACTTCCACTTGTCCGCTCGTTTGAGGGTGGTAAGGTGTGGCTACTTTGTGGGTAACGCCATATTTCTGCAAAAGGGAATCAAACTGCTTGTTACAAAAATGGGAGCCCCCATCACTAATGATAGCTCTAGGGGTCCCGAAACGAGTCAATATATTGCTTTTCAAGAACTTGATTACCACTTTTGCATCATTCGTAGGCAATGCTACTGCTTCTACCCATTTTGACACATATTCGACCGCCACCAAAATGAACTGATTCCCATTAGAGTTTGGGAATGGTCCCATGAAATCGATCCCCCATACATCGAAGAGCTCACACACTAGAATTCCTTGTTGGAGCATCTCATTTTTTTTTGAAATATTTCCGGTCCTTTGGCACGCATCACAAGCTCGAACATAAGCCTCCACATCACTTCTCATTGTTGGCCAAAAGAATCCACAAGACAGAATTTTCCCCATGGTTCTATCCGGTCCAAAATGTCCTCCCGCCTCTCTATCATGGCACATTCGGATGATTGAGGTAACTTCCTCAAAAGGTACACATCTTCGAATAATACCATCTGCACACGACTTAAACAAGAAAGGATCATCCCAAAAGTAGTTTTTAGCATCATGAAAAAATTTTACCTTTTGGTTTCGTGTGAGATCAGGCGGAATGATATTACCAACTTTATAATTTGCAATATCGGCAAACCATGGCACGGAAGTGACCGCAAAGAGTTGTTCATCCGGGAATGCATCTTGGATCTCCGGTTCTTGCTTCCTTTCACCTTCTTGCGGCAGCCTGGACAAGTGATCAGCTACCACATTTTCTACTCCCTTCTTGTCTCGGATTTCGATATCGAACTCTTGCAGCAGTAAGATCCATCTTATAAGACGAGGTTTTGCATCCTGTTTAGACATCAAATACTTGAGTGCAGCATGGTCAGTAAACACGATTACTTTTGACAAAACCAAATAGGACCGGAATTTATCAAAGGCAAACACAATAGCTAGTAATTCCTTCTCTGTTACAGAATAGTTCATTTGAGCATCATTCAACGTTCTACTAGCATAATAAATTGGGCGGAGGATTTTATCCACCCGCTGACCTAAGCATGCACCTACTGCACCATCGGATGCATCACACATCAGTTCGAAGGGAAGAGTCCAATTAGGGCCGATCATTATAGGTGCTTCAATCAATTTCTGTTTTAACAATTCAAAAGCATGCAAACATTTATCAGAGAATTCAAAAGAAACATCTTTTTGGAGTAACTCGGTTAGTGGTTTGGAGATTTTAGAAAAATCTTTTATAAATCTCCTATAAAATCCGGCATGGCCGAGAAAACTCCTCACAAGCTTAATTGAACTAGGGGGAGGTAACTTTGCAATAACCTCAATTTTGGCCGGGTCGACCTTAATCCCTTCCCCCGAGATCTTGTGTCCAAGCACAATACATTCCCTTACCATAAACTGGCACTTTTCCCAACTAAGGGCTAAGTTCGTGTCCTCGCACCGCTGCAAAACCTTATCCAAATTTCCAAGACAAGTAGAGAAATTAGATCCATACACAGAGAAGTCATCCATAAATACCTCCATGAAATCCTCAACCATGTCGGTAAATATGGCAAGCATACACCTTTGGAACGTGGCTGGTGCATTACATAAGCCAAATGGCATCCGTCTATATGCAAATGTCCCGAATGGGCATGTAAATGTGGTTTTCTCTTGGTCAAGAGGATCCACAGGGATTTGCATATACCCGGACAAGCCATCTAACGTGCAAAAGAAATCGTGACCCGCCATACGTTCCAAAATTTGGTCCAAAAACGGTAAAGGAAAATGGTCTTTCCGGGTAGCGTTGTTTAGTTTCCTATAATCAATGCACATACGCCAACCGGTGACCGTTCTAGATGGAATTAAATTACCTTTTTCATTCTCAATTACCGTCATACCGCCCTTCTTAGGCACACATTGGACTGGGCTTACCCATTGACTGTCAGAGATTGGGAAAATTATGCCCGCATCAAGGAGTTTGATCACTTCTGCTTTAACAACCTCTTTCATGTTTGGGTTCAAGCGTCTTTGAGGTTGTACGCAGGGTTTCACCGCCTCTTCAAGGAATATCCGGTGGGTGCAAAATGCTGGGTTAATTCCTTTAATGTCATGGATCGTCCATCCAAAAGCTCCCTTATGCTTCCGTAACACCTCGATAAGTTTTTCTTCTTGCTCCACTGTCAATAAAGAAGAAATAACAACCGGTAAGTCATTGGGAGGATGTAAGAAAGCATATTTTAAATTCATGGGTAGAGTTTTGAGTTCCAAAGTAGGAGGCTTTTCTAGTGATGACTTTGGTGCTGGTTTGATCTCTCTTTCTAGCCTCTCAAACCTTTGTACCCATGCACAATGTTCTTCTTCTGAGGCAGACGCCTCATCTTGCTCCGCCTCCAGGTTCAGACCTTCATCTAAAGGGGTCTCTAATTCACTGTAGAAAGTCTCACTCACACATTCATCAACCGAAGAGATAGAGGAAATAGCATAACAATTTTCATTATTCAGCGGGTATTTCATTGAATTATAAACATTAAAGATTACCTCCTCATCTTGCAACCGTAGAATAAGTTTACCTTCTTGCACATCGATCAAGGTCCTACCGGTTGCAAGGAAGGGTCTCCCGAGCAAGATTGGGACTACCGTGTCCTCCTCCATGTCTAGTACCACAAAATCCGCTGGAAAAATGAACTTGTCTACCTTGACTAACACGTCCTCTATTACACCTTGTGGCCTTGCTATAGATCGATCCGCTAATTGGAGTGTCATGTTTGTAGGTTTTGGATCCCCCAAACCAAGCTTCCTAAACATTGAAAGTGGCATCAAGTTGATGCTTGCTCCCAGATCACATAAGGCATTTGCAATTTTAAGATTCCCAATTTGGCATGGAATCGTGAAGCTGCCTCGATCCTTTAGTTTAGGTGGAAGTCTGTTGCTTACAATCGCGGAACACTCTTCTGTTAGGGCCACTACTTCGTCATTCCCTAATCTCCTTTTTCCTGCAATTAGCTCCTTGAAAAATTTAGCATAGGTGGGCATCTCTTGAAGAGCTTCCACCAAAGGGATATTAAGTTCAAGCTTTTTAAAGATGTCAAGGAACTTAGAGTATTTCTGGTCCAATTTGTCCTTTCTCTCCTTCCTTGGATAAGGAAGTTTAGGAATGTAAGGACTAATAGGAACAGAAATATCTTCCTTTTGAGCATTAGAAGAAGTAGAGATGTTTTCGGGTTTAGAATGACTTACTTCTTCCGATTGATTACTTACTCTCATGGGTTGATCAACCCTTGGTTCTTCCGTTTGCCTCCCACTCCTTAGAGTAATTGCTTGGGCTGTCTCCCTTGGGTTTTGTCTTGGGTTCGGTTCCGTCGTACTAGGAAGGCTTCCTTGAGGTCGTTCTTGCAAGCTTCTAGCTATTTGAGCCAACTGGTTGGTGAGGTCCCTGTTCAAAGCTTCACTATTGGCCAAACGAGCTTCGTTAGTAGCCAGACGAGTTGATATGTCCTTAAGAAGGCTTAATACCGACTCATCTTGTTTAACATTATGAGCATTACTATTCTGACCAAATTGAGATTGAGGAGCCCTACCAAGCTCTTGATTACGAAAGTCTTGCAAAAAATCGTTAGAAGGTTTCAACACATTTTGATTGTTACCATAGGATAGATTCGGATGTTGAAATCTTCTTTGAAAGTTGTTATTATTTTGGAAAGCATTTTGAAGGGGTGGTTGATTATACCTTTGGTTACCTCCAACATAGCTTACCTCTTGGGCTGATGGATTGCCCATTCCACATTCTTGACTGGGATGGTCCCCTCCACAAGACACACACAGCACAGGTTGGTGTGTTGGATTCAAACTCAGATGTGCCATCATAAGATCAACCTTCTTATTCAATTCTTCCACTGCTGTATCACGGCGTCCCATTTCTACAGCATGGACATCTCTTCGCGTTGGCACTTCTTGTTGCCACAAGGGGCTTTTCCTAGCTAGTTCCTCAATAAGTTCTTCCGCTTGCGTTGCGGTTTTATTAAAAATATCCCCACCTGCAGATGAGTCAATGATAGCACGGTGAGAAGGCGAAATCCCATGATAGAAAATACTTACTTGAGTGCACTTAGGAAGGTCATGGTGTGGGCAGTTTCTGAGTAGCCTTTGAAAACGCCTCCATGCCTCCATCATGGATTCTGAACCAAATTGCCGGAAGGCTGTGATCTCATTCTTCAATTGGACTGTTTTAGACGGAGGAAAGTAATAAGCCAAAAATTCTTCCTCAAGCTGGTCCCATGACGTTACGGATCCCGCTCGAAGGGACTTGTACCATTCAACAGCTCCTCCGATTAAAGAAAATGGAAATAACTTCAATCGGATCACGTCTTGAGGAACTCCATTGAGTCTTACAGTATCGGCCACCATTAGGAATCGATCAAGGTGATCGTTCGGGTTTTCATTGCTAGCTCCACTAAATTGGCCGTTACTTTGCACCATTTGGATCATGTTCGTCTTGAGCTCGAAGTTGTTAGCAGTGATTGGTGGTAGAATAACACCAGCCCGGTTTCTAGGACGATGGGGTGCCATCATATCCGCCATAATTCTATCATCTCCCGCGCCTTCCAATTGACGTTCTTGGCGGAGACGTTCCTGCTCCCGAACCTCAGCCTCAATCCTTGCCCTCATCTCGGCTTCGATTTCATTCCTCATTTGTCGCCTTTGTTCCTCGTCCATGGCTGCAGTTACCACTCTTTGGGATCTTCGAATATTCCTACACGTACGGTCAATTTCAGTATCCAAAGGTAATAATTCAGAACTTTGAGAACGAGTTTGCATAAGCTAGGAAACACTCACACAAAAAGAAAATAAATTTTATACACAAATAATAAAACCAGAAACAGAATATGAACAGTATTAACAATGCTTTAGATCAGAAAATAATCCTTTTATCTAATGTTATCGAAACAAGTTAAAATTCCCCGGCAACGGCGCCAAAAACTTGATGGAACCCGAACGGACTCACAAACAAAGGCAGTGTACCTCGTCGTTCAAGTAATAAAATCTGGCCTAAAGTCCAGGTATCGATCCCACAAGGAATTTAAACCTCGATAATCACTAAATTACTAAGAGTCTTTACGTGTCTAAGCGGAACTAAATTTAAGTTTGATTATATTAACAACTATATTAGTCTACTCCTAGTTGATCTATCCCAGCTTACTTTGCTCTTGAATTTGGAACATCAAGTGGCGGTTTTACCGACCTATGAAGACTGATGGGGATGGCTTAATTAATCAACTACAAAAGACGAAGTCAACTCAACAATTAACCCTCAATTATACTCCTCCAATTAAATCAACCTAGCGTATCTAGATCTTTTAGGTCCTTAGCCGGTTTTCCTTGTTTAGAGGCGGTCTAATTCTTAAAGCTCAGAAAATAGGGGCACGTATGTTCCACAGTGTCGTCAATACTAATGGTTGCCTAGGTGTCAATCTAGGTAATGCCACGAATATGAACTTAATAGATTAAGATCTTATGAGACTAGATTATCACTAAAGGGATTGCATAAAGAGAAGGGATAAAGATTGAAATTAACTTGCATTCAATTGTATTAATCAAGGAAGGTGTAACAGATTCAATGTTTTCAACCAAACAAAAATCGATTGCGGAATCAAAAGCTAGCTAAATTGAATTACAAAAGACAAAAAGAAAAACTTATGCCCTTCTTGATCCAATTAACCGGATGCCGACGGTGTGAAGATGCTTGGAGGTGTACCTCTATTAACGAACCCGAGCCGAAACTAAGAACGTTGCAAAAGGGGAAGGTTCAATGCAAAGTAATCTACCAATCGATGGTTCCAAGATTCAAAGAAAACAAAAAGGTCAAGCTAAACCCTAGCTACAAGTTTTGCTCTACCTCTACAAGTTGGGAAAAAGATACCCCAAAAACCAGAAAATAACCTATTTATACGGCTAGGTTAAAACCACAGAAAAGAAAAGCTGAAATTAGGGCGACAGCAGATTTTCGGCCTCGGCACGCCGTGCTGGTGAAGTCGGCACGCCGTGCTGGAGAGTTTTGGGGCGGCACGCCACGCTGGTGGCTTGGCACGCCGTCGTGCTGCTTCTCTGGAACTCCTGGCGCGCTGGTTGGCTTGGCACGCCGTGCTGCCATTGTGGCACGCCGCGCCATTCTGATTTTCAGCACTTCAAGCCCTTCCTTGCCACCGTTGCTCCAACTTCCGGTCCGGGTCCTAATGCCTGTCCAAACAAACACAAAGGGGCATAACCGCACCACAACCACGGACCATAAAACACGAAAAACACGAAGAATACTAAAAATATAAGAAATCAAACCAAAACATAAAAATCACAAAATACGAAAAAAAAAACAATCAAACATTCACATAAATGATTATAAAAACTACCACTCGAACCACGAACTTGGCTAGAAGACAAGGTCGAAACCGACCTTATCAGTCTCTGAGAATGAAACTGAAGAGGAGGAAGAAGATGTATTTGAGGACGGTAGACCTTTCAGACAAGGTGGTAGAGGAGGTCGCGGTCGCAATAATAACTGGTATGAACAAGGAGATCACAAATTCAAGTTAAAAGTCGATATCCCTAGCTTTAGTGGTAATCTGGGTATTGAGGATTTCCTTGATTGGCTAGCTGAAGTCGATCATTTCTTTGAGTACATGGAGATGCCACAGGAGAGGAGAGTGAAGCTGGTGGCTTGTAGGTTAAAGGGTGGCACTTCTGCATGGTGGGAGAGATTGCAGAATGTGAGGTACCGAGATGGCAGGTAACCTGTTCGGACCTGGTACAGAATGAAGCAATTGTTGCAGAGGGAATTTTTGCTTAAAGACTATGAGCAAATCCTTTACCAGTAGTACCAGAGATGTCGTCAGGGGCAGAGAACTGTCCATGATTATACTGCAGAGTTTATGCGACTGGTTGAGCAGAATGATGTTCAGGAGATTGAAGCACAGTTGGTTTCCAAGTATTTAGAGGGGTTGAGTCAACCATTCAGTAAGAAAATTGGTGTGCAGGTGGTGTGTAGTCTTAGTGAGGCAAAGAATATAGCCATAAAGGCAGAACTGAAACTTCAACAACATAAGGGTAATAGGTTTGATACTGTGAAGCGAAGTTTTGAGGGGTACACGATCTGTCCTATAAGTACCACCTCAGGTAAAGCGAGCAGTGGATAAGGCTGCAGGGAAGAAGCCAATGGAGCAGAGGGAAGCACCAAAACCCGCTAATCCCTATGCAAGACCAATCCCTGGGAAGTGTTTCAGGTGTGATCAGCCTAGACACAGGTCGAATGAGTGCCCTAATAAAAGGATAGTTAATATGGTCGAGAAGGATGATGACACAATTGACTATAGCCCTGATGGGGAGGAGGATGAAGAGTATGCAAGTTATGAAGTTGAAGATGATGAGGATGAACAGACATATGTGATCAGAAATTTGATGCTAACCCCGAAACAGTTAGACAATATTCAAAGGCACCAGTTGTTTCGCCCTATGTGCACAATCAACAAGCGTGTATTTGATCTGATCATTGATAGTGGAAGCTGTGAGTATATCATTGGGAAGGATACAGTGGAGAAGCACTCGAATCCATACTCAATTAGGTGGATTAAAGCAGCTGAAAAGATACAGGTAACAAATCATTGTAAAGTACCTTTTTCAATTGGCAAATATAAGGATGAAGTGTACTGTGATATTGTGGATATGGATGCTTGCCATGTGTTGTTTGGGAGGCCTTGGCAGTTTGATGTAGATGCACAGCATGCGGGCAGAGAGAATGTGTATAGAGTTGAAAAGGATGGGTTGCAGTTCTCTTTACTGCCCCTGAAAGTGAGTCCCAAAACCTCTAAGGTGAAAGGACCATCCTTCCTTACAGTTACCCAATCTGTCCAGGAGATGGAAGAGGTGGTTAAGGAGTCGAAAGTTGTCCATGCTTTGATTGTTAAACAGGTTATGACAATAGAGGATGGCCAGAATGCCGAGTAGCTATCGGAGAAGGTGAAGCTATTGATGGAGGAATTCAAGGAGATCATGCCAGATGGCTTACTAGATGGGCTCCCTCCAATAAGGGACATACAACATTGTATTGATCTAATCCCTGGGGCTAGTTTACCGAATCTGCCTCATTATAGGATGAGCCTGAAGGAAAGTGAAATTTTACAGGAGAAGGTTCAGGAGTTATGACAGAAGGGATACATTCGGGAGAGCATGAGTCCATGTGCTGTACCTACCTTGTTGACACCAAAGAAGGATAGAAGCTGGAGGATGTGTGTTGACAGTCTGGTGATCAACAAAATTACCATTGGATACAAGTTCCCCATTCCGAGGTTGGAAGATATGTTGGATAGGTTGAGTGGGGCAGTGGTGTTCACAAAGATTGATTTGCGCAGTGGGTACCACCAGATCAGGATTCGAATTAGTGATGAGTGGAAGACAGCCTTTAAGACTAGAGAAGGGTTGTATGAGTGGCTTGTTATGCCATTCGGATTATCAAATGCCCCTAGTACTTTCATGAGTGTTATGAATCAGGTACTTAAGCCATTTCTTGGAAAGTTGTTGTTGTTTATTTTGATGATATCTTGATTTATAGTCGATCGGAAGAGGAGCATGTTGAGCATTTGCGGCAGATACTAATAGTTTTGCTGGAAAATAAGCTGTATATGAAATTAAAGAAGTGTAGCTTTATGTGTGGGAAGCTATTGTTTCTTGGTTTTGTAGTTAGTGCTGATGGGATCCAGGTGGATGAAGAAAAAGTGAAAGCAATTAGAGAGTGGCCCGTGCTAAGAACTGTAACTGAAATGCAGAGTTTTCTTGGATTGGCTAGTTTTTATAGACGGTTCATTAGGCATTTTAGCATGATTGCAGCTCCGTTGACCTGAAGAAGGGGACGTTCTAGTGGGGTGAGGAGGCCGAAACCAGTTTTGCATTATTAAAGGAGAAGTTATGTTCTGCCCCAGTTCTAGCACTGCCAGATTTTGATAAGCTGTTTGAAGTTAACTATGATGCAAGCGGAGTTGTTCGTTTGCATGGAGTTCCTAAGTCAATCACTTCCGATCGAGACAGTAAGTTTCTTAGCCATTTTTGGAGGACTTTATGGCAGATTTTGGTTCTCAGTAGTACAACACATCCTCAGACTGATGGTCAGACAGAAGCCACTAATAGAACCCTAGGCAACTTACTTCGAAGTTTGGTGGGGTAGAAACAGAAACAATGGGATGTTGCTTTGGCTCTGGCAGAATTTGCTTACAATAGTGTTGTGCACCGAACGACAGGCAGGTCACCCTTTTCAGTGGTTTTATACTAAGGTGCCACAACAAGTTGTCGATCTGATTAAGCTACCCCGAGAGGCAGAGACCAGTGTAGTAGCGAAGCATATGGCTGAAAATTAGAAATCGGTTGCTGAAGAAGGCAGGCAGAAGGTTGAGCAGTCGAATGTTAAGTATAAAGATGCTGCTGATAGACATCGCCGGGTCAAATTGTTTTCTATGGGTGATCAAGTGATGGTCTTTTTGAGGAAGGAACGGTTCCCAGTGGGTACTTACAGCAAGTTGTAGCCTAAGAAATATGGACCTTACCCAATTCAGAAGAAGATTAATGACAATGCTTATATTGTGGGGTTGCCAAACAGTACAGGTATATCCAATACATTTAATGTGGCAGATATCTATCCATATCATGCAGATGATGAGCCGTTAAACCTGGAGCCAGAAAACTCAAGGTTGAGTTTTTCTCTGGTGGGAGAGAATGATGCAGAGCTAATAGCGGATGAGTTCCTGGATCAAGAATCAAGAAAGAAAAGGGGTCGTAGGCCAAGAGAGGAAATAAGTAACTTTAATGTCTGAAAATCTTCAATCGGACGTAGCTTTTTGCATAAGAGTCCGATTGTTTATTATAATATGTTTCTGGAATGTGTTTTTCGAGCTCTATAACGGTTGCTAAGAGTTTACTGTAACAGGTCTCGTTTAGGCCCAAAAAAATGATGTTTAGGCCTTCATCCGGCAGTTTTAAGTTTTTGGGTATTTTTGTAATTTTTGTTTTTTTGTGTTTTCCTTATTAGGGTTGGACTATAGCCTATATAAGACTTTCTTTTTTCCTATTGTAAGGCAGTTTCGAATTTATCAAAAAATACAAAATACTTTCGTCTTGAATTTTCATTGTTTTCGGTTTAGGGATTAATCGTTGATTGATTCCGTTTCCACGCGAACTTGCTGCGTCAATATTTAAGATATTTTGTAACTTATTTTCAGAATATTTCCTACTTATATTAATTTATTCGTATGGATATTCGATAAATACTTTTTATATTGTAATATTATAAATTATATCAAATAATAGTAGTATTCATAAGAAACATAGTTGAAACTGATTAAACCAATCGAACTATAATCGATTATAACAACATTAGCGAAAACATTTGTTAGAAAATTTTGTGTTCTTTGAGAGTTCTTTTTTTTAACTCAAATCTAGAAATCAAATGGTATAGCCAAAAATCCGACCCGAAAAATAGAACATTAGAGAATGAACATAATATACCTTATAGACCGGCCCAAAACCGCCCTCTCCAAGCTTTTTATCTTTTGAAAAATTATTTGTAGCTTCAGCAATGTCACTTAGTTTAAAGCAGGGTAAATCTGGAATTCCGTCTTCATTATCATTTCCCTTTCTACTTTCATAATCTTGATTAGTGAAACTAAACAAGAATTTGCTACGTCGTCGTTTATCTCGAGCTGCAAACAAAAATTAGTTACCATCTCGTTTCATTTAGTAAAATTTTAAAGCAATTTTGCATTGAGATAAATATTTATGAACTTAATTAATTGATAAATTTTGCAATTTGCTTAATTAATTAATTACCTTTTCTCCTTTTCATTATTAAATAATATATGATGAAGACTGAAAGAAATGAAGCTACAACTACAGAGACTATTAGTATTGCTTTTACTCCCTGATTGGCAAGGGGTCCTTTTGATTTCCTATATTTTGCTGTCACAAAATTGAAACATTGATTCCATTAATGTATTATTTAGTATATAAAAAAGAATTAATGAAGAGAAATTAATAATTCAATAATTAATTAATTAATTAATATTTTAATCGTGCATCATCTTGACTTGATTTTTCCACTCCAACCTTGAATTGAAGTATCTGATAGAGATGTAATCCTAATCTTGTTTTTTTCCATCAATCATACAAGTAAACTAATTAAAATACCAAAACAAAACCCGATTATCAACACTACTGAAAATTTGTAAAAATTATTGCAATAATTTTTTAAAGTAATAAAAAAGTTATTATATGTTGCTGTTATTTGCATTTACATTTTCATATTTTTACATAATTTTAAATAATTTTATTGTCATTGATTTATATATGACAACAATTTTTAAATATTGCGGCTGTTATTAGCTTTTTTTATAGTAAAATACATTCCGGGCTAAAACTTTTACTTCGAAATTTAACCTTTTTTTTTTCTTATATTGAAAACCAATTATCAATGTGCATCCAAAAGAAAATGTTTAGAATTCTGAATTAAATTATCTGTCAAAGATCCTATATGCTTATAATGAAGCAAATATTAAGAAAAAGCCTTCAAATTTCGTAATTTCATAAAACAAAAAAAGATAAAAAGTTAAATTTGAACTTTTAAACTTGGAATACAAAATTAATTTTAGTAATAATAGATTTTAGATATTATTTAGTCTTAATATTTTCAATTAACTTAGTTTAAAAGTGACGCATCTAAAAATATTTTCCCTATACAATAAATTGAAGTAAAGAAGGTGGGTAAGAAATGTACCTAACTCAGCTGCATCAACTCTTACATATAAGTCCTGTCCCACACTGGAATATTTTCTTGTATCCATCAAATCTCCGAACCAAGCCAAGCACCCAATTCCCCTCTCATCTGCACTTGCATATGCTGTACAAGAACAATCCTTCAAGCATTCTTCTTCACACCGTTCCAAGTTCATGCTCATGTTCGCACGTGCTACCCCCGTGTCAGGCACTTTCACAATTGTTAGCTTCACAAACCCTTCCCCGCTTCGACACGTGGACACACCTGTCTTTCTCACACACCCACCCGACCTGCCTACTAAGTACCAATCACGCTGTGATTTGGCTTCAAATCCTGGCAAGCATTTACATCTTAAGTTATTAAAATCATATTGGTCACAGAGACCATTTGCCCCGCATTCACCATAGTTATCACACGGTTCTTTGGGTGCAGACCAGAAATCGATCCATCTTTGGTCATGACTGTTCCACATGGATCGATGTACCAAACCTGATTCGTTTACCATCATTCTTGTGAACATTGAGGAATTGATGACACCATATAGAACGGACACTTCACTATTGTTATTGACAAAGCTAGTATTAAAGAGACCACGCGTCATTTCAGGTACTCCGCTCCATCTCTTTCCAGTCCACGGCCCGCCCCTCCATATCGGACTTGAACCTTTGTAGAGAATCAACTGAGGAAATCCAACCGGATCAATTTTGCAAAAGATGTTACCAGTTCCCGGATCATCCGGTGATTTCCAGGACGATAGGGACCAATTTTTGCCAGTTGTTCTATCCAAACCAAGTTTCATGTATGGAAGCAAAGTATCAGTGGGATAATGAAAACTCTCCCATAAAATTCTATTGTTATTTTTCTCATCAACTAAAATAAGATTCCCCGAATCAAGAAGTTGAGCTATAGATGACGTTGTATTACCATCAATCTCGGCAGACCAGAGAGGAACATTAGTTTTATTATTCTCATATAGAACAAGATTACCTCGACCATCAATAGTGAGAATTCCGGAGGTACCATTGATTGGATTATCTCTATTTGCGACCCATACAACATTTTTTTCCGAAACTTTATTATACCAAATTCCCACATAGCGATGAGAAGAACTGCTTGGTCTGAAGAATCCAAGTGCAAAAGCTTCGCCTCTAGAAACTATAAGATCACCATCAATGAGAGGTTGGGTTGGGGTTATGGAGTCAATTGAGATGCAAAGATTGAGAATAAGGAAGAAAATCGACAAAAGGAGAGAAATTTGTACATGATTCATGATATGTTATTAAATTTGTACTTGATGAAACCAGCCAACTTTATATTGCAAAGTGAAGAAAGTGAGAGTAGTACCACTGATTTAAATGATTTTTCTGGTTCTCATATTCTCATTATTGGTCCCAATCTTTCAATTTCATTTAATTTTTGGCCCGTGATTGAAGGGTTTTTTTTTTTTTTTGTCAGGAAGAGCTTTCCTAGTCCCGATTGTATAAAACAAGTGGGAAAAAAGGCGAATTGACACTCTTGATTTTTTCTACTTTTACGTATGGGATTCTCCATTTTTCAATTAGGAAGTTTTGATTATTTGGGAGTTTTATTATATTTAGAATAATTTGCCTATAAATAGGCTATAATGTAGTTTGTGATAGTTTTTGTTGAATGAAATTTCGGATTATTTTTCAATTCCTATTTCCCGTGAATTATACGAAATTCAAGCTATTGACGGCTAATTTCCGGCATTATGTGCGATCAACGGACTTTATTAGTTGTTAGAGTTTGGGTAATCTTAGAATCAGCAACATCACTTATGATCATAAATATTGATATACATACGATATCAATTGTTAGATATTATTGCTGAATAAATTTTTTTAACAATAAAATATGTTTTGCTACAAAATGTTTCCCATTTGTTGTAGTATTTAAAAGTATTCGCTGATGTAATCACAACCCATTTAGAATCATCCCGTGGAATAATAATAATAATAATAATAATAATAATAATAATAATATGACCTTGACAATTCCTGGTAGAGGCCGGCAAAAGAGTAGATAATAATAATAATAATAATAATAATATGACCTTGACAATTCCTGGTAGAGGCCGGCAAAAGAGTAGCAGTATATTTATGCCACTTATATTGGCTTGTGTTAAGATCCAATCTATACCATTTATATACTACTCTTTGATCTTATATATTTCCGATGTGGGATTCATTTCTCAACATCTCCAACAAATTGTTGTTCGATATTATTGCTGAATAAATTTTTTTTAACAATAAAATATGTTTTGCTACAAAATGTTTGCCATTTGTTGTAGTATTTAAAAGTATTCGCTACGGTAATCACAACTCATCTAGAATCCCGTGGAATAATAATAATAATAATAATAATAGTAATATTTATGAAGATATGACAGTGATAATTCCTGGTAGAGACCGGCAAAAGAGTAGCTGTATATTTATGTCAATCAAGGTGACGATAATGATGATTGTAATTGCTACTAATAGTATTAATTAGTAGCCTCCCGTGAGCTTAGGGACACAACTTGTATCAAATTAAATGGTACAGGGTTTAAATATTAGCTCCTCAATTGATGAAATCTTAACATATAATAAAGTATGTTCATGTTATACTCGTTTCAAGTTCATGGCCATTTATATGAGAAACATTAATATATAAATTTATTATTAGAACACACCAATCAGATTAAACTTTTAGATCAATTAATTTCATCGGAGCTCACACACTTGTTAAGTTTTATATATCTAGCCATAATTATGGTTCTCATGTTAATGTCGCCCCTAGTAGCATTAGCGATGTACTGGTAATTGATAAATTATACAATAGATCTGGTCCACGTGGATCTTTCCAATGAAAAACTGACGCATAAGTGTTTTTTATTTCCCCCTCTTAATTATCATATATAATGCAATCATCTTTTTATTTTTATTTTTTTTTAAAGTCAAAAGTTACTTTCTTAATTTACTATACTGACTAGATATTTTTGTTAATTTAGCTGATTTCCATGCATTCTCTCACCGAAGATATTTATTTCCATTTATTTATCTCATTTATTTATCACGATTTAGAGATTGTTAAAAAAAAATCATTTATAAATGCTGCTGGAAAATGTTAAGAAAATAAATGTATTTTATTATTGTAATTATTGTAATTATCATGTTTTAGGTTTATCTTGTCTTTAGTAGTAATCCTATATTGTATCTCTATATATACTCTTGTAATCCTAATTATTCATTAAGAGAAAAAAAATATTATTTTCACATTACAATTCTCAACATGGTATCAGAGCATAATTAGAACTCTTAATGCCTGGCTAAGAATCTTCATCTCGTTCAAACTCTAACCCTAATTCGGCCCCTACCTCTCCCAACTCTACCAACTTTTAGCAACCCCAAAATCCACCGCAAATCACCACTTTTCCGTCCCAAAACTGCCCGTCCTATACTACTTCAATGGCCACCAACACCAATCCCTCAACCCTCCCTATCTCTGCAAATCAAATCTTTTCAAACAAACTCAACCATGGAAAACTCAATTTATTCCCATCCTCCATTGTCATGATCTCATGAGCCACATAGATGGTACCACGCCACCTCCACCCAGGCACATTCCTTCTCCTACAAATCCCAATCAACTTACCGAGAATCCCACTTACCGTGAATGGTTCTCCAAAGACTAGATGTTACTTTCCTGGATCTTCACTTCCCTCTTTCCTGACATTTTCAAAACTTGTTGGACTTACCTCAGCCCATACGGCTTGGGAAGCTCTATCAAAAGCTTATGGCTCTGTCTGTCAGAACAGACAAATACAGATTCACATGCAACTTCAAGAACTTCGTAAAACTGACACTGGTGTTGCTGATTATCTTCAGCGCTGCAAAGCCTTGGCCGATGAACTTGCTGCTGCCAATGTTCCCCTTAGTGATGCACAATTTAATGCCTTTGGTATTCAAAACCCTTGGGATTGAATTTCAATCTATCATTGCCACTTTATGTGTTATGGATCCTCCAGCTGATTTCTTTACCCTATATGGACATCTCACATCCCATGAAATCCTCATCAAAAGTTTTCATGAGACCCTGGTTGCCCTTATTGCTCAACGTCCAGCCCCCTCTTTTTAGCCATCTTCTTCACCGTCTCTTCCAACCAACAACCGGAACCCAGGCTAACGTCGACAGCGAGGACCATGCCAAATTTGTGGTCTCAACAATCATACGGTTGACCGGTGCCACAGAGTCATCCCTAACCCCAACTTTCGGCCCCCAAGTCACTCCTATGGCCATTCTCCGTTCGATCAGGCAAACTTGGCCTGGGCACCTCCTGGTTCGGTTGGTTCGGCTCACCCGCATCAACAGCACCAGTTTCATAATCCACCGCCTCTTGCCCCACTCCTGTCACCTGCCAGGCGATGGTATTCAGACATGGGTGCCACACACCACATGACAGCCGATTACAATCACCTTCAGCATTTGCAGCCGTACTATGGGTCAGACCATATTCGAGTTGGCAATGGTCAGGGTACGAATATCACACACACTGGTTCTTCCAACTTTGCCTCCGTTAAATTAAATGATGTTTTATTAGTTCCCAAAATAACCAAATCATTATTATCTGTCCAAAAATTTGCCTCTGACAATAGTTGCTATTTTGAATTTTGGCCGTCTTATTTTTTGGTTAAGGATTAGGTAACGAAGGAAATATTATTGAGAGGCCCGAGTGAACTAGGGCTTGTATGTGCTGCCACCTGATCTGAAGCAAGCGCTAGTTGGAGAAATGATCTCTTTTGACAAGTGGCATGCCCGGTTAGGACACTCACACAAGAGAGTTACTTCAAAAATTTTACATTTATTTCCTTGGTTTATGTGCTTAACTGAATTGCAATTATTTTTAGAAAATTAGCTCCAATGTAATGTTATACCTTTAAACCTAGTAGTATGTAATGTTCATTTTAGACCAATGTGGTAGCCTAGAGGATCAAATATATCCTTTAATTATTAATATCATACAATTGGAGTTAAGTAGAAGAAAAGAATGTTGGTAGATATGACTAGCGAGGGTGAAGTATAGTTTCAGTAATTTCATTTATAGATATAACAATCCTCCAGTACTAGTGGTTGATGGGTCACCACTGTTGTAAGTTCTTTTCATGATGAATGCTGGTTGCTTTGGAGATGTAAGAATTATGTCATTAGTGAGCATGAACACAACATCAAACATTGTTGGTCTATCTGCTGCTGATTCTTGCACACATAGTAGTCCGATCTGGATGCATCTTCCTACTTCTTGTTCCGAGTATGACTCACCGATTGATGAATCTACTATGTCTAAGCTCTTGCCTTCTTTCCATAGCTCCCACACCTATTACATGTTGAGGATTTATTAGAACTTCTTTTGTATGCTGGTAGCATATGTCATGTAATCGTTTGACCCAAAAGCTTAAACCAATAGGTAAAGGCCAATTATAGCTTTTATTATTATCTCTAACATGATATTCTCGGCCAATAAGAGTGTGTCATGTTTGTTGGAGATGTTGGGGAATGAATCCCACATCGGAAATAAATGAGACCAAAGAGTAGTATATAAGTGGTTTAGATTGGACTTTAACACAAGCCAATTGGTTTTGTGTTACATAGGCTTAACCCCATTTATATGCTCACTCATCTAGTTAAGCTCAGCACTCTCAAGTGCTGATGTGACACTTCTCTTTAGCATATATAAGGATCATATAAATTTAGAGATACAATGGGTGCATACACCCTTGCCAACCAGATGTCACATTTTGATTTGTTAGGGCACTATGCCTGATGTACTGTAAAAACTTTCTATACTCTAGACAAATATGGAGGGCAATTTCACCCTGTACACAAAATTCCAATTTATATTCAAAAGAACATCCTAAACTTCAATTAAACTTTACAAAAACAAATTTTAATTAAGTTCGACTAAGTATTACTATAACTTTGACATTGTGTTCGAAGGTTGTTGACGCTTAATACTTACTAAATACTAACAAATGAGCAGTAGAAAAACACATGTACTAACCAAAGAGGATATAAATTTAGTTGGTAATTCCTAACTAATCTGTTAGTATTTTGTAATTTTCTTAGAGTGTTATCTGCTTAAGCATGTTTGTCTTTGTTCTCCCCATAAAGTCTAATTTAAATTCATGTTTTCTCTTTAATTTCCAAAATTCAGAGATGACTAAAAGATAAAATAAGACTAATTGATGTAAATTTCCATGTCGGCTTACGTATCCAATTAAATTTGAAGATGTGCTTTCATCATAGAAACTGCTATTTTTTCTTCCACTGATGATCTCTATCAGTAAAACCCCAAAACTGTATACATCTGATTTCACCGAAAATAGACCTTGCATTGCTTATTCTGGCGACATGTAACCACTGAAATATCACAAATATGACTTAAAATTAAGAGTTGTAATTAAAATTATATTCTTCAATGATAAAGAAAAATAAATATTAGAAAACTAGTTTTAATAGCAAAATTGTTTGTTGTCAAAGGTATAAAATTCTTTTCCATAGATTTTAGC
The DNA here is from genome assembly GCA_039660915.1 of Euphorbia tirucalli. Classification (NCBI taxonomy): domain Eukaryota; kingdom Viridiplantae; phylum Streptophyta; class Magnoliopsida; order Malpighiales; family Euphorbiaceae; genus Euphorbia; species Euphorbia tirucalli. The sequence goes on from CM077638.1 coordinate 3,373,122, forward strand.
AACAATAAAATAAAGTCATTGTATATTGCTGCTATAAAATCGTCACTCTATGTATTTATAGAAAAATTTAATTTTGTTACCATTGATATACATATAAAAGCAACTGTTGAAGTATTACCGACTGTTTTGATATCAAAAGGGCAAAATCTTTGCCTCATTTTACTTACTATGTTCCAACAACACGATGTGTTTCTGCTTGGATTTGATCAACTCCAAATATTCTAGCCATGCCAAAATCTGAAATTTTTGGCTTCATTGAAGCATCCAACAAAACATTGCTAGCTTTGAGATCTCTATGAATAATTCTTAATCTTGAATCTTGATGAAGATATAAAATCCCTCGAGCAATCCCACAAATAATTTCATGCCTCATCGATCAATTTAAAAGAGCTCGTTTTGCTTCATCTAGACATGTGATCAACCACATAATAATAAGTTTCTAATTTCTGATAAGTTAAGTTTTGACATAATTATTATTGAGAAGAAATACATACCAAATATAAAAGTATCGAAGCTTTTATTAGGGAGGAATTCATAGATAAGCATCTTCTCATGGCCATGGATGCAACAACCAAGCATTCTCATAAGATTTCTATGTTGCAATCTTGCAATTAATGCAACTTCATTCTTGAACTCATCACTTCCTTGCCTAGAATACTTTGATAGTCGTTTCACTGCAATCTCCTTTCCATCTTATAGTACTCCTTGATTAATTTACAACAAAAGATAATCATCAAATTAATCTTTATTAATGCTAATTTTAATTCGAGTTTTGTCTATAGAAAAATCAATATTATGAAAATTGGATTGGACTTGCCGGTTGAATTGGTTCAACTAGAAACTATAATTAATAGCTAGTTCGATTGATTAAATTTTAAACTCTTTTTTGCTAAGGAGATAAATATGAAATTCCAAATTGTATTTCTGGAATATTTAGGATATTTTGTAACTTGTTTTTCGAATAGTTCTTACTTATATTAATTTATTTGTAAGGAAATTCGATAAATATTTTTTATATTGTAATATTTATAAATTATATCAAATAATAGTATTCATAAAAAGCATAGTTGAACCTGATTAAACCGATCGAACTATGATCGATTTTAACAACATTAGCGAAAACATTTATGAGAAAATTTTGTATTCTTTGAGAGTTCTTTTTTTTTTTTTAACTCAAATCTAGTAATCAAATGGTATAGAAAAAAACTCGACTTGAAAAATAGAATATTAGAGAATGGACATAATATACCTTATAGACCGACCCGAAACCGCCCTCTCCAAGCTTTTTATCGTCTGAAAAATTATTTGCAGCTTCATCAATGTCACTCAGATTAAAGAAGGGTAAATCTGGAATTCCGTCTTCATTATCATTTCCCTTTCTACTTTCATAATCTTGATTAGTGTGATAGGAATATGTTATAAGTACCCACGTTGTATTTGTATATAGTATAGGGAGCTATGTATATGGTATCAGAGCACAAAGGCTAAACAGCCAACCCTAACGAAAATCTAAACCATAGCCACCGGTCTCCACCATGTCTACAGCCCCGAGCACCACCGTTGCTATGACAGACATCGATCTCGATGCTGCAGCCCTGACAGCACCGCCTCTTCCCACGTTGTCTACGTAAATGCCGACTAAACTTACAAGCTCTAATTTTCTTCTCTAGAAGATGTAAATCTTATCGATGATTAAGGGCAGCAGTCTTGATGGACACCTGGATGGCTCAAAACCAGCATCGGCCGAGCTGTTGGTGGATGGAACCAGAAATCCAACCTTCACTATTTGGAATCATCGGGACTAGTAGGTATTATGTTGGATTTTAAATTCGATTTTGGAGACTCTTTTGCCTCAATTGGTAGGAGTTACATCTGCTAGGGCTACTTGGAATAAGTTAAATGTGTTGTATGCTGCTGGGTCTAGACCCCAAATAAGAGAATTGCGTAGCCAATTGCATAGTTTGAAGCAAGGGAATGATGATATTGCTATCTATTTACAGCGGGCTAAATCAATTTTTGATTCGTTGTTAGCGTTGGGTTATAATATTCGAGAGGATGATTTAATTAAAGCTGTTATTGAGGGATTGCATAAGAATTTTGATGCTTTTGTTCGAAAGTTTGAGGGGCAAATGGATAGCGTTGGTTTTGATGATTTGTATGGTTTGGATGGTTTGTTGTTGACGGAGGAAAGGAAAATTGATCGACATGTAAGTAGGGAGAGTTCAGTCCCTTCTGCTCATGTGACAGTGAGGCAGCATTCTAATGCTCCAGGGGGTTATTCTGGTCCGAATTCTAGATTCTATGCCACCGGTAGAGGCCATGGGAATGGCCGTGGAGGCCGTGGATGAGGAAGGCAGCAGCAGCCGCCTTTCGGTTTTGTCCATCCAGGAAGAGGAAATAGTTTCAGCAAGGGAATTTTATGGCATCAGCAGGGTATGATGTCACTTCAGTAGTTTGTCACAATTGCAAAGGAAACATGCACTATGCCAGGCAGTGTCCCTCACCCCACATAAACCCAAACCAACCCTGACACCCCCAAGCCAATCATACCACCACAACTTCCCACCCACCAGCTCCTCAACCATGGATCATGGATACGGGGGCTATTCATCATCTGACCTCTGATATGGGGAATCTGGCTCTTCACTCTAATTACACTTGGCCAGAAGAAGTGATTTTAGGTAATGGTTCTAAACTTCCAATTTCTTATACCCAATTTCTTATACGGGTCATTCTGAATTTCCTGTGTCTGGTAAATCTCTTAAATTATCTAATGTGCTTGTAGTTCCTCAATCTAATTCCAATTTAATATCTATTTCTGCTCTCACTAATAACAAGGATGTTTCTGTGGAATTTTTTAATGACTATTTTCTTGTAAAGGACTTGAAATCCAGGAAGGTCATCTACCGAGGTACGAATAGCGGGGGTCTTTATACAGTGCCAAATTTGCTTACTTCTCCAGCTAGGATTCATGTTACCTCCCTTTCCACTTGGCATGAACGGTTGGGTCGTGCGGCTCTACCAATAGCCAAAATAATTTGTTAGTTTCAAATAAATCAGAGTCATTTTGTTGTATGAGTTGTGTTGTTAGTAAGAGTCACAAACTCCCTTTTCCAGAGTCGAATTTTCAGGCCACCCAGCCTTTAGAACTTGTTTGTTCGGACCTTTGGGGTCCTGCTCCTGTGAAATCATATGACAATTTTTCATATTATATGATATTTTATGATCATTACAGTAAGTTTGCTTGGGTTTATTTTCTGAAACAAGTCTGATGCTCTCTCTACCTTTATCAAGTTTCATTCCTTGGTTCAAAAACAATTTGATTGTGTAATTAAATCTTTCCAATCTGACTGGGGTGGGGAATACCAATCTATTTTGTCCTACTTATCTCAGCACGGTATTCAACACTGGGTTTCCTGTCCGTACACCCCTGAACAAAACGGGTGTGCAGAGAGGAAACACCTTCTCATTGTAGAAACGGGATTGGCATTACTTGCCCATGTTAAACTTGATAAATCTTTTTGGACCCATGCTTTTGATACTGCTGTCTATTTGATCAATAGGATGCCTACCCCACTGCTTAATTTTACCTCTCTGTATGAAAAATTATTGCATGTGTTACCCGATTACAATTCTCTTGTTTATGTTACCAATGGCTCTGCCCTTACTCTGCTTCAAAATTAGATTTTCGTTCTTGTCCATGTATTTTTGTTGGGTATAGCCATTTACATAAGGGTTACCTTTGCTTAGATCTTTCTTCTGGCAAAATTTGTCTTATGCCATGTTATTTTTGATGAGTAGGTTTTCCCATATCAAGAGTTGTCTCAGCTCCATGATCCAACAGCTTCAGCCCCAAACATGAATCCCATGGTTCAGTTTCCCATTTCACCCATCAACCCTTCCTCCACTACCAACCCGTTAACAGTCCCTACCACTCCAGCCACCCCTTTAACACGCCAAATCAGTCCCCACCCTACCCGTTAAACCTGCCCACCTCTGACCAATCCCTGACCCACCCGTCAACCCAGCCTTCCGCTGGCCAGCTCCCCTCTTGCCTGCCAACTCAACCCTCCGCTACCCAGCTCGCCCCCTCCTTCACCCAAACAAACTGAGACAGTAGCCCTCACTCAAACCAACCCTCCTTCACCCGGACTATCCCTCGTTATGGATTTAACCAAATTTCTTCCACCAACTACCACTGAACCTACCCAACACCCTGCTTCTCCTTCCCGCCGTATGGTGACTCGTTCCCAAACGGGTTCCTCTCGCCCCAAAGGTTTCCATGCTCGAATTCCTGAAGTTGATCCTGTCACCTACTCTGAGACTACCAAATCTGAACATTGGCGGGTTGCTATGGCTGAAGAATTTAATGCTTTGATTGTGAATGGCACATGGGAATTGGTTCCTCCACCACAGGATGCTAATTTGATTAGATGCAAATGGGTTTTTAAAATGAAGAAATAGGCTTATGGAATGGTTGACAGGTATAAAGCTCGCCTGGTTGCAAAAGGCTATCATCAACGTCCAGGGATGGACTTTACCGACACTTTTTGCCCGATGGTTAAGCCCACTACTATTTGGGTTCTCCTCGCTCTTGCTATTTCCTTCTTGTGAGTGGACGACGTTTTGGATGGAACGCGGACTCCCTTTCGGAAGGGGCGCCTCGATTTAGGGCGGACCCCTCCCTCACATGGGGTTTTTAGAATGAAAATTCGTTTTTTAGAAAACTAGATTAATTCATAAAAGAACCGAGACCTAAGTCTCGATGAATATTGTAGGAGTCGCCACCCGGCTCAGCTCAACCGGGAAATTTATAATGTAGTTGAACCGGACGAACGGTCGCCACACTATCCAGAGATCTAGGTCCGGACAAGTCCCTTATTTTGTGTCTAATTAAAATAAATATGGCCAATGTTCATAGACGGTATTTCATAATTCTAAAGTCAATTTTATTAAAATAATTCATACAGCGCGCATACACAGAAAATAAGAATAAAAGTAAAGTAGTAAATATTTAAGTAGATTACAACCCAATCAAATCAAAAATAAAAACTCTCGACCTTACTTTTACAATCGCCTAATTATACACGATTTATCTAAAAATACAATCGCCAAAAATACACAAATAATTCTATTAAATACATATAAAATAAAAATAAAAGCTACAAAACAGAGGGGTTAGCACAATTTACGGCACGCCACAAGTAGGACTTAAACATGACGGAATGAGGATTTAGAAATTGGGGACATGCATTTAGAAGGATAACCGGGTTGGCTCGGCTAGCCGGCTCGGTTAGACCTGGAAAACATTTTGAAATGTCCCAGTATTTTGGTTTTTGTGAGAAAATCGTTTTGAAAACATTTTTCCGGTTTAATTTAATTTAGCATGTGAGGTGGGTCGGTTTTCGGGAGAATCGGGTCTCCGTCGTGGTATTGTTCTAAATGCAAAAAACACTAAAAATTAAATCTAAGGTCGTGAATGCACACAACAAAATTCATTTTTGATGATTTTATAATCTTCTAAATTTTTACGGATTTCTAGAAATTTTTATGGATTAAAATGGAAATTCTGATTCTGAATGGGCATTATAGTCTTGTGACTGTAACTACGGTTGTACGACTATAATTACAGTCGTACGACTGTAAACCATTCAAACTCAGTATTTTGCCAAAATTATTTGAAATAAAACTGAAAGAAAACAGCTGGAAACCAAAAACACTCATACGATTGTAAATACAGTCGTACGACTGTTCATCAAACTTAAGAACAGTCACACGACTATTCTTGATTTCCAGAAACATAAACGCAAAAAGTTGGATAAAAATGCACAAAATCACATCCAATCACCCAGAAAGCATGAAAAATAGAGGGGATAAAGAGTGTTTACCTCTTAAGCACTTTTCCACCGTAGGATTGACCCCTGGCATCGCTCCAATCCACTCAAATTTGCTCTTTTCTCCTCTTGAGTCAAGGTTTGAAATTTGGTCCGAAAATTCCAAAATGTCACGGTTTCTTAGAGTTTTAGTCTGGATTTAATTGAATTTGAAGTGTTAGATTGTTAACATATTGATTTCTAACAAGTTTTCAATCCTAACTTTGAGAATTAAAAGAAATAGAAGAGGAAAAGAAGTTTGTAGTGGTTTTTTTCTTTTCCTTGTCTCTTTCTCCCTTTTCTCTCTCTAATTTCTTCCAGAATCCAAAGCTGACCTCCCTCTTCTCTCTTTTTCCTTTTTTTTTATCTCTCTGATTGCTGATTTTCCTCACCAAAACCCAGGCATTAATTGCCCAATCTTTCCCCTCTTCTTTCTTATGTCATGGGCATGGTGTTCTGCACCTGCTCCGATAACGACAGTCGCACGACTATATATTACAGTCGTGTGGCTCCAGTGATTTTTTTTAACGGAGTAAAATTCCAGCGCTTACACTTCTCATGGCAAATTCTCCATTTGGATGTCTCTAATGCTTTTCTCTATGGTGATCTTAAGGAGAAAGTATTTATGCAACAGCCGATAGGGTTTGTTGATCCTACCCACCCATCTCATGTGTGTGCACTTCTGAAATCTTTGTATGGTCTTAAACAGTCTCCCCGCATGTGGCATAAAAGGCTTACTTTTGCATTGGTTGGTTTTGGGTTTCAATGCTCTAAGGCTGATATCTCGCTCTACATGTTTCGTTCTGGGGCCGTGATTATTTTTTGTCTCATTTATGTTGATGGTCTTCTGTTGCTTGGTAATGATCCTTCTCGCATTCAGTCTCTTATTGCTTATCTACAAAATCAGTTTGCTATCAAGAACCTGGGTCGTGCTCGGTATTTTTTGGGTTTGGAGATGTAATGGAATGGTAATGCCTTGTATGTCAATCAACAAAAGTATGTTAGGGATATGCTGGAGAAATCTGATATGTCAGGTTGTAAGCCGTTAAGTGCCCCAACCTGTGTCTCTACTAAACTGACAGTTTCAAAGGGTGAATTACTGGCCGATGGATCCCAGTATGGGAGCATTGTTGGGGGTCTTCAGTATTTAACTATCACTCGCTTTGATATAGCCTTTGTTGTGCACAATAGCTTAATTTATGCATGCACCCACTGAAATGCATTAGCAGGCCGTGAAGCAAATTCTCCGCTACCTGCAAGCGTCCTCCTCCCATGGCTTAGTTTTTCGGCCCAGCCCACACCTTTTGCTCCACGGCTTCTCAGACTCGGACTGGGGTGGCGACACAGCCGACCGCCGCTCCACCATAGGCTTTGCTATTTTTCTTGGAGAAAATTTGATATCTTGGGTTTCGCGCAAACAACGAACAGTATCTCGCTCCTCTACTGAGGCCAAATATCGAGCATTAGCCACTACCACTTACTGAGTTATCCTGGATCACTATACTTCTTTGTTACATTGGGTTTCCCTTGACGCAGGCTCCAACACTCTGGTGCGACAATTTGAGTGCCACGTATCTGACGGCAAACCCGATTTTTTATTCCCGTACAAAGCATCTCGAAATTGATTTCCACTTTGTCCGGGAAAGGGTGGCAGCCAAGTCCCTTTTTGTGCGGTATCTTCCTACGGAATGCCAACTGGCTGATATCCTCACCAAGGCTCTTTCAAAGGTGCATTTTCTTTTACTGCGAGACAAGTTGAGCATTGTTTCCTCTCCTGCTCAACTTAAGGGGGTGTGATAGGAATATGTTATAAGTACCTATGTTGTATTTGTATATAGTATAGGGAGCTATGTATATTTTTTACTCATGTATCATCAGGGTATAAGTACCCATTAATCATCAATGCAATTCAAAGGTTTCACAAATCTTTCATAGTGAAAGTAAACAAGAATTTGCTACGTCGTCGTTTATCTCGAGCTGCATACAAAAATTAGTTACCATCTCGTTTCATATGGTAAAATTTTAAAGCAATTTAGCATTGATATAAATATTTATGAGCTTAATTATTTGATAAAGCAATTTGTTTAATTAATTAATTACCTTTTCTCCTTTTCATTATTAAATAATATATGGTGAAGACCGAAAGAAATGAAGCTACACTACAGAGACTTTTAGTATTGCTCGTACTCCCTGATTGGCAACGGGTCCATTTGATTTCCTATATGTTTCTGTCACAAAATTGAAACATTGATTACATTAATATATTAATTAGTATATAAAAAAAAAATTAATGAAGAGAAATTAATAATTCAATAATTATTTAATATTTCAATCAAGCATCATCTTGACTTGATTTTTCCACTCCAACCTTGAATTGAAGTATCTGATAGAGATGTAATCCTAATCCTGTTTTTTTCTATCAATCATACAAGTAAACTAATTAAAATACCAAAACAAAACCCAAATATCAGCACTACTGAAAATTCAAAACCAACCAATGTAATCAATAATTTTTGCAATAATTTTTATATTATTGCAAACAGTGTTGCAATAATTTTTTAAAGTAATAAAAAAGTTATTATATGCTGCTGCTATTTGCATTTACATTTTTATATTTTTACAAAATTTTACATAATTTTATTGTCATTGATTTATATATGATAACAATTTTTAAATATTGCAGCTGTATTAGGTTTTTATAGGAAAATATATTCTGGGCTAAAACTTTTACTTCCAAATTTAACTATTTTTTTTCTTATAGTGAAAACCAATTATCAATGTACATCCAAAAGAAAATGTTTAGAATTCTGAATTAAATTATCTCAAAGATCCTGTATGCTTATAATGAAGCAAATATTAAGAAAAAGTCTGCAAATTTGGTAATTTCATAAAATAATAATAAAAAAAAAAAGATAAAAAGTTAAATTTGAAATTTTAAACTTGGAATACAAAAATAATTTTAGTAATAACAGATTTTAGATATTATCTCGTCTTAATATTTTCAATTAAATTAGTTTAAAAGTGACGCATATAAAAATATTTTCCCTATACAATAAATTGAAGTAAAGTGTTAGGAATATATTATAGAGGGACCACTTAATGTATATATTTTCCACTATTGGGGTTTTGTGTAATTATCCCCCACCTCATGTATATATATAAACCAATTATTTCAGCAATACAATTAAGGGATTTCCCAAATCTATTATGGTATCAGAGCTAAAATAGGAAAACCCTAAAACAAGAAAGAAAAGAAAGAAAAGAAGAGGAGGCAGCCGAAACCCTAAGGCACACAAGGTTACAGCCGCCGCCCATCAAGAAAGAAGACAGCAGTCCCGTCGCCGACCAGCAGCCACCATGTCCACCGGTGAGAACCTCCACTCCGATGCCTCTGACGCCGTCAATGGCACCAATGACCACCACGTGATACAGCCCCTTCCTCTCTCCCTTCCCAACATCTCCACTCAAATGGTTATCAAACTCACATCAACTAATTTCTTGTTGTGGAAAACCCAATTGTTACCTATGATTCGGGGTTGTGGTCTTGAAGGGCACCTTGATGGGTCCGAACCCATCCCACCGATGACGCTACCGGATGGTTCAAAAAATCCAGCCTTTGTCATATGGGAGCGACGAGATCAACAGGTACTTTCTTGGATAGTTAACTCTCTCTCTGAATCTTTGGTTCATCAAGTTGTTGGAATTAATTCTGCTAGAGTAGCTTGGAGTAGATTAAATGTGGTGTATGCTTCGGGTTCCCGCGCCCAAATAAGAGAATTGAGGCATCGTTTACATAGTTTAAAACAAGGGAATGAATCTATTGATGAGTATATGAAAAAGGCTAAATCAATTTGGGACCAACTAATGTCCTTGGGTTATGAAGTAAGGGAGGATGATTTTGTTGAATTTATTTTGGATGGGTTAGATGATACTTTTCATGAGTTTTGTCGTTCTCTTGAGATTCGTATGGATGAAATTGGGTATGATGATTTGTATGGTTTGTTACTTACCGAGGAGAGAAATTTAAATCGCCGTGTGAAGCGAGAAACCTCCCTTCCTGCCGTTAATGTTACTGTCAAACAGCAGCAGTCCGGACATGGATTGAGTCCGTTTTCCAGCCCCGGGAGAGGGCGTGGTGGTGGCCGTGGTAGAGGCCGAGGTAGGCAGCCCCATCACCATAATAATTTTCAGCAATTTGGGTATTTTCCGGGTAATTTTCAGCAGCAGTCCCGTGGGGGACAGCATTGGCAACAAAATAATAATTTTCAGCAGTGGAATCAAAACCAAAGCACCTCTGCTACAGCTGATGTATCTACGGTTGTGTGTCATAATTGCAAAGGGAATGGTCACTATGCGAGGCAATGTCCGTCTCCAAGACAAAATCAGCAGCCCCACCGTTTTCCCCAAGCCAATAACACCACCCTTAGCCATCATTCATACCAACCTTGGATCATGGACACGGGTGCCACACATCACCTCACTTCGGATATGGGGAACCTCGCTCTACACTCTGATTACACCGGACCTGAAGAAGTGGTTTTAGGTAATGGTGACAAACTCCCTATTCTTCATGTTGGTCATTCTTTTCTTTCCAATTCTGATTGTTCTTTAAAATTATCTAATGTTCTTCATGTTCCTAGCTCTAACACTAACCTTGTTTCTGTCTCTGCCTTGACTAATCAGAATGATGTTTCTGTTGAGTTTTTTAACAAGTTTTTTGTGGTGAAGGACCTGAAGTCCAAGAAAGTTCTTTTCAAAGGGCCGAATAAGCAAGGATTGTATACTGTGCCGCTTCCTTCCTCACCTCCAGCACGTGTTCATGTCACGTCCTTGTCCACGTGGCATGCCCGGTTGGGTCATGTGGCACTCCCCATTATCAAGAAAATCATTAGTCAGCATAGTTTATCTGCTCCGAATAAATTTCATAATTTTTGTTGTTCTAGTTGTGCTTTAAGTAAGAGTCATAGACTACCTTTTGTTGAATCTACTTTTCAGGCCAAAGGGCCTCTTGAATTGGTTTGTTCTGACTTATGGGGTCCTTCCCCAATTTTATCCCATGATAATTTTTCGTATTATATTTTGTTCTATGATCATTATAGCAAATTCTGTTGGATCTATTTTCTCAAATATAAATCTGACGCTTTGTCTGCTTTTATTAAGTTTCGTACCCTTGCTGAAAAACAATTTAATTGTTCTATTAAGTCTTTCCAGTCTGATTGGGGTGGCGAATTTCAGCCTATTTCCCGTTACTTGTCATCCCATGGTATTATTCATCGGGTCTCCTGTCCTCACACCCCACAACAAAATAGGTGTGCGGAGAGGAAACACCGCCATATTGTTGAGACTGGTTTGGCCCTGCTTGCTCATTCTGGCTTGGATAAAAAATTTTGGACCAATGCTTTTGATACTGCTGTTTATTTGATTAATCGCATGCCTACACCACTGTTGAACTATAGCTCTCCTTTTGAGTATCTCATGCATGCTGCCCCGGATTATAATTTTTTGCGTATATTTGGTTGCTTGTGTTATCCGTGGCTTCGTCCTTATAATTCTAACAAACTTGATTTTCGGTCTCGTCCTTGTGTCTTTATTGGCTACAGTCACCTTCATAAAGGTTACCGTTGCCTTGACCCTTCTTCTGGCAAAATCTTTATCTCACGCCATGTAATTTTTGATGAACAGGTGTTCCCATATCCGGAGCTCACCCGTGTCTCGGCCCCAACTCCACCCGCCAGCACCTCCATCACTTACCCACTGTTGCCGCAACACTCAACAGCCCCACCACTTGCCCAGCACCCCCAACACGCCCTACCCCCACCACACGCCCCACCACATCCGGCCTCCCTCAGCCACCAACCGGCTCATGACCCGCCTACCCCACCCGCCCAACGCCCTCCTACCCCACCTACCCCAACGTCCCAGCCCGCCACCAGTGCACCGTTACCACCCACCTCCCCGCCGTCCCCTTCCGCCACAGCCCCCTCACCGGCAGCTTCCCCCCTTGCTTCCACTCCATTACCCGCTCCCACCACTTCCCCGGGCCTGCCTCTCATAGTTGACTTGTCCCGGTTTGCAACCCGTGACCCTGAGCCAGCTCCTGCTCCTGTTTCGCCTCCTCGGCGTATGATTACACGGTCCTTAACAGGGTCCTCTCGCCCTCGGATTTTGCACACAGAAGTCATTGCTTCAGACCCCACCTCTTATTCTGCTGCAGTCAAACATGCTCACTGGCGTCAGGCAATGGCAGAAGAATATAATGCTCTTCTCACTAATGGCACTTGGGAACTGGTGCCTGCTCCTCCACAGGCAAATATCATTGGCTGTAAATGGGTGTTTAAGACTAAAAGAAAACCAGATGGGTCTCTTGATAAGTATAAAGCACGGCTAGTTGCTAAAGGGTACCATCAGCGCCCTGGCATGGATTTCACTGATACTTTCAGCCCGGTAGTCAAACCCACCACTATACGGGTCCTCTTATCCTTGGCAGTCACTTACTCCTGGCAAGTTCTCCATCTCGACGTGTCTAATGCTTTCTTACATGGGGACTTGGAAGAGCGTGTGTTCATGACTCAGCCTCCTGGCTTTATTGATCCGGTCCATCCCACTCATGTGTGCTCCCTCAAGAAGTCATTGTATGGGTTGAAACAGTCCCCGCGTATGTGGCACAAACGCCTCACTTCTGCTTTGATTGGGTTTGGTTTTTGCTGTTCCAAGGCGGACGTCTCTCTTTATATGCTTCGTATGGGTAACGTCCTGATTTTTTGTCTCATTTATGTGGATGATTTGCTTCTATTGGGTAATGATTCGACTCAGTTATCTCGGCTGGTCCAGTATCTTCAAACACAGTTTGCCATCAAAAATCTTGGTAGGGTACAGTATTTTCTTGGTCTGGAAGCTACCTGGCATAGTGGTTCTCTATTTCTTAATCAGCATAAATATGTTCAAGATTTACTGCCACCTCCTCCTTGTCTGCTGCAGGGGGTGAGCCTCTTTCTGATGGGACTTTGTATCGGAGTATCGTGGGTGGCTTACAATATTTGACTATTACTCGCCCTGACATCGCCTTTGCAGTTCATAAGGTAGCTCAGTTTATGCATTCCCCTACAGATTTTCATTGGCAAGCAGTCAAACGTATCCTCAGATATCTTCAGGCCACATCTACCTACGGTTTGCACTATAAACCGTCCTCAAATCTTGTTCTGCAGGGATTTTCTGATTCTGATTGGGGTGGTGATCCAGACGATCGGCGGTCTACTACTGGCTTTGCGATCTTTTTGGGTGATAATCTGATTTCATGGGTCTCTCACAAACAACGGACAGTTTCTCGGTCTTCTACGGAGGCGGAGTATCGTGCCCTTGCTACCACTACTTCTGAGCTGTCTTGGTTGGTTATGCTCCTCCGTGATATTGGTCTTCCACTGTCCACTGCTCCCACTCTCTGGTGTGATAATCTTAGTGCCACATATCTGACAGCTAATCCCATATTTCATTCCCGCACAAAACACCTGGAGATCGATTTTCACTTTGTGCGGGAACGGGTGGCCAATCGGTCTCTTTTTGTTCGATATCTCCCCACAGATGCTCAGCTTGCCGATGTCCTTACTAAGCCCTTGGCTAAGACGCGGTTTCGGTCTCTTCGGGACAAGTTGAGCATTGTCGCCTCTCCATGCTCAACTTGAGGGGGTGTGTTAGGAATATATTATAGAGGGACCACTTAATGTATATATTTTCCACTATTGGGGTTTTGTGTAATTATCCCCCACCTCATGTATATATATAAACCAATTATTTCAGCAATACAATTAAGGGATTTCCCAAATCTATTATAAAGAAGGTGGGTAAGAAATGTACCTAACTCAGCTGCATCAACTCTTACATATAAGTCCTGTCCCACTGTTGCATTTTTTTTTTTGGTACAAATCTCTCACTTAGCTTTCGACAATAATTTTAAAAGAGCTCGTTTTGCTTCATCTACATATATAAGTTTTTCAATTAATTCTAATAATTAAATTAAGTTTTGACATATATATATAATAATTGAGAATAAAAGACATACCAAAAATAAAAGTATCCAAGCTTTTATTGGGGAGGAATTCATAGATTAGCATCTGCTCTTGATCATGGATGCAATAACCAAGCATTTTGACAAGATTCCTATGTTGTAATTTTGCAATTAATGCAACTTCATTCCTAAACTCATTACTTCCTTGTCCAGAATGTTTTGATAGTCTTTTTATTGCAATTTCCTTTCCATCATGTAGTAAACCCTAATAAATAAATGAACAATAAAAATTGAAAGGAGTGTTAATCATAAAGAAGGCAGCATGAGAGGGAATTTATGCAAGTCCAGTCTTCTGTCGATAATAGTCCTGAATTGGTAGCAATGGCAGGGAGTAGTCAGCGTCAAGATAAGAGGTCTTTTGTACAAAAAGGGCTTTACATTCTTGAACATGATGTTTCTAGTTCTTTTGTTGCTATATAGAACTTGATTGCCATTCTCTTCGTGTAAAAGTTTAATCCGGCAACATTCAGTTATTTACAGTTGTTTAGATCTTCATCTTCCCAGATTGAGGGGGTGTTAATCATATAGAATAAATTGGTTAATTAGTCAATGGTATGTTAGTAAAATTGTATGCAATTATATACATAGTGTATTGATTGCTATATAATTACTAGCTTGTACCTTTACTAATTCAGTTGATAAGATTTCTGTTTATGCATCATTTCTTATTCTCGATAAATCTCTCCTTTTATTGAGAAGGAGAACAAATAATATTTCACGTTGGAAATAAATTGGAATAAAAAGTAATATATAAATGAAGGAGATTGAACTTTAATACAAATCAATTGATTTTATGTCATGTGGATTCAACTCTACATATGTGCTCACGTGTGCAGTTAAACTCAACACTCTCAAGGCCTATGGAATTTATTCATGGTATCATAGTAAAAGAATACCTAACAGCGAAAAGATCGTGAGCTCATCTTTAAAAATCTGGTGGAGCTTTTATTAGCAGAAAGACTGTACTCGTTAATAACTTTGGATCTCAAAAAGGAAATAAGTAAATGAATATTTGACAAGTGTCAACTGGTCTAGGTCCAGTTTCACTTGAGGGACATTGTTAGAGAATAAACAATAACTGGCATCCGAAAAGAATAAAGAGTGGAATATCAACGGAGTATATTGAACCTTAACATAGATTAATTGGTTTTGTGTTAAATGATTGCAACCCTATACATGTGCTCATTTATACAGTTAGGCTTAACACTCTAAAGATCCACAACAAAATGCACAATATCTATAACATAAGTCTCACAAGAATAAATTCAAGATTTGAAATTCTTTCAAATTGCAATAATTGTTCTCTTTTTTAATGGTTTCCAATCAATGAATGGGTTTAATAAGAAATGGGATTAAATTCCTCCAAAATCCAGCAAAATAAATGTTTTCAAACAATGGGCTAGAGTCGGGCATATGAATAGTGTGCCTTATAAACCGACCCAAAACCACCCCGTTCGAGCTTATTGTCATTTGAAAAATTATTTGTAGCTGGAGTAATGTCACTGAGATGAAAGAAGGGTAAATCCGAAATTTCACCTTCATGATCATTTCCCTTTCCACTTTCAGAAAACAAGTATTTATGTCCTCTATCTCTACCTGCAAATCGTGAAATTCATATGGTTAAATTCGAAGCAATTACTACTATATATTAAATATTTAAATTCGACATTGTTGTCAACTAAATACGACTACAATTTTATAACAATAATAAGAAGAAATTTTTAACTTTTGGTTATTGCTGTTAAATGAATTTTTTCGAAGTAAACACCAAAATTATTATTGCTGCCAAATTTAATTAATTAATTAATTAATTTTTTATTTTTTGTTGTAGTGTTTGGTTGTATTGATAAAAAAATTATGTGATGAACTTAATTATGAAGCAATTTGCTCACCTTTTCTCCTCTTCTTTACTAAATGATATATGAAGAAGGCTGAAAGAATTGAAACTACAACTGCCACTATTACCAATATTGCTTTCAGTCCTCCCTTGGCAAGAGGGCCTTTTGACTTCTCATTCATAGCTGTCGCATTAAAAACAAAAATAGATATATTAGTATAATAACTAAAAATAAAAAGAAATAAAACTCAAGAGATATATATATACTATTGTAAAGCATAAGAAATAGTGCATACTACATATTTACGGTACATACATAAGAAAATATATGTTTACAGCAAATTTTGTTTTGCTACAAATTGTTTTCTACCAAAAGCTAATATTTTCTTTTTGTAGTGTATCAAGAACCTTTTATATTGTTTTTTGTTACATAAAATTAAATAGTCCCCTAAAACGGCTAAGACCCCCTAAACTTGAGTATCTAATAATAGTCACGTTTATAATTATCAATTTAATTTTGTTTTCTTGTTGTAAAGAAGGTTACCTAATTCTGCTGCATCAACTCTTACATAAAATTCTTGTCCCACACTAGAGTACATTCTTGTGTCAATTAAATCTCCAAACCAAGTCAAGCATCCAATTCCTCTTTCATCTGCACTTGTGTAAGCTGTACATGAACAATTCTTCAAGCATTGTTCCTCACATGCTTTCAAGTCCGTGCTCATATCTGCACGTGCTATTGAAGTGTCAGGCAACTTAGTATTCGTCAGACTTACGAACCCTTCCCCACTTCGACATGTGGACACGCCTGCTTTTCTTACACACCCACTTGACCAATCTCTTTAAGTACCAATCGCTTGGCGACTTGGGTTCAAACCCTAGCAAGCACCTACATATAAAGTTATTCGAATCATACGAATCACAGTTACTATTCGCACCACATCTACCATAACTATCACAATATTCTTTCGGAACAGACCAAAACTCATTCCATCTGTGATCATGGTTGAGCCATGTGGCACGTTGTATGCTCCCCGATTCGCTCACCGTCATTGTATGGAGGATTGAGGAATTGAAAGCGGTATACATTAACCAAACCTCATCCTTCGTGTTCATAAAGGCTGTATTTGAGTGTAACAAGCAGTCATCATGGGTATTCCGCTAAATCTACAACCCGTCCAAGACCCGCCTCGCCATATTCGAGCCGAAGCCTTGTAGAGAAACATTTGAGGAAATCCAGTTGGGTCAATAGCCAAGGAAACGGTTTTCGTTCCAGGATCATCTTTTGACTTCCAGGAGGATAAGGACCAATTCAAGCCGGTTTTCCTATCAATGCCAATCCTCATAGAGGGAAGAAGAGCGTCTGCAGGATAATCAAAGCTTTGCCACAATATTCTGTTGCCATTCTTTCGATCAATCAAAACAAGATTTCCTGAATCAAGAAGCTGAGCCATAGACGACATCGTATTCACATTAACCTTGGCAAACCAAAGAGGAACATCAGTTTGGTTATTCACATACAGTGCAAGGTTACCTCGATTGTCGTTGGTGAGAATTCCTGAGGTATCATTGATTGGATTATCTCTATTTGCTACCCATACAACAGTTTGTTCTGAAACCTTGTTATACCAAATTCCCACATAGCGACGAGCAGAATTGCCTGGACTAAAAAATCCGAGTGCAAATGCTTCCCCTCTAGATACTATAATATCGCCATCTCTTAAAGGTTGGGCTTGAGTTATGGTATCAATGGACATGCAAAAATTTAGATTAAAGCAGAGAAACAATGAAACGAGATATTTTTGTAGTTGCTTCATGATGGATTGAAGGATAACACTCATCATCTCTCTCTCCCTCTCACATTCATGGGCTTAAGTAGTTGGAGTTATTAATTGGTTTGACTTTTCAAGAATATGATATACACGCTTAAAGATCACTTGTGTTCCAAGTCGCAGATTTCGTGCTTCTAGCTCTGTATATGTTTTTTTCTTTTTTTTTTTTTTTTTAAATATTGGAATTGCCAATTTCTAAAAAGAAACCGACCCTATTGATTCTCAATCGGAATTAGTCTAAATGTGGGTTTGGACCTCACTCTTATTAAGAAATACAAATTTTGACAATAAAATTTTCGTTGTTATAAGTATAAAAATTATTATCATAACTTTTGACTGAAACAAAAAAGTTACTGTAAAGTTGACTACATTAGTGAGTACATAAGTAGGATTCAGCCCATGTAACACAAAACCAATTGGCTTGTGTTAAGGCCCAATCTACACTACTTATATACTACTCTTTGATCTTATATATTTCTGATGTGGGATTCATTCCTCAACATCTCCAACACTCTTCCTCAAGTGTAAATGGGCCTGGACCAGTTATCAGTTGTAAAATATTCCTTGGCCTATCTCCTTTGAGGCCCATGGTTATTATCGGGTCTAGTTTTCGCTACTGGCCTAAACTCCACCAGGACTCTAAACACGGGCCTAGAATCTTTTCGGCTGTTTGGCCTTCTTCTGCTTTGATACCATGAAGAGACTCCGTGGGTTTTGAGAATACTGGATTTGACTAGATGAGTGAGTACATAAGTGGGGTTGAGCCCATATAACACAAAACCAATTGGCTTGTGTTAAGATCCAATCTATACCACTTATATACTACTCTTTGATCTTATATATTTCCGATGTGGGATTCATTTCTCAACATCTCCAACAAATTGTTGTTCGATATTATTGCTGAATAAATTTTTTTTAACAATAAAATATGTTTTGCTACAAAATGTTTGCCATTTGTTGTAGTATTTAAAAGTAGGGGTGAGCAAAACCAAACCAATGTCCAAAAACCGAAAATCCAAACCGAACCGAACCGAACCGATCCATTTCATAGTTTGGTTCGGTTTGGTTTTAAGTTATGAAGAAGTTTGGACTTCGGTTCGATTCGGTTTGGTTCGGTTCAAAACCGAAAAAACCGAAAAACCGAATAATTTGTAAAATATTAAAATTAATTATAAAATTAATATATACTAATTGTGGAGAATTTTAGACATTATATTCTTTTATAGTTTTATATTGTGATTTTTTTATGCTAATTTATAGTTGTTAAAACTTGAGAGTTGAAAAAAAAAAGAAGAGAATTTAGTATTTTATTGTGATTTAATAGTATTATTTAGTATTACTATTTTTTTAAGTTAATTTTTTTGTATTTCTTTTTTTTTTAAACAAACTACTATTTTTTATAGTTATTTAGTATTACTATTTTTTTAAGTTAATTTTTTTGTATTTCTTTTTTTTTTTTAAACAAACTACTTATATAAAATTTTTATTTTGATTTTTTTTAAAAAAAAAAAGTTGATGTTTTTGGTTCGAGCTAGTCCAAACCGAACCGAACCGAACTCGTTCGGTTTGGACTGAACCGAACCAAAATTTAGTTTGGATCGGATTGGTTTATAAAATACAGTGTTTTTTGGATCCGTTTTTTTCGGTTCGGATCGGTTTTTGAACCGAACTAGTCCATGCTCACCCCTATTTAAAAGTATTCGCTACGGTAATCACAACTCATCTAGAATCCCGTGGAAAATTAATAATAATAATAATAATAATAATAATAATAATAATAGTAATATTTATGAAGATATGACAGTGATAATTCCTGGTAGAGACCGGCAAAAGAGTAGCTGTATATTTATGTCAATTAAGGTGACGATAATGATGATTGTAATTGCTACTAACAATATTAATTAGTAGCCTCCCGTGAGGTTGGGGACACAATTTCTATTAAATTAAATGGTCCAGGGTTTAAATATTGGCTCCTCAATTGATGAAATCTTAACATATACTAATAAACCATGTTCATAATGTACACGTTTCAAGTTCATAGCCATTTATATCAAGAACATTAATATATAATATTTAATAAATATCAAACTAATCAGATTAAGCTTTTAGATCAATTAATTTCATCAGAGCTCACAAACTTGTTAAGTTTTATATATCTAGCCATAATTATGGTTCTCATGTTAATGTCGCCCCTCGTAGCATTAGCGATGTACTGTTAATTGAAAAATTATACAATAGACTCGGTCCATGTAGATCTTCCCAATGAAAAACTGACACATAAGTGTTTTTTATTTTCCCAATGCTCATATTTGCTCACGTGTCAGTTTTTTTTATTGGAATGGTCCACATGCACCCGATCCACTACAAAATTTCTCCTATTAATTATCCTATAAAATGGAATCATCTTTTTATTTTTATTTTTTTTAAGTCAAAAGTTACTTTCTTAATTTACTATACTGACTAGATATTGTTGTTAATGTAGCTGATTTCCATGCATTCTCTCATTGGAGATATTTATTTCCATTTACATATCACGATTCAAAGATTGTTAAAAAAAAAAAAAAAAAACATCTATAAATGCTGCTGGAAAAGGTTTATGTGCTTAACCGAATTGCAATAATTTTAGAAAATTAGCTCCAATATATTATACCTCTATACCCAGTAGTATGTAATGTTCATTTTAGACCAATGTGGTAGCCTAGAGTATCTAATATATCCTATAATTATTAATATCATACAATTGGAGGTAAGTAGAAGAAAAGAATGTTGGTAGATATTGTCAGAGACAATAATAAAATCTATCATTGGGCTTACCTATAAACTTAATCTTTTAGGTTCAATGGCTCCATGACATGGTATCAGAGCCGCTTAGATATAGAGGTCGAGGGTTCGAATCCTGACAGCTCAATTTATTGATTAAAATTCAATACATGGCAGGATGGGCCTGTGTTGTACATGCTTCAAGCTCAAGGGGTATTTGCATGTGATGGAGTGTCAGAGATAATAATAAAAGCTATTATTGGGGCTTACCTATCAATTTAAGCTTTTAGTTCAATTGGTTCCATGACAGATATGACTAGCGAGGGTGAAGCATAGTTTCAGTAATTTCATTTACAGAAATAACAGTTCCTCCAGTACTACTGGTTGATGGGTCACCACTGTAGTAAGTTCTTTTCATGATGAAGGCTGGTTGCTTTGGAGATGCAAGAATTATGTCATTGGTGAGCATGAACACAACATCAAACATTGTTGGTCTATCTGCTGCTGATTCTTGCACACATAGTAATCCGATTTGGATGCATCTTCCTACTTCTTGTTTCGGGTATGACTCACCGAGCAATGAATCTACTATGTCTAAGCTCCTGCCTTCTTTCCATTGCTCCCACACCTGTTACATGTTGAGGATTTATTAAAACTTCTTTTGTATGCTGATAGCATATGTCATGCAATCGTTTGACCCAAAAGCTTAAACTGATAGGTAAAGGCCAATTATAGCTTTTATTATTATCTATGACACGATATTCTCGGCTAATAATAATGTGTCACGTTAGTATGGGTGCTGATGTGACACTTCTCTTTAGCATTTATAAGGATCATATGAATTTTGAGATACATTGAGTGCATACACCCTTGCCAACCAGATGGCACACTTTGATTGGTTAGGGCACTATGCCTCACGTACTGTAAAAACTTTCTATACCCTAGACAAACATTGAGGGCAATTTCACCTTGTACACAAAATTCCAGTTTATATTCAAAAGAACATCCTAAACTTCAATTAAACTTTACAAAAACAAATTTTTGATTAAGTTCGACTAAGTACTACTACAACTTTGACATTGTGTTTGAAGGTTGTTGACGCTTAATACTTACTAAATACTAACGAATGAGTAACAGAAAAACATATGTTCTAACAAAAAAGGATATAAATTCAGTTGGTAATTCCTTACTAATCTGTTAGTATTTTATAATTTTCTTAGAGTGTTATTTGCTTGAGCATGTTTGTCCTTGTTTTCCCCATAAAATCTAATTTAAATTCATGTTTTCTCTTTAATTCAGAGATGACTAAAAGATAAAATAAGACTAATTGATGTAAATTTCCATGTTGGCTTACGTATCCAATTAAACTTGGAGATGTGCTTTCATCATAGAAACTGCCATTTTTTCTTCCACTGATGATCTCTATTAGCAAAACCCCAAAACTGTATACATCTGATTTTACCGAAAATAGACCTTGCATCGCATATTCTGGCGACATGTAACCACTGCAATATCACAAATATGACATAAAATCAATAGTTGTAATTAAATTTATATTCTACAACGGTTAAGAAAAATAACTATAAGAAAACTTTTTGATAGCAAAATTATCTGCTGTCAAAGGTATAAACTTCTTTTCCATAGCTTTTAGCAACAATAAAAAAAGTCATTGTATGTTACTGCTATAAAATTGTAACTCTACGTATTTATAAAAAAAATTTAATTTTGTATTACCGATTGTTTTGGCAGCAAAAGGGCAAAATTTTTGCCTCATTGTGCTTACTATGTTCCAACAACACGATGTGTTTCTGCTTGGATTTGGTCCACTCCAAATATTCTAGCCATGCCAAAATCTGAAATTTTTGGCTTCATTGAAGCATCCAATAGAATATTGCTGGCTTTGAGATCTCTATGAATAATTCTTAATCTTGAATCTTGATGAAGATATAAAATCCCTTGAGCAATCCCACAAATAATTTCATGCCTCATCGACCAATTTAAAAGAGCTCGTTTTGCTTCATCTACATATATGATCAACCACATAATAATAAGTTTTTAATTTCTGATAAGTTAAGTTTTGACATAATTATTATTGAGAAGAAATACATACCAAAAATAAAAGTGTCCAAGCTTTTATTAGGGAGGAATTCATAGATAAGCATCTTCTCATGGCCATGGATGCAATAGCCAAGCATTCTCACAAGATTCCTATGTTGCAATCTTGCAATTAATGCAACTTCATTCTTAAACTCATCACTTCCTTGCCCAGAATATTTTGACAGTCTTTTCACTGCAATCTCCTTTCCATCTTGTAGTACTCCCTGATCAATTTACAACAAAAGATAATCATCAAATTAATCTTAATTAATGTTAACTTTAATTCGAGTTTTGTGTATAGAAAAATCCATATTATTAAAATCGGATTGGACTTTCCGGTTGAATTGGTTCAACTAGAAACTATAATTAATAGCTAGTTCGATTGATTAAATTTTTATTAAACTCTTTTTTGCTAAAAAGATAAATATGAAAATTTCAAATTGTATTTCATGAATATTTAAGATATTTTGTAACTTATTTTTAGAATATTTCTTATTTATATTAATTTATTTGTATGGATATTCGATAAATATTTTTTATATTGTAATATTTATAAATTATATCAAATAATGGTATTCATAAAAAACATAGTTAAACCTGATTAAACCAATAGAACTATGATCGATTTTAACAACATTAGCGAAAACATTTGTCAAAACCTTCTCATAGAATTCTATTGTTATTTTTCTCATCAACTAAAATAAGATTCCCCGAATCAAGACGTTGAGCTATAGATGACGTTGTGTTACCATCAATCTCGGCAGACCAGAGAGGAATATTAGTTTTATTATTCTCATATAGAACAAGATTACCTCGACCATCAATAGTGAGAATTCCTGAGGTACCTTTGATTGGATTATCCCTATTTGCAACCCATACAACAGTTTGTTCTGTAACTTTGTTATACCAAATTCCCACGTAGCGACGAGGAGATCTGCCTGGGCTGAAGAATCCAAGTGCAAAAGCTTCGCCTCTAGAAACTATAAGATCACCATCTATGAGAGGTTGGGTTGGGGTTATGGTGTCAATTGAGATGCAAAGATTGAGAATAAGGAAGAAAATCGACAAAAGCAGAGAAATTTGTATTTGATTCATGATAGATTATTGAATTTGTGCATGATGAAACACGCCAAACTTTATATTTCAAAGTGAAGAAAGTGAGAGTAGTACCACTCATGTAACTGATTTCTGTAGTTCTCATATTCTCATCATTGGCCCCAATCTTTCAATTTCATTTAAGGGGTTTTTTTGTGGTTCTCGTAATTTTTGGTTCTCATATTCCTATTGTACAAAACAAGTGGGCAAATTGACGAATTGACACTCTTGATTTTTTCGACTTTTATGTATGAGATTCTCCATTTTTCAATTTGTTATATAAAATTTTTGATCATTTATTGATGTGGGCCACAAGTAGTAAAAAGAATCAGTAATTTAATTTGGAAACGGTTACTTGTTATGGAAAGAAATTAAAGATATATTTTATATTGTCTATTTATATTAATTGTTTATAATTAGGATTAGGAATATATTTTATTGTATGGATCCTAAATTGATAAAGATTCTTATTTTGTTTGTATTTTAGTATATTTAGTTTTTTTTTTCTTATTTAATCTAATTAGGAAGTTTAGACTATTTAGAAGTTTTGATTATTTAGGAGTTTTTTTATATTTAAAATAATTTGACTATAAATAGGCTATAACGTAGTTTGTAATATTTAGTTTTTATTGAATGAAATTTTGGATTATTTTTCAATTCCTATTTCCTGTGAATTTTGTGAAATTCAGGCTATTGAAAACTAATTTCCAGCATCGTGCATGATCGATAGACTTTAATAATTGTTAGGGTCTGAATATTCTTAAAATCAGCAACTCTTTTCAATTTGTATCATCAATATTGAATACTTCCGCATCAATTATAATCATAGCTATCCTGTCCCTGATTAGCAGATAATGGTGGGACCAAAATCAGTCAATGGCCTATTTCGTTTAGACCGAAGGACGACTTGAAAATTTACTCTATAATTAATGGGGCATGTGCAATGGACTTTAATGGACTTCACTGCTTGTCTTTTACCCTAAGACAAAATTTCTACTCTTTTACATTTAATGATTAATACGTCACTGTGGCTGTAGTTGTTGATATATTGATTAATTAATCTAGGATGGAAAGAGAAATTATAGAATATGCCTGACAAACCATATCATCCGTATGTCAAATTAATAAAATCATATCACTTAGTGTATTTTAAGATTTAGAGTTGATAAATTAGTATCTAGGATGTATATTTTAGGGTTAAGGTTTTTATTTAAATAATTAACTATTAAATAAATAATCAATTAATTATATCATGTTATTTTTCTATTTTTTGGAGTGTAATTTCACATAAATGTTATTGGCTTAGCACATGGATAATGTGATATGCCAGACGTTATCTATAACTAATAATATATATATATATATATATATATATATATATATATATATATATATTGAATCAACTTAAGAGGTAACAACTAAAAATTTGTTTCGTAATTACAAATATTTCTAAGGAATTGATTAGAAGCCAATTGTATTGGCAAATCAGTTCATTAAGGAAGAACTTCTAACATATCCAATTCATATTAAAAGATAATGCCTTGTTAATCTGTTAATTTTTTAGTGATTGAATATCAACATATAGTTTATCCTAACCTTAAAAATGGGTAATTGCACTTGTCCAGACTTTTTCTGGCAAATATATATATACATATATATAAAACTACTTAAGAGTATAGGACACTATATATATTATAAATTTTTTTTATAAAAATATATATATTATTTTTTTGCTATTCTCATTTTTAATTAGAGATATTATATATGTTTTTACTATCAGACTATAGCTGAATAGTCACATACATAATAATTTATTTATACTAAACTAATGTTGAATTTAATACATACTTATATTTAATTTGAGAATTTTTTTTTTTATTTACAAGGGATTTATATGAGATATAACATTAGAAAATGATAATATAGTACTGTATTAGTTTTTTTTTTTTGGATAATAGTATTGTATTAGTATTTTAAAAGCTTAATTACGGTCAAAATATAATTATTCACAGTAAAGTTAAAATGAATCAAAAACCATGTTTGAAACTGTTAGCTTTTAATTTCTTTTCTTTTTGCCTACTATTATTAATTTATTATTAGGTAAAATAATTTTAATTTACATTTGCAAAAACGCCACTCGCGGGTCACCGGCCACCAGAAACCAAAGTTCCTCCATTCTCCTTGTCGGAACTGTGCCGACGGGTGAAAAATTTAGATTAATTAATTTAAATAGTTCGCATGACTATTTGTTATAATGATTTATTGAGCTGCTTGGGGTAATAACGATATTTTTATAGAGTCGCCACTAATCGAGTTTTGATCCGATTAGACACTTTAAATAATCAGAGATTATATTAGTTCGTTTGCTAATTACGTGTAGGGAAGATAATAATCACCCTACTCCGCTCATATTTGGTACTAAAAGGTTGTGAAATTATTATTTATTTTTTTATGTATTTTTTTATTATGATTTCTTTGCATCCATACGCGAATATAGAAACCTACATATCAAATAGATATGAGTTCATAATGATAATTTTCTTTAAGTAATTTTGTTTGTTTATATCCATAACATGGACATAAAAACTTTAATTAATTTTGTTTATTTATATCCATAACATTATGTTTGTACTTAAATGAACTATATATTTTACATCCATAACATGAATGTAAAATATACACATATAACGTATAATATAAATACAATAAATATACAAATGTCTATATATATGATTATATAGGTCATACATCCGTGCTTAATGCAAAAGCAATAAGGGATTTTATACTACTTTCTATTAAAATAAAATACGGAATTTAAAGCTCACTTGAGATAAAGTTAATGATATTATAAGTTTGGTCATAAAATAAAGTTAACTGTATCAATATAAAATTAAACTTAAATTCCACAACCATAGCATAGTTATGAAATCAAACTTCTAAAATTATATGTATATAAATTTTATTCTGTGTCATTTATTTACTTTCAAAATTTTAAATTTTGTAAACCCAAGTTTATGGCTTCTTTTCAATTAATTCCTAACTAGTCTATACGTATATATTAACATGGAAATTTAAAGAAGAGTTAAAGTAAAAGGATTAAAGTTTTGTTGGGCCTTGATTCATTCTAACCTGTTTTCTTCCTAGGCCCAAAACCAGACCTTGACACGGATCCAACCCCGATGAGACTCCCCAATGGGTGTTCCCCAGCGTATATAAACCAATTTCCTCCTTTCAACTCTAAAATCTATCTCTTCTCATCAGCCGCTTCTCCCTCCCTTTTTCTCTCTTCAAACCCTAAAGTCCACCTTTACACACTGGCTGCCTCTCTCTCCTTTCCACTCGTCTCACACCGGCCATCGATTTCCTTTCCACTTCAGCCACCGCCTTCTCTCTTCTCTCCTCCACTTCTGTCTCTCAAACACAGATCCGGCAACAATGGGAGATCCGCCAATCGTGTCAGAACCTCCCAATCTCCGACGCTACTACAGACCAGCTCCGTCAAAGTTGTCTCTGCTCATTTCGCGTCTCTAATTTACTGATGTCGCCGTTTAGATCGAAACATCTAGTTTGCTGCTGAGATCAGCCTCTATTTCTTTCCTTTTGCCGTCGTTTCTTTTTTCGGTTGAGTTTTTCTTGTTTGATTTGCGGTTCATTCTTGATAGATATAGAGGAAATGGGATCGGACTCAGTCGTCGGAGGCTCACCAAGATCTGTCGTGACTGAACTTTATCGACGGTGGACTAGAAGGTACTCTCTAACTGGCAATACCTTTCTTTTGGCTGCTGTAATTTTTTGACGTTTGGTGTTTTTTTTTTTTTTTTTTTCGGAAATGTTCTGCAATATCCTTTGGTGATTTGGGTTAGTTTTTTTTTTTTTTTACTTGCTTTTTAGACTGTGAAAAGTAGCCTCAAATGCACAATTGGTAAAAGTCAGATTGTATTCAGAAAAGCACTGGAAAACAATTCAAAATACTTTAAAAAAAAACAATGAAACTTGGTTTTCCCTAACAACACTTTCACTAACAGCAATCCCAAATTGGTCTTTAGTTGGGGTTTGTTTATCCCATTTAGTCTAAAGCTAAAGGAAAGGAATTATGGTTTCTTTTTCTCAAACTTGCTGTGCCATTTGCATACTCCAGCAGTTTTTTCTTTACTTTTTGCCATACTCCAGCTGCCATACTTTTGCTGCTGTAGTTTAAGCAAATTTTGAATTTTTCAATATTATTTCTTTTATACTATAACCAAAAAAGAAATCTATTTTAGTAAAAGATTATTTAATTTTTCTTATGTGCCTTTATTTTGAGCATTTCACTAGTAATTCAATTTTTATGATTGATGAAACCTCAAAGGCTAAAAATTTACTAAAATGATATTAATAGATAAATTAACAAATTAATGCATAGTGAAATTATTAAAGGAATGATAAATTAATCCAGACAAAATCGGGTATTTATAGTCCTCTTGAGCTTTCCCAAATTGCGATTTCCGTTTGGAAAGTAACACTGAAAATCGGAAAAAGAGAAGAGTGACAACTGATTTGTGGTTCTGGTTTCCATTAGAATTTGAAGGACAAACCAAGAAGGAGAGAATCATGGAGATCTAATATCCTTGGTGACTTATCAAACTGGTGATTGTGACTTGATTGATGGAACATGATGCATGCTCATCTGCTAATGTTACTGAGTTACAATTAGTGGTAGATTTTCTGAAAATGAAAGCTGGTTGTTTTTGTGAGGGTAGAACTTTTTCACTTCCTAACATATGGACTATATCTATCATTGTTGGTTTGTCCACTGCATTCTCTTGAACGCATAAAAGCCCAATTTGGATGCATTTCAAGGCTTCATCCTTAGGATATGATCCATTCATTGATGAAGATATAATAAAATCTTCAATCTTGATGAATATATAAAATCCGTATAGCGATCCCACAAATAATTTCATGGAGCTCGTTTTGCTTCATCTAGATATATAAGTTTTTCAATTAATTTCAAATCTTGATGAATTACTAGCCGTTGATGACCTTGGGCATCAAAGGAGATAGGCCAAAGAATGTTTGACAAGTGATAACTGGTTTAGGTCCGGCTGCACTTGAGGGAGAGTGTAGGAGATGTTGAGGAATGAATCCCACATCGGAAATATATAAGATCAAAGAGTAGTACATAAGTAGTGTAGATTTGACCTTAACAAAAGCCAATTGGTTTTGTGTTACATATTCAACCTCTCTTATATGCTCACTCATCAAGTCAAGCCCAGTACTCTCAAGGCCCATGGAGTGACTTTGTTTATGTTGATGTCCAATCTAAACCACTTATATACTACTCTTTGATCTTATATATTTCCGATATGGGATTCATTCCTCAACATCTATAACACTCTCCCTTAATTGCAACTGGGTCTGGACCAGTTATCACTTGTCAAACATTCCTTGGCCTATCTCCAACATTAAACCCTAATAAATAAATGAACAATAAAAATTGTAAGGAGCGTTAATCATAAATAAGGCAGCATGAGAGGGAATTTATGCAAGTCCAGTCTTCTGTTGATAATAGTCTTGAATTGGTAGCAATGGCAGGGAGTAGTCAGCATCAAGATAAGAGGTCTTTTGTACCAAGGCAGCAACATTTTCAGAATTCATTTCAATCGGAAAAAAAGAAAATATGTTCTTATTATGATTCTAATCGACATACATCTGATTCTTGCTACAAGAAGATTGGCTTTATAGATTTAGGAATAATTTTGCCTCAGGAAATGCAGTAGATGCTGAATTAAATGAGTTTGAGGAGTAGGAGCAAGATCAAGATGATGTTTTTAGTGGTCAAGAGACAATGTAGCAAGTTGCAAACACACAAGACTAGCGAGGATGAAGCATGGATAGAGATGCTTCATTCACAGAATTAATTCCTCTAATAGAGGTTGATGGGTCACCCCTATTGTATGTTCTTTTCAAGAAGAAGGCTGGTTGCTTGGGAGAGGCAAGAATTGTGTTGTTGGTGAGCATGAACACAACATCAGACATTATTGGTCTATCTGCTGCTGATTCTTGCACACATAGTAGTCCGATTTGGATGCATCTTCCTACTTCTTGTTTCGGGTATGACTCGCCTAGTGATAAATCTACTACCTCCAAGCTCCTGCCTTCTTTCCATAGCTCCCATACCTATTACATGTTGAAGATATATTAGGAGAACTTCTATCGTACACTGTGAGGTATGTCAATATATATGATGTGGCACACTGAAGTGACACACTTTATTTAATTAGTCGGGGGTAATGTACTAGTCCCAGCATATAATAAAATTTCATATATTAGGATCAATTTTGATATACACTAGGTGTATGTACCTTGACCAATCAGAGTGTTTCATGTGGCACATTCTGATTGGCCAAGGCACTAAACTTTTCATACTCTAGACAAATTTTCAGGATGAAAACTCCTAAACTTCAATTAAGCTTTACAAAAACAAATATCAAATAAGTTCTTAACACAGCTCTCCCCTAAACTTCAATTGTCTGATTTAGCATATTTATGTTTTTTTCCCCTTAAAATCTAATTTAAGTTCATGTTTTCTTTTTTCCAAAATTCATAGATGACTAAAAGATAAAATAAAACTAATTACTGTAAATTTTCATGTTGGCTTACGTATCCAATTAAATTTGAATATGTGCTTTCATCATAGAAACTGCTATTTTTTCTTCCACCGATGATCTCTATCAGTAAAACCCCAAAACTGTATACATCCGATTTTACTGAAAATAGACCTTGCATTGCATATTCCGGCGACATGTAACCACTGCAATATTGTAAATCCACAGAAAAGTGATAGTTGTAATGAAATTTATATTCTACAAAGATAAATAAAATATATACTACAAAAAGAAATATCAAATTTAGCAGTAAAGTTTTTGCAGTTAAAAGTATAAAATTTGTTGCTGTAGCTTTTGTTAGCAATAAAAAAAATTATTACTATAAAATTATGAATATATTTAATTTTGCTTTCATTAACATACATATAGCAACAACTTTTAAAAAATTATTGCTATATAGACTATTTGGCAGTGAATTGCTTTGCAGCAAAATCTTTGCTTGTATATTATTTGTAACATTTCTTGTAGTATAAAAGACACATTGTACTTACTATGTTCCAACAATACGATGTGTTTCTGCTCTACTTTGGTCAACTCCAAATATTCTAGCCATTCCAAAATCTGAAATTTTTGGCTTCATTGAAGCATCCAGCAAAACATTGCTGGCTTTGAGATCTCTATGAATAATTCTTAATCTTGAATCTTGATGAAGATATAAAATCCCTCGAGCAATCCCACAAATAATTTCATGCCTCATCGACCAATTTAAAAGAGCTCGTTTTGCTTCATCTACATATATAAGTTTTTCAATTAATTTTAATAATTAAATTAAGTTTTGAATAATAATAATAATAATAATAATAATAATAATAATAATAGACATACCAAAAATAAAAGTATCCAAGCTTTTATTGGGGAGGAATTCATAGATTAGCATCTGCTCTTGATCATGGATGCAATAACCAAGCATTTTCACTAGATTCCTATGTTGTACTTTTGCAATTAGTGCAACTTCATTCCTAAACTCTTCAATTCCTTGTCCTGAATTTTTTGATAGTCTTTTCACTGCAATTTCTTTTCCGTCTTGTAGCACACCCTGATAAATAAATGAACAATAAAAATTGTAAGGAGCGTTAATCATAAACATGGCAGCACGAGAGGCAATTTATGCAAGTCCAATCTTCTGTTGATAATAGTCCTGAATTGGAAGCAATGGCAGGGAGTAGTCAGCGTCAAGATAAGTGGTCTTTTGTAACAAGGCAGCAACGTTTTCAGAATTCATTTCAATCTAAAAAGAAAATATGTACTTATTGTGATTCTAATCGACGTACATCTGATTCTTGCTACAAGAAGATTGGTTTTATAGATTTAGGAATAATTTTGCCTCAGCAAATGCAGCAGATACTGAATTAAATGAGTTTGAGGAGTTAGAGCAAGATCAAGATGATGTTTTTGATGGTCAAGAGACAATGCAACAAGTTGCAAAACACACAAGTAGTGGTACCAAATACTAATGCTAATGTTGCTATGACTTTTGCTCCTGAACAAATGGCACAGCTCACATTTATGTTTCAGTCTGTCCTAGCTTTGCAATCACGGCAGCAGAATTCAAGGGCGCAACCTAGTTCAATATGCAATAACTGCTTGTGTCCCAGCAGCTAATATGGAATCTGTCTTTCTTTGGTCAAAATACTGTAGAAAATGTGGTTGATAAGGAATTCGGAGACAAAGAGGCAGATTGGATTAGCTAAGATAAAAAAGGGCTTTACATTCTTGAACATGATGTTTCTAGTTCTTTGTTGCTATATAGAACTTGATTGCCATTCTCTTCGTGTAAAAGTTTAATCTGGCAAGATTCAGTTATTTACAGTTGTTTAGATCTTCATCTTCCCTGATTGAGGGGGTGTTAATCATATAGAATAAATTGGTTAATTAGTCAATGGTATGTTAGTAAAATCGTATGCAATTATATACATAGTCAATTGCTATATAATCACCTTTACTATTCAGTTGATAAGATTTCTGTCTACCCATTCTCGATAATTCTCTCCTTTTATTGAGAAGGAGAATAAATAATATTTCACATTGGAAATAAATAAGAATAAAAAGTAATATATAAATGAAGGAGATTGAACTTTAATACAAGTCAATTGGTTTTATGTTATGTGGATTCAACTCTACATATGTACTCACATGTGCAGTTAAACTCAACACTCTCAAGGCATATGGAATCTATTCATGGTATTATAGTAGAAGAATACCTAATAGCAGAAAGATCATGAGCTCATCTTTAAAGATCTAGTGGAGTTTTGGTTAGCAGAAAGACTATACTCGTTGATAACTTTGGAGCCCAGAAAGGAAATAAGCAAATGAATATTTGACAAATGTCAACTGGTCTAGGTCCAGTTTCACTTGAGGGAGATG
The DNA here is from genome assembly GCA_039660915.1 of Euphorbia tirucalli. NCBI lineage: Eukaryota > Viridiplantae > Streptophyta > Magnoliopsida > Malpighiales > Euphorbiaceae > Euphorbia > Euphorbia tirucalli. The sequence continues at coordinate 3,405,689 of CM077638.1, forward strand.
GTTAGGGAATAAACAATAATTGACATTCGAAAAGAATAGAGAGTGGAATATCAACGGAGTATATTGAACCTTAACACAGATTAATTAGTTTTGTTTTATGTAGTTGCAACCCCACACATGTGCTGATTTATACAGTTATGCTTAACACTCTAAAGATATACAGTGAAATGCACAATATTTGTAACATTATTCTTACAAGAATAAATTCAAGATTTGAAATTCTTTCAAATTACAATAATTGATTCTCTTTTTTAACGGTTTCCAATCAATTAATGGGTTTAATAGGAAATAGGATTAAATTCAAACAAAATAAATGTTTTCAAACAATGGGCTAGAGTCGAGCATATGAATAGTGTACCTTATAAACCGACCCAAAACCGCCCCGTCCGAGCTTGTTGTCGTTCGAAAAATTATTTGTAGCTGAAGTTATGTCACTGAGATGAAAGAAGGGTAAATCCGAAATTTCACCTTCTTGATCATTTCCCTTTGCACTTTCAGAATCTTGAAAGAAACTAAACAAGTATTTATGTCCTCTATCTCTACCTGCAAATCGTGAAATTCGCATGGTTAAAATGGAAGCAATTACTGATATATATTAAATATTTCACCACAAAAGATATGCTATTCGATATTGATGTCAACTAAATACGATTACAAGTTTATAGCAACAATAACAAGAAATTTTTATCTTTTGGTTATTGTTGTTAAATGAATTTTTTAAAGTAAATAGAAAAATTATTATTGCTGCCAAATTTAATTAATTAATTAATTAAAACAACAAAAAAAAAATTAATTAATTAATTAATTTTTTTTTTTTTTTTTTGTTGTTGTAATGTTGGTTGTATTGATAAAAAAAAAAATTATATGATGAACTTAATTGAAGCAATTTGCTCACCTTTTCTCGTCTTCTTTACTAAATGATATATGAAGAAGGCTGAAAGAACTGAAACAACAACTGCCACTGTTGCCAATATTGCTTTCAGTCCTCCCTTGGCAAGAGGTCCTTTTGACTTTTCATACCTAGCTGTCGCATTAAAAACAAAAATAGATATATTAGAATAATAACTAAAAATAAAAAGAAATAAAACTCAAGAGATATATTAGTATCCAACTTTATATTTATATATACTATTGTAAAGCATAAGAAATAATGCATACTCCATATTTACGATATTTTAATCAAGTACATATATAAGAAAATATGGAATCTGTTACATGTTACCGTATGTATTTACAGCAAAATTTGTTTTTCTACAAATTGTTTTCCTCCAAAAGCTAATATTTTCTTTTTGTAGTGTATCAAGAACCTTTTATACTGTTTTTTGTTACATAAAATTTAAGAGTTCTCTAAAAAGGCTTAGACCCCCTAAATCTGTGTATCTAATAATAGCCATGAAAAATTTAAAAACCAAAAATGAATTTAGGACATGACTAATTTATGGCTCCGCCTATGTGGATTTCCAACTATGACAACAATAATCAAATTTAAATATGACTGTTATGAAAGTCGTTTCTTTATTGCTAAGCTAACCTGGAAGGTTGGATAATTTTTTTTTTCCTGCTAATTAACGTTTGACTTGGCAAGGTCATGACATATCAACAAGTTCAAAATTTTGCTTTTTTACATTCCGTTTGATTACTAAAATTCAAAGCTACATTATGTACACAATTCAGATCACGTATACAATTATCAATTTAATTTTTTTTTTTTTTTTCTCGTTGTAAAGAAGGTTACCTAATTCTGCTGCATCAACTCTCACATACAAGTCTTGTCCCACACTTGAGTACATTCTTGTGTCAATTAAATCTCCAAACCAAGTCAAGCATCCAATTCCTCTTTCATCTGCACTTGTGTAAGCTGTACATGAACAATTCTTCAAGCATTGTTCCTCACATGCTTTCAAGTCCGTGCTCATATCTGCACATGCTATTGAAGTGTCAGGCAACTTAATATTCGTCAGCCTTACAAACCCTTCCCCACTTCGACACGTGGACACGCCTGCTTTTCTTACACACCCAGTTGACCAATCTCTTAAGTACCAATCGCTTGGCGACTTGGGTTCGAACCCTGGCAAGCACTTACATATAAAGTTATCCGAATCATACGAATCACAGTTACTATTCGCACCACATCTACCGTAATTATCACAATATTCTTTCGGAGCAGACCAAAACTCATTCCATCTACGATCATGGTTGAGCCATGTGTATCGTTGTACGCTTCCCGACTCGCTCACCGTCAATATAGAGAGGAATGAGGAATTGACGACGGTATACGTAAACAAAACCTGATCCTTAGTGTTCACAAAGGCTACATTATGAATGTGACGAGCAGTCATCGCGGGTATTCCGCTAAATCTACGACCCGTCCAAGGCCCGCCTCGCCATATTGGAGCTGAAGCCTTGTAGAGAAAAAATTGAGGAAATCCAGTTGGGTCAATTATGCAGTAAACGGTACCAGTTCCAGGATCATCTTTTGACTTCCAGGAGGATAAGGACCAATTCGCGCCGGTTTTCCTATCAAAGCCAATCCTCATAGAGGGAAGAAAAGAGTCTGTAGGATAATCAAAGCTTTGCCACAATATTCTGTTGCCATTCTTTTGATCAACCAAAACAAGATTTCCTGAATCAAGAAGCTGAGCCATAGACGACGTCGTATTCACATTAACCTTGGCAAACCAAAGAGGAACATCAGTTTGGTTATTCACATACAGTGCAAGGTTACCTCGATTGTCGTTGGTGAGAATTCCTGAGGTATCATTGATTGGATTATCTCTATTTGCTACCCATACAACGGTTTGTTCTGAAACCTTGTTATACCAAATTCCCACATAGCGACGAGCAGAATTGCCTGGACTAAAAAATCCGAGTGCAAATGCTTCCCCTCTAGATACTATAATATCGCCATCTCTTAAAGGTTGGGCTTGAGTTATGGTATCAATAGACATGCAAAAATTTAGATTAAGGCAGAGAAACAATGAAACGAGATATTTTTGTAGTTGCTTCATGATGGATTGAAGGATAACATGGCTTCTATATGATGATAATTGTCAGTAATATGGTGTGGGCAATAACACTCATCATCTCTCTCTCCCTCTCGCATTCATGGGCTTAAGTAGTTGGAGTTATTAATTGGTTTGACTTTTCAAGAATATGATATACAGTAGTTGGAGTTATTATTTCTTGTGCTCTGTGTATGTTTTAAAAAAAAAAAAATTATTGGAATTGCCAATTTCATAAAAAAAAACCAACCGTATTAATTATCAATCGGAACTTAGTCTAAATGTGGGTTTGGACCTCATTATAATTAAGAAATACAAATTTTGACGATAAAATTTTTGTTGTTATTAGTATAAAAATTTTGACATTAACTTTTGACTGAAACAAAAAAATTGCTGTAAAGTTGTGATTTTAGTATTTGGTACATAGCAGAATTTACATTGATATACATATGATAACAATTGTTAGATATTATTGCTAAACAAATTTTCAAGAATATGATGTTTGCCATTTGTTGTACTCCCGCCAGTTTTGAATATTTGTCGTTGAAGATTATTCAACAAAACCAATAAATTATTAATTGTATTATTAAAATGACTAATCCACCCTTAATAATTTTGTAGTAAAACTCTACTTTCTATGTTTAAATTCTCTTCCTTTTTAATTATTAAGACTTATTTGTATTAAATATTGAATTTCTCTCATACTTTTAATAAGGGTAAATATGAGAAAATATTGCAAAAAATGCATTGGTAATCTAAGATGACATATAACAAAAACCAAAATACAAATACTAAAGTGACTAATATTTGAATCCGGAGGAAGTAGTATTTAAAAGTATTCTCTACGGTAATCCCGTGGAAAATTAATAATAATAATAATAATAATAATAATAATAATAATAATAATATTTATGAAGATGTGACCGTGATAATTCCTGGTAGAGACCGGCGAAAGAGTAGCCGTATATTTATGTCCACTAAGGTGACGATTGTAATTGCTATTAATTAGTAGCCTCCCGTGAGGTTAGGGACAAAACTTCTATTAAATTAAATGGTCCAGGTTTAAAAATTGGCTCCTCAATTGATGAAATCTTAACATATAATAAATTATGTTCGTATTGTACACGTTTCGAGTTTATAGCCATTTATATCAGAAACATTAATATATAAAATTTATTATTAGGCCACACCAATCAGATTTAGCTTTTAAATCAATTAATTTCATCAGATTTCACAAACTTATTAAGTTTTATATATCTAGCCATAATTATGGTTCTCATGTTAATGTGGCCCCTCGTAGCATTAGCGATGTACTAATAATTGAGAAATTATACAATGGATCTGGTACAAATGGATCTTCCAAATGAAAAACTGACACATAAATATTTTTTTAATTTCTCAATACTCATATTGCATACGTGTCATTTTTTTATTGAAACGGTCAACTATAAAATTTATCCTGTTAATTATCATATCTAATGCAATCATCTTTTTATTTTATTTTTATTTTTTCAAGTCAAAAGTTACTTTCTTAATTTACTATACTGACAAGATATTTTTGTCAATTTAGCTGATTAGATATTTACTTCCATTTACATATCACGATTCAAAGATTGTTAAAAAAAAATAATTTATAAATGCTGCTGGAAAAGGTTTTTGTGGTTAACCGAATTGCAATTATTTTTAGAAAATTAGCTCCAGTATATTATACCTCTATACCCAGTAGTATGTAATGTTCATTTGAGACCAATGTGGTAGCCTAGAGGATCAAATATACCCTTTAATTATTAATATCATACAATTGGAGTTAAGTAGAAGAAAAGAATGTTGGTAGATATGAGTAGCGAGGGTGAAGCATAGTTTCAGTAATTTCATTTACAGAAATAACAGTTCCTCCAGTACTAGTCGTTGATGAGGTCACCACTGTTGTAAGTTCTTTTCATGATGAAGGCTGCTTGCTTTGGAGATGCAAGAATTTTGTCATTGGTGAGCATGAACACAACATCAAACATTGTTGGTCTATTTGCTGCTGATTCTTGCACACATAGTAGTCCGATCTGGATGCATCTTCCTACTTCTTGTTCTGGGTATGACTCGCCGAGCGATGAATCTACTATGTCTAGGCTCCTACCTTCTTTCCATAGCTCCCACACCTGTTACATGTTGAGGATTTCTTAGTGATAGGAAAATGTAAATAATACAAACTCTAATTGTATAGGGACTGCTGTACATATTTCACTCCTGTATTATTTGGGTATAAATGCCCCTTTCTAATCAATACAATATATGGTTTGTACTAGTCTTTCATGGTATCGGAGCTCTCAAGGGCCTAACAACCAATTATCTTTGAAACCCTAACCCTAGCCGCCTCCTCTCCCTTTACCGATTCCTTCTTCTCTTCGGTCACCATGTCAGACGTTGTTCCAGTCCTTGCAGCTGCCGCTCCACCATTGCTGACCCTAGCTACTCAGATGCCGATAAAACTGACCAGCTCCAAGTTCCTCCTTTGGAAAACGTAGCTGCTCCCAATGATCAACTGGAGTGGCCTTGAAGGGCACATTGATGGCTCGGACCCAGCACTGGCAGAATTCCTAGAGGACGGTGTGCGAAATCTAGCTTTTATTCTTTGGACAAGACGTGATCAACAGGTACTTTGCTGGATTTTGAATTCAATTTCAGAATTGTTATTGCCTCAATTGGTAGGCGTTACCACAGCTAGGGCTGCTTGGGATAAACTTAATGCTTCTTATGCTTCAGGATCTTGATCCCAAATCCTTGAATTACGTAACCGTTTGGATACATTGAAAAAAGGGAATGATGATGTTGCTTGTTATTTACAGCGTGCTAAGTCCATTTATTATTCATTGTTAGCTTTGGGATATCATGTTAGGGAAGATGATTTGATTGAGGCTGTTGTTGATGGATTACATGAAAATTTTGATGCTTTTGTGAGAACCTTTGAGGTTCATATGGAATCCATTTTGTTTGATGATTTATATGGGATGTTGTTAACTGAAGAGAGGAAAATTAATCGACGTGTTAGTCACGAAAGTTCAGTCCTGTCGCACATGTGACGGTGAGGCAGCAAGTAAATGTGCCAGGTGACTATAGCGGACAAAATTCCAGTTAGTATACTGCAGGTAGGGGACGTGGTAGCCGTGGCGGTAGTGGTCGTGGACGGCAAAGCAGCAGTAGTTTCAGAATTATGGTTATGGAGGTAGCCTTGGTACAGGCTATCAAAATGGAAGTCAGATTTTTAATAGGAATATCACTACTTCTACGGGGTACAATGTCAGCACCGTGGTATGTCACAACTGTAAGGGGAATGGCCATTATGCCAGACAATGTCCGTCACCAAGACTTCAACCTCCCCAAACCCGCAACCCTCAAGCCAATCACACTGTAGTTGGTCCCCATCCACCTCCTACTCAACCGTGGATCATGGATACGAGTGCAAGCCATCATCTCACCTTGGATATGGGGGACCTGGCTCTTCACTCTGACTACACTGGACCGGAAGAAGTCATTTTGGGTAATGGTTCTAAACTCCCTATTTCTCGTGTTGGTCAATCTCTATTTCATACGTCTGATAAATCTCTTAAATTAGCTAATGTTCTTCATGTTCCACAGTCTAATTCTAACCTTATTTCGGTTTCTGCCCTTACTAATCATAATGATGTTTTTGTGGAATTTTTTAACGATTGTTTTGTTGTGAAGGACCTGAAATCTAGGAAAGTCATTTACCAAGGGCCAAATAGAGGGGGTCTCTATACTGTACCGAAAATTTCAGCCCCACATGCTCGGATTCATCTCACTTCCCTCTCTACATGGCATACAAGACTTGGACATGCAGCGTTACCTGTCATCAGAAAAGTCCTTAGTCAGAATAATTTATTTATCTCCAATAAATTTAAGTCTTTTTGTTGCTCAAGTTGTGCTGTTAGCAAAAGTCACAAACTTCCTTTTGTTGAGTCATCTTTTTAGGCCAATTGACCTTTAGAACTTATTTGTTCTGATCTTTGGGGTCCGTCCCCTGTGCAATCATGTGACAATTTTTCTTATTATGTGTTTTTTTATGACCATTATAGTAAATTCAGTTGGATTTATTTCGTGAAATACAAATCTGATGCTCTTGCTGTTTTCGTTAAATTTCGTTCTTTGGTGGAAAAGCAATTTGACTGCACAATTAAGTCTTTTCAATCTGATTGGAGTGGGGAATTTCAGTCCATTTCATCATACTTATCTCAACATGGTATACAACATCGGGTTTCCTATCCGTACACTCCTAAACAAAATGGCTGTGTGGAGTGGAAACATCGCCATATTGTTGAAACAGGTTTGTCTTTACTATCCCATGCCAAATTAGAAAAATCATTCTGGACTCATGCCTTTGATACTGCTGTCTACCTCATCAATTGTATGCCAACTAAGTTACTTGATTTTGTGTCTCCATTTGAGAAACTCATGCATTCCCTACCTGACTATGATTTTCTTCATCCTTTCGGTTGTCTGTGCTACCCTTGGCTTCGACCATACTTTGCATCTAAGCTTGATTATCGTTCTCGTCTGTGTATCTTTATTGGTTATAGTCACTTACACAAAGGCCATCGTTGTTTTGATTTCTCTACTGGCAAAACCTTTGTCTCACGCCATGTAATTTTTGATGAACAGGTGTACCTATATCCTGAGAGGGCTCGGATCCGTGCTTCCACACAACCGCCCTCCCCTACCAACCCAGTGCTACAGTTCCCTATCCTCCCCAACCCGTCTACATCAGTCCACCATCCTATACCTCCCATACAGCCTCTATTACCTGCTTCCGTCCCCAGCGTAAACCCATCATCGAGCTCCAGCCCGCTCCCATCCCCCAGCCTCCCCAACCCGCCCCCGTCCCCGTTGCCCAGCCCGCCCCCTTCCTCCCACTCACTTTCGCCTCTGCCCCTTCCACCTCCACACCCGCACCCGACATCGATCGCCCAGCATCAAGCCCCCATCCCACCCCCGCCAGTAGCCACACAGCCCTAACCCAATACCGTCCCCACCAGCAATGCCTCCCCTCCTGGTATTCCCCTTGTTGTGGATTTCACGGATTTTTCTCATGCCCCTATTAATAATAATCAGCCTAACCAGGCATTAGCTCCTCACCGTATGGTCACTCATTCTCAAACTGGGTCCTCCTGACCCCGGGCTTTGAATATGACAGTTATAGAGGTTGATCCCGTTACCTATTCAGAGGCTGCTAAGTCTCCTCACTAGCGAACAACGATGGCAGAAGAGTTTAATGCCTTAATTGTTAATGGCACTTGGGAGTTGTTGCCTCCTCCGCCGAATGCAAATATAGTTGGTTGCAAATGGGTTTTTAAAACTAAACACAAGGCTGATGGTTCTGTTGATCGTTACAAGGCAAGATTAGTTGCCAAGGGATATCACCAGCGTCCGGGCAAGGACTTTACAGATACCTTCAGCCCTGTTGTGAAGCCTACGACAATAAGGCTACTTTTGGCTTTGGCTGTCTCTTTCTCTTGGCAGGTGTTACATTTAGATGTCTCTAATGCCTTTCTCCACGGTGACCTTGAGGAGAAAGTTTTTATGCAGCAGCCATTTAGTTTTGTTGATCCTACACGTCCCTTTCATGTCTGTGCCTTATGAAAATCTCTTTATGGCCTCAAGCAATCCCCTCGGATGTGTCATAAGCGTCTCACTGCAACTCTACTTGGGTTCAGCTTCTGTTGTTCAAAGGCAGACATCTCATTGTATATGTTTCAGTCTGGTACGACTGTTATCTTTTGCCTCATTTATGTTGATGATCTTCTATTACTTGGCAATGATTCGCGGCAACTCTAATCGTTGGTTGATTATTTACAATGTCAATTTGCAATTAAAAATTTAGGCCGTGTTCAGTATTTTCTTAGTCTTGAGATGCAGTGGGGGGATGATGGTTTGTATATCAATCAGCAGAAGTATATTCGGGATTTGTTGGAAAAGTCTGACATGTCTGGTTGTAAATCATTGAGCACTCCGACCTGTGTCTCTACAAAACTTTCTTCTTCCGAGGGTGAGCTACTCCCAGATGGTTCTTTGTATCGTAGTATTGTTGGCGGCCTTCAGTATTTGACTGTCACTAGTCCTGACATTGCTTATGCAGTCCATAAAGTTGCTCAGTTCATGCATGCCCCAACCGATCTACACTGGCAAGCTGTCAAGCGCATTCTGCGCTATCTCTAGGTCTCCTTTTCTCATTGTTTAATTTTGACCTGGCCCTCTTACACATTTACACAGCTTTTCGGATTCTGATTGAGGTAGTGACCCTGATGATAGGCGCTCCACCACTGGTTTTGCAATTTCTTAGGTGGAAACTTAATTTCCTAGGTCTCCCGAAAACAAAGGATAGTCTCTTGCTCCTCCACTGAAGCTGAGTACCGTGCCTTGGCCACCGCGACTTCAGAACTTTCATAGCTCAAGTTGCTGCTGACGAACATTGGGTTTCCTCTTTCTCAGTCACCCGTACTCTGGTGTGATAACTTAAGTGCTACGTATCTGACGGCGAATCCTATCTTTCATTCTCGGACGAAACACCTTGAGATCGATTTTTATTTTGTCCGGGAAAGGGTGGCAGCCAAGTCTCTTTCTATTCGTTACCTGCCCACGGAACACCAGCTTGCTGATATGCTCACCAAGGCGCTTGCCAAGGCTCGTTTTCTGTCATTGCGAGACAAGTTTAGAGTTGATCCCCCTGCTCAACTTGCGGGGGTGTGATAGGAATATGTAAATAATACAAACTCTAATTGTATTGGGACTGCTGAACATATTTCACACTTGTATTATTTGGGTATAAATACCCCTTTCTAATCAATACAATATACGGTTTGCACTAGTCTTTCAATTAGAACTTCTTTTGTATGCTGATAATATATGTCATGCAACTGTTTGACCCAAAAGTTTGAACCGATAGGTAAAGGCCAATTTTAGCTTTTATTATTATCTCTGACATGATATTCTCGGCCAATAAGAGTGTGTCGTGTTAGAATGAGTGCTAACGTGACACTTCTCTTTAGCATATATAAGGATCATATGAATTTTGAGATACACTGGGTGCATACACCCTTGCCAACCAAATGGCACACTTTGATTGGTTAGGCACTATGCCTGACGTACTGTAAAAACTTTCTATACTCTAGACAAACATTGAAGGCAATTTCACCCTATACGCAAAATTCCTGTTTATATTCAAAAGAACATCCTAAACTTCAATTAAACTTTACAAAAACAAATTTTTGATTAAGTTTGACTAAGTATTACTGCAACTTTGACATTGTGTTTGAAGGTTGTTGACGCTTAATACTTACTAAATACTAACGAATGAGCAACGGTAAAACATATGTAATAACCAAAAAGGATATAAATTCAGTTGGTAATTCCTTACTAATCCATTAGTATTTTGTAATTTTCTTAGAGTGTTATCTGCTTGAGCGTGTTTCTCTTTGTTTTCCCCATAAAATCTAATTTAAATTCATGTTTTCTCTTAATTTCCAAAGTTCAAAGACAATTAAAAGATAAAATAAGATTAATTGATGTAAATTTCCATGTCGGCTTACGTATCCAAATAAATTTGAAGATGTGCTTTCATCATAGAAACTGCCATTTTTTCTTCCACTGATGATCTCTATCAGTAAAATCCCAGAACTGTATACATCTGATTTCACTGAAAATAGACCTTGCATCGCATATTCTGGCGACATGTAACCACTGCAATATCACAAATGTGACATAAAATTAATAGTTGAAATTAAATTTATATTCTACAACGATAAAGAAAAATAACCATAAGAAAACTAGTTTTGATAGTAAAATTGTTTGTTGTCAAAGGTATAAAATTCTTTTTCATAGCTTTTAGCAACAATAAAAAAAGTCATTGTATGTTGTTGCTATAAAATCGTCCCTCTATGTATTTATATAAAAATTTAATTTTGTTAATATTGATATACATATAAAAGCAACTCTTGAAATATTAACGACTGTTTTGACAGCAAAAGGGCAAAATTTTTGCCTCATTGTACTTACTATGTTCCAACAACATGATGTGTTTCTGCTTGGATTTGATCAACTCCAAATATTCTAGCCATACCAAAATCTGAAATTTTTTGGCTTCCTTGAAGCATCCAACAGAACATTGTTAGCTTTGAGATATCTATGAATAATTCTTAATCTTGAATCTTGATGAAGATATAAAATCCCTCAAGCAATCCCACAAATAATTTCATGCCTCATCGACCAATTTAAAAGAGCTCGTTTTGCTTCATATAGACATTTGATCAACCACATAATAATAAGTTTTTAATTTCTGATAAGTTAAGTTTTGACATAATTGTTGTTGTGAAGAAATTCATACCAAAAATAAAAGTGTCCAAGCTTTTATTAGGGAGGAATTTATAGATAAGCATCTTCTCATGGTGTGGCCATGGATGCAACAACCAAGCAATTAATGCAACTTCATTCTTAAACTCATCACTTCCTTGCCCAGAATATTTTGATAGTATTTTCACTGCCATCTCCTTTCCATCTTGTAGTACTCCCTAGGCCTGTTCATGGGTCGGGTTGGGCTGGGTTCGGACCGGGCTACATCGGGTTTGATATAAAAATCTCTTGTCCAAGCCCAGCCCAGCCCGGACTAATTTTACATCGGGCTCGGGCCGGGCCGGGCTGGGCAATTGAACCTCATTTCCGAGCCCAGCCCAACCAGCCCATCAAATAAATGTTTATATTTTTCTAATATAACTTATTTTAAACAAATTTAATTTACAAATAGTATTCATAGACAAATTTAATTTACAGATAGTATTCATAGAGAAATTATAATGGTCAAGATCTTCTATAAGTTTTTCAATGGTTCAGATTAAATATTTAGTATATAATTATATATATAAAAATATAAAAGTATATATTATAAAATTATCCGGGCCGGGCCGGGCCAGTCATGGGTCTTATAGTTATTCCCAAGCCCAATCCATCATTAACTCGGGCTTCTACGGGTTCGGGCCGGGCCGGGCTTAAAGTAAAATATGTATGTCCAACAAAATATAATCATCAAATTAATCTTAATTAATGCTAACTTTAATTCATGTTTTATGTATAGAAAAATCCATATTATTAAAATCGGATTGGACTTGCCAGTTGAATTGGTTTAACTAGAAACTATAATTAATAGTTGATAGAGTATATATTTTTATATATTTGTATATATTTGTAACGTCCTAATTGTCTAAGGACTACTCATGTAATTATGTACTTTATAACCCGAATCCGGCGTCCCCACCTGGGCTCTCTCTGGTTGTTGATTTACAGCAATTTGCACCTAATCCCCATAGTGTTTCTCGACCAGCAGCTCCATCTCCAAGGGGTTCTCAAGCACCACCTCCCTCCCGCATGCTTACTAGGAAGCAGACCGGGAAATTGCCTCCTCCAAAGATGTTCACAACTTCTCTCCATGAACCAGACCCTACATGCTATACAGAGGCTGTGAAACATTCTCATTGGAGACGAGCCATGGCGGATGAGTATTCTGCCCTTATTTCTAATGGAACTTGGGAGTTAGTTCCTACCTCGTCAGCACTAAATATTATCGGTTGCAAGTGGGTTTTTAAGACAAAGGTCAATCCAGATGGCATTCTTGAACGTCATAAAGCGTGGTTGGTGGCTAAAGGTTTTCATCAACGCCCTGGTATGGACTTTACTGACACCTTTAGTCCAGTTATTAAGCCAAGTACAATTCGGCTTTTGTTATCTCTTGCGGTTTCATTTTCTTGGTCTATCACACATTTGGATGTTTCTAATGCATTCTTGCATGGTGATTTGGATGAACCGGTATTTATGAGTCAGCCACCTGGATTTGTTGATCAATCTTGACCTGATTTTGTGTGTCGTCTTCAGAAATCTCTCTATAGTTTAAAACAGTCTCCTCGAATGTGGCATCGGAGACTCACTTAATCATTAATTGCTTTTGGTCTTCTGTGTTCCAAGGCTGATATTTCTCTGTATGATCTGCGACGAGGTTCTACTGTGTTGTTCTGCCTCATTTATGTTGATGATTTATTGTTGTTTGGGAATGATGCAGTTGTTGTTGCTAGTGTAATTCGGTTTTTGCAGTCCCTATTTGCCATTAAAAATTTGGGGCCTGCTCAGTATTTTTTGGGTGTTGAACTTCATCGACATGATAAGTCTCTGTATTTGTCTCAGAAAAAGTATTTGCATGACTTGTTGACTAAGGCTCGTATGTTGGACTCCAAAGCAGTGACTACTCCCACTAGCTCGGCAGAAAAACTCTCTAAGTCTGGGGGTTCGGTTTTTGATGATGTTACTCACTCCCGGAGTCTGGTTGGCGGATTACAATACTTGACCATCACTAGACCGGATATCGCCTTTGCGGTTCACAAGGTGCCTCAATTTATGCAAGCACCCACCACTTTACATTGGCAGGCTCTTAAGCGCATCCTGCGCTATTTGAAGACTGCTGCAGCTTATGGGTTACATTTTCAACCTCAGCCTTGTGTTCGCTTGAATGCTTTTTCTGACTCTGATTGGGCTGGGGATCCTGATGATAGCAGGTCTACCTCTGGTTTCAGAATCTTTCATGGTAACAATATGATCTCATGGGCTTCCCGTAAGCAGCGTACAGGAAGCATCCTGCGCTATTTGAAGACTACTGCAGCTTATGGGTTACGTTTTCAACCTCAGCCTTGTGTTCGCTTGAATGCTTTTTCTGACTCTGATTGGGCTGGGGACCCTGATGATAGCAGGTCTACCTCTGGGCTTACCGTAAGCAGCGTACCGTCTCTCGCTCCTTTACTGAGGCAGAGTACAGGGCTCTTGCCACGACTACTTCTGAATTATCCTGGCTTTGCATGTTACTCGTTGAGATTGGCTTTCCTTTGCAGTGTGCGCCAATCGTATGGTGTGACAATCTGACTGCCACATATCTTACAGTTAATCCAATATTCCATAATCGGACAAAGCATCTAGAGCTTGATTTCCACTTTGTTCGGGAACGGGTCGCGTCCAAGAAGCTCTTTGTTCGCTATATCTCCACCGCTGATCAAATTGCGGATATTCTGACCAACCCTCTTCCCCGCACTCGTTTTCAGCAGTTGAGAGACAAGTTGGCCATGGTTTCCACCCCTGCCCAACTTGCGAGGGAGTGATAGAGTATATATTTTTATATATTATATATATTTGTAACGTCCTAATTGTCTAAGGACTACTCATGTAATTCTGTACTTTATAACCCTAGTATATATATCAAGTTATCTCTCCATCACAATTGAGGAGAATTTCACAAAACCCTAATTGCCTTTATAATAGCTAGTTCGATTGATTAAATTTTATTAAACTCTTTTTTGCTAAAAAGATAAATATGAAAATTTCAAATTGTATTTCATGAATATTTAAGATATTTTGTAACATATTTTTAGAATATTTCTTACTTATATTAATTTATTTGTATGCATATTCGATAAATATTTTTTACATTGTAATATTTATAAATTATATCAAATAATAGTATTCAAAAAAACATAGTTGAACCTGATTAAACCAATCGAACTATGATCGATTATAACAACATTAGCGAAAACATTTGTTAGAAAATTTTGTGTTCTTTTTTTTAACTCAAATCTAGAAATCAAATGGTATAGCAAAAAACTCGACCCGAAAAATAGAACATTAGAGAATGAACATAATTTGCAACGTCGTGGTTTATCTCGAGCTGCAAACAAAAATTAGTTACCATCTCGTTTCGTGTAGTAAAATTTTAAAGCAATTTTGCATTGAGATAAATATTTATGAACTTAATTAATTGATAAAGCAATTTGCTTAATTAATTAATTACCTTTTCTCCTTTTCATTATCAAATAATACATGATGAAGACTGAAAGAAATGAAGCTACAACTGCATAGGCTATTAGTATTGCTTTTACTCCCTGATTGGCAAGGGGTCCTTCTGATTTCCCATATTTTGCTGTCACAAAATTGAAACATTGATTACATTAATATATTAATTAGTATATAAAAAAGAATTAATGAAGAGAATTTAATAATTCAATAAATAAATAAATAAATAAATAATTAATTAATTAATTAATATTTTAATCAAGCATCATCTTGACTTGATTTTTTCACTCCAACCTTGAATTGAAGTATCTGATAGAGATGCAATCCTAATCCTTTTTTTTTCGATCAATCATACAAGTAAACTAATTAAAATACCAAAACAAAACCCAATATCAACACTACTAAAAATTCTAGATCTAACAGTAAAATTTGTAAAAATTATTGCGATAATTTTTTAAAGTAATAAAAAGGTTATTATATGTTGCTGCTATTTGCATTTGCATTTTCATATTTTTACGTAATTTTATATAATTTTATTGTGATTGTTTTATATATGATAACAATTTTTTAAAATTGCGGCTGTATTAGCTTTTTTTATAGTAAAATATATTTCAGGCTAAAACTTTTACTTCCAAATTTAACCTTTTTTTTTTTTGTTATAGTGAAAACCAATCATCAATGTGCATCCAAAAGAAAATGTTTAGAATTCTGAATTAAATTATCTGTCAAAGATCCTGTATGCTTATAATGAAGCAAATATTAAGAAAAAGCCTTCAAATTTTGTAATTTCATAAAACAAAAAAAGATAAAAAGTTAAATTTGAACTTTTAAACTTGGAATACAAAATTAATTTCAGTAATAATAGATTTTAGATATTATTTAGTCGTAATATTTTCAATTAAATTAGTTTAAAAGTGACGCATAAAAAAATATTTTCCCTATATAATAAATTGAAGTAAAGAAGGTGGTTGAGAAATGTACCTAACTCAGCTGCATCAACTCTTACATATAAGTCCTGTCCCACACTAGAATTTTTTCTTGTATCCATCAAATCTCCAAACCAAGTCAAGCACCCAATTCCCCTCTCATCTGCACTTGCATATGCTGTGCAAAAACAATTCTTCAAGCATTCTTCTTCACACCCTTTCAAGTTCATGCACATGTTCGCACGTGCTACCCCTGTGTCAGGCACTCTCATAATTGTCAGCTTCACAAACCCTTCCTTGCTTCAACACGTGGACACACCTGTCTTTCTCACACACCCACCCGCTCTGTCTCTTAAGTACCAATCATGCGGTGATTTGGGTTCAAATCCTGGCAAGCATTTACATATGAAGTTATTCGAATCATATGGGTCGCAGTTACTATTTACCCCGCATTCATCATAGTTATCACATGGTTCTTTGGGTTCAAACCAAAACTTGATCCATCTTCGGTCATGACTGTTCCACATGGCTCGATGTACCAAACCTGATTCGTTTACCATCATTCTTGTGAAGATTGAGGCATTGATGACACCATATACAATGGACACTTCACTATTTTTATTGACAAAGCTAGTATTAAAGATGAACTCCATCTCTTTCCAGTCCACGGCCCACCCTGCCATATTCAACTTGAACCTTTATAGAGAAACAACTGAGGAAATCCAACCGCATCAATTTTGTAAAAGATGTTACCAGTTCCCGAATCATCCGATGATTTCTAGGACGACATGGACCAATTTTTGCCAGTTGTTCTATCCAAACCAAGTTTCATGTATGGAAGCAAAGTATCAGTGGGATAATCAAAACCTTCCTATAAAATTCTAATGTTATTTTTCTCATCA
This sequence comes from Euphorbia tirucalli, assembly GCA_039660915.1. Taxonomy (NCBI): domain Eukaryota; kingdom Viridiplantae; phylum Streptophyta; class Magnoliopsida; order Malpighiales; family Euphorbiaceae; genus Euphorbia; species Euphorbia tirucalli. Next base: position 3,422,402 of record CM077638.1, read on the forward strand.
ACTAAAATAAGATTCCTCGAATCAAGAAGTTGAGCTATAGATGACGTTGTATTACCATCAATCTCGGCAGACCAAAGAGGAACATTAGTTTTATTATTCTCATATGGAACAAGATTACCTCGACCATCAATAGTGAGAATTCCGGAGGTACCATTGATTGGATTATCTCTCTTTGCTACCCATACAACAGTTTGTTCCGAAACTTTATTATACCAAATTCCTGATAAGAATATGTTATAAGTACCCATGATGTATTTATGTATATAGCATAGGGAGCCATGTATATATATTCTACACATGTATCATCAGGGTATAAATACCCATTATTCATCAATGCAATTCAAGTGTTTCACAATTCCTTACATGGTATCAGAGCCCAAAGGCTAAGCAGCCAATCTTACGAAAACCCTAGCCATCGACCTCCATCATGACTACAGCTACGAACACCTCTGACACCGTGAGTGACGTCGTTGCTGCCGTCGATCTTGGTGCCCGCCCTTCCCCATGCTGTCCATGCAGATGCCGACCAAGCTTACAAGCTCCAACTTTCTTCTTTGGAAGACATAAATCTTATCGATGATTAAGGGCAGCGGTCTTGATGGACACCTGGACAGCTCAGAACCAGCTCCGGCCAAGCTGTTGGTGGACGGAACTCGGAATCCAGCCTTTACGATTTGGAATTGCAGGGATCAGCAGGTATTATGTTGGATTTTAAATTCGATTTCGAAGTCTCTTTTGCCTCAATTAGTGGGAGTTACATCCGCTAGGGCTACTTGGAATAAATTGAATATGTCATATACTTCGGGGTCTAGATCCCAAATAAGAGAATTGCATAGCCGATTGCATAGTTTAAAGCAAGGGAATGATGATATTGTTGTGTATTTACAGCGAGCTGAATCAATTTTTGATTCTTTGTTAGCGTTGGGTTATAACATTCGGGAAGATGATTTAATTGAGGCTTCAATTGAGGGATTGCATGAGAATTTTGATGCTTTTGTTCGCACATTTGAGGTTCAAATGGATAGTATTGGTTTTGATGATTTGTATAGTTTGTTATTGACAGAAGAAAGGAAGAGTAATAGACGTGTAAGTAGGGAAAGTTCAGTCCCGTCTGCTCATGTGACTGTGAGGCAGCATTCTAATGTGCCAGGGAGTTATTCTGGTCAGAATTTAGGATTATATGCTGCCGGTAGAGGCCGCAGGAACGGCCGAGGAGGCCATGGATGAGAAAGGCAACAACATCCTTTCTGTTTTGCCCATACAAGGAAGAGGAAATCAGTTTCAGTAAGGGAACTTTACGGCATCAGCAGGGTATGATGTCACTTCAGCAGTCTATCATAATTGCAAAAGGAATGGGCACTATGCAAGGTAGTGTCCCTCACCTCGCCTAAACCCCCACCAAACCCGACAACCCCAAGCCAACCATACAACCACCGCTTCTCACCCAACAACTCCTCAACCATGGATCATGGATACGGGGGCTACTCATCATCTAACCTCTGATATGGGGAATCTGGCTCTTCACTCTGATTACTCGGGACCAGAAGAAGTGATTTTAGGAAATGGTTCTAAACTTCCAATATCTCATTGATAAGTCATAAAATTACATATAATTTGGATTAAAAATTGCTTTATTTGGATTAATATTTATACTATTTTGGACCATTTGACTTGTTTTGGTGTTGAATTATTTTTCCAGGTGAAATCAGTAATTATGAGAATTTAAAGGCATCAAAGTGGAGAAAGAACGGAGTGGACTGCATGTTTTTATCAATTTCCAGCTCAGAGTAGTTAGCCTTGGGCAAGGCTAAGGTAGCAGTGACGGGATAAAATAGAAAACAGAGTCAGACAGCGATATGACTCCTCTAATTTCGGGATTTCAAGTTGGCCTTCCATATCTGACGAGGGAGAGACTCCTATTGAGGGGGAATTCTATTTCTGAAAGGAAAAAGAGTTATTTTCCTAATTTTTGGGGAAAGGAGATTAGGGAGGATATTGAAGAACGTGGAGGAGAACAAAGGGGGAAGAAGAGGACTGAAAACGGAGCTGTAGATTCTGTTGGACAATTTCGACGGGGATTTGTATCAACTTTCCTAGAGTTTTTCTCTCTTCTTCTTCTCTCATGTTTTGGGATTTTGCTTCACTTATTCATTATTCTTTTCATTACATTATGAGTAGCTAAATTCCTCTCTAGGGGTAGGGATGTAGCTTAGTTGGGGAAATTGATTATGCGTTACCATGTTGAATAATTGCTCTTAATTTGATTCTTTCAATTTCAATTATATTTATCTTCTTGGAATTTATCGATGAATGGTGTAAGTCGCGAATACATGATTCAATCTCAGGTTATATATGACGAACTGACGGGTGAAATATATAAACCGGAACTAGGAAGATAAACACGGTTAAGCCTAGGCTAGACATAGTTAGGATTAATTGTGATAATAAAAATTGTTGCTTCAAGAGTTTAATTAATGTTGTGAGATATCGACGGATGGTCATTCTTAATTAAGCGCCCTTTTTAGCTTGACGGAGCATTAAGGTAATTTTGGAGTAATGGTCATTAGGAATACTTGTTTAACATGGTCAATGTGTGATTAATTCCCTGATTAAGTGAAATCCTGATCCCTAGTATTTTCTCCATTTGATTTTACTCTTAATTTTATTGCTTATTTTAGTTAATCATTCAATTCAACAACTTGATTACCATTTTATAACTGAAATTTCTGAATTAGTGATCATAACCTCTCTAGGGTTCGACCCTGGAATACTCCAGGAATTTATACTGTGATTGACTGCGTGCGCTTGCGTATTTAGCCGACCACTCATACAGGTCATTCTGTCTTTCCTGTGTTTGGTAAATCTTTGACATTATCTAATGTGCTTTTGGTTCCTCAATCTAATTCTAATTTAATATCTGTTTCTGCTCTCACTAACAATAATGATGTTTCTGTTGAATTTTTTAATGACTGTTTTCTTGTGAAGAACCTGAAACCCAGGAAGGTCATTTACCGAGTTCGAATAGCGGGGGGCTCTATACATTGCCGAATTTGCCTACTCCTCCAGCCAGGATTCATATTACTTCTCTTTCCCCTTGGCATGAACGATTAGGTCATATGGCTCTGCCAGTAGTCAGAAAAATTCTTAGTCAGAATAATTTATTAGTTTCGGATAAATCTGAGTCTTTTTGTTGTATGAGTTGTGCTATTAGCAAAACTCACAAACTCCCATATCTTGAGTCAAATTTTCAGGCCACTCGGCCTTTAGAACTTGTTTTTTCAGACCTTTGGGGTCCTGCTCCTGTGAAATCATATGACAATTTTTAGTATTATGTGCTATTTTATGATCATTATAGTAAATTTGCTTGGGTTTATTTTCTGGAATACAAATCTGATGCTCTATCTGCCTTTATCAAGTTCCGTTCCTCAATTGAAAAACAATTTGATTATGCAATTAAATCTTTCCAATCTGACTGGGGTGGGGAATACCAATCCATTTCATCTCATTTATCTCAGCATGGTATTCAACATCGGCTTTCCTGTTCGTACACCCCTGAAAAAAAATGGGTGTGCAGAGAGGAAACACCGTCACATTGTTGAAATTGGATTGGCATTACTCGCCCATGCTAAACTTGATATATCCTTTTGGACCCTTGCTTTTGATACTGCTGTTTATTTGATCAACAGGATGCCTACCCCATTGCTTAATTTTACTTCTCCATATGAGAAATTATTGCATGAGTTACCCGATTATAATTCTCTTCATGCTTTTGGTTGTTTATGTTAACCATGGCTCCGCCCCTATTCTCTTCGTGCTTTTGGTTGTTTATGTTAACCATGGCTCCGCCCCTACTCTGCTTCTAAATTAGATTTTCGTTCTCGTTCATGTATTTTTGTTGGGTATAGTCATTTGCATAAGGGTTATCGTTGCTTGGATCTTTCTTCTGGCAAAGTTTTTGTCTCACGCCATGTTTTGTTTGATAAGCAGGTTTTCCCATATCAAGATTTGTCCCAGCTCCGTGATCCGACAGTTTCAGCCCCAAACTCAACTCCAATAATTCAATTTCCCATGTCTCCTACCAACCCATCACCAGCCCCAACGTCCAGTAGCCAACCCGTCTGCCTGCCCCGCCTCCCACCACCCAATCCCGTCTATTCGCCCAGTCCCCCTGACCAGTCCGCACCCTACCCATCTTCCCACCGCACTGCTGATCAGTCCGCACCCTACCCGTCCGCCCATGGCACCGCTACCCTGTTCTGACAGCCCGCCCAGCCTCTCGCTGCCCGGTTCACCCCCTTCCTCATCCAACCAACCCAAGACAGCAGCCTTACCTCCCCTCGACCCTTCTTCTCCCTGACTGTCCCTTGTTCTGGATCTCACCAAATTTCCTCCACCACCTATCACTGAACCAACCCAACAACCTGCCCCTCCTACCCACCGTATGGTGACTCATTCCCAAACGGGCTCCTCTCACCCTAAAACCTTCTATACTCAAATTGCGGAAGTTAATCCTGTCTCCTACTTCGAGGTTACCAAATCTAAAAAACGACGGGCTGCTATGGATGAAGAATTTAATGCGTTAATTGTAAATGGTACATGGGAATTGATCCCTCCTCCTCAGGATGCTAATGTGATTGGATGGAAATGGGTGTTTAAAACAAAGAAAAAGGCTGATGGAATAGTTGACAGGTACAAAGCTCGCCTTATTGACAAAGGCTATCATCAACGTCCAGGGATGGACTTTACTGACACCTTCAGCCCGGTGGTTAAACCTACTACTATTCGGGTTCTTCTTGCTCTTACGGTCTCCCTCTCTTGGCAAATTCTCCATTTGGATGTATCTAATGCTTTGCTCCATGGTGATCTTGAGGAGAAGGTTTTTATGTAGCAACCGATAGGATTTGTTGATCCTACCCACCCATCTCATGTGTGTGCACTCCGGAAATCTTTATATGCCTTAAACAATCTCTCTGCATGTGGCATAAGAGACTTACTTCTACTTTGGTTGGCTTTGGGTTTCAATGTTCTAAGGCTGATGTTTCCCTCCACATGTTCCATTCTAGGGCCGTGATTATTTTTCGCATGATTTACATTGATGATCTTCTGTTGCTTGGTAATGCTCATTCTAGGATTTAGTCTCTTATTGCTTATCTACAAAGCCAGTTTGCTATCAAGAACCTAGGTCGTGTTTAGTATTTTTTGGGTCCGGAGATGTAGTGGTCTGGTAATACCTTGTATGTCAATCAACACAAGTATGTTAAAGATCTGCTGGAAAGGACTGATATGTCAGGTTGTAAGCTGTTGAGTACCCCATCCTTTGTCTCTGCTAAACTCTCAGCTTCAGGGGGTGAACTGCTGACCGATGGTTCTCACTATAGGAGCATTGTTAGGGGCCTTCAGTATTTGGCGATCACTCGCCCTGATATAGCATTTGCTGTGCACAGAGTAGCTCAATTTATGTATGCACCCACTGAAATGCACTAGCAGGCTGTGAAGCGCATTCTCCGCTACCTGCAACTGTCCTCCTCTAATGGTTTAGTGTTTCAACCCAGCCCTCACCTCTCTCTCCACGGCTACTCCGACTCGGACTGGGGTAATGTTTCAGCCTACCGCCGCTCCAGCACAGGCTTTGCTATTTTTCTTGGAGACAATCTTATCTCTTGGGTCTCCCACAAGCAACGTAGAGTATCTTGCCCTTCTACTGAGGCTGAATATCGAGCCTTAGGTACGACCACTTCTAAATTATCCTTGGATCACAATGCTTCGTCGTGACATCGGGTTTCCTTTAAAGCAGGCTCCAACTCTCTGGTGTGACAATTTGAGTGCAACATATCTGACGGCAAACCCTATTTTTCATTCCCGTAGAAAGCATCTCGAAATAGATTTCCACTTTGTCCGGGAATGGGTGGCGGCGAAGTCTCTTTTTGTGCGGTATCTTCCTACGAAACGCCAACTGGCCGATATTCTCACCAAGGCTCTTTCGAAGGTGCGGTTTCTGTTTCTGCGAGACAAGTTGAGCATTTGTTCCTCCCCTTCTCAACTTGAGGGGGTGTGATAGGAATATATTATAAGTACCCATGGTGTATTTATGTATATAGTATAGGGAGCCATGTATATATTCTACACATGTAAAATCAGGGTATAAATACCTATTATTCATCAATGCAGTTCAAGGGTTTCACAATTCCTTACAATTCCCACATAGCGATGAGAGGAACTGCCTGGGCTGAAGAATCCAAGTGCAAAAGCTTCGCCTCTAGAAACTATAAGATCACCATCTATAAGAGGTTGGGTTGGGGTTATGGTGTCAATTGAGATGCAAAGATTGAGAATAAGGAAGAAAATCGACAAAAGGAGAGAAATTTGTATTTGATTCATGATAGATTATTGAATTTGTATTTGATGAAACACGCCAACGTTATATTTCAAAGTGAAGAAAGTGAGAGTAGTACCACTCATGTAAATGATTTTTGTGGTTCTCATATTCTCATTATTGGCCCCAATCTTTCAATTTCATTTAATTTTTGGCCCGTGATTTAAGGGTTTTTTTTTTTTTTTCTCAAGAAGAGCTGTCCTAGTCCCTATTGTATAGAACAAATGGGCAAAAAGGCAAATTGACACTCCTGATTTTTTCGACTTTAATGTATGGGATTCTCCATTCTCCAATTTGTTATATAAAATTTTTTATCACTTATTGATGCGGGCCACAAGTAGTAAAAAGAATCAGCAATTGAATTTGGAAACGGTTGCTTGTTATGGAAAGGAATTAAAGATAAATTTTAGATTGTTTCGTTATTTTAATTGCAATTATTTTATAATTAGGATTAGGAATAGATTTTATTGTATGGATCCTAAATTGCTAAGAATTCTTATTTTGTTTGTATTTTAGTTGATTTAGTTTTTTTTCTTATTTAATCTAATTGGGAAGTTTAGACTATTTAGAAGTTTTGAATATTTAAGAGTTTTATTATATTTAGAATAATTTGCCTATAAATAAGCTATAATGTAGTTTGTAATAGTTAGTTTTTGTTGAATAAAATTTCAGATTATTTTCCGATTCCTATTTCCTGTGAATTTTTCGAAATTCAGGCTATAGAAGGCTAATTTCCAGCATCGTGCACGATCAACGGACTTTAGTAGCTATTAGGGTTTGGATATTCTTAAAATCAGCAATCTCTTTTAATTTGTATCATCAATATTGAATACTTCCGCTGCATGAATTATAATCATAGCTATTGAGTCCCTGATTAGCAGCTAATGGTGGGACCAAAATCAGTGAATGGCCTATTTCGTTTGGGTCTTAATTTTGTTGATAAGTCTAGACCGAAGGACGACTTGAAAATTTACTCTATAATTAATGGGTCATGCGCATAGGGCTGAGCAAAACCAAACCGAACCGAACCAAACTCTATTTGGTTTGGTTTTAGTTTTATAAAATCTAATAATTTGGTTTTTGGTTCGGTTTTTGGTTTTTGGTTTACGGTTTCATAAAATATAATAATTTGGTTTTTGGTTCGGTTTTTGGTTTTTGTTGAAAAAACCAAAACTGAACCGAACCGAACCGAAATGAAAAAAAAAAATTTTTTAAAAATATGTATATATATATAAATAAATTTTATTTGGCATATTATATAGTTATATTATTATATAGTTTGTATTTATGAGACTTTAGTAATGTATGTAATATAAACCTTTTTAAGAATAATTTGCATGTAATTTACAAAAAAATAATGATAATAAAAATTAAAAAATTGAAATTTTTGTTGATTCGGTTTTAACCGAACCAAACCATAACCGAATTGGTTTGGTCGTTTTAATCCGAACTATATGAACTTTGGTTTGGCTTTGGTTTCTATTTTTTTTATTTTGGTTTTCGGTTCAGTTTGGTTCGATTCGGTTTTTGAACCGCACCGTGTTTGCTCACCCCTACATGTGCAATGGACTTTAATGTTTCTATTTAGGAAAATTATGTAGTCAAGAGCAATGGGCCAACGATACACCTACTTCACTGCTTGTCTTTTACCCTAAGGCAAAATTTCTATTCTTTTACATTTGATGATTAATAAGTCATTGTCACTGTAATTGTTGATATATTGATTAATTAACCAATGGTATGATTATATAGTCTTCAAAGAAAAATTATAGATTATGCTTGAAGTACCATGTCATCCGTGTACCAAATCAATAAAATCATATCAGTTAGTGTATTTTAGGTTTTAGAGTTGATTAGTATCTAGGATTTATATTTTAGGGTTTAAGTTTTTATTTAAATAATTAACTATTAAATAAATAATTAATTAATTATACCATGTCATTTTTCTATTCTTTGGAGTGCAATTTCACATAAATGTTATTGGCTTAGCACGTGGATAATGTGATATGCCAGATGTCCTCTATAACTAATAAAAACAACATATAAATTGAATCAACTTACGAAGCAACAACTAAAAATTTGTTTCGTAATTACAAAATATTTCTAACAAATTGATTCGAAACCAATTGTATTGGCAAATCAGTTCATTAAGGAAGAACTTCTAACATATCCAATTCATATTAAAAGATAATGTCTTGTTAATCTGTTAATTTTTTTAGTGATTGAATATCAACTCATAGTTTATCCTAACCATAAAAATGGGTAAATGCACTTGCCTAGACTTTTTGTGTTTCACACACACACAAAAAAAAAAAAAAAAAAAAAAAAAAACTTAATTTTTATAAAAAAAACTTAATTATATATAGACACTATATATATTATAACTTTTTTTTTTTATAAAATTATATATGATATTAATCTCTACTAGTCTCATTTTTAATTAGAGATATATATATGTTTTTACTATCAGACTATAGCTGAATAGTCACATACATAATAATTTGTTTATACTAAACTAATATTGAATTTAATACATAATTATATTTAATTTGAGATTTTGTTGTTTTCGTTAAAAGGGATTTAATATGAGATATAACATTAGTAAATGATAATATAGTACTGTATTATTATTATTATTAATTCCAGAATCGTGTTGTAGAATCATTACACCGATGTATCATGAGGGCATACAATGAGAAGAATTGTCTCGGATCGGAGCCATTATTGCCATTCCTCTGATTCCTGGTTTCCAGGTTTGAATTCCAGATTGATGCCTTCCAATTTGTCGTTCCTTTCCTCGTCTTCATGTATTTCTGCAAGCTCCCTTCAATCCATAAAGTTCTTTTCTTTTTTTATTCAATTGCCGACGGAATTTTTGTTTGAAGGCCAGCTTAAAAACTAAAATTGTACAAAAATACATTTGCGATTATAACTTGGCCGAAAATCCGGTTAAATTTAGAAACTAATATTTGGACCAACAATTTGGTCTGCGCTCTGCCACTGGTCCGCACAAAACCAGCGGCAAAATGCTCCCGACCAGCTTTTTTGGTCGCAAATCCGGAGAACTTTGTTGCATTTTTGCATCAGATTTGCGGCCAAAATTTCTGTCGCCAAAGGGCTTTTTCTTGTAGTGGTATAGACTTGCACCTAACAAAGTTTTCCAGAAAAACAAAATCAAGATAAATATAAGAAATAATACTTCAAGAAATTGAGACTTAATTGTTCCCTTTAATCTTGTGAACCCCGATTCAATAGAAATGCTGATACGGATTGAGAGAGATGAGAGAAAGAAATTTGGGTGGTTTTAACCCTAAACCACCAAAGAAATTGAAACAAAGATCAAAGATCTTCAAAGGAGAGAAAAGCTCTCAAATGGGGTTGAAACCCTTGATTTTAATTGCATAGATGTTCAAAAAAGTGGCTGCTAATACAAGATAATGATGTATTTATAGCTAGGGTACCACATGAAAATGAAAAGACTAAAATAACCTTACTAATGGCAAAACAGTAAATAGCTAGAAATCAAAGAAGCACAATTCTGGGTGCTGACAAGACTTAAGGCACGCCCGTGCCTCGTGCAGAAGAGTTGGCTGCCCCTTTTTCTTTTGCTGCAGCATAAGGCATGCCCGTGCCTTAGGGAGAAGAGTTGGCTGCCCCTTTTTCTCTTGCTGCAGCATAAGGCATGCCCGTGCCTTAGGGAGAGTTATTTGCTATATTTGTGATGTCCTCATCATTCACCCCTTCTTTTGAAGAACTTGACCCCAAGTGATTAGCCGGATACGGAAGAGCTTCATCGGGCTTGTACGGACTCAAATCCCTCACATTAAATGAAGAGGACATTTTTCCCAACCAATTCGGAAGAGCTAGTTGATAAGCATTGGGACCCAACTTCTTCAAAACCTTGAAAGGACCGTACTTCCGAGGCCGAAGCTTACTACTAGGAGCATTTGCTAGCCTCTCCTTGCTCAAATAGACAAGAACTTCATCACCAACCCCAAATTGCATCTCCCTTCTATGCTCATCAACCTTGGTCTTGACTTTAGCATTGTTCTTCTCGATCCTAGCCTTCACCCCTTCATGCACTTCTTGGATCTCTTGAGCTAATTTTTCGGCGGACACATTATGCTTCTCACCCCGAGGAATGCTCACAAGGTCAAGTGTGTGGTTGGGTGTCTTAGTGTACACAAGCTCAAATGGTGATCTTCCCGTAACCGAATGAATAGCCCCATTATAGGCAAACTCCGCTTGTGCAACCGCAAAGTCCCACGTCTTAGGCTTATCTTTGCATATGCTCCTCAAAAGATTACCCAATGTTCGGTTGACAACCTCCGTTTGACCGTCGGTTTGAGGATGGGCGGTGGTGCTAAACTTCAAGGATGAATCAAACAATGCCCAAAGAGTACGCCAAAAGTGACTAAGGAACTTCGTGTCACGATCGGACACAATGCTCTTTGGGACCCCATGCAATCTCACAATCTCCCGAAAGAACAACTTAGCAATAGTAGAAGCATCATTTGTTTTCTTACATGGAAGAAAGTGTGCCATTTTGGAAAATCTATCAACAACCACGAAGATAGAGTCCATACCTCTTTGAGTTCTAGGAAGTCCCAACACAAAATCCATGGACAAGTCCTCCCAAATGGAATTTGGAACCGGCAATGGCATATGTAGACCTGTGTTTTGAGCATGACCCTTAGCGGTTTGGCAAACATAGCACCTTTCCACTAAATACTTCACATCACGTCTCATCCTTGGCCAAAAATACCGAGAACTCACCGCTTCAAATGTCTTATCTCTTCCAAAGTGCCCGGATAAGCTTCCTCCATGTAAATCTCGAATCACCCTCTCCCGGATGGAGGTACTCGGCAAGCACAATTGATTTCCTTTCATCAAATACCCATCAAGCAAATAATATTCCCCATCACTACCCTTGGATAAACAATTCTCCAAAATACTCCCAAACTCCGGGTCTCCCTTGTAGTCACTCCTCATATGTTCAAAAGTATCAATCTCAAGGGCTAGAGTCTTAAGCAAATTCACTCTTCTACTCAAAGCATCCGCCACTTTGTTTTGTGTTCCGGATTTGTGGATAAGCTTATATGGGAACTTATCAACAAAAGCGGACCACCTAGCATGCATAGAACTCCTCAATTGCCTTTGACTCCCCAAATACTTCAAAGCTTGATGATCCGTATACAAAATAAATTCTTTTCCAATGAGGTAGTGCTCCCATGTCTTCAATGCCCTCACAATAGCGTAGAACTCTTTGTCATAAGTAGCCCATTTTTGCCTTGGCTCACAAAGTTTCTCACTAAAGTAGGCGATTGGCCTCTTCTCTTGCATCAAAACTCCACCGACTCCAACTCCACTAGCATCACATTCTACTTCAAAAAGTTTGTCAAAATCGGGAAATGCAAGAACCGGAGCCGTGCTCAACTTCTCTTTGATAAGTGCAAAGCTATTCTTTTGCTCATCTCCCCACTTGAACCCTCTACCCTTCTTCAAGCATTCGGTAAGAGGAGCCACAATTGTGCTAAAATTCCGGATGAACCGCCTATAGAAGGTAGCCAACCCATGAAAACTCCGTATATCCCCAACATTACTAGGTGTCGGCCACTCTCGAATAGCTCTAACCTTCTCCTCATCAACCCGGATACCATCTCCACTCACCACATAACCCAAGAAAACCAAACTACTCATCGCAAAATCACATTTCTTTGTATTAGCATATAGTTGGTTCTCCCTCAACAAATCAAAGACAATTTTCGAATGCTTCACATGTTCCTCTAAAGTTTTGCTATGCACAAGTATATCATCAAAGTACACAACAACAAACTTACCAATCACCGGACGAAGCACTTGATTCATTAACCGCATAAAAGTGCTAGGAGCATTTGTCAACCCGAATGGCATCACAAGCCACTCATACAATCCATCTCGGGTCTTGAAAGCCGTCTTCCACTCATCCCCCGCTCGAATGCGGATTTGATGGTAGCCACTCCGCAAGTCAATCTTGGAGAACACCTTTGAACCACTCAATTGGTCCAACATATCATCAAGGCGAGGAATTGGGAACTTGTACCGGATTGTGATCTTGTTAATTGCTCTACTATCAACACACATCCTCCATGACCCATCCTTCTTTGGAGTAAGCAAAGCCGGAACCGCACATGGACTCATGCTTTCCCGGATGTGCCCCTTTTCAAGAAGTTCTTCCACCTTCTCCCTCATAATCTCGTTCTCCTTTGGGCTCATCCTATAATGAGGAAGACTAGGCAAACTAGCCCCGGGTACCAAGTCAATATGATGTTGGATGTCCCTCAATGGAGGTAATCCATAAGGAAGTTCTTCGGGAAATACATCTTGATACTCTTCCAACAAAGACTCAATCTCACTTGGAATTAGCTTCTCCTCTTCACCCTTGTCAACTTTAGGCTTCACCATCAATAAGAATACTTGTTGACTCTCCGTGCACTCCTTTAGAAAGGACTTTCGACTTGAGCACACAATTAAAGAATCCTTCCTCTTCTTACTTGAGCCATCATCCATTGGAGTCAATATGTACTTGACCCCATCTTTGATAAACTTGTAAGTGTTGCTCCTTCCCGAATGTAAAGCATTAAGATCAAATTGCCATGGTCTCCCGAGTAGCACGTGACAAGCATCCATGTCTACAATATCACAATAAACTTCATCCACATATCCACCAATAGCAATAGGCACCTTACATCGTTGAGTAACTCGAAGCTCTCCTACACTCTTGATCCACCCAATGCTATACGGGTCCGGGTGAGCTTCCGGATTCAAGCCAAACTTTTTCATGGCGGCTTGACTAATGATGTTCTCTTGACTCCCACTATCAATAATCACATTGCACTTCCCACCTTGCACCAAACATCGAGTCCGGAATAATTGATGCCGTTGCCCTTGATCAACCTTGTTCGAAACTAACAATCGTCTCACAACATGAACCGCTTGATCATCTTCAAATTGGCGATCTTCATCTTCAAGAGGTTCGCAATAAACCTCCTCCACATCTTCATCTTCATCATCTTCATCATACCTTTCAACCATATTAGCACTTCTCCTTTTGGGACATTCATTGGACCTATGGCCCGGTTCATTACATCGATAGCACTTGAATAGAGCCGGCTTAGCATAAGGATTGTTGTTTCTAGGAGGTGGAGGAACCTCCTTGAGTTGCTTCCCATTGTCCCTAGGAGCCTTTCCACCATAAATAGGCTTTGTTCCACTTCCACTAGCCACATTCTTCCCCTTCTCAAGTTGCCTTGGAGGATCCTTAGCAAAAGGAATATTGTCTACCCCCATCCGCCTATAACTTTCCCTTGATCTCAAACTCAACTCCATCTCTGCTTTAAGGGCCAGATTCCTTGCATCTTGGACACTCAATATCATTTGAACACCAATTTTCTCCCGGATGTTTGCACGTAACCCATCCAAGTAGTGAGATGCTCGTTGAACTTCCGTCTCCGCTAAGTGTGCTCTAGCGGACAATCTCAAGAATTCCGCGGTGTACTCATGAACATTCCTACTCCCTTGAAAACACCTCTTGTAGGAAGTATAAATGTATTGCTCATAATCCGGTGGTAAGAATCTCTCCCTCAACATAGCTCTCATCCGCGGCCAAGATCGAATTGGTTCCCTTCCCCCTCTTCTCCTTGCCTCAACACATTGATCCCACCAAACCGAAGCTCCTCCTTTCAACCTATAAGCAACAAGCTTCACTTTCCGATGATCCGGAACATCCGCATACTCAAAGAACCTCTCAACCTCTGACAACCAATCTAAAAACCCTTCAATGTCTAAATCCCCACCATATGAAGGCAAATCAAGTTTGATTTTATAGGCTTCATCCCTATCATACAATTGCCTATATGGGTTTCTTTCAAATCCGCCACCTCTATAAACATCTCTACCACCATACCTTCCTTCCTCCCTACCATAGCCAAGATCATTTCCACCAAGATATCTATCACCATCCCTAACATAACCCAAATCATCTCCTCCAACATTCCTACCAATTTCCCTAGCATTCACAATATTATGTCTACCAACATACATATCATCACCATCACTATCATCATCATCAACAAAATAGGGGTTTGCTCTTCTTACCTCTTGGACCCTTTGATTTCTAGGGTTCCCAATTGGAGCTCTAAGTCGAAGTGGTGGTGGTGGTGGTGGTGGCCTTGGAGGAATAACCTCTTCTCTTCCTAGCGGCTCTTGTTGTGGTGGGAGAATGACACCTCCTCCCCCTTCATCTTCATTTCTAGGTTGAGGCCTCACTTGTTGAATAGCTTCAAGAAGCTCCCTCCTCAAATCATTGATGCTATTTCTTAAGGCTTGAGACTCATTTCTAGTCTCTTGCCTCAAATCCTCCATTTTCTTCTCCAAAGCATCAACTTGTTCTTGAATTGCTCTAGGTTGCACCATGGCTTCAAAGAGGTTTCGGGTTAGGAAACAATGAAGCTCTGATACCACTTGATACGGATTGAGAGAGATGAGAGAAAGAAATTTGGGTGGTTTTAACCCTAAACCACCAAAGAAATTGAAACAAAGATCAAAGATCTTCAAAGGAGAGAAAAGCTCTCAAATGGGGTTGAAACCCTTGATTTTAATTGCATAGATGTTCAAAAAAGTGGCTGCTAATACAAGATAATGATGTATTTATAGCTAGGGTACCACATGAAAATGAAAAGACTAAAATAACCTTACTAATGGCAAAACAGTAAATAGCTAGAAATCAAAGAAGCACAATTCTGGGTGCTGACAAGACTTAAGGCACGCCCGTGCCTCGTGCAGAAGAGTTGGCTGCCCCTTTTTCTTTTGCTGCAGCATAAGGCATGCCCGTGCCTTAGGGAGAAGAGTTGGCTGCCCCTTTTTCTCTTGCTGCAGCATAAGGCATGCCCGTGCCTTAGGGAGAGTTATTTGCTATATTTGTGATGTCCTCATCAAATGCCATAGCAGATTCACGGCTATTGCTCTCAAAACCCAGATGACATGTGATATTAAATCTGCTATAGTGTTAATTAATTCTTAAATAAACAAATATAACCTTGAGTAACATAATTTGAAATTAAAAATGAAACTGCATATGTCCCATTTAGCGACCTGACAACTAGTTAGGAGAAAGATGGTTGAAAACCATTTCGAGATGAACAAAATATTGTAGATACACTACAAAAAATGTTAAAATAGGACAACAAAAAATTTTGTAGCAAAATTTTGCTGTAAAAAGGCTGATATAGAAGCAATATCAAAATATTGCTGCCATATTTATATCAAACATTATTGCCAAATATACATATAATCATAACTTTATAATAACAACATGCAAAAATTTTGTTATTGCTGCGTAAATCTATGTAAAGCTATTTTTATACTTTTGGCAGCAAATGTTTTTGCATGAATATTATAGCTAGACGACTAGCGAGGATGAAGCGTGGATAGAGACGCTTCATTCACAGAATTAATTCCTCCACTAGAGGTTGATGGGTCACCACTATTGTATGTTCTTTTCAAGATGAAGGCTGGTTGCTTGGGAGAGGCAAGAATTGTGTTGTTGGTGAGCATGAACACAACATCAGACATTGTTGGTCTATCTGCTGCTGATTCTTGCACACATAGTAGTCCGATTTGGATGCATCTTCCTACTTCTTGTTTCGGGTATGACTCGCCGAGTGATAAATCTACTACCTCCAAGCTCCTGCCTTCTTTCCATAGCTCCCATACCTATTACATGTTGAAGATATATTAGGAGAACTTCTATGTATGCTGCGCGCTATGTCAATATATATGACGTGGCACGCTGACGTGACAAACTTTATTTAATTAGTCGGGCGTAATGTACTAGTCCCAGCATAAAACAAAATTTCATATACTAGGATCATTCAAATTTTGACACTAGGTGCATGTACCTTGACCAATCAGAGTGTTTCACGTGGCACATTCTGATTGGCCAAGGCACTAAACTTTTCATACTCTAGACAAATTTTCAGGATAAAAACTCCTAAACTTCAATTAAGGTTTACAAAAACAAATATCAAATAAGTTCTAACCACAACTCTCCCCTAAACTTCAAATGTCCGATTTAGCATATTTGTGTTTTTTTCCCCCTTAAAATCTAATTTAAGTTCATGTTTTCTCTTTTCCAAAATTCATAGATGACTTAAAGATAAAATAAAACTAATTAATGTAAATTTTCATGTTGGCTTACGTATCCAATTAAATTTGAATATGTTCTTTCATCATAGAAACTGCTATTTTTTCTTCCACCAATGATCTCTATCAGTAAAACCCCAAAACTGTATACATCCGATTTTACTGAAAATAGACCTTGCATTGCATATTCCGGCGACATGTAACCACTGCAATATTGTAAATCGGCATAAAAGTAATACTTATAGTGAAATTTATATTCTACAAAGATAAATAAAATATATACTACAACAAGAAATATCAAATTTAGCATTGAAATTTTTGCATATAAAAGTATAAAATTTGTTGCTATAGCTTTTGTCAGCAATAAAAAAAATTATTACTATAAAATTATGAATATATTTAATTTTGCTGTCATTAACATACATATAGCAACAACTTTTAAAAAATTGTTGCTATATAGACTATTTGGCAGCAAATTGCTTTGCAGCAAAATCTTTGCTTCTATATTATTTGTAACATTTCTTGTAGTGTAAAAGACACGTTGTACTTACTATGTTCCAACCACATGATGTGTTTCTGCTTCACTTTGGTCAACTCCAAATATTCTAGCCATTCCAAAATCTGAAATTTTTGGCTTCATTGAAGCATCCAGCAAAACATTGCTAGCTTTGAGATCTCTATGAATAATTCTTAATCTTGAATCTTGATGAAGATATAAAATCCCTCGAGCAATCCCACAAATAATTTCATGCCTCATCGACCAATTTAAAAGAGCTCGTTTTGCTTCATCTAGATATATAAGTTTTTCAATTAATTCCAATAATTAAATTAAGTTTTGACATATATATATGTATAATAATTGAGAATAAAAGACATACCAAAAATAAAAGTATCCAAGCTTTTATTGGGGAGGAATTCATAGATTAGCATCTGCTCTTGATCATGGATGCAATAACCAAGCATTTTCACAAGATTCCTATGTTGTAATTTTGCAATTAATCCAACTTCATTCTTAAACTCTTCAATTCCTTGTCCTGAATTTTTTGATAGTCTTTTCACTGCAATTTCTTTTCCATCTTGTAGCACACCCTGATAAATAAATGAACAATAAACATTGTAAGGAGCGTTAATCATAAACAAGGCAGCATGAGAGGCAATTTATGCAAGTCCAACCTTCTGTTGATAATAATCCTGAATTGGTAGCAATGGCAGGGAGTAGTCAGCGTCAAGATAAGAGGTCTTTTGTAACAAGGCAGCAACGTTTTCAGAATTCATTTCAATCTAAAAAGAAAATATGTACTTATTGTGATTCTAATCGACATACATCTGAATCTTCCTACAAGAAGATTGGCTTTATAGATTTAGGAATAATTTTGCCTCAGCAAATGCAGTAGATGCTGAAATAAATGAGTTTGAGGAGTTAGAACAAGTACACAGTTATGTTTCAGTCCGACCTAGCTTTGCAATCACAGCAGCAGAATTCAAGGGCGCAACCTAGTTCGATATGCAATAACTGCTTGTGTCCCAGCAGCTAATATGGAATCTATGTCTTTCTTTGGTCAAAATACTGTAGAAAATGTGTTTGATAAGGAATTTGGAGACAAAGAGGCAGATTGGATTAGCAAAGATAAAAAAGGACTTTTCATTCTTGAACATGATGTTTCTAGTTCTTTTGTTGCTATGTTTGAATGCCATTCTCTTCGTTTAAAAGTTTAATCCGGCAAGATTCAGTTATTTATAGTTGTTTAGATCTTCATCTTACCAGATTGAGGGTGTGTTAATCATATAGAATAAATTGGTTAATTAGTCAATGGTATGTTAGTAAAAGTACATGCAATTATATACATAGTGTATTAATTGCTATATATAATCTCCTAATTACTAGCTTGTACCTTGACTAATTCAGTTGATAAGATTTCTGTTTACCATCTTTTCTTATTCTTGATAAATCTCTCGTTTTATCGAGAAGGAGAATAAATAATATTTCACGTTGGAAATAAATAAGAATAAAAAGTAATATATAAATGAAGGAGATTGAACTTTAATAAAAGTTAATTGGTTTTATGTCCTGTGAATTCAACTCTACATATGTGCTCATTGTCAGAGATAATAATAAAAACTATAATTGAGCCTTACCTATCAGCTTAAGCTTTTGGGTCAAATGGTTCCATGACATGGTATCAGAGCTGCTTAGACCTAGAGGTCGAGGGTTCGAATCCTGACAGCTCCATTTGTTGATTAAAATTCAACACATGGCAGGGTGGGTCTGTGTTGTACACGCTTCAAGCCCAAGGGGCATTCGCGTGCGGGGGAGTGTCAGAGATAATAATAAAAACTATAATTGGGCCTTACCTATCAGCTTAAGCTTTTGGGTCAAATGGTTCCATGACACTCATGTCTGCAGTTAAGCTCAACAATCTCAAGGCCTATGGAATCTATTCATGGTATCATAGTAGAAGAATAGCTGATGCAGCGGAAACTTTGAACAATGATACTAAGTTACGTTGATCGTGCACGATGCCGGAAATTAGCCTTTTATTAATTGAATTTCGCAAAATTCACAAAAGCAGGGTAATAGGAACTAAATCCGAAATTTTTATTGAATCAAAACTGTCTTACAATTCTGAAATAAAGGCCTATTTATAGGCTACAAATAAACCGACCCTAAATAAGAAATCCAACCCTAAACAGAGTTCTTAGGCAAATAAAGAAACCAAAACAAAAAGGGAAGAAAGAAATAAAAACCGAAAACTTCCCAAAAAGGGCATAAAATCAGTAAATCGCGTTTTAGAGGCCCTAAACGATGTTTTTTGGCCAAAGGCGTGAGTTTTGCTCGTTGGCCCGATTCCAATAAAGTTAGGCTCAAGAATCACTGAAATTGGACAATTTTTCGGATTTGACTATTCACCATAAAATTTGCTCAAGAAGGCTATAGCTTGCTCTTCTACATCATACCTAACAGCCGAAAGATCATGAGCTCATCTTTAAAGATCTGGTGGAGTTTTGGTTAGCAGAAAGACTATACTCGTTGATAACTTTGGATTTCAAGAATGAAATAAGCAAATGAATATTTGACAAGTGTCAACTGGTCTAGGTTTAGTTTCACTTGAGGGCAATTGTTAGAGAATAAACAATAATTGGCATTCGAAAAGAATAAAGAGTGGAATATCAACGAAGTATGTTGAACTTTAACACAGATTAATTAGTTTGTGTTATATGGTTGCAACCCCACAAATATGCTCATTTGTACCACAACAAAATGCACAATATTTGTAACATAATTCTTACAAGAATAAATTCAAGATTTGAAATTGTTTCAAATTAATTATTGTTTCTCTTTTTTAATGGTTTCCAATCAATGAGTGGGTTTAATAAGAAATGGGATTAAATTCCTCCAAAATCCATCAAAATAAATGTTTTCAAACAATGGGCTAGAGTCGGGCATATGAATAGTGTACCTTATAAACCGACCCAAAACCGCCCACTCCGAGCTTGTTGTCATTTGAAAAATTATTTGTGGCTGAAGTTATGTCACTGAGATGAAAGAAGGGTAAATCCGAAATTTCACCTCCATGATCATTTTGAGAGAAACTGAACAAGTATTTACGTCCTCTATCTCGGCCTGCAAATCGTGAAATTCATATGGTTAAATTCGAAGCAATTACTAATATATATTAAATATTTCTCCACAAAAAATATACTATTCGATATTGTTTTAAACTAAATACGACTACAATTTTATAACAACAATTAAATAATTAATTATTATTATTATTTTTATTATTTTTTTTTTTAAGTAGTGTTGGTTGTATTGATAAATAAATTATATGATGAACTTAATTATGAAGCAATTTGCTCACCTTTTCTCCTCTTCTTTACTAAATGATATATGAAGAAGGCCGAAAGAATTGAAACTACAACTGCCACTGTTGCCAATATTGCTTTCAGTCCTCCCTTGGACTTCTCATACCTAGCTGTCGCATTAAAAACAAAAATAGATACATTAGTATAATAACTAAAACTAAAAAGAAATAAAACTCAAGAGATATATTATTAT
Organism: Euphorbia tirucalli; assembly: GCA_039660915.1. Lineage (NCBI taxonomy): Eukaryota > Viridiplantae > Streptophyta > Magnoliopsida > Malpighiales > Euphorbiaceae > Euphorbia > Euphorbia tirucalli. The sequence goes on from CM077638.1 coordinate 3,443,014, forward strand.
CCAACTATATTGTATAAGCATATTTACGGTATTTTAAAAAAATATGGTATCTGTTAAAAAAATATGTGTTTATATCAAGAACCTTTTATACTGTTTTTTGTTACATAAAATTTAAGAGTTCCCTAAAACAGCTAAGACCCCCTAAATTTGAATTATAAAGACAAAAAATGAATTTAGGACATGACTAATTTATGGCTCTGCCTATGTGGATTTTCAACAATGACATCAAAAATCAAATTTAAATATGAGTATTATAACAGAGGTTTCTTTATCCTAAGATCACCTCGAAAATTGAAAGATTTTTTTTTTTTTTTTTTCAAGTAAATTAATAAATTAGCATAATATCCAGAATGAGTAGGATCCAATGGATTTCTATCCATACAATAGCTAAGGTGCGATTAAAGTAGCAAGTAGCACATGTATGATGTGAAAGAAGGAATTGGGCTAAAAGTTATAGGTCATTGGAGTTTTTGACTTTCCTTGCTAATTAACGTTTGACTTGGCAAGGTCATGACATATCATCAAGTTCAAAATTTTGCGTTTTTACATTCCGCTTGATTTCTAAAATTCAAAGCTACATTATGTACACAATTCAGATCACGTATATAATCATCAATTTAATTTTTTTTTTTTTTTTTTCTCGTTGTAAAGAAGGTTACCTAATTCTGCAGCATCAACTCTTACATACAAGTCTTGTCCCACACTTGAGTACATTCTTGTGTCAATTAAATCTCCAAACCAAGTCAAGCATCCAATTCCTCTTTCATCTGCACTTGTGTAAGCTGTGCATGAACAATTCTTCAAGCATTGTTCCTCACATGCTTTCAAGTCCGTGCTCATATCTGCAAGTGCTATTGAAGTGTCAGGCAACTTAGTATTCGTCAGCCTTACGAACCCTTCCCCACTTCGACACGTGGACACGCCTGCGTTTCTTACACACCCACTTGACCAATCTCTTAAGTACCAATCACTTGGCGACTTGGGTTCGAACCCTGGCAAGCACTTACATATAAATGTATCCGCATCATACGAATCACAGTTACTATTTGCACCACATCTACCGTAATTATCACAATAATCTTTCGGAGCAGACCAAAACTCGTTCCATCTACGATCATGGTTGAGCCATGTGGCACGTTGTACGCTCCCCGACTCGCTCACCGTCAGTCTAGAGAAGATTGAGGAATTGATGAGGTTATACCTAATCCAAACCTCATCCTTAGTGTTCACAAAGGTTTTATTAAAAATGCAACGAGCAGTCATCGCGGGTATTCCGCTCAATCTACGACCCGTCCAAGGCCCGCCTCGCCATATTCGAGCTGAAGCCTTGTAGAGAAAAATTTGAGGAAATCCAGTTGGGTCAACAGTGTAGGAAACGGTACCAGTTCCAGGATCATCTTTTGACTTCCAGGAGGATAAGGACCAATTCGAGCCGGTTTTCCTATCAATTCCAATCCTCATAGAGGGAAGAAAAGAGTCTGTAGGATAATCAAAGCTTTGCCACAATATTCTGTTGCCATTCTTTTGATCAATCAAAACAAGATTTCCTGAATCAAGAAGCTGAGCCATAGACGATGTCGTATTCACATTAACCTTGGCAAACCAAAGAGGAACATCAGTTTGGTTATTCACATACAGTGCAAGGTTACCTCGATTGTCGTTGGTGAGAATTCCTGAGGTATCATTGATTGGATTATCTCTATTTGCTACCCATACAACGGTTTGTTCTGAAACCTTGTTATACCAAATTCCCACATAGCGACGAGCAGAATTGCCTGGACTAAAAAATCCGAGTGCAAATGCTTCCCCTCTAGATACTATAACATCGCCATCTCTTAAAGGTTGGGCTTGAGTTATTGTATCAATGGACATGCAAAAATTTAGATTAAAGCAGAGAAACAATGAAACGAGATATTTTTGTAGTTGCTTCATGATGGATTGAAGGAGATATTCTCTCTCTCCCTCTCACATTCATGGGCTTAAGTAGTTGGAGTTATTAATTGGTTTGACTTTTCAAGAAGATGATATACAGTAGTTGGAGTTATTATTTCAAAAAAAAAAATTAGTCTAAATGTGGAATTGTCAATTTCATAAAAAAAACCAACCGTATTAATCCTCAATCGGAACTTAGTCTAAATGTGGGTTTGGACCTCATTATAATTAAGAAATACAAATTTTGACAATAAATTTTTGTTGTTATTAGTATAAAAATTATTATCATAACTTTTGACTGAAACAAAAAAATTGCTGTAAAGTTGTGATTTTAGTATTTGGTGCATAGCAGAATTTACTTGATAACAATTGTTAGATATTATTGCTGAAAAGATTTTCAAGAATATGATGTTTGCCATTTGTTGTACTCCCTCCGGTTTTGAATATTTCTCATTTAAGATTATTCATCAAAACCAATAAATTATTAATTGTATCATTAAAATGACTAATCCACCCTTAATAATTTTGTAGTAAAACTCTACTTTCTATGTTAAAATTCTCTTCCTTTTTAATTATTAAGACTTATTTGTATTAAATATTGAATTTCTCTCATATTTTTAATAAGGGTAAATATGAGAAAATATTGCAAAAAATGCATTGGTAATCTAAGATGACATATAACAAAAACCAAAATACAAATACTAAAGTGACTAATATTTGAATCCGGAGGAAGTAGTATTTAAAAGTATTCGCTACGGTAATCCCGTGGAAAATTAATAATAATAATAATAATAATAATAATAATAATAATATTTATGAAGATGTGACCGTGATAATTCCTGGTAGAGACCGGCGAAAGAGTAGCCGTATATTTATGTCAACTAAGGTGACGATAATGATGATTGTAATTGCTATTAATTAGTAGCCTCCCGTGAGGTTAGGGACAAAACTTCTATTAAATTAAATGGTCCAGGTTTAAAAATTGGCTCCTCAATTGATGAAATCTTAACATATAATAAATTATGTTCGTATTGTACACGTTTCGAGTTTATAGCCATTTATATCAGAAACATTAATATATAAAATTTATTATTAGGCCACACCAATCAGATTTAGCTTTTAAATCAATTAATTTAGCTTTTAAATCAATTAATTTCATCAGATTTCACAAACTTATTAAGTTTTATATATCTAGCCATAATTATGGTTTTCATGTCAATGTGGCCCCTCGTAGCATTAGCGATGTACTAATAATTGAGAAATTATACAATGGATCTGGTACAAATGGATCTTCCAAATGAAAAACTGACACATAAATGTTTTTTTAATTTCTCAATACTCATATTGCTTACGTGTCAGTTTTTTATTGAAACGGTCCACTGTAAAATTTATCCTGTTAATTATCATATCTAATGCAATCATCTTTTTATTTTATTTTTATTTTTTCCAGTCAAAAGTTACTTTCTTAATTTACTATACTGACAAGATATTTTTGTCAATTTAGCTGATTAGATATTTACTTTCATTTACATATCACGATTCAAAGATTGTTAAAAAAAAATCATTTATAAATGCTGCTGGAAAAGGTTTTTGTGGTTAACCGAATTGCAATTATTTTTAGAAAATTAGCTCCAGTATATTATACCTCTATACCCAGTAGTATGTAATGTTCATTTGAGACCAATGTGGTAGCCTAGAGGATCAAATATACCCTTTAATTATTAATATCATACAATTGGAGTTAAGTAGAAGAAAAGAATGTTGGTAGATATGAGTAGCGAGTGTGAAGCATAGTTTCAGTAATTTCATTTACAGAAATAACAGTTCCTCCAGTACTAGTCGTTGATGAGGTCACCACTGTTGTAAGTTCTTTTCATGATGAAGGCTGGTTGCTTTGGAGATGCAAGAATTTTGTCATTGGTGAGCATGAACACAACATCAAACATTGTTGGTCTATTTGCTGCTGATTCTTGCACACATAGTAGTCCGATCTGGATGCATCTTCCTACTTCTTGTTCTGGGTATGACTCGCCGAGCGATGAATCTACTATGTCTAGGCTCCTACCTTCTTTCCATAGCTCCCACACCTGTTACATGTTGAGGATTTCTTAGTGATAGGAAAATGTAAATAATACAAACTCTAATTGTATAGGGACTGCTGTACATATTTCACTCCTGTATTATTTGGGTATAAATGCCCCTTTCTAATCAATACAATATACGGTTTGTACTAGTCTTTCATGGTATCGGAGCTCTCAAGGGCCTAACAACCAATTATCTTTGAAACCCTAACCCTAGCCGCCTCCTCTCCCTTTACCGATTCCCTCTTCTCTTCGGTCACCATGTCAGACGTTGTTCCAGTCCTTGCAGCCGCCGCTCCACCATTGCTGACCCTAGCTACTCAGATGCCGATAAAACTGACCAGCTCCAAGTTCCTCCTTTGGAAAACGCAGCTGCTCCCAATGATCAATTGGAGTGGCCTTGAAGGGCACATTGATGGCTTGGACCCAGCACTGGCAGAATTCCTAGAGGACGGTGTGCGAAATCTAGCTTTTATTCTCTGGACAAGACGTGATCAACAGGTACTTTGCTGGATTTTGAATTCAATTTCAGAATTGTTATTGCCTCAATTGGTAGGCGTTACCACAGCTAGGGCTGCTTGGGATAAACTTAATGCTTCTTATGCTTCAGGATCTTGATCCCAAATCCTTGAATTACGTAACCGTTTGGATACATTGAAAAAAGGGAATGATGATGTTGCTTCTTATTTACAGCGTGCTAAGTCCATTTATTATTCATTGTTAGCTTTGGGATATCATGTTAGGGAAGATGATTTGATTGAGGCTGTTGTTGATGGATTACATGAAAATTTTGATGCTTTTGTGAGAACCTTTGAGGTTCATATGGAATCCATTTTGTTTGATGATTTATATGGGATGTTGTTAACTGAAGAGAGGAAAATTAATCGACGTGTTAGTCACGAAAGTTCAGTCCTGTCGCACATGTGACGGTGAGGCAGCAAGTAAATGTGCTAGGTGACTATAGCGGACAAAATTCCAGTTAGTATACTGCAGGTAGGGGACGTGGTAGCCGTGGCGGTAGTGGTCGTGGACGGCAAAGCAGCAGCAGTTTCAGAATTATGGTTATGGAGGTAGCCGTGGTACAGGCTATCAAAATGGAAGTCAGATTTTTAATAGGAATATCACTACTTCTACAGGGTACAATGTCACCACCGTGGTATGTCACAACTGTAAGGGGAATGGCCATTATGCCAGACAATGTCCGTCACCAAGACTTCAACCTCCCTAAACCCGCAACCCTCAAGCCAATCACACTGTAGTTGGTCCCCATCCACCTCCTACTCAACCGTGGATCATGGATACGAGTGCAAGCCATCATCTCACCTTGGATATGGGGGACCTGACTCTTCACTCTGACTACACTAGACCGGAAGAAGTCATTTTGGGTAATGGTTCTAAACTCCCTATTTCTCGTGTTGGTCAATCTCTATTTCATACGTCTAATAAATCTCTTAAATTAGCTAATGTTCTTCATGTTCCACAGTCTAATTCTAACCTTATTTCGGTTTCTTCCCTTACTAATCATAATGATGTTTTTGTGGAATTTTTTAACGATTGTTTTGTTGTGAAGGACCTGAAATCTAGGAAAGTCATTTACCAAGGGCCAAATAGAGGGGGTCTCTATACTGTACCGAAAATTTCAGCCCCACGTGCTCGGATTCATCTCACTTCCCTCTCTACATGGCATACAAGACTTGGACATGCAGCGTTACCTGTCATCAGAAAAGTCCTTAGTCGGAATAATTTGTTTATCTCCAATAAATTAAAGTCTTTTTGTTGCTCAAGTTGTGCTGTTACCAAAAGTCACAAACTTCCTTTTGTTGAGTCATCTTTTTAGGCCAATTGACCTTTAGAACTTATTTGTTCTGATCTTTGGGGTCCGTCCCCTGTGCAATCATGTGACAATTTTTCTTATTATGTGTTTTTTTATGACCATTATAGTAAATTCAATTGGATTTATTTCGTGAAATACAAATCTGATGCTCTTGCTGTTTTCATTAAATTTCGTTCTTTGGTGGAAAAGCAATTTGACTGCACAATTAAGTCTTTTCAATCTGATTGGAGTGGGGAATTTCACTCCATTTCATCATACTTATCTCAACATGGTATACAACATCGGGTTTCCTATCCGTACACTCCTAAACAAAATGGCTGTGTGGAGTGGAAACATTGCCATATTGTTGAAACAGGTTTGTCTTTACTATCCCATGCCAAATTAGAAAAATCATTCTGGACTCATGCCTTTGATACTGCTGTCTACCTCATCAATTGTATGCCAACTAAGTTACTTGATTTTGTGTCTCCATTTGAGAAACTCATGCATTCCCTGCCTAACTATGATTTTCTTCGTGCTTTCGGTTGTCTGTGCTACCCTTGGCTTCGACCATACTTTGCATCTAAGCTTGATTATCGTTCTCGTCTATGTATCTTTGTTGGTTATAGTCACTTACACAAAGGCCATCGTTGTTTTGATTTCTCTACTGGCAAAACCTTTGTCTCACGCCATGTAATTTTTAATGAACAGGTGTACCTATATCCTGAGAGGGCTCGGATCCGTGCTTCCACACAACCGCCCTCCCCTACCAACCCAGTGCTACAGTTCCCTGTCCTCCCCAACCCGTCTACATCAGCCCACCATCCTATACCTCCCATACAGCCTCTATTACCCGCCTCCATCCCCAGCGTAAACCCATCATCGAGCTCCAGCCCGCTCCCATCCCCCAGCCTCCCCAACCCGCCCCCGTCCCCGTTGCCCAGCCCGCCCCCTTCCTCCCGTTCACTTTCGCCTCTGCCCTTTCCACCTCCACACCCGCACCCGACATCGATCGCCCAGCATCAAGCCCCCATCCCACCCCCGCCAGTAGCCACACAGCCCTAACCCAATACCGTCCCCACCAGCAGCGCCTCCCCTCCTGGTATTCCCCTTGTTGTGGATTTCACGGATTTTTCTCATGCCCCTACTAATAATAATCAGCCTAACCAGGCACTAGCTCCTCACCGTATGGTCACTCATTCTCAAACTGGGTCCTCCTGACCCTGGGCTTTGAATATGACAGTTATAGAGGTTGATCCCGTTACCTATTCAGAGGCTGCTAAGTCTCCTCACTAGCGAACAACGATGGCAGAAGAGTTTAATGCCTTAATTGTTAATGGCACTTGGGAGTTGTTGCCTCCTCCGCCGAATGCAAATATAGTTGGTTGCAAATGGGTTTTTAAAACTAAACACAAGGCTGATGGTTCTGTTGATCTTTACAAGGCAAGATTAGTTGCCAAGGGATATCACCAACGTCCGGGCATGGACTTTACAGATACCTTCAGCCCTGTTGTGAAGCCTACGACAATAAGGCTACTTTTGGCTTTGGCTATCTCTTTCTCTTGGCAGGTGTTACACTTAGATGTCTCTAATGCCTTTCTCCACGGTGACCTTGAGGAGAAAGTTTTTATGCAGCAGCCATTTAGTTTTGTTGATCCTACACCTCCCTTTCATGTCTGTGCCTTATGAAAATCTCTTTATGGCCTCAAGCAATCCCCTCGGATGTGTCATAAGCGTCTCACTGCAACTCTACTTGGGTTCAGCTTCTGCTGTTCAAAGGCAGACATCTCATTGTATATGTTTCAGTCTGGTACGACTGTTACCTTTTGCCTCATTTATGTTGATGATCTTCTATTACTTGGCAATGATTCGCGGCAACTCTAATCGTTGGTTGATTATTTACAATGTCAATTTGCAATTAAAAATTTAGGCCGTGTTCAGTATTTTCTTAGTCTTGAGATGCAGTGGGGGGATGATGGTTTGTATATCAATCAGCAGAAGTATATTCGGGATTTGTTGGAAAAGTCTGACATGTCTGGTTGTAAATCGTTGAGCACTCCGACCTGTGTCTCTACAAAACTTTCTTCTTCCGAGGGTGAGCTACTCCCAGATGGTTGTTTGTATCGTAGTATTGTTGGCGGCCTTCAGTATTTGACTGTCACTAGTCCTGACATTGCTTATGCAGTCCATAAAGTTGCTCAGTTCATGCATGCCCCAACCGATCTACACTGGTAAGCTGTCAAGCGCATTCTGCGCTATCTCTAGGTCTCCTTTTCTCATTGTTTAATTTTGACCTGGCCCTCTTACACATTTAGACGGCTTTTCGGATTCTGATTGAGGTAGTGACCCTGATGATAGTCGCTCCACCACTGGTTTTGCAATTTCTTAGGTGGAAACTTAATTTCCTAGGTCTCCCGAAAACAAAGGATAGTCTCTTGCTCCTCCACTGAAGCTGAGTACCGTGCCTTGGCCACCGCGACTTCAGAACTTTCATAGCTCAAGTTGCTGCTGACGAACATTGGGTTTCCTCTTTCTCAGTCACCCGTACTCTGGTGTGATAACTTAAGTGCTACGTATCTGACGGCGAATCCTATCTTTCATTCTCGGACGAAACACCTTGAGATCGATTTTTATTTTGTCCGGGAAAGGGTGGCAGCCAAGTCTCTTTCTGTTCGTTACCTGCCCACGGAACACCAGCTTGCTGATATGCTCACCAAGGCGCTTCCCAAGGCTCGTTTTCTGTCATTGCGAGACAAGTTTAGAGTTGATCCCCCTGCTCAACTTGCGGGGGTGTGATAGGAATATGTAAATAATACAAACTCTAATTGTATAGGGACTGCTGAACATATTTCACACTTGTATTATTTGGGTATAAATACCCCTTTCTAATCAATACAATATACTGTTTGCACTAGTCTTTCAATTAGAACTTCTTTTGTATGCTGATAATATATGTCATGCAACTGTTTGATCCAAAAGTTTGAACCGATAGGTAAAGGCCAATTTTAGCTTTTATTATTATCTCTGACACGATATTCTCGGCCAATAAGAGTGTGTCGTGTTAGAATGAGTGCTGACGTGACACTTCTCTTTAGCATATATAAGGATCATATGAATTTTGAGATACACTGGGTGCATACACCCTTGCCAACCAAATGGCACACTTTGATTGGTTAGGCACTATGCCTGACGTACTGTAAAAACTTTCTATACTCTAGACAAACATTGAAGGCAATTTCACCCTATACACAAAATTCCAGTTTATATTCAAAAGAACATCCTAAACTTCAATTAAACTTTACAAAAACAAATTTTTGATTAAGTTTGACTAAGTATTACTGCAACTTTGACATTGTGTTTGAAGGTTGTTGACGCTTAATACTTACTAAATACTAACGAATGAGCAACGGTAAAACATATGTAATAACCAAAAAGGATATAAATTCAGTTGGTAATTCCTTACTAATCCATTAGTATTTTGTAATTTTCTTAGAGTGTTATCTGCTTGAGCGTGTTTCTCTTTGTTTTCCCCATAAAATCTAATTTAAATTCATGTTTTCTCTTAATTTCCAAAGTTCAAAGACAATTAAAAGATAAAATAAGATTAATTGATGTAAATTTCCATGTCGGCTTACGTATCCAAATAAATTTGAAGATGTGCTTTCATCATAGAAACTGCTATTTTTTCTTCCACTGATGATCTCTATCAGTAAAATCCCAGAACTGTACACATCTGATTTCACTGAAAATAGACCTTGCATCACATATTCTGGCGACATGTAACCACTGCAATATCACAAATGTGACATAAAATTAATAGTTGAAATTAAATTTATATTCTACAACGATAAAGAAAAATAACCAGAAGAAAACTAGTTTTGATAGTAAAATTGTTTGTTGTCAAAGGTATAAAATTCTTTTTCATAGCTTTTAGCAACAATAAAAAAAGTCATTGTATGTTGTTGCTATAAAATCGTCCCTCTATGTATTTATATAAAAATTTAATTTTGTTAATATTGATATACATATAAAAGCAACTCTTGAAATATTAACGACTGTTTTGACAGCAAAAGGGCAAAATTTTTGCCTCATTGTACTTACTATGTTCCAACAACATGATGTGTTTCTGCTTGGATTTGATCAACTCCAAATATTCTAGCCATACCAAAATCTGAAATTTTTGGCTTCCTTGAAGCATCCAACAGAACATTGTTAGCTTTGAGATATCTATGAATAATTCTTAATCTTGAATCTTGATGAAGATATAAAATCCCTCAAGCAATCCCACAAATAATTTCATGCCTCATCGACCAATTTAAAAGAGCTCGTTTTGCTTCATATAGACATTTGATCAACCACATAATAATAAGTTTTTAATTTCTGATAAGTTAAGTTTTGACATAATTGTTGTTGTGAAGAAATTCATACCAAAAATAAAAGTGTCCAAGCTTTTATTAGGGAGGAATTTATAGATAAGCATCTTCTCATGGTGTGGCCATGGATGCAACAACCAAGCAATTAATGCAACTTCATTCTTAAACTCATCACTTCCTTGCCCAGAATATTTTGATAGTATTTTCACTGCCATCTCCTTTCCATCTTGTAGTACTCCCTAGGCCTGTTCATGGGTCGGGTTGGGCTGGGTTCGGACCGGGCTACATTGGGTTTGATATAAAAATCTCTTGTCCAAGCCCAGCCCAGCCCGGACTAATTTTACATCGGGCTCGGGCCGGGCCGGGCTGGGCAATTGAACCTCATTTCCGAGCCCAGCCCAACCAGCCCATCGAATAAATGTTTATATTTTTCTAATATAACTTATTTTAAACAAATTTAATTTACAAATAGTATTCATAGACAAATTTAATTTACAGATAGTATTCATAGAGAAATTATAATGGTCAAGATCTTCTATAAGTTTTTCAATGGTTCAGATTAAATATTTAGTATATAATTATATATATAAAAATATAAAAGTATATATTATAAAATTATCCGGGCCGGGCCGGGCCAGTCATGGGTCTTATAGTTATTCCCAAGCCCAACCCATCATTAACTCGGGCTTCTACGGGGTTCGGGCCGGGCCGGGCTTAAAGTAAAATATGTATGTCCAACAAAATATAATCATCAAATTAATCTTAATTAATGCTAACTTTAATTCATGTTTTATGTATAGAAAAATCCATATTATTAAAATCGGATTGGACTTGCTAGTTGAATTGGTTTAACTAGAAACTATAATTAATAGCTGATAGAGTATATATTTTTATATATTTGTATGTATTTGTAACGTCCTAATTGTCTAAGGACTACTCATGTATGTACTTTATAACCCGAATCCGGCGTCCCCACCTGGGCTCTCTTTGGTTGTTGATTTACAGCAATTTGCACCTAATCCCCATAGTGTTTCTCGACCAGCAGCTCCATCTCCACGGGGTTCTCAAGCACCACCTCCCTCCCGCATGCTTACTAGGAAGCAGACCGGGAAATTGCCTCCTCCAAAGATGTTCACAACTTCTCTCCATGAACCAAACCCTACATGCTATACAGAGGCTGTGAAACATTCTCATTGGAGACGAGCCATGGCGGATGAGTATTCTGCCCTTATTTCTAATGGAACTTGGGAGTTAGTTCCTGCCTCGTCAGCACTAAATATTATCGGTTGCAAGTGGGTTTTTAAGACAAAGGTCAATCCAGATGGCATTCTTAAACGTCATAAAGCGTGGTTGGTGGCTAAAGGTTTTCATCAACGCCCTGGTATGGACTTTACTGACACCTTTAGTCCAGTTATTAAGCCAAGTACAATTCGGCTTTTGTTATCTCTTGCGGTTTCATTTTCTTGGTCTATCACACATTTGGATGTTTCTAATGCATTTTTGCATGTTGATTTGGATGAACCGGTATTTATGAGTCAGCCACCTGGATTTGTTGATCAATCTTAACCTGATTTTGTGTGTCGTCTTCAGAAATCTCTCTATAGTTTAAAACAGTCTCCTCGAATGTGGCATCGGAGACTCACTTAATCATTAATTGCTTTTGGTCTTCTGTGTTCCAAGGCTGGTATTTCTCTGTATGATCTGCGACGAGGTTCTACTGTGTTGTTCTGCCTCATTTATGTTGATGATTTATTGTTGTTTGGGAATGATGCAGTTGTTGTTGCTAGTGTAATTCGGTTTTTGCAGTCCCTATTTGCCATTAAAAATTTGGGGCCTGCTCAGTATTTTTTGGGTGTTGAACTTCATCGACATGATAAGTCTCTGTATTCGTCTCAGAAAAAGTATGTGCACGACTTGTTGACTAAGGCTCGTATGTTGGACTCCAAAGCAGTGACTACTCCCGCCAGCTCGGTAGAAAAACTCTCTAAGTCTGGGGGTTCGGTTTTTGATGATGTTACTCACTCCCGGAGTCTGGTTGGCGGATTACAATACTTGACCATCACTAGACCGGATATCGCCTTTGCGGTTCACAAGGTGCCTCAATTTATGCAAGCACCCACCACTTTACATTGGCAGGCTCTTAAGCGCATCCTGCGCTATTTGAAGACTGCTGCAGCTTATGGGTTACGTTTTCAACCTCAGCCTTATGTTCGCTTGAATGCTTTTTCTGACTCTGATTGGGCTGGGGATCCTGATGATAGCAGGTCTACCTCTGGTTTCGGAATCTTTCATGGTAACAATATGATCTCATGGGCTTCCCGTAAGCAGCGTACGGGAAGCATCCTGCGCTATTTGAAGACTACTGCAGCTTATGGGTTACGTTTTCAACCTCAGCCTTGTGTTCGCTTGAATGCTTTTTCTGACTCTGATTGGGCTGGGGACCCTGATGATAGCAGGTCTACCTCTGGTTTTGGAATCTTTCATGGTAACAATATGATCTCATGGGCTTCCCGTAAGCAGCGTACCGTCTCTCGCTCCTCTACTGAGGCAGAGTACAGGGCTCTTGCCACGACTACTTCTGAATTATCCTGGCTTTGCATGTTACTTGTTGAGATTGGCTTTCCTTTGTAGTGTGCGCCAATCGTATGGTGTGACAATCTGAGTGCCACATATCTTACAGTTAATCCAATATTCCATAATCGGACAAAGCATCTAGAGCTTGATTTCCACTTTGTTCGGGAACGGGTCGCGTCCAAGAAGCTCTTTGTTCGCTATATCTCCACTGCTGATCAAATTGCGGATATTCTGACCAACCCTCTTCCACGCACTTGTTTTCAGCAGTTGAGAGACAAGTTGGCCGTGGTTTCCACCCCTGCCCAACTTGCGTGGGAGTGATAGAGTATATATTTTTATATATTTGTATATATTTGTAACGTCCTAATTGTCTAAGGACTACTCATGTAATTCTGTACTTTATAACCCTAGTATATATATCAAGTTATCTCTCCATCACAATTGAGGAGAATTTCACAAAACCTTAATTGCCTTTATAATAGCTAGTTCGATTGATTAAATTTTATTAAACTCTTTTTTGCTAAAAAGATAAATATGAAAATTTCAAATTGTATTTCATGAATATTTAAGATATTTTGTAACATATTTTTAGAATATTTCTTACTTATATTAATTTATTTGTATGCATATTCGATAAATATTTTTTACATTGTAATATTTATAAATTATATCAAATAATAGTATTCAAAAAAACATAGTTGAACCTGATTAAACCAATCGAACTATGATCGATTATAACAACATTAGCGAAAACATTTGTTAGAAAATTTTGTGTTCTTTTTTTAACTCAAATCTAGAAATCAAATGGTATAGCAAAAATCTCGACCCGAAAAATAGAACATTAGAGAATGAACATAATTTGCAACGTCGTCGTGTATCTCGAGCTGCAAACAAAAATTAGTTACCATCTCATTTCGTGTAGTAAAATTTTAAAGCAATTTTGCATTGAGATAAATATTTATGAACTTAATTAATTGATAAAGCAATTTGCTTAATTAATTAATTACCTTTTCTCCTTTTCATTATCAAATAATACATGATGAAGACTGAAAGAAATGAAGCTACAACTACATAGAACTTGTTTTTTCAGACCTTTGGGGTCCTGCTCCTGTGAAATCATATGACCATTTTTAGTATTATGTGCTATTTTATGATCATTATAGTAAATTTGCTTGGGTTTATTTTCTGGAATACAAATCTGATGCTCTATCTGCCTTTATCAAGATCCGTTCCTCAATTGAAAAACAATTTGATTATGCAATTAAATCTTTCCAATCTGACTGGGGTGGGGAATACCAATCCATTTCATCTCATTTATCTCAGCATGGTATTCAACATCGGCTTTCCTGTTCGTACACCCCTGAAAAAAAATGGGCGTGCAGAGAGGAAACACCGTCACATTGTTGAAACTGGATTGGCATTACTCGCCCATGCTAAACTTGATAAATCCTTTTGGACCCTTGCTTTTGATACTGCTGTTTATTTGATCAACAGGATGCCTACCCCATTGCTTAATTTTACTTCTCCATATGAGAAATTATTGCATGAGTTACCCGATTATAATTCTCTTCGTGCTTTTGGTTGTTTATGTTAACCATGGCTCCGCCCCTACTCTGCTTCTAAATTAGATTTTCGTTCTCGTTCATGTATTTTTGTTGGGTATAGTCATTTGCATAAGGGTTATCGTTGCTTGGATCTTTCTTCTGGCAAAGTTTTTGTCTCACGCCATGTTTTGTTTGATAAGCAGGTTTTCCCATATCAAGATTTGTCCCAGCTCCGTGATCCGACAGTTTCAGCCCCAAACTCAACTCCAATAATTCAATTTCCCATGTCTCCTACCAACCCATCACCAGCCCCAACGTCCAGTAGCCAACCCGTCTGCCTGCCCCACCTCCCACCACCCAATCCCGTCTATTCGCCCAGTCCCCCTGACCAGTCCACACCCTACCCATCTTCCCACCGCACTGCTGATCAGTCCGCACCCTTCCTGTCCGCCCATGGCACCGCTACCCTGTTCTGACGGCCCGCCCAGCCTCTCGCTGCCCGGTTCGCCCCCTTCCTCATCCAACCAACCCAAGACAGCAGCCTTACCTCCCCTCGACCCTTCTTCTCCCTGACTGTCCCTTGTTCTGGATCTCACCAAATTTCCTCCACCACCTATCACTGAACCAACCCAACAACCTGCCCCTCCTACCCACCGTATGGTGACTCATTCCCAAAGGGGCTCCTCTCACCCTAAAACCTTCTATACTCACATTGCGGAAGTTAATCCTGTCTCCTACTTCGAGGTTACCAAATCTAAAAAACTACGGGCTGCTATGGATGAAGAATTTAATGCGTTAATTGTAAATGGTACATGGGAATTGATCCCTCCTCCTCAGGATGCTAATGTGATTGGATGGAAATGGGTGTTTAAAACAAAGAAAAAGGCTGATGGAATAGTTGACAGGTACAAAGCTCGCCTTATTGACAAAGGCTATCATCAACGTCCAGGGATGGACTTTACTGACACCTTCAGCCCGGTGGTTAAACCTACTACTATTCGGGTTCTTCTTGCTCTTACGGTCTCCCTCTCTTGGCAAATTCTCCATTTGGATGTATCTAATGCTTTGCTCCATGGTGATCTTGAGGAGAAGGTTTTTATGTAGCAACCGATAGGATTTGTTGATCCTACCCACCCATCTCATGTGTGTGCACTCCGGAAATCTTTGTATGGCCTTAAACAATCTCTCTGCATGTGGCATAAGAGACTTACTTCTACTTTGGTTGGCTTTGGGTTTCAATGTTCTAAGGCTGATGTTTCCCTCTACATGTTCCATTCTAGGGCCGTGATTATTTTCCGCATGATTTACATTGATGATCTTCTGTTGCTTGGTAATGCTCATTCCAGGATTTAGTCTCTTATTGCTTATCTACAAAGTCAGTTTGCTATCAAGAACCTAGGTCGTGTTTAGTATTTTTTGGGTCCGGAGATGTAGTGGTCTGGTAATACCTTGTATGTCAATCAACACAAGTATGTTAAAGATCTGCTGGAAAGGACTGATATGTCAGGTTGTAAGCTATTGAGTACCCCATCCTTTGTCTCTGCTAAACTCTCAGCTTCAGGGGGTGAACTGTTGACCGATGGTTCTCACTATAGGAGCATTGTTAGGGGCCTTCAGTATTTGGCGATCACTCGCCCTGATATAGCATTTGCTGTGCACAGAGTAGCTCAATTTATGTATGCACCCACTGAAATGCACTGGCAGGCCGTGAAGCGCATTCTCTGCTACCTGCAACCGTCCTCCTCTAATGGTTTAGTGTTTCAACCCAGCCCTCACCTCTCTCTCCACGGCTACTCCCACTCGGACTGGGGTAATGTTTCAGCCTACCGCCGCTCCAGCACAGGCTTTGCTATTTTTCTTGGAGACAATCTTATCTCTTGGGTCTCCCACAAGCAACGTAGAGTATCTTGCCCTTCTACTAAGGCTGAATATCGAGCCTTAGGTACGACCACTTCTAAATTATCCTTGGATCACAATGCTTCGTCGTGACATCGGGTTTCCTTTAAAGCAGGCTCCAACTCTCTGGTGTGACAATTTGAGTGCAACATATTTGACGGCAAACCCTATTTTTCATTCCCGTAGAAAGCAACTCGAAATAGATTTCCACTTTGTCCGGGAATGGGTGGCGGCGAAGTCTCTTTTTGTGCGGTATCTTCCTACGAAACGCCAACTGGCCGATATTCTCACCAAGGCTCTTTCGAAGGTGCGGTTTCTGTTTCTGCGAGACAAGTTGAGCATTTGTTCCTCCCCTTCTCAACTTGAGGGGGTGTGATAGGAATATATTATAAGTACCCATGGTGTATTTATGTATATAGTATAGGGAGCCATGTATATATTCTACACATATATCATCAGGGTATAAATACCTATTATTCATCAATGCAGTTCAAGGGTTTCACAATTCCTTACAATTCCCACATAGCGATGAGAAGAACTGCCTGGGCTGAAGAATCCAAGTGCAAAAGCTTCGCCTCTAGAAACTATAAGATCACCATCTATAAGAGGTTGGGTTGGGGTTATGGTGTCAATTGAGATGCAAAGATTGAGAATAAGGAAGAAAATCGACAAAAGGAGAGAAATTTGTATTTGATTCATGATAGATTATTGAATTTGTATTTGATGAAACACGCCAACGTTATATTTCAAAGTGAAGAAAGTGAGAGTAGTACCACTCATGTAAATGATTTTTGTGGTTCTCATATTCTCATTATTGGCCCCAATCTTTCAATTTCATTTAATTTTTGGCCCGTGATTTAAGGGTTTTTTTTTTTTTTTTTTTTTCTCAAGAAGAGCTGTCCTAGTCCCTATTGTATAGAACAAATGGGCAAAAAGGCAAATTGACACTCCTGATTTTTTCGACTTTAATGTATGGGATTCTCCATTCTCCAATTTGTTATATAAAATTTTTTATCACTTATTGATGCGGGCCACAAGTAGTAAAAAGAATCAGCAATTGAATTTGGAAACGGTTACTTGTTATGGAAAGGAATTAAAGATAAATTTTAGATTGTTTCGTTATTTTAATTGCAATTATTTTATAATTAGGATTAGGAATAGATTTTATTGTATGGATCCTAAATTGCTAAGGATTCTTATTTTGTTTGTATTTTAGTTGATTTAGTTTTTTTTCTTATTTAATCTAATTGGGAGGTTTAGACTATTTAGAAGTTTTGATTATTTAAGAGTTTTATTATATTTAGAATAATTTGCCTATAAATAAGCTATAATGTAGTTTGTAATAGTTAGTTTTTGTTGAATAAAATTTCAGATTATTTTCTAATTCCTATTTCCTGTGAATTTTGCGAAATTCAGGCTATAGAAGGCTAATTTCCAGCATCGTGCACGATCAACGGACTTTAATAGCTATTAGGGTTTGGATATTCTTAAAATCAGCAACCTCTTTTAATTTGTATCATCAATATTGAATACTTCCGCTGCATGAATTATAATCATAGCTATTGAGTCCCTGATTAGCAGCTAATGGTGGGACCAAAATCAGTGAATGGCCTATTTCGTTTGGGTCTTAATTTTGTTGATAAGTCTAGACCAAAGGACGACTTGAAAATTTACTCTATAATTAATGGGTCATGTGCATAAGGGTGAGCAAAACCAAACCGAACCGAACCAAACTCTATTTGGTTTGGTTTTAGTTTTATAAAATCTAATAATTTGGTTTTTGGTTCGGTTTTTGGTTTTTGGTTTACGGTTTCATAAAATATAATAATTTGGTTTTTGGTTCGGTTTTTGGTTTTTGTTGAAAAAACCAAAACTGAACCGAACCGAAATGAAAAAAAAATATTTTTTAAAAATATGTATATATATAAATAAATTTTATTTGGCATATTATATATTTATATTATTATATAGTTTGTATTTATGAGACTTTAGTAATGTATGTAATATAAACCTTTTTAAGAATAATTTGCATGTAATTTATAAAAAAATAATGATAATAAAAATTAAAAAATTGAAATTTTTGTTGATTCGGTTTTAACCAAACCAAACCATAACCTAATTGGTTTGGTCGTTTTAATCCGAACTATATGAACTTTGGTTTGGCTTTGGTTTCTATTTTTTTTATTTTGGTTTTCGGTTCAGTTTGGTTCGATTCGGTTTTTGAACCGCACCGTGTTTGCTCACCCCTACATGTGCAATGGACTTTAATGTTTCTATTTAGGAAAATTATGTAGTCAAGAGCAATGGGCCAACGATACACCTACTTCACTGCTTGTCTTTTACCCTAAGGCAAAATTTCTATTCTTTCACATTTGATGATTAATAAGTCATTGTCACTGTAATTGTTGATATATTGATTAATTAACCAATGGTATGATTATATAGTCTTCAAAGAAAAATTATAGATTATGCTTGAAGTACCATGTCATCCGTGTACCAAATCAATAAAATCATATCAGTTAGTGTATTTTAGGTTTTAGAGTTGATTAGTATCTAGGATTTATATTTTAGGGTTTAAGTTTTTATTTAAATAATTAACTATTAAATAAATAATCAATTAATTATACCATGTCATTTTTCTATTCTTTGGAGTGCAATTTCACATAAATGTTATTGGCTTAGCACGTGGATAATGTGATATGCCAGATGTCCTCTATAACTAATAAAAACAACATATAAATTGAATCAACTTACGAAGCAACAACTAAAAATTTGTTTCGTAATTACAAAATATTTCTAACAAATTGATTCGAAACCAATTGTATTGGCAAATCAGTTCATTAAGGAAGAACTTCTAACATATCCAATTCATATTAAAAGATAATGTCTTGTTAATCTGTTAATTTTTTTAGTGATTGAATATCAACTCATAGTTTATCCTAACCTTAAAAATGGGTAAATGCACTTGCCTAGACTTTTTGTGTTTCACACACACACACACACACACACACACACACACACACACACACACACACACACACACACACACAAAAAACTTAATTATATATAGAAACTATATATATTATAACTTTTTTTTTTTTTATAAAATTATATATGATATTAATCTCTACTAGTCTCATTTTTAATTAGAGATATATATATGTTTTTACTATCAGACTATAGCTGAATAGTCACATACATAATAATTTGTTTATACTAAACTAATATTGAATTTAATACATAATTATATTTAATTTGAGATTTTGTTGTTTTCGTTAAAAGGGATTTAATATGAGATATAACATTAGTAAATGATAATATAGTACTGTATTATTATTATTATTAATTCCAGAATCGTGTTGTAGAATCATTACATCGATGTATCATGAGGGCATACAATGAGAAGAATTGTCTCGGATCGGAGCCATTATTGCCATTCCTCTGATTCCTGGTTTCCAGGTTTGAATTCCAGATTGATGCCTTCCAATTTGTCGTTCCTTTCCTCGTCTTCATGTATTTCTGCAAGCTCCCTTCAATCCATAAAGTTCTTTTCTTTTTTAATTCAATTGCTGACGGAATTTTTGTTTGAAGGCCAGCTTAAAAACTAAAATTGTACAAAAATACATTTGCGATTATAACTTGGCCGAAAATCCGGTTAAATTTAGAAACTAATATTTGGACCAACAATTTGGTCTGCGCTCTGCCACTGGTCCGCACAAAACCAGCGGCAAAATGCTCCCGACCAGCTTTTTTGGTCGCAAATCCGGAGAACTTTGTTGCATTTTTGCATCGGATTTGCGGCCAAAATTTCTATCGCTAAAGGGCTTTTTCTTGTAGTGATATAGACTTGCACCTGACAAAGTTTTCCAGAAAAACAAAATCAAGATAAATATAAGAAATAATACTTCAAGAAATCCAGACTTAATTGTTCCCTTTAATCTAGTGAGCCCCGATTCAATATCAAAATATTGCAGCCATATTTATATCAATGGTAGCAAAATTATATCAAACATTATTGCCAAATATACATACAATCATAACTTTATAATAACAACATGCATTAATTTTGTTATTGCTGCGTAAATCTATGTAAAGCTATTTTTATACTTTTGGAAGCAAATTTTTTTGCATGAATATTATAGCTAGACGACTAGCGAGGATGAAGCGTGGATAGAGACGCTTCATTCACAGAATTAATTCCTCCACTAGAGGTTGGTGGGTCACCACTATTGTATGTTCTTTTCAAGATGAAGGCTGGTTGCTTGGGAGAGGCAAGAATTGTGTTGTTGGTGAGCATGAACACAACATCAGACATTGTTGGTCTATCTGCTGCTGATTCTTGCACACATAGTAGTCCGATTTGGATGCATCTTCCTACTTCTTGTTTCGGGTATGACTCGCCTAGTGATAAATCTACTACCTCCAAGCTCCTGCCTTCTTTCCATAGCTCCCATACCTATTACATGTTGAAGATATATTAGGAGAACTTCTATGTATGTTGCGCGCTATGTCAATATATATGATGTGGCACACTGACGTGAAAAACTTTATTTAATTAGTAGGGGGTAATGTACTAGTCCCAGCATATAACAAAATTTGATATACTAGGATCATTCAAATTTTGACACTAGGTGCATGTACCTTGACCAATCAGAGTGTTTCACGTGGCACATTCTGATTGGCCAAGGCACTAAACTTTTCATACTCTAGACAAATTTTCAGGATAAAAACTCCTAAATTTCAATTCAGGTTTACAAAAACAAATATCAAATAAGTTATAACCACAACTCTCCCCTAAACTTCAATTGTCTGATTTAGCATATTTGTGTTTTTTTTCCCCTTAAAATCTAATTTAAGTTCATGTTTTCCCTTTTCCAAAATTCATAGATGACTAAAAGATAAAATAAAACTAATTAATGTAAATTTTCATGTTGGCTTACGTATCCAATTAAATTTGAATATGTGCTTTCATCATAGAAACTGCTATTTTTTCTTCCACTGATGATCTCTATCAGTAAAACCCCAAAACTGTATACATCCGATTTCACTGAAAATAGACCTTGCATTGCATATTCGGGCGACATGTAACCACTGCAATATTGTAAATCCACATAAAAGTAATAGTTATTGTGAAATTTATATTCTACAAAGATAAATAAAATATAAACTACAACAAGAAATATCAAATTTAGCAGTGAAATTTTTGCACATAAAAGTATAAAATTTGTTGCTATAGCTTTTGTCCGCAATAAAAAAAATTATTACTATAAAATTATGAATATAATTAATTTTGCTATTATTAACATACACATAGCAACAACTTTTAAAAAATTGTTGCTATATAGACTATTTGGCAGCGAATTACTTTGCAGCAAAATCTTTGCTTCTATATTATTTGTAACATTTCTTCTAGTGTAAGAGACACATTGTACTTACTATGGTCCAACGACACGATGTGTTTCTGCTTCACTTTGGTCAACTCCAAATATTCTAGCCATTCCAAAATCTGAAATTTTTGGCTTCATTGAAGCATCCAGCAAAACATTGCTAGCTTTGAGATCTCTATGAATAATTCTTAATCTTGAATCTTGATGAAGATATAGAATCCCTCGAGCAATCCCACAAATAATTTCATGCCTCATCGACCAATTTAAAAGAGCTTGTTTTGCT
Source organism: Euphorbia tirucalli (assembly GCA_039660915.1). Taxonomy (NCBI): domain Eukaryota; kingdom Viridiplantae; phylum Streptophyta; class Magnoliopsida; order Malpighiales; family Euphorbiaceae; genus Euphorbia; species Euphorbia tirucalli. The sequence goes on from CM077638.1 coordinate 3,464,897, forward strand.
TCATCTAGATATATAAGTTTTTCAATTAATTCTAATAATTAAATTAAGTTTTGACATATATATATATATATATATATATATATGTATAATAATTGAGAATAAAAGACATACCAAAAATAAAAGTATCCAAGCTTTTATTGGGGAGGAATTCATAGATTAGCATCTGCTCTTGATCATGGATGCAATAACCAAGCATTTTCACAAGATTCCTATGTTGTAATTTTGCAATTAATCCAACTTCATTCTTAAACTCTTCAATTCCTTGTCCTGAATTTTTTGATAGTCTTTTCACTGCAATTTCTTTTCCGTCTTGTAGCACACCCTGATAAATAAATGAACAATAAAAATTGTAAGGAGCGTTAATCATAAACAAGGCAGCAAGAGAGGCAATTTATGCAAGTCCAATCTTCTGTTGATAATAGTCCTGAATTGTCTTTTGTATATCAAGATAAGAAGGAGGCTCATTTGCTGCTCTTCAGGCAGCAACGTTTTCAGAATTCATTTCAATCTAAAAAGAAAATATGTACTTATTGTGATTCTAATCGACATACATCTGATTCTTGCTAAAAGAAGATTGGCTTTATAGATTTAGGAATAATTTTGCCTCAGCAAATGCAGTAGATGCTGAAATAAATGAGTTTGAGGAGTTAGAACAAGATCCAGATGATGTTTTTGGTGGTCAAGAGACAATGCAGCAAGTTGCAAACACACAAGTAGTGGTACCAAATTCTAATGCTAATGTTGCTATGCCTTTTGCTCCTGAACAAATGGCACAGCTCACAGTTATGTTTCAGTCCGACCTAGCTTTGCAATCACAGCAGCAGAATTCAAGGGCGCAACCTAGTTCGATATGCAATAACTGCTTGTGTCCCAGCAGCTAATATGGAATCTATGTCTTTCTTTGGTCAAAATACTGTAGAAAATGTGTTTGATAAGGAATTTGGAGACAAAGAGGCAGATTGGATTAGCTAAGATATAAAAGGGCTTTACATTCTTGAACATGATGTTTCTAGTTCTTTTGTTGCTATGTAGAACTTGATTGCCATTCTCTTTGTGTAAAAGTTTAATCCGGCAAGATTTAGTTATTTACAGTTGTTTAGATCTTCATCTTCCCAGATTGAGGGTGTGTTAATCATATAGAATAAATTGGTTAATTAGTCAATGGTATGTTAGTAAAAGTATATGCAATTATATACATAGTGTATTAATTGCTATATATAATCTCCTAATTACTAGCTTGTACCTTTACTAATTTAGTTGATAAGATTTCTGTTTACCATCTTTTCTTATTCTTGATAAATCTCTTGTTTTATCGAGAAGGAGAATAAATAATATTTCACATTGGAAATAAATAAGAATAAAAAGTAATATATAAATGAAGGAGATTGAACTTTAATAAAAGTTAATTGGTTTTATGTCCTGTGAATTTAACTCTACATATGTGCTCATGTCTGTAGTTAAGCTCAATAATCTCAAGGCCTATGGAATCTATTCATGGTATCATAGTAGAAGAATAGCTGATGCAGCGGAAACTTCGAACAATGACACTAAAATCCGTTGATCACACACGATGCCGGAAATTAGCCTTGTACTAATTGAATTTCGCAAAATTCACAAAAGCAGGGTAATAGGAATTAAATCCGAAATTTTAATTGAATCAAAACTATCTTACAATTCCGAAATAAAGGCCTATTTATAGGCTACAAATAAACCAACCCTAAATAAGAAATCCAACCCTAAACAGAGTTCTTAGGCAAATAATATATATAATTATTTCTTTGGGGGGTTTGCGGTTTAGGTTTTGCTAGGGGTGCCAACCTCGTTGGGATGTCTAGCTTCTTCTAGGCCGTTTTCCCCTGTATCTCTTCAAAAAAAAAAAATAAATAAAAAGAAACCAAAACAAAAAGGGAAAAAAGAAATAAAAACCGAAAACTTCCCAAAAAGGGCATAAATCAGTAAATCGCGTTTTTAAGGCCCTAAACGATGTTTTTTGGCCAAAGGCGTGAGTTTTGCTCGTTGGCCCGATTCCAATAAAGTTAGGCTCAAGAATCACTGAGATTGGACAATTTTTCGGATTTTACTATTCACCATAAAATTTGCTCAAGAAGGCTATAGCTTGCTCTTCTACATCAATACCTAACAGCCGAAAGATCATGAGCTCATCTTTAAAGATCTGGTGGAGTTTTGGTTAGCAGAAAGACTATACTCGTTGATAACTTTGGATTTCAAATTAATTATTGTTTCTCTTTTTTGATGGTTTCCAATCAATGCGTGGGTTTAATAAGAAATGGGATTAAATTGCTCCAAAATCCATCAAAATAAATGTTTTCAAACAATGGGCTAGAGTCGGGCATATGAATAGTGTACCTTATAAACCGACCCAAAACCGCCCACTCCGAGCTTGTTGTCATTTGAAAAATTATTTGTGGCTGAAGTTATGTCACTGAGATGAAATAAGGGTAAATCCGAAATTTCACCTTCATGATCATTTTGAGGGAAACTGAACAAGTATTTATGTCCTCTATATCTGCCTACAAATCGTGAAATTCATATGGTTAAATTCGAAGCAATTACTAATATATATTAAATATTTCTCCACAAAAAATATACTATTCGATATTATCTTCAACTAAATACGACTACAATTTTATAACAACAACAAGAAGAAATTTTTAACTTTTGATTATTGTTGTTAAATGAATTTTTTAAAGTAAACACCAAAATTATTATTGCTGCCAAATTTAATTAAATAATTAATTATTATTATTATTATTATTATTATATTTTATTTTAAGTAGTGTTGGTTGTATTGATAAAAAAATTATATGATGAACTTAATTATGAAGCAATTTGCTCACCTTTTCTCCTCTTCTTTACTAAATGATATATGAAGAAGGCTGAAAGAATTGAAACTACAACTGTCACTGTTACCAATATTGCTTTCAGTCCTCCATTGGCAAGAGGTCCTCTTGACTTCGTATACCTAGCTGTCGCATTAAAAACAAAAATATATACATTAGTATAATAACTAAAACTAAAAAGAAATAAAACTCAAGAGATATATTATCCAACTATATTGTATAAAGCATAAGAAATATGGTATCTGTTACATGTTGTTACTGTCATGGAACCATTTGACCCAAAAGCTTAAGCTGATGGATAAGGCCCAATTATAGTTTTTATTATTATCTCTAACACTCCCTCGCACGCGAATGCTCCTTGGGCTTGAAGCGTGTACAACACAGGCCCACCCTGCCATGTGTTGAATTTTAACCAACAAATGGAGCTGCCAGGATTCGAACCCTCGACCTCTAGGTCTAAGCGGCTCTGATACCATGTCATGGAACCATTTGACCCAAAAGCTTAAGCTGATGGATAAGGCCCAATTATAGTTTTTATTATTATCTCTAACAGTTACCGTATGTGTTTATAGCAAAATTTGTTTTGCTACAAATTATTTTCTTTTTATATCAAGAACCTTTTATACTGTTTTTTGTTACATAAAATTTAAGAGTCCCCTAAAACAGCTAAGACCCCCTAAATTTGAATTATAAAGACCAAAAATGAATTTAGGACATGACTAATTTATGGCTCTGCCTATGTGGATTTTCAACAATGACAGCAAAAATCAAATTTAAATATGAGTATTTATCATATCATCAAGTTCAAAATTTTGCGTTTTTACATTCCGCTTGATTACTAAAATTCAAAGCTACATTATGTACACAATTCAGATCACGTATATAGTTATCAATTTATTTTTTTTTATTTTTTTCTCGTTGTAAAGAAGGTTACCTAATTCTGCTGCATCAACTCTTACATACAAGTCTTGTCCCACACTAGAGTACATTCTTGTGTCAATTAAATCTCCAAACCAAGTCAAGCATCCAATTCCTCTTTCATCTGCACTTGTGTAAGCTGTACATGAACAATTCTTCAAGCATTGTTCCTCACATGCTTTCAAGTCCGTGCTCATATCTGCACGTGCTATTGAAGTGTCAGGCAACTTAATATTCGTCAGCCTTACAAACCCTTCCCCACTTCGACACGTGGACACGCCTGCTTTTCTTACACACCCAGTTGACCAATCTCTTAAGTACCAATCGCTTGGCGACTTGGGTGCGAACCCTGGCAAGCACTTACATATAAAGTTATCCGAATCATACGAATCACAGTTACTATTCGCACCACATCTACCGTAATTATCACAATATTCTTTTGGGGCAGACCAAAACTCATTCCATCTACGATCATGGTTGAGCCATGTGGCACTTTGTATGGTCCCCGACTCGCTCACCGTCAATCTAGAGAAGATTGAGGAATTGATGAGGGTATACGTAATCCAAACCTCATCCTTAGTGTTCACAAAGGCTGGATTAAAGAGTTGAGAAGCAGTCATCGCAGGTATTCCGCTCAAGCTACGACCCGTCCAAGGCCCGCCTCGCCATATTCGAGCTGAAGCCTTGTAGAGAAAAAGTTGAGGAAATCCAGTTGGGTCAATAGTGTAGGAAACGGTACCAGTTCCAGGATCATCTTTTGACTTCCATGAGGATAAGGACCAATTTGAGGCGGTTTTCCTATCAAAGCCAATCCTCATAGAGGGAAGATAAGTGTCTGTAGGATGATCAAAGCTTTGCCACAATATTCTGTTGCCATTCTTCTGATCAACCAAAACAAAATTTCCTGAATCAAGAAGCTGAGCCATAGACGACGTCGTATTCACATTAACCTTGGCAAACCAAAGAGGAACATCAGTTTGGTTATTCACATAAAGTGCAAGGTTACCTCGATTGTCGTTGGTGAGAATTCCTGAGGTATCATTGATTGGATTATCTCTATTTGCTACCCATACAACTGTTTGTTCTGAAACCTTGTTATACCAAATTCCCACATAGCGACTAGCAGAATTGCCTGGACTAAAAAATCCGAGTGCAAATGCTTCCCCTCTAGATACTATAATACCACCATCTCTTATAGGTTGGGCTTGAGTTATGGTATCAATCGACATGCAAAAATTTAGATTAAGGCAGAGAAACAATGAAACGAGATATTTTTGTTGTTGCATCATGATGGATTGAAGGATAACATGGCTTCTATATGATGATAATTATCAGTAATATGGTGTGGGCAATGACACTCATCATCTCTCTCTCCCTCTCACATTCATGGGCTTAAGCAGTTGGAGTTATTACTTGGTTTGACTTTTCAAGAAAATGATATACACGCATAAAGATCACTTGTTTTCCAAGTCGCAAATTTCGTGTTTCTAGCTCTGTATATGTTTAAAATATATATATTGGAAGAGCCAATTTCTAAAAATAAACCGACCCCATTGATTCTCAATCGGAACTTAATATAAATGTGGGTTTGGACCTCATTATAATTAAGAAATACAAATTTTGACAACAAAATTTTCGTTGTTATAAGTATAAAAATTATTCTAATCACTTTTGACAGAAACAAAAAAATTGCTGTAAAGTTGTGATTTTAGTATTTGGTATATAGCAAAATTTTTTACACTGATATGCATATGATAACAATTGTTAGATATTATTGCTGAATAAATTTTTTTAACAATAAAATGTGTTTTGCTACAAAATGTTTGCCATTTGTTGTAGTATTTAAAAGTATACGCTACACTAATCACAACCCATCCATTTAGAAATTAGAATCATCCCTTGGAAAATTAATAATAATAATAGTAATAATAGTAATATTTATGAAGATAATGATGATTGTAATTGCTACTAACAATATTAATTAGTAGCCTACCGTGAGGTTAGGGACACAACTTCTATTAAATTAAATTGTCTAGGGTTGAAATATTAGCTCCTCAATCGACGAAATCTTAACATATAATAAAGTATGTTTATATTTTACACGTTTCAAGTTCATAGTCATTTATATCAGGAATATTAATATATAAAATTTATTATTAGACCATACCAATCAGATTAAGCTTTTAGATTAATTAATTTCAGAGCTCACAAACTTGTTAAGTTTTATATATCTAGCCATAATTATGGTTCTCATGTTAATGTCGCCCCTCGTAGCATTAGCGATGTACTGTTAATTGAGAAATTATACAATCTAATAGATTTGGTAAAACCCTTATTGGAGTTGATGTATAACATGGTATATATTGTTACAAGGGATGGGAAGAAAATTAATAAGGCCCCAAGAGCATGTGCATCATATATTAAGTAGTCCCTGTAGTATATACATCTAACACACCCCCTCAAGTTGAGCAGGGCAAGCAACAATGCTCAACTTGTCCTAAAACAATCCGAACTATGTCTTGGAGAGAGCCTTGGTAAGAACATCAGCCACCTCTGCCTCTGTTGGAAGGTAGCGAACATAAAGAGAGCGGTTGGCCACTCGTTCCCGCACAAAGTGAAAATAAATCTCTAGGTGTTTTGTGGGGGAATGAAAAATGGGGTTGGCAGTCAGATACGTAGCACTGAGATTATCACACCATATAGTGGCGAAGTGGATAGAGGAAAGCCATTGTCGCGAAGTAACATAACCAACCAGGGCAATTCAGAAGTAGTGGTGGCAAGTGCTCGATACTCCACTTCAGTGGAGGAGCGGGAAATGGTCCTCTGTTTTCGAGAAAGCTAGGAAATGAGATTGCCTCCTAAGAAAATGGCAAACCCAGTGGTGGATCGTCTATCATCGGGATCACTCCCCCAATCAGAGTCTGAAAATCCTTGAAGTACAAGGTTGGGAGATGGCTGATAATGTAAACCATAAGATGCAGTGGACTGAAGGTACTGTAATATGCGCTTAACAGCCTGCCAATGTGAGTTAGTAGGGGCGTGCATAAATTGGGCAACTTTGTGAACAACATATGCAATATCAGGATGGGTAATAGTTAGGTACTGCAGACCCCCGACTATACTCCATTACAAAGAGCCATCAGCCAGTGCCTCACCCTCTGTAGTGGACAGTGACAAGGAGGTGGAAGCCAAAGTGCCCAACGGTTTACAACCATCCATTTGAGCCCTTTTCAATAAGTCCTGAAAGTACTTATGTTGGGTGACATGTAAGGATCCACGATGCCAGTGAGTCTCTCAGCCGAGAAAATACTGAACCTGCCCCAAGTTTTTGATGGCAAATTGCATCTGAAGGTACTGAACCAGTCGTGTAAGATGCACAAAATCATTACCCAAGAGTAGCAAATCATCAACATAGATGGGGCAGAAAATTTAATATTGTCCAAGCGAAATATGTAGAGAGACACATCAGCCTTAGAACTCCGAAAACCAAAAGAAATCAAGGCTGTTGTCAACCTTTTATACCACATTCGAGGAGACAGCTTCAACCCATATAATGATTTTTCAAGGAACAGATATGTGTCGGGTGAGAAGGGTCTACAAAGCCAATTGGTTGTGTCATAAAAACTCTTTCCTCTAAGTCACCATGCAGGAAGGCATTAGAGACTTCAAGATGGAGGACTTGCCAAGAGAAAGACACTGCAAGAGATAAAAGAACCTAAATGGTGGTTGGCTTCACAATAGGACTGAAAGTATCATTGAAATCCATCCCGGGGTGCTAGTGGTATCCTTTAGCAACAAGTCTTGCTTTATAGTTATCAAGTGACCCATCTGCCTTCTTTTTGGTTTTAAATTTTTTTTAGAGCCAATGATATTCGCCTGGAGGGGTGCAGGGACCAATTCCCAAGTCCCATTTGTGATGAGGGCGTTGTATTCGTCCACCATGGCCTGACAACAATGAGCATGCTTCACAGCCTGTGTGTAACTAGCCGGATCTGGGGCTTGGACAGTTGTATGCAAGCTCCGGGGTCGAGATGACCCTGTCAAGGAAAGAGTAATTATACGCCGAGGAGGTGGGATTGGTGTAGGAGCTGGATCAGGTTCGCTTGGAGTAAACTTGGACAAGTCAACAATTAGTGGCAATCCCAGAGATAAATTCTGACTAACCAGTGGAGAGGGGTCGGTTGGAGTAGTAGTGGGAGGTGTTTGGGGTTTAGGAGGGGAAGGAGGTCGAATTGGTGAAGTTATGTTTTATGCTGGTGTGGTGATGGCAGTGTAAGACGGACGGATGCTGATGCGGCTTCTGTTGCTACAAGGGTAGGTGTCAAAGGCTGCGGTGTACGCGGGTGGAGCAGATGATAGGTAGGATCGGGTTACTTTTTGTAGGATTTGGTGGTGCTGAGGACGCCTGGATACGAGTGAGCTCCGGATATGGGTACACTTGCTCATCAAAGAGCACATGACGTGAGACAAAGATTTTACCAGAGGAAGGATCTAGACAACAATACCCTTTGTGGAGATGACTATAACCAAGAAAAACCAAGGGGCGAGAATGATAATCAAGTTTATTTAAATTGTAGGGTGTAGCCAAGGGTAGCAAGACAACCAAACGTTCGCAAAAAATTATAATCTAGGACAGCATGCATTAAACATTCACATGGAGACATAAAACCCATCAAGGGAGTTGGCATGCATTAATAAGGAAAACTACAATATCAAAGGCATTTGTGCAATATTTCTTGTCTAATTTAAAGTGGGCAAGCAAAGCTAAACCAGTTTCAACAATATGTCAGTGTTTCCTCTCTGCACCCATTTTGTTGTGGGATATGTGGACAGAAAACCTGATGAATAGTGCCTTGTGCAGACAAATAGCAAGAGATTGGCTGATATTCTCCGCCCCAACCTCACTAAAAGGATTTAATGGAAAAGTTGAACTGTTTTTCCACTAGTGTGCGAAATTTAATAAAAGCAGACAAGGCCTCAGATTAATATTTTAGAAAATAAATCCAACAGAATATAAAATGATCATAGAATAAAATGTAGTAAGAAAAGTTGTCATGAGATTTGACTGGGGAGGGACCCTATAAGTCAGAGGAAACAAGTTCTAGCAACCCTTTGGCCTGAAAAGGAGACTCAACAAATGGTAGTCTGTGACTCTTACTAACAGCACAGCTAGAACAACAAAATTTTTTTAACTTATTAGAAACAGAAAGACTTTGCTGACTAATTATTTTCTTGACAACTGGGAGTGCCGCATGGCCTAACCGTGCATACCATGTGGACAAGGTCATGACATGAACCTGTGCTGGAGGAACTGCAGAATGCGACACAATGTAAAGCCCTCGTCTATTCGGCCATTTGAAGATTACCTTCCTGGATTTCTGGTCCTTCACCATAAAGAAATTGTTAAAAAAACTCAACAGAAACATCATTCTGGTTAGTCAAAATAGACACAGAAATAAGATTAGTATTGGAGCTAGGAACATGAAGAACATTGGTTAATTTTAAAGAACGGTCAAATCCCGAAATAAAAAATTGACCAGTATGAAGAATGGGAAGTTTAGCACCATTACCTAGAACCACCTCCTCTGGGCCTGTATAGTCGGAATGGAGCGCAAGGTTCCCCATATCTGAAGTCAGATGGTGAGTTGCACCCGTATCCATTATCCACGGTTGGTAAGGGTTATGGCCAAGGGTGGTGTTATTTGCTTGTGGGAACCGGTTAGCTAGAGATTTCTATCTCGAGGAGGGGCATTGCCTAGCATAGTGTCCATTGCCTTTACAACTGTGGCACACAACTGTAGACACATCAACTGTAGCCTGGGTTGTCTGATTGTGGTGCCAAGTTTGATTATTTTGCCAATTCGGTCCCCCATGGAACTGCTGCTGAAATTATCCCGAATGAAAGCCATACAGCTGAAATTGATTCTGATGGAGGGGCTGCTTACCATAGCCTCTGCCTCTACCACCACCATGCCCTCTGCCAGGGCTCTGAAACAGACCAAGATTCTATCCGGACTATGGCTGTTTGACTGTCAAGTTAGCTACAGGTAAGGAACTGTCTCTCTTCACATGATGATTCAAATTTCTTTCTTCAGTAAGTAACAACCCATATAAATCATCATATCCAATGTCATCCATTTGAATTTCAAGTGAGCTACAAAATTCATTAAAAGCATCATCTAATCCATCCAAAATAAATTCAACAAAATCATCCTCCCTGATTTCATACCCAAGAGAAATTAATTGGTCATACACTGACTTCGCCTTTTTCATATACTCTGTAATAGACTCGTTCCCTTGTTTCAGATGATGTAACCTATGTCTTAATTCATGTATCTGTGCGTGGGATCCTGAGGCATACATAACATTTAATCTATTCCAAGCAACTCTAGCCATAGTAATACCAACAACCTGATGAACTAAAGACTCAAAAAGTGAATTTACAATCCATGATAATACCTGCTAATCCCTTCTCTCCCAAAAGTTAAACATCGGATTTTTAGAGCCATCTACTAGCATCACCGTAGTTTCTGGTTAGACCCATCGAGGTGTCCCTTAAAGCCGCAGCCTCGAATAATGGGTAGAAGCTGTGTTTTCCATAGAAAGAAATTTGTAGATGTTAATTTGTTTGGCATCATTTATAAATGCTGCTGGAAAACATTTATGTGCTTAACCGAATTGCAATTATTTTTAGAAAATTAACTCCAACATATTATACCTCTATACCTAGTAGTATGTAATGTTCATTTTAGACCAATGTGGTAGCCTAGAGGATCAAGTATATCCTTTAATTATTAATATCATACAATTGGAGTTAAGTAGAAGAAAAGAATATTGGTAGATATGACTAGCGAGGGTGAAGCATAGTTTGAGTAATTTCATTTACAGATATGACAATTCCTCCAGTACTAGTGGTTGATGGGTCACCACTGTTGTAAGTTCTTTTCATGATGAAGGCTGGTTGCTTTAGAGATGCAAGAATTATGTCATTGGTGAGCATGAACACAACATCAAACATTGTTGGTCTATCTACTGCTGATTCTTGCACACATAGTAGTCTGATTTGGATGCATCTTCCTACTTCTTGTTCCGGGTATGACTCGCCGAGCAATGAATCTACTATGTCTAAGCTCCTGCCTTCTTTCCATTGCTCCCACACCTGTTACATTTTGAGGATTTATTAGAACTTCTTTGGTATGCTGATAGTATATGTCATGCAACCGTTTGACCCAAAAGTTTAAACCAATAGGTAAAGGCCAATTATAGCTTTTATTATTATCTCTAACACGATATTCTCGGTCAATAAGAGTTTGTCGTGTTAGCATAGGTGCTGATGTGACACTTCTCTTTAGCATATATAAGGATCATATGAATTTTGAGATACACTGGATGCGTACACCTTTGCCAACCAGATGGCACACTTTGTTTGGTTAGGGCACCATGCCTGACATACTGTAAAAACTATCTATACTCTAGACAAACATTAAGGGCAATTTCACCCTGTACACAAAATTCCAGTTTGTATTCAAAAGAACATCCTAAACTTCAATTAAACTTCACAAAAAAATTTTTTGATTAAGTTCGACTAATACTTGTGTTTGAAGGTTGTTGACGCTTAATACTTACTAAATACTAATGAATGAGGAACGGAAAAACATATGTACTAACCAAAAAGGATATAAATTCAGTAGGTAATTCCTTACTAATCTATCAGTATTTTGTAATTTTCTTAGAGTGTTATCTGCTTGAGCATATTTGTCTTTGTTTTCCCCATAAAATCTAATTTAAATTCATGTTTTCTCTTTAATTTCCAAAATTCAGAGAGGACTAAAAGATAAAATAAGACTAATTGATGTAAATTTCCATGTCGGCTTACGTATCCAATTAAACTTGAAGATGTTCTTTCATCATAGAAACTGCTATTTTTTCTTCCACTGATGATCTCTATCAGTAAAACCCCAAAACCGTATACATCTGATTTAACCGAAAATAGACCTTGCATCGCATATTCTGGTGACATGTATCCACTGCAATATCACAAATATGACATAAAATTAATAGTTGTAATTAAATTTACATTCTACAAGGATAAAGAAAAATAACTATAAGAAAACTAGTTTTGATGGCAAAATTGTTTGTTGTCAAAGGTATAAAATTCTTTTTCATAGCTTTTAGCAACAATTAAAAAAAAAAGTCATTGTATGTTGCTGCTGTAAAATCGTCATTCTATGTATTTATAAAAAAATTTAATTTTGTTAATATTAGTATACATATAAAAGCAACTCTTGAAATATTACCAACTGTTTTGGCAGCAAAACGGCAAAATTTTTGCCTCATTGTACTTACTATGTTCCAACAACATGATGTGTTTCTGGTTGGATTTGATCAACTGCAAATATTCCAGCCATGCCAAAATCTGAAATTTTTGGCTTCATTGAAGCATCCAACAGAATATTGCTGGCTTTGAGATCTCTATGAATAATTCTTAATCTTGAATCTTGATGAAGATATAAAATCCCTCGAGCAATCCCATAAATAATTTCATGCCTCCTCGACCAATTTAAAAGAGCTCGTTTTGCTTCATCTAGACATTTGATCAACCACATAATAATAAGTTTTTAATTTCTGATAAGTTAAGTTTTATTGAGAAGAAATACCTACCAAATATAAAAGTATCTAAGCTTTTATTTGGGAGGAATTCTCACAAGATTCCTACGTTGCAATTGTTAGGAATATATTATAGAGGGACCACTTAATGTATATATTTTCCACTATTGGGGTTTTGTGTAATTATCCCACACCTCATGTATATATAAAAACCAATTATTCAGCAATACAATTCAAGGGATTTCCCAAATCTATTATGGTATTAGAGCTAAAATAGGAAAACCCTAAAACAAGAAAAGAAAAGAAAGAAAAGAAGAGAGAGCAGTCGAAACCCTAAAGCAAGAAAGGATCCAGCCGCCGTCCATCAAGAAAGGAGACAGCAGCCGACCGCCGATCAGTAGCCGTCATATCCACCGGTGAGAACCTCCACTCCGATGCCTCTGACGCCATCTGCCGTTAATGTTACTGTCAAACAGCAGCAGTCCGGACATGGATTGAGTCCGTTTTCCAGCCCCGGGAGAGGGCATGGTGGTGGCCGTGGTAGATGCCGTGGTAGGCAGCCCCATCACTATAATAATTTTCAGCAATATGGGTATTATCCGGGTAATTTTCAACAGCAGTCCCGTGGGGGACAGCATTGGCAACAAAATAATAATTTTCAGCAGTGGAATCAAAACCAAAGCACCTCCGCTATAGCAGATGTATCTACGGTTGTGTGTCATAATTGCAAATGGAATGGTCACTATGCGAGGCAATGTCCGTCTCCAAGACAAAATCAGCAGCCCCACCGTTTTCCCCAAGCCAATAACACCACCCTTAGCCATCATTCATACCAACCTTGGATCATGGACACGGGTGCCACACATCACCTCACTTCGGATATGGGGAACCTCGCTCTACACTCTGATTACACCGGGACTGAAGAAGTGGTTTTAGGTAATGGTGCCAAACTCCCTATTCTTCATGTTGGTCATTCTTTTCTTTCTAATTCTTATTGCTCTTTAAAATTATCTAATGTTCTTCATGTTCCTAGCTCTAACACTAACCTTGTTTCTGTCTCTGCCTTGACTAATCAGAATGATGTTTCCGTTGAGTTTTTTAACAAGTTTTTTATGGTGAAGGACCTGAAGTCTAGGAAGGTTCTTTTCAGAGGGCCGAATAAGCAAGGATTATACACTGTGCCGCTTCCTTCCTCTCCTCCAGCACGTGTTCATGTCACGTCATTGTCCACGTGGCATGCCCGGTTGGGTCATGTGGCACTCCCCATTATCAAGAAAATCATTAGTCAACATAGTTTATCTGCTCCGAATAAATTTAATAATTTTTGTTGCTCTAATTGTGCTTTAAGTAAGAGTCATAGACTGCCTTTTGTTGAATCTACTTTTCAGGCCAAAGGGCCTCTTGAATTGGTTTGTTCTGACTTATGGGGTCCTTCCCCAATTTTATCCCATGACAATTTTTCATATTATATTTTGTTCTACGATCATTATAGCAAGTTCTGTTGGATCTCTTTTCTCAAGTATAAATCTGACGCTTTGTCTACTTTTATTAAGTTTCGTACTCTTACTGAAAAACAATTTAATTGTTTTATTAAGTCTTTCTAGTCTGATTGGGGTGGCGAATTTCAGCCTATTTCCCGTTATTTGTCATCCCATGGTATTGTTCATCGGGTCTCCTGTCCTCACACCCCACAACAAAATGGGTGTGCGGAGAGGAAACACCGCCACATTGTTGAGACTGGTTTGGCCCTGCTTGCTCATTCTGGCTTGGATAAAAAATTTTGGACCAATGCTTTTGATACTGCTGTTTATTTGATTAATCGCATGCCTACACCACTGTTGAACTATATCTCTCCTTTTGAGTATCTCATGCATGCTGCCCCAGATTATAATTTTTTGCGTATATTTGGTTGCTTGTGTTATCCGTGGCTTTGTCCTTATAATTCTAACAAACTTGATTTTCGGGCTCGTCCTTGCGTCTTCATTGGCTACAGTCACCTTCATAAAGGTTACCGTTGCCTTGACCCTTCTTCTGGCAAAATCTTTATCTCACGTCATATAATTTTTGATGAACAGGTGTTCCCCTATCCGGAGCTCACCAGTGTCTCGGCCCCTCTTCCACCCGCCAGCACCTCAATCACTTACCCACCGTTCCCGCTACACACCATAGCAACGCCACATGTCCAGCACCCACAAAACACCCTACCCCCTCCTGCCTCCCTCAGCCCCCAACCGGCCTCTCCACCTCCCGCCACCTTCAACCCCCAACCCGCTCACAGCCCGCCTACCCAACCCGTCCACCGCCCTCCTACCCCGCCGTCCCATCCCGCCACCAGTCCACCGTCCCCACCTGCCTCCCCGCCCTCGCCAACCGCCACAGCCCCTTCACCGGCAGCTTCTCCCTCCCTTCCATCCAATCCGTAACCCGCTCCCACCTCTTCCCCGGGCCTGCCTCTCGTAGTTGATTTGTCTCAGTTTGCAACCCGTGACCATGAGCTAGCTCCAACTCCTGTTTTGCCTCCTCGGCGTATGATTACACGGTCTTTAATTGGGTCATCTCGCCCTCGGATTTTGCACACAGAAGTCGTTGCTTCAGACCCTACCTCTTATTCTGCTGCAGTCAAACATGCTCACTGGCGTCAGGCAATGGCGGAAGAATATAATGCCCTTCTCACTAATGGCACTTGGGAATTGGTGCCTGCTCCTCCAAAGGCAAATATTATTGGCTGTAAATGGGTGTTTAAGACTAAAAGAAAACCATATGGGTCACTTGACAAGTATAAAGCACGGCTAGTTGCTAAAGGGTACCATCAGCGCCCTGGCATGGATTTCACTGATACCTTCAGCCCGGTAGTCAAACCCACCACTATACAGGTCCTCTTATCCTTGGCAGTCACTTACTCCTGGCAAGTTCTCCATCTTGACATGTCTAATGCTTTCTTACATGGGGACTTGGAAGAGCGTGTGTTCATGACTCAGCCTCCTGCCTTTATTGATCCGATCCATCCCACTCATGTGTGCTTCCTGAAGAAGTCGTTGTATGGGTTGAAACAGTCCCTACGTATATGGCACAAATGCCTCACTTTTGCTTTGATTGGGTTTGGTTTTTACTGTTCCAAGGCGGATGTCTCTCTTTATATGCTTCGTATGGGTAAAGTTCTGATTTTTTGTCTCATTTATGTGAATGATTTGCTTCTATTGGGTAATGATTCGGTTCAATTATCCCGGCTGGTCCAGTATCTACAAACACAGTTTGCCATCAAAAATCTTGGCAGGGTACAGTATTTTCTTGGTCTGGAAACTACCTGGCATAGTGGTTCTCTATTTATTAATCAGCATAAATATGTTCAGGATTTACTCAAGCGGGCTCAAATGGACTCTTGTAAGCCATTGGCTACCCTGCCTCTGCCACCTCCTCTTTGTCTGCTGCAGGGGGTGAGCCTCTTTCTGATGGGACTTTGTATCGGAGTATAGTGGATGGCTTGCAATATTTGACTGTTACTCGCCCTGACATCGCCTTTGCAGTTCATAAGGTCGCTCAGTTTATGCATGCACCTACAGATTTTCATTGGCAAGCAGTCAAACGTATGCTCAGATATCTTCAGGCCACACCTACCTACGGTTTGCACTATAAACCGTCCTCTAATCTTGTTCTGCAGGGATTTTCTGACTCTGATTGGGGTGGTGATCCAGACGATCGACGGTCTACTACTGGCTTTGCGATCTTTTTAGGTGATAATCTGATTTCATGGGTCTCTCAGAAACAACGGACAGTTTCTCGGTCTTCTACAGAGGCGGAGTATCGTGCCCTTGCTACCACTACTTCTGAGCTGTCTTGGTTGGTTATGCTCCTTCGTGATATTGGTCTTCCACTGTCCACTGCTCCCACTCTCTGGTGTGACAATCTTAGTGCCACATATCTGACAGCTAATCTAATTTTTCATTCCCGCACAAAACACCTGGAGATCGATTTTCACTTTGTGCGGGAATGGGTGGCAAATCGGTCTCTTTTTGTTCGATATCTCCCTACAGGTGCTCAGCTTGCCGACGTCCTCACTAAACCCTTGGCTAAGACATGGTTTCAGTCTCTTCGAGACAAGTTGAGCATTGTCGCCTCTCCATGCTCAACTTGAGGGGGTGTGTTAGGAATATATTATAAAGGGACCACTTAATGTATATATTTTCCACTATTGGGGTTTTGTGTAATTATCCCCCACCTCATGTATATATATAAACCAATTATTCAGCAATACAATTCAAGGGATTTCCCAAATCTATTAGCAATCTTGCAATTAATGCAACTTCATTCTTGAACTCATCACTTCCTTGCCAAGAATATTTTGATAGTCTTTTCACTGCAATCTCCTGTCCATCTTGTAGTACTCCCTGATTAATTTACAACAAAAGATAATCATCAAATTAATCTTAATTAATGCTAACTTTAATTCATGTTTTATGTATAGAAAACTCAATACTATTAAAATCGGATTGGAGTTGCCGGTTGAATTGGTTCAACTAGAAACTATAATTAATACCTAGTTTCGATTGATTAAATTTTATTAAACTCTTTTTTGCTAAAAAGACGAATATGAAAATTTCAAATTGTTTTTCATGAATATTTAAGATATTTTGTAACTTATTTTTAGAATATTTCTTACTTATATTAATTTATTTGTATGGATATTCGATAAATATTTTTTTATATTGTAATATTTATAAATTATATCAAATAATAGTATTCATACAAAACATAGTTGAACCTGATTAAACCAATCAAACTATGATCGACTATAACAACATTAGTAAAAACATTTGTTAGAAAATTTTGTGTTCTTTGAGAGTTCTTTTTTTAACTCAAATCTAGAAATCAAATGGTATAGCAAAAAACCCGACCCGAAAAATAGAACATTAGAGAATGAACATAATATACCTTATAGAATGAACATAATTTGCTACATCGTCGTTTATCTCGAGCTGCAAACAAACATTAGCTACCATCTCGTTTCATGTAGTAAAATTTTAAAGCAATTTTACATTGAGATAAATATTTATGAACTTAATTAATTGATAAAGCAATTTGCTTAATTAATTAATTACCTTTTCTCCTTTTCATTATTAAATAATATATGATGAAGACTGAAAGAAATGAAGCTACAACTACAGAGACTATTAGTATTGCTTTTACTCCCTGATTGGCAGGGGGTCCTTTTGATTTCCCATATTTTGCTGTCACAAAATTGAAACATTGATTACATTAATATATTAATTAGTATATAAAAAAGAATTAATGAAGAGAAATTAATAATTCAATGAATAAATAAATAAATAAATAAATAAATAAATAATATTTTAATCAAGCGTCATCTTGACTTGATTTTTCCACTCTAACCTTGAATTGAAGTATCTGATAGAGATGTAATCCTAATCCTTTTTTTTCTATCAATCATACAAGTAAACTAATTAAAATACCAAAACAACACCCAATATCAACACTACTAAAAATTCTAGATCTAATAGTAAAATTTGTAAAAATTATTACAATAATTTTTTAAAGTAATAAAAAAGTTATTATATATTGCTGCTATTTGCATTTACATTTTCATATTTTTACATAATTTTATATAACTTTATTGTCATTGATTTATATATGATAACAATATTTTAAAATTGCGGCTGTATTAGCTTTTTTTTATAGTAAAATATATTCCGGGCTAAAACTTTTACTTCCAAATTTAACTTCTTTTTTTTTTTTTCTTATAGTGAAAACCAATTATCAATGTGCATCCAAAAGAAAATGTTTAGAATTCTGAATTAAATTATCTGTCAAAGATCCTGTATGCTTATAATGAAGCAACTATTAAGAAAAAGCCTTCAAATTTTGTAATTTCATAAAATAAAAAAAGATAAAAAGTTAAATTTGAACTTTTAAACTTGGAATACAAAATTAATTTTAGTAATAGTAGATTTTAGATATTATTTAGTCTTAATATTTTCAATTAAATTATTTTAAAAGTGACGCATATAAAAATATTTTCCCTATATAATAAATTGAAGTAAAGAAGGTGGTTGAGAAATGTACCTAACTCAGCTGCATCAACTCTTACATATAGGTCCTGTCCCACACTAGAATATTTTCTTGTATCCATCAAATCTCCAAACCAAGTCAAGCACCCAATTCCCCTCTCATCTGCACTTGTACATGCTGTACAAGAACAATTCTTCAAGCATTCTTCTTCTCACGCTTTCAAGTTCATGCTCATGTTCGCACGCGCTACCCCCGTGTCAGGCACTCTCACAATTGTCAGCTTCACAAACCCTTCCCCGCTTCAACACGTGGACACACCTGTCTTTCTCACACACCCACCCGACCCATCTCTTAAGTACCAATCACGCGGTGATTTGGGTTCAAATCCTGGCAAGCATTTACATATGAAGTTATTCGAATCATATGGGTCGCAGTTACTATTTACCCCGCATTCACTGTAGTTATCACATGGTTCTTTGGGTTCAGACCAAAACTCGATCCATCTTTGGTCATGACTGTTCCACCTGGCTCGATGTACCAAACCTGATTCATTTACCATGATTCTTGTGAGGATTGAGGCATTGATGACACCATATACAATGGACACTTCACTATTGTTATTGACAAAGCTAGTATTAAAGATGAAACTATGCGTCATTTCAGGTACTCCGCTCCATCTCTTTCCAGTCCATAGCCCACTCCGCCGTATCCGACCTGAACCTTTGTAGAGAAACAACTAAGGAAATCCAACCGGATCAATTTTGTAAAAGATGTCACCAGTTCCCAGATCATCCGGTGATTTCCAGCACGATATGGACCAATTTTTGCCAGTTGTTCTATCCAAACCAAGTTTCATGTATGGAAGCAAAGTATCGGTGGGATAATCAAAACCTTCCTATAAAATTCTAATGTTATTTTTCTCATCAACTAAAATAAGATTCCCCGAATCAAGAAGTTGAGCTACAGATGACGTTGTATTACCATCAATCTCGGCATACCAGAGAGGAACATTAGTTTTATTATTCTCATATAGAACAAGATTACCTCGACCATCAATAGTGAGAATTCCAGAGGTACCATTGATTGGATTATCTCTCTTTGCTAACCATACAATAGTTTGTTCCGAAACTTTATTACACCAAATTCCTGATAGGAATATATTATAAGTACCCATGGTGTATTTATGTATATAGTATAGGAAGCCATGTATATATTCTACACATGCATCATCAGGGTATAAATACCCATTATTCATCAATGCAATTCAACTGTTTCATAATTCCTTACATGGTATCAGAGCTCAAAGGCTAAACAACGAATCTTACGAAAACCCTAGCCACCGACCTCCATCATGACTACAGCTTTGAACACCTCTGATGCCGTGAGTGATCTTGCTGCTGCCGTCGATCTTGGTGCCACAGTGCTGACCACGCAGATGCCGACCAAGCTTACAAGCTCCAACTTTCTTCTTTAGAAGACACAAATCTTACCGATGATTAAGGGCAACGGTCTTGATGGACACCTGGTCGGCTCAGAACCATCTCCGGCCGAGCTGTTGGTGGACGGAACTCGGAATCCAGCCTTTACAATTTGGAATCGCAGGGACCAGCGGGTATTATGTTGGATTTTAAATTCGATTTTGGAGTCTCTTTTGCCTCAATTAGTGGGGGTTACATCTGCTAGGGCTGCTTGGAATAAATTGAATATGTCATATGCTTCGGGGTCTAGATCCCAAATAAAAGAATTGCGTAGCCGATTGCATAGTTTAAAGCAAGGGAACGATGATATTGCTGTCTATTTACAGCGAGCTAAATCAATTTTTGATTCTTTGATAACGTTGGGTTATAACATTCGGGAAGACGATTTAATTGGGGCTATCATTAAGGGATTGCATAAGAATTTTAATGCTTTTGTTTGCACATTTGAGGTTCAAATGGATAGTATTGGTTTTGATGATTTGTATGGTTTGTTATTGACGGAAGAGAGAAAGAGTAATAGACGTGTAAGTAGGGAAAGTTTAGTCCCGTCTTCTCATGTAATGGTGAGGCAGCATTTTAATGTGCCAGGGAGTTATTCTGGTCAGAATTCCGGATTATATGCTGCCAGTAGAGACCGCGGAAATGGCCGAGGAGGCCGTGGATGAGGAAGGCAACAGCAGCCTTTCGGTTTTGTCCATACAGGAAGAGGAAATCAGTTTTAGCAAGGGAACTTTATGGCATCAGCAGGGTATGATGTCACTTCAGTACTTCAGTAGTCTGTCATAATTGCAAAGGGAATCGGCACTATGCAAGGCAGCGTCCCTCACCTCGCCTAAACCCCACCAAACCTGACAACCCCAAGCCAACCATACAACCACCGCTTCTCACCCAACAGCTTCTATATCATGGATCATGGATACGGGGGCTACTCATCATCTAACCTCTGATATAGGGAATTTGGCTCTTCACTCTTATTACACGGGACCAGAAGAAGTGATTTTAGGTAATGGTTCTAAACTTCCAATATCTCATACGGGTCATTATGTTTTTCCTGTGTCTGGTAAATCTTTGACATTATCTAATGCGCTTTTGGTTCCTCAATCTAATTCTAATTTAATATCTATTTCTGCTCTTACAAACAATAATGATGTTTCTGTTGAATTTTTTAATGACTGTTTTCTTGTGAGGAACCTGAAATCCAAGAAGGTCATCTATCGAGGTCCGAATAGCGGGGGGCTTTATACAGTGCCGAATTTGCCTACTCCTCTAGCCAGGATTCATGTTACTTCTCTTTCCACTTGGCATGAACGGTTGCGTCATGTGGCTCTACCAGTAGTCAGAAAAATTCTTAGTTAGAATAATTTATTAGTTTCGAATAAATCTGAGTCATTTTGTTGTATGAGTTGTGCTATTAGCAAAAGTCACAAACTCCCGTATCCTGAGTCAAATTTTCAGGCCACTTGGCCTTTAGAACTTGTTTGTTCAGACCTTTGGGGTCCTGCTCTTGTCAAATCATATGACAATTTTTCGTATTATGTGTTATTTTATGATCATTATAGTAAATTTGCTTGGGTTTATTTTCTAGAATACAAATCTGATGCTCTATCTAAGATATAACATTAGTAAATGATAATATAGTACTGTATTATTATTATTATTATTATTATTATTATTATTATTATTATTATTATTATTATTTATTGATAATGGTATTGTATTAGTATTTTAAAAGCTTAATTGCGGTCAAAATATAATTTTTTGCAGTAAAGTTAAAATGAATCAAAAACCATGTTTGAAACTGTTAGCTTTTAATTTCTTTTCTTTTTGCCTACTATTATTAATTTAAAAGACATACCAAAAATAAAAGTATCCAAGCTTTTATCGGGGAGGAATTCATAGATTAGCATCTGTTCTTGATCATGGATGCAATAACCAAGCATTTTCACAAGATTCCTATGTTGTACTTCTGCAATTAGTGCACCTTCATTCCTAAACTCATTACTTCCTTGTCCATAATGTTTTGATAGTCTTTTTTAGACTCTAATTGCCATTTTATTAACTTTCATATGAAGAATCCATGCCCATGTTTATTCTTTGGCAACCTCCTCTTAGAATCAATTCCAGAATCGTGTTGTAGAATTGATAAGTGCATTTTATGCACGTAATCCGTTTTTGTTTATAGGCTTTAATTGATGTATTTTTAGTTAACTTAGGCGGATTTACTCTATTTTGTGTAATTACTCGTGCTAGGGACTCTGAAGTTGTTAAATGAGCTTAAAGAGCCAATTTTTGAAGCTTGGAGTGCTTGAAATATGGAGCTTGAAGTCATAACCCATGGGCATGGCTTATGGAGTGCTGTTAATGCTGAAATTGGGCTTAGGAAGCTGTTTTGCATAAGCCAAGACTATGGCTTAAGGGGACCTGCGAATTTTGAAGAGTTTTTATGGAATTTGAAGACTTCTAATTTAGTTTTATTTTATTTTATTTCAGCCTTTTTGTGATAGGCTATTAGAGATATTTTATTTTTAATAACTCTAATTAGATTTTCCTACAAAAATATTAATTGGAGTTATTTCCTTTTTAGAACTCTTTCCTTAGTTGATTAGGTTTAAAAGGAGTTAGGTCATTTATTTTTTTGGGGGTTCTCTCCTCTTCTCTTCTTCTCTGGGGAATTTTCGGCTGCCACTTTTCTTTCCCTCTCCAACATGTTCTTGATCTCATGATGAACTAAAACCCTAATTTCTAGCTAAAAGGAAAGTTCAGTCTTGTAACGTCAACTGTGAGATCATTGTTCTTATTTTCTTCTTTAATTCAAGTAATTGATTTCATTCTATTCTTATTGCTTTTGCATGATTTAATTGAATTCTTGATTTAATTATTTACTTGTGATTGATTTGCTAGTTAGGTGATTAAATACGTAATCGTTTAATTCACTTAACCTAGGTAGCGAATAACATGATTAATTATGGACAAGTTTTTAATTTGTGTTATGGATGAAATTGATATGCTTTAAATAATCCCACTTGTGTGATTGTTGAGTAGAATTAGTGTCTCTTTCATGTGTTAATGCTGTTCATTGAATTAAATTCCGAAGCTTGTTTGGAACTGTTCGATTAAATAGGGATAATTAACGAGCTTCTCTTAGTTATCTATTCCGTAAGAAGAGACTAGGTGATTCATGCTTTATGATAGCTATAGCTAATTTATTTGAATGCATTGAAGTTATCTTTTGTATTTGATCGATGATCGATTGGCTTGACTTAAGACTCGAATTCACCTTCTAGCTGGAATTCGCCTCAGATTGATTTTTACCAAATTATTTAATTTCTGTTATTTCCATATTTTAATTGCAATTCTCAAACAACCCCCTTTACTTTTCTTGTTTAATTTTAGAAGAAATAATCGACCAATCCTTGTGGATTCGACCCTGCTCTATCTGTACTACAAAATTCTGTTTTCGAGAGTAGGAATTTATTTTTGGTGTGCTCGGCACGCATCAAATTTTGGCGCCGTTGCCGGGGATTGGTGTCTTAATTGTTTATTTCTTCTAATCTGTGTTTTCTAGTGTATGCCTCGTTCTTCTCGTACAGGTGAACTCGAATTTGATCTCGAAATAGAGAAAACTGCTCGTCGACTGAGGAAGCAGACAAAGGAAAGAGAATCACGGGTATCACTCCTACCGGACGTGGTAGCTGATTTGATAGAATCAAGTGAGAGTGAAATTGAGGAAGAAGAAGAGATGGCTCATCCAGAACAAACATTGAGAGCCATGGCTGAACCGGATATGGATCAACTGTTGGGGATTAATCGCACAAAACAAAATACGCAGCGGAAATAAAACGGATTAATCCCCGCCAAGGATCCATGTATATTGCATTGAATTGGAAGGAAGGGTTAAAGAATTACCTCTTAGTTCTTATAGGATTTGAATCAAAGGAACCAAATTAGCTTCCCTCTACGGTTGATCCACACGGAGCAATTGATTCACCGCGTGCTAGCGCCGGGATTGAAGAACGATTCTTCGAACGAGAGAGAGAGGCAGAAAATCAAATTTTCTATGTGGCTTAGGATGAGAATTTCGGCTGCCCCCTTTTCCATGTGTGGTGGCCGAATTCCTTGTTGTATTATGAGTTTAGAATCCCCCTAGGTTTAGGTTAATTGTTTCCTTAAATAATTAACCTAAATAGTTAATTATAATTATAACCTAATACACCTATTAGTTATAATTATATATTAACCCACACAATTTAATATTAATTCTCAATTAACATTAAATCAAATCAATTCTCCATAATACATATATGTATATATATAATATTATAATTAATTATATCTCCATATAATTTAATTATAATATGTAGCATACTTTATGCAATATTAATCACATTAATATTTATATATACATACATAAATATATATCATTATATATATTTATTCTCAATCTCTTTCATAAATTATTTTCCAATAATAATTTATACCCTATTAGATGAACTTCATTTTGCTCTTGTGTGTGACCCCATAGGATCATATTAATTGGCAATAAGGAAATTACCATAATGTCCTTATAGGTCACAAGCGGACTCTAGCAAGCCATTACGACTACCCAATTAATATGATTGGAATGATCCAATACCTATTTATAGAATGTCATATTCCCTTTTGTCTCTTTGATATCAAGATTAATTATAAGACATGGTACACTTGTCAATCTTATATAATTAATCATATGCTTTCTCGATCTCAAAGTAAACTGTTCAGACAAATCAATTGATACTCTTATCAATTATTTGAGCACGGCCATGCATTTAACAGTCTTACTTATCGAGGGGCCCAGTGATATCGCTCTCTTGTTAGAGAGGGACAAAATCCCATATCTGTCACTCACATCCCTAAGCATGAGTCATATTGTACCCAACCACAGCCTTTATAACTACTCTGTTACAAGCAGCGTTTGACTGCGTCAAAGCACAACATGAATTCATCCCGGAATCCATGGTGACCTCAGGTCAAAGGAATCAGCTAATGACACTACTATAATCAAGATCAGTTGTGACACATGACCATGAACTTGATCTCATAGTGGGTCTCCAGTAACATGTTCTCTAACATATTACTCGTGAGTATAATCTGTATCTGTATACACTATATTCATCTTATGAATATCCATTATCACTCACACTAGTCTTAGTTTGTTATTATTCCCATAATAACAATCGACTAGGGATATTTAGAACAACACGATTTATTCAAGGATACTTATCATAAATGCTAACATACCAACATAAATGATAATATTAATCTACACTAGATTAATCTTAGAAGTCAAATTACATAATCCAATATTGGCCTTAGGGCACAATCTCCAACAATCTCCCACTTGCACTATGGCCAATCATACATGTATCTTATACCCATTGACCTACATGACTTTCATGTATTCATTCGTGCAGGAGTCTTTGTCAGTGAATTATTAATTTTCGCTTCCGTTGTTACTTTACACATTTTCACTCTCTCTTTAGAGACAGCCTCTCTAAATTAGTGAAAAAAACGCCTAAGTATTATGCTTGTGTCATACAAGGTTCTTACGCATTGAACTATTGTCCCTACAATAGTCTCACAGGATAAGCAATGCTTAGAACAAAACACAACATTTTGTGATGAACTTCTTCATCCAAAATTTCCTTTACATCATATGTAACAATATACTTTGACTACTATTATAGATATTTAGCTATATCGTTTTATTTTGAACCTTTCAAAATCATAACATCTCTTTTTAAGAGAATACTAGATCTCGACTGATATATTGCAACTAATTGCAATCAGTTGTATATGTGCAACTATTTACACAGTTAACATAAGCAAACTTCTTTTAAGTCTTTCTCATTGAACGCTTTCAATGCTTTGACTTAAAACAAAACATTCTTTTAGATCTATCTATATAGATTCCAATTTCAAGAATACAAACAGTCATGCTTATAACATTAACCGAAATTACTTTCTTAGCCAAGATTTTACTTCTTGCAAGGTAAGAATGTTATTTCCAACAAGCCATATGTCATCCACATATAGCATTAGGAATACCGATATGCTCCCACTGATCCTTTTGAAACACAAGATTCATCATCCTTTTGATAAAATCAAACCATTTGATTTCTTTATCAAAACTATGATTCCAACTATTTGATGCATGTTTCGATCCTTATGAGAATCTTTGAAAAACTTGCATACGCTATTTGAATTCTTTGGATGCTCAAAACTTTGGATTGTGTCACGTACACATCCTCAATCATGTTTTCACGTAAAAAATAGATTTTGATATCCATTTGCCATATTTTATAATCATATTATGGGGATATGGCAACAAGAACTCAATATGACTTGATCATGATTAATGACTAAGGAGGATTATAGTCCTACTATGAATTTGTTCGTACCCTTATAGTCACTAGTCGTGCTTTATAAGTTTGAAGATCACCATCCATATCGGTTTTCAATTTGAAAACTCACTTGCAACCATTGCATATGCATCTTCTAAAAGACTTATCAAAGTCTATACTTTGATTGTCAGACATGGACTTATCTTCAACCTTTGTAGCATCAAGTCACATATTAGATTCAAAATCTAACATTGCTTCTTCATAAAAGAAGACTTACTTCATCTAGTGAAATTTCATCATGATTTTGAGAAATCCATATCTCTCCTAATCATGTCGTATTCCACTAGACTTTCATTGGACTTGTGTAATTTCAACAATGATCATGGAACCATTTCCACGTTCCTCTTCAACGTTAAATGTCACTTTTGTGAATTACGAGTTTTGTAGGTGTACTTTACTCCCACTAACTCTACTAGAAATTAACTCCCTCTTCAAGGGGAAACCATTTCTAGCTACAACTACTTTGTATCCCAACTTTTGAGTAATCCACAATACGATATTTAAATTTAGGTGCCAACTTATTCGAAATAAGCTTTACAGCCCTAAGCTTATTCAATGAAACAACTTGGGTCTCTTACCCAACCATATCTCATATGTTGATTCATGAATTGTTTTAGACGGAACAATATACACAGCTGCTTTAATGGCATATTTTTGAGAAAACGATGATCAACTTGACTTCATCATAGATTGAACTATATCTGTATAGAGTTCGACTACTCCCTTTTCGACACAACATACTTTGTGGCGTACTTGGAGAAGTCAATTGTGAGACAGTCCCACAATCTCTAAGATGATTGTCAACATCTTGACTCAAATGTTCACCACTTGGATCATATCTAAGTGACTTTACTATCTTGTCAAGATACTTCATACTCCTTTTACAAGCTTTTGAACACTTCAAAAGTTCCAAACTCGTGTTTCATTAGATACTCTTATCTAGTGAAAAGTTCCATAAAAGTAATGGAGTATTAGAACCTCCTTTAGCAGTTGATTTATAATTCATGTACATCCACATGTATAATGCTTAATAAATCGATTAATCTTTAACTACTTTTAGCAAAGAAACACTTTTGTCATCTTTTACAATAAGCAACATTCGCATGATTCAAGATGATTCATAATCTCATGAATCCAAAAGTCCATTCTCATGGAGTTTCGAAATGCAACTTTGCTTATGTCTCCAAGACGACACTGCCAAAATGGGTTGGATCAAACTATTTGATTCGATCCTTACAGTATTTATGTTACAGATGGGCTCCACATATAAAGACAATTATGTAAATCTACATTTCATAATCATGTCTTTATAAAGTTTATAATTCACAAAAATAAACAACATTTGTTTACTCAAGCCAACAAGCTCAATAGACAACAAGAGTTCGTAACTCACATGTAAAAGTTCATAACCTTTAACCAAAGTTCATAACTTTCATATAAAAGTTCATAACTTTTATGAAAAGAGGTTCGTAATTTTTAACTTGAAGTTCACAACTTTCATGTAAAAGTTCAGAACCTTCGAGTAGCAACCTTTGCTTCTCTTGTCTATTCGCATTCTACCTTTCACCTTCATAAGGTTTCTATTCAAGTTGCGATTCATCATATTCTACTAATACGAGATCCACAACTGGTATCTAATACCTTTGATATAGAAATAAATGTAGAATAGTTAATAAATACTTAAGGTAGCAGTCTTACTGCCTTTCATCTTCTCATAGTTCTCCAAACAAAATTTGCTATTTCCATTCTAATGAACGATTCAATCTAGAAATGGCAACATCCTTCTTTTGGAGATCTCTCTATGCCAACAGCTTTGGCCTTTAAAACATGTTTCACCCGAACCTTTCGGTCTTTATGCTTTTCGACCTTCCTTTTATCCTTTTCCTTTTGAACCTTAAGCACACAATTCGAGGCGGGCTTATCCTTTGTGGATAACTTAACATTCTTTTGCATCCTATGCAACTAATTCATAATTTTCTCCATGTCATTCAAATGATAGTTCATCACCAATGACTATCAATCAATGAATTCAAGATCAGATCTTAATGCCTTTTGGAGGCCAATGAGAAAATGTTGCCTCAAACACTTATCTTTTCTTGCTCACTAACTGATGGAACATTTCCATTTGTGATGTATCATATATCTCAAGTAAAAGTTCCACGTACGGAAGAATTGGTGGCAAGTGTAAGATAACAAAATTTAACAGAGTCCCTTCGATGCTTCAAGTAAGCATCTTTTATACTCGTGTTACAATTGCTAGTGGTTCATTGGGCAAAAGGATTATTGAGAACATATGATTCCTTTTGATTTGAGAACAATTCTCAATGTTCAATAACAATCGAGATCAAGGTAATAGCAATTATAACTATAATAAAGCGTGTAAAGATTTTAGTTAAATGCTCCCACTTAAATTATAAAACCCTTTAAAATATTTAAGTGGGTAAAAGACCCAAAATCCACACTTAACCATAGCACTGCTTTGGCATGTCCCTATGATTAAATATAATTTCGGTAGACATCACCATGTCAATTACATCATTATGTAACTCTTTTAATTTATGAGATGCATGATATCATATACCATATTTAATTTGTATGTTACTCATCTCATCCTTGCCTCGGGCTCAAACACCTTTTTGATTAACCCTTTAGTTAAACCAATTACAACACAATGAGAATCACCTTTTCTCATATTATTGCTTCGCTAAGGTCACAACATGCGTACCCGCCCTGGCGGTATACCATGATGCGAACATAGTACTTGACAAGTGTTATACGTAATTGGGTGGCAAAAATATAAACTTCATAAGTTTATTTAGGGTTTATTAATTCCTGTGAATTAATTGTATCATATGCAATTTCATGGCATTAATATTAATCATACTTTTGTTAATATTAATTAGCATGGCATCTTATGGCATACAATTGTCTAGCATGCATATAGAATATCTAGCATGGCATCACATGGCATCTAAATAAAATAAAACATGCATATGACTCGAACCGTGTTATGGTATGGTTTAAATCTACATTGATTTTCATAGGCCAATATGAAAATCAACAAGGTCATATCCTAGGTAGTAGCATCCATCACATGGTCATTGCACCGCCTCTTGGATCCGCCTCCACGTCTTTGCTTCCAAGCACCAACTCATGGATTTATATTTTACAAAAAATTGCAACCTATACAATTTTTCTAGTAAAATAAATTTTACATATCATAAATTGCATCCTATACAATTTTTCTAGTAAAATTAAAAATTTAAAATTTACATAAATACAAACGACTCGCAGGTCGTATTTATATAAAACCATAATAAATAAAATAAAGCATCCACGGGGTCCAAAACCATACCATAACACCATGCATAAAATTATCAACAATAATTTTATATCTAAAAATATTTAGGGTTCAAAGTGGTAAAATACAATCACATTGTATTTAGAATTAATTAATTTGGAAAAATTCGTAAATATGCAGAAACAATTTTCCACACTTAAAACGAAAAAGGGGTTAAAAAAAAAAAAACTGTCGGACAGGGGGCTGGACGGGCTGCGCATACTGCGCGCAGCCCATGCTGCGTAAGCAGCATGCTGCTTGCGCAGCAAGCTGCTTGCGCAGCAAGGGCAAATTGCAATTGCAATTTGCAATTGCAATTTGCCCAAAATGTATTCTGGGCATTATGCCCAGAATACGAACAGTACCATAATATTTTTTTTTTTTTTTTAATTAAATTGAATTGAAACAATTTCAATAAAAACCCATGAATCAAATTCATGATTCCAAAAACCCCTTAAACATTCCAAATCATTAACATAAAATCATTCACAATGATTAATCAATAAAATCAAATTTTATTTTGTTATTCACAATAACATAGAACCCTAAATAAAACATACAAACCCCTAACAACAATTTTGATCCAATCAAAATCATACAAACTCTAACATGCAATTTTGATCTAATCAAAACATAAATCCAATTCAATCAAAATACAAGTGGCTCTGATACCACTGTTGGGGATTAATCGCACAAAACAAAATACGCAGCGGAAATAAAACGGATTAATCCCCGCCAAGGATCCATGTATATTGCATTGAATTGGAAGGAAGGGTTAAAGAATTACCTCTTAGTTCTTATAGGATTTGAATCAAAGGAACCAAATTAGCTTCCCTCTACGGTTGATCCACACGGAGCAATTGATTCACCGCGTGCTAGCGCCGGGATTGAAGAACGATTCTTCGAACGAGAGAGAGAGGCAGAAAATCAAATTTTCTATGTGGCTTAGGATGAGAATTTCGGCTGCCCCCTTTTCCATGTGTGGTGGCCGAATTCCTTGTTGTATTATGAGTTTAGAATCCCCCTAGGTTTAGGTTAATTGTTTCCTTAAATAATTAACCTAAATAGTTAATTATAATTATAACCTAATACACCTATTAGTTATAATTATATATTAACCCACACAATTTAATATTAATTCTCAATTAACATTAAATCAAATCAATTCTCCATAATACATATATGTATATATATAATATTATAATTAATTATATCTCCATATAATTTAATTATAATATGTAGCATACTTTATGCAATATTAATCACATTAATATTTATATATACATACATAAATATATATCATTATATATATTTATTCTCAATCTCTTTCATAAATTATTTTCCAATAATAATTTATACCCGATTAGATGAACTTCATTTTGCTCTTGTGTGTGACCCCATAGGATCATATTAATTGGCAATAAGGAAATTACCATAATGTCCTTATAGGTCACAAGCGGACTCTAGCAAGCCATTACGACTACCCAATTAATATGATTGGAATGATCCAATACCTATTTATAGAATGTCATATTCCCTTTTGTCTCTTTGATATCAAGATTAATTATAAGACATGGTACACTTGTCAATCTTATATAATTAATCATATGCTTTCTCGATCTCAAAGTAAACTGTTCAGACAAATCAATTGATACTCTTATCAATTATTTGAGCACGGCCATGCATTTAACAGTCTTACTTATCGAGGGGCCCAGTGATATCGCTCTCTTGTTAGAGAGGGACAAAATCCCATATCTGTCACTCACATCCCTAAGCATGAGTCATATTGTACCCAACCACAGCCTTTATAACTACTCTGTTACAAGCAGCGTTTGACTGCGTCAAAGCACAACATGAATTCATCCCGGAATCCATGGTGACCTCAGGTCAAAGGAATCAGCTAATGACACTACTATAATCAAGATCAGTTGTGACACATGACCATGAACTTGATCTCATAGTGGGTCTCCAGTAACATGTTCTCTAACATATTACTCGTGAGTATAATCTGAATCTGTATACACTATATTCATCTTATGAATATCCATTATCACTCACACTAGTCTTAGTTTGTTATTATTCCCATAATAACAATCGACTAGGGATATTTAGAACAACACGATTTATTCAAGGATACTTATCATAAATGCTAACATACCAACATAAATGATAATATTAATCTACACTAGATTAATCTTAGAAGTCAAATTACATAATCCAATATTGGCCTTAGGGCACAATCTCCAACATCAACAACCTCTATGCATACTGTATCCGGAAAATGAGGTAAATTTTGAATTAAAATTTGGTTTAATTCACTTATTGCCTACTTTCCGTGGACTTTCAGGTGAAGATCCACATAAACATTTGAAGGAGTTCCATGTAGTATGTTCAAGCATGAAACCGCCAGGGAATGCAGTTTCTGTGGAGCAAGTGAAAATGAGAGCCTTTCCATTTTCCCTAACTGATAAAGCTAAGGACTGGCTGTATTACCTCCCATCTGGATCAATCACAACTTGGGGCGAGATGAAGAAGCAATTTCTTGAGAAATTCTTTCCTGCTTCTCGAGTTTCTTCAATCCGCAAGGATATATCGGGCATTCGCCAATATGCAGGGGAGAATCTTTATGAGTACTGGGAAAGATTTAATCAGCTTTGCACTAGTTGCCCAAATCATCAGATAAAGGACCAACTTTTACTTCAATATTTTTATGAAGGACTAACCTTATCTGACAGGAATCTAATTGATGCATCCAGCAGTGGATCCTTGGCCGATAAGACAATTACCAATGCAAGAGAGATGATTTCGAGAGTGGCGGCCAACACACAACAGTTTGGCAATCGACAAGATCATCCTGTGCAGAAAGTGAATGAGGTAAACACTTCTGCTATTGAAAAACGACTTGACACCCTTACTTCACTCATGCAGAAAGCATTTTTGGGGAAACAACAACAAGTGAATGTTTTTGGGATTTGTTCAAGTGTCGATCACCCTACGGATTCTTGTCACACTCTCCAAGAGGAAGAACAGGTGAATGCTGTTGGTAATTTTCAGAATCAACAACATCAGAGGAGATACGATCCGTACTCTCAGGCTTACAATCCTGGATGGAAAGATCACCCGAATTTCAGCTATGCTCATAAGCCGAATAACTTTCAGCAAGGACAACAATCTAATAACTACCATCCTAGGCCGCAAATCCATACACCACAACCACCCCCTCCTAAGCCAACTATGTCTTTAGAGCAAATAGTGTCTGCCTTGGCTTCCAACGTGCAAGAATTTCAACAAGACACTAAGACAATCATCCAGAATATAGAAAACCAAATGAGCCAATTAGCCACCTCGGTGAGTAAGTTGGAATCACAATTTTCTGGACGTTTGCCATCACAGCCTGAAATAAATCCGAGGCAGAATGTTAGTGCCATCACTTTAAGGAGTGGCAAGGAGATACCATCTGCTAGAAATTGAAAACATGAGGTGGAGAAAGAGCTGGAAAAAGAGGAGGTAACTCCTATACCAAGTAAGTCAAAGTCGCCACCATCCGTTGTCATCCCACCCCCATTTCCTAGCCGATTCTCCAAATCTTTAAAGGAAGACCAAGAGAAAGAGGTACTTGACTTGTTCAGAAAAGTCCAGGTAAATATTCCTCTTCTTGATGGTATTAAACAAATCCCTCGATATGCCAAATTTCTAAAAGAATTGTGTACTAACAAGAGAAAGTTGAGGGGTAATGAAAAACTCAGTGTGGGAGAAAATGTTTCTGCTGTTATTCAAAGGAAACTCCCACCAAAATGTGGAGATCCAGGTATGTTCACTATCCCTTGTAAGATAGGTAGTACTAGAATCGGGAAAGCAATGTTAGATCTTGGAGCTTCAATTAATATCATGTCACGATCTCTTTATGCATCTTTAAATGCTGGACCTTTAAAAGAAACTGGTGTGATAGTTCAACTTGCTGATAGAACTAATGCTTATCCTGATGGGGTACTAGAGGATGTACTTGTGCAAGTTAATGGTTTGGTATTTCCTGCTGATTTTTATGTTTTGGATATGAATGATGATGATTGTCCAATATCGACACCCATTCTTTTAGGAAGACCATTCCTTAAAACATCTAAAGCTATAATCAATGTGAATGAAGGTAAACTCACTATGGAATTTGATGGTGAAATGATTTGTTTTAACATATATGATGCCATGAAATTTTCAAGTGAGGAACATTATGATTTAGCTCCTGATGTTGCTAATTCTGTTGTTTATGAGGTTTTTGACACAGGAGGTTGTGAAAAAAATCTTACAAGTGAAGCCAGTTCAGAGTTCGGCCCGGAAAGATAATCCGAAGATAAAGCTTGAAACCTTGATTGATAAATTTAAGGTTTTCTATCTTGATGATAATGGAAAATTTCCGGTAATAATACCAAAAGGATTGGAAGGACTTGAAGAGGATGTGATAGTCCGAGTTCTCAAAGAACACAAATATGCCGTTGGGATTACCTGAGTAATTAAGATCGGCATAACGTCTAGCCCAAGACAATAAAGAAAGGCGCTTTTGGGAGGCAACCCAAATTGGTTTTGTTTTAGATTATTCTTCTCATTTTGTGCTTTAATTTGATATTTTTATTTTAATTTCTTAGGTTTTTCAATGAATTTTGAGTTTCAATCTTTGCATTTGATCATGTTTTAAATCACTAATTAATTGCCTTTTTAAGATGCCAATGTTTAATTTAGCCAAGATCTTGGTTTGGGTGATCTTTGAGAATCTAAAATTTTATTCAAAACTGTCATAAGCCATGATCTAGGCTTGAGCTAATTAGTCTTCTGATTTTTTTTGGGCTAAAAATTAAAGGTAGTGAATTAAGCCATGAGCATGGATTGAGATAATTAGTCTTCTGAATTTTTTTGGGCCATAAATTAAAGGTAGTGAATTAAGCCATGAGCATGGATTGAGCAATTAAGTCCTCTGGATCTTTTTCTCTTTTAAACTCAAAATCTCACCTACCTTGACTTTAATTGATTTCAAAAAAAAAAAAAAGATATTTTTTTTTTCAATTGCAATTACGGGCTGTTGACTCTTCCTATTTCTCTTTTCTTTTCTTTTCCCCTGTTTCTCTTTATTTTGCAGAAACCCTCAATCATTAGCCGCCGCCTCAACCTTCGGCCGTCCACCATCTTCTGCCACCGCCCATCTCCGCCGCTGCTCCACTTTCTTCTCCACCTGCAGTCCCCAGCGTCTACAGCTGCCGCCCCTTGCCACCGCCGGCCGACGTTTCTTCCATTACCGTACCAATTTTTTGACGACTGAACCATCGACCCCCTATTTCAGAGGCAATTCCGGCGACTGAATCAACTCCGGCCAGCAAGAATTTTACCTCTAGTTTGCAATTTCTTCCACTCTTAATTGCTTTTTCAAATCCCTATTGAAATTCTATATGTCTAGTTTACAAGTAGATTTGGGAATTGAGATGGAATTAGACTCAACATTATGCTTTAAATTGTTGATAAAATTTTGAGAATATGTTGAATTGAAATTGCCAAATTAGATTAGATAGGATTGAGTGCTTATTGTTGATTTTATGCCATATGAGTTTTTGATTGAGAATATGCAGTTATTTTATGGCTCATTGATCTTTGTCTTGCTTATTGAGTTTAGGCGGATTGGTTTATTTGAATATATGAATTGCTATTGGAATTTCAATTGCCTCTTCATCGTAGTGTAAACTTACATTGTTCTAAGTAGGCTTGATTGCTTTCCTTGCTTTGTTGCGACAAGTTGTGCAGCAAATGGCTCGAATTGAGATTATTGTGGCTAAGTTGTACCGGACTCAAGAGCACGATCCCCCGTGCCCACCTTCCCCTTAGGAGCGTCGGATATTTGGCATTCATAATCCAGGGGAGTTCTGTTCTAACTTTCTTGCTATTTTTACTCTGGTTTACGTTTTCTTGCACATCGAGGGCTATGTGCAGATTTAAGTGGGGGGAGGGGTTATACATTGTGTGCTTATCATTATGTCTATATTATTTGTTTTGTTCTCTTGACTGTCATCTCGCAAAAACATAAATTAGTTTCAACTCCTTTATCATTTTGCATTGTTCTCTTTAACAATTTTAGTACCGAAAATTTTTTTCTTCTATGTCTTGTGTACTTGTCAAGGGAGATGTTTGCATAAATGAAGCATGGGGCTCTAGCTAGTTGAAATCACTGTGATCAATAGACACTTGAATTGAGACGTATCACTTAGAGACATAGATTGTATAAGAAACTTCTTTTGACTAACCATAAATCAAGGGGATAAAATAGGTTTTACGCATGTTTTTGATTTTAATGTTCTTAAAAAAAAAAAGAAAAAAAAAAGAAAAAAAAATTTCACATTCTATTCCGCTGGCTTGATTTGCGAATCCAAGTTATGAATAGTGCTAGTAGCCGCTTAATGAATATGCTTAGCCAAGTAAGTCGGGTGCATTATGTTTGCTCCATTTTTGTTATCCGTTCGGAAAAGCTAAAAGCATCTTAAGTAAGGTTAAAAGTTGTGAAAGAAGAGTAAATAAATAAAATAAGATCACAAAGTGATCCGTTAGTTGTTTATGTCTTAAATAAATTGTGTGCTTATCCAAATCCTATTGTCCCTTGTTTATGTTTTTGATTAAGAAGCAATTAGGGGTCTACTATCCTAGTGATGCAAATCACATTCTAAGTTGTTAATTGAGTAGCTTTGGGTGCATTAGTTGGGGCTAAGTGCCAAGTTTATCGCATCTCTCCCTTAATAAGCGTGCTTGATTTATTAGTTGATTTTTGAAACTATGATTTGTGAGATATAATGCGCTTTTAATTATCTTTGGAGTTGGACTTGTTTTGTTTGCTTGAGGACAAGCAAGGTTTAAGTGGGGGGAATTTTGATAAGTGCATTCTATGCACGTAATCCGTTTTTGTTTATAGGCTTTAATTGATGTATTTTTAGTTAACTTAGGAGGATTTACTCTATTTTGTGTAATTACTCGTGCTAGGGACTCTGAAGTTGTTAAATGAGCTTAAAGAGCCAATTTTTGAAGCTTGGAGTGCTTGAA
Source organism: Euphorbia tirucalli (assembly GCA_039660915.1). NCBI lineage: Eukaryota > Viridiplantae > Streptophyta > Magnoliopsida > Malpighiales > Euphorbiaceae > Euphorbia > Euphorbia tirucalli. The sequence goes on from CM077638.1 coordinate 3,501,630, forward strand.
GGGTGGAGCTTGAAGTCATAACCCATGGGCATGGCTTATGGAGTGCTGTTAATGCTGAAATTGGGCTTAGGAAGCTGTTTTACATAAGCCAAGACCATGGCTTAAGGGGACCTGCGAATTTTGAAGAGTTTTTATGGAATTTGAAGACTTCTAATTTAGTTTTATTTTATTTTATTTCAGCCTTTTTGTGATAGGCTATTAGAGATATTTTATTTTTAATAACTCTAATTAGATTTTCCTACAAAAATCTTAATTGGAGTTATTTCCTTTTTAGAACTCTTTCCTTAGTTGATTAGGTTTAAAAGGAGTTAGGTCATTTATTTTTTTGGGGGTTCTCTCCTCTTCTCTTCTTCTCTGGGGAATTTTCGGCTGCCACTTTTCTTTCCCTCTCCAACGTGTTCTTGATCCCATGATGAACTAAAACCCTAATTTCTAGCTAAAAGGAAAGTTCAGTCTTGTAACGTCAACTGTGAGATCATTGTTCTTATTTTCTTCTTTAATTCAAGTAATTGATTTCATTCTATTCTTATTACTTTTGCATGATTTAATTGAATTCTTGATTTAATTATTTACTTGTGATTGATTTGCTAGTTAGGTGATTAAATACGTAATCGTTTAATTCACTTAACCTAGGTAGCGAATAACACGATTAATTATGGACAAGTTTTTAATTTGTGTTATGGATGAAATTGATATGCTTTAAATAATCCCGCTTGTGTGATTGTTGAGTAGAATTAGTGTCTCTTTCATGTGTTAATGCTTTTCATTGAATTAAATTCCGAAGCTTGTTCGGAACTGTTCGATTAAATAGGGATAATTAACGAGCTTCTCTTAGTTATCTATTCCGTAAGAAGAGACTAGGTGATTCATGCTTTATGATAGCTATAGCTAATTTATTTGAATGCATTGAAGTTATCTTTTGTATTTGATCGATGATCGGTTGGCTTGACTTAAGACTCGAATTCACCTTCTAGCTGGAATTCGCCTCATATAGATTTTTACCAAATTATTTAATTTCTGTTATTTCCATATTTTAATTGCAATTCTCAAACAACCCCCTTTACTTTTCTTGTTTAATTGTAGAAGAAATAATCGACCAATCCCTGTGGATTCGACCCTGCTCTATCTGTACTACAAAATTCTGTTTTCGAGAGTAGGAATTTATTTTTGGTGTGCTCGGCACGCATCAAGAATCATTACATCGATGTATCATGAGGGCATACAATGAGAAGAATTGTCTCGGATCAGAGCCATTATTGCCATTCCTCTGATTCCTGGTTTCCAGGTTTGAATTCCAGATTGATGCCTTCCAATTTGTCATTCCTTTCCTCGTCTTCTTGTATTTCTGCAAGCTCCCTTCAATCCATAAAGTTCTTTTCTTTTTTTATTCAATTGCCGACGGAATTTTTTGTTTGAAGGCCAGCTTAAAAACTAAAATTGTACAAAATTACATTTGCGATTATAACATGGTCAAAAATCCGGTTAAATTTAGAAACTAATATTTGGACCAACAATTTGGTCTGCGCTCTGCCACTGGTCCGCACAAAACCAGTGGCAAAATGCTTCCTACCAGCTTTTTTGGTCGCAAATCCGGAGAACTTTGTTGCATTTTTGCATCGGATTTGCGGCCAAAATTTCTGTCACTAAAGGGCTTTTTCTTGTAGTGATATAGACTTGCACCTGACAAAGTTTTCCAGAAAAACAAAATCAAGATAAATATAAGAAATAATACTTCAAGAGATCCAGACTTAATTGTTCCCTTTAATCTAGTGAACCCCGATTCAATAGAAATGCCATAGCAGATTCATGGCTATTGCTCTCCAAACCCCAGATGACATGTGATACTAAATCTGCTATAGTGTTAATTGATTCTTAAATAAACAAATATAACCTTGAGTAACATAATTTGAAATTAAAAATGAAACTGCATATGTCCCATTTAGCGGCCTGACAACTAGTTAGGAGAAAGATGGTTGAAAACCATTTCGAGATGAACAAAATATTGTAGATACACTACAAAAAATGTTAAGATGGGACAACAAAAAATTTTGTAGCAAAATTTTGCTGTAAAAAGGCTGATATAGAACCAATATCAAAATATTGCTGCCATATTTATATCAATGGTAGCAAAATTATATCAAACATTATTGCCAAATATACATACAATCATAACTTTATAATAACAACATGCATTAATTTTGTTATTGCTGCATAAATCTATGTAAAGCTATTTTTATACTTTTGGCAGCAAATTTTTTTGCATGAATATTATAGCTAGACGACTAGCGAGGATGAAGCGTGGATAGAGACGCTTCATTCACAGAATTAATTCCTCCACTAGAGGTTGATGGGTCACCACTATTGTATGTTCTTTTCAAGATGAAGGCTGGTTGCTTGGGAGAGGCAAGAATTGTGTTGTTGGTGAGCATGAACACAACATCAGACATTGTTGGTCTATCTGCTGCTGATTCTTGCACACATAGTAGTCCGATTTGGATGCATCTTCCTACTTCTTGTTTCGGGTATGACTCGCCTAGTGATAAATCTACTACCTCCAAGCTCCTGCCTTCTTTCCATAGCTCCCATACCTATTACATGTTGAAGATATATTAGGAGAACTTCGATGTATGCTGCGCGCTATGTCAATATATATGATGTGGCACACTGACGTGACAAACTTTATTTAATTAGTCGGGGGTAATGTACTAGTCCCAGCATATAACAAAATTTGATATACTAGGATCATTCAAATTTTGACACTAGGTGTATGTACCTTGACCAATCAGAGTGTTTCACGTGGCACATTCTGATTGGCCAAGGCACTAAACTTTTCATACTCTAGACAAATTTTCAGGATAAAAACTCCTAAATTTCAATTCAGGTTTACAAAAACAAATATCAAATAAGTTATAACCACAACTCTCCCCTAAACTTCAATTGTCTGATTTAGCATATTTGTGTTTTTTTTCCCCTTAAAATCTAATTTAAGTTCATGTTTTCTCTTTTCCAAAATTCATAGATGACTAAAAGATAAAATAAAACTAATTAATGTAAATTTTCATGTTGGCTTACGTATCCAATTAAATTTGAATATGTGCTTTCATCATAGAAACTGCTATTTTTTCTTCCACTGATGATCTCTATCAGTAAAACCCCAAAACTGTATACATCCGATTTCACTGAAAATAGACCTTGCATTGCATATTCGGGCGACATGTAACCACTGCAATATTGTAAATCCACATAAAAGTAATAGTTATTGTGAAATTTATATTCTACAAATATAAATAAAATATAAACTACAACAAGAAATATCAAATTTAGCAGTGAAATTTTTGCACATAAAAGTATAAAATTTGTTGCTATAGCTTTTGTCCGCAATAAAAAAAATTATTACTATAAAATTATGAATATATTCAATTTTGCTATCATTAACATACACATAGCAACAACTTTTAAAAAATTGTTGCTATATAGACTATTTGGCAGCGAATTGCTTTGCAGCAAAATCTTTGCTTCTATATTATTTGTAACATTTCTTCTAGTGTAAGAGACACATTGTACTTACTATGTTCCAACGACACGATGTGTTTCTGCTTCACTTTGGTCAACTCCAAATATTCTAGCCATTCCAAAATCTGAAATTTTTGGCTTCATTGAAGCATCCAGCAAAACATTGCTAGCTTTGAGATCTCTATGAATAATTCTTAATCTTGAATCTTGATGAAGATATAGAATCCCTCGAGCAATCCCACAAATAATTTCATGCCTCATCGACCAATTTAAAAGAGCTCGTTTTGCTTCATCTAGATATATAAGTTTTTCAATTAATTCTAGTAGTTAAATTAAGTTTTGACATATATATATATATATGTATAATAACTGAGAATAAAAGACATACCATAAATAAAAGTATCCAAGCTTTTATTGGGGAGGAATTCATAGATTAGCATCTGCTCTTGATCATGGATGCAATAACCAAGCATTTTCACAAGATTCCTATGTTGTAATTTTGCAATTAATCCAACTTCATTCTTAAACTCTTCAATTCCTTGTCCTGAATTTTTTGATAGTCTTTTCACTGCAATTTCTTTTCCGTCTTTTAGCACACCCTGATAAATAAATGAACAATAAAAATTGTAAGGAGCGTTAATCATAAACAAGGCAGCAAGAGAGGCAATTTATGCAAGTCCAATCTTCTGTTGATAATAGTCCTGAATTGTCTTTTGTATATCAAGATAAGAAGGAGGCTCATTTGCTGCTCTTCAGGCAGCAACGTTTTCAGAATTCATTTCAATCTAAAAAGAAAATATGTACTTATTGTGATTCTAATCGACATACATCTGATTCTTGCTAAAAGAAGATTGGCTTTATAGATTTAGGAATAATTTTGCCTCAGCAAATGCAGTAGATGCTGAAATAAATGAGTTTGAGGAGTTAGAACAAGATCCAGATGATGTTTTTGGTGGTCAAGAGACAATGCAGCAAGTTGCAAACACACAAGTAGTGGTACCAAATTCTAATGCTAATGTTGCTATGCCTTTTGCTCCTGAACAAATGGCACAGCTCACAGTTATGTTTCAGTCCGACCTAGCTTTGCAATCACAGCAGCAGAATTCAAGGGCGCAACCTAGTTCGATATGCAATAACTGCTCGTGTCCCAGCAGCTAATATGGAATCTATGTCTTTCTTTGGTCAAAATACTGTAGAAAATGTGTTTGATAAGGAATTTGGAGACAAAGAGGCAGAATGGATTAGCTAAGATATAAAAGGGCTTTACATTCTTGAACATGATGTTTCTAGTTCTTTTGTTGCTATGTAGAACTTGATTGCCATTCTCTTTGTGTAAAAGTTTAATCCGGCAAGATTCAGTTATTTACAGTTGTTTAGATCTTCATCTTCCCAGATTGAAGGTGTGTTAATCATATAGAATAAATTGGTTAATTAGTCGATGGTATGTTAGTAAAAGTATATGCAATTATATGCATAGTGTATTAATTGCTATATATAATCTCCTAATTACTAGCTTGTACCTTTACTAATTTAGTTGATAAGATTTCTGTTTACCATCTTTTCTTATTCTTGATAAATCTCTCGTTTTATCAAGAAGAAGAATAAATAATATTTCACATTGGAAATAAATAAGAATAAAAAGTAATATATAAATTAAGGAGATTGAACTTTGATAAAAGTTAATTGGTTTTATGTCCTGTGAATTCAACTCTACATATGTGCTCATGTCTGCAGTTAAGCTCAATAATCTCAAGGCCTATGGAATCTATTCATGGTATCATGGTAGAAGAATAGCTGATGTAGCGGAAACTTCGAACAATGACACTAAGATCCGTTGATCGCGCACGATGCCGGAAATTAGCCTTCTACTAATTAAATTTCGGAAAATACACAAAAGCAGGGTAATAGGAATTAAATCCGAAATTTTTATTGAATCAAAACTGTTTTACAATTCCGAAATAAAGGCCTATTTATAGGCTACAAATAAACCAACTCTAAATAAGAAATCCAACCCTAAACAGAGTTCTTAGGCAAATAAAGAAACCAAAACAAAAAGGGAAAAAAGAAATAAAAACCGAAAACTTTCCAAAAAGGGCATAAAATCAGTAAATCGCGTTTTAGAGGCCCTAAACGATGTTTTTTGGCCAAAGGTGTGAGTTTTGCTTGTTGGCCCGATTCCAATAAAGTTAGGCTCAAGAATCACTGAGATTAGACAATTTTTCGGATTTTACTATTCACCATAAAATTTGCTCAAGAAGGCTATAGCTTGCTCTTCTACTTCAATACCTAACAACCAAAAGATCATGAGCTCATCTTTAAAGATCTGGTGGAGTTTTGGTTAGCAGAAAGACTATACTCGTTGATAACTTTGGATTTCAAAAAGGAAATAAGTAAATGAATATTTGACAAGTGTCAACTGGTTTAGATTCAGTTTCACTTGAGGGAGATTGTTAGAGAACAAACAATATTGGCATTCGAAAAGAATAAAGAGTGGAATATCAACGGAGTATGTTGAACCTTAACACAGATTAATTAGTTTGTGTTATATGGTTGCAACCCCATACATATGCTCATTTATACCACAACAAAATGCATAATATTTGTAACATAATTCTTACAAGAATAAATTCAAGATTTGAAATTGTTTCAAATTAATTATTGTTTCTCTTTTTTGATGGTTTCCAATCAATGAGTGGGTTTAATAAGAAATGGGATTAAATTGCTCCAAAATCCATCAAAATAAATGTTTTCAAACAATGGGCTAGAGTCGGGCATATGAATAGTGTACCTTATAAACCGACCCAAAACCGCCGTGTCCGAGCTTGTTGTCATTTGAAAAATTATTTGTGGCTGAAGTTATGTCACTGAGATGAAAGAAAGGTAAATCCGAAATTTCACCTTCATGATCATTTTGAGGGAAACTGAACAAGTATTTATGTCCTCTATCTCTGCCTGCAAATCGTGAAATTCATATGGTTAAATTCGAAGCAATTACTAATATATATTAAATATTTCTCCACAAAAAATATACTATTCGATATTATCTTCAACTAAATACGACTACAATAAGAAGAAATTTTTAACTTTTGATTATTGTTGTTAAATGAATTTTTTAAAGTAAACACCAAAATTATTATTGCTGCCAAATTTAATTAAATAAATAAATAATTATTATTATTTTTTTTTTTTTTCTTTTTTTAAGTAGTGTTGGTTGTATTGATAAAAAAATTATATGATGAACTTAATTATGAAGCAATTTGCTCACCTTTTCTCCTCTTCTTTACTAAATGATATATGAAGAAGGCTGAAAGAATTGAAACTACAACTGTCACTGTTACCAGTATTGCTTTCAGTCCTCCATTGGCAAGAGGTCCTTTTGACTTCTCGTACCTAGCTGTCGCATTCAAAACAAAAATAGATATATTAGTACAATAACTAAAACTTACGGTATTTTGAAAAAAATATGAAATCTGTTACATATTGTTACGGTATGTGTTTAAAGCAAAATTTGTTTTGCTATAAATTGTTTTCCTTTAAAAGCTAATATTTTCTTTTTATAGTGTATCAAGAACCTTTTATACTGTTTTTTGTTACATAAAATTTAAGAGTCCCCTAAAACAGCTAAGACCCCCTAAATTTGAATTATAAAGACCAAAAATGAATTTAGGACATGACTAATTTATGGCTCTGCCTATGTGGATTTTCAACAATGACAGCAAAAATCAAATTTAAATATGAGTATTTATCATATCATCAAGTTCAAAATTTTGCGTTTTTACATTCCGCTTGATTACTAAAATTCAAAGCTACATTATGTACACAATTCAGATCACGTATATAATCATCAATTTAATTTTTTTTTTTTTTTCTCGTTGTAAAGAAGGTTACCTAATTCTGCTGCATCAACTCTTACATACAAGTCTTGTCCCACACTTGAGTACATTCTTGTGTCAATTAAATCTCCAAACCAAGTCAAGCATCCAATTCCTCTTTCATCTGCACTTGTGTAAGCTGTACATGAACAATTCTTCAAGCATTGTTCCTCACATGCTTTCAAGTCCGTGCTCATATCTGCACGTGCTATTGAAGTGTCAGGCAACTTAGTATTCGTCAGCCTTACGAACCCTTCCCCACTTCGACACGTGGACACGCCTGCGTTTCTTACACACCCACTTGACCAATCTCTTAAGTACCAATCATTTGGCGACTTGGGTTCGAACCCCGGCAAGCACTTACATATAAAGGTATCCGCATCATACGAATCACAGTTACTATTTGCACCACATCTACCGTAATTATCACAATATTCTTTCGGAGCAGACCAAAACTCGTTCCATCTACGATCATGGTTGAGCCATGTGGCACGTTGAACGCTCCCCGATTCGCTCACCGTCAGTCTAGAGAAGATTGAGGAATTGATGAGGTTATACGTAATCCAAACCTCATCCTTAGTGTTCACAAAGGTTGTATTAAACATGTAACGAGCAGTCATCGGGGGTATTCCGCTCAATCTACGACCCATCCAAGGCCCGCCTCGCCATATTCGAGCTGAAGCCTTGTAGAGAAAAAGTTGAGGAAATCCAGTTGGGTCAATAGTGCAGGAAACGGTACCAGTTCCAGGATCATCTTTTGACTTCCAGGAGGATAAGGACCAATTTGAGTCGGTTTTCCTATCAAAGCCAATCCTCATAGAGGGAATATAAGTGTCTGTAGGATAATCAAAGCTTTGCCATAATATTCTGTTGCCATTCTTCTGATCAATCAAAACAAGATTTCCTGAATCAAGAAGCTGAGCCATAGATGATGTCGTATTCACATTAACCTTGGCAAACCAAAGAGGAACATCAGTTTGGTTATTCGCATACAGTGCAAGGTTACCTCGATTGTCGTTGGTGAGAATTCCTGAGGTATCATTGATTGGATTATCTCTATTTGCTACCCATACAACGGTTTGTTCTGAAACCTTGTTATACCAAATTCCCACATAACGACGAGCAGAATTGCCTGGACTAAAAAATCCGAGTGCAAATGCTTCCCCACTAGATACTATAATATCGCCATCTCTTAAAGGTTGGGCTTGAGTTATGGTATCAATGGACATGCAAAAATTTAGATCAAGGCAGAGAAACAATGAAACGAGATATTTTTGTAGTTGCTTCATGATGGATTGAAGGATAACATGGCTTCTGTGAAATATTATTATCAGTAATAAGGTGTGGGCAATAACACTCATCATCTCTCTCTCCCTCTCACATTCATGGGCTTAAGTAGTTGGAGTTATTAATTGGTTTGACTTTTCAAGAATATGATATACACGCATAAAGATCACTTGTGTTCCAAGTCGCAGATTTCGTGGTTTGACTTTGTCAGCTCTGTATATGTTAAAAAAAAAAATTGGAAGAGCCAATTTCTAAAAATAAACCGACCCTATTGATTCTCAATCGGAACTTAGTCTAAATGTGGGTTTGGACCTCATTATAATTAAGAAATACAAATTTTGATAACAAAATTTTCATAGTTATAAGTATAAAAATTATTATCATAACTTTTGACAGAAACAAAAAAAGTTACTGTAAAGTTGTGATTTTAGTATTTGGTATATAGCAAAATTTTTTACATTGATATGCTGGATAAATTTTTTTAACAATAAAATATGTTTCGCTACAAAATGTTTGCCATTTGTTGTAGTATTTAAAAGTATTCGCTACGGTAATCACAACCCATCCATTTAGAATCATCCCGTGGAAAATTAATAATAATAATAATAATAATAATAATAATAATAATATTTATGAAGATATGACCGGCGAAAGTGTAGCAGTATATTTATGTCAATTCTACTAATAGAATTAATTAGTAGGCCCCGTGAGGATAGGGACACAACGTGTATTAAATTACATGGTCCAAGGTTTAAATATTTGCTCCTCAATTGATGAAATCTTAACATATAATAAAGTATATTGTACACGCTCCAAGTTCATAGCCATTTATATGAGAAACATTAATATATAAAATTTATTATTAGATCACACCAATCAGATTAAGCTTTTTGATCAATAGATTTCATCAGATTTCACAAACTTATTGAGTTTTATATACCTAGCCATTATTATAGTTCTCATGTTAATGTCGCCCCTCGTAGCTTTAGCGATGTACTGTTAATTGATAAATTATACAATGGATCTGGTCCATGTGGATCTTCCAAATGAAAAACTGATACATAGGTGTTTTTTATTTTCTCAGTACTCATGTTGCTTACGTGTCAGTTTTTTATTGGAACAGTCTATTATAAAATTTCTGCTGTTAATTATCGTATTTGATGCAATCGTCTTTTTATTTATTTATTTTTTTTCCAAGTCAAAAGTTACTTTCTTAATTTACTATACTGACTAGATATTTTTGTTAATTTAGCTGATTTCCATGCATTCTCTCATCGGATATATTTATTTCCATTTGTATATCGCGATTCAAAGATTGTTAAAAAAAAAAAAAAAGAAAAATTCATTTATAAATGCTGCTGGAAAAGGTTTATGTGCTTAACCGAATTGCAATTATTTTTAGAAAATTAGCTCTAATATATTATACCTCTATACCCAGTAGTATGTAATGTTCATTTTAGACCAATGCGGTAGCCTAGAGGATCAAATATATCCTTTAATTATTAATATCATACAATTGGAGTTAAGTAGAAGAAAAGAATGTTGGTAGATATCACTAGCGAGGGTGAAGCATAGTTTCAGTAATTTCATTTACAGAAATAACAGTTCCTCCAGTACTAGTGGTTGATGGGTCACCACTGTTGTAAGTTCTTTTCATGATGAAGGCTGGTTGCTTTGGAGATGCAAGAATTATGTCATTGGTGAGCATGAACACAACATCAAACATTGTTGGTCTATCTGCTGCTGATTCTTGCACACATAGTAGTCCGATTTGGATGCATCTTCCTACTTCTTGTTCCGGGTATGACTCGCCGAGCAATGAATCTACTATGTCTAAGCTCCTCCCTTCTTTCCATTGCTCCCACACCTGTTACATGTTGAGGATTTATTAGAACTTCTTTTGTATGCTGATAGTATATATCATGCAACCGTTTAACCCAAAAGCTTAAACCGATAGGTAAAAGCCAATTATAGCTTTTATTATTATCTCTAACATGATATTCTCAGCCAATAATAGTCTTTCATGTTAGCATGGGCACTGATGTGACACTTCTCTTTAGCTTATATAAGGATCATATGAATTTTGAGATACACTAAGTGCATTCACCCTTGCCAACCAAATGGCACACTTTGATTGGTTAGGACACTATGCTTGAGGTACTGTAAAAACTTTCTATACTCTAGACAAACATTGAGGGCAATTTCACCCTATTCACAAAATTCCAGTTTATATTCAAAAGAACATCCTAAACTTCAATTAAACTTTACAAAAACAAATTTTGATTAAGTTTGACTAAGTATTACTACAACTTTGACATTGTGTTTGAAGGTTGTTGATGCTTAATACTTACTAAATACTAACGAATGAGCAACGGAAAAGCTTATGTACTAACCAAAAAGGATATAAATTCAGTTGGTAATTCCTTACTAATCCGTTAGTATTTTGTAATTTTCTTAGAGTGTTATCTGCTTGAGCATGTTTGTCTTTGTTTTTCCCATAAAATCTAATTTAAATTCATGTTTTCTCTTTAATTTCCAAAATTCAGAGACAACTAAAAGATAAAATAAGACTAATTGATGTAAATTTCCATATCGACTTACGTATCCAATTAAATTTGAATATGTGCTTTCATTATAGAAACTGCTATTTTTTCTTCCACTGATGATCTCTATCAGTAAAACCCCAAAACTGTATACATCTGATTTCACCGAAAATAGACCTTGCATCGCATATTCTGGCGACATGTAACCACTGCAATATCACAAATATGGCATAAAATTAATAGTTGTAATTAAATTTATATTCTACAATGATAAAGAAAAATAACTATAAGAAAACTAGTTTTGATAACAAAATTATTTGTTATCAAAGGTATAAAATTCTTTTCCATAGCTTTTAGCAACAATAAAAAAAGTCATTGTATATTACTGCTTTAAAATCGTCACTCTATGTATTTATAAAAAAATTTAATTTTGTTAATATTGATATACATATAAAAGCAACTCTTGAAATATTACCGGCTGTTTTGACAGCGAAAGGGCAAAATCTTTTATCAACTCATTGTACTTACTATGTTCCAACAACACGATGTGTTTCTGCTTGGATTTGATCAACTCCAAATATTCTAGCCATGCCAAAATCTGAAATTTTTGGCTTCATTGAAGCATCCAACAAAACATTGCTGGCTTTGAGATCTCTATGAATAATTTTTAATCTTGAATCTTGATGAAGATATAAAATCCCTCGAGCAATACCACAAATAATTTCATGCCTCATCGACCAATTTAAAAGAGCTCGTTTTGCGTCATCTAGACGTGTGATCAACCACATAATAGTAAGTTTTTAATTTCTGATAAGTTAAGTTTTGACATAATTATTATTGAGAAGAAATACATACCAAATATAAAAGTGTCCAAGCTTTTATTAGGGAGGAATTCATAGATAAGCATCTTCTCATGGCCATGGATGCAATAACCAAGCATTCTTACAAGATTCCTATGTTGTAATTTTGCAATTAATGCAACTTCATTCTTAAACTCAACACTTCCTTGCCCAGAATATTTTGACAGTCTTTTCACTGCAATCTCCTTTCCATCTTGTAGTACTCCCTGATTAATTTACAACAAAAGATAATCATCAAACTAATCTTAACTAATGATAACTTCAATTCGAGTTTTGTGTATAGAAAAATCAATATTATTAAAATCGGATTGGACTTACCGGTTGAATTGGTTAAACTAGAAACTATAATTAATACCTAGTTTCGATTGATTAAATTTTATTAAACTCTTTTTTGCTAAAAAGATAAATATGAAAATTTCAAATTGTTTTTCATGAATATTTAAGATATTTTGTAACTTATTTTTAGAATATTTCTTACTTATATTAGTTTATTTGTATGGATATTCGATAAATATTTTTTATATTGTATTATTTATAAATTATATCAAATAATAGTGTTTATAAAAAAACATAGTTTATCCTAATTAAACCAATCGAACTATGATCAATTTTAACAACATTAGCGAAAACATTTGCCAGAAAATTTTGTGTTCTTTGGAAGTTCTTTTTTTTTTTTTTAACTCAAATCCAGTAATCAAATGGCACAGCAAAAAACCCGACCCGAAAATAGAACATTAGAGAATGAACATAACATACCTTATAGACCGACCCGAAACCGCCCTCTCCAAGCTTTTTATCTTCTGAAAAATCATTTGTAGCTTCAGCAATGTCACTTAGATTAAAGAAGGGTAAATCTGGAATTCTGTCTTCGTTATCATTTCCCCTTCTACTTTCATAATCTTGATTAGTGAAACTAAACAAGAATTTGCTACGTTGTCGTTTATCTCGAGCTGCATACAAAAATTGGTCACCATCTCGTTTCATATAGTAAAATTTTAAAGCAATTTAGCATTGATATAAATATTTATGAACTTAATTAATTGATAAAGCAATTTGCTTAATTAATTAATTACCTTTTCTCCTTTTCATTATTAAATAATATATGATGAAGACCGAAAGAAATGAAGCTACAGCTACAGAGACTATCAGTATTGCTTGCACTCCCTGATTGGCAAGGGGTCCTTTTGATTTCCTATATTTTTCTGTCACAAAATTGAAACATTGATTACATTAATATATTAATTAGTATATAAAAAAGAATTAATGAAGAGAAATTAATAATTCGATAATTAATTAATTAGTTAATTAATTAATTAATTAATATTTTAATCAAGCATCATCTTGACTTGATTTTTCCACTCCAACCTTGAATTGAAGTATCTGATAGAGATGTAATCCTAATCCTTTTTTTCGCTATCAATCATACAAGTAAACTAATTAAAATACCAAAACAAAACCCAAAAATCAACACTACTGAAAATTCTAGATCTAACAGTGTTTCAATAATTTTTTAAAGTAATAAAAAAGTTATTATATGTTGCTGCTATTTGCATTTGCATTTTCATATTTTTACATAATTTTATATAATTTTATTGTCATTGATTTACATATGACAACAATTTTTAAATATTGCGGTTGTATTAGCTTTTTTTATAGTAAAATATATTCCGGGGGGCTAAAACTTTTACTTCCAATTTTAACTTTTTTTTTTTTTTCTTATAGTGAATCCAAAAGAAAATGTTTAGAATTCTGAATTAAATTATCTCAAAGCTCCTGTATGCTTATAATGAAACAAATACTAAGAAAAAGCCTTCAAATTTTGTAATTTCAAAAAATAAAAAAAGATAAAAAGTTAAATTTGAACTTTTAAACTTGGCATACAAAATTAATTTTAGTAATAACAGATTTTAGATATTATTTAGTCTTAATATTTTCAATTAAATTAGTTTTAAAAGTGACGCATATAAAAATATTTTCCCTATACAATAAATTGAAGTAAAGAAGGTGGTTGAGAAATGTACCTAACTCAGCTGCATCAACTCTTACATATAAGTCCTGTCCCACACTAGAATATTTTCTTGTATCCATCAAATCTCCAAACCATGTCAAGCAACCAATTCCCCTCTCATCTGCACTTGTATATGCTGTACAAGAACAATTCTTCAAGCATTCTTCTTCGCACCCTTTCAGGTTCATGCTCATGTTCGCACGTGCTACCCCCGTGTCAGGCACTCTTACAATTGTCAGCTTCACAAACCCTTCCCCGCTTCGACAAGTGGACACACCTGTCTTTCTCACACACCCATCCGACCCATCTCTTAAGTACCAATCACGCGGTGATTTGGGTTCAAATCCCGGCAAGCATTTACATATGAAGTTATCCGAATCGTATGGGTCACAGTTACTGTTTGCCCCGCATTCACCGTAGTTATCACACGGTTCTTTGGGTGCGGACCAGAACTCGATCCATCTTCGGTCATGACCGTTCCACGTGGCTCGATGTACCAAACCTGATTCGTTTACCATCATTCTTGTGAAGATTGAGGCATTGATGACACCATATAGAATGGACACTTCACTATTGTTATTGACAAAGCTAGTATTAAAGATGAAACCACGCGTCATTTCAGGCACTCCGCTCCATCTCTTTCCAGTCCATGGCCCAGCCCGCCATATCCGACTTGAACCTTTGTAGAGAAACAACTGAGGAAATCCAACCGGATCGATTTTGTAAAAGATGTTACCAGTTCCCGGATCATCCGGTGATTTCCAGGATGATAGGGACCAGTTTTTGCCAGTTGTTCTATCCAAACCAAGTTTCATGTATGGAAGCATAGTATCAGTCGGATAATGAAAACCTTCCCATAAAATTCTATTGCTATTTTTCTCATCAACTAAAATAAGATTGCCCGAATCAAGAAGTTGAGCTATAGATGACGGCATATTACCATCAATCTTGGTAGACCAAAGAGGAACATTAGTTTTATTATTCTCATATAGAACAAGATTACCTGAACCATCAATAGTGAGAATTCCGGAGGTACCATTGATTGGATTATCCCTATTTGCAACCCATACAACTGTTTGTTCCGAAACTTTATTATACCAAATTCCCACATAGCGACGAGCAGAATTCCCTGGGCTGAAGAATCCAAGTGCAAAATCTTCGCCTCTAGAAACTATAGTATCACCATCTAGAAGAGGTTGGGTTGGGGTTATGGTGTCAATTGAGATGCAGAGATTGAGAATAAGGAAGAAAATCAACAAAAGGAGAGAAATTTGTACTTGATTCATGACAACATAGGTTTTTTTTTTTTTTTTAAATTAATGATTATAAGAAGCGTCGGCAATACTTCTTCTTGTATATATACATCTTTATCAAATTACAGTTGGAGTTTTTAATGAGGCTAACTAATTTTGATGAAACACGGCAACTTTATATTTCAAAGTGAAGAAAGTGAGAGTAGTACAACTCATGTAAATGATTTTTGTGGTTCTCATATTCTCATTATTTGCTCCAATCTTTCAATTTCATTTAATTTTTTTGCCCGTGATTTAAATTTTTTTTTTCTACAAGAGCTGCCCTAGTCCCTATTGTATAAAACAAGTGGGCAAAAAGGCAAATTGACACTCTTGATTTTTTCGACTTTTATGTATGGGATTCCCCATTTTTCAATTTGTTATATAAAATTTTTTGTCACTTAAAATCATAAATATTGAGTCCCTTATTAGCGGCTAATGGTGAGACCAAAATCAGTCAATGGCCTATCTTATTTAGGTCTTAATTTTGCTGATAAGTCTGGACGGACCATTAACTAAGACAACAAGGACGACTTGAAAATTTACTCTATAATTAATAGGGCATGTGCCTTGGACTTTAATGCTCCTATTTAGGAAATTGTGCAGTCGAGAGAAATGGGCCAACGATTGACCTAGTTCACCGCTTGTCTTTTACCCTGAAACAAAATTTCTATTCTTTTACATTGGATAATTAGTACATCACTACTGTAATTGTTGATATATTGATTAATTACCCAACAGTATGATTATATGGTCTTCAAAGAGAAATTATAGAATATGTCTGACACATCACGTTATCCGTATACCAAATCAATAAAATAATATCACCTAATGTATTTTAGGATTTAAGGTTGATAAATTAGTATTTAGGATTTATATTTTAGGGTTTCGGTTTTTATTTAACTAATTAACTATTAAATAAATAATCAATTAATTATACCATGTCATTTTTCTATTGTTTGGAGTGCAATTTCACATAAATGTTATTGGCTTAGCATATAGATAATGTGATATATCAGACATCCTCTATAACTAATAAAAAAAATATATAAATTGAATCAACTTATAACCACTTAATTTAGTGATTGAATATAAACTCATAGTTTATCGCAACCTTAAAAATGGGTAAATGCACTTGTCTAGATTTTTGTGGCAAAAAAAAAAAAAAAATGATTAAATTAAAATTATAACCACTTAAGAATCTAGAACCTTACATATATTATAATTTTTTTTAAAATATATATATAAAATAATTTTTTTTAATATATCCATTCTTAATTAAAGATGTTATATATGCTTTTACTATCTGTTGTAGCTGGATAGTCACATACATAATAATTTATTTATGCTAAAGTAATATTAAAATTAATATGTACTTATATTTAATTTGAGATTTTGTTTTTTCGTTACAAGGAATTTAATATGAGATATAACATTAATAAATGATAATATAATAATGTATTAGTATTTTAAAAGCTTAATTACTGTCAAAATATAATTATTAGCAGTAAAATTAAAATGAATCAAAAACCATGTTTGAAACTTTTAGCTTTTAATTTCTTTTCTTTTTGGCTACTATTATTAATTTATTATTAGGTAAAATAATTTTAATTTACATTTGCAAAAACGCCACTCGCTTTCACCGGCCACCAGAAACTAGAGTTCCTCCATTCTCTTCTTGAGCTCTCCCAAATTACGATTTCCGTTTGGAAAGTAAAACTGAAAATCGGAAAGAGAGAAGAATGCCAACTGATTCGTGGTTTCGGTTGTAAGAGATAATATTCTTAGTGTAAAAGTGTAATTGTATAATTAGCTTTGGGTTACTCTTGTAATTGTACATAGTAGGGTTTATGTGTTAATACCATGCATATTAATCAGAATATTACGGTTTGCCATATAACTTTCATGGTATCAGAGCTTGCAATTAGGGTTTGAAAACCACCATATCAACGTCAACCTAGAATGGCCACCGCATCTACCACCTCAAACACTACAGCCGCTGTCATCTCTTCCACTCAATCTGCCACTGTCTCTACTGTTATTATTGCCTTTTGTCGAATTCTGGAATAATGGCGAATAGAACAGCTACTGCACCCCTATTTTCTATCTCCACCCCAAGTGTTATTCCCTCAAATGCCAAGCTGAATTCATCTAATTTTTTTATTTTTGGAAGGCGCAAATTATGCCTATATTGAAAGGGAATGGTCTTATGGGCCATGTGGATGACATCATTGTTGCTGCACCACAATTGTTATCGAATGGTCAAGAAAATCCTGAATTTCAGGCATGGGAACGAAAAGACCAATAAATTCTTTGCTGGTTGTTGAATTCTATCTTGAAATCATTGATGCCGCAAGTTATTGGGGCCACTACGACCAAGGGTGTTTGTGACAAGCTGATTACTACCTATTCCATGGGCTCTCATCCTCAAATTCGTATTCTCCTATATGAGTTGCAAACCCTAGAACGAGGTAATTCATCTATCATGAATTATGTTCAACATGGTAAATCGATTGCCGATAAACTTGTTGTCTTTGGTTATTATGTACTTGAAGAAGATTTGATTGATTGTATTTGTAATGGTTTGGGAGGGGATTATAATGATTTCAACAGGATTCAGAATTCCAAAATTGAACCAACAACATTTGATTATTTGTTGGGATCCTTGTTAACTGAAGAGAAGTTGTTGTAGCAGTCCAAAGCTGCTGTTTCGTCAGCAATACAGCCCTCCGCTCAATTTGGTGCCCACTTTAGTCAGCAGTGTGGGCATGGCAGGGGCAGCGGCAGCTCCAAGAGCCACAATGGTTCTGGCAGAAATTCTACCGGGTATTATTCAGTGCAGGGGCAGTTTGTTGGTGGTGGTAATAATCCTTGAAATTATAGAGGTTCTTGAAATTATTCGAATAATTCTGGAAAGCAGATTTTTGGTCCAAATTCGTCCTATAGAGCTGCTGCCCCGGGACAATCTGATGATGCAACTGTTACTTGCTATAACTGTCATAGGTTAGGTCACAAGGCGAATCGGTGCCCGTCCCCAAAAATGCCCAGAAACCAAAACAATTCCCCTCAATCCAACATTGCAACCACAAATACACCTATTCAACCTTAAGTTGTAGATTCCAGAGTGACTTACCATCTAACATCGAATATGAAGAATCTTGCTCTTCATTTCGAATATTCAGGTCCGAAAGAAGTCCAAATCGGGAATGGTATGTTTCTTCCTATAACTCATGTTGATGAGAATTCTTTTCAATTCGGTTCCAAGTTGCTTAAATTTCGTAATATTTTGCATGTCTCAACTGCTAATCATAATTTATTATTGGTTTTTGTACTAACGAATTCTAACCCTGTCTTTGTTGAATTCTTTTTTGATTATTTTCTTATCAAGGATTTGGAGTCGAAGGAGATCCTGTTTTGAGGCCAGAGTGATAATGGGCTCTACAATCTTTGTTTAAATTCTAGTCCATCTTTAGTTAGTGCAAACGTTGCTTCTTTGAATGTTTGGCATGCTCGATTAGGGCATCCTGCCTTACCTATTATTAAACGTAGTCTTCATTCTAATAAAATTCAGTTTCAGAATTCTACTGTTTCTTTGTGGAATGCATGTGCTATTAGCAAAAGTCATAAATTGCCTTTTTCTGATTCTATTACTGTTACTTATTCACCACTTGAGCTGATTTGTGCTGATGTTTGGGAACCGGCTCCGGTCAAATCATTTGATGGGTATTCATATTTTGTGCTATTTTTTTATCACCATTCTAAATACACATGGGTTTATTTTATGCGCAACAAATCTGAGGTTTTGGAAATCTTTAAACAATTCCATACCTTAGTTGAAAAATATTTCCAAACACCAATCAAAATTTTTCAATCTGATTGGGGAGGGGAATTCCAAGCCCTTACACAATACTTGAAACAGAATGGTATTACCCACAGAGTGTCATGTCCTCACACACCTGAAAAAATGGGTGAGCTGAGATAAAACATAGATACATTGTTGAAACTGGCTTGTAAATGTTGCACCATAGTCATATGCCCATCAAATATTGGACTGCTGCCTTTGAATGTTTTGTTTATAACATCAATAGGTTACCTACTAGCACAATTTCTTTGATAATTAGTTTCATAAATTGTTTGGTATTATTCTTGAATATCAATTTCTTCATGTCTTTGGTTGTCGATGTTATCCTTGGTTAAGTCCTTATGCTAAAAATAAACTTGATCACCGGTCTCCTCCTTGTGTATTTTTGGGCTACAGTAAAGTTCAAAAAGGGTAGAACATTTTAATTATTGTACTGGTAAACTTTACATCTCACGTCATGTATTCTTTGATGAACAGGTTTTCCCGTTCGCTGTTAGCGGTGATTTTGTGGCTCCGGATTCAGTACAACTTGTTGCTTTACCTTTTCATGGAAACTTTCCCATAAATCAATTACCGCAGCCTCATATTTCGAACATCCCTTCCCTAAACACTAACCATGATCCCGCACCTCATTCCCCTTCTCTGTACACACCACATCTGTCCCCTTCTAATGGTTCGGTTCCTTCTCATACACGCCAAACTACCCCTGTTCCTATGACTGATCTAGGCACCATGTCGCCACCTTCATCTTAGGTTGTGACTCGGTCTCTAATTCACTGAGATATGACAGTCACAACCCCGGGATTACCCTTGGTAGTTGATCTTCCTGATTATGGTCAATTGCAACCGTTAGCTGATGCAAATGTGAGTTGACTCATCCTACGATTACTCGAGCCAAAACTGGCTCACTGAAGTAGAAGGAAATTCTTGATTTAGTTGCCATAGCCACTGTAGATCCTTTAGTTGAACCTACTTCCTATACTCAAGTAGTAAAAATTCCTGAATGGATGGAGGCAATGGCTTCTGAGTTTACTGCTCTTCTGAACAATGGTACCTGGGAGCTTGTTTCGGCATCATAAGCTCAGAACATAATCGGGTGCAAATGGGTTTTTTGGATTAAGCAGAAGTCTGATGGTTCAATTGACCGTTATAAAGCTCGCTTGGTTGCCAAGGGTTTCCATTAGCGACCGGGTATTGATTTTCATGACACATTTAGTCTGGTTGTCAAGCCCACAACCATTCAGATGCTTCTTACTCTGGCAATATCCTTTAAATGGACAGTTATACAGCTTGATGTCTCCAATGCCTTCCTCCATGGCACCCTAGATGAAGTTGTCTATTTGCACCAACCATCTAGGTTTGTTGATCCTCGGTTTCCTAATCATGTAATTCGACTCAAAAAGTCTCTATATGGTTTGAAGCAGGCTCCTCACCAATAGCATCGTTGTCTCACTGCTGTCCTAATCAAATTTGGTTTTACAAGTTCCAAATTTGATAACTCCCTTTATTTCCTACATACTACTTCTATCAAAAAATTTTGCCTGATATATGTTGATGACATTTTGCTCATAAGCAATACCCCCCCATTTTTTGATAAAGTGGTTGTTTATCTTTTGTCTCAGTTTGCAGTGAAAAATTTGGGTCGACTCCTTTTTTTTGTGTATTGAAGTTGATTGGTCTTTCTTTGGGATGTTTTTGCATCAAACTAAGTATGTCAATGACTTACTGCTTCGTGCTAAAATGCATAATTGCAGCTCAATTGCTTCTCCTATGAATTGTAGTGAGAAATTGACCCTAGAAAGTGGAGAACCATTTAATGATCCCACTCTTTTTCGGTCTGTTGTTGGCGGTCTTCAGTGTCTCACCTTCACAAGGTCGGACATTGCATTTGCTGTAAATCGCATTTCTCAATACATGTATGCTTCGACTACTCTTCATTGGGGTGCAGTGAAGAGATTTTAAGGTATTTACGTGGTACTAGCAACTTTAGTATTTCTCTTCGTCCTTCTCGGATTGTTTTGACTGCATTTGCAGATTCAGATTGGGCGAGTTGTCTTGATGACAGGAAGTCCACTACTAGATTTCTTAACTATTTGGGAGCAAATGCCATTTCTTGGTCATCTCGGAAACAAAAGGCCATGCCTCGTTCCTCCACAGAGCCTGAATACAGGGCTTTGGCCTCAGCTACTTCAGAATTACATTGGCTTCATGTCTTTCTTCATGAGCTCAGTTTTGCTAAGGTTCCCACTCCTACGTTATTCTGTGATAATATGGGTGCTACATATCTAACCTTAAACCTAGTTTTTCATAATCGGAGCAAACACTTGGAAGTGGATTTCCATTTTGTTCAGGATAGAGTTCAGAAAGGTTCTCTTCATGTGGCTTATCTTTGTTCTAATGATCAAATTGCTGATGTGCTTACCAAAGGGCTCTCAAGCAGTGTTTTCTATGGCTCTGTGATAAGTTGACTATTGGTTTCTCCCCTGCTCAACTTGAGCGGGGTGTAAGAGATTATATTTTTTTGTGTAAAAGTGTAATTGTCTAATTAGCTTTGGGTTACTCTTGTAATTGTACATACTAGGGTTTATGTATAAATACCCTACATATTAATGAGAATATTACGGTTTGCCATATAACTTTCACCGGTTTCCATTAGAATTTGAATGACGAACCAAGAAGGAGAGAATCATGGAGATCTAATATCCTTAGCGACTTATCAAACTGGTGACTGTGACTTGATTGATAGAACATGATGCATGCTTATCTGCTGATGTTGCTGAGTTTGAATTAGTGGTAGATTTTCTTAAAATGAAAGCTGGTTGTTTTGGTGAGGGTAGAGCTTTTTCACTCCCTAACATATGGACAACCTCTATCATTGTTGGTCTGTCCACAGCATTCTCTTGAAAGCATAAAAGCCCAATTTGGATGCATTTCAAGGCTTCATCCTTAGGATATGATCCTTTCATTGATGAATCAACAATCTGCATTACTCTGTTTTGTCTCCATAGTTCCCGCACCTGTATGTTTTATAGCATTAGCATCTGGAGAATCATTCTAGTTATAGATTTAAAGATTGCTGTGTATGAGTTTCCATCACTTACATGTTCTACCAAGCTCAAGCAAGAATTCTCTTCATGAAAGCCGTTGTTCTTCTTGGCACTCACAATCTCCAACAGCATAACCCCAAAACTGAACACATCAGATTTTGCTGAAAACTCTCCAAATAATCCATACTCTGGAGACATATAGCCGCTGAAGAAGAAAAATATTGAGAAATAAACTTAATATGTTTTCCAAATTTTTTGTAGATATTCAGATTGACTTCTCTTTTTTTTTTTTTTTTTTTTCCATCGTTCATACTTACTATGTCCCCACAACTCTGTTTGTCTTGTCTTGAATTTGATCAGTCCTGTTCTGAAATTTTTGGGTTCATGTTTGCATCCAGTAAAATGTTACTGCATTCCAGATCCCGATGAATGATTGTCAACCTTGAATCCTGGTGAAGATATAAGATCCCACGGGCAATTCCAGTTATAATATCAAAGCGTTTCTTCCAGTCCAACGATGATCTTCTAGTTTGATCTGCAGCAAGATTTTAGATTATTATATTTTTGTTTGTTAGTAGTTACTCTTGCTAGTTTATAATAGTTCAACAGGTAATAGACCTCAACTCAGATTGCTAGATATATAAAAAGTACTTACCAAAAATAAATGAATCCAAGGATTTGTTTGGAAGATATTCGTAAATCAACATTTGCTCTCCTCCCTCAATGCAGCACCCTAGAAGCTTCACCAGATTCCTGTGCTGAAGCTTTGCAATCAGCATGACTTCATTTTTAAATTCTTCTATCCCTTGCCCTGAATTAGTGGACAATCGTTTTACAGCAACTTCTTTCCCATCAGATAGCTGACCCTGAACCAATTATTAGAAGAATCAATTTTCTCAGATCAATCAATTCAGTACTGCCCTTTCTCATGCTGTTGCTAAATATCACAATGACAGAAATAGAGCAAGCACATGCAATGAGGTAATGAGCATTCGAATATTGTATGGGCAAACTACCTTGTAAACTATACCAAAACCACCCTGGCCAAGTTTATTTGTTGGAGAAAAATTATCCTAATCCATAAATAGGTGAATAACATTATTGTAAGCCATGCTGAAGTGATAGGAAGTATTAGAATCTTCCAACCCTTTCTTGGAGAAACATCTGTCTTCATGGTATTTTCAGCTGCATCAATGGAAAGAATATCTTTATCAAGAGAAGGCAGAGGAAGATTAATTTGCAATTTTGGTTTACCTTGAACGAGTAGACAATTTATGCAGCATAGCCATAGACTTGATACTTTGACACCACCTTTCCTTCTATTTGTGATTTATGTTTTTGAAAAATCATACAGAAAAATTAAAATACCTAGTTCAATTGCATCAACACGAACATACAAATCAAACCCTCCATTGCCATCCATGTGATCCACTGGGTGTATTAATTCACTATACCATGTCAAACATTCATTCCCTGATTCATTAGTATTTATGCTTGCATATGCAGAACAGGAACAATCCCTCAAGCATTCCCATTCACATTCTAGATGGCTGATATTGATACGCAACCAAGCTACAGATGAAGTGTCTGGAAACTTGACATTTTCAACTTTCAGAAAGCCTTCTCCATTGTTGCACAATGAGGAAGATTCCATTCGCTTTCTGACACATCCTCCTGATCCATCTCTTAGATGCCAGTCCCTCGCCGATCTGGGTTCATGACCAGGTAAACAAGAACATTCAAAGACATCAGGATTTCAAGGAGAGCACTTACCATAGGCACCACAATGTGCATAATCATCACATGGATATTTAAGGGCTGATCCGAACTCCTTCCATTGGCCAATGCTCTCCCTCCACCTTAGCCACTGTAACTTCCTGCATGATCCACCATCGCTTTCATGATAATGTAAGTGTCATTTATGTGGAATGCAACATAAGACTCTTCTTGATTTAGGACATAACTAAAATTGTAAAATCAGAGAAGGTCCTATGCGGGCATATATGTTGTCGCCAAAGACGTTTTGAGCCCTCATAAAGAAAGATTTGTAGTGTGCCCCATGGTTCTGTTTTGATGGAGAAGTCTCCGGTCCCCTGGTCATTTTCCGATCTCCATGATGTTAGTCTCCAGTCTAGGCTTGTATTCTTACTCAACCCTTGTCTCATTCAGATAGGTATTAGTGCGATAATCAAAGCTTTGCCATAAAATATTTCTCTTCCTGCCATGAATCAAAACCAGATTTCCAGAATCCAAGAGTCAAGCTACACTAAAATCAGTTACTTCACTTGAAGCGTTTATGGTCCATAGTGGAATTGTTTGGTAATGATCATTATAGAGAACGAGGTTCCCATATTGGTTAATTGATAGGAACCCTGAAGAGCCATTGATAGGTTTATTCCTGTTTGCGACCCAAACAACAGATGATTCTGAAATTTTGTGGAACCATATTCCAAGATATCTATGAGCTGAACCACGAAGGAACGAAGAATCCAAATGCGAACTTGCCATTTTTGGAGACAAGAAGGTCACCTTCTTTGAAGATGTGGTTTGTGGTAATGCTATCAAGGGAATTGTGTGATGGAAAATGAAGTAACAGAAGCAAATAAAGCAGGAAACTTTTTCCCTTCGCCATTGTAATTTACCATATGAGGAAACATTTTTGGACTTGCGTTGATTAATATCTTTGAACTTGGTTTTGCGTGGTTGAATTTTTGGTTTTGTTTTGGAATGCAACATTTACAAGTTGCCCCAATCTTTTCGAATATTATAATCTGAGTGCTTGAATTTTTTTCTCCATCATAATTTAGGCTTGACTTTTAATACTGATCAGTTGATCTAGTCTTTTAATATTATGATCACTTTTTTTTTATTATTTTTTTTTCCTCAATTTTATGAAACACAATGAAGATTTATTCCGTATTTGTTGCTATCGTTGTGATCGGTATATTTTTCTCATGCAATGTGCATATATCATCTTTTGAATTTTTACTGAGATACTTATTGTAATGGTTTTGATATACTGAAATAATAATTGAAGTAAAGAAGGTAGTTAAGAAATGTACCTAACTCAGCTGCATCAACTCTTACATATAAGTCCTGTCCCACACTAGAATATTTTCTTGTATCCATCAAATCTCTGAACCAAGCCAAGCACCCAATTCCCCTCTCATCTGCACTTGTATATGATGTACAAGAACAATTCTTCAGGCATTCTTCTTCACACCCTTTCAAGTTCATGCTCATGTTCGCACGTGCTACCCCTGTGTCAGGCACTCTCACAATTGTAAGCTTCACAAACCCTTCCCCGCTTCGACACGTGGACACACCTGTTTTTCTCACACACCCACCCGACCCGTCTCTTAAGTACCAATCACGCGGTGATTTGGGTTCAAATCCTGGCAAGCATTTACATATGAAGTTCTCCGGATCATATGGGTCACAATTACTATTTTCCCCGCATTCATCGTAGTTATCACGCGGTTCTTTGGGTGCAGACCAAAACCCGATCCATCTTCGGTCACGACTGTTCCACGTGGCTCGACGTACCAAACCTGATTCGTTTACCATCATTCTTCTGAAGATTGAGGCATTGATGATACCATATAGAATGGACACTTCACTATTGTTATTGACAAAGCTAGTATTAAAGATGAAACTGTGCATCATTTCAGGTACTCCACTCCATCTCTTTCCAGTCCATGGCCCATCCCACCATATCCGACTTGAACCTTTGTAGAGAAACAACTGATGAAATCCAACCGGATCAATTTTGTAAAAGATGTTACCAGTTCCTGGATCATCCGGTGATTTCCATGACGATATGGACCACTTTTTGCCAGTTGTTCTATCCAAACCAAGTTTCATGTATGGAAGCAAAGTATCAGTGGGATAATCAAAACCTTCCCATAAAATTCAATCGTTAGTTTTCTCATCAACTAAAATAAGATTCCCCGAATCAAGAAATTGAGCTATAGATGACATTATACTACCATCAATCTCGGTAGACCAGAGAGGAACGTTAGTTTTATTATTCTCATAAAGAACAAGATTACCTCGACCATCAATAGTGAGAATTCTGGAGGTACCATTGATTGGATTATCTCTATTTGCTACCCATACAACAGTTTGTTCCGAAACTTTATTATACCAAATTCCCACATAGCGATGAGAAGAACTGCCTGGGCTGAAGAATCCAAGTGCAAAAGCTTCGCCTCTAGAAACTATAAGATCACCGTCTATGAGAGGTTGGGTTGGGTTATGGTGTTAATTGTGTTATAATATATAATATTTTTTTTTTTACTATTGTCATTTTTAATTAGAGATATTACACATGTTTTTACTATCAGACTATAGCTAAATAGTTACATACATAATAATTTATTTATACCAAACTAATATTGAATTTAATACATACTTATATTTAATTTGAGATTTTGTTTATTTCGTTACAAGGGATTTAATATGAGATATAACATTACTAAATGATAGTATAGTACTGTATTAGTATTTTCTTTTTTTTTTTTTTTTTTTTTTTTTGGGATAAGAGTAAAAAAAAAAGGCTTAATTACGGTAAAAATATACTTATTCGCAGTAAAGTTAAAATGAATCAAAAACCATGTTTGAAACTGTTAGCTTTTAATTTCTTTTCTTTTTGCCTACTATTATTAATTTATTACTAGGTAAAATAATTTTAATTTACATTTGCAAATGGGCCACTCGCCAGTTGAAAGATTGGTGTAAACCCTTGGATTGAATTGATTCACATTGGGTATTTATACCCTAGAGTACACGTGTGTAATTTACATAATAGTCCCTGTACAATATATAAAAGCCCTATGTATATACACATTCCTATCACACCCCCGCAAGTTCAGCAGGGGTAGCAGCAATGCTCAACTTGTCTCTTAAAGACAGAACGGGACTTGGGAAGCACCTTGGTGAGGACATCTGCTAGTTGGGACTCCGTATGCAGGTACGGAACAT
The DNA here is from genome assembly GCA_039660915.1 of Euphorbia tirucalli. Classification (NCBI taxonomy): domain Eukaryota; kingdom Viridiplantae; phylum Streptophyta; class Magnoliopsida; order Malpighiales; family Euphorbiaceae; genus Euphorbia; species Euphorbia tirucalli. The sequence goes on from CM077638.1 coordinate 3,528,897, forward strand.
GCAGGGACTTAGAGGCTACCCGCTCAGGAACAAAGTGAAAATCGATCTCGAGATGCTTCGTCCGGGAGTGAAAAATGGGATTTACCGTGAGATAGGTAGCACTTAAGTTGTCACACAAAAGAACGTAGGAGGACCATGCAAAGAAAAACCAATATCAGAGAGGAGCATTGTGATCCAAGAGAGCTCAAAGGTGGTAGTAGCCAAAGCACGATATTCGGCCTCAGTGGAAGAGCGAGAGACTGTGCGCTGTTTTCGAGATACCCATGAAAACCAAGTTATCACCCAGAAAAATTGCAAAACCAGTGGTCGATCGACGGTCATCGGAGTCACCACCACAATCTGAATCAAAGAACCCTTGAAGCCGAGAGATGGTGCTTTGGTGAAACACCAAACCATGTGCGGAAGAAGCTTGAAGATAGCGCAAGATACGCTTAACAGCCTGCTAGTGAACCTCAATGGGAGCATGCATAAACTAACCAACCTTATGAACAGCAAAGGCAATATCTGGTCTCATGATTGTTAAATATTGGAGACCTCCCACAACACTTTGATACAAAGACCCATCTACCAGTACATCACCCCCAGTAGCCGAAAGCTTAGTAGACACACAAGCAGGAGTACTAATTGGTTTGCACCCAGACATATCCGATTTCAGCAGTAAATCTTTAATGTACTTCTGTTGATTCACATACAGCACTTTATCAGTGCACTGCATCTCAAGGCCAAAAAAATACTGAACCTGACCCAAGTTTTAAATGGCAGACTGACTATGAAGAAAAGTAATCAAGGACTGAAGCAACCCAGAATCATCACCAAGCAATAGTATATCATCAACACAAATGACACAAAAGACTACTGCAGAGCCAGAACGATAAACATATAAAGAGATATCGGCCTTAAAACACCAAAAACCAAACTGAACCAAAGTCGTAGTAAGCCGCTTATGCCACATGCGGGGAGATTGCTTGAGTCCACACAGAGACTTACGAAGGGCACATACATGAGTTGGCCGAGTGGGGTCAATAAAACCCATAGGTTGCTGCATAAACACCTGCTTTTTAAGGTCACCTTATAGAAAAGCATTGGATACATCAAGGTGTAAGACTTTCCAAGAAAGCAAAACTGCTATGGCAAGTAGAAGCCAAATAGTAGTGGGCTTCACAAATGGACTGAATGTGTCAGTGAAATCCATCCCAGGGCATTGATGATAGCCCTTAGCAACCAACCGTACTTTATACCTGTCAATGGAGCCATCTTCCTTTTGCTTAGTCCTGAAAACCCATTTGCAGCAAATAAAATCAGCACTCGGTGGTGCAATCACTAATTCCCAGGTACCATTGCCTATCAAGGCATTGTATTCTTCCGCCATAGCTGCCCGCCAGTGTTCAAATTTAGCAGCCTTAGAATAAGAAATAGGGTCCACCTCCGTAGTTTAGCTGTGCAAAGCTCTTGGTCTTGAATTCCCAGTTTGGGAACGTGTGACCATACGAGTAGGAACAGGCACAGGCAGTGGTGGAGGCGGAGCAGGGGTTGCTGCTGCTGTAGAAAAATCAGTGAGGTCCACAACAAGGGGAATGCCATGAGAAGTGAGGTTAGGGGGAGAAGGGGGGAAGTGGGTTCAGGTGGGGTGGGCGACTGAGGAAGCGGGCGGGGCAGATTGAGGGTGCAGGTCGAGGATGGGTGCGGGAGAGGGTGGGGCGGGGTGTGGGCGGATTGGGTTCGATCTGGGTGAGTGCGGGGAACGGGTTTGAGGAGCAAAGGGAAAGCTGGGTGCGGGAGGTATGGGAGCCGGCTGGTTGGGGCCGGTAGTAGGTAGGCTGGGTGCGGCTGTTGAAGGAGGTGGGCTGGCCGAGTGGTGTGGACTGGGCAGCAAGGGCTAGGCCAAAACAGGGGAAGTGGAAGACTGGGTTTGTAGTGGAGGTGGGAGCTGTGGAGTCATAGAGCCGAGTCATCTCAGGATACGGGAAAACCTATTCATCAAAGACAACATGACGTGAGATAAAGTTTTACCAAAAAGAACATCTAAACAGCGATAACCTTTGTGTAAATGGCTATAACCAACAAAAATACAAGGACGAGAACGATAATCAAGTTTAGATTCAGAATAAGGATGGAGCCAAGGATAACACAAATAAACAAAAGCACGAAGAAAAGTATAATCAGGGGGCGACATCAACAATTTCTCAAATGGAGATTGAAAATTAAGCAACTTAGTTGGCATGCGATTGTTTAAATATACAGCAACGTAAAAAGCAAAGGTCCAAAATGATTTATCCAGTTTGGCATGAGCCAAAAGGGCTAGGCCCGTTTCCACAATATGACGGTGTTTTCTTTCCGCACATTCGTTTTGCTCAGAAGTGTACGGACAGGAAACCCGGTGTTGTATGCCATGTGTGACAAGTAAGATGACATGGACTGAAATTCCCCACCCCAGTCACATTGAAAAGATTTAATGGAACAATCAAACTGCTTTTCAACCAAAGATCAAAATTTAATAAACGCAGAAAGAGCATCAGACTTGTATTTCAGAAAATAAATCCAGCAAAACTTGCTATAGTGATCATAGAATAACACACAGTACGAAAAATTATCAAAAGACTTAACAGGGGATGGACCCTAAAGGTCTGAACAAATAAGTTCCAAATGCCGCTTGGCCTGAAACTAGACTCAAAAAATGGGAGTTTATGACTCTTGCTAATAGCACAACTTGAACAACAGAATGACTCTAAGTTACTCGATACTGGAAGAGCATATTGATGAAGAACTCTATAGACCATAGGCAACGCAGCATGTCCAATTCTGGCATGCCAAGTGGAGAGAGAGGTGAGATGGATCCGAGGCGATGAAGCTGAAATTTATGGAACAGTGTAAAGGACACCTCTATTCGGCCCCTTGGTAAATGATTTTCTTGGATTTCAGGTCCTTCACAACAAAACAATTGTTAAAGAATTCCACAGAAACATCATTATGATTAGTAAGAGCAAAAACAGATATATGATTAGAATTAGACTATGGACCATGCAAAATATTAGATAGATGCAAAGGCCTATCAGACGTATGAAAAAGTGATTGACCAGTATGAGAAATTTGAAGTTTAGAGCCATTACCCACAAGGACTTCCTCCGGTTCGGTATGATCGAAGTAAGTACCAGGTTTCCCATATCGGATGTGAGATGATGAGTGGCATCAGTATCCATGATCCAAGGTTGAGAGGCAGATAAATGAGGTGCTAGGGTCGTATGGTTGGTTTGGGGATTTCGGTGTTGTGGAGCATTCAACCTGGGTGAGGGACATTGGCGAGCATAATGGCCATTCCCCTTGTAATTATGGCACACCACTGTTGTAACATCATAACCAACTGAAGCTAAAAAATTCCCATGTGAAAAAGAGTTCCAATATTGATAACCATTACTGCGATTACTCTGAACAAAGCCGTGATTTTGCTGCTGTCTCCCACGGCCACGACCACCACGGCTACTTCCGCGCCCCCTACCGGAGCTATACAACCCGAAATTCTGTCCGGAAAAGTTCCATGGTGCATTCCCTTGCTGCCTCACTGTCACATGTACGGACGAGACAGAATTCTCCCTATTAATTCTATGATTTATTTTTCTTTCTTCTCTCAATAGCATTCCATAAAAATCATCAAACAATACCAACTCCATATTAATTTCAACAGCCCTCACAAATGCATCATAATTATCATTCAATCCCTCAATAATAGATTTTACCAAGTTCTCTTCTCTAATATTACAACCCAAATCCAATAACGAATCAAAGATACTTTTAGCACGCCGTAAATACACAACAATTTCATCATTCCCTTGTCTTAAACTATGCAAACGACTACGTAATTCCTATATCTGAGACCTAGACCCGGAAGCATAAGAAATATTCAATTTTTCCCAAGCCCCCTAGCTGTTGTTACACCAACGAATTGAGGTAAAATTGACTTAGAAATAGAATTGAGAATCCAACATAATACCTGCTGATCTCTGCGATGCCATAACGTATGGGCTAGATTCTTGGCGCATTATCAAGAAACTCGATTGGAGACGGGTCGCTGCCGTCAAGGTGTCCATCAGGGCCACTCCCTTTAATCATTGGAAGAATTTGCATTTTCCACAATAGGAAATTAGAGCTGGTGAGTTTTGTGGGCAATTGTGTGGCCTACGATGGAAGAGGAGGAGTAGCGGCTAGGGACAGCAACCCATTTCCTGCAGCAACGACAGCATCAGTTTCGGTGCCGGTGGTGGTCATGGTGGATTCCGAGCAGATTTAGGGTTTGAACGAGACGAAGGGATGGGTGTCTAGGTCTAGGAATTTTCGGCTGTGAGGCCTTGTAGCTCTGATACCGTGAAAGATTGGTGTAAACCCTTGGATTGAATTAATTTACATTAGGTATTTATACCCTAGAGTACACATGTGTAATTTACATACTAGTCCGTGTACAATATATAAAAGCCCTATGTATATAAATATTCCTATCACCGATCACCGGCCACCAGAAACCGAAGTTCCTCCATTCTCCTCTTGAGCTTTCCCAAATTGCGATTTCTATTTGGAAAGTGAAACTGAAAATCGGAAAGAGAGAAGAATGCCAACTGATTCGTGGTTCCAGTTTCCATTAGAATTTGAATGATGAACCAAGAAGGAGAGAATCATGGAGATCTAATATCCTTAGCGACTTATCAAACTGGTGACCAAAAATAAAAGTATCCAAGCTTTTATTAGGGAGGAATTCATAGATTAGCATCTGCTCTTAATGATGGATGCAATAACCAAGCATTTTCACAAGATTCCTATGTTGTAATTTTGCAATTAATGCAACTTCATTCTTAAACTCTTTAATTGCTTGTCCTGAATTTTTTGATAGTCTTTTCACTGCAATTTCTTTTCCGTCTTGTAGCACACCCTGATAAATGAATAATAAAAATTGTAAGGAGCGTTAATCATAAACAAGGCAGCATGAGAGGCAATTTATGCAAGTCCAATCTTCTGTTGATAATAGTCCTGAATTGGTATCAATGGCAGGGAGTAGTCAGCGTTAAGATAAGAGGTCTTTTGTACCAAGGCAGCAACATTTTCAGAATTCATTTCAATCTAAAAGGAAAATATGTACTTATTGTGATTCTAATCGACATACATCTGATTCTTGCTACAAGAAGATTGGCTTTATAGATTTAGGAATAATTTTGCCCCATTTAGCAACCTTGAGTAACATAATTTGAAATTAAAAATGAAACTCCATATGTCCCATTTAGCAACCTGACAACTAGTTAGGAGAAAGATGGTTGAAAGCCATTTCAAGATGAGCAAAATATTGTAGATACACTACAAAAAATGTTAAGACAGGACAACAAAAAATTTTGTAGCAAAATTTTGCTGTAAAAAAGTTGATATAGAAGCAATATCAAAATATTGCTGCCATATTTAAATCAATGGTAGCAAAATAATTTCAAACATTATTGCCAAATATACGTACAATCATAACTTTATAATAACAACATGCAAAAATTTTGTTATTGCTGCGTAAAGCTATGTAAAGCTATTTTTATACTTTTGGCAGCAAATTTTTTTGCATGAATATTATAGCTAGACGACTAGCGAGGATGAAGCATGGATAGAGACGCTTCATTCACAGAATTAATTCCTCCACTAGAGGTTGATGGGTCACCACTATTGTATGTTTTTTTCAAGATGAAGGCTGGTCGCTTGGGAGAGGCAAGAATTGTGTTGTTGGTGAGCATGAACACAACATCAGACATTGTTGGTCTATCTGCTGCTGATTCTTGCACACATAGTAGTCTGATTTGGATGCATCTTCCTACTTCTTGTTTCAGGTATGACTCGCCTAGTGATAAATCTACTACCTCCAAGCTCCTGCCTTCTTTCCATAGCTCCCATACCTATTACATGTTGAAGATATATTAGGAGAACTTCTATCGTACGCTGCGCACTATGTCAATATATATGATGTGGCACACTGAAGTGACACACTTTATTTAATTAGTCGGGGTTAATGTACTAGTCCCATCATATAATAAAATTTCATATGTTAGGATCAATTTTGACATATACTAGGTGTATGTACCTTGACCAATCATAGTGTTCCATGTGAAAAGCTAGGGTTTTCCCTTTGCCAATTATGATTGATAATGAGGAATATATACATAGGTTTACAAGGAATGGGCCGATGGTTATGGGCCGAATACTAGTGGGCTAAATATTTACATTTATAATTACATTTATATTACAATACTCTATCACCCCCCCCCCCCCTCTCGCAAGTTGAGCGGGGCTTGTCACGGTCAACTTGGCATGAAGAGTGAGAAAGCGGTCTTTGGAAAGACCCTTAGTGAAGATGTCGGCGGGCTGATGGAGAGTGGAGATGTGCTGAACCCGGAGTTGACGTTGAGCAACCTTGTCTCGAACAAAGTGGAAATCCAGTTCAAGGTGCTTGGTGTTGTTATGAAAGACCGGATTAGCGCTCAGGTATGTGGCACCAAGATTATTAGACCAGATTGTGGGTGCCGTAGAGGAAGAGAAACCAAGCTCCCTAAGGAGCATTGTAAGCCATAAGACCTCCGAACTGACGGTAGCTAGTGCACGGTATTCAGCCTCAGTACTATTCCTAGATACTGTCCGTTGTTTGCGAGAACACCAAGATACCAAATTCTTACCAACATACACGGCAAAACCAGCGGTGGATTTTCTGTCATCCAAACATCCCCCCCAGTCAGAGTCACAGAAACCATGAATATCAAGAGATGAAGATTTTTGCAGCAGCAAACCATGAGTAGTTGTACCTCAGAGATAACGCAAAATGCGTTTGATGGCCTTCCAATGTTCTGTGGTGGGGGAATGCATGTATTGAGAAACTTTATTCCCTGAAAAAGCCACATCCGGTCTGGTAATGGTAACATATTGAAGACCCCCAACAATACTGCGGTAGAGAGACGGATCATCAAATGGATCACCAGTATAGAGAGATAAGTGCGTACTCGTGCAGAAAGGAGTAGAGATGGCTTTGGCTTCATGCATTTTGTCCCTCAATAATAGATCAGAGATATACTTATGCTGATGTAGAAGGAGACCATTCGGTTGTCTTGAAGCCTCAATACCCAAAAAATATTTCAAAGAACCAAGGTCACGAATTGCAAACCGGGTTTGTAAATATGTGACAACCTGTTGTAACATAGTAGCATCATTACCAGTAAGCAAAATATCATCAACATAGAGCAGACAGTAGAGCCGAACATGCTTCGCTTGGTAGAAATAAAGAGAGATGTCGGCTTTCGAGCATACAAAACCAAACTGACTCAATACATCTGTCAGGCATTTACGCCACATCCGGGGGGCTTGCTTGAGGCCATAGAGAGATTTCCTGAGAAGATAGACATAATCAGGCCGGTGTTTATCAACAAAACCCGGGGGTTGAGCCATGTATACTTTTTCCTCCAATGTGCCATGCAAAAAGGCATTTGAGACATCAAGGTGATGAATAGACCAGTCAAAGGAGACAACCAAAGATAAGATCAACCTGATTGTAGTGGGTTTGATTACTGGACTGTAAGTCTGAGCATAGTCGAGCCTAGGGCATTGGTGAAAACCCTTGGCGACAAGTCTTGCTTTATGCCGTTCAATGGAACCATCAGGGTGGAGTTTGGTTTTGAAAATCCACTTGCAACCAATAAGGTTATGTGCTTGTTGTAGAGGAACAAGAACCCAAGTATTATTTTTCAGCAAGGCTTGATACTCATGCTCCATGGCGGTGCGCCATTCTGGAATTTTCAGTGCTTGAGTGTGGCTGGTTGGTTTTGGAGGAAGAGTGCTGGTGGCAATTAAATTCAGCGGACGTCGCGGCTTGAGTGTAGCCATTTTGGACCTGGTTACCATGGGATGCACAGGACAAGAATTTGCTGGAACATTTTCAGCTTGGCCACTAGCAGCTGTAGCATGGTCAGCTTGGCCCAGATCAACAATTAAAGACACTTCCGGGTGGTCATGAGGGGGAGGAATAAATGGGGTGGGAGAAGGACTGAGGGAGGTTGGGGAGGCGGGAGACGGACGCTAGTGGGTGGCTGCTGGAGGTGACGGGTGGGGCGGTTGGGCGTGTGGGGACAGGCGGAGGTGGGGCAGCTGGTCGTTGGAGTTCAGGAGAGGGTGGGAATCGTTTTGTGTCGGATTCGGTGAGGTAGAGGTGGGCGTGATGGGCGACGGAGGCAAGGGCGTGGCTGGCTGGTGGTCCGGTGTTTGATGTAGTGGGTAGGATATGTAAAAGGGAATGTCAGGGTCAGACTGAATTGTAGACATAGCACAACCCTCATTTATCAGCTGACATGGAAACACCTGTTCATCGAAAATAACATGGCGTGAGATATATAATTTTTGAAGAGAAAGATCAAAGCAACGATAGCCTTTGTGAATTTTGCTATATCCAAGAAAAACACAATGAGTAGAACGAGGTGCGAGTTTGTGAGGTGACTTATAACGAAGCCATGGATAGCAAAGACAACCAAAAATTCACAAATGATGATAATCAGGCCGTGAACCAAACAATTTTTCAAAGGGAGTCAAGAAATTTAAAGTTGGAATAGGCATACGATTAATTAAGTATACAGCCGTTTCAAATGCAAAGGTCCAAATTTTTAGAGGAACAGAGGCATGATTAAGTAAGGATAAGCCAGTTTCAACAATATATCGATGTTTCCGTTCCGCACAACCATTTTGTTCTGGTGTATATGGATAAGAAACACGATGAGATATACCATGTGCACGTAAGTAAGGAACTAGGCCCTGAAATTCTCCCCCCCCCCCCCCCAATCGGATTGAAAAGTTTTAATTGGATGCCCAAAAAATTTCTCAACAACAGTTTTAAATTGAATAAAAGCATTCAGCACATCAGACTTGTATTTCAACGGATATACCCAAGAATACTTGCTAAAGTGATAAAAAAAGAGCACATAATAATTGAAATTATCAAACGATTGTACCGGGGTAGGACCCCACAAATCAGAACAAACAAGCTCCAAAGGAGCCGAAACAGTGCTAGTTGAAACAGAAAAAGGTAATCTATGAGCTTTGCTAACAGAGCAAGCATGACACAATTGATCACAAGACTTATTGGAAACTGGAATGTTATGCAAAGATAAAATCCGCTTTACTGCAGGGATGGCAGTGTGGCCAAGACATGCATGCCATTGAGTAACCGATGCCAAGTGAGCTTTTATTTTGTCTAGGGGACTCTTTGGAAGACACAAAGTGTAAAGACCATCTTTATTCGGGCCGATATGAAGTACCTGCTTTGTCATCAAATCCTTAAGAACAAAATGGTCAGCAAAAAACTAAATAGAAATGGGGTTAGACTTTGTTAAAGCTGAAACTGAAACAAGATTGGTTGAAGCTGATGGTACATGCAAAATATCATCAAAACGAATAGAATTACCATTGACAGAATTGAAGGAAGTACCAACATGAGAAATAGCAAGTTTAGACCCATTACCTATGGTAACCTCTTCCGGCCCGAAATATTCAGAATGGAGATTCAGGTTGTCCAAATCAGCCGTTAAATGGTGAGTCGCACCAGAGTCTACAACCCAATCTTGAGTGGAATTCATATGAGCATTTGTGTAAAATGAGGCTGGACGGGTTCTATTGGATTGTGGTTGTCTAGGGGATGGACAATTGCGGGCTATATGATTTATTCCTCTACAATTATGACAATAAAATGTTGTGGAAATGTCTAATGGTGCCATTGATGTCATTGGTTGCATTGAATTTCCAGCAGTGTGCATAGTGAAAGAATTTCCAGCAGCAGGTGCAATATTTGGCAAATTATTATTGGGACGAAATTGAGTGGAAAACATGGGAAAATTACCCGGACGAGAGGGGAACGGCTGCTGAAACCTGTCGGTCTGCTGCCCTCTGCCGTAAGAGCGGTGCTGCTACCCAGAAAACCCGCCGGACTGCTGCTGCCTCGGTCCGTTGCCGCGGGACTGACCAGGGTGGCATGCGGTGTAAAGGGCAGTAGGGGCTCCTCGTTCTGCATTGATTTCCCGTTTCAGACTTCTTTCTTCAGAGAGCAATAAACCATGGAGGTCCTCAAAGCCGGTGGGATCAACTTTAATTTCTAATGAGCGGCAAAACGGGCAGAAGATTGGTAACAATCCATCTACAACAGCATCAGCCAAATCTAATTCTGTAATTACAAAACCAAGAGCAGCAAGATTATCAGAGATTTGCTTAGCACGAGTCACATAAGAGGTAATTGATTTCGCCTCCTCTTGTTTCAGATTGCGTAATTGCAATCGGCAGTCTCGAATTTGAGATTTCGATCCAGCAGCATAGGCTGCAGTCAGTCTATTCCAGGCTTCAAGCGCAGTCTCAGCGCCAACAATTTGAGTCACAATTCCCGGTGATAGGGAATTAATAATCCAGCTCATAACCTGAGCATCTTTCTCCTCCCATCGCTCAAAATCAGGATTAATCTCCTTTGATCCGGGTAAATGCTTCGGTGGTGCTACAATCCGGCCATCAACGTGTCCCATCAATCTGGATCCCTTCAATAGCGGTACAAGCTGTGTTTTCCATAGCAAGAAATTCGTTGTGTCAAGTTTAATTGGGAAGGTGGCGGTGGATGGGATGACAACGTTAGGGGTGGTGCTGCCAGCGGCGTGGTGAGTGTTCATCTTGGGGTTAGCCGAAAAAGCTCTGATACCATGAAAAGCTAGGGTTTTCCCTTTGCCAATTATGATTGATAATGAGGAATATATACATAGGTTTACAAGGAATGGGCCGATGGTTATGGGCCGAATACTAGTGGGCTAAATATTTACATTTATAATTACATTTATATTACAATACTCTATCACCACGTGGCACATTCTGATTGGCCAAGGCACTAAACTTTTCATACTCTAGACAAATTTTCAGGATAAAAACTCCTAAACTTCAATTAAGCTTTACAAAAACAAATATCAAATAAGTTCTTACCACAACTCTCCCCTAAACTTCAATTGTCTGATTTAGCATATCTGTGTTTTTTTTTCCCCTTAAAATCTAATTTAAGTTCATGTTTTCTCTTTTCCAAATTCATACACGACTAAAAGATAAAATAAAACTAAGTAATGTAAATTTTCATGTTGGCTTACGTATCCAATTAAATTTGAATATGTGCTTTCATCGTAGAAACTGCTATTTTTTCTTCCATCAATGATCTCTATCAGTAAAACCCCAAAACTGTATACATCCGATTTTACTGAAAATAGACCTTGCATTGCATATTCCGGCAACATGTAACCACTGTGATAGGTTGTCAACCCGTAAAAGTTTAATTTAATATCTCCGGTTCCTTATACTGGGTAGTATAGCAAGAACGGGGTCGAACCACAGGGATCAATGCAGGTATATTTATTTGCAAAAAGAAAGAAAATTGATTGGATTGAAATAAAAATAAATGATGTGATTTGTGTATTTGCAGAATGTAAATTAAGACAGAATAAATCAATAGAAAGGAAAACTAGCCGAGATACTTTTTAGTTTAATTTCGTAATTCAATCACAGACACCAAAGATCCAATTCAATTATCCAAATAGAGAGAGTTATAGTTAAAGGTGAAACGCACTCAATAACCAATCTTTTCTTAATTTATCGATAGTTCCGGGAAACGCCCGAATAAACTACTTCCCTAGCCAATAGATAATCTCCAAGAAACCTCTTAATAAGAATTAACCTATGGCAGCATTAAACACAAAAAAGACCTCTATCTTAGTTAATGAAATCGGAAACGCCGTAAATCATAAAAACTAAACTATTCAATTCCGTTAACTTTACACGAAGCTAACTTGCCACTATGATAGAACAACAATCACGGATATATTATTCTATTCGGCGATATGCAATACAATCAATCAATTAACTGGCCAAATCAATTTGATTAAATCAATAGCAATATAACAAATTATAATCGCAAGAATTGAATAAATATTCGGATAAAAGAATACAATTAAAACATAAGTCTCATGAATCAAATGGAATTAAACTTTTATGTACCTCAACTAGAAGAGAGTTTAGCTACTCATAATTAAACAAAAATCTACAGAAAATCTTCAAGAAAAACTTGCAGCCTCCTTTCCTCTCAAAGCCTCCACCCAACGTTTTAGAAGAAGTCAAAAACTATCCTTAAACCTTCTCCTCTTTTTCTCTTTTATAGCTCTCCTACTCCTATCCTAATTAGGAGCCTCATTAACCTACTTAATTAAAGAGGCCTGCTGGAAATTAAAGTGCAAGCCATGGGCTCCTTAAAGAGAAGTTTGGCCCAATTAAGAAGAGAAGGTCAACAAGGGTTGACCAGCAGGACCCGAACAGGCTGCATAAAACCTTAGCTAACTTCCTCGATACAGCTTCGATTGGCGGGATTCAAGGTGCTATGGAAAGCTAACAGATAGATGCACAATCTTGCAGAACAAACCTTGAGCTAAAACAGCCTCGAACACTATTGAAAATCCAGTTGAAGTTCAAGCTCCAACAAATCCTCTTCTAGCAGTCTTCCTAAAAAGCCGAAATCTACTTCCAAGCATCTAAAAGAGGTAAACAATACTAAATAAGGATACATAAAATAAAACAAACAAACTAATTAAGAAGATAATAAAACTAATACTAAAATGCGAAAATAACTAAGAAAATAAGTTAAAATGCACCTAAATATGCCTATGTAAATATGAGTTATCAAATTCCCCCACACTTGGATCTTTGCTTGTCCTCAAGCAAACTAGGACTAAAGGAAAATTTCTCCCGAAATTGACTATGGTTGAACCCTAGTAAATCCTTAACCGTTCATTCAAGGAAGTTAAACCACCAAGATTTCATAGGAAGTTTCAAAAATCTGCAAGCCAATAAGCTTAATCATAAGAACTAGAAAATCAAACAAGTCGACATAAACAAAACATTTAATCCAACTTCACAAGACTTAGTCAATTGAAAAACCACCACAAATCATTGAATTAACTAACTTTAGGCAAGTGAATCGTCCAACCTAGAAGGACATCTAGAGATTTTAAGCTTTTATTCACATTTAAAGCACTTCAAACCAAGATAGTTACCAAATTAAGCATAGGGTCAACATCCCAATTTTGCGAGTATTGAAAAGGCCTCTAATGAGGGGTAACTCTCCCCATAGGTCATGCTCCATACACAAAGTCATTGTTTTTAACTTTGCTTAAGGTGAGTTGGGCCTATCCCCCAACTCAAAACCCATGGGTGTTGGAATGCGAAAGGTCTCGCTTTTTCGAGCAATGAAAAGGGTCTCTTATGAGAAGTTTGCTCTCCCTCTTAAGCCACTCTCCATACACAAGGAATGATTTTTGTCATACCTTGATTAAGGTGAATTGGTCCCATCTCCCAATTCAAGACTCAAGGGTAATCGAGACAGTTGAATTCAAAAATTTACATTCTCAGCACAATTCAACCAACATCATCAATTGTAAGCTAAACTCTAGTTGTCTCATCCTCCATAAGTTGGTAATAACTCACTTGCTTCACATTAGCCAACAAACTTTTTGAAAGTAATTGATCAATTAAACCTCATCACATTCTGTCAAAATTAAACGTAGAGTCATATGCAAACCAAGCTCAACCCCCAATCCTTAGGACAAACCCACTAACATGCTTTGTTTCTAATTCTTCCTACTTCCAATTGGTTTATTAAATTCAATGATGACAAAAATTAGGATTTTCCAAGGACTAAACCAAGACAATTTCAAATTTTTAAATTTGAGCCTAATTTACTCATGGACAAACAACTGAGAATCCGATTTATGGAGGGAATTATGCAAAAACTACATGCAATCCTAAATAGCATAAGAATAAAACAAAAAACAAACATTAAACTATCCTAAAAATTGAAAATTATCTCCTAATTTTCCTAACTAATCCCTTCCCCCACACTTTGTTGGAGATTGTGCCCTAAGGCCAATATTGGATTATGTAATTTGACTTCTAAGATTAATCTAGTGTAGATTAATATTATCATTTATGTTTGTATGTTAGCATTTATGATAAGTATCCATGAATAAATCGTGTTATTCTAAATATCCCTAGTCGATTGTTATTATGGGAATAATAACAAACTAAGACTAGTGTGAGTGATAATGGATATTCATAAGATGAATATAGTGTATACAGATACAGATTATACTCACGGGTAATATGTTAGAGAACATGTTACTGGAGACCCACTATGAGATCAAGTTCATGGTTATGTGTCACAACTGATCTTGATTATAGTAGTGTCATTAGCTGATTCCTTTGACCTGAGGTCACCATGGATTCCGGGATGAATTCATGTTGTGCTTTGATGCAGTCAAACGCTGCTTGTAACAGAGTAGTTATAAAGGCTGTGATTGGGTACGATATGACTCATGCCTTGGGATGTGAGTGACAGATATGGGATTTTGTCCCTCTCTATCAAGAGAGCGATATCACTGGGCCCCTCGATAAGTAAGACTGTTAAATGCATGGCCGTGCTCAAATAATTGATAGAGTATCAATTGATTTGTCTAAACAGTTTACTTTGAGATCGAGAAAGCATATGATTAATTTATATAAGATTGACAAGTGTACCATGTCTTATAATTAATCATGATATCAAGAGACAAAAGGGAATATGACACATTCTATAAGTAGGTTTATTGGATTATACCAATCATATGAATTGGGTAGTCATAATGGCTTGCTAGAGTCCGCTTATGACTTATGAGGGCATTATGGTAATTTCCTCATTGCCAATTTATATGATCCTACGGGGTCACACACAAAGAGCAAAATGAGATTCACTTAATTCGGGGATAAATCATTATGAGATAATGATTTATTATTGATGAGAAATTAAATATATATAAAGATATATATTTACATGTATATGTATATACACATGAACATATTAATAAGATTAATATATTTATGGCATAAAGTATGCTATATATATATATATGTATATTATAATTATATTATATGGTGATATAATTAATTATAATATACATTTACGTATATGTGTATATATATATATGTATGTATGTATGTAAATATTAATAAGATTAATATAGCATAAAGTATGCTAATTATATTATATGGAGATATAATTAATTTTACATACATATGTGTATATGATGGAGAATTGACTAAGTTTAATATTAATTGAGAATTAATAAAACTTATGGGGGCTAATTTATAATTATAATTAAATATAGTATTTAATTACAATTATAAGTTAATAATAAAAGAAAAAAACCCTAGAATAAGGAGTACACATAGCAGCCCCCCATATCCATCAAAAATGGCCGAAAAAATGCTTTTGGCAAAAAGGGAAAAATATCAATTTTTCACCTTCTCATTCGAAGAACTGTTCTACGATCCCGGCGCTAGCACGCGGTGAGTCAATTGCTCGGTGTGGATCAACTGTAGAGGGAATCTGCTTTGGTTCCTGTATCCAATCCTGCTAGAATTAAGAGGTAATTCTTTAACCCTCCTTCCAATTCAATGCAATGTACATGGGTCCTTGGTGGGGATTAATCTTTTATTTCCGCTGCGCATATTTTGTTTTGTGCGATTCATTCCCCAACAGTGGTATCAGAGCCACTTGTATTTTGATTGAATTGGATTTATGTTTTGATTGGATCAAAATTGCATGTTAGGGTTTGTATGATTTTGATAGGATCAAAATTGTTGTTAGGAGTTTGTATGTTTTATTTAGGGTTCTATGTTATTGTGAATAACAAAATAAAATTTGATTTTGTTGATTAATCATTGTGAATGATTTTATTTTAATGATTTGGAATGTTTAAGGGGTTGGTGTCATGAATTTGATTCATGGGTTTTTAATTGAAATTGTTTCAATTAATAAATAAAAAAAAAAAAAAAAAAATTGTTTTTTTTTTCTTTTCTGGGCATGACGCCCAGAAACCAATTTGGGCGTTGGAATTGCAATTGCAAAACCAATTGCAATTTCAACGCCCATCATTATAAAAAAAAAAAAAAAAAAAAAAAATGTTTTTTTTTTTTCTGGGCATGTAGCCCAGAAAACGTTTTTGGGCATTGAAATTGCAAAACCAATTGCAATTTCAACGCCCTTCTTCTCATGCTGCTCCTGCAGCATGGGCTGCGCAGCAGTGCGCGGCCCGTCGAGCATGCTGTCCGACAGTTTTATCCCTTTTTCGTTTTAAGTGTGGAAAATTGTTTCTGCATATTTACGAATTTTTCCAAATTAATTAATTCTAAATACAATGTGATTGTATTTTACCACTTTGAACCCTAAATAATTTTAGATATAAAATTATTGTTGATAATTTTATGCATGGTGTTATGGTATGGTTTTGGACCCCGTGGATGCTTTATTTTATTTATTATGGTTTTATATAAATACGACCTGCGAGTCGTTTGTATTTATGTAAATTTTAATTTTAATTTTACTAGATAAATTGTATAGGATGCAATTTATAATATGTAAATTTTATTTACTAGAAAATTGTATAGGATACAATTTTGTAAAGTATGTAAATCCATGAGATGGTGCCAAGGAACAAAGACGTGAGGACGGATCCAAGGGATGCGGCTTTGCTGTGACCATGCGATGGTTACAACCACCTAGGAAATGACCTGTTGATTTTCATATTGGCCTATGAAAATCAATATAGATAAAACCATACCATAACACGGTTTTGAGTCTTATGCATGTTATATTTATTTTATGCCATAAGATGCCATGTTAATAAATATTGATGCATGTTAAAATGTTTATATATATGTGCAAATGCATGCCTTGTATCATTTAGATGCCATGTGATGCCATGCTAGATTGCATGCTTAACATATGTATGACATAGGATGCCATGCTAATTAGTATTAACAAATGTATGTTTAATATTAATGCCATGAATTGTATGAGATACAATTTAATCACAGGATTTTATAAACCCTAAATAAACTTAATAAGTTTATATTTGCCACCCAATTACGTATAACACTAGTCAAGTACTATGTTCGCATCATGGTAGCCACGCCAAAGCGGGTACGCATGTTGTGACCTTAGCGAAGCGATAATATGAGAAATGGTGATTCTCATTGTGTTGTAATTGGTTTAACAAAGGGTTAATCAAAACGGTGTTTGAGCCCGAGGCAAAGATGAGATGAGTAACATACAATTAAATATGATATATGATATCATGCATCTCATAAATTAGAAGAGTTGCATAATGATGCAATTGGCAAAGAAGTGCACATCCAAAATATGTTTAAATGGTTTAAAGCATGATTTTGAGTCTTTGCCTACCGAAATTATATTTAATCATAGGGACATGCCAAAGCAGTGCTATGGTTAAGTATGGATTTTGGATCTTCACCCACTTAAATATTTTAAAGGGTTTTATAATTTAAGTGGGAGCATTTAACTAAAATCTTTACACGCTTTATTATAGTTATAATTGCTATTACCTTGATCTCGATTGTTATTGAACATTGAGAATTGTTCTCAAATCAAAAGGAATCATATGTTCTCAATAATCCTTTTGCCCAATGAACCACTAGCAATTGTAACACGAGTATAAAAGATGCTTACTTGAAGCATCGAAGGGACTCTGTTAAATTTTGTTATCTTACACTTGCCACCAATTCTTCCGTACGTTGGAAGTTTTACTTGAGATATATGATACATCACAAATGGAAATGTTCCATCAGTTAGTGAGCAAGAAAAGATAAGTGTTTGA
The DNA here is from genome assembly GCA_039660915.1 of Euphorbia tirucalli. Classification (NCBI taxonomy): domain Eukaryota; kingdom Viridiplantae; phylum Streptophyta; class Magnoliopsida; order Malpighiales; family Euphorbiaceae; genus Euphorbia; species Euphorbia tirucalli. The sequence continues at coordinate 3,546,656 of CM077638.1, forward strand.
GGCAACATTTTCTCATTGGCCTCCAAAAGGGCATTAAGATGTGATCTTGAATTCATTAATTGATAGTCATTGGTGATGAACTATCATTTGAATGACATGGAGAAAATTATGAATTAGTTGCATAGGATGCAAAAGAATGTTAAGTTATCCATAAAGGATAAGCCCGCCTCGAATTGTGTGCTTAAGGTTCAAAAGGAAAAGGATAAAAGGAAGGTCGAAAAGCATAAAGACCGAAAGGTTCGGGTGAAACATGTTTTAAAGACCAAAGCTGTTGGCATAGAGAGATCTCCAAAAGAAGGATGTTGCCATTTCTAGAATGAATCGTTCATTAGAATGAAAATAGCAAACTTTGTTTGGAGAACTATGAGAAGATGAAAGGCAGTAAGACTGCTACCTTAAGTATTTATCAATTATTCTACTTTTGTTTCTATATCAAAGGTATTAGATACCGTGGTGGATTTCATATTAGTAGAATATGAAGAATCTCAACTTAAGTAGAAACCTTATGAAGGTGAAAGGTAGAATACGAATAGGCAAGAGTAGCAAAGGTTGTTACTTGGAAGTTATGAACTTCTAGGTAAAAGTTGTGAACTTTTACATAAAAGTTATGAACTTTGGTTAAAGGTTATGAACTTTTACATGTAAGTTATGAACTCTTGTTGCCTATTGGGCTCGTTGTTTTGAGTGAACAAATGTTGTTTATTTTATAATTGTGAATTATAAACTTAATAAAGACATGATTATGAAATACAGATTTACATAATTGTCTTTATATGTGGAGCCCATCCGTAACATAAATACTGTAAGGATCGAATCAAACGGTTTGATTCAACCTATTTTGGCAGTGTCGTCTTGGAGACATAAGCAAAGTCGCATTTTGAAACTCCATAAGAATGGACTTTTGGATTCATGAGATTATGAATCATCTTGAATCATGCGAATGTTGTTTATTATAAAAGATGACAAAAGTGGTTCTTTGCTAAAAGTAGTTAAAGAATAATCGATTTATTAAGCATTATACATGTGGATGTATATGAATTATAAATCAACTGCTAAAGAAGGTTTTAATACTTCATTACCTTTATGGAACTTTTCACTAGATAAGAGTATCAAATGAAACACGAGTTTGGAACTTTTGAAGTGTTCAAAAGCTTGTAAAAGGAGTATGAAGTATCTTGACATGATAGTAAAGTCACTTAGATATGATCCAAGTGGTGAACATTTGAGTCAAGATTTTGACAATCATCTTAGAGATTGTGGGACTGTCTCACAATTAACTCCTCCAATTACGCCACAAAGGAAGTTGTGTCGAAAAGGGAGTAGTCGAACTCTATACAGATATAGTTCAATCTATGATGAAGTCAAGTTGATCATCGTTTTCTCGAGAATATGCCATTAAAGCAGCTGTGTATATTGTTCCGTCTAAAACAATTCATGAATCAACATATGAGATATGGTTGGGTAAGAGACCCAAGTTGTTTCATTGAATAAGTTTAGGGCTGTAAAGCTTATTTCGAATAAGTTGGCACCTAAATTTAAATGTCGTATTGTGGATTACTCTAAAGGAAAGTAGGAGTTGTTACTCCTGTGTTTCTTTGGGATACAGAGTAGTTGTAGCTAGAAATGGTTTCCCCTTGAAGAGGGAGTTAATTTCTAGAAGAGTTAGTGGGAGTAAAGTACACCTACAAAACTCGTAATTCACAAAGTGACATTAACGTTGAAGAGGAACATGGAAATGTTTTCATGATCATTGTTGAAATTACACAAGTCCAATGAAAGTCTAGTAGAATACGACATGAATAGGAGAGATATGGATTTCTCAAAGTCATGATGTAATTTTACTAGATTGAAGTAAGTCTTCTTTTATGAAGAAGCAATGTTAGATTATGAATCTAATAAGTGACTTGATGCTACAAAGGTTGAAGATAAGTCCATGTGTGACAGTCAAAGTATAGACTTTGATAAATCTTTTAGAAGATGCATATGCAATGGTTGCAAGTGAGTTTTCAAATTGAAAACCGACATGGATGGTGATCTTCAAACTTATAAAGCACGACTAGTGACAAAAGGGATTATAAACAAATTCATAGTAGTGACTGTGAGGATACGAGCAAATTCATAGTACGGACTATGATAAAATCCTCTTTCGCCATTAATCATGATCAAGTCATATTGAGTTCTTGTTGCCATATCCGCATAATATGATTATAAAATATGGCAAATGGATATCAAAATCTGTTTTCTACGTGAAAACATGATTGAGGGTGTGTACGTGACACAACCCAAAGTTTTGAGCATTCAAAGAATTCAAGTAGCGTATGCAAGTTTCAAAGATTCTTATAAGGATCGAAACATGCATCAAATAGTTGGAGTCATAGTTTTGATAAAGAAATCAAATGGTTTGATTTTATCAAAAGGATGATGAATCTTGTGTTTCAAAAGGATTAGTGGGAGCATATCGGCATCCTAATGCTATATGTGGATGACATATTGCTTGTTTGAAATAACATTCTTACCTTGCAAGAAGTAAAATCTTGGCTAAGAAAGTAATTTCAATTAATGTTTAAGCAAGGCTGCCTATATTCTTGAAATTAGAATCTATATAGATAGATCTAAAAGAATGTTTTGTTTTAAGTCAAAGCATTGAAAGCGTTCAATGAGAAAGACTTAAAAGAAGTTTGCTTATGTTAACTGTGTAAATAGTTGCACATATACAACTGATTGCAATTAGTTGCAATATATCAGTCGAGATCTAGTATTCTCTTAAAAAGAGATGTTATGATTTTGAAAGGTTCAAAATAAAACGATATAGCTAAATATCTATAATAGTAGTCAAAGTATATTGTTACATATGATGTAAAGGAAATTTTGGATGAAGAAGTTCATCACAAAATGTTGTGTTTTGTTCTAAGCATTGCTTATCCTGTGAGACTATTGTAGGGACAATAGTTCAATGCGTAAGAACCTTGTATGACACAAGCATATACTTAGGCGTTTTTTCACTAATTTAGAGAGGCTGTCTCTAAAGAGAGAGTGAAAATGTGTAAAGTAACAACGGAAGCGAAAATTAATAATTCACTGACAAAGACTCCTGCAAAAGTGAATACATGAAAGTCATGTAGGTCAATGGGTATAAGATACATGTATGATTGGCCATAGTGCAAGTGGGAGATTGTTGGAGATTGTGCCCTAAGGCCAATATTGGATTATGTAATTTGACTTCTAAGATTAATCTAGTGTAGATTAATATTATCATTTATGTTTGTATGTTAGCATTTATGATAAGTATCCATGAATAAATCGTGTTATTCTAAATATCCCTAGTCGATTGTTATTATGGGAATAATAACAAACTAAGACTAGTGTGAGTGATAATGGATATTCATAAGATGAATATAGTGTATACAGATACAGATTATACTCACGGGTAATATGTTAGAGAACATGTTACTGGAGACCCACTATGAGATCAAGTTCATGGTTATGTGTCACAACTGATCTTGATTATAGTAGTGTCATTAGCTGATTCCTTTGACCTGAGGTCACCATGGATTCCGGGATGAATTCATGTTGTGCTTTGATGCAGTCAAACGCTGCTTGTAACAGAGTAGTTATAAAGGCTGTGATTGGGTACGATATGACTCATGCCTTGGGATGTGAGTGACAGATATGGGATTTTGTCCCTCTCTATCAAGAGAGCGATATCACTGGGCCCCTCGATAAGTAAGACTGTTAAATGCATGGCCGTGCTCAAATAATTGATAGAGTATCAATTGATTTGTCTAAACAGTTTACTTTGAGATCGAGAAAGCATATGATTAATTTATATAAGATTGACAAGTGTACCATGTCTTATAATTAATCATGATATCAAGAGACAAAAGGGAATATGACACATTCTATAAGTAGGTTTATTGGATTATACCAATCATATGAATTGGGTAGTCATAATGGCTTGCTAGAGTCCGCTTATGACTTATGAGGGCATTATGGTAATTTCCTCATTGCCAATTTATATGATCCTACGGGGTCACACACAAAGAGCAAAATGAGATTCACTTAATTCGGGGATAAATCATTATGAGATAATGATTTATTATTGATGAGAAATTAAATATATATAAAGATATATATTTACATGTATATGTATATACACATGAACATATTAATAAGATTAATATATTTATGGCATAAAGTATGCTATATATATATATATGTATATTATAATTATATTATATGGTGATATAATTAATTATAATATACATTTACGTATATGTGTATATATATATATGTATGTATGTATGTAAATATTAATAAGATTAATATAGCATAAAGTATGCTAATTATATTATATGGAGATATAATTAATTTTACATACATATGTGTATATGATGGAGAATTGACTAAGTTTAATATTAATTGAGAATTAATAAAACTTATGGGGGCTAATTTATAATTATAATTAAATATAGTATTTAATTACAATTATAAGTTAATAATAAAAGAAAAAAACCCTAGAATAAGGAGTACACATAGCAGCCCCCCATATCCATCAAAAATGGCCGAAAAAATGCTTTTGGCAAAAAGGGAAAAATATCAATTTTTCACCTTCTCATTCGAAGAACTGTTCTACGATCCCGGCGCTAGCACGCGGTGAGTCAATTGCTCGGTGTGGATCAACTGTAGAGGGAATCTGCTTTGGTTCCTGTATCCAATCCTGCTAGAATTAAGAGGTAATTCTTTAACCCTCCTTCTAATTCAATGCAATGTACATGGGTCCTTGGTGGGGATTAATCTTTTATTTCCGCTGCGCATATTTTGTTTTGTGCGATTAATTCCCCAACACACTTAACATGCATTTACTCCTGAAAATGCATCTAAATTAAGCACAAAGTGTAAAGAAAAGGAAAGAAGTGCTCCCTTAGATTGTAGGAAATAACGGTGGAGGATCGGAAGAACAATGTTTGCAGAGGCAGCAAGTTCAAAGCCAATTTTGACAAGGATAAATTCTGAATTCGGAGAAACTCAAAACTACAATGTTGTAGATCTTTCTCTTAGCTTTCTAACGCATTTTGAATCACCACAATCGGAGGTCAGATGCAAACGTTATGGCTCAATTACGAAACATGGTCAGATCTGCGGGCGGGTGGCTGCGGTGCGTGCGGCTCGACGAGGCGCTGGCGAGGCAGGAGGACGTGGCGCGCTGCCGCTGCTGCGTGCTGGGCAGCTCGACGAGCTGCTGGCGAGGCACGCTGGGGCGCTGCGGCGTGCTGGGCAGCTCGACGTGCTGCTGGCGAGGCAGCCAGGCGCGGCACGCTGGGGCGTTGCGGCGTGCTGGGCAGCTCGACGTGCTGCTAGCGAGGCAGCCAGGCGCGCGCTGCTGCTTCTGTGCCCTTTTTTTTTTTTTTTTTTTTTTTTTTTTTTTTTGAACTTCTCTCTTTTTTTTTCTTTTTCTTTTTCTTTTTTTTTTTTGTTGTTTTTTTTTTTGAAATTTAACTTTGCACCTTTGTTTTTTTTTTTTTTTTTTTAACTTTAACTTTGCACCTTTTTTTTTAACCCTACATATTACAAGCATAAATAAAACACTTATAGAATGAATTTTTGGGTTGCCTCCCAAAAAGCGCTTTTGTTTAACGTCGTTGGCTCGACGATGGCCACGTTTAGTCTGGTGGTTTTTCAATGGAGGGAAGAATTTTGTTTCTTCCAACTATAGCATGGCCAAGACGTGATTCAGCTGCTATTTTGTACTGCATTTGACTCTGGTTTACAGGTTTGAGCGCTTCGAGGTCTTGGACGGCATATATCAGCACTTTAGGCATTACCCATTCTTCCTCCCATTCAGCCAATTTCGGATTTGTGAGGTTGTTAGCCAAAGAAACCTGCAAAGGATCACCACTACACATCTCCAAAAATTTATTAGTGTAAATGTCAGAGAAATTGATTGCAAAAACAGAGGCATAATCAACCGGGTGCTTAATTGCTCTATTTATGTCAAATTTAATCATAGCACCATCAAATTCCATAGTCAATGTCCCCTCATACACATCAATTTTTGTGCGGGCTGTTTTCAAGAATGGGCGTCCTAACAGTATCATTCCTGGGTTAAAAGAAGTTCCCCCTTCCATATTCAAGACATAAAAATCCGCGGGGAATACTAAGTCATTTACTTGTACAAGAACATCCTCTAATACACCTTCAGGAAAAACACTAGACCTATCAGCTAATGTCAAAACTACACCATTTTGTTTCAAAGGACCCAAATTCAATGCGGAGTAAATAGATAAAGGCATCAAATTAATAGAAGCACCGAGATCACACATAGCTTGTTCTATGCCTATATTGCCTATCTTGCAAGGAATTGTGAACATACCTAGGTCTTGTTCTTTTATGGGTAATTTACCTTGAAGTACTGCTGAAACGGTCTCACCCATGGGCACCCTCTCATTGGCCCGAACTCTGTTCATCCCAGTGCAGAGCTCTTTCAAAAATTTGCAATACCGGGGTACATGTTTGATGGCTGTCAGGAGTGGAATGTTGATTTCCACCTTCTTTAAAGTTTCAAACACCTCTGTATCATCTATAGCTTTCTTCTTTCTTGCCAATCGATGTGGAAATGGTGGTTTTTCAGGATTGGATTGGATTAGCTCTTCGATGGGGGGCTGTTTTCTTTGTCTCGGCTGGTGTTGCACGGCTACATGGGGCTGATGCTTTTGGTGCTGGTGCTTCGAGTTCTTTACCACTTCTCAAGGTAATTGCATTGACGTTGTGCCTTGGATTCACATCAGGTTGGGAGGGCAACTTTCCTTTGTTTTCAAGTTTATTGAAAGAGGAGATTAATTGGTTAATTTGGTCTTCCATTTTACTCATCTTGTCAACACTCTTCTGCTGAGATTCCACCAATTGCGCCATCATGCCTTTCAAAGAGTTAATTTCTTCTCCATAATTCATTCGTAGGGGCTGTGGCTGCTGTTGTTGGTTATTGCCATATCTGAAATTCGGATGATCCCTCTACCCTGGATTGTATGTATTAGAGAAAGGATCATATTTCCTTTGGTGTTGGGCATTGAAGTCTCCCATGGCGTTAACCATCTCACTGCTGGATTCTTCTTGAAGTGTTGGACATGTATCAGTGGAATGTCCCTGAAAATAACAAATACCACAAACTTGGGCTTGTGGCCCGTAGTTAGAAGCACCTGCACTTCTAATAATACTCTTTTCCAGCAGTTGATTAAGCCTATCCAGTTTAGATTCAAGATTAGAAGACCTTACCTCATGAACACCTCGTGTAGGAGTGTCAGAACTGCTGTTGAACTGCTGTGAATTTGCAGCCATGGTAGAAATCAGGTCTCGGGCAGCTTGAGGTGTCTTGCTGACCAAAGCACCTCCACTTACAGCATCAATGACTCTCCGTTCAAGTGGTAGCAACCCCTCATAAAAATATTGTATCAACAGCTGATCCGTTATACCGTGTTGAGGGCAACTAGAGCATAGTCTCTTAAATCTTTCCCAATATTCATACAAGGACTCGAAGTCTTTTTGTCTGATGCTACAAATTTCCCTTCTTAAGTTTGCAGGTCTAGATGTAGGAAAGAATCGCTCCAAAAACAGCCTTGCCATTTCGGTCCAAGTGTTAACAGTTCCGGAAGGAAGGTAGTACAGCCATTCTTTTGCAGTGGCTTCCAATGAGAATGGAAATGCACGCAACTTGATTTGCTCTTCAGTAACTCCACGTGGTCTGAATCCAGAACAAGCCACATGAAACTCCTTTAAGTGCCGATTTGGGTCTTCCGCTTGTAAGCCATGGAATTTTGGTAGAAGCTGAATCAATGCAGGTTTCAGCTCAAAGCCATCCTCCACATTTTGATATTGTATACACAGCGGCTGTTGGTTGACAGGAGGGGCGAGCATATCTCGCAGAGTTGCTAGAGGTGGATTAGCCATTTCAGTTTCTGAGTCCGAATCTGTTTCAATGGTAGGAATAGTTTCAGTACTATCAGAGTCGTCTTCTGCAGCCTCAAGGACTTGTCTCCTGCGCAACTTTGCTTCCTTTCTGAGCCGCTTTGCAGTTTTTTCGATTTCTGGGTCGAATAAAAGTCCACCTACAGAAGAAGAACGCTGCATACACACTCAGAAAAGGAATTAGAAACAACAAATAAATAAACCTTATACACAAATCCCCAGCAACGGCACCAAAATTTGATAGGTTGTCAACCCGTCAAAGTTTAATTTAATATCTCCGGTTCCTTATACTGGGTAGTATAGCAAGAACGGGGTCGAACCACAGGGATTAATGCAGGTATATTTATTTGCAAAAAGAAAGAAAATTAATTGGATTGAAATAAAAATAAATGATGTGATTTGTGTATTTGCAGAATGTAAATTAAGACAGAATAAATCAATAGAAAGAAAAACTAGCCGAGATACTTTTCAGTTTAATTTCGTAATTCAATCACAGACACCAAAGATCCAATTCAATTATCCAAATAGATAGAGTTATAGTTAAAGGTGAAACGCACTCAATAACCAATCTTTTCTTAATTTATCGATAGTTCCGGGAAACGTCCGAATAAACTACTTCCCTAGCCAATAGATAATCTCCAAGAAACCTCTTAATAAGAATTAACCTATGGCAGCATTAAACACAAAAAAGACCTCTATCTTAGTTAATGAAATCGGAAACGCCGTAAATCATAAAAACTAAACTATTCAATTCCGTTAACTTTACACGAAGCTAACTTGCCACTATGATAGAACAACAATCACGGATATATTATTCTATTCAGCGATATGCAATACAATCAATCAATTAACTGGCCAAATCAATTTGATTAAATCAATAGCAATATAACAAATTATAATCGCAGGAATTGAATAAATATTCGGATAAAAGAATACAATTAAAACATAAGTCTCATGAATCAAATGGAATTAAACTTCTAAGTACCTCAACTAGAAGAGAGTTTAGCTACTCATAATTAAACAAAAATCTGCAGAAAATCTTCAAGAAAAACTTGCAGCCTCCTTTCCTCTCAAAGCCTCCACCCAACGTTTTAGAAGAAGTCAAAAACTATCCTTAAACCTTCTCCTCTTTTTCTCTTTTATAGCTCTCCTACTCCTATCCTAATTAGGAGCCTCATTAACCTACTTAATTAAAGAGGCCTGCTGGAAATTAAAGTGCAAGCCATGGGCTCCTTAAAGAGAAGTTTGGCCCAATTAAGAAGAGAAGGTCAACAAGGGTTGACCCGCAGGACCCAAACAGGCTGTATAAAACCTCAGCTAACTTCCTCGATACAGCTTCGATTGGAGCGATTCAAGGTGCTATGGAAAGCTAACGGATAGACGCACAATCTTGCAGAACAAACCTTGAGCTAAAACAGCCTCGAACACTGTTGAAAATCCAGTTGAAGTTCAAGCTCCAACAAATCCTCTTCTAGCAGTCTTCCTAAAAAGCCGAAATCTACTTCCAAGCATCTAAAAGAGGTAAACAACACTAAGTAAGGATACATAAAATAAAACAAACAAACTAATTAAGAAGATAATAAAACTAATACTAAAATGCGAAAATAACTAAGAAAATAAGTTAAAATGCACCTAAATATGCCTATGTAAATATGAGTTATCACACTGCAATATTGTAAATCCGCATAAAAGTGATAGTTGTAGTGAAATTTATATTCTACAAAGATAAATTAAATATATGCTACAATAAGAAATATCAAATTTAGCAGTAAAATTTTTGCAGTTAAAAGTATAAAATTTGTTGCTATAGCTTTTGTAAGCAATAAAAAAAATTATTACTATAAAATTACGAATATATTTAATTTCGCTGTCATTAACATACATATAACAACAACTCTTAAAAAATTGTTTCTATATAGACTATTTGGCAGCGAATTGCTTTGCAGCAAAATCTTTGCTTGTATATTATTTGTAACATTTCTTGTAGTGTAAGAGACACATTGTACTTACTATGTTCCAACAACACGATGTGTTTCTGCTTCTCTTTGGTCAACTCCAAATATTCTAGCCATTCCAAAATCTGAAATTTTTGGCTTCATTGAAGCATCCAGCAAAACATTGCTAGCTTTGAGATCTCTATGAATAATTCTTAATCTTGAATCTTGATGAAGATATAGAATCCCTCGAGCAATCCCACAAATAATTTCATGCCTCATCGACCAATTTAAAAGAGCTCGTTTTGCTTCATCTAGATATATAAGTTTTTCAATTAATTCTAATAATTAAATTAAGTTTTGACATATATATATATGTATAATAATTGAGAATAAAAGACATACCAAAAAAAAAAGTATCCAAGCTTTTATTGGGGAGGAATTCATAGATTAGCATCTGCTCTTGATCATGGATGCAATAACCAAGCATTTTTACAAGATTCCTATGTTGTAATTTTGCAATTAATGCAACTTCATTCCTAAACTCATTACTTCCTTGTCCAGAATGTTTTGATAGTCTTTTTACTGCAATTTCCTTTCCATCATGTAGTAACCCCTAACAAATAAATGAACAATAAAAATTGTATGGAGCGTTAATCATAAATAAGGCAGCATGAGAGGCAATTTATACAAATCCAGTCTTCTGTTGATAATAGTCCTGAATTGGCAGCAATGGCAGGGAGTAGTCAGCGTCAAGATAAGAGGTCTTTTGTACCAAGGCAGCAACGTTTTCAGAATTCATTTCAATCTAAAAATAAAATATGTACTTACTGTGATTCTAATCGACATACATGTGATTCTTGCTACAAGAAGATTGGCTTTATAGATTTAGGAATAATTCTGCCTCAGCAAATGCAGTAGATGCTGAAATGAATGAGTTTAAGGAGTTAGAACAAGATCCAGATGATGTTTTTGGTGGTCAAGAGACAATGCAGCAAGTTGCAAACACACAAGTAGTGGTACCAAATTCTAATGCTAATGTTGCTAGCCTTTTGCTCCTGAATGTTTCAGTCCGACCTAGCTTTGCAATCACAGCAGCAGAATTCAAGGGCGCAACCTAGTTCGATATGCAATAACTGCTCGTGTCCCAGCAGCTAATATGGAATCTATGTCTTTCTCTGGTCAAAATACTGTAGAAAATGTGTTTGATAAGGAATTTGGAGACAAGGAGGCAGATTGGATTAGCTAACATAAAAAAGGGCTTTTCATTCTTGAACATGATGTTTCTAGCTCTTTTGTTGCTATGTTTGATTGCCATTCTCTTCGTGTAAAAGTTTAATCCGGCAAGATTGAGTTATTTACAGTTGTTTAGATCTTCATCTTCCCAGATTGAGGGTGTGTTAATCATATAGAATAAATTGGTTAATTAGTCAATGGTATGTTAGTAAAAGTTTATGCAATTATATACATAGTGTATTAATTGCTATATATAATCTCCTAATTACTAGCTTGTACCTGTACTAATTCAGTTGATGAGATTTCTGTTTACCATCTTTTCTTGTTCTTGATAAATCTCTCGTTTTATCGAGAAGGAGAATAAATAATATTTCACATTGGAAATAAATAAGAGTAAAAAGTAATATATAAATGAGGAGATTGAACTTTAATAAAAGTTAATTGGTTTTATGTTCTGTGGATTCAACTCTCCATATGTGTTCATGTATGCAGTTAAGCTCAATAATCTCAAGGCTTATGGAATCTATTCATGGTATCATAGTAGAAGAATAGTTGATGCAGCGGAAACTTAGAACAATGACACTAAGATCCGTTGATCGCGTACGATGTCGGAAAATTAGCCTTCTCCTGATTGAATTTCGTAAAATTCACAAAAGCTAGGTAACGGGAATTAAATCCGAAATTTTTCTTGAATCAAAAATGTCTTACAATTCCAAAATAAAGGCCTATTTATAGGCTACAAATAAACCGACCCTAAATAAGAAATCCAACCCTAAACAAAGTTCTTAGGCAAATAAAGAAACCAAAAAAAAAAAAAGGGAAAAAAGAAATAAAAACTGAAAACTTCCCAAAAAGGGCCTAAAATCAATAAATCGCGTTTTTTAGGCCCTATACGATGTTTTTTGGCCAAAAAGCGACGGACGTTAGGAATTAAATCCGAAATTTTTATTGAATCAAAAATGTCTTACAATTCCAAAATAAAGGCCTATTTATAGGCTACAAATAAACCGACCCTAAATAAGAAATCCAACCCTAAACAAAGTTCTTAGGCAAATAAAGAAACCAAAAAAAAAAAGGGAAAAAAGAAATAAAAACTGAAAACTTCCCAAAAAGGGCCTAAAATCAATAAATCGCGTTTTTGAGGCCCAATACGATGTTTTTTGGCCAAGGGCGTGAGTTTTGTTTGTTGGCCCGATTCCAATAAAGTTAGGCTCAAGAATCACTGAAATCAAAAAAATTTTCGGATTTTACCATTCACCATAAAATTTGCTCAAGAAGGCTATAGCTTGCTCTTCTACATCAATACCTAACAACCGAAAGATCATGAGCTCATCTTTAAAGATCTGGTGGAGTTTTGGTTAGCAGAAAGACTATACTCGTTGATAACTTTGGATTTCAAAAAGGAAATAAGCAAATGAATATTTGACAAGTGTCAACTGGTCTAGGTTCAGTTTCACTTGAGGGAGATTGTTATAGAATAAACAATAATTGACATTCGAAAAGAATAAAGAGTGGAATATCAACGGAGTATGTTGAACCTTAGCACAAATTAATTTGTTTGTGTTATATGATTGCAACCCCACACATATGCTCATTTATTCAGTTAGGCTTAAACACTCTAAAGATCCACAACGAAATGCACAATTTTTGTAACATAATTCTTACAAGAATAATTCAAGATTTGAAATTCTTTCAAATTACAATAATTGATTCTCTTTTTTAATGGTTTCCAATCAATGAATGGGTTTAATAAGAAATGGGATTAAATTCCTCCAAAATCCAACAAAATAAATGTTTTCAAACAATGGGAGAGAGTGGGGCATATGAATAGTGTACCTTATAAACCGACCCAAAACCGCCCTGTCCGAGCTTATTGTCATTTGAAAAATTATTTGTAGCTGAAGTTATGTCACTGAGATGAAAATCCGAAATTTCACCTTCATGATCATTTCCCTTTCCACTTTCTGAAAACAAGTATTTATGTCCTCTATCTCTACCTGCAAATCGTGAAATTCATATGGTTAAATTCGAAGCAATTATATTAAATATTTAAATTCGACATTGTTGTCAACTAAATATGACTACAATTTTATAACAACAACAAGAAAAAATTTTTAACTTTTGGTTATTGCTGTTAAATGAATTTTTTCAAAGTAAACACCAAAATTTTTATTGCTGCCAAATTTAATTAATTAATTAATTAATTTTTTATTTTTTGTTGTAGTGTTTGGTTGTATTGATATAAAAAAAAATTATATGATGGACTTAATTATGAAGCAATTTGCTCACCTTGTCTCCTCTTCTTTACTAAATGATATATGAAGAAGGCTGAAAGAATTGAAACAACAACTGCCACTGTTACCAATATTGCTTTCAGTCCTCCCCTGGCAAGAGGTCCTTTTGACTTCTCATACCTAGCTGTCGCATTCAAAACAAAAATAGATATATTAGTATAATAACTAAAACTAAAAAGAAATAAAACTCAAGAGATATATTAGTATCCTAAAAAAAATAGTGCATACTACATATTTACGGCATTTTAAAAAAAATATGGAATCTGTTACATGTTGTTACCGTATGTGTTTATATATTTATATATATACTATTATAATAACTAAAACTAAAAAGAAATAAAACTCAAGAGATATATTAGTATCCAACTATATATTGTATAAAGCATAAGAAATAGTGCATACTACATATTGTGTTTATAGCAAAATTTGTTTTGCTACAAATTGTTTTCCTCCAAAAGCTAATATTTTCTTTTTATAGTGTATCAAGAACCTTTTATACTGTTTTTTGTTACATAAAATTTAAGAGTCCCCTAAAACGGCTAAGACCCCCTAAATTTGAATTATAAAGACCAAAAATAAATTTAGGACATGACTAATTTATGGCTCTGCCTATGTGGATTTTCAACAATGACATCAAAAATCAAATTTAAATATGAGTATTATAATGGTCGTTTCTTTATCCCTAAGATCAACTTGAAAGTTGAAGAATTTTTTTTTTTCCCTTGATAATTAACGTTTGACTTGGCAAGGTCATGACATATCATCAAGTTCAAAATTTTGCTTTTTTACATTCCGTTTGATTACTAAAATTCAAAGCTACATTATGTACACAATTCAGATCAAGTATATAATTATCAATTTAATTTTTTTTTTTTTTTTCTCGTTGTAAAGAAGGTTACCTAGTTCTGCTGCATCAACTCTTACATACAAGTCTTGTCCCACACTTGAGTACATTCTTGTGTCAATTAAATCTCCAAACCAAGTCAAGCATCCAATTCCTCTTTCATCTGCACTTGTGTAAGCTGTACATGAACAATTCTTCAAGCATTGTTCCTCACATGCTTTCAAGTCCGTGCTCATATCTGCACGTGCTATTGAAGTGTCAGGCAACTTAGTATTCGTCAGCCTTACGAACCCTTCCCCACTTCGACACATGGACACGCCTGTGTTTCATACACACCCACTTGACCAATCTCTTAAGTACCAATCACTTGGCAACTTGGGTTCGAACCCTGGCAAGCACTTACATATAAAGGTATCCGCATCATACGAATCACAGTTACTATTTGCACCACATCTACGGTACTTATCACAATATTCTTTCGGAGCAGACCAAAACTCGTTCCATCTACGATCATGGTTGAGCCATGTGGCACGTTGTACGCTCCCCGACTCGCTCACCGTCGGTCTAGAGAAGATTGAGGAATTGATGAGGTTGTACGTAATCCAAACCTCATCCTTAGTGTTCACAAAGGTTGTATTAAACATGTAACGAGCAGTCATCGCGGGTATTCCGCTCAATCTACGACCTGTCCAAGGCCCGCCTCGCCATATTCGAGCTGAAGCCTTGTAGAGAAAAAGTTGAGGAAATCCAGTTGGGTCAATATTGCAGGAAACGGTACCAGTTCCAGGATCATCTTTTGACTTCCAGGAGGATAAGGACCAATTTGAGTCGGTTTTCCTATCAAAGCCAATCCTCATAGAGGGAATATAAGTGTCTGTAGGATAATCAAAGCTTTGCCACAATATTCTGTTGCCATTCTTCTGATCAATCAAAACAAGATTTCCTGAATCAAGAAGCTGAGCCATAGATGATGTCGTATTCACATTAACCTTGGCAAACCAAAGAGGAACATCAGTTTGGTTATTCACATACAGTGCAAGGTTACCTCGATTGTCGTTGGTGAGAATTCCTGAGGTATCATTGATTGGATTATCTCTATTTGCTACCCATACAACGGTTTGTTCTGAAACCTTGTTATACCAAATTCCCACATAGCGACGAGCAGAATTGCCTGGACTAAAAAATCCGAGTGCAAATGCTTCCCCTCTAGATACTATAATATCGCCATCTCTTAAAGGTTGGGCTTGAGTTATGGTATCAATGGACATGCAAAAATTTAGATTAAGGCAGAGAAACAATGAAACGAGATATTTTTGTAGTTGCTTCATGATAGATTGAAGGATTATTAATTATCAGTAATATGGTGTCGCTAATAACACTCATCATCTCTCTCTCCCTCTCACATTCATGGGCTTAAGTAGTTGGAGTTATTAATTGGTTTCACTTTTCAAGAATATGATATACACGCATAAAGATCACTTGTGTTCCAAGTCGCAGATTTCGTGTTTCTAGCTCTGTATATGTTATTAAAAAAAAAAAAAAAAAAAAAAAAAAAAAAAAAAAAAAAAAATTGGAAGAGCCAATTTCTAAAAATAAACCGACCCTATTGATTCTCAATCGGAACTTAGTATAAATGCGGGTTTGGACCTCATTATAATTAAGAAATACAAATTTTGACAACAAAATTATCGTTGTTATAAGCACAAAAGTTATTATCATAACTTTTGACAGAAAAAAAAAATCACTGTAAAGTTGTGATTTTAGTATTTGGTATATAGCGTTGATGTCAGCTGGACGAAACCGGAAATGGGATGGGTTAAATTGAATTGCGATGGAGCTTGTAAGGGCAACCCAGGTCCGGCTATGGCGGGCGGCTTGTTGCGGGATGCTAATGGTAGTTGGCTGCATGGCTTTGTGGCAAACATTAGGGTTTGCACCTCCTTACTTGCTGAGTTGTGGGGGCTCTTTTATGGGCTGCATATGGCTTGGAAATGTGGTTATAGGAAAGTTATTGTAGAGTTGGATTCGGCAATAACTATCGGGTTTATGAAGCATGGTTTGACGAGTCCTCATCCCCATCAATGGCTTATCCGACAATGTTTGGCTCTCCGCAACCGTAATTGGTGTATTGTCTTTAATCACGTGTATAGAGAAGGTAATCAAGCAGCAGATTGGTTGGTGAATTTCGCAGGATCTTATCCTACTGGGCTTCACGAGTGTGTCGCGCCTCCTGCAGGCCTCCAGAATATTTTGACTAACGATATCCTTGGCATTGCTCGCCAAAGATTAGTTCGGGGTTAATTTTTTCCTCTTTTCCTTGCTTTTGTTCCGGGGTTCCCCCGTCCTTTGTATCAAAAAAAAAGTATTTGGTATATAGTAAAATTTTTTACATTGATATGCATATGATAACAATTGTTAGATATTACTGCTGAAAAAATTTTTTTAACGCTACAAAATGTTTGCCATTTGTTTTAGTATTTAAAAGTATTCGCTACGGTAATCACAACCCATCCATTTAGAATCATCCCGTGGAAAATTAATAATAATAATAATAATAATAATATTTATGAAGATATGAACGTGATAATTCCCAGTAGAGACCGGCGAAAGAGTAGCAGTATATTTATGTCAGTTCTACTAATAGTATTAATTAGTAGGCCCCGTAAGGATAGGGACACAACTTGTATTAAATTAAATGGTCCAAGGTTTAAATATTTGCTCCTCAATTGATGAAATCTTAACATATAATAAAGTATATTGTACACGCTCCAAGTTCATAGCCATTTATATGAGGAACATTAATATATAAAATTTATTATTAGATCACACCAATCAGATTAAGCTTTTTAATCAATTGATTTCATCAGATTTCACGAACTTATTAAGTTTTATATAACTAGCCATAATTATAGTTCTCATGTTAATGTCGCCCCCGTAGCTTTAGCGATGTTCTATTAATTGAGAAATTATACAATGGATTTGGTCCATGTGGATCTTCCAAATAAAAAACTGATACATAGGTGTTTTTTATTTTCTCAATGTTTATATTACTTACGTATCAGTTTTTTATTAGAACAGTCTATTATAAAATTTCTGCTGTTAATTATCATATCTGATGCAATCATCTTTTTATTTTTATTTTTTGTTTTCAAGTCAAAAGTTACGTTCTTAATTTACTATACTGACTAGATATTTTTGTTAATTAAGCTGATTTCCATGCATTCTCTCATCGGAGATATTTATTTCCATTTGTACATCACGATTCAAAGATTGTTAAAAAAAAAAAAAAAAAAATTAATTTATAAATGCTGCTGGAAAAGGTTTATGTGCTTAACCGAATTGCAATTATTTTTAGAAAATTAGCTCTAATATATTATACCTCTATACCCAGTAGTATGTAATGTTCATTTTAGACCAATGTGGTAGCCTATAATAGATTGGTGGAAATCCCATGATTGTATTGCTGTACAAATCTGATTTATATAGTTACATAGGATGGGGATAATTACATAAAGCCTCAATATTATAAAATATATACATCACGTAATCCTCAGACTATATACTTGTAACACACCCCCTCAAGTTGAGCAGGGGGAGGCTACAATGCTCAACTTGTCCCGAAGAAACCGAAACCGTGTCTTGGCTAGAGCTTTAGTGAGGGCGTCGGCAACATGAGCATCCGTGGGAAGATACCGAACAAAACGTGAGCGATTGGCCACCTGTTCCTGCACAAAGTGAAAATCGATCTCCATGTGCTTTGTGTGGGTATGAAAATCGGATTAGCAGTAAGGTAGATAACACTAAGATTATCACACCAGAGAGTGGGAGCAGTGGAAAGTGGTAGTCCAATATCACGGAGTAGCATAACCAACCAAGATAGCTCAGAAGTGGTGGTGGCAAGGGCCCGATACTCTGCCTCCATACAAGAATGAGAAACAGTACGTTATTTCAGAGAGACCCATGAAATCAAATTATCACCCAAGATGGTAGTAAACCCAGTAGTAGACCGTCGATAATCCGAATCACCACCCCAATCAGAGTCAGAAAACCCTTGCAGAACAAGATTGGAGGACGGCCTATAATGTAAACCGTGACTAGGTGTGGCCTGAGGATGCGTTTAACTGCTTGCCAATGAGAATCTGTAGGTGCATGCATGAACTGAGCCACTTTATGAACGACATAGGCAATATCAGGATGAGTAATAGTCAAATACTGCAGGCCACCTACTATGTGACAATTAGGTTTTCCCTTAGATTATCATTAAGAAAATAGAGGTATATATACAAATACAAGTGTGGATATGGGCCTAAGATCATGGGCCAATTATATTAAATTTACAGCATATAAACAAAATTATATACACTACTCTATCACCCCCCCGCCAGTTGAGCGGGGCTAGACACGGTCAACTTGGCCCGAAGCATAAGGAACCAGTCTTTTGAGAGGCCTTTGGTAAGGATATCAGCTGGTTTTGAGTGGTAGATATGTGACGCACTTGCAGCTGGTGTTGGGCTACTTTATCTCGAACAAAGTGAAAATCTAGTTCAAGATGCTTGGTATTGGTGTGAAAGACCGGATTGGCGAACAGGTATGTAGCTCCAAGATTATCCGACCAAATTGTGGGAGCCGTGGGAACAAGAAAATGAGGTTCTCGAAGCAACATGGTGAGCCAAAGGACTTCGGAGCTGACGGTTGTGAGTGCAAGATATTCTGCCTCGGTGGAGGATCGAGACACGGTACGTTGTTTGCGAGAACTCCAAGAGACCAAGTTGCTACCAACAAAGACAGCAAAACTAGTGGTAGACTTTCTATCATCCGAATTACCACCCCAATCAGAGTCACAGTAGCCATTGATGGCAAGAGAACGGGACGGACGCAGCAGTAGACCATGGGAGGGCGTGTTCCGTAAGTAGCGGAGAATGCATTTCACAGCCTTCCAGTGTTCAGTAGTGGGGGCATGCATATATTGAGACACCTTGTTCACAGAGAAGGCCACATCAGGCCGAGTAATAGTGACATATTGAAGTCCTCCAACAATGCTTCGATACAAAGAAGGATCTTCAAAGGGATCACCCGATTGAAGTGTGAGACGGGTACTGCTGCAAAAGGGGGTGGAGATAGGCTTGCATTCATGCATTTTGGCACGGAAGAGTAAGTCTTCAATATATTTATGTTGATTGAGAAGTAAACCATTAGAATTCCAGGATGCCTCCAGCCCCAAAAAATATTTCAATCTCCCCAAATTGCGAATCACAAATTGCTGCTGTAGAAACTTGATGACCGAATTCAACATAGCCATATCATTGCCCATGATCAAGATATCATCGACATATAGGAGACAAAAAATCCTTGTGTTACCAGATTTGTAATGGTATAGAGAGACATCAGCTTTGGAGCACAAAAAACCATGCTGGAGAAGAACATCAGTGAGGCGCTTGTGCCACATACGTGGTGCTTGTTTCAGACCATAAAGAGACTTCTGCAAGAGACAAACATGGTCCGGTTTTTGTTTGTTAATAAAGCCAGGGGCTGCTGCATATATACTTTTTCCTCCAAATGCCCATGTAGAAATGCATTCGAGACATCAAGATGAATTACAGACCATCCAAAAGAGACAGCAATAGATAAGACAAGGTGGATCGTTGTTGGCTTAACAATGGGGTTGTATGTCTGGGCATAATCCAAGCCGGGTCTTTGATGAAAGCCCTTGGCCACCAGGCGAGCTTTGTAACGTTCAACCGTGCCATCAGGATTAAGTTTCGTCTTGAAGACCCATTTGCATCCAATTAAGTTTTGAGCTTCAGCAGAGGGAACCAAATCCCATGTGTGATTTTGAACCAAGGCAGAGTACTCTTGCATCATTGCATCACGCCATTCAGGCATTTTCATGGCTTGTGTATAAGATGTCGGCTCAGATGGTGGAGAGGCTGCTGCTAGTAAATTCATTGGCACCCGAGGTTTAAGTTTGGCGGTTTGGGAACGGGTAACCATGGTATGATTTTTGTGAGGTAGAGGTGCTGCTGGTTGAGCAAGATCAACGATGAGGCTGACTTCAGGGGTGTGTGAAAGGGGGTCGATTTATGGTGGAGGGGACGTGTCTGGTGGAGGGGAAGGCACAGTGTGGTTGGTAGAGCTGGACGAGTTGGGGCTGGATGGGGATGTGGTGGTTGGCTGGAACATCAGAGGTGACGTGGTGCTGGAGGGGGACGTGTTTGTGGATGGGAGCGGGACAGGTGGGGGAGAACGGTGAAGAGAGGCTAATGGCGGGTGTGGGGGGCCTAGTAGGGAGTAACTTGTGGTCTGAGGAAAGGTAACATACAGCGGGATGTGGGACTCATCTCGGATAGTAGATTCATGGCTGCTCCCGGATTGCTGATAAGGAAAAACCTGTTCATCGAAAAGGACATGACGTTAGATATAGAGTTTTTGAAGGGATAAATCAAAGCACCGATAGCCTTTATGAATTTTACTATAGCCAAGGAATACACAACGACGAGACCGGGGTGCAAGTTTGTGCGGTGAAGAGTAACGAAGCTAAGGATAGCACAAACAACCAAAAACACGTAAAAAACTATAATCAGGACGATTGCCAAAAAGTGTTTCAAACGGTGTCATATTATTCAAATGTGAAATGGGCATACGATTGATTAAATAGACAGCAGTTTCAAAAGCAAAGGTCCAAAATTTCAGTGGTACAGAAGAGTGATTCAGAAGTGCTAATCCCGTTTCAACAATGTGACGGTGTTTCCTTTCCGCACAACCGTTTTGTTCAGGCGTGTACGGACAGGAAACCCGATGAGTGATCCCATGTGTGCGTAAATAAGGAACCAAGGCCTGAAACTCACCCCCCCAGTCCGATTGAAAGGTTTTAATAGACTTCCCAAAGTGCTTTTCTACTACAGAACGAAATTGAATAAAGGCTTACATAACATCAGATTTGTATTTCAAAGGATAAAGCCATGAATATTTGCTATAGTGATCAAAAAAGAGAACATAATAATTGTAATTATCAAATGAAGTTACAGGTGCAGGACCCCAAAGATCCGAGCATACAAGTTCTAACGGTTCGGAAACAATAGAAGTAGAAACTGAAAAAGGAAGACGATGCATTTTACTAACGGAACAAGCATGACATAAATGTTCATGACTTTTATTTGACACAGCAATATCATTTAAAAATAAAATCTTCTTTACTGCAGGATATGCAGCATGTCCAAGACGAGCATGCCACTGCGACACCGATGCCAAATTGACCTTTATTCGATCCGGGGGACTCTTGGGCAGACTAAGAGAGTAGAGGCCATTCTTATTCGGCCCTGTATGAAGAACCTGCTTGGTCACCAAATCCTTGAGAACAAAAAAATCAGCAAAAAACTCAACCGAAATTGGATTAGATTTGGTTAAAGTTGAAATTGAAAAACGATTATTTGAAGCTAATGGAACATGTAAAATATTATCAAAAGAAATAGGCTGACCATTAAGTGAATGGGAAGAAAAACCAACATTAGAGATAGGAAGTTTCGATCCATTACCTATGGTTACTTCCTCTGGACCCGAATACTCATCATGAACATGAAGATTTCCCAAATCAGCAGTAAAGTGATGAGTTGCGCCTGAATCTACTATCCAATATTGAGTGGAATGCGTGTTGGTTGTGGTAAAGTATGAGGCTGGGCGTGTAACAGCATTGGTTCGGTTTGTGCGGGGTTGTCTTGGGGATGGACAATTGCGGGCTATGTGATTAATACCTCTACAATTGTGACAATAAAAGGTGGTGTTTGTATCTAGTGGTGCCATAGTTGTATGAGGTTGCAAAAAATTTCCAGCAGCAGCAGATGAATTGGGATAATTGTTGTGTCGAGTAAATGAATTACAGTGATTAGAGTTACCGGGATTTGGCTGAAAATTAGGATTTTGTCCTCTACCCATGGTGCGACGTTGCTGCCCCTGTTGCTGTGTAGAAAAGTGTCACTGCCCAGGTTGGCGAGCAGAACCAGCAGGTGCACGAGCACCATATAGCGCCGTTGGAGCTGCCCTCTCCGTAGAAATTTCACGCTTCAGATTTCTCTCCTCTGACAGCAGTAACCCGTGAAGATCTTCAAAGCTAGTGGGTTCAATTTTTATTTCTAACGATCGGGTAAATGGACGGTAGGAAGGGAGAAGGCCATCAACTACCGCATCAACAAGATCAGTCTCGAAAATTACGGATTGGAGGGCAGCAAGATGATCTGAAATTTCCTTTGCACGATTCACATATGAGGAAATTGGTTTCGTTTCCTCTTGCTTCAAATTTCGTAATTGCAATCGATAATCCCGGATTTGAGATCGTGAACCAGCAGCGTATGCTGCAGTCAGGCGATTCTAAGCATCCCCTGCAGTCTCAACGCCTACAATTTGAGTCATAACTCCGGGCTATAGAGAGTTTATAATCCAGCTCATGACTTGAGCGTCTCTTTCTTCCCAATGTTCAAAATCTGGATTGATATCAACCGAGTTCGGCAAATGTCTAGGAGGAGCAGTGATTCTTCCATCACTATGGCCGATTAAACGCGACCCTTTCAACAGCAAAATGAGCTTTGTCTTCCATAAGAGATAATTGGTGGTGTCAAGCTTGATGGGGAAGGTGGCGGCTGAGGGAATAACCATGGCTGTTTGGATGGCTGAAGAGGTGTTGCTAGGGTTTGACATAATTCTTGTGGGGGTTAGCCAATAAGCTCTGATACCATGTGACAATTAGGTTTTCCCTTAGATTATCATTAAGAAAATAGAGGTATATATACAAATACAAGTGTGGATATGGGCCTAAGATCATGGGCCAATTATATTAAATTTACAGCATATAAACATAATTATATACACTACTCTAGCATACTAAACTGTGATACAGCGTCCCATCAGAGAGAGGCTCACCCCCTACTGCGGACAAAGAGGAGGAGACGACAGCCGGGGTGGCTAACGGTTTACAAGTGGCCATCTGTGCTCGATTGAGCAAATCTTGAATGTACTTATGCTGATTGATATACAAGGAGCCATTATGCCATGTAGCTTCCAAGCCAAGAAAATATTGTACCCGTCCTAGATTTTTTATGGCAAACTGAGTTTGGAGCTATTGGACCAGCCATGATAGATGAACCGAATCATTAACTAGAAGTAGCAAATCATCCATATAAATGAGACAAAAAATCAGGACTTTACCCATACGAAGCATATAAAGTGAGACATCAGCCTTTGAACAAAAAAATCCAAACCCAATCAAGGCTGTAGTAAGGCGTTTGTGCTACTTACGCGGGGACTGTTTCAACCCATACAAGGACATCTTCAGAGAACAGACATGAGTTGGATGGACCGGATCAATAAAGCCAAGGTACTGAGTCATGAACACCCGTTCTTCCAAGTCTCCGTGTAAGAAAGCATTGGACACTTCAAGATGAAGGACTTGCCAGGAGTAGGTGACAGCCAAGGACAACAGAACCCAAATAGTTGTGGGTTTGACCACCTAGCTGAAGGTATCCGTGAAGTCCATCCCAGGACACTGGTGGTACTCTTTAGCAATAAGCCTCATTTTATATTTGTCAAGTGACCCATTCAGTTTTCTTTTGGTCTTGAACACCCATTTACAGCCAATAATATTTGCTTTTGGAGGAGCAAGAACCAATTCCCAAGGAACATTAGCAAGCAGAGCATTATATTCTTCCGCCATGGCCTGACACCAATGGGCATGTTTGACTGCAGCAGAATAAGAAGTGGGATCTGAAGCAAGCACTTTCATGTGCAAAATCCGAGGTCGGGAGGACCCTGTTAAAGATCTGGTTATCATACGCCGGGGAGGCGTCGCAGGTGCAGGAGCAGGCTCAAGTTCGCAGGGTGCAAACCGAGACAAATCAACAATGAGACGCAGGCCCGAGAGGAGGTGTTGGCTGGTGGCGGGGAAGCTGGAGGAGAGGGGAAGGGAGATGGTGAAGGGTCTACTGGTTGTGTGGATGAAGGTGGTGCGGGTGACGGTGAGGGAGGTGGTGGGGGTGACGATGAGGGAGGTGTTGCGGGTGACGATGAGGGAGGTGGTATGGGTGATGGTAGGGCGGGCGAGGACGGGGCGGATTACGGGTGAGCTGAGGGGGAGGCGTCAGGGTTGGGCGAGACTGGCGTGGCAGTTACAAGTCTGGGAGAGATGGCTGAGGGAGGTGGTGAAGGCTGTGGGTGCGGAAGTGGGACTGGGGCAGGTTATAGGTGAGGGTTAGGTTGGCGGGCGGAGTAGGGAGCGAGACACGAGTGAGCTCCAGATAGGGACACACCTGTTCATCAAAAATTACATGGCATGAGATAAAGATTTTGCCAGAGGAACCATCAAGGCAGCGGTACCCTTTATGAAGGTGACTATAGTCAATAAAGACACATGGACGAGACTGAAAATCAAGCTTATTAGAGTTATAGGGACGAAGCCAAGGGTAACACAAACAGCCAAAAATAAGCAAAAAAATTATAATCAGGGGCAACATGCATTAAATACTCAAAAGGAGAGACAAAATTCAACAACGGTGTGGGCATTCGATTAATCAGATAAACAGCAGTGTCAAAGGCATTAGTCCAAAATTTTTTGTCCAATCCTGAATGAGCATGTAAAGCCAGACCAGTTTCAACAATATGACGGTGTTTCCTCTCTGCACACCCATTTTGTTGTGGGGTGTGAGGACAAGAAACACGATGAATGATACCTTAAGATGATAAATAGCGGGATATAGTCTGAAATTTGCCACCCCAATCAGATTGAAATGACTTAATGGAGCAATTAAATTGTTTTTCAGTAAGTGTACGGAACTTAATAGAAGCAAACAAAGCCTCAGATTTATATTTGAGAAAATAAATCCAACAGAACTTGCTAAAGTGATCATAGAACAGAATATAATAGGAAAAATTGTCATGCGATAAAATTAGGGATGGACCCCATAAATCAGAACAAACCAGTTCAAGAGGCCCTTTGGTCTGAAAATGGGACTCAACAAACGGCAGTGTGTGACTCTAACTCAAAGCACATCTAGAACAACAAAAAGTATTCAATTTATTTGAAACAGATAAGCTATGCTGACTAATTAATTTCTTGATAACAGGAAGCGCCGCATGACCCAACCTGGCATGCCACGTGGACAAAGTCGTGACATGGAAACGTGCTGGAGGAGCAGTAGAAAGCGACACAGTGTAGAGCCCTTGCTTATTCGGCCCTCTGAAAAGAATTCTCTTGGATTTCAGGTCCTTCACCATAAAAAAATTGTTAAAGAACTCAACAGTAACATCATTCTGATTAGTCACGGCAGATACAGAAATGAGATTAGTCTTAGAACTACAAACATGAAGAACATTAGATAATTTTAAAGACCAAACAGGATTAGAAAGAAAAGATTAACCAGTATGGAGAATAGGGAGTTTAGCACCATTACCTAAAACCACTTCCTCAAGTCCGGTATAATCAGAATGAAGAGCAAGGTTCCCCATATCCGAAGTGAGGTGGTGAGTGGCACCCGTGTCCATGATCCAAGGTTGGTACGAATGATGGCTAAGAGTGGTGTTTTTGGCTTGGGGAAAACGGTTAGGCTGCTGGTTTTGTCTCGAAGACGGGCACTGCCTAGCATAGTGACCACTGCCTTTACAATTATAACACACAACTGTAGAAACATCCACCATGGTGGAGGTACTCTGATTCTGATTCCACAGCTGGTTTTGGTGCCAATTCTATCCCCTACAGGACTGTTGCTAAAAATTACCCGAATGATAACTAGACGACTGAAATTGCTGAAAATTATTGTGGTGGTGGGGCTGCCTACCACGGCCTCTACCTTGGCCTCCACCATGCCCTCTCCTGGGGCTGGAAAACAGACTGAACCTATATCCGGACTACTGCTATTTTACAGTGACATTAGCGGCAGGTAAGGAGGTCTCTCGCTTCACGCGGCGATTCAAGTTTCTCTCCTCGGTAAGTAATAAACCATAAAAGTCATCATACCCAATTTCATCCATACGAATCTTAAGAGAACGAAAAAAATCATGAAAAACATCATCCAAACCATCCAAAATAAACTCAACAAAATCATTCTCCCGTACTTCATAACCCAAAGAAATTAATTGATCCCAAATCGACTTAGCCTTTTTCATATGTTCATCAATAGATTCATTTCCTTGTTTTAAACTATGTAAACGATGTCTCAATTTTCTTATTTGGGCACTAGAACCCGAGGCATACACCGCATTTAATCTATTCCAAGCTACTCTAGCTGTAGTAATCCTAAAAACTTGATGAACTAAAGATTCAGAGAGAGAGTTAACTATCCATGAAAGTACCTGCTGATCCCGCCGCTCCCACGTGATAAAGGCTGGATTTTTTTAGCCGTCCGGTAGCATCATCAGAGGGATGGGCTCTGACCCATCTAAGTGACCTTTAAGATCGCAGCCCCTAATCATAGGTAACAATTGAGTTTTCCACAGTAGAAAATTAGTGGATGTGAGTTTGTTAATCATCTGTGTTGAGATGTTAGGGAGTGAAAAGGGAAGGGGCTGGACCACATGGCTATCGACGGCAGGATTGGAACCGTGAATAGTATCAGATGCGTCGGATCAAGAGTTATCACCGGTGGACATGGCTGGTCGGTTGGTCGGAGTTTGGGGCTAGGGTTTTGGTCGGCTGAACTTTTCTCTCTTTTCTTTTCTTATTTAGGGTTTTGCTAGTTAGGCTCTGATACCATAATAGATTGGTGGAAATCCCATGCTTGTATTGCTATACAAATCTGATTTATATAGTTACATAGGATGGGGATAATTACATAAAGCCCTACTATTATAAAATATATACATCACGTGTTCCTTAGAGTATATACTCCTAACAGCCTAGAGGATCAAATATATCCTTTAATTATCAATATCATACAATTGGAGTTAAGTAGAAGAAAAGAATGTTGGTCGATATGACTAGCGAGGGTGCAGTATAGTTTCAGTAATTTCATTTACAGATATAACAGTTCCTCCAGTACTAGCGGTTGATGGGTCACAACTGTTGTAAGTTCTTTTCATGATGAAGGCTGGTTGCTTTGGAGATGCAAGAATTATGTCATTTATGAGCATGAACACAACATCAAACATTGTTGGTCTATCTGCTGCTGATTCTTGCACACATAGTAGTCCGATTTGGATGCATCTTCCTACTTCTTGTTCCGGGTATGACTCACCGAGTAATGAATCTACTATGTCTAAGCTCCTGCCTTCTTTCCATTGCTTCCACACCTATTACATGTTGAGGATTTATTAGAACTTCTTTTGTATGCTGATAGTATATGTCATGCAACCGTTTGACCCAAAAGCTTAAACCGATAGGCAAACACCAATTATAGCTCTTATTATTATCTCTGACACGATATTCTCAGCCAATAATAGTCTGTCATGTTAGCATGGGTGCTGATATGACACTTCTCTTTAGCATATATAAGGATCATATGAATTTTGAGATACACGAAGTGCATACACCCTTGCCAATCCAATGGCACACTTTGATTGGTTAGGGCACTATGCTTGACGTACTGTAAAAACTTTCTATACTCAATTTCACCCTATACACAAAATTCCAGTTTATATTCAAAAGAACATCCTAAACTTCAATTAAACTTTACAAAAACAAATTTTGATTAAGTTTAACTAAGTATTACTACAACTTTGACATTGTATTTTATGGTTGTTGATGCTTAATACTTACTAGATACTAAAGAATGAGCAACGGAAAAGCTTATGTACTAACCAAAAAGGATATAAATTCAGTTGGTAATTCCTTACTAATCTGTTAGTATTTTGTAATTTTCTTAGAGTGTTATCTGCTTGAGCATGTTTGTCTTTGTTTTTCTCATATATCTAATTTAAATTCATGTTTTCTCTTTAATTTCCAAAATTCAGAGACGACTAACAGATAAAATAAGACTAGTTGATGTAAATTTCCATATCGGCTTACGTATCCAATTAAATTTGAAGATGTGCTTTCATCATAGAAACTGCTATTTTTTCTTCCACTGATGATCTCTATTAGTAAAACCCCAAAACTGTATACATCTGATTTCACCGAAAATAGACCTTGCATCGCATATTCTGGCGACATGTAACCACTGCAATATCACAAATATGACATAAAATTAATAGTTGTAATTAAATTTATATTCTACAACGATAAAGAAAAATAACTATAAGAAAACTAGTTTTGATAACAAAATTATTTGTTATCAAAGGAATAAAATTCTTTTCCATAGCTTTTAGCAACAATAAAAAAAGTCATTGTATATTACTGCTTTAAAATCGTCACTCTATGTGTTTATAAAAAAATTTAATTTTGTTAATATTGATATACATATAAAAGCAACTCTTGAAATATTACCGGCTGTTTTGACAGCAAAAGGGCAAAATCTTTTATCAACTCATTGTACTTACTATGTTCCAACAACACGATGTGTTTCTGCTTGGATTTGATCAACTCCAAATATTCTAGCCATGCCAAAATCTGAAATTTTTGGCTTCATTGAAGCATCCAACAAAACATTGCTGGCTTTGAGATCTCTATGAATAATTTTTAATCTTGAATCTTGATGAAGATATAAAATCCCTCGAGCAATCCCACAAATAATTTCATGCCTCATCGACCAATTTAAAAGAGCTCGTTTTGCGTCATCTAGACGTATGATCAACCACATAATAGTAAGTTTTTAATTTCTGATAAGTTAAGTTTTGACATAATTATTATTGAGAAGAAATACATACCAAATATAAAAGTGTCCAAGCTTTTATTAGGGAGGAATTCATAGATAAGCATCTTCTCATGGCCATGGATGCAATAACCAAGCATTCTTACAAGATTCCTATGTTGTAATTTTGCAATTAATGCAACTTCATTCTTAAACTCAACACTTCCTTGCCCAGAATATTTTGACAGTCTTTTCACTGCAATCTCCTTTCCATCTTGTAGTACTCCCTGATTAATGTACAACAAAAGATAATCATCAAACTAATCTTAACTAATGATAACTTCAATTTGAGTTTTGTGTATAGAAAAATCAATATTATTAAAATCGGATTGGACTTACCGGTTAAATTGGTTAAACTAGAAACTATAATTAATACCTAGTTTCGATTGATTAAATTTTATTAAACTCTTTTTTGCTAAAAAGATAAATATGAAAATTTCAAATTGTTTTTCATGAATATTTAAGATATTTTGTAACTTATTTTTAGAATATTTCTTACTTATATTAATTTATTTGTATGGATATTCGATAAATATTTTTTATATTGTATTATTTATAAATTATATCAAATAATAGTATTTATAAAAAAACATAGTTTATCCTGATTAAACCAATCGAACTATGATCGATTTTAACAACATTAGCAAAAACATTTGTCAGAAAATTTTGTGTTCTTTGAAAGTTCTTTTTTTTTTTTAAACTCAAATCCAGTAATCAAATGGCACAGCAAAAAACCCGACCCGAAAATAGAACATTAGAGAATGAACATAACATACCTTATAGACCGACCCGAAACCGCCCTCTCCAAGCTTTTTATCTTCTGAAAAATTATTTGTAGCTTCAGCAATTTCACTTAGATTAAAGAAGGGTAAATCTGGAATTCTGTCTTCATTATCATTTCCCCTTCTACTTTCATAATCTTGATTACTGAAACTAAACAAGAATTTGCTACGTTGTCGTTTATCTCGAGCTGCATACAAAACTTGGTTACCATCTCGTTTCATATAGTAAAATTTTAAAGCAATTTAGCATTGCTATAAATATTTATGAACTTAATTAATTGATAAAGCAATTTGCTTAATTAATTAATTACCTTTTCTCCTTTTCATTATTAAATAATATATGATGAAGACTGAAAGAAATGAAACTACAGCTACAGAGACTATCAGTATTGCTTGCACTCCCTGATTGGCAAGGGGTCCTTTTGATTTCCTATATTTTTCTGTCACAAAATTGAAACATTGATTACATTAATATATTAATTAGTACATAAAAAAGAATTAATTAATTAATATTTTAATCAAGCATCATCTTGACTTTATTTTTCCACTCCAAACTTGAATTGAAGTATCTGATAGAGATGTAATCCTAATCCTGTTTTTTTCTATCTATCATGTAAGTAAACTGATTAAAATACCAAAACAAAACCCAAATATCAACACTACTGAAAATTCTAGATCTAACCGTGTTTCAATAATTTTTTAAAGTAATAAAAAAGTTATTATATGTTGCTACTATTTGCATTTGCATTTTCATATATTTTTACATAATTTTATATAATTTTATTGTCATTGATTTACATATGACAACAATTTTTAAATATTGCGCTTGTATTAGCTTTTTTATAGTAAAATATATTCCGGGGGGCTAAAACTTTTACTTCCAATTTTAACTCTTTTTTTTTTTTTTTCCTTATAGTGAATCCAAAAGAAAATGTTTAGAATTCTGAATTAAATTATCTAAAAGATCCTGTATGCTTATAATGAAACAAATACTAAGAAAAAGCCTTCAAATTTTGTAATTTCAAAAAATAAAAAAAGATAAAAAGTTAAATTTGAACTTTTAAACTTGGCATACAAAATTAATTTTAGTAATAACAGATTTTAGATATTATTTAGTCTTAATATTTTCAATTAAATTAGTTTTAAAAGTGACGCATATAAAAATATTTTCCCTATACAATAAATTGAAGTAAAGAAGGTGGTTGAGAAATGTACCTAACTCAGCTGCATCAACTCTTACATATAAGTCCTGTCCCACACTAGAATATTTTCTTGTATCCATCAAATCTCCAAACCAAGTCAAGCACCCAATTCCCCTCTCATCTGCACTTGTATATGCTGTACAAGAACAATTCTTCAGGCATTCTTCTTCACACCCTTTCATGTTCATGCTCATGTTCGCTCGTGCTACCCCCGTGTCAGGCACTCTCACAATTGTCAGCTTCACAAACCCTTCCCCACTTCGACATGTGGACACACCTGTTTTTCTCACACACCCACCCGACCCGTCTCTTAAGTACCAATCACGCGGTGATTTGGGTTCAAATCCTGGCAAGCATTTACATATGAAGTTATCCGAATCATATGGGTCACAGTTACTGTTTGCCCCGCATTCACCATAGTTATCACATGGTTCTTTGGGTGCGGACCAGAACTCGATCCATCTTCGGTCATGACCGTTCCACGTGGCTCGATGTACCAAACCTGATTCGTTTACCATCATTTTTGTGAAGATTGAGGCATTGATGACACCATTTAGAACGGACACTTCACTATTGTTATTGACAAAGCTGGTATTCAAGATGAAACCACGCGTCATTCCAGGCACTCCGCTCCATCTCTTTCCAGTCCATGGCCCAGCCCGCCATATCCGACTTGAACCTTTGTAGAGAAACAACTGAGGAAATCCAACCGGATCAATTTTGCAAAAGATGTTACCAGTTCCCGGATCATCAGGTGATTTCCAGGACGATAGGGACCAGTTTTTGCCAGTTGTTCTATCCAAACCAAGTTTCATGTATGGAAGCATAGTATCAGTCGGATAATGAAAACCTTCCCATAAAATTCTATTGCTATTTTTCTCATCAACTAAAATAAGATTCCCCGAATCAAGAAGTTGAGCTATAGATGACGTCGTATTACCATCAATCTTGGTAGACCAAAGAGGAACATTAGTTTTATTATTCTCATATAGAACAAGATTACCTGAACCATCAATAGTGAGAATTCCGGAGGTACCATTGATTGGATTATCCCTATTTGCAACCCATACAACCGTTTGTTCCGAAACTTTATTATACCAAATTCCCACATAGCGACGAGCAGAATTCCCTGGGCTGAAGAATCCAAGTGCAAAAGCTTCGCCTCTAGAAACTATAATATCACCATCTAGAAGAGGTTGGGTTGGGGTTATGGTGTCAATTGAGATGCAGAGATTGAGAATAAGGAAGAAAATCAACAAAAGGAGAGAAATTTGTACTTGATTCATGACAACATAGGTTTTTTTTTTTTTTTTTTTAATTAATGATTATAAGAAGCGTCGGCAATACTTCTTCTTGTATATGTATATGCATACATCTTTATCAAATTACAGTTGGAGTTTTTAATGAGGCTAACTAATTTTGATGAAACACGGCAACTTTATATTTCAAAGTGAAGAAAGTGAGAGTAGTACAACTCATGTAAATGATTTTTGTGGTTCTCATATTCTCATTATTTGCTCCAATCTTCAATTTCATTTAATTTTTTGCCCGTGATTTAAATTTTTTTTGTCTACAAGAGATGTCCTAGTCCCTATTGTATAAAACAAGGGGGCAAAAAGGCAAATTGACACTCTTGATTTTTTCGACTTTTATGTATGGGATTCTCCATTTTTCAATTTGTTATATAAAATTTTTTATCACTTATAATCATAAATATTGAGTCCCTGGCTAGCAGCTAATGGTGAGACCAAAATCAGTCAATGGCCTCTCTTATTTAGGTCTTAATTTTGCTGATAAGTCTGGACGGACCATTAACTAAGACAACAAGGACGACTTGAAAATTTACTCTATAATTAATAGGGCATGTGCCTTGGACTTTAATGCTCCTATTTAGGAAAAGGCATTTTACATAAATACATAACTTTTGGCACCATATAACATTTTTACCTTAAAAGAAAAAGTTTGCTTAAATACCTTAAAAACTCTTCAAAATTTCAAAAATACCTAAAACAAAAATTATCCTATTTACGTGATTCTTTCACAAAATAAACAACAAAACATAAATCAAAATCTCCAAAATACCTTCTCTACTTTGTCCACGTTTCTCTCTCCTCTTTTTATAATTTTTAATTTAATTTCGCATTTATCTCTCAATCCGTTTATTTTTTTGTCATGCGACTTTAGAAAGTTTTTTTTATTTTTTTTTATCTTCGAAACAAAGTCCATATGTATATACTTTTTTCGATATATTTTTTTCACTAAAGTATAACTAATTATGCCTTTGTATATTAAGGTATAACTAAAGTATAATTAAGGTATAACTAAAGTATAATCTGTAATAGTGTATCTTAATGTATAACTAAGGTATAATTAAGATATAAATAAGGTATAATCAATGTAATAGTGTATTTTAAGGTATAACCAAGGTATAACTGAGGTATAATCACTGTAATAGTGTATCTTAAGGTATAATTAAGGTATAACTAAGGCATAACTAATGTATAATTACTGTAATAGTATATCTTAAGGTATAATTACGGTATAACTAAGGTATAATTACTGTAATAGTGTATCTTAAGGTATAATTAAGGTATAAAAAAGGTATAATCACTATAATAGCGTATCTTAAGGTATAATTAATGTATAAGTAACGTATAATCAATATAATAATGTATCTTAGGGTATAAATAGGGTATAAATAAGGAATAACTAAGGTATAATCACTAGAATAGTATATCTTAAGGTATAATTAAGGTATAACTAAGGTATAAAGAGTGTATAAACAATGTATAAAGTGTATAAACGGTGTATAAATAATGTATAACAATATATAAGAAGTGTATAATAATGTATAACAATGTATAAGAAGTGTATAAATAATGTATAAATAATGTATAAACAATGTATAATTTATAAACAATGTATAAACAATGTATAACAGTGTATAAACAATGTATAAACAGTGTATAAACAGTGTATAAAAGTGTATAACAATGTATAATAAATGTATAAACATATAACATTGTATAAAAAGTGTATAATGTATAACAATGTATAAGTAGTGTATAAACAATGTATAAGCAATGTATAACAGTGTATAAGAAGTGTATAAACAGTGTATAACAATGTATAACAGTATATAAATAATGTATAAACAATGTATAAACAATGTATAAATAATGCATAAACAATGTATAACAGTGTATAACAGTGTATAAACAATGTATAAACAATGTATAAACAGTGTATAAAAGTGTATAACAATGTATAATAAATGTATAAACATATAACATTGTATAAAAAAGTGTATAATGTATAACAATGTATAAGTAGTGTATAAACAATGTATAAGCAATGTATAACAGTGTATAAGAAGTGTATAAACAGTGTATAACAATGTATAACAATGTATAAATAATTTATAAACAATGTATAAACAGTGTATAAATAATGTATAAACAAAGTATAACAGTGTATAAACAGTGTATAATGTATAAACAATGTATAAATAATGTATAAACAAAGTATAACAGTGTATAAACAATGTATAAACAGTGTATAAAAGAATGTATAACAATGTATAATAAATGTATAAACATATAACATTGTATAAAAAGTGTATAATGTATAACAATGTATAAGTAGTGTATAAACAATGTATAAGCAATGTATAACAGTGTATAAGAAGTGTATAAACAGTGTATAAAAATGTGTAACAGTGTATAAATAATGAATAAACAATGTATAAACAGTGTATAATGTATAAAAAATGTATAAATAATATATAAACAATGTATAACAGTGTATAAATAATGTATAAACAATGTATAAACAGTGTATAAATAATGTATAAACAATGTATAAACAGTGTATAACAAATGTATAATAAGTGTATAAACATATAACATTGTATAAGAAGTGTATAATGTATAAATAATGTATAAGTAGTGTATAAACAATATATAAACAGTGTATAACAGTGTATAAAAAGCGTATAAACAATGTATAAAAAGCGTATAAACAGTGTATAAACAATATACAAACAGTGTATAAACAATGTATAATAATATATAAGAAGTGTATAAAAATGTTGTAAATGATGAATTTTTTTGCCGACTCAATCTTTTTCTGTAATTTCTGGAACATGTTCCAGATGAGAAACAAAGCTTAAAAATCGAAACTTTTTAACTTTGAACTATGTCAAAATGACATCAAAGTCGTTGAGGTTCCACTCTCCTAGCAGGTTTGGTACCCGGATCCTGAAAACGAAGACCAGCAAATATCAGCCATCAACATTTCATTGCATCAATTTGTAACATAGATTGGGATATGATTGTTTAATATTTTGATAACCTGATAGAAGTAGAGTCTACTAGCTAGGCCACCAACATCGAGCTCCCAAGTTCAGGCATCTCCCACCCAACCGTCGCCTTGTTTAGTTGGATATCCATATTCAGCCCATATGGGATGAGGCAGCAACTGAAGTAGCTCTTGTGCCTGAGGATTGCTATAAGGATCACAAGTGCTGATAGGTTGCTCCAAAAATTGAGCATTCCCTGGAGCACAATAGTAGTGATACGCCCCGTACGGGAAGTGGGCTGTATCAATCCTATAAATTTTCGTGTTGTTTGGAGTAATGATAAGGTGGGCAGTTCTGTTGAGTTTTGGGAGAGCACCAAGCAGCAGTTGCGGGATTGATGATCATCTCGGAATATCTAGTCACATCAGTCAGCACATTTCCATCACAAGGTTCACCATTGTTCTTCCAGCAGCTACCAATATCTATCAAATAGAACTGACTCTTTGGTCCTCCCCCTTTTTTGACATCCAGTGTCAGTTTCACCTTGAAATTCGGCGACTCTGGAGGCTGGAACGTCACCAAATTGTCAGTTTTGTGATACCCACATAAGAATTAACACAAATATAGAATTCACTATGTCGAGTTTTCCTAGTCAAGCAATGAAATCGCAACAAAATCGAATATAACCAATCCAGCACATTTTCGAAGTTCAGCACAACAATAATCCTGAAAAAGTAGGGGTGAAAACAGAATAGACCCATGTCAATCATAATAGAAATTATCATCCGCTGGGATGTCATTAGCTGAATTAGAAATCAGTAATCAAGTTCCAAACAAACAAACATATCAATATGACTCTCCAGCTGAGGATTTAGTTTGTTTTATAAGGAGAAAGTTAGTCAATCCAAACAAATCTACCTAGCATCACTATACAAATAATCAAATAGCAGAGGAAGCTTTAAATTTCATGCATTAAGAAAAACAAAGAAAGAGGGGGAAAAAAGCCCTCAAGTTAGAAACTCAACCTACTTATATTTTGAATCGTGATCTTATTTTAGATAATGGCCGCCAAGGAGATAAAAGTAGATTCATATTCTCCACAAGAAAGAACCTAAAAACACTAAGCAATATCTAATAGCTATTTTATGAAAAAATTCAAACAACAGAAAGTCATTCAATAGCAGTATCATTTTATCTACCATTAAAGCTTCAAGCAGATAGTTGAGGCAAAGAGCTGCGTTTCAAATTTAACTCGAAGTTCAAAAATTAGCTAGATAACAAATGGTTTTCCCCAAAGTTCATATCGAATATTTAACCAGAACGTAATAATTCAAGGTAGATTAAGCAAGCACTAGACCTTCAGATGCTTTCTAAATAATTCAACTCCTACAAATTGTAGAAACCAGCCAAATACGATCCACATTTGAATTTAACTCTTAATTATAAACCAAAGGAAAAAGCAAAATACGATCAGAGAAAGAATCAGATATCTGACTTGCGCTTTTGAACTTCGCTGCAAATGTATTCGACCAATTGAACAACAGATCCTATCTTAACGAGGCCGGTCTTGACTCGGGCATTCAGCTGAGTAGCAAGCATGGCGTGCTGACAAGAGACAGAATTGGAGATGAGGAAGCGAAATCTCTCCTGTCCAGTTGCTGCTATCTGCTTTATATCAGCGACCTGAACCAGTGGCTTCAAGTTGACATCCCTATATAAATAGCAAGTAAGCTAGAACAGAGGGCGTAACCCAACACAAGACTACCAATGACCAATTGCTTACTGGAATCAACCCGAATCGAAGTCATATTGTGTGTTTGAGTTGATTGAGGTATTTTGACGAACTTAGCAGATCTCTAAAAAGCAAATAAAGACTGGGGAAGATAAATAGAAACAAGAGTACATTTCCAGAATCGGAGAAATGGGTGTTTGATTTACGACAATGGGACCAAAGAAATCGATTGAAGCAAGTAGATTCAATTGGAAGAATCGGATTTCTTAGTGGTGATTTTGAAGACTGAGTATAAAGGAAGAAATCAAAAAAACGTAAGAAAGGAAGAACTGAAGGAGAAACGTAAAGAAAAAATAGAAATCTAAAAGAAACGTAATAGTGTAAATAAGAAAAGGTAAGCCACCAAAATAAACCCTGAAACGAGGGTAATTTTGACAATTTCCCTTTAGGAAATTGTGTAGTCAAGAGCAATGGGCCAACGATTGACCTAGTTCACTGCTTGTCTTTTACCCTAAGACAAAATTTCTATTCTTTTACATTGGATAATTAGTACATCACTACTGTAATTGTTGATATATTGATTAAATACCCAACAGTATGATTATATGGTCTTCAAAGAGAAATTATAGAATATGTCTGACACATCACATTATTCGTATACCAAATCAATAAAATAATATCACCTAATGTATTTTAGGATTTAAGGTTGATAAATTAGAATTTTGGATTTATATTTTAGGGTTTCGGTTTTTATTTAACTAATTAACTATTAAATAAATAATCAATTAATTATACCATGTCATTTTTCTATTGTTTGGAGTGCAATTTCACATAAATCTGACTTATTAATTTACCTTTTTTAATATATGATTTATATAAATTAAGAATTCCATAGGTTTAGGATGGATCGAATAGTGAAATTTAATAACATGAATAATATTAATGATTTAGAGAAAAAAATTCTATTATAAAAACTGAAATGTTATCATTTTTTTTTTCTTTATAAGTAACGCGGGTTGAAGAGAAGGGGTGGCTAAACATCCCAACTAGGTTGGCACCTTTAGACCCACCACTTCACAGCAACCCCAAAAAATGCATTAAAAGGAGCTTGAGGAAAGGTCAAGAATTACAAGAGTAAGAAGTCAGGATTTACAATAGCATCGGAAGCTGAAAAACTAAGAGATCTAGATCTAAGTTTAACAAAAGACCAAGATTGATAAATACAATTATAGAAAATGCCTTTTGAATCATGACAATTATTGAAGATCGCCCTGTTTCATTTCTTCCAAATTTCCGAGCAGATTGACATCCAAAAGGATTGGCAAAAGTTCTTGTGACGAGCACTTCTAAAACAACCAGACCATTGAAGGAAAAAATCCATGGCATTAAGAGAAATGGTAAAGCTGATCCCGATCCAAGCAAGTAACTCCGTCCAAATTTTATAATTAATCGAGCAATGCACCAAACATGATCTTGCGTCTCAAGCTCAGGGCAGGAAGGACACGTTATAGCATCAGGAGGCAGAATATGAAAATTGTTGAGAGTTGCCCTAGATGGAAGCCTACCATGAACTAGCAGCCACATGAAGAATTTGATTTTTGTAATAGTTGGAGCTTGGAGGACCTCCAAAAATGGAACAGTTGCTAGCGACTGATTCTAGGCAGCAAACAGCTGTTGAAGGAAAGAGCAAGGCGTGTAAGAGTCCAGGCTGTTAATCAGTGAAACCCAAGAAAAATGGTCCTCCTCAGAAGAGGCAATCGGCGGAAGGATTACTAGGAGGGACTGCTATTGCTGCAATCCAAAAATGCGCAGTCTACGCGTCCCAAAAGGACGACTAGAAAGAGAAAAAATCTACTCATACACTCGAGACACCAGAGCAGATTTGTTTGCAACCAACTCAAACAAAAGAGGAAAAACATCCTTCAAAGGGGTGGAACCCAGCCAAGAATTGAACCAAAAGTTGATATGTCTACCATTCTTAAAACCAAACCGCACTCCCTTGATGAAAGTTGACCAAATTCTATCATTCTTGACACAAGCAGCAATAATCCCTTTCCATAAAGGAGAAAAAGG
Source organism: Euphorbia tirucalli (assembly GCA_039660915.1). Classification (NCBI taxonomy): domain Eukaryota; kingdom Viridiplantae; phylum Streptophyta; class Magnoliopsida; order Malpighiales; family Euphorbiaceae; genus Euphorbia; species Euphorbia tirucalli. The sequence goes on from CM077638.1 coordinate 3,585,774, forward strand.
GGCATAAAAGTTCAGGATATTCCAGTCAGACACACCTATTCTCTGGACACAAAATCTGAACCAAAGCGAAGAAGGGTCCGACGTTTTAGCTTTCCACATCCACTTAAGAAGAAGGCTGGCGTTCTTCAGGTATAATTTCTGAACATTAAGACCTCTAAGATGGTAGGGGAGGTAAACAGTATCCTAACTTACTTTATTGAAGCCTCTAACCGCCGCACTCCCTTTCCAGAGGAAGTTCCACATGTAATGCTCCAATTTATTAGAAACAACCCCAGGCATTTTAAAAAGCGACATGAGATAAACCGGAATACTACTCAACACCGATTTAACCAGAATGAGCCTGCCCGCATAAGATAAGCAGAAACCTTTCCACGTGGATAATTTCATTTTGAAACGTTGAATCAAAGCCTCCCAATCCCGACTCCTCAGATTTTTATAGGTTAAAGGAATACCCAGATATTGATAGGGAAAGAAGAAACCTTACACCCAATCCTGGTGGCACAATGAGATGTAAAATCATCACTAACGCCCAAGCCAACAAGTGTACTTTTGTTGTAATTTATACGGAGGCCGGAAATGGCTTCAAAGCACCGGAGAATATGGATGAAAGTAATAACTTCCTCCTCGACAGCTGAGAGGAAACAGATTGTGTCATCTGTGAACTGGAGAATAAATAGAGGCTGGAGATCAGTGTCAGAGTGAAAACCCGATAATATTCTCAAGTCCACAACCTTATCAATTAACTGCTTAAGACCATCAACTGCTAGGACAAAGAGAAAGGGGGAGAGAGGATCCCCTTGTTTGACACCTTTCCGGAGATAAATCAGTTTTATAGGGGAATCATTTACTAGGATTGAGGTCGACGAATCAGCCCTACAATCACTACAAGAAAATCTGTGTTTTGCAAGGGAAACTGCAACGGAAATTCCGTTGCAACAGCACATCTGCAACGGAATTGCAACGGAACGATTTCCCTTTCAGAAAACGGCCTTGCAAAGCCTCTGCAAGGGATTTTGCATTCCCTTGCAGATTTGCAACCAAAACACACCACTTGCAAATTTTGTTGCAGATTCGCAAGCAAAAAATCCCTTGTATTTTCTCTTGCCGATTTGCAAGTGAAAATAATCCTTGCAGATTTCCCTTGCCGATTTGCAAGTAAAAATTCCCTTGCAGTTTTCTCTTGCAGATTTGCAAGTGTATATCCCTTGCAATATTCCTTTGTAGATTTGCAAATGTATATCACTTGCAATATTCCTTTGCAGATTTACAAATGTATATCAGTTGCAATATTCCTTTTTCACAACTATTGAAAAATATTAACAAAATCCATTTATAGAAATATAAATTATAAATTTTATAAAATAGTATTCAATAACATCAAAACAATGATGTTACCAATAAGAATTCTCCAAGATACAAAAATAGTTAGATACATATTAACAATCCAAAAAATATTAACAATCCAAAAAATATTGTCATATGCATGGGTTGGGGTATTGCTAATAATCAAAAAACTCTAAATAACATATGCTTACCCTCCAACCAATTTGATACTACTTATAATCCAAAAATATCTAAGGTAAGAAGGCACTACTCTATATATTGGCATTTGATGATAGGAAGTGATCTAAAGATGGAGTACCGTGCCTCGAAAGAGTAGCAATTACACTCAATGCTTGCTCCAAGCGGTCCGACAACTTTTTTCTTTCCTCTCTTTCTTTTGCAAGTGCTGCCTCCATATTCTTTCTGTCCTCCTCTGCACACTTTTTTTGCTGCTCAACATAGTCTTTAAGTGCATCAACCTGATTTTGTAGAGAAGCATCTACAGGTCTGATTTGAATCATTAGCCACAATGCATGAGCCGTAGCAATTAAAGTTGTGCCAATTGATGTTACATATGACTGGCCAACTTCCCTGCTTCTGTAGATCTGAAAGAACTTTGCTGAGACCCAGTGGCTCCCAGTCTGCAAAACAAGCAACTCATCCTCAGAAAGTGAAATACAAACATATTAAACAAAACTAACAGGAAACAGGGATGCAGCACTAACATGATAAATGAGAATCAGAAAATTTAAGCACTTGGATTGGAGCGGGACAAGAAACACACAACACGCCGAGTTGTGCAGCTGCACGCCGAGTTGTGCAGCTGCATGCCGAGTTGTGTAGCGTGCTGGAAGGCACACGCCGAGTTTCAGCAACTCGCCAACGTGTTTGCTGCTGCCAATGAATTCTTCTCAATGTTGCACGCCGAGTTTCAACAACTCGCCAACGTGTTTGCTACTGCCACTGAATGAATTTTTCTTCTCAATGTTGCACATTTTCCCCAACTCAGCTCTGCGCCTTGATGTACTACTTCTCTACCAAAAATTACTCAAACAAAAAGGCATCAAGGCACCAACAAATTGAACAAAATCATGACTTAGCAAAAGAAAAATAAAATATAGCCAAATGTAAAATACTGTTTCCAACTACAAAGAGGCTAATGCTAACACCTACGCTTATTCAATTATTTGTTATCCTACATATTTTGATTAAAGCAAAGTAAAAAAGTTACAAACAGAAGCAAAACAATGTAGTGTGAGTTGACTAAATTCTGTTCATACCAGGTACAATAACAGATTTGCTTTTGTTCAAAATGATATTTTTCTCCTGTTGTCCTTGTGTGGCATGCGAAGAACTAAATTTTGGAGGAGGTGGTGGTGGGGGCATAGTTCGTGGCGGCAGCATCCCATTTGATGATTTTGGAGGGGGCATGACTTGTGGAGGTGGTGGCGGCATTTCATTCAATGACGACTGCACAAATTTTTTTTGGAGCTGGCATAGTTGATATGTTTCTCAATCTATCTGCTGATACTTGTACATCGTTCCTCAATAGCTCTGGTCCCTGAAATAAGTTAGGAAGAAAAACAAATGCAAGCCTAGATCTCAATATCAATTAGACATGAGACGAATATAATATGTAAACATCTCAAGTCACATTAAACATGATGTCAAGGGAGTGAATAGCAAATGACATTTTTAGGAGGCATATGTCCTTCATCATTCCTATATGCTACAAATCATATCCATGAACATTTAGCATTCTTTTATTGGGGCGAATCAACATAGATAAGCCTCAAACTTTCACCAGGTGATGGAATAAAAATAAGTGGTGCGTGTGAAAGTATAATAAAATGAAATATGCAAGCAAGTTAGTTGACCATTGTCTACTAGTACAACTACCTCTATCTGAAGTAATCTCTAGTTAAAAGTCAGGCATCTAAAGCTTTACTTTATGCACTTAATTGAACAAAAAAACTACTTTAGTTTCACTTCAGTTGGCAAAAGAACCAGCTCAACTTTCTAAATAAGTCCTAGGCAAATGTTTTCCATTGATAACTCAACAATGTAACATATCAATCAAGGGGGCATACAAAGCAAACAAGCTCCTCCCCACACAGCTCAAGCGCCAGTGTAATTGCATGTAAACGTATCTCGTGATAATGCATAGAATGAATGCACGAACGAGCAGGCAAACCAAAGGAAAGTACAATAATTCAGGGTACCAAAACATTTCTAACCAAAAGGACAATGAGATTCACTAGCCAATCTCCTAATCCAGCTACCAGAGATGATTGTTGGTCGATGTCACACCCTATGTGAATGAGGCTTTACTTGAGTTGGCAAAAGAACAGTATCATCTTTCTAAATAAGTTCCCCGAAAAACATATAGTTTAACAATACAAATATACCAAGTTTGAACCGTACAGCAGGATAAAAAGAAGCACCAAGCGTATACAAAAGAACTCTTATATTACGATCAAAAGGTATATGATTGCAACCACCAACAAGATTTCTACTAATTTACCCAATGTTTATGTTCCTGCATGCTCACCTTAATAATCAATTACCAGATGTTGTAAAACCCCTAATCCGCTTGTTGCAGAAGACATCAGCAAGTTAACTCTGATATTCCTATTACAGCTTTGGCAGTCCATATTTTCCACAAAAGGTTTTACAGGAATCAAATAATAAGTTCTAAGTTCAAGGCTTATTCAGTGAAAATTAATGAATCTACTTAAAAATGTAAAACAGGTCAGAAGTAGTATACTTTTTAAGTCAGCGGACCAAATAAATTAATTCTGCATGTTTGCAGAAGTTAACAGTTATACTCACAGCTGAGAAGAACACACCATCTCACATACAATATCAAGTTAGACATATTAATTTAATCAAACCGAATCAGAGACTCACTATTAAAGAAGTCAAATACAGAAGATGTTGCTGTCATCTAACAAAGCAACCATTTCAGAAAAGTGTGGCAACTTCCAAATCCCATACACTCACCTCAGATTTTCATCATAAATCACTATGGCAGGATGTAAAACAATATTGAAAAATTAAGTACAAAAATGTTAATTTGATAAACAATGTAGAATAATCGCAAACACGCAGCAATATATTAACCAAAATGCAAAAATAAATGAATAGAAAAAAGTTACCTTTCTTGAGACCAGGACAATCCTCTTCCCCTTTGAAAACAACGGGCACATCAACTTTCAACTCTATTCTATCCTCAGCCCAAACAAACACCAAGTTCAGTATTTGCCCAGTCTCCTCATCCCTATGTATCTATCACAGTCCCATCCCACAAAAAAAAAAAAAAAATTATGGTTGATGAAATTAACATATCTTCCAATTGCTTAGAACAACAATAGCTAGAGTTATATCCTTGCCTTTATGGGTAGAACGGTTCCGAAATCAAGAAGGACCGACGATCCAGCCCCTGCGCGGATCTGGAGGCCGAAGGTAGTTGAGCAAAAGTAGGGCAGTTCTATAGACGTAAGAATGGATTGAATCTGCTTCCTTTCAGTTGTTAAGAATGGATTGAATCCGCCTCAGCTCTTGGCTTCCCCGTCTCATTCTCTATCAATGGACAAAAAAGCTCAGAAAATCGTATCTAAAACTCAGGCAATCTGGAATACTGTAAATCTAGTAAATGTACCTTTGATACAAATAAACAATAAGATAGAAGAGTGGAATACACATTCCGAGTTCAATATGATATGCAGTGGCTGAAGATAATTGGGGACAATATCAAGTTTTGAAGATAAAAGGGAATACAAACTAAAATTGAGCTGAATATCAAAAGATACAGATAACTAACCCCTGATTGTATGAGATTTGACGATTTAAAGCTTTCTTCCTTTGATTGACCGTACAATCTAGGGTTCAGACTTTTTCTTCAGAGCAGATCAGTAATAGTTTTGAGAGGTGGTAGACAGAGAGAGGTGAAGGATAGAGAGAGGTGGTGGAGGGGAGTAGCGGTGGACGAAGAGCGGTGGTGCTGCGCGTGAAAGGATGAATCAGAGAGATTGGGAAGGGATAGGTCGTGAAACAGAGAAGGTATGGGCGTGAAAGGAAGCAAAAGCAGAAGCAGTGGTGGGAAGGAAAAAAAATTTCCCGCTCTCTTGATTTTTACCCTAAATAATGAGGGGATGAGAAAATAGTAACTCAAAGCTTTGGGGAAAATGTGGAGTTTTGATAAAATCTTGCATAACACGCCGTGCAACTGTTGAAACTCGGCGTGCAACATTGAGAAGAAAAATGCATTCAATGGCAGTAGCAAACACGTTGGCGAGTTGTTGAAACTCGGCGTGCAACATTGAGGAAAAATGTTCAATCAGAGGCAGTAGCAAACACGTTGGCGAGTTGTGTAACTCGCCAACGTGTTTGCTACTGCCTCTGATTGAACATTTTTCCTCAATGTTGCACTCGGTGCCTTCCTTCATAACTTTGTCCACAACTCGGCGTGCAGCTACACAACTCGGCGTGTTGTGTGTTTTTTTTCCCACTTTGCAAGGAAATTTTGAAAAGTCTTGCAAATTCTCTTGCAATTTTTCCCTCCACATCTTCCCTCCAATTTTTTGCAATAGAATTATCGAACTCTTGCAATTTTTCTTGCAATTTTAATGAATATTTTAATTTTTACTATTCTGCAAGGGAATGTATTTTCTATTGCAGAATCCGTTGCAAATTGGTAGTTCTGCAAGGGAATTTTTTCTCTTGCAAGAATTCCGTTGCAGATTGCAAATTTTCTTGTAGTGAATTATCCATCCATTTATTCCACTTATCACTAAAACCCATTCTTTCTGATACAGCATGAAGGTATCTCCAAGAAATGCAGTCAAAAGCTTTTTGGAAATCAAGCTTGAGGACAAAGGTTGGGCGACGACTAACTCTTAAGTGGTGCACAATCTCTGAAGCCAGGAAAGAACATTCATGAATATTCCACCCCTTGACAAAAGCAATTGACAATCTGAGATTATGGAAGGTAGGACAGTCTAAAGTCTCCGAGATAACATTTTGGAAATGATCTTGTAGATTCCATTAATCAGTGAAATAGGGCAAAAATTTCCCAACTCATAAGAACCAGCCACTTTTGGAATAAGCATCGTAAATGATGTTTCCAGAGCAGAAGGGAGAACCCTGATCTCGTAGAAAGAGTTAACCACTTTCAAAACCTCGCCCTTCATAAAATTCCAGGTTCTCCTATAGAAAAAGAAGTTAAAGCCATCGGGACTCGGGGCTTTATTTTCACCATAGGACTTGATAGCGTCCCAAATTTCTTCGTCACGGAAAGGAGCAATTAAGTCACGATTCCCCTCCACAGATACACTTAAAAAGTTCAATGATTCCAAGTTAAAAGGAATAAAAGAATCCTCCCAAAATAGAGATTTGAAATAGTTGAAAATGAGATCTTTGATAAGTTCCTGGTCCGAAATAGTCTCATGCCCCAAATCAATGCCTAGGATTCTGTTGGTCTTAAACCGTACAGAAGCAGAACGGTGGAAGAAGGTCGTTTTATTATCCCCAAGTAAAGACCATTTAATTCTGGATTGTTGATGATAAATGGATTCCCAATGTCTTCTTTTTTCATTGAGCTTTGCCCTTAAGACAGCTAAGGACAAACGTTGATCCTCAGATAGAGGGCGAGGGGCATCATCTGAAGTAAGATTCAGAATCTGCTGTTCCAATGTGGTAATATCTGCCTCAACGTTCCTAAAAACTGACTTACTCCAATCTTTCAATTTTCCCAGGAGAAGCTTTAATTTATGGGAAAGAGTGTTGTTATGCGCATTGTTATAGATGGACTCCTATTTGTGTTTAACAAAAGGGGAAAATTTTGGATTATCCCACAAGCAATTGAGGGAGCAGAACGGTTTAGGGCCCCCAATTGGCTTGAGGCTGGGTGGAAGACAATCGGAAGGTGATCCGAAGGAAAAGAGTCAATCGTAGAAGATAAGAGAAAAGGCCAGCAGGTAACCACTTCAAAGCTAACTAAAACTTGGTCAATCTGGGAGTAGGAAAGGGCATTATGCCAGGTGTATTGCCTCCCGTTTAAGGGAATATCATGGAGTTCACAAAGATTCATAAACCCTTGGAAATTTCTGATAGAAGCTGAGAGGGAACCATTAAACCTTTCAAACGGATACAAGACCTCATTGAAATAGCCACAAACTAACACCTTTGGATGAGAGCAAATAATAAGCTGTAAACTACTCCAAAATATGGCTCTATCATCAGAATTGTTTGGGGCATAGAGAAAAAGAATGAACAGATCAATTTCCTGATTAATGCAATGGACCAAACCCCATCTATTAGATGAAGCACAGAGGGAGCATGCGATGAGGGCAGAATTCCAAGAAATAATAATACCACCCGAAGACCGCTCGGTAGGAATAACAACAAAACCAAGATCACTATGACCCCAATAGTTCCGCATATGAAAATCACTGATCGTTTCAACTTTAGATTCAATCAAACCAAACAAATGTAGTTTCTGACTACCAATTATAGACCTCATGAACCTCTGCTTCGCAGAATTAAGAAAACCCCCTTTACAATTCCAAACAGAGAAAGACAAGGACAAAAAAAAACCAAAAAGAAACCTGGAGAAAGCGACCATACTGCTAATTCGTTGAAATCAGCTTACCGATTATTTCCTTAACAATATTGCTATCATGCTCATTGAAAAAGCTAATTGATTTCCCAATCTGCCATGTGGCTTCTATCTCCACATTAGTAGCATTAGTAGGGGATGAATTCAATGCAGCCACAGATTTCCAATTTCTGGAGTTAGTGTTGGCTATATCGATGCTACGATCACAACTGGAAGGAATAGAAATCGGAGAGCCAACCTTACCATCCGGAAGAACCACTCTACCCTTCTTCTTTGATTCCGGACCAAGGACACAAGCATTCTAAAAATCATGTCAAACAGCGGGAGATTTCGCATCATTTTGGATGGATAACGGGACAAAAGTTGCAGCTGAATCCAAAGGGCTGATATCATCAGGGTTCAAGTCACAATCACAGTTGGACGGGCCTGACGCCGAGTGGAAAGTTTCACCAAAATAGGAGGCCTCATGTTCAAGAACATCCAACTCGAAAGCCTCCCTATTAATGTCAACTGTAATCAAATCGGAGAAGTTTTTACGGTCAGTGGATATCAAACATTGGATAACATCAAGCAGTCTATTCGAAGCAAAATTGTTGTTGAACCCGATAAGCATTCCAAATTTAGATGATAAGGACTCCAGAAAATCAGCGTGGCAGTACTTTAAGGGTAGGCCCCTGAAAGTGATACTCGTCAAACAATAGGAGGGAATAAAATCAGGATCAATATGGGAGACCTTGCCAATGATGTCATTCAGAAACACCCAATCCTATTGCATAAAAGCTTCAAGGGTGATAGAGAGAGAGGACCATTATTGTATTTTTACAATTGTATATGATGTATTCCAATCCTTGTATGATCAGGAGTCCTTGTACGATTAGGAGTCCTTGTAGGGTTAGGGTTTCCTCTTGTATATAAACACTCTTAATCATCAATACAATACACGTTGCCCTAATTGGTTTTCATGGTATCAGAGCCATAACCAAAAACCCTAACCCTAAGTCATGTCCACCACCGAAAACACCTCCATCTCCGCCCCACCACTACCGCCACCTATCACATCGCCTGCTCCGCTCATGGCAACGACAGGCACTATCTTGGCATCAACGTAGCCCCCATCAACGGCCACCGACTCCACCATAATCTCCATAATCTAATCATCACTGATTGGATCTTCCACCACACTTCCCACCCCACCAATCAGCTATCCCAATCCTGCTACATTCATCACCAATAAACTCAGTTCAACCAATTTTGTGTTGTGGAAGGCACAGTTTAATACCATGTTACGTGGCTGCAGGATATGGCATCATGTGGATGAAAATCAATCCATCCCGCTGGAGTTTCTTGAAGGGCAAGTTTGAAATCTGGCCTATGATTTATGGGAACAACAAAATCAGCAAGTGTTGAGCTGGTTGTTCGCCTCAATAGAACCAAGTTTGTTACCTCAAGTTATTGATGCACCAACGGCGGTTGAAGCTTGGAGTCGACTCAACTGAGCCTATTCTTCAGGTTCTTGTTCACAAATCCGGAATCTCCATGCACAACTTCAGAGTCTCACAAGGGAAAAGGGTGAGACAATTACACTTAGAGCAAAAAGTGTAAAAGATCAATTAGCATCCTTAGGTTATCGGGTGCAAGATGATGATTTTATTGATTCTATTCTTGCCGGATTAGGCGAAGACTACCGCTTATTTAATTTAACTTTGGAAACCAAGATGGAACCCATTGAATTTGAAGACTTGTTGGGTCTTTTGTTAACAGACGAACGAAACATAGCGCGCCTAAACCAACAAAAACTCACTGCTATTGCTGATCAAATCCCACCTACAGCCATGGTTGCAACCCGTCCCGGGCAGCAACATCATCGGGGATGCGGCCAACAACGTGGCCGAGGAAGGGGCGGCCACCAAAAAGGCCGTGGCGGCCATTTTTCCACTGATTTTTGGGGTTTCCAGCAACAAAATTACAGCAGCTCCAACTCTAATTCCAGGCAGAATTTTCGCACCTTTGATCCACATGCTGTCACTTGTCACAATTGCAGAGGGATTAGACACTACGCCAGGGACTGTTCTTCACCAAAACTGACCCGTGACACTAACCCAAACCGTCTTTCCTCCAACTATGCTGCTAGCACCGCCCCCTCTCAACCATGGGTCATCGATTCGGGTGCCTCTTATCACATGATATCGGAATTGGGAAACCTCCACCTCCACTCTGAATACCAAGGCCCTGATGAAGTCACTATTGGTAATGGTTCTAAACTTTCTATCTCTCGTGTTGGTCATTCCTCCTTCCAAATTGGTAGTGAAATATTTCAATTTCATGATATTTTACACGTTCCCAAATCCTCACATAATTTATTGTCAGTTTATGCTTTAACTAACACTAATCCTGTCTCTGTGGATTTTTTTGCTGACCATTTTCTTATTAAGGATTTGGCCACACTGAGAGTTCGATTCAGAGGCCAGAGTGACGATGGGTTATATTCTCTTTGTGCTACCGCATCGGGTCCTATTACTTCTTCGGGTTCTATATCTCCTTCAGCCAATTTAGCTTCAATAAATACTTGGCATGATCGCCTAGGACATGCTAATTTTCCATGTGTTAAACAATTATTGCGCTTGAATAAAATTGCCTTTTCCAATTCTAAAGATTCTATTTGCAATTCTTGTGCCATTGATAAAAGTCATCGTTTACCTTTTGCTCTATCCAAATCTGAGTCTAAAGCACCATTGGAATTAATTTGTGCGGATGTTTGGGGGCCAGCACCCACTGTCTCTGTGGATGGTTATTCTTATTATGTCATATTTTTGGATCATTATAGCAAGTACACTTGGATATACTTCTTGAAACATAAGTCTAATGTTTTATCTGTATTCGTGCAATTTAAAACTCTTGTGGAGAAATATTTTAATGCATCTATTAAGACCTTTCAATCTGATGGGGGGGTGAATTTATTGCTCTGCAACCTTTTCTTCGGGAACATGGCATTACTCACAGACTTTCTTGTCCTTACACAGCCGAACAAAATGGCAATGCAGAACGAAAACACCGACATATTGTTGAACATGGCCTAGCCCTAAATTTTGGACCTTTGCCTTTGAAACTGCAACCTATTTAATTAACCATATCCAAACGGCATCAATTAATTTTTATACACCTTATCAAAAATTATTTGGTGACCCCCCTGACTACCAAAACCTCAGAGTTTTTGGCTGCTCATGCTTCCCCTGGTTGCGTCCCTACACCAAAAATAAACTTGAACCAAGGTCTAAAGAATGCATTTTTCTTGGTTATAGTAGACTGCACAAGGATTTTAAGTGCTTTGATCCTGTCACTTCTCGTATATTTATCTCACGCCATGTTTTGTTTAATGAACAGGTTTTCCCATACTCAAAGCTATGTGATGACGGGCACCCGCAAACGGCAACTCCGAATGACCCTACTACACTCACCACTACCGTCCCAATCCAATCACCACCACAACCGAATCCACCCTCACTGCCCTTGGTCCAACCTGATGTCCCTACCACCCAGCCGACCCAACCAGTCCTGCCTCTGGTCCACCCTGCACCTACCGACCGGACCCCCAAACCAAGCCCGCCTCCAACCGAATCTGCCCAGCAGACTGAACCATTGATTCCCCACGCCCAAACCGACCATTCAACCCAATCCACCGAACCCGCAACACAGGTACCGTCCCTTATTATTGACCTCTCCTCCTATGGTTCCCTGTCCTCTGGTTCTGCATCCAATCCTGATGCTCCTCTGACATCTGGCACTTCCATCATTAGTGCCCCTCCACCACAACGGCACATGGTTACTAGGTCTCAAACAGGTGCTCTAAAACATAAGAACCCCAAGGCACTCATTAGCTCTCTTCCTCAGGCACCTGCTACAGTTCAGCAAGCATATAAAACACCAGAATGGTGGAACGCCATGTCCGAAGAATATAATGCTTTGCTCAACAATGGCACTTGGGTTCTTATCCCACCTACCAAGGAACAAAATATGGTTGGCTGCAAATGGGTGTACCGATTAAAAACCAAGGCGGATGGTAGTATTGACTGATACAAAGCTCGGTTGGTTGCCAAAGGGTTTCATCAACGGCCTGGTGTGGATTATTTTGAGACTTACAATCCTGTCATCAAGCCAGCCACCATTCGGCTTTTGTTGTCTATTGCAGTCTTATCCAACTGGACTGTTATTCAGCTAGATGTTTCCAATGCATTTTTACGTGGCACTCTTGATGAGGATGTTTTTATGTCTCAGCCTCCTGGTTTTGTTGATCCATACAAACCTGAGTATGTCTGCAAATTGAAGAAATCTCTTTATGGTCTCAAGCAGGCTCCCAGAATGTGGCACAAGCGTCTCACAGACACCCTGCGCACCCTTGGTTTTACAGGTTCTAAGTCCGACACTAGTCTGTTCTTTATTCACTCTGGTGCTCTTTTTGTGGTTTGCTTGATTTATGTTGATGATATTCTACTCATAGGGTCAGATTCCATCTTCATTAACCGGTTAGTTCACAAGCTGAAAAATCAGTTTGCCATATGAGACCTTGGACGCTTATTGTATTTTTTGGGTATTGAGGCATCTTGGCAGCCCTCTGGCTTATTCCTCTGTCAATCCAAATGTATTACTGATCTTCTCTCCAAGTGCAGCATGACATGTTGTAAGGGCATTTCTACTCCAATCTGTCCCAGTGATCCATTTCCTGATCCGTCTGAGTATCGGGGCATCCTAGGCAGTCTTCAGTACTTATGCCTTACTTGCCCGAACATTGCCTTCGCCGTCAACAAGCTCTCACAGTTTATGCATGACCCTACCGTTGCTCACTGGCAAGCTGTCAAACGGCTTCTTCGGTATCTCACTCAAACGCAGAGTCATGGAATTTTTCTTTACAACGATTCTCGCCCTATCTTGCAAGGCTTCACTGATGCGGATTTGGCCGGTAGCCTAGACGATCGGAAGTCCACCACCGAGTATGTAATCTATCTGGGCTACAATCCGATTTCCTGGGGTTCCAAGAAGCAACGATCGGTTGCTCGATCATCCACTGAAGCTGAATATAGGCTCTCGCAACCGGCGCATCTGAAATTTATTGGCTCCAAATTTTACTCCATGAAATCGGCTTCTCTCTTCCGTGTACTCCAAGACTTTGGTGTGATAATATTTCAGCAACCTACTTGACCGCGAATCCTATTTTCCATCAACGCAGCAAACACATTGAAGTTGACTTCTTTTTTGTTTGAGATAAAGTATCCAAACGGCAGCTCGTTGTACACTACATTCCCACGTAGGATAAAGTCGCAGACATCCTCACCAAGCCTCTTCTCAAGGATCGGTTTCTTGCGTTGCGAAGCAATTTGAGCCTCTGTACCAATCCAGCTCAAATTGAGGAAGGGTGATAGAGAGAGAGGACCATTATTGTATTTTTACAATTGTATATGATGTATTCCAATCCTTGTATGATCAGGAGTCCTTGTACGATTAGGAGTCCTTGTAGGGTTAGGGTTTCCTCTTGTATATAAACACTCTTAATCATCAATACAATACACATTGCCCTAATTGGTTTTCAAAGGGCATCGGAGGAGAAAAAGGACACAATAACCGAAGAATCCCCGAGTGCAGTCAGAGACCTGAATCCAAAATTCCTTTCCCTGAGAGTCTTGTTGAGATCGAGTAGAAACTTGATGTCCCGAAGAAAAACCATGCAAGAGCAGGAGAGCCAAGGGAGGGCAGAGCTGACATTAAGGAAGCTAAAGGCAATTGGGGTAACGGGTTTGGCTTGAGCAACTGAAGCATAAGAGCGGGTATCTCTGATGGATTGTTTAAAAGCGGAAGGAGGGGGTTTGGATTGGCTGCTTGCCAGTTTTTTAGGTTGAGGAATGGGAAGACGTTTGTCGGGGTAAGGGGCTTGGAAAGCTCGAAGGCGTCTAGGGCCAATGGTGATCGAGTTGATGGCTGAGATAACCGAAGAGATGCTCAGGTCCTGGTGAATTCGTAAGAAGCCAAATCTCAGGTGGTAAAGTATTAAATATTTACGATAAAAAAAAACAAAATAAATAAAGTTAGTGGAATAATGGTCCATTATTCCAGAATTTGTAGAATTTGTTCTTTTGGGAAACCAACAGAAAAGTAGTGGTCAGCAGATTGGACCGCTTGTGATTCTTAGGAAAAATCAAAAGAAATTCATAATTTTAATTGGTACAAGAAAAGTTGTATTTTCTCATATTATGAGATAATAAATTAGTATGCAATGAGTCGTTTTATATTAATCACGGGCAGCTCAAATCACGGAAGGATAGCCTGCCAAATTTCGATGAAGAGATCCGATGATAAAATCGATCACTCTCAATAAAATATCATATTCCATGTGCATCCTTTTTTTTTTTTTAATTGAATCGTAAGTTTGAATAATTAAAAGTATAATGTGATGATGGATGCAGATTTTGGATCATGAAGATAATGTGATAATTTGATAATTATTAATTACTGTCTCTCCCTTTTTCACAAAAAAAAAAAAGGTTAATATATTACTTTATTTATGTTGAAAGAATTTAATCTGTTATATAATAATATAGTTTTTTAATTATCTTCATTTTATATTTTCCGTATTATTGCAGGAATTCAAATAATGGAGACAGTAGATGGGGGATCATTAGTAAAAGTTAGTTGTAGTGCTTTTATAGGTCAATTATAATAGGGCAAATTACAAAAAAAAAATCATGTGGTTTCACTTTTTTGCAAATAAAGGACTGTGATTTTTTTTGTTTAAAAAAGAAAATTGTGTTTTAAAATGTTAACAAAAAAAGGATAACTAACATTTTTTTGTTAAAAATGATGATATAGTGGAGGGTATTTTTAGTTATTTAACATACCAATAATTTATGTATATTATTTCAGAATTTTACATTAAAATTTGAATATTTTTCAAAAAATTTTCAATTTGTTATGATTTTTTTAAAATCTATTATCATTATTTAATTTATAAAAATATTTGCGCTTTTCAAAAATTTTCAAAATTTATCATTAATGTGTATTGTATTTTTATTAACCAACTTGAAAATTTTGAGTTCAAAATGAACAAGAATACCCTATGTAATGTCATGATTTAATTTTAGTTATCCTTTTTTTATTAACATTTTAAAACACAATCTTTTTTTTAAACAAAAAAACCACGGTCCTTTATTTACAAAAAAATGAAACCACAGGGTTTTTTTTTTTTGTAATTTGCCCATTATAATATTCATCCGAACTGGTGGATAGTAAAACCACTAAAGCAATAACGGCATAACAATTTGTTTTTTTTTTTTTTTTTTTTCTCTCTTATTTAAAACAAAATTATCCAGGTAAAATCTAAGTTTGTGCTCTTCTTCACTAATTATTCATATTTATAGAATCTAAGTTGACCAAATTTACACCTATTTTATACAGATTTAAAAAAAATACTTTTATGTATAACTGAAAATCGGAAAGAGAGAAGAATGAAATCTGATTCGTGGTTCCGGTTGTGAGAGATAATATTCTTTGTGTAAATGTGTAATTGTATAATTAGCTTTAGGTTGCTCTTGTAATTGTACATACTATGGTTTATGTATAAATACCCTACATATTAATAAGAATATTATTGTTTGCCATATAACTTTCATGGTATCAGAGCTTGCAATTAGTGTTTGAAAACCACCATATCAACATCAACCTAGAATGGCCACCACATCTACCACCTCAAACACTACAGCCGCTGTCATCTCTTCCACTCAATCCGCCACTGTCTCTGCTATTATTATTGCCTCGTCGAATTCTGGATTAATGGCGAACGGAACAGCTACTGCACCCCTGTTTTCTACCTCCATCCCAAATATTATTCACTCAAACGCCAAGCGGAATTCGTCTAATTTTTTTATTTGGAAGGCGCAAATTACACCTATGTTGAAAGGGAATGGTCTTATGGGCCATGTGGATGGCATGATTGTTGTTCTACCACAATTGTTATCGAATAGTCAGGAAAATCTGGAATTTCAGGCATGGGAATTAAAAGACCAACATATTCTTTGCTGGTTGTTGAATTCTATTTGGAAATCATTGATGCTGCAAGTTATTGGGGCAACAACGGCCAAGGGTGTTTGGGACAAGCTGATTACTACTTATTCCATGGGCTCTTGTCCTCAAATTCGTATTCTCCGGCGTGAGTTGCAAACCCTAGAACGAAGTAATTCATCTATCATGAATTATGTTCAACATGGTAAATCGATTACCGATAAACTTGCTGCCCTTGGTTATTATGTACCCGAAGAAAATTTGATTGATTGTATTTGTATTGGTTTGGGAGAGGATTATAATGATTTCAACAGGATTCAGAATTCCAAAACCGAACCAACAACATTTGATTATTTGTTGGGGTCCTTGTTAACTGAAGAGAAGTTGTTGTAGCAGTCCAAAGCTGCTGTTTCGTCAGCAGTACAGCCCTCCACTTAATTAGGTGCCCGCTCTAGTCAGCAGCATGGGCGTGGTAGGGGCAGCGGCGGCTCCAGGGGCCGCAATGGTGTTGGCAGAAATTATGCCGAGTATTATTCAGTGCAGGGCTAGTTTGTTGGTGGTGATAATAATCCTGGAAATTATGGAGGTGCTAAAAATTTTTGGAATATTTTTGGACAGCAAATTTTTGGTCCAAGTTCATCCCATAGAGCTGCTGCCTTGGGACAATCTGATGATACAACTGTTACTTGCTATAACTGTCGTGGGTTAGGTCATAAGGCGAATCGGTGCCCGTTGCCAAAAATGCCCAGAAACCAAAACAATTCCCCTCAATCCAACATTGCAACCACAAATACACCTACTCAACCTTGGGTTGTAGATTCCAGAGCGACTCACCATCTAACGTCGAATATGGAGAATCATGCTCTTCATTCCGAATATTCGGGTCTGAAAGAAGTCCGAATTGGGAATGGCATGTTTCTTCCTATAACTCATGTTGGTGAGAATTCTTTTCAATTCGGTTCCAAGTCACTTAAATTTTGTAATATTTTGCATGTCTTGACTGCTAATCGAAATTTATTATCGGTTTTTGCACTAACGAATTCTAACCATGTCTGTGTTGAATTCTTTTCTGATTATTTTCTTATCAAGGATTTGGAGTCAAAGGTGATCCTGTTTCGAGCCTAGAGTGATAATGGGCTCTACAATCTTTTTTTAAATTCTAGTCCGTCTTTAGTTAGTGCAAATGTTGCTTCTTTGAATGTTTGGCATGCTCGTTTAGGGCATCCTGCCTTCCCTATTGTTAAACATACTCTTCATTCTAATAAAATTCAGTTTCAGAATTCTACTATTTCTTTGTGCAATGCATGTGCTATTAGCAAAAGTCATAAATTGCTTTTTTCTGATTCTGTTACTGTTACTCGTTCACCACTTGAGCTTATTTGTGTTGATTTTTGGGGACCGGCTCCGGTCAAATAATTTGATGGGTATTCATATTATGTGCTATTTTTTTATTAGCATTCTAAATACACATGGGTTTACTTTATGCGTAACAAATCTGAGGTTTTGGAAATCTTTAAACAATTTCCTCCCTTACTTGAAAAGTGTTTCCAAACACCTACCAAAATTTTTCAATCTAATTGGGGAGGGGAATTCCAAGCCCTTACACAATATTTGAAACAGAATGGTATTACCTATAGAGTGTCATGTCCTCACACACCTGAACAAAATGGGTGAGTTGAGAGAAAACAAAGACACATTGTTGAAACTGGCTTGTCATTGTTGTACCATAGTCATATGCCCATCAAATATTAAACTGCTGCCTTTGAATGTGCTGTTTATAACATGAATAGATTATCTACTAGCACAATTTCCTTTGATAATTTGTTTCATAAATTGTTCGGTATTGTTCCTAAATATCAATTTCTTTGTGTCTTTGGTTGTCGATGTTATACTTGGTTACGTTCGTATGCTAAAAATAAACTTGATCAATGGTCTCTTCCTTGTGTATTTTTGGGCTACAGTAAAGTTCACAGAGGGTACAAGTGTCTTGATTATCATACTGGTAAACTTTAGATCTCACATCATGTACTCTTTGATATATAGGTTTTCCCGTTCGCTGTTAGCGGTGATTTTGTGGCTCTCGATTCAGTACAACCTGTGACCTTACCTTTTCATGTAAACTTGCCCATAAATCAATTACCGTAGCCTCATATTTTGAACCTCCCTTCCCTAAACACTAACCATGATCCCGCACCTCATTCCCCTTCTCCGTACGCACCACATCCATCCCCTTCTAATGTTAGGTTCCCTTTCATACACGCCAAACTACCCCCGTTCCTATGAATGATCTAGGCACTATGTCGCCATCTTCATCTTGGGTTGTGACTCGGTCTCCAATTCACTGAGACATGACAGTCACAACCCTGGGATTACCTTGGTAGTTGATCTTCCTGATTATGGTCCATTGTAGCCGTTAGCACCTGCAAATATGAAGTTGACTCATCCTATGGTTACTAGGGCCAAATCTAGCTCACTGAAGAAGAGGGAAATTCTTTATTTGGTTGCCACAGCCACTAGAGATCCTCTAGTTGAACCTACTTCCTATACTCAAGCACTGAAAATTCCTGAATGGAGGGAGGCAATGGCTTCTGAGTTTACTACTCTTTTGAACAATGGTACCTGGGAGCTTGTTCTGGCATCACAAGCTCAGAACATAATCGGGTGCAAATAGGTTTTTCGGATTAAGCAGAAGTCCGATGGTTCAATTGACTGTTATAAAGCTTGCTTGGTTGCCAAGGGTTTCCATCAGCGATCGGCATTGATTTTCATAACACATTTAGTTCGGTTGTCAAGCCCACAACCATTCGGATGCTTCTTACACTAGCAATATCCTTTAAATGGACAGTTTTACAGCTTGATGTCTCCAATGCCTTCCTCCATGGCACCCTTGATGAAGCTGTCTATATGCACCAACCACCTGGGTTTGTTGATCCTTGGTTTCCTGATCATGTTTATCGACTCAAAAAGTCTCTATATGGTTTGAAGGAGGCTCCTCGCCAATGGCATCGTTGTCTCACTGCTGCCCTAATCAAATTTGGTTTTACAGGTTCCAAATTTGATAGCTCCCTTTATTTCCTACATACTGCTTCTATCAAAATTTTTTGCTTAATATATGTTGATGACATTTTGTTCATGGGCGATACCCCGTCAGTTTTGGATAAAGTGGTTGTTTATCTATAGTGTCAGTTTGCAGTGAAAATTTTGGGTTGACTAAATTTTTTTTTTTTTTTTTTTTTGGTATTGAAGTTGATTGGCCTTCCTTTGGGCTGTTTTTGCATGAAACTAAGTATGTCAATAACTTACTGCTTCGTGCTAAAATGCACAATTGCAGCTGAATTGCTTCTCCTGTGAATTGTAGTCAGAAATTGACCCTAGAAAGTGGAGAAACATTTAATGATCCTACTCTTTTTCGACATGTTGTTGGCGGTCTTCAGTATCTCACCTTCACACGGCCGGACATTGCATTTGCTGTAAATTGCATTTCTCAATACATGCATGCTTCGACTACTCTTCATTGGGGTGCAGTGAAGAGAATTTTAAGGTATTTACGTGGTACTAGCAACTTTGGTATTTCTCTTCGTCCTTCTCGGATTGTTTTGACTGCGTTTGCAGATTCAGATTAGGCGAGTTGTCTTGATGACAGGAAGTCCACTACTGGATTTCTTAACTATTTGGGAGCAAATGCCATTTCTTGGTCATCTCAGAAACAAAAGGCCATGCCTCGTTCCTCCACAGAGCCTGAATACAGGGCTTTGGCCTCAGCTACTTCAGAATTACATTGGCTTCATGTCTTTCTGTTAGAGATTGTGCCCTAAGCCAATGTTGGATTATGTAAACAATCTTCTTAAGTCATTAATAAAGACTTATTTTATCATATATATTTGTATGTTAGTATTTATGATAATGTATCCATGAATTAATTGTGTAATTCTAAATTTCCCTAGTCGATTGTTATTATGGGAATAATAACAAACTAAGACTAGTGTGAGTGATAATGGATATTCATGAGATGAATATAGTGTATACAGATACAGATTATACTCACGGGCAATGTGTTAGAGAACATGTTGCTGGAGACCCACTATAAGATCAAGTTCATGGTCACGTGTCACAACTGATCTTGATTATAGTAGTGTCATCAGCTGATTCCTTTGACCTGAGGTCACCATGGATTCCGGGATGAACTCATGTTGTGCTTTGACGCAGTCAAACGCTGCTTGTAACAGAGTAGTTATAAAGGCTGTTGTTGGGTGCAATGTGACTCATGCTTAGGGATGTGAGTGACAGATATGGGATTTTGTCCCTCTCTAACAAGAGAGCGATATCACTGGGCCCCTCGATAAGTAAGACTGTTAAATGCATGGCCGTGCTCAAATAATTGATAAGAGTATCAATTGATTTGTCTGAACAGTTTACTTTGAGATCGAGAAAGCATATGATTAATTATATAAGATTGACAAGTGTACCATGTCTTATAATTAATCTTGATATCAAAGAGACAAAAGGGAATATGACATTCTATAAATAGGTATTGGATCATTCCAATCATATTAATTGGGTAGTCGTAATGGCTTGCTAGAGTCCGCTTGTGACCTATAAGGACATTATGGTAATTTCCTTATTGCCAATTAATATGATCCTATGGGGTCACACACAAGAGCAAAATGAAGTTCATCTTATCGGGTATAAATTATTATTGGATAATAATTTATGAATGAGAAAGAGAATAAATATATATAGTGATATATATTTATGTATGTATATATAAATATTAATGTGATTAATATTACATAAAGTATGCTACATATTATAATTAAATTATATGGAGATATAATTAATTATAATATTATATATACATATATGTATTATGGAGAATTGATTTGATTTAATGTTAATTGAGAATTAATATTAAATTGTGTGGGTTAATATATAATTATAACTAATAGGTGTATTAGGTTATAATTATAGTTAACTATTTAGGTTAATTATTTAAGGAAATAATTGACCTAAACCTAACACAACTCTACACTCCTAAACCTAAAGGAAATTCGGCCACCACACTAAGAAAAGGGGGGCAGCCGAAATTCCTAGCTCTTCAACACATAGAAAATTTTGATTTTCTGCCTCTCTCTCTCTCGTTCGAAGAATCGTTCTTCAATCCCGGCGCTAGCACGCGGTGAATCAATTGCTCCGTGTGGATCAACCGTAGAGGGAAGCTAATTTGGTTCCTTTGATTCAAATCCTATAAGAACTAAGAGGTAATTCTTTAACCCTTCCTTCCAATTCAATGCAATATACATGGATCCTTGTGGGGATTAATCCGTTTTCTTTCCGCTGCGTATTTTTTTATGCGATTAATTCCCAACAGTGGTATCAGAGCCACTTGTATTTTGATTGAATTGGATTTATGTTTTGATTGGATCAAAATTGCATGTTAGGGTTTGTATGATTTTTGATTGGATCAAAATTGATGTTAGGGGTTTGTATGTTTTATTTAGGGTTCTATGTTATTGTGAATAACAAAATAAAATTTGATTTTATTGATTAATCATTGTGAATGATTTTATGTTAATGATTTGGAATGTTTAAGGGGTTTTTGGAATCATGAATTTGATTCATGGGTTTTATTGAAATTGTTTCAATTTAATTTAATTAAAACAAAAAAAAAAAAAAAAAAAAAAAAAAAGTAAATGTTACTGTTCGTATTCTGGGCATAATGCCCAGAATACTATTTGCGGCAAATTGCAATTGCAAATTGCAATTGCAATTTGCCCTTTGCTGCGCAAGCAGCATGCTGCTTACGCAGCATGGGCTGCGCGCAGTATGCGCAGCCCGTCCAGCCCGCTGTCCGACAGTTTTTAACCCTTTTCGTTTTAAGTGTGGAAAATTGTTTCTGCATATTTACGAATTTTTCCAAATTAATTAATTCTAAATACAATGTGATTGTATTTTACCACTTTGAACCCTAAATATTTTTAGATATAAAATTATTGTTGATAATTTTATGCATGGTGTTATGGTATGGTTTTGGACCCCGTTGGATGCTTTATTTTATTTATTATGGTTTTATATAAATACGACCTGCGAGTCGTTTGTATTTATGTAAATTTTAAATTTTAATTTTACTAGATGAAATTGTATAGGATGCAATTTATGATATGTAAAATTTATTTTACTAGAAAAATTGTATAGGTTGCAATTTTTTGTAAAATATAAATCCATGAGATGGTGCTTGGAAGCAAAGACGTGGAGGCGGATCCAAGAGGCGGTGCAATGACCATGTGATGGATGCTACTACCTAGGATATGACCTTGTTGATTTTCATATTGGCCTATGAAAATCAATGTAGATTTAAACCATACCATAACACGGTTCGAGTCATATGCATGCTTTATTTTATTTAGATGCCATGTGATGCCATGCTAGATATTCTATATGCATGCTAGACAATTGTATGCCATAAGATGCCATGCTAATTAATATTAACAAAAGTATGATTAATATTAATGCCATGAAATTGTATATGATACAATTAACTCACAGGAATTAATAAACCCTAAATAAACTTATGAAGTTTATATTTTTGCCACCCAATTACGTATAACACTTGTCAAGTACTATGTTCGCATCATGGTATACCGCCAGGGCGGGTACGCATGTTGTGACCTTAGCGAAGCAATAATATGAGAAAAGGTGATTCTCATTGTGTTGTAATTGGTTTAACCAAAGGGTTAATCAAAAAGGTGTTTGAGCCCGAGGCAAGGATGAGATGAGTAACATACAAACTAAATATGATATATGATATCATGCATCTCATAAATTAAAAGAGTTACATAATGATGTAATTGACATGGTGATGTCTACCGAAATTATATTTAATCATAGGGACATGCCAAAGCAGTGCTATGGTTAAGTATGGATTTTGGGTCTTTTACCCACTTAAATATTTTAAAGGGTTTTATAATTTTAGTGGGAGTTTAATTCTCTTATGTAATTAACTTTGCATATATTTTCTGTTGTAGATAAATGGCCAACACAAGCAATCCCGGTTCTATTCGATCTATCCTTGAGAAGGAAAAACTGAACGGAACCAATTACCTAGATTGGTATCGCAACTTGAGAATTGTTCTCAAGCAAGAGCGAAAGCTGTATGTTCTGGATGGGCCTTTGCCCGCTAACCCTCCACCCACCACAGCTTCAAGAGCTGAGAAGGATGCTTTTCACAAGCATCAAAACGATCAGATTGATGTACAATGCCTGATGCTCGCATCAATGATTCCGGAACTTCAGAAGGATCTGGAAACATTTGAGGCATATGAGATGTCTCAAGAGCTTAAGGAAATGTTCCAAAAGCAAGCGAGAAGGGAAAGGTATGAGACCTTGAGATCTTTGGTTGGGTGCAAGATGACCGAAGGGAGTTCGGTTAGTGCCCATGTTCTGAAGATGAAAGGGTACATTGATCAGTTGGAGAGGCTTGGTTCGCCACTCAGACCTGAGTTGGCAACGGATTTGATCCTTAATTCTCTTCCTGAGAGTTACTCCCATTTTGTCATGAATTATCACATGAATGATATGGACAAAACGGTCAGCGAACTGCATGGGATGCTGAAAAACGCTGAAGTAACGATAAAAGAGAAGCCAAGCTCCAAAGGGATCCATATGGTGCAAAAGGGTAGGATCCAGAAGAAGAAGGGTAAAGCAAACAAACCCAAAGAGTTTGGGAAGGATGCAAAGAAGCCCAAAGCTGTTACCAAGGCAAAGCCTCCAAAGGAAGGCACATGCCATTTCTGCAATCAGCCTGGTCATTGGCGCAGAAATTGCAAGCTTTATTTGGAGGACTTGAGGAAGAAGAGAGGCGGTGAGACCGCTAATCAAGGTATTCATGTTATTGAAATACTTCATTCTACTTCTGTTTCTACTTCGTGGGTATTAGATACCGGTTGTGGTTCTCACATTTGTATGAATGTGCAGGGGCTTAGAGGAAGTAGAAAGCTCAAGAAGGGCGAGGTAGAATTCCATGTGGCGAATGGAGCTAGAGTTGCTGCTTATGAAGTCGGTCGCTACGAGCTCAAGTTGCCAAGTGGACTTGTTCTCCTTTTGAATAATTGTTATTTTATTCCTAATTTGTCTAGGAACATCATTTCTATTTCATGTTTGGACAAGGAAGGATTTAAATGTGTTATTGAGAATAATCACTTATTGCTTTTCAATAAAGACTTGTTTTATGCAAATGCGGATTTACATGATGGTCTTTATTTGTTGAACCTTAGTGAAGGTTATGATGAGCATGTATATAACATAAATACCAAAAGGATAAGAACAAATATTGTGAATCCTACTTATCTCTGGCACTGTCGTCTAGGACACATTAATGAGAAACGCATTTCAAAACTCCATAAAGATGGAATTTTGGGTCTAGATGTTTTTGAAACATATGACACTTGCGAGTCTTGTTTAATGGGTAAGATGACCAAGAGTCCTTTTACTGGTCACAGTGAAAGGGCTAGTGACTTATTAGAACTCATACATACAGATGTATGTGGGCCTATGAGCACAACTGCTAGAGGTGGTTTTCAATACTTCATTACGTTCACTGATGACTTCAGTAGATATGGTTATCTATATCTAATGAAGCATAAGTCGGAATCCTTTGAAATGTTCAAAGCCTTCCAAAATGAAGTACAAAACCAACTTGGCAAGACAATTAAAGCACTTAGATCTGATCGAGGTGGTGAATATTTGAGCCAAGAGTTCGACGATCATCTTAGAAATTGTGGGATTGTCTCACAATTAACTCCTCCTGGTACACCACAGTGGAATGGTGTGTCTGAGAGGAGGAACCGAACTTTATTGGATATGGTTTGGTCTATGATGAGTCAAACAAATCTTCCTCTATCCTTTTGGGGATATGCACTTGAAACAGCGGCATTCACACTGAACCGAGTTCCATCAAAAGCAGTTGAAAAGACACCATATGAGATATGGATTGGTAAGAAACCAAATTTGTCTTTTCTCAAGATTTGGGGATGCGAAGCCTATGTGAAATATTTGATTTCAGATAAGTTATCACCAAAATCTGTGAAATGCAATTTTGTTGGTTATCCAAAGGAAACTAAAGGTTATTTCTTTTACAATCCTAGTGAAAACAAAGTGTTTGTTGCTAAGGGTGGTACATTCCTGGAAAAAGAGTTTATTTCCAAAGGAATCAGTGGGAGTAAAGTACACCTACAAGAAAATATGGATAACCAAGTTGAAAGTGAGTTTCAAATGGAACAACCTGATTCACAAGAAGTTGTTGAGTCAGAACCGATAACACAAGTCCAACGTAGATCAAGTAGAGTTCGTCATGAGCCCGAGAGATATGGATTTCTCGTCACGAACGAAAATGATCTGATTCTGTTAGAAGAAAATGAACCTTCCACGTACATGGAAGCTGTCTCTAATTCAGAATCTGAAAAATGGCTTGATGCTATGAAGTCAGAGATTCAATCCATGGACGACAACAAAGTATGGACTTTGGTTGATCTCCCAAAGGGTGCTAAAGCAATAGGGCACAAATGGGTTTTCAAGTTGAAAACGGACATGGATGGGAATATTCAGACTTATAAAGCAAGGTTAGTGGCAAAGGGTTACCGACAAGTTCATGGTATAGACTATGACGAAACCTTTTCGCCAGTAGCTATGATCAAGTCCATCAGAATTCTTGTTGCCATAGCAGCATATTATGACTATGAAATATGGCAAATGGATGTCAAAACAGCTTTCCTAAATGGAAACCTTGTTGAGGATGTGTACATGACACAGCCTGAAGGTTTTGTCGACCCAAAGAATCCTGATAAAGTATGCAAGCTTCAAAAGGCCATTTATGGTTTGAAGCAAGCATCAAGAAGTTGGAATCATTGTTTTGATGAATCAGTCAAAAAGTTTGGCTTCATCAAAAACGAAGATGAGCCTTGTGTGTACAAGAAGTTCAGTGGGAGTAATATAGTTTTCCTAGTTCTATATGTCGATGACATATTGTTAATAGGAAATCACATTCCTACCTTGCAAGAAGTAAAATCTTGGCTAGGAAAGTGTTTTTCTATGAAAGACTTGGGTGAGGCAGCCTACATTCTTGGAATAAAGATCTATAGAGATAGATCTAAGAGATTGATAGGTTTGAGCCAGAGTACATACATTGACAAAATACTGAAAAGGTTCAGTATGGATCAATCAAAGAAAGGAAATGTTCCTATTGGGCAAGGGATAAAGCTTAGTCGTAAGCAATGTCCTGTGACAGTTGAAGAACGTCAACGCATGGATAAGATTCCTTATGCGTCAGCTATAGGATCTATCATGTATGCCATGGTATGTACTCGGCCAGATGTCTCTTTTGCTTTGAGCATGACAAGTAGATATCAGTCTGATCCAGGTGATAGTCACTGGACTGCTGTCAAGAGTATTCTTAAGTACTTGAGAAGAACTAAAGATACATTCTTGGTATATGGAGGCTCGGACGAAGATCTTGTTGTAAATGGTTACACGGATGCAAGTTTCCAAACTGATCAAGATCAGATGCAGTCACAGTCTGGGTATGTGTTCATTCTGAATGGAGGTGCGATAAGTTGGAAGAGTTCTAAGCAAAGCACGATAGCTGCATCTACAACAGAAGCCGAGTATATTGCTGCATCAGATGCAGCCCAAGAGGCTGTTTGGATCAAGAAGTTCATCGAAGAACTTGGTGTCGTTCCTAGCATAGTGAATCCTGTGAGCCTCTTGTGTGACAACAATGGGGCAATATCACTTGCTAAGGAACCTAGTGTGTCACAGAAATCCAAACATATACTTCGGCGTTTTCACTACATAAGAGAAGTCATCTCAAGAGGAGATGTGAAGATATGCAAAGTTGCGTCTGAAGACAATGTTGCTGATCCACTAACAAAAGCTCTTTCACAAGCTGTACATGATGGTCATACTAGGTCCATGGGTATTAGATACATTTGAAGATTGGACTTAGGGCAAGTGGGAGATTGTTAGAGATTGTGCCCTAAGCCAATGTTGGATTATGTAAACAATCTTCTTAAGTCATTAATAAAGACTTATTTTATCATATATATTTGTATGTTAGTATTTATGATAATGTATCCATGAATTAATTGTGTAATTCTAAATTTCCCTAGTCGATTGTTATTATGGGAATAATAACAAACTAAGACTAGTGTGAGTGATAATGGATATTCATGAGATGAATATAGTGTATACAGATACAGATTATACTCACGGGCAATGTGTTAGAGAACATGTTGCTGGAGACCCACTATAAGATCAAGTTCATGGTCACGTGTCACAACTGATCTTGATTATAGTAGTGTCATCAGCTGATTCCTTTGACCTGAGGTCACCATGGATTCCGGGATGAACTCATGTTGTGCTTTGACGCAGTCAAACGCTGCTTGTAACAGAGTAGTTATAAAGGCTGTTGTTGGGTGCAATGTGACTCATGCTTAGGGATGTGAGTGACAGATATGGGATTTTGTCCCTCTCTAACAAGAGAGCGATATCACTGGGCCCCTCGATAAGTAAGACTGTTAAATGCATGGCCGTGCTCAAATAATTGATAAGAGTATCAATTGATTTGTCTGAACAGTTTACTTTGAGATCGAGAAAGCATATGATTAATTATATAAGATTGACAAGTGTACCATGTCTTATAATTAATCTTGATATCAAAGAGACAAAAGGGAATATGACATTCTATAAATAGGTATTGGATCATTCCAATCATATTAATTGGGTAGTCGTAATGGCTTGCTAGAGTCCGCTTGTGACCTATAAGGACATTATGGTAATTTCTTTATTGCCAATTAATATGATCCTATGGGGTCACACACAAGAGCAAAATGAAGTTCATCTTATCGGGTATAAATTATTATTGGATAATAATTTATGAATGAGAAAGAGAATAAATATATATAGTGATATATATTTATGTATGTATATATAAATATTAATGTGATTAATATTACATAAAGTATGCTACATATTATAATTAAATTATATGGAGATATAATTAATTATAATATTATATATACATATATGTATTATGGAGAATTGATTTGATTTAATGTTAATTGAGAATTAATATTAAATTGTGTGGGTTAATATATAATTATAACTAATAGGTGTATTAGGTTATAATTATAGTTAACTATTTAGGTTAATTATTTAAGGAAATAATTGACCTAAACCTAACACAACTCTACACTCCTAAACCTAAAGGAAATTCGGCCACCACACTAAGAAAAGGGGGGCAGCCGAAATTCCTAGCTCTTCAACACATAGAAAATTTTGATTTTCTGCCTCTCTCTCTCTCGTTCGAAGAATCGTTCTTCAATCCCGGCGCTAGCACGCGGTGAATCAATTGCTCCGTGTGGATCAACCGTAGAGGGAAGCTAATTTGGTTCCTTTGATTCAAATCCTATAAGAACTAAGAGGTAATTCTTTAACCCTTCCTTCCAATTCAATGCAATATACATGGATCCTTGTGGGGATTAATCCGTTTTCTTTCCGCTGCGTATTTTTTTATGCGATTAATTCCCAACACTTTCTTCATGAGCTCGGTTTTGCTAAGGTTCCCACTTCTACCTTGTTCTGTGATAATTTAGGTGCTACATACCTAACCTTAAATCTAGTTTTTTATAATTGGAGCCAAAACTTAGAAGTGGATTTCCATTTTCTTTGGGATAGAGTCCGGAAAGGTTCTATTTATGTGGCTTATCTTTGTTCTAATGATCAAATTGCTGATGTGCTTACCAAAGGGCTCTCGAAGCAAAGTTTTCTATGGCTCCGTGATAAGTTGACCGTTGGTTCCTCCCCCACTCAACTTGAGGGTGGGTGTAAGAGATAATATTCTTTGTATAAATGTATAATTGTATAATTAGCTTTGGGTTACTCTTGTAATTGTACATACTAGGGTTTATGTATAAATACCCTACATATTAATGAGAATATTGCGGTTTGCCATATAACTTTCACCGGTTTCCATTAGAATTTGAATGACGAACCAAGAAGGAGAGAATCATGGAGATCTAATATCCTTAGCGACTTATCAAACTGGTGACTGTGACTTGATTGATAGAACATGATGCATGCTTATCTGCTGATGTTGCTGAGTTAGAATTAGTGGTAGATTTTCTGAAAATGAAAGCTGGTTGTTTTGGTGAGGGTAGAGCTTTTTCACTCCCTAACATATGGACTACCTCTATCATTGTTGGTCTGTCCACTGCATTCTCTTGAACGCATAAAAGCCCAATTTGGATGCATTTCAAGGCTTCATCCTTAGGATATAACCCTTCCAATGATGAATCAACAATCTCCATTACTCTGTTTTGTCTCCATAGTTCCCACACCTGTATGTTTTATAGCATTAGCATCTAGAGAATCATTCTGGTTGGAGATTTATAGATTGCTGTGTATGAGTTTCCATCACTTACATGTTCTACCAAGCTCAAGCAAGGATCCTCTTCATGAAAGCCATTGTTCTTCTTGACACTCACAATCTCCAACAGCATAACCCCAAAACTGAACACATCAGATTTTGCTGAAAACTCTCCAAATAATCCATACTCTGGAGACATATATCCACTGAAGAAGAAAAATATTAAGAAATAAACTTGATATGTTTTTCAAACTTTTTTGTAGATTGATTGACCAACTTTTTTTTTTTTTTTTTCGTTCATACTTACTATGTTCCCACAACTCTGTTTGTCTTGTCTTGAATTTGATCACTCCTGAATATTCGAGCTGTGCCAAAATCTGCAACTTTTGGGTTCATGTTTGCATCTAGTAAAATGTTACTGCATTTCAGATCCCGATGAATGATCGTCAACCTTGAATCCTGGTGAAGATATAAGATCCCACGGGCAATTCCAGTTATAATATCAACGCGTTTCTTCCAGTCCAACAATGATCTTCTAGTTCGATCTGCAGCAAGATTTTAGATATTATATTTTTGTTTGTTATTGGTTACTCTTACTAGTTTATAATAGTTCAACAGGTAATAGACCTCAACTCAGATTGCTAGATACATAAAAAGTACTTACCAAAAATAAATGAATCCAAGGATTTGTTTGGAAGATATTCGTAAATCAACATTTGCTCTCCTCCCTCAACGCAGCACCCTATAAGCTTCACCAGATTCCTGTGCTGAAGCTTTGCAATCAGCATGACTTCATTTTTAAATTCTTCTATCCCTTGCCCTGAAATAGTGGACAATCGTTTTACAGAAACTTCTTTCCCATCAGATAGCTGACCCTGAACCAATTATTAGAAGAATCAATTGTCTGTGATCAATCAATTCAGTACTGCCTTTTCTCATGCTGTTGCTAAATATCACAATGACAGAAATAGAGCAAGCATATGTAATGAGGTAATGAGCATTCGAATATTGTATGGGCAGACTACCTTGTAAACTATACCAAAACCACCCTGGCCAAGTTTATTTGTTGGAGAAAAATTATTTGTGGCTGCAACAATGATGCTGAGGTCAAAAAATAATATATCTTGGGGATGATTGCCCTGCCCGAGCTCACTTGCCACTAATGCATTTTTGTAGTAGAATGAACCAGACACAGGATTAAATAGTCCTTTCTCCCGTCGCTTTTTTATTGCTGTCCTTGAACAAATTCAAAGCTAATGGTTAGTCTTCATGAAACTTGATGATCAGTTCAGTTTCATACAATTTCCCTCGTCTCTATGAATAGGGAATCTGGTGGGTGCCTTAGTTCATCTTGAAAGTAATGGTGGTTTTCATTAAATAAGTTAATTTATAGTGTACTCTATTAGTAAAATAGAAGAGCAGGGACTTATGGATTTTTCTTACCTCCTTTATTCCTCCTAATCCATAAATACGTGAATAACATTATTGTAAGCCATGCTGAAGTGATAGGAAGTATTAGAATCTTCCAACCCTTTCTTAGAGAAACTTCTGTCTTTATGGTATTTTCAGCTGCATCAATGGAAAGAATATCTTTATCAAGAGAAGGCAGAGGAAGATTAATTTGCAATTTCGGTTTACCTTGAACGAGTGGACAATTTAAGCAGCATAGCCATAGACTTGATATTTTGACACCACCTTTCCTTCTTATGATCTATGTGTTTGAAAAATCATACAGAAAAATTAAAATACCTAGTTCAATTGCATCAACACGAACATACAAATCAAATCCTCCATTGCCATCCATGTGATCCGCTGTGTCTATTAATTCACCATACCATGTCAAACATTCATTCCCTGATTCATTAGTATTTATGCTTGCATATGCAGAGCAAGAACAATCCCTCAAGCATTCCCATTCACATTCCTGATGGCTGATATTGGTACGCAAACAAGCTACAGATGAAGTGTCTGGAAACATGACATTTTCAACTTTCAGAAAGCCTTCTCCGTTGTTGCACAATGAGGAAGTTTCCATTCGCTTCCTGGCACATCCTCCTGATCCATCTCTTAGATGCCAGTCCCTCGCCAATCTGGGTTCATAACCAGGTAAACAAGAACATTCAAATACATCAGGATTTCTAGGAGTGCACAGACCATAGGCACCACAATGTGCATAATGATCACATGGATATTTAGGGGCTGACCAGAACTCCTTCCATTGGCCAATGCTCTCACTCCACCTTAGCCACTTGTAAGTTCCTGCATGATCCACCACCGCTTTCATGATAATGGAAGTGTCATTTACGTGGAATGCCACATATGACTCTTCTTGATTTAGGACATAACTATAATTGTACACATCAGAGAAGCTCCTATGCGGCCATATATGTTGTCGCCAAAGACGTTTTGAGCCCTCATAAAGAAAGATTTGTAGTGTGTCCCTTGGTTCTATTTTGATGGAGAAGTCTCCGGTCCCTGGGTCATTTTCTGATCTCCATGATGTTATTCTCCAGTCTAGGCTTGTCTTCTTACTCAGCCCTTGTCGCATTCCTGATAGATAG
Organism: Euphorbia tirucalli; assembly: GCA_039660915.1. Lineage (NCBI taxonomy): Eukaryota > Viridiplantae > Streptophyta > Magnoliopsida > Malpighiales > Euphorbiaceae > Euphorbia > Euphorbia tirucalli. The sequence goes on from CM077638.1 coordinate 3,617,737, forward strand.
GTATTAGTGGGATAATCAAAGCTTTGCCATAAAATATTTCTCTTCCTGCCATGAATCAAAACCAGATTTCCAGAATCCAAGAGTCGAGCAACACTAAAATCAGTTACTTCACTTGAAGCGTTTGTGGTCCATAGTGGAATTGTTTGGTAATGATCATTATAGAGAACGAGGTTCCCGTATTGGTTAATTGATAGGAACCCTGAAGAGCCATTGATAGGATTATTCCTGTTTGCTACCCAAACAACTGATGATTCTGAAATTTTGTGGAACCATATTCCAAGATATCTATGAACTGAACCACGAGGAACGAAGAATCCAAATGCGTACCTGCCATTTTTGGAGACAAGAAGGTCACCTTCTTTGAAGATGTGGTTTGTGGTAATGCTATCAAGGGAATTGTGTAATGGAAAATGAAGTAACAGAAGCAAATAAAGCAGGAAACTTTTTCTCTATTGTAATTTACCATAGAGGACATCGACCATATTTTTTTTTCAAAAAAATATTTGAATATAAAATTTAAGTTATTATTTTGAGGTGTTTTTAATTAAAATAAAATATAGTTTATATTTTTAAATTATTTTAAATTAAATTAACATTTAATTGTAACTATAAAAACTCTATTTCATAAATTGAGTTTTTTTTTAATTACTATATTGTATTTGAAATGCTTAAACTTAAATAATTATGATAAAAATATTCAATTTTTTTTATATATTATAAATATAAAAATAAAAATATTTTAATATATTTATAAAATCAGGTTCGATTCCGGTTTATTCGGTTTTAATTCAAAATCCATGAATCAATTCCTTTACCGGTTCGATGACCGGTGACCGGTCCGGATCTGAAAACCATGATCACAGGTAATGCAATATGCATATATCATCTTTTGAATTTTTATTGAGATACTTATTGTAATGATTTTGATATTAACGCAGCAAGTTCGCGTGGAAACATGGAATCAATCAACGATTAATTCCAAAAACTAAAATTAGGATAATTCAAGACGAAAGTCTGCAATATTATTGAATAATTTGAAAAAACTGCCTAACAAAAAAGAGAAAAAGAAAGCCTTATACAGATTGTAGTCCAACCCTAACAGGTGAAACACTAAAAAACGAAAATTACAAAAACACCTGAAACTTAAAACTGACAGATGAAGGTGTAAACGGCGTTTTTTTGGGGCCCAAACGCCACCTCGAAAACATATTATAATAATTAATCGGACTCCTATAGCAAAAGTTACATGCATTTTAAGGTCTACTGAAAAATAAAACTATTTGTTTCCTTTCTTATGCCTACGATCTTTTTTCTTCCTTGACTCTCGGTCCAGAAATTCATCTGCTATTAGCTCTGTATCAGATATACTAAAATAAGTTGGCTTTTGGAAAAACTTGTTTATGAATGACCTTTTTGCATTTGATATGAAATGTGATATTAATTCATTTCACTTCATTTTCACCAAAAAAAAAATGGCAAAAAACAAAAACAAAAAACGTTTTGCTTCATTTGCTTCCCGTGTTTTTATTATATAATATCCACAGACGTTTTATGTGGTATAATACGAGATACGTAAATTTAATACCTTGAGACAATGAATTGATATTTTTAACAAGAGTAATCATTAAGGTTGGTTCTAGTGGTTGGAATGGGATGAAATGAAGAAAATTAATCATGGTTTTTAATGCATGTATTTAGATGTTATTTTATATACAAGCCTGGAAGCTATACATCATTTGACTCCTCTAATGATTTATCTATTATTTCTATGGCCATGCCTTCTATCCACAGCTCCCAAACCTATCACACATTTCATGGATATTATTAGGATTATATGTAGCAAAATGGTAGCAAGATATCGCCAACGCAGTCACCAAATTTAAGTTTTCCCTTCAACATTTTAAATTGAGCTAAAACAGGCTTAAAGCTATATAAAAGTACCAAAAACAGTTATTTTGACATTTGTACGTATCTCATGAGGTATCCCAGTCAGTAGATCATCTTGTTGTTTCTTAAAATGGCCCATATTGATTATCTTTTGTAATCAAAGTATTTGATAATGAAATTCTGTATATTGAGAAAGAATACATCAAGTATTTATACAAGTTTAGAATGGCTAAACTATGAAAGCTATCTAATTAGTCCTAGAATCATGCCTCTAATCTCTCTCTATTTACAGCCGATAATCTTTCTATATCTTTCTATTTACAGTACCAATCTGTAACACTCCCCCTCAAGCTGGAGCATAGATATTTATCATGCCCAGCTTGTTACAAATATAATTGACCCCGAGTCCTATTTAAAGCCTTAGTGAAAATATCTCCAAGTTGCTCGCCAGTCTTGACATAGCTTGTAGAGATCAGACTTTGTTCCAGCGTCTCACGAACAAAATGACAGTCAACCTCAATATGTTTAGTTCGCTCATGAAACACGGGGTTGGAGGCAATGTGAAGTGCTGCTTGGTTGTCACACCATAACTTAGCTAGGGTAGTGATTCTGAATCCAAGTTCAGAAAGAAGATGACGAATCCACATAATCTCGTAAACAGATTGAGCCATTGCTTTATATTCTGATTCTGCACTAGAGCGAGAAACAACCTGTTGTTTCTTACTTTTCCATGAGATTAGATTCCCTCCAACAAAGACACAATAACCAGTAGTAGATCTTCTATCATCTTTGGATCCTGCCCAGTCTGCATCAGAGAAGCACTCGATTCGAGTATGACCATGATTCCTGTACAGTAATCCTTGTCCAGGAGTTCCTTTCAAATAACATAAGATCTGTTCCAGAGCTGTCCAATGGTCAATGGTGGGAGACGACATACACTGGCTGACAATGCTGACAGCGTAAGCTATATCTGGTCGTTGCACTGTAAGATAATTTTATTTTCCAACCAACCGTCTATATCTTCCAGGATCTTCAAACAAATCTCCATCTGATGTGAGATACAAATTCGGAGTCATTGGTGTATTGCATGGCTTAGCACCAAGTTTGCCTGTTTCTGATAGTAAATCAAGCATATATTTTCTCTGAGATAGAAAATTCCCTTTCTTGCTTCGTGTTACTTCAATGCCCAAGAAGTACTTTAGAGCTCCAAGATCTTTAGTATGGAATTGACTATGAAGAAAGGATTTTAGAGATGAAATTCCTGAAACATCACTTCCGGTGATGACAATATCATCCACATAGACCACGAGGAGAATAATGCCAGAGTTTGAGCGTTTATAAAAAATAGAATGATCGCTCTTGCATTTCTGCATCCCGAATTTATCTAGTGCTTGACTAAACTTACCGAACCATGCCTGAGGACTTTGTTTCAAGCCATATAAGGATTTTCGAAGATGACAAACTTTCCCATACTCCTCTTGAGCAACAAACCCTGGTGGTTGCTCCATATAGACTTCTTCTTGAAGGTCCCTATGTAAGAAGGCATTTTTGATATCCAGTTGATACAGTGGCCAATTGGAACAAGCTGCCATAGAAATAAAAAGGCCGATGGAAGTCATTTTGGCCACAGGTGAGAAAGTATCTGAGTAATCCACACCAAAGGTTTGAGCATAACCCTTTGCCACCAGGCGAGCTTTTAAACGAGCCACTGAGCCATCGGAGTTGACTTTAACAGTAAACACCCGTTTGCATCCAACAGCTTTCTTTCCAACTGACAAGTGTACCAAATCCCAAGTACCATTAGCATCAAGAGCATTCATCTCTTCTATCATTGCCTTACGCCAACCAGGATGAGATAAGGCCTTGGACACAGTTTTAGGAATGGTTACAGAGTCAAAGGAAGCAATAAAAGAACATAATGAAGATGACAAACGATCATAAGAGACAAAGTTAGATATCGGATAAGTACAGTTTCGTTTACCTTTGTGAAGAGCAATAGGAAGATTTAATTCAGGTTCAGGAGGAGTTGGGTCCAATGGCAAAGCAGAGATTCGTACCGAACTGGAAGTAGGAGGTCTCGGTCGTCTTAAGTACACCTGGACTGGGGGTTGTGATGGTGGTACAGGGACGCTTGGTGAAGTTGGTTGAAGTTGATAAATTAACACGTTATCATCATCTTCATTAGTGTTGGTGTGCCCTAGTTCTTAGGGCATTGGATTCTTGTATTTTGTATTATACATTAAGACTCATTGTATAAATACATTATTTGTGTCACATTAATAAAGGCAATTAATCTATTTCATTTATATCTTGTGCTATAATATGAGTAGAGTATCCATTGATTGATAATCATAAAACCTATCCCAGGTCTGTTCTAATCGTGGGAACGAATAGAACCACAGACTTATATATTCGATGACTGTATGGTAGTTCTTAACTAGCCATAGTACTTGTATAGTTAGTCATGAATATAGGTACATGTCGTTGACATGGGACTGGATCGATCCGCACAAGAAAGCCACATGGTTGTCACGTCATGGGTCTTTCTTGAGTAGGTCTCTTTTGTCCTCAGACCAGATTTCATTATAATATCGATATGGAATCTGATTTACTTTGACATACGCCTAACAGGTCTGTAAAAGGATGCTAAATATGGGTATGATTGGGTGGACCGGTGAACATGTTGATATTGATGATGAAGTGATGGAATTGCCACTCGGGTAACACCGAGATGATATCATTGGCCACTTGATGAGTGGGACTGATAAGTGTATGGCCATACCCAAATAAGTTGGTTGCTTATTTGATTAATCAGTCAACTCAAGATCAAGAAATATAATAAACAACAGAAGAGGATGACGGACACCATGCCTCTTGTTTATTCATATCGATATCGTTAGGCAAAGGACAGTATGAGATTACTACCGGGTGAGTGTCTTCTAAAGACTGCTGCATCTATATGGGCCCTAAATTATTATCGGTTGTAATTTAATTTTGGGAAATATGGCCTGCGTGCCATTTTTTTATTTTGATGTAATTTTAGAATAGATTTTATTTTACAAAATTATTGTAATTGCATCAAGTACGGAGGAAGGCCCAAATGGAGCAAGTCTATGGTGGGAGTCCAAGAAGGATTGCAGTCCGGCCCATGAAGAATTAGATAGGATATCTAGTTTTTCATTAGGTTGTAATTAAAGGCCCATAGGATCTCATTTATTTTAAATTAAGTATGCTATTGCATTTTTCATATAATATGGATGTATGGATCACCAAATTATTACCCGCGTTTATGCATGCTAAGCCGTATCACTTAATTATAATCCGGAAATTAAAATATTGAGTCCCTTAAAAGTGCTTCCCACATTCACACCTCTTCCTCCCATTGATGCTGCAATGTGCGCCATGCCCTAGCTGGGTATATTGTAGTATTCGGTGGGCCGTCGAGGGTTAAGATACTTGGTATGGTTAACATGTGAATGGTGGTTTGACTCAACATGGGTAGCATTAGCTCAGAGCGGGCCCTAAGCACAGATGGGTAAAGTGTCAATAAGCCCATCAAACCAAGAGTCCTTCGTGGAAGGATTGGATAGGTTGTCCTACCAAACGACTCAATGGTTGGTTAGCGAGCCCTAGTTCGGCCAGTCATTGATAAGTTGTGGATCTTGGTCAAGTCAGCCAATTAACAACACCAACAAACAAATTAAAATCGGATTATTAATTTGAATTGGCTTAAAAGTCCTTTATTTCTAACTCAAGCAATGATTTCTTCCATGTAGATAATCCCATTTCAGTTAAGCAATTTAAATGGTTGCAACAAACAACAACTCACTCTCACTTAGGTCACTCTTGGAGAAGGAGAAGCTTTCGGGGACTAACTTCCTGGACTGGGCTAGGAACTTACAAATAGTTCTTAGACAAGAGTCTAAGGAGTATGTATTGAATGCTCCTTTACCAGCTGGCCCTCCCGCAGGTCGAGGCATCACCACGGCGATGGTGGAGCAGTACGATCGGCATGTGAGGGATGACCGAGATGTCTCGTGCCTCATGCTGGGTACCATGGCTTCTGATCTTCAGAAGCAATTCATGGACGAGCATGCTTATGAGATGATGGATCAGCTTAAAAAGATGTTCCAAGATCAGGCTCGTCAGGAATGTTACCTGACAACTAAGGCACTTTGCACCACTGTGATGGCAGCTGGGACTTCTGTTAGCACTCATGTGCTAAAGTTGAAGGGGTATATTGATACACTTGCCCGCCTCGGCTCGCCAGTTCCGCAGGACTTGGCAACAGACATTATTCTCGGGTCACTTCCTGAGTCTTACAACCAGTTTATCATGAATTACCATATGCAAGGGTTGGATAAATCGGTTGTTGAGCTGCATGGCATGCTCAAGCTTGCTGAGCAGTCTCTTAAGAAGACTCCTGAAGTATTGCTGGTGAACAAGGGCAATACGCCCATTGCTAAGGGAAAGGCCAAATCTAAGGCCAAGGCTAAGGCCCAAAAGGCCAAGGCTAAGGGCAAAAAGGTGGTGGCCCAACCTAAAGCAAGGGTTGCCTCTCCTGACGATATTTGCCCTGAGTGTCATGAGAAGGGGCACTGGAAGAGCTCATGTCCAAAGCTAAGGGAGCAACTGAAGGGCAAAACTGCTGCTTCAGGTATTTATGTTGTTGAGATTAATCTGGCTATTTCTACATCTTAGGTCTTGGACACTGGATGTGGATCTCACATTTGTTCAAATGTGCAGGGTCTAAGAAATAGGAGATTATTAGGATCTGGAGAAGTAGATCTTCGAGCCGGAAATGGTGCTCGGGTTCAGGCCATGGAGATAGGAGATTATTACTTGGAGATGCCTAGTGGACTTGTTTTGGAACTAAGAAACTGTTATTTTGTACCTGCGATGCGCAGGAATATTATTTCCGTTTCTTTGTTGGATATTTCTGGTTTTGTATTTAATATTGGACATGGTAGAATTTCTATGCAATGTGGCAATATTATTTATGGAACAGCATTTCTTGAAAATGGCTTATATATCCTTGATCTAAAACGTGAAAGTTCAATCTATAACATAAATACTAAAAGTATTAAACAAAATGAAATTAATCCTACTTACATCTGGCATTGTCGACTTGGCCATATAAATGAGAAGCGCATAGCTAGGCTTCACTCTAGTGGAGTGCTAGGGTCATTTGACATCCAGCCTTATGACACATGCGAATCTTGTTTGAGAGGCAAGATGACAAAGGCGCCTTTTAGCAAGACTGCTGAAAGGGCCTCAGAGCTATTAGAGCTAATACATTCCGATGTATGTGGCCCAATGAGCACTAATGCTAGATCTGGTTTTCTGTACTTCATCACCTTCACGGATGACTTCAGCAGATACGGTTACGTGTATCTGATGAAGCATAAGTCTGAGACTCTCCAAAGGTTCAAGGACTTTAAGAATGAAGTAGAAAACCAACCTGGCAAGAAAATAAAAGCACTTCGGTCTGACCGAGGGGGTGAATATTTGAGCCAAGATTTTGACTCGTTTTTGAGAGAGTGTGGGATCATATCTCAACTCACTCCTCCTGGTACACCCCAGTCGAATGGAGTGTCAGAAAGGAGGAATAGGACCTTACTTGACATGGTCCGCTCGATGATGAGTCATGCTACACTCCCTGTCTCCTTTTGGGAATATGCTTTAGAGACAGCTGCTTACATTCTTAATAATACACCAAGCAAGGCAGTTGAGGGAACACCATATGAACTATGGAAAGGCCGAAAGCCTAATGTTTCCTTCTTGAAGATTTGGGGCTGTGATGCACATGTTAAGAAATTGACAAGTGGCAAACTCGAGTCCAAATCTATCAAGTGCCAGTTGGTGGGTTATCCTAAGGAAACTAAAGGTTATTACTTCTACGATTCGGCCGAAAACAAAGTTTTCATAGCCAGAAATGCAGTCTTCTTGGAGAAGGAATTCCTTTCCAAGAGAGACAGTGGGAGTAATGTTGAACTTTCAGAAGTTCAAGACTCACAAACTCCTGCAGCTACTGCTGAGGATGCTTTGGGAACCAATCTGACTACTCAAGAAATTGAGAAACCAGAAACGGTTGCACAGGACCTTAGAAGGTCTGGTAGGACATGTCATCAGCCAGAGAGGTACAGCTTTCTCGTGACTGATGATGGGGACCTTATGGTCGTTGACCAAGAGGAGCCCAAGACCCATCAGGAGGCTGTTGAAAGCCCACACTTAGATCAATGGCGCAAAGCCATGGAGGCTGAGATGCAATCTATGCATGATAACCAAGTATGGAACTTGGTGGATCCACCTCCGGGTGCTAAGGTGATAGGTTGCAAGTGGTGTTTCAAGTTAAAGGCCGACAACACCTTCAAGGGGCGATTGGTGGCAAAAGGATTCAAGCAAGTTCAAGGAATTGACTATGATGAAACCTTTTCACCAGTTGTTATGCTCAAATCCATTAGGATACTACTAGCCATAGCTGCATGGTATGATTATGAGATATGGCAGATGGATGTTAAGACCGCTTTCCTTAATGGAAAGCTACTCGAGGATGTGTACATGGCACAACCTGAGGGTTTTATCGATCCAAAGTATCCAAACCGGGTATGCAAGCTTCAAAGATCTATTTATGGATTGAAGCAAGCATCGAGGTCATGGAATCAGAGATTCAATGAGGCCATTACAGAATTCTGATGAGCCCTGTGTGTATAAGATGGTTAGTGGGAGCGTTTCCACCTTTCTAGTGCTGTATGTTGACAACATCCTTATCATTAGAGGTGACATACCAACACTGCAAGGAGTTAAGCAGTGGTTGAGTAGGTGCTTTGCAATGAAGGACTTAGGCGAAGCTGAGACGATCTTAGGGATCAGGATCTACAAAGATAGATCCAATCGGCTTCGAGGCCTAAGTCAGGCCATGTACATTGACAATGTTCTGAAAAGATTTAGCATGGACAAGGCAAATAAAGGATTCTTGCCTATGTGCCATAGGTTGAAGCTGAGTAAGAAAGATGGTCCTAAAACAAAGAAGGACCGGGAGAACATGGAAAAGATCCCTTATGCATCTGCTATTAGATCTATCATGTACTCCATGTTATGTACGAGGCCTGATGTCGCGTTTGCACTAAGTATGACAAGCCGGTACCAGTCAGACCCCGGGGAGGAACACTGGAAGGCTGTCAAGGCAATCCTAAAGTACCTTAATCGGACTGAGGATGCTTTCTTAGTGTATGGAGGTCAAGATGAGCTCGTAGTGTCAGGTTACACTGATGCAAGCTTTGAGACCCATGAGGATGAGAACCAGTCACAGTCTGGTTATGTTTTTCTCTTGAATGGTGGTGCCATTAGCTGGAGGTCCTCAAAGCAGGCCACCATTGCTGACTCTACAACGGAAGCTGAGTACATAGCTGCGTGCGAAGCTGCAAAGAAAGCCGTTTGGATCAAGAAATTCATAACCGAGTTGGGAGTAGTACCTACTATCCTAGACCCAGTTAATGTTTTTTGTGACAACAACGGGGCCATCGCACAAGCTAAGGAGCCCCGGTCACACAAGAGATCCAAACATGTGCTCAGAAAGTTTCACCTCATTCGGGAGATCGTGAACAGAGGTGACATATCATTGCAGAGGGTTGACACCAAGAATAATGTCGCTGATCCATTGACTAAAGCGCTTCCACAGACACAGCACGACGGTCCTATCAGACTATAGGAATTAGGGCAATGCCCACTTGGAACTAGTGCAAGTGGGAGATTGTTGGTGTGCCCTAGTTCTTAGGGCATTGGATTCTTGTATTTTGTATTATACATTAAGACTCATTATATAAATACATTATTTGTGTCATATTAATAAAGGCAATTAATCTATTTCATTTATATCTTATGCTATAATATGAGTAGAGTATCCATTGATTGATAATCATAAAACCTATCCCAGGTCTGTTCTAATCGTGGGAACGAATAGAACCACAGACTTGTATATTCGATGACTGTATGGTAGTTCTTAACTAGCCATAGTACTTGTATAGTCAGTCATGAATATAGGTACATGTCGTTGACATGGGACTGGATCGATCCGCACAAGAAAGCCACATGGTTGTCACGTCATAGGTCTTTCTTGAGTAGGTCTCTTTTGTCCTCAGACCAGATTTCATTATAATATCGATATGGAATCCGATTTACTTTGACATATGCCTAACAGGTCTGTAAAAGGATGCTAAATATGGGTATGATTGGGTGGACCGGTGAACATGTTGATATTGATGATGAAGTGATGGAATTGCCACTCGGATAACACCGAAATGATATCATTGGCCACTTGATGAGTGGGACTGATAAGTGTATGGCCATACCCAAATAAGTTGGTTGCTTATTTGATTAATCAGTCAACTCAAGATCAAGAAATATAATAAACAACAGAAGAGGATGACGGACACCATGCCTCTTGTTTATTCATATCGATATCGTTAGGCAAAGGACAGTATGAGATTACTACCGGGTGAGTATCTTCTAAAGACTGCTGCATCTCTGTCTTAATTGGGGGCTGTAATGGTTTGCTAGAACCCACTTACAGTCTGTGGGCCTTGGGCCTACTGCCAACATAAATATAGACCCATAGGATCGTGCACATAGATCAACTGAGCTGGAACTTATAGAAATTGTACATGTAATGTACATTGGAAGGAATGCGTTAATTAATTAGTTGACATTCGGTGTCAAGGTAATTAATTGACATTGGGTTGAATTTAATTTAATTAATAAGTTTACATAATGTAATTAATTAATTTATCAATTAATTGAATTACATAAAGTAAACAATTAATTAAATAATTTTCCTAAGTAGGAAAATTAAATACATGTATTGTATTAACTTAAGTGTGATTTAATTTTATTTAGGGGTAATTAAATTTAGCCAAATGGAATTAAATTACATAGTATATACTTTTTAATTAAAGTTTATTTATGTAATTATAATCCTAGTGGGCTTGGGTTTAATTAACCTAATTAGAACCCAATTAGACAAGGTGTCTATAAAAGGGCACACTTAAGGAATAAAAACCTAATTCAACTCTAATTAATTGCTGGAAATTTCAGCCACCAATAGCAGCTCCAAAACAGCCGAAAATCCCAGCATTAAACCTCCATTCCTTCGCATCTTCGGCTAGCACCGGTTCCCGCTCAATAGTTGGTCGTGCACCGGACTTTGGAGATCGCAGTTTCAAGAAACGATTTTGCAGCAGTCTCTAGAGGAGACGAATCCGGTGAGTTAATCTCTCTTGATTCTTATTTGATTTTATTCTAATCAATAGTAATTGGACACGATAGGTGGATTCTAGGAAATTTTAAACGGTGTATTTTCCGCTGCGCCACGTTATTTTTCCAATGACGAATCCCAACAATTAGGAGGTATGGTGTTTGATGGTGCAGAAAAGAAATGAACATGTTCTATGAAAGTGACATCAGAAGATACAAGGCACTTATTAAGAGAAGGACAAAAAAATCTATACCCTTTTTGAAGACGCGAGTAACCGAGAAAGACACATTTTAAAGCTTTTGGGTCAAGTTTGGTGACATGAGGATGAACATCTCGAACAAAACAAGTACTGCCAAAAATGCGAGGAGATATAGGAAACAAGGGTTTGGTGGGAAAAAGCACACTATAGGGAATGTCTCCTTGTAGAACGGAGGAAGGCATTCTGTTAATAAGAAAGCATGCCGTGGAAACTGTATCAGCCCAAAAATGTTTTGGAACATGTGTTTGAAAAAGAAGGGCTCAAGCATGACGGTTTTTGCGTTCGGCTACACCATTTTGAGAAGGTGTATCAACACATGAAGATTGATGAAGAATACAATTTTTAAGCATAAAAGTTTTAAATGGTGTAGAGAAGTATTCTTTGGCATTGTCACTTCGAAGAATGTGCACAGAAACATTAAATTGAGTTTTGATTTCCGCACAGAAAGCAGTAAAGTGAGATAACAATTCGGAACGATTTTTTATGAAGTAAACCAAGTTAATCGAGAGAAATCATCCATAAAAGTAATAAAATATTTGAAACCAGGTTTAGACAATACAGAACATGGACCCCAAACATCTGAATGTACTAATTCAAAAGGAAAAGTAGCTCTTTTATTAACTCGAGGAGTTGAAGGTAAGCGATGATGTTTCGCATACTGACAAGACTCACAATCTAAAGTTGACAAATTATTAAACTGAGGACACAATTTCTTCAGAAGAGGCAAAGAAGGATGTCCTAACCGACAATGTTCTTCAAAAGGAGTAGAGATGCTGGAACATGCAACAGACTTGGGAACACTGGTATCCAACACATAGAGACCTCCCAATTCCCATCCTCTACTAATAATTTGTTTCGTCATGACATCCTGAAATACACAATGATTGGGCAAAAATGAGATGGAGCAGTTTAAAGAACGAGTTAGTTTGCTCACAGATATCAAATTAAAGGCAAAGCCAGGACTATTTAAGACGGAGGAAAGTGATAATGATGGTGTGGGAGCAACAGTTCCAGACCCAATGACAGAGGAAGTTGTACCATCAGCTAGAGTGACATGTGATGAAAAAGTTGTATTGTGAGAGGAGAAAAGATTAGGATTACCTGTCATATGGTCTGTGGCACCAGAGTCAATGACCCATTTAGAAGCAGATGTAAGGAGACACGTGTTTGTGTTACCTGACTCAATAATGGCAGTGATAGAACGGGATGAATCCTTCGATGCTAACAGTTCCTGGTACTTAGCAAACTCTTCAGCTGAAAGTGTATATGTTGAATCAGATGATGAAGGGGAATTAGTGGCAACATGAGCAAAACGAGCCTTCTGATTCTTATTTTGTAGTTTCTTGCAAGTGCGTTTAATGTGCCCGGGCTCATGGCAATAGAAGCAGACAACTCCTCTTTCATCTGTCTCCAAGCTTTTGTTATCTCTAATTTCTCCTTTATTTGGCCCCTTAGAGAAGCGATCAGACCTAATGTTTCGACTGATAAGTGCACTAGATTCAGCGACTGCAGAAGGAGTGGATGAATTAACTTCACTGCGCAATATACGCGAGAAGGCCTCATTCAGACTAGGGATCTCAGCACTTGAAAGAATTTGAGACGTAACCACATCATAATCAGGTCCAATCCCAGCTAAAAAACTCATAACTGCCAGTTGCTCCCTTTGAGTACGTTGGACTGTGATATCAGTGCTAAAGGGCATTAAGGTGTTCAACTCTTCAAAAGTTTTCCTAAAATTCATAAAATAAGATTGTAGTGGTTGACCTTGTCTATCAGCACGATAAAACTTCTTACAGACCTCATAGATTCTAGATATATTATCTTTCCCAGAATATAGAAACTGTAAATATTCCATTAGTTCATTGACATACTCATAGTGATTGACGAGAGCAACAATATCAGAATCAATGGAGTTGCGAATTTGGAGAAACAAACAAGCATCGTTCTCCAGCCAATCATCATCATCTTCCTTTAGTTTGTCAGTTAGATGATGGGCCTTTTTGATACTCCGCAAATAAAGTCTGATAGTTTTGGACCAGTCCAGAAAATTTGGTCCAGTGAGTTTGTGATCCGTGATTTTAGATAGGACCAGGATAACATTCGAAGAGATGACAGAGATATCTTTATCCTCCTTTGACATGACTTAAAAAACCAAATGAACATTGTCCAGAAAAGATGCAGTAGGGAACCATGAACTGAAAAGTCGACGAACCAGAAAAGTGACCAGATGGGTTCACCGGAAAAATGGAATCGACGCCGGAGCAGAAAGTCGGTAGCCGGAGGAGCAAGCACACGCCCTCACGCGCCGGCGCGTGAGAGAGAAGGGCTGAGATTGCGGTGGCGCGTGTGGCACACACGCGACTGGGAAGGTGGCCGGAATTTGACAGAACCTCTAAACGGCACAGGGCTTCCTTTTGGAGCAGGAGGTGAGACAAAATGGGGTCTAGAACCCTAAATCTCCAAACGTCTGTACACCGGGACAAACAAAATTTGAACGAAAAAAAAAAACGAGGACTGCTCACAAGGGCAGCTCTGATACCATGTAATCAGAGTATTTGATAATGAAATTCTGTATATTGAGAAAGAATACATCAAGTATTTATACAAGTTTAGAATGGCTAAACTAGGAAAGCTATCTAATTAGTCCTAGAATCATGCCCCTAATCTCTCTCTATTTACAGCCTATAATCTTTCTATTTACAGTACCAATCTGTAACATCTTTATACATTATTAGGCCATTTTAATTCAATTTAAAAGGTTGAAATGAAATTTAAATTTCATGATTATTGGGCTAAAACAAAATTAAGGTTGTCTTTTAATGAGCCTAGATTGTATTTGGTCAAATAATTTTATAACTACATCTGGTCAGATCGATCTGAACCGTCCAGACCCAACCTGTAATGAGATAATCATTTTCTCACGATTGAATTAACCCAGCCTTATCGTTTATTGGGTGAGCAATTGCCGATTATGGGGGCACATATTATAATTTTTTTTAAAAAGTAGTAAATTTTTTTTTACTGTTTTGATTCTTAAATAAAGATGTTATATATGTTTTTATTACTAAACTATACCTATATGTTTTAATTATCAAACTATCACATGCATAATAATTTATTTATGCTAAAGAATTATAATATGTTGATACTAAGAGCTTTTTGTGCAATATTTATTTATATTTAATTTGAGATTTTGTTTTTTCGTTAGCAGAGATTTAATACGAGATATAACATTAGTAAATGATAATAGGATTAAATTTATTTTTGAGCCATTGTATTATTATCGGTTTGTTCTTTTGACCTTTGTCTTATTGATATTTTCTTTTTACATTATATGCTATTAAAAAACTTCCAAATTGACTTTTAATAAGCATATTTCGTCATATTCTGTTATTAAAATTGTTAACAAAATTTGATGGAATATGTTTTTTAAGTGTTATTTTAAAACTTTTTTATGTACTATAGAAAGAAAAGAAAAATATTAATAAGGCAGGGATTAAAAGGGTAAAACCAGTAATAACACAGGGTAAACGTGAAGCCTCTCGTGGAGGATCTTCAAATTGGAAATTGACGAGGTAAGTTATCATTTCTTCTCATAGTGGAAAATAATTAACAAAAATGGGTGAACGAAATCAATGTCCTTAGCGACTTATCAAACTGGTGATTGTGACTTGATTGATAGAACATGATGCGTGCTCATCTGCTGATGTTACTGAGTTAGAATTAGTTGTAGATTTTCTGAGAATGAAAGCTGGTTGTTTTGGTGAGGGTAGAGCTTTTTCACTCCTTAACATATGGACTACTTCTACCATTGTTGGTCTGTCCTCTGCTTTCTCTTGAACGCATAAAAGCCCAGTTTGGATGCATTTCAATGCTTCATCCTTAGGATATGACCCTTCCAATGATGAATCAACAATCTCCATTACTCTGTTTTGTCTCCATAGTTCCCACACCTGTATGTTTTATAGCATTAGCATCTGGAGAATCGTTCTAGTTATAGATTTATAGATTGCTGTGTATGAGTTTCCATCACTTACATGTTCTATTAAGCTCAAGGAAGGATCATCTTCATGAAAGCCATTGTTCTTCTTGGCACTCACAATCTCCAACAGTATAACCCCAAAACTGAACACATCCGATTTTGCTGAAAACTTTCCAAATAATCCATACTCTGGAGACATATAGCCACTGAAGAAGAAAAATATTGAGAAATAAACTTGATATGTTTTCCAAAGTTTTTTGTAGATTGATTGACCAACTTTTTTGTTTTTTTTTTTGGTTCATACTTACAATGTCCCCACAACTCTGTTTGTCTTGTCTTGAATTTGATCAGTCCTGAATATTCGAGCCATGCCAAAATCTGAAATTTTTGGGTTCATGTTTGCATCTAGTAAAATATTGCTGCATTTCAGATCCCGATGAATGATTGTCAACCTTGAATCCTGGTGAAGATATAAGATCCCGCGGGCAATTCCAGTTATAATACCAAAGCGTTTCTTCCAGTCCAACAATGATCTTCTAGTTTGATCTGCAGCAAGATTTTAGATTATTATATTTTTGTTTGTTATTGGTTACTCTTACTAGTTTATAATAGTTCAACAGGTAATAGACCTCAACTCAGATTGCTAGATACATAAAAAGTACTTACCAAAAATAAATGAATCCAAGGATTTGTTTGGAAGATATTCGTAAATCAACATTTGCTCTCCTCCCTTAATGCAGCACCCTATAAGCTTCACCAGATTCCTGTGCTGAAGCTTTGCAATCAGCATGACTTCATTTTTAAATTCTTCTATCCCTTGCCCTGAATTAGTGGACAATCGTTTTACAGCAACTTCTTTCCCATTAGATAGCTGACCCTGAACCAATTATTAGAAGAATCAATTTTCTCTGATCAATCAATTCAGTACTGCCTTTTCTTATGATGTTGCTAAATATCACAATGACAGACTACCTTGTAAACTATACCAAAACCACCCTGGCCAAGTTTATTTGTTGGAGAAAAATTATCTGTGGCTGCAACAATGATGCTGAGGTCAAAAAATAATAGATCTTGGGGATGATTGCCCTGCTCGAGCTCACTTGCCACTAATGCATTTTTGGAGTAGAATGAACCAGATGCAGGATTAAATAGTCCTTTCTCCCGTCGCTGGTTTTTTGCTGTCCATGAACAAATTCAAAGCTAATGGTTAGTCTTCATGAAACTTGATTATCTGTTCAGTTTCAGACAATTTCCCTCGTCCCTATGAATAGGGAATCTGGTGGGTGCCTTAGTTCATCTTGAAAGTAATGGTGGTTTTCATTAAATAAGTTAATTTATAGTGTACTGTTTTTCTTACCTCCTTTTTTCCTCCTAATCCATAAATAGGTGAATAACATTATTGTAAGCCATGCTGAAGTGATAGGAAGTATTAGAATCTTCCAACCCTTTCTTGGAGAAACATCTGTCTTTATGGTATTTTCAGCTGCATCAATGGAAAGAATATCTTTATCAAGAGAAGGCAGAGGAAGATTAATTTGCAATTTTGGCTTACCTTGAACGAGTGGACAATTTATGCAGCATAGCCATAGACTTGATATTTTGACACCACCTTTCCTTCTATTTATGATCTATGTTTTTGAAAAATCATACAGAAAAATTAAAATACCTAGTTCAATTGCATCAACACGAACATACAAATCAAATCCTCCATTGCCATCCATGTGATCCACTGTGTCTATTAATTCACCATACCATGTCAAACATTCATTCCCTGATTCATTAGTATTTATGCTTGCATAAGCAGAGCAAGAACAATCCCTCAAGCATTCCCATTCACATTCTTGATGGCTGATATTGGTACGCAAACAAGCTACAGATGAAGTGTCTGGAAACTTGACCTTTTCAACTTTCAGAAAGCCTTCTCCGTTGTTGCACAATGAGGAAGTTTCCATTCGCTTCCTGGCACATCCTCCTGATCCATCTCTTAGATGCCAGTCCCTCGCCGATCTGGGTTCATAACCAGGTAAACAAGAACATTCAAATACATCAGGATTTCTAGGAGTGCACTTACCATGGGCACCACAATGTGCATAATGATCACATGGATATTTAGGGGCTGACCAGAACTCCTTCCATTGGCCAATGCTCTCACTCCACCTTAGCCACTTGTAACTTCCTGCATGATCCACCACCGCTTTCATGATAATGGAAGTGTCATTTACGTGGAATGCCACATATGACTCTTCTTGATTTAGGACATAACTATAATTGTACACATCAGAGAAGCTCCTATGCGGCCATATATGTTGTCGCCAAAGACGTTTTGAGCCCTCATAAAGAAAGATTTGTAGTGTGTCCCTTGGTTCTATTTTGATGGAGAAGTCTCCGGTCCCTGGGTCATTTTCTGATCTCCATGATGTTATTCTCCAGTCTAGGCTTGTCTTCTTACTCAGCCCTTGTCGCATTCCTGATAGATAGGTATTAGTGGGATAATCAAAGCTTTGCCATAAAATATTTCTCTTCCTGCCATGAATCAAAACCAGATTTCCAGAATCCAAGAGTCGAGCAACACTAAAATCAGTTACTTCACTTGAAGCGTTTGTGGTCCATAGTGGAATTGTTTGGTAATGATCATTATAGAGAACGAGGTTCCCGTATTGGTTAATTGATAGGAACCCTGAAGAGCCATTGATAGGATTGTTCCTGTTTGCTACCCAAACAACAGATGATTCTGAAATTTTGTGGAACCATATTCCAAGATATCTATGAGCTGAACCACGAGGAACGAAGAATCCAAATGCGTAGTTGCCATTTTTGGAGACAAGAAGGTCACCTTCTCTGAAGATGTGGTTTGTGGTAATGCTATCAAGGGAATTGTGTGATGGAAAATGAAGTAACAGAAGCAAATAAAGCAGGAAACTTTTTCTCTTCGCCATTGTAATTTACTACAGAGGAAACATTTATGGACTTGCGTTGCGTATTATCTTTGAACTTGGTTTTGCGTGGTTGACTTTTTGGTTTTGTTTTGGAATTGTAGAATGCAACTTTGACAAGTTGCCCCAATCTTTTCGAATAGTAACTTAGGCTTGACTTTTAATACAGATCAGTTGATCTAGACTTTTAATATTAGATCACTTTTTTTTTTTTTTTGGGCACAAAATTAGATATAACTATTGATTGGATGATGAACATTGTGTTCGAATAATGATCTAACTAATAACGCATTTTGTCTGCAGATATAAGGCGACATTGTTTGAAGTAAAGAAGGTGGTTAAGAAATGTACCTAACTCAGCTGCATCAACTCTTACATATAAGTCCTGTCCCACACTAGAATATTTTCTTGTATCCATCAAATCTCCAAACCAAGTCAAGCACCCAATTCCCCTCTCATCTGCACTTGTATATGCTGTACAAGAACAATTCTTCAGGCATTCTTCTTCACACCCTTTCATGTTCATGCTCATGTTCGCTCGTGCTACCCCCATGTCAGGCACTCTCACAATTGTCAGCTTCACAAAATCTTCCCCACTTCGACATGTGGACACACCTGTTTTTCTCACACACCCACCCGACCCGTCTCTTAAGTACCAATCACGCGGTGATTTGGGTTCAAATCCTGGCAAGCAGTTACATATGAAGTTCTCCGGATCATATGGGTCACAGTTACTATTTGTCCCGCATTCACCGTAGTTATCACACGGTTCTTTGGGTGCAGACCAAAACCCGATCCATCTTCGGTCATGACTGTTCCACGTGGCTCGACTTACCAAACCTGATTCGTTTACCATCATTCTAGTGAAGATTGAGGCATTGATGATACCATATAGAATGGACACTTCACTATTGTTATTGACAAAGCTAGTATTAAAGATGAAACTATGCGTCATTTCAGGTACTCCGCTCCGTCTCTTTCCAGTCCATGGCCTGCCCCGCCATATCTGACTTGAACCTTTGTAGAGAAACAACTAAGGAAATCCAACCGGATCAATTTTGTAAAAGATGTTACTAGTTCCCGGATCATCCGATGATTTCCAGGACGATAGGGACCAATTTTTGCCAGTTGTTATATCCAAACCAAGTTTCATGTATGGAAGCAAAGTATCAGTGGGATGATCAAAACCTTCCCATAAAATTCTATTGTTATTTTTCTCATCAACTAGAATAAGATTCCCCGAATCAAGAAGTTGAGCTATAGATGAAGTCGTATCACCATCAATCTCAGCAGACCAGAGAGGAACATTAGTTTTATTATTCTCATATAGAATAAGATTACCTCGACCATCAATAGTGAGAATTCCTGAGGTACCATTGATTGGATTATCCCTATTTACAACCCATACAACAGTTTGTTCTTAAACTTTGTTATACCAAATTCCCACGTGGCGGCGAGGAGAACTGCCTGGGCTGAAGAATCCAAGTGCAAAAGCTTCGCCTCTAGAAACAATAAGATCACCATCTATGAGAGGTTGGGTTGGGGTTACGGTGTTAATTGAGGTGCAAAGATTAAGAATAAGGAAGAAAATCGACAAAAGTAGAGAAATTTGTACTTGATTCATAATAGATTATTGAATTATGACAACATATATATATTTTAATAATGATTATAAGAAGTGTCGTCAATACTTTTTTTTGAATATGTATATGCATACATCTTTATCAAATTATAGATGGAGTTTCTAAAAAGGCGAACTAATTTTACTCTATAATTTTACTCTATAAGTCCATTAACTAAGACAACAAGGACGACTTGAAAATTTACTCTATAATTAATGGGTCATGTGCATTGGACTTTAATGCTCCTTTTTTTTTTTTTTTTTACTGAAAGTGACTTTAATGCTCCTATTGTTGGGTTTTTGTTCCCTTCCTATGTCGAGAAAGAAACCACATGTGCATCCTTTAAGCACTTGATCTTTGTCAGGTGAGAAGGAACCTCTTTGTGAGGTGACTTTATGACCTTGGTCATATACGAGGTGAAAATGTGAGGTGAGAACAAGCCTCTTTGTGAGTTGACTTTAAGACCTTGGTCGTATATGAGGTGAGAAAATGAGGTGTGGTTAGGAATGTGAGGTGAGAAAGTCCTTACATGTGATGCATGTGAGGTGAGAGAGGCTTATAAGTCTCAAGTGAAAGTGAGCAAAAGTGGAAGAGAGGAAATAACAACATTTGAGAGGTTTTTGGATATAAGGGAGTAGAGAGAAAATCCTTTGAGGTTATGAACCTTGTTCTTCAACTTTGTTCTTCATCTTGTTTCAACAATCTCTAGCTCATACGAAGTCCGATCGTGCTGATTTTTGGAAAGCATATTGAAAACTGTTGTTTCTTGATTCTGATCGGTCAGATCAGAATTTGGAGGTTCATAAGCTTTTGGATTTTCGGGTTTGCAACAGCTGCTTTTTTTGGGAGTTTTTCTACGACCAACTTTGGTTTTCAACTTGTAGTATCGTTTCTAGCCGTTGGATTTGGCTGAAACTTTAATACAAGTTTGAAGACATATTTTTCTATATTCTGGACGGTGGGATCAGTCACTGAGATGAGGAAGGTCCTTGTTTATCAGTCTCTGTTTGGCTGTTTGCAGCGTCTCTTCTACTGGTTTTCAGCATTGAGCTGCTTCAACCCTTTCAGTCTTTTGAACAGGCTGTTCCTCTCGGATTGGGCTGAAATTTGGTGAGCTTGTTCTAGACTCATTTATCTTCATTTGTGCAGTGGAGATCTTGTTTGGAGGTCTAGAAATTTTGCTCTTGCTATGTAACATTGGTGTATCTATTTGTTGTTGTTATTGTGTGTTGGAGTCGTGAAACTTATTGTTGTTCTCTAGCTCGGTTTTGTATCTGCTTTAAAACTCTCATATTATAGTGGATACTTTATCTTGGGCTAGGAGAGGCCTCATGTTATTATCCTTCACGTTGGAGGAGTTTTCCACGTAAAAATTTCGGTTTTTTTTTTTTTTTTTTTTTGTGCATGTGTGTGGATGTTCTGCTGATTACGCTGCTCACAGATTCCTCAAGCGGGGGAAAATTTATTCCACATTCCTTTTCCATCACCTATTTACGAAAATTGTGTAGTCAAGAGCAATGGGCCAACGATAGACCTACTTCACCGCTTGTCTTTTACCCTAGGACAATTTTTTTCTTTTTTTAATGATTAATACGTCAATATGATTATGATGTGTTAATTACTTACTCAATAGCACGATTACGTGGTCTTTAAACCACAAAAAAATCTCTTTAATTAGAGATGTACTATTTAGTACAAGAACAAAATTGTCCAATTAACAAGAAAAGTATATAAATTCGATCAACTATCGAAATGATAAAAGGTAGCAACTAAAAATTTGGTTCACCATTACAAAATTCTTCTAGCAAATTGATTAGAAACTAATTGTATAGGCAAATCAGTTCATTACCAAACAAATTCAAATATATCCAATTCATATTAAACGATAATGCCTTGTTAATCTGTTAATTTTTTTAGTGATTGTTAATCTGTTAACCTTAAAAGTGGATAAATGCGCTTGTCAAGACTTTTTGTTGCAAAAAAAAGTAATTAAATTAAAATTATAACCACTTTAAGATTTTTTTTTTTTTTAATTCAACCACTCAAAAATTAAGAACACTACATGTATAATAACTTTTTTCTTTTTATAAATGCATATATAATTATTTTTTTACTATTCTCATTTTTAATTAAGGATGTCGTATCTAATCTTGATAAAACTTGAACCTTAGATCTCCTAGATGGGGGAAGATGCATTTACTATCATAATACAGTTGAATAGTCACATAAATTATAATTTAATTATGCTAAACTATTGAATTTAACACATTGATATTAAGAGCTTATTGTACAACATTTACTTGTATTTAATTTGAGATTTTGTGTTTTCGTTGCGAGTTTAATATGAGATATTGAATATTATAACATTAGTAAATGATGATATAATACAGTACTGTATTAGTATTTAAAAAGCTTAACTAACTTTAAACCTGCGCGCAATGCACGGATTTATATACAATTTTAAAGGTATATAACATGTGAAAAAAGTTTCATATTTTTTAGCTTTTATCTATATATACTGTCATATGAAAAAAAAAATATTAAAGAATATAAGAAAAGAAGAAAATCAAAATAAATTGGGTTTGCTTCAATTTTATCTTCTTTTTTTTTTTATCATTATTATTATAATCAGTAATCTGTTTTTGTAGCTATATTTAATTTTATGGCCATTCTCCAAATCATAACAGAAGATACATATGATTTACTAATTTATTGTTAAATATCTAAAATTTGATATGAAAAAACTATTTCACAAATCATAACAGAAATACATAACTAATTTATAAATTATTAAAAATGTTTTTAGATCTTACATTAGAATATAATTATATATTTTATTTCTGGCCCTTACAAAAAGAAATACATATATATCTTGTTAAAAAACGACACATTCACAATATCCGTATACAAAGAAATCCAAACACAGTGAAAACAAAAGAGAAACAAGAATTTAAAGCTAGTTATTTATTAAAAAAAAAAAAAAGCAATAAAGCTAGTTATTTATTCAAAAAGGGTAATAAAGGAGGAGAAAAGTTGGAGGGAAATAAATATAGATCCCGTCATAGTAAAATACAATTTCGAAATCCCCCCATAAACATACAAATGAAAACCTATAAAATACAATTTCTTTAAACGGTAGCTTGAAAATATTATAAGAATCAGTAAAATGTTGAAGACTAAAATATCAAAAACTCCAAATAGCTCAATACATATAAAAACCAACCGTTTTAAGAATGGAGAACCAATACGCAAGCTTGAAGCAACAAACAAAAAAAGAAAAAAAAAATCATGCAACAATACACTAATATTAAATTGAAATAAAAGAGCCAGACAAAAACCATGCTATGATTGAAAATATAGAGCTAAACAAAAAAAATATTATGATTAGAAAAAGACAAAGATACATCATAAGGTGCTCTAATAAGTTGTATTCAAACCCAAGGGTGCTCTTGAAGAAATATCAAGAGTTTGATAGTAGTAATGCAAATTGAGTTAAGAGAAGCATGTAAAGGAGTGAGAAATAAGTGAAGTGGTATTGAAAATTTGCAATATAGAGCATGAAATTTTGATTGTTATTGATAATTCATGGTTTCACTACATGGATTAAAAATTGGATAAACCGACATTAATAATTTCTTGATTCTAATGGCTAACAATATTGACATTTATTTCAAGCCTAAAATCTACAACAAAACTATGTAATATTATTTCATAAAATAAAATAAATTAGATTTTTCTAATCAATTTTAATTAATTAGGAAGTTGGACTTATATAAAACACATACGACGACGGGACTTTAGAAAGCAACAACAACATTGCTGTAGATGAAAAATTAATTGACTTCAAATAAACAAATAATGAAAAGCTGGAAACTAAACCAATGAATTAATAAATTGTTTTGGTATTAGAATCAGTCATAAACAAACAACAATACATGCTCAAATCATTATGCCAAAAATAGAAAAACATAAAAGATAAAATGATAACTTCAGCATTACTTTCGGATTTCACAGTCTCACATCTATTAATAATCTAATACCACTACGTGCCACGCTGCCTATGATGCCCACCGTGCCAAATCAATATAGTAACACTGATAAAAATAAAAATAAAAAAAAAAAACTCAAAACCCCAGCTCATAAAAATCAAGCAAATATAATAAAGCACTCACCAAATTAAAGCAAGTCTAGCAATAACAATATTTAATAGGATAAAGAGAACAAAACCACAATCACGCAATAGAATGAAAAAGAAATTTCAAAAGGGATTAGAGCCAAATTAGACACATTATGTTTATAATATTTTATTAGCATGTAGAGAAATTAGCTATGTGAATTTCTTATTTTGCAAGCCAAAATTTTCGGTTAGCTAAATGAAAAATTTAAATAACTAATTATTAGTTAAGTTGGACCTTCCTAGTATTTATTATGTTTCTTTTTTCTACAAAATAATTAATTATTTTATTAAATTAAACTAATTATAAGTTCAGTCCATATTGATATTGAAATTAGAAGGATAGGTTGATTTATTTTAAGTTTATTTTACAATATATTATTTTTTTTATTGCTCATATTTTTATAGTAGTTAATTTCTTTTCTTTTTGTACATAACTATAATTGTACACATCAGAGAAGCTCCTATGCGGCCATATTTGTTGTCGCCAAAGACGTTTTGAGCCCTCATAAAGAAAGATTTGTAGTGTGCCCCTTGGTTCTATTTTGATGAAGAAGTCTCCGGTACCCGGGTCATTTTCTGATCTCCATGATGTTATTGTCCAATCTAGGCTTGTCTTCTTACTCAGCCCTTGTCGCATTCCTGATAGATAGGTATTAGTGGGATAATCAAAGCTTTGCCATAAAATATTTCTCTGAAATTTTGTGGAACCATATTCCAAGATATCTATGAACTGAACCACGAGGAACGAAGAATCCAAATGCGTACCTGCCATTTTTGGAGACAAGAAGGTGACCTTCTTTGAAGATGTGGTTTGTGGTAATGCTATCAAGGGAATTGTGTGGTGGAAAATGAAGTAACAGAAGCAAATAAAGCAGGAAACTTTTTCTCTTCGCCATTGTAATTGACCATAGAGGACATTGATGGACTTGCGTTGCGTATTATCTTTGAACTTGGTTTTGCGTGGTTGACTTTTTGGTTTTGTTTTGGAATTGTAGAAGGCAACTTTGACAAGTTTGGCCATCTCCGACCATAACTCCAAATTTCTACTCCAAATCCAATTTCCTCTATAATTTAGAGTGAGCTACAGTTTTTTTTCTCCAAATTTCCACTCCAAATTAAAATATTATTACTTTATTCCTTTCCACTTAACATTTTTATTATTATTATATTCCTTTTTACATATATTTATATTATTCATATCTTTTTATTAAATCATAAAAAAAATTAATATTAATAATTTATAAATAAAATTATTTAATTACATAAAATTTTTTTAATGAATAAATAATTTTCACCATTTTAATTTATTTTTGATATTTTATCATTTTCAATTAATCAAATTTTAAGAATTTAAGCAAAATTATTAAAATAATTCAAGACCACAAATACACATATAAATTAAATCAAACACACAAAAAACACATAATCCAAATACTATAAAATAAATATATATTTTTAAAACTAAAAAAATTAAAAATTCAAAGAAAAAATTAAAAAAAAAAGAAAGTAATGAACAAATAAAGAAAAAAAAAAAGGAATGGTAGAAACAAATAAAAAAAGAAAAAAATAAAGTAAAAAACAAAAAAGTAAGAAAAAAGTAAAAAAAAAAAAGGGGAATGGAGGGGAACAGTCTCCGCCAACATTGGAGGGGTACTGTTTCCCTCCCAAATTTTGGTGTCAAATTCAACCCACTACCAAATTTTGCATCTCCAACCCCAAATAACGTGGAGTTGGAGATGCTCCCAATCTTTTCGAATAGTATAATGTGGGGTTGGAGATGCTCCCAATCTTTTCGAATAGTATAATCTGACTGCTTGAATTTTTTTCTCCATCATAATTTAGGCTTGACTTTTAATATTATGATCACTTTTTTTTTTTTGGCACAAAATTAGATATAACTATTGATTGGATGATGAACATTGTGTTCCAATAATGATCTAACTAATAACGCATTTTGTCTGCAGATATAAGGCGACATTGTTTGATATTCCTCAATTTTATGATCACAGGTAATGCAATATGCATATATCATCTTTTGAATTTTTATTGAGATACTTACTGTAATGGTTTTGATATAGTGAAATATGTTAGCTTGGAAAAACTTGTTTATGAATGACCTTTTTGCATTTGATATGAAATGTGATATTAATTCATTTTACTTCATTTTCAAAAAAAAAAAAAAAAAACCAAAACAAAACAAAACAAAAAACGTTTTGTTTCATTTGCTTCCTGTGTTTTTATTGTTACATCCATAGACGTTTTGGTCGTTGGAGTGGTGTGAAATGAAGAAAATTAATCATGGTTTTCAATGCATATATTTAGACATTATTTTATATACAAGCCTCGAAGCTATATATCATTCGACTCGCCTAATGATTTATCTATTATCTCTATGGTTGTGCCTTCTTCCCACAGCTCCCAAACCTATCACACATTTCATGGATATTATTAGGATCATATGTAGCGAAATGGTAGTACGATACCGCCAACGCAGTCACCAAATTTAAGTTTTATCTGCAACATTCTGAATTGAGCTAAAATGGGCTTAAAGTTATATAAAAGTACCGAAAACGGTTATTTTGACATATGTTGATTACTAATTGGTATATGTATCTCATGTAGTATCCCAGTCAGCAAATCACCTTGTTGTTTCTTAAAATGGCCCATATTGATTATCTTTATACATTATTAGGCCTATTTCAATTCAATTTAAAAGGTGGAGAATTTCATGACTATTGAGCTAAAAAAAAAAATTTAAGGCAGTCTTTTAATGAGCTTAGATTGTTTTTGGTTAAATAATTTTATAACTACATCTGGTCATGTCGACTTAAACCGTCCAAACCCGGCCCGTAATGAAGTAATTATTTTCTCACAATTGAATTAACTCACACTTATCTTTTATTGGGCGAGCAATTATCGCTTACGGGGGTATGTATTATAATTTTTTTTTTATAAAAGCATATATAATAAATTTTATTTACTGTTTTGATTCTTAATTAAAGATGTTATATTATATATGTTTTTATTACTAAACTATACCTATATGTTTTAACTATCAAACTATCACATGCATAATAATTTATTTATGCTATAATATGTTGATATTAAGAGCTTTTTGTACAATATTTATTTATATTTAATTTGAGATTTTGTTTTTTCGTTAGCAGGGATTTAATACGAGATATAAAATTAGTAAATGATAATAGGACTAAATTTTTTTTTTTTTTTTTGAGTCTATGTATCATTATCAGTTTGTTCTTTTGATCCTTGTCTTATTGACATTTTCTTTTTATATCATATGCTATTAAAAAAACTCCAAACTGACTTGTAATAAGCATATTTCGTCAGATTCTATTATTAAAATAATTAACGAAATTTGATGGAATATGTTTTTTAAGAATCATTTTGAAACTTTTTTACATACTATAAAAAAGAAAAGAAAAATATCAATAAAACAGGGATTAAAAGGATAAAACCAGCAATAACACAGAGTAAAAACATGATAACATAATACTGTATTTGTATTTTAAAAGCTTAATTACGGTCAAAATATAATTATTCGCAGTAAAATTAAAATGAATCAAAGACCATGTTTGAAACTTTTACCTTTTAATTTCTATTCTTTTTGGCTACTATTATTATTCCCTCCGGTTTCAAATATTAGTCATTTTAGGATTTTTATTTTGGTATTTTTTATCTATCACCTCAAATGATCAATGTATTTTTTTGTAATATTTTCTCATATTTACACTTATTAAAAGTATAAGAAAAGTTCAATATTTAATACAAATAAGTCTTAATAATTAAGAAGGAAGAGAATTTTAACATAGAAAGTAGAGTTTTAATACGAAATTATTAAGGATAGATTAGTCATTTTAATAATATAATTAATAATTTATTAGTTTTGTTGAATATTCAAAAACGGAGGGAATAATTTATTATTAGGTGAAATAATTTTAATTTACAAATTACAATTGCAAAAGCGCCACTCGCCGGTCACCGGCCACCAGAAACCGAAGTTCCTCCACTTTTCCTCTTGAGCTCTCCCAAATTGCGATATCCGTTTCGGAAGTAAAACTGAAAATCGGAAAGAGAGAACAATGCCAACTGATTCGTGGTTCCGGTTACCATTCGAATTTGAATGATGAAGAAGAAGAAGGAGAGAATCATGGAGATCTAATAAAACGAGTGGATTTGGGCAAACGTGAAGCCTGTGGTGGAGGATCTTCAAATTGGAATTGACGAGGTAAGTTATCATTTCTTCTCATAGTGGAAAGTAATTAACAAAAATCGGTGAACGAAATCAATGTCCTTAGCGACTTATCAAACTGGTGATTGTGACTTGATTGATAGAACATGATGCGTGCTCATCTGTTGATGTTACTGAGTTAGAATTAGTTGTAGATTTTCTGAGAATGAAAGCTGGTTGTTTTGGTGAGGGTAGAGCTTTTTCACTCCTTAACATATGGACTACTTCTACCATTGTTGGTCTGTCCTCTGCAATCTCTTGAACGCATAAAAGCCCAGTTTGGATGCATTTCAATGCTTCATCCTTAGGATATGACCCTTCCAATGATGAATCAACAATCTCCATTACTCTGTTTTGTCTCCATAGTTCCCACACCTGTATGTTTTATAGCATTAGCATACGAGAACAAAATCGTTGTTGTAATAGATTTATAGATTGGTGTGTATGAATTTACATGTTCTACCAAGCTCAAGGAAGGATTCTCTTCATGAGAGCCATTGTTCTTCTTGGCACTCACAATCTCCAACAGTATAACCCCAAAACTGAACACATCAGATTTTGCTGAAAACTTTCCAAATAATCCATACTCTGGAGACATATAGCCACTGAAGAAGAAAAATATTGAGAAATAAACTTGATATGTTTTCCAAAGTTTTTTGTAGATTGATTGACCAACTTTTTTTTTTTTGGTTCATACTTACAATGTCCCCACAACTCTGTTTGTCTTGTCTTGAATTTGATCAGTCCTGAATATTCGAGCCATGCCAAAATCTGAAATTTTTGGGTTCATGTTTGCATCTAGTAAAATATTACTGCATTTCAGATCCCGATGAATGATTGTCAACCTTGAATCCTGGTGAAGATATAAGATCCCGCGGGCAATTCCAGTTATAATATCAAAGCGTTTCTTCCAGTCCAACAATGATCTTCTAGTTCGATCTGCAGCAAGATTTTAGATATTATATTTTTGTTTGTTATTGGTTACTCTTACTAGTTTATAGTAGTTCAACAGGTAATAGACCTCAACTCAGATTGCTAGATACATAAAAAGTACTTACCAAAAATAAATGAATCCAAGGATTTGTTTGGAAGATATTCGTAAATCAACATTTGCTCTCCTCCCTCAATGCAGCACCCTAGAAGCTTCACCAGATTCCTGTGCTGAAGCTTTGCAATAAGCATGACTTCATTTTTAAATTCTTCTAGCCCTTGCCCTGAATTAGTGGACAATCGTTTTACAGCAACTTCTTTCCCATCAGATAACTGACCCTGAACCAATTATTAGAAGAATCAATTTTCTCAGATCAATCAATTCAATACTGCCCTTTCTCATGCTGTTGCTAAATATCACAATGACAGAAATAGAGCAAGCACATGCAATCAGGTAATGAGCATTCGAATATTGTATGGGCAAACTACCTTGTAAACTATACCAAAACCACCCTGGCCAAGTTTATTTGTTGGAGAAAAATTATTTGTGGCTGCAACAATGATGCCGAGGTCAAAAAATAATATATCTTGGGGATGATTGCCCTGCTCGAGCTCACTTGCCACTAATGCATTTTTGTAGTAGAATGAACCAGATACAGGATTAAATAGTCCTTTCTCCCGTCGCTTCTTTATTGCTGCCCTTGCACAAATTCAAAGCTAATGGTTAGTCTTCATGAAACTTGATGATCTGTTCAGTTTCAGACAATTTCCCTCGTCCCTATGAATAGGGAATCTGGTGGGTGCCTTAGTCCATCTTGAAAGTAATGGTGGTTTTCATTAAATAAGTTAATTTATAGTGTACTCTATTAGTAAAATGGAAAAGCAGGGACTTATGGGTTTTTCTTACCTCCTTTTTTCCTCCTAATCCATAAATAGGTGAATAACATTATTGTAAGCCATGCTGAAGTGATAGGAAGTATTAGAATCTTCCTACCCTTTCTTAAAGAAACTTCTGTCTTTATGGTATTTTCAGCTGCATCAATGGAAAGAATATTTTTATCAAGAGAAGGGAGAGAAGATTAATTTGCAATTTTGGCTTACCTTGAACGAGTGGACAATTTATGCAGCATAGCCATAGACTTAATATTTTGACCCCACCTTTCCTTCTATTTATGATCTATGTTTTTGAAAAATCATACAGAAAAATTTAAAATACCTAGTTCAATTGCATCAACACGAACATACAAATCAAACCCTCCATTGCCATCCATGTGATCCACTGTGTCTATTAATTCACCATACCATGTCAAACATTCATTCCCTGATTCATTAGTATTTATGCTTGCATATGCAGAGCAGGAACAATCCCTCAAGCATTCCCATTCACATTCTAGATGGCTGATATTGATACGCAACCAAGCTACAGATGAAGTGTCTGGAAACTTGACATTTTCAACTTTCAGAAAGCCTTCTCCATTGGTGCACAATGAGGAAGATTCCATCCGCTTTCTGACACATCCTCCTGATCCATCTCTTAGATGCCAGTCCCTCGCCGATCTGGGTTCATAACCAGGTAAACAAGAACATTCAAATACATCAGGATTTCTAGGAGTGCACTTACCATAGGCACCGCAATGTGCATAACGATCACATGAATATTTAGGGGCTGACCAAAACTCCTTCCATTGGCCAATGCTCTCACTCCACCTTAGCCACTTGTAACTTCCTGCATGATCCACCACCGCTTTCGTGATAATGGAAGTGTCATTTATGTGGAATGCCACATAAGACTCTTCTTGATTTAGGACATAACTAAAATTGTACACATCAGAGAAGGTCCTATGCGGCCATAAATGTTGTCGCCAAAGACGTTTTGAGCCCTCATAAAGAAAGATTTGTAGTGTGCCCCTTGGTTCTATTTTGATGGAGAAGTCTCCGGTCCCCGGGTCATTTTCCGATCTCCATGATGTTAGTCTCCAGTCTAGGCTTGTATTCTTACTCAACCCTTGTCTCATTCCTGGTAGATAGGTATTAGTGGGATAGTCAAAGCTTTGCCATAAAATATTTCTCTTCCTGCCATGAATCAAAACCAGATTTCCAGAATCCAAGAGTCGAGCAACACTAAAATCAGTTACTTCACTTGAAGCGTTTGTGGTCCATAGTGGAATTGTTTGGTAATGATCATTATAGAGAACAAGGTTCCCATATTGGTTAACTGATAGGAACCCTGAAGAGCCATTGATAGGATTATTCCTGTTTGCTACCCAAACAACAGATGATTCTGAAATTTTGTGGAACCATATTCCAAGATATCTATGAGCTGAACCACGAGGAACGAAGAATCCAAATGCGTACTTGCCGTTTTTGGAGACAAGAAGGTCACCTTCTTTGAAGATGTGGTTTGTGGTAATGCTATCAAGGGAATTGTGTGATGGAAAATGAAGTAACAGAAGCAAATAAAGCAGGAAACTTTTTCTCTTCGCCATTGTAATTTACTGTATGAGGAAACATTTATGGACTTCCGTTGATTAATATCTTTGAACTTGGTTTTGCGTGGTTGACTTTTTGGTTTTGTTTTGGAATTGTAGAATGCAACTTTGACAAGTTACCCCAATCTTTTCGAGTTGTATAATCTGACTTCTTGAATTTTTTTCTCCATCATAATTTAGGCTTGACTTTTAATACAGACAGTTGATCTTGTCTTTTAGTATTATGGTCACTTTTATTATTATTATTATTATTATTATTATTATTTCCTCAATTTTATGATCACAGGCATAGTTATGCAAATCGGACCGAACAGGCCGGTCGGACCGGGTTCGACCAGAATCAGAGATCAGTTCGGTTGGTTTGTATCCGGTTTTCACTCTGGTCAATAACAGACTCTCGGTCGGACCGGCCGATCGAACTGACAAACCTTTAACTGGACCGGTTTTTCGGTTCGACCATACTTTTTTTTTGAAAAAAAAATATTTGAATATAAAATTTAAGTTATTATTTTGAGGTGTTTTTAATTAAAATAAAATATAGTTTATATTTTTAAAATATTTTAAATTAAATTGACATTTAATTGTAACTATAAAAACTATATTTCATAAATTGAATTTTTTTTTAATTACTATATTGTATTTGAAATGCTTAAACTTAAAGAATTATAATATAAATATTCAATTTTTTATATATTATAAATATAAAAATAAAAATATTTTAATATTTTAATATATTTATTAAAGCAGGTTCGATTCCGGTTTATTCCGGTTTAATCCAAAATCCATGAATCAATCTCTTCACCAATTCAATGACCGTTCCGGATCTGAAAACTATGATCACAGGTAATGCAATATGCATATATCATCTTTTGAATTTTTATTGAGATACTTATTGTAATGATTTTGATATTGACGCAGTAAGTTCGCGTGGAAACATGGGATCAATCAACGACTAATTCTAAAAACGAAAATTTGAATAATTCAAGACGAAAGTCTGCAATATTATTGAATAATTTGAAAAAACTGCCTAACAAAAAAGAAAAAAAGAAAGCCTTATACAGACTGTAGTCCAACCCTAACAGGTGAAACACTAAAAAGCAAAAATTACAAAAACACCAGAAACTTAAAACTGACAGATGAAGGTGTAAACGACGTTTTTTTGGCTCAAACACCACTCCGAAAACATATTATAATAATTAATCGGACTCCTATGGCAAAAGTTACGTCCATTTTAAGGTCTACCGAAAAATAAAACTATTTGTTTCCTTTCTTATGCCTACGATCTTTTTTCTTCCTTGACTCTCAGTCCATAAATTCATCTGCTATTAGATCTGTGTCAGATATACTAAAATAAGTTGGCTTTTGGAAAAACTTGTTTATGAATGACCTTTTTGCATTTGATATGAAATGTGACATTAATTCATTTTACTTCATTTTCACCGAAAAAAAAAACAAAAAACAAAAAGGGCAAAAAACAAAAACAAGGAACGTTTTCCTTCACTTGCTTCCCGTGTTTTTATTATAAAATATCCATAGACGATTTATGTGGTATAATACGAGGTAAGTAAATTTAATACCTTGAGACAATGAATTGATATTTTTAACTAGAGTAATCATTGAGGTTGGTTTGAGTGCTTGGAGTGGGGTGAAATGAAGAAAATTAATCATGATTTTTAATGCATGTATTTAGACGTTATTTTATATACAAGCCTCGAAGCTGTACATCATTTGACTCGTCTAATGATTTATCTATTATCTCTATGGCCATGCTTTCTTTCCACAGCTCCCAAACCTATCACACATTTCATGGATATTATTAGGATCATATGTAGCAAAATAGTAGTAAATACTGCCAACGCAGTCACCAAATTTAAGTTTTCCCTTCAACATTTTAAATTGAGCTAAAACGGGCTTAAAGTTATATAAAAGTACCTAAAACGGTTATTTTGACATAACTGATGTACGTATCTCATGAGGTATCCCAGTTAGCAGATCACCTTGTTGTTTCTTAAAATGACCCATATTGATTATCTTTATACATTATTAGGCTATTTTAATTCAATTTAAAAGGTTGAGATGAAATTTAAATTTCATGACTATTGGGCTAAAACAAAATTAAGGTTGTCTTTTAACGAATCTAGATTTAAATTTCATGACTATTGGGCTAAAACAAAATTAAGGTTGTCTTTTAACGAACCTAGATTGTAATTGGTCAAATAATTTTATAACTACGTTTGGTCAGATCGATCTGAACAGTCCAGACCCAACCTGTAATGAGGTAATCATTTTCTCACAATTGAATTAACCCAGCCTTGTCATTTATTGGGCGAGCAATTGCGGATTATGGGGGCACATATTATAATTTTTTTATAAAGGTAGTAAATTTTTTTTTACTGTTTTGATTCTTAATTAAAGATGTTATATATGTTTTTATTACTAAAGTATACCTATATGTTTTAATTATCAAACTATCACATGCATAATAATTTATTTATGCTAAAGAATTATAATATGTTGATACTAAGAGCTTTTTGTACAATATTTATTTATATTTAATTTGAGATTTTGTTTTTTTGTTAGCAGAGATTTAATACGAGATATAACATTAGTAAATGATAATAGGATTAAATTTATTTTTGAGCCATTGTATTATTATCGATTTGTTCTTTTGACCTTTGCCTTATTGATATTTTCTTTTTACATTATATGTTATTAAAAAACTTCCAAATTGACTGTTAATAAGCATATTTCGTCAGATTCTGTTATTAAAATTGTTAACAAAATTCGATGGAATATGTTTTTTAAGGGTTATTTTAAAACTTTTTTATATACTATAGAAAGAAAAGAAAAATATTAATAAGATAGGGATTAAAAGGGTAAAACCAGACATAATACGGTGTTTGTATTTTAAAAGCTTAATTACGGTCAAAATATAATTTTTCGCAGTAAAACTAAAATGAATCAAAGACCATGTTTGAAACTTTTACCTTTTAATTTCTTTTCTTTTTGGCTACTATTATTAATTTATTATCAGGTGAAATAATTTTAACTTACAATTGCAAAAGCACCACTCGCCGGTCACCGGCCACCAGAAACCGAAGTTCCTCCACTTTTCCTCTTGAGCTCTCCCAAATTGCGATATCCGTTTGGAAAGTAAAACTGAAAATCCGAAAGAGAGAACAATGCCAACTGATTCGTGGTTCCGGTTTCCATTCGAATTTGAGTGACGAACAAGAAGGAGGAGAGAATCATGGAGATCTAATAAAAGCGGATTTCGGCAAACGTGAAGCCTGTGGTGGAGGATCTTCAAATTGGAATTGACGAGGTAAGTTATCATTTCTTCTCATAGTGGAAAGTAATTAACAAATATCGGTGAACGAAATCAATGTCCTTAGCGACATATCAAACTGGTAATTGTGACTTGATTGAGAGAACATGATGCGTGCTCATCTGCTGATGTTACTGAGTTAGAATTAGTTGTAGATCTTCTGAGAATGAAAGCTGGTTGTTTTGGTGAGGGTAGAGCTTTTTCATTCCTTAACATATGGACTACTTCTACCATTGTTGGTCTGTCCTCTGCAATCTCTTGAACGCATAAAAGACCAGTTTGGATGCATTTCAATACTTCATCCTTAGGATATGACCCTTCCAATGATGAATCAACAATCTCCATTACTCTGTTTTGTCTCCATAGTTCCCACACCTGAATGTTTTATAGCATTAGCATACGACAACAAAATCGTTGTTGTAATAGATTTATAGATTGGTGTGTATGAATTTACATGTTCTACCAAGCTCAAGGAAGGATTCTCTTCATGAGAGCCATTGTTCTTCTTGGCACTCACAATCTCCAACATTACAACCCCAAAACTGAACACGTCAGATTTTGCTGAAAACTTTCCAAATAATCCATACTCTGGAGACATATAGCCACTGAAGAAGAAAAATATTGAGAAATAAACTTGATATGTTTTCCAAAGTTTTTTGTAGATTGATTGACCAACTTTTTTTTTTTTGGTTCATACTTACAATGTCCCCACAACTCTGTTTGTCTTGTCTTGAATTTGATCAGTCCTGAATATTCGAGCCATGCCAAAATCTGAAATTTTTGGGTTCATGTTTGCATCTAGTAAAATATTACTGCATTTCAGATCCCGATGAATGATTGTCAACCTTGAATCCTGGTGAAGATATAAGATCCCGCGGGCAATTCCAGTTATAATATCAAAGCGTTTCTTCCAGTCCAACAATGATCTTCTAGTTCGATCTGCAGCAAGATTTTAGATATTATATTTTTGTTTGTTATTGGTTACTCTTACTAGTTTATAAGAGTTCAACAGGTAATAGACCTCAACTCAGATTGCTAGATACATAAAAAGTACTTACCAAAAATAAATGAATCCAAGGATTTGTTTGGAAGATATTCGTAAATCAACATTTGCTCTCCTCCCTCAATGCAGCACCCTAGAAGCTTCACCAGATTCCTGTGCTGAAGCTTTGCAATCAGCATGACTTCATTTTTAAATTCTTCTAGCCCTTGCCCTGAATTAGTGGACAATCGTTTTACAGCAACTTCTTTCCCATCAGATAGCTGACCCTGAACCAATTATTAGAAGAATCAATTTTCTCAGATCAATCAATTCAGTACTGCCCTTTCTCATGCTGTTGCTAAATATCACAATGACAGAAATAGAGCAAGCACATGCAATGAGGTAATGAGCATTCGAATATTGTATGGGCAAACTACCTTGTAAACTATACCAAAACCACCCTGGCCAAGTTTATTTGTTGGAGAAAAATTATTTGTGGCTGCAACAATGATGCCGAGGTCAAAAAATAATATATCTTGGGGATGATTGCCCTGCTCGAGCTCACTTGCCGCTAATGCATTTTTGTAGTAGAATGAACCAGATACAGGATTAAATAGTCCTTTCTCCCGTCGCTTGTTTATTGCTGTCCTTGAACAAATTCAAAGCTAATGGTTAGTCTTCATGAAACTTGATGATCTGTTCAGTTTCAGACAATTTCCCTCGTCCCTATGAATAGGGAATCTGGTGGGTGCCTTAGTCCATCTTGAAAGTCATGGTGGTTTTCATTAAATAAGTTAATTTATAGTGTACTCTATTAGTAAAATGGAAAAGCAGGGACTTATGGGGTTTTCTTACCTCCTTTTTTCCTCCTAATCCATAAATAGGTGAATAACATTATTGTAAGCCATGCTGAAGTGATAGGAAGTATTAGAATCTTCCTACCCTTTCTTAAAGAAACTTCTGTCTTTATGGTATTTTCAGCTGCATCAATGGAAAGAATATTTTTATCAGGAGAAGGGAGAGGAAGATTAATTTGCAATTTTGGCTTACCTTGAACGAGTGGACAATTTATGCAGCATAGCCATAACTTGATATTTTGACACTACCTTTCCTTCTATTTATGATCTATGTTTTTGAAAAATCATACAGAAAAATTAAAATACCTAGTTCAATTGCATCAACACGAACATACAAATCAAACCCTCCATTGCCATCCATGTGATCCACTGTGTCTATTAATTCACCATACCATGTCAAACATTCATTCCCTGATTCATTAGTATTTATGCTTGCATATGCAGAGCAGGAACAATCCCTCAAGCATTCCCATTCACATTCTAGATGGCTGATATTGATACGCAACCAAGCTACAGATGAAGTGTCGGGAAACTTCACATTTTCAACTTTCAGAAAGCCTTCTCCATTGGTGCACAGTGAGGAAGATTCCATTCGCTTTCTGACACATCCTCCTGATCCATCTCTTAGATGCCAGTCCCTCGCCGATCTGGGTTCATAACCAGGTAAACAAGAACATTCAAATACATCAGGATTTCTAGGAGTGCACTTACCATAGGCACCGCAATGTGCATAACGATCACATGAATATTTAGGGGCTGACCAAAACTCCTTCCATTGGCCAATGCTCTTACTCCACCTTAGCCACTTGTAACTTCCTGCATGATCCACCACCGCTTTCATGATAATGGAAGTGTCATTCATGTGGAATGCCACATAAGACTCTTCTTGATTTAGGACATAACTATAATTGTACACATCAGAGAAGCTCCTATGCGGCCATATATGTTGTCGCCAAAGACGTTTTGAGCCCTTATAGAGAAAGATTTGCAGTGTGCCCCTTGGTTCTATTTTGATGGAGAAATCTCCGGTCCCCGGGTCATTTTCTGATCTCCATGATGTTAGTCTCCAGTCTAGGCTTGTATTCTTACTCAACCCTTGTCTCATTCCAGGTAGATAGGTATTAGTGGGATAATCAAAGCTTTGCCATAAAATATTTCTCTTCCTGCCACGAATCAAAACCAGATTTCCAGAATCCAAGAGTCGAGCAACACTAAAATCAGTTACTTCACTTGAAGCGTTTGTGGTCCATAGTGGAATTGTTTGGTAATGATCATTATAGAGAACGAGGTTCCCATATTGGTTAATTGATAGGAACCCTGAAGAGCCATTGATAGGATTATTCCTGTTTGCTACCCAAACAACAGATGATTCTGAAATTTTGTGGAACCATATTCCAAGATATCTATGAACTGAACCACGAGGAACGAAGAATCCAAATGCGTACCTGCCATTTTTGGAGACAAGAAGGTCACCTTCTTTGAAGATGTGGTCTGTGGTAATGCTATCAAGGGAATTGTGTGATGGAAAATGAAGTAACAGAAGCAAATAAAGCAGGAAACTTTTTCTCTTCGCCATTGTAATTACCATAGAGGACATTGATGGACTTGCGTTGCGTATTATCTTTGAACTTGGTTTTGTGTGGTTGACTTTTTGGTTTTGTTTTGGAATTGTAGATATCAACTTTGACAAGTTACCCCAATCTTTTCGAGGAGTATAATCTGACTGCTTGAATTTTCTTCTCCATCATAATTTAGGCTTGACTTTGAATACAGACACTTTATCTAGTCTGTTAGTGTTATGGTCACTTTTATTATTATTATTATTATTATTATTATTATTATTATTATTTCCTCAATTTTATGATCACAGGCATAGTTGTGCAAACCGGATCAGTCGGTCGGATTGGGTTCGACCAGAACCGGAGGTCAGTCCGGTCGGTTTATATCTTGTTTTCACTCTGGTCAACAACCGATTCTTGATCGGACCGGCGGATCGAACTGAAAACCGTTAACTGGATCGGTTTTCCGGTTCGACCATACTTTTTTTTCAAAAAAATATTTGAATATAAAATTTAAATTATTATTTTGAGGTGTCTTTAATTAAATTAAAATATAGTTTATATTTTTAAATTATTTTAAATTAAATTGACATTTAATTGTAACTATAAAAACTATATTTCATAAATTGAGTTTTTTTTAATTACTATATTGTATTTGAAATGCTTAAACTTAAAGAATTACGATAAAAATATTCAATTTTTTTTATATAGTATAAATATAAAAACAAAAATATTTTAATATATTTATTAAATAAGGTTCCATTCCGGTTTATTCGGATTTAATTCAAAATCCATGAATCAATTCCTTCACCGGTTCGATGACCGGTCCGGATCTGAAAACCATGATCACAGGTAATGCAATATGCATATATCATCTTTTGAATTTTTATTGAGATACTTATTGTAATGATTTTGATATTGACGCAGCAAGTTCGCGTGGAAACATGGGATCAATCAACGATTAATTCCAAAAACGAAAATTAGGATAATTCAAGACGAAAGTCTGCAATATTATTGAATAATTTGAAAAAACTGCCTAACAAAAAAGGAAAAAAGAAAGCCTTATACAGATTGTAGTCCAACCCTGACAGGTGAAACACTAAAAAACGAAAATTACAAAAACACCTGAAACTTAAAACTGATAGATGAAGGTATCAACGGCGTTTTTTTTGGCCCAAACACCACTCCGAAAACATATTATAATAATTAATCGGATTCCTATAGCAAAAGTTACGTCCATTTTAAGGTCTACCGAAAAATAAAACTATTTGTTTCCTTTCTTATGCCTACGATCTTTTTTCTTCCTTGACTCTCGGTCCAAAAATTCATCTGCTATTAGCTATGTATCAGATATACTAAAATAAGTTGGCTTTTGGAAAAACTTGTTTATGAATGATCTTTTTGCATTTGATATGAAATGTGATATTAATTCATTTTACTTCATTTTCACAAAAAAAAAAAAGGACAAAAAACGAAAACAAAAAACGTTTTGCTTCATTTGCTTCCCGTGTTTTTATTATATAATATCCACAGACGTTTTATGTGATATAATACGAGATACGTAAATTTAATACCTTGAGACAATGAATTGATATTTTTAACAAGAGTAATCATTAAGGTTGGTTTGAGTGGTTGGAATGGGGTGAAATGAAGAAAATTAATCATGGTTTTTAATGCATGTATTTAGATGTTATTTTATATACAAGCCTAGCAGCTATACATCATTTGACTCGTCTAATGATTTATCTATTATTTCTATGGCCATGCCTTCTATCCACAGCTCCCAAACCTATCACACATTTCATGGATATTATTAGGATCATATGTAGCAAAATGGTGGCAAGATATCGCCAACGCAGTCACCAAATTTAAGTTTTCCCTTCAACATTTTAAATTGACCTAAAACGGGTTTAAAGTTATATAAAAGTACCAAAAACGGTTATTTTGACGTTTGTACGTATCTCATGAGGTATCCCAGTCAGCAGATCACCTTGTTGTTTCTTAAAATGGCCCATATTGATTATCTTTTGTAATCAGAGTATTTGATAATGAAATTCTGTATATTGAGAAAGAATACATCAAGTATTTATACAAGTTTAGAATGGCTAAACTAGGAAAGCTATCTAATTAGTCCTAGAATCATGCCTCTAATCTCTCTCTATTTACAGCCTATAATCTTTTTATATCTTTCTATTTACAGTACCAATCTGTAACACTCCCCCTCAAGCTGGAGCATAGATGTTTATCATGCCCAGCTTGTTACAAATATAACTGACCCGAGTCCCATTTAAAGCCTTAGTGAAAATATCTCCAAGTTGCTCGCCAGTCCTGACATAGCTTGTAGAGGTCAGATTTTGTTCCAGCTTCTTACGAACAAAATGATAGTCAATCTCAATATGTTTAGTTCGCTCATGAAACACGGGGTTGGAGGCAATGTGAAGTGCTGCTTGGTTGTCACACCATAACTTAGCTAGGGTAGTGATTCTGAATCCAAGTTCAGAAAGAAGATGACGAATCCACATAATCTCGCAAACAGATTGAGCCATTGCTCTATATTCTGATTCTGCACTAGAGCGAGAAACAACCTATTGTTTCTTACTTTTCCATGAGATTAGATTCCTTCCAACAAATACACAATAACCAGTAGTAGATCTTCTATCATCTTTGGATCCTGCCCAGTCTGCATCAGAGAAGCACTCGATTCGAGTATGACCATGATTCCTGTACAGTAATCCTTATCCAGGAGTTCCTTTCAAATAACATAAGATCTGTTCCAGAGCTGTCCAATGGTCAATGGTGGGAGACGACAGAAACTGGCTGACAATGCTGACAGTGTAAGCTATATCTGGTCGTTGCACTGTAAGATAATTTAATTTTCCAACCAACCGTCTATATCTTTCAGGATCTTCAAACAAATCTCCATCTGATGTGAGATACAAATTCGGAGTCATTGGTGTATTGCATGGCTTAGCACCAAGTTTGCCTGTTTCTGATAGTAAATCAAGCACATATTTTCTCTGAGATAGAAAATTCCCTTTCTTGCTTCGTGTTACTTCAATGCCCAAGAAGTACTTTAGAGCTCCAAGATCTTTAGTATGGAATTGACTGTGAAGAAAGGATTTTAGAGATGAAATTCCTGAAACATCACTTTCGGTAATGACAATATCATCCATATAGACCACGAGGAGAATAATGCCAGAGTTTGAGCGTTTATAGAAAACAGAATGATCGCTTTTGCATTTCTGCATCCCAAATTTATCTAGTGCTTGACTAAACTTACCGAACCATGCCCGAGGACTTTGTTTCAAGCCATATAAGGATTTTCGAAGATGACAAACTTTCCCATACTCCTCCTGAGCAACAAACCCTGGTGGTTGCTCCATATAGACTTCTTCTTGAAGGTCCCTATGTAAGAAGGCACTTTTGATATCCAGTTGATACAGTGGCCAATTGGAACAAGCTGCCATAGAAATAAAGAGGCGGATGGAAGTCATTTTAGCCACAGGTGAGAAAGTATCTGAGTAATCCACACCAGAGGTTTGAGCATAACCCTTTGCCACCAGGCGAGCTTTTAAACGAGCCACTGAGCCATCGGAGTTGACTTTAACAATAAACACCCATTTACATCCAACAGCCTTCTTTCCAACTGGCAAGTGTACCAAATCCCAAGTACCATTAGCATCAAGAGCATTCATCTCTTCTGTCATTGCCTTACGCCAACCAGGATGAGATAAGGCCTCGGAGACAGTTTTAGGAATGGTTACAGAGTCAAGGGAAGCAATAAAAGAACATGACGAAGATGAAAAACGATCATAAGAGACAAAGTTAGATATCAGATAAGTATAGGTTCGTTTACCTTTGCGAAGAGCAATAGGAAGATCTAATTCAGGTTCAGGAGGAGTTGGGTCCAATGGCAAAGCAGAGATTGGTACCGAACTGGAAGTAGGAGGTCTCGACCATCTTAAGTACACCTGGACTAGGGGTTGTGATGGTGGTACAGGGACGCTTGGTGAAGTTGGTTGAAGTTGATAAATTAACACATTATCATCATCTTCATTAGGAGGTATGGTGTTTGATGGTGCGGAAAAGAAAGGAACATGGTCCATGAAAGTGACATCAGAAGATACAAGGTACTTATTAAGAGAAGGACAAAAACATCTATACCCTTTTTGAAGATGCGAGTAACCGAGAAAACAAGTACTGCCAAAAATGCGAGGAGATATAGGAAACAAGGGTTTGGTGGGAAAAATCACACTATAAGGAATGTCTCCTTGTAGAACGGAGGAAGGCATTCTGTTAATAAGAAAGCATGTCGTGGAAACTACATCAGCCCAAAAATGTTTTGGAACATGTGTTTGAAAAAGAAGGGCTCTAGCTGTCTCAAGAAGATGACGGTTTTTACGTTCGGCTACACCATTTTGAGAAGGTGTATTAACACATGAAGATTGATGAAGAATACAATTTTTAAGCATAAAAGTTTTAAATGGTGTAGAGGAGTATTCTTTGGCATTGTCACTTCGAAGAATGTGCACAGAAACATTAAATTGAGTTTTGATTTCCGCACAGAAAGCAGTAAAGTGAGATAACAATTCGGTACGATTTTTTATGAAGTAAACCAAGTCGATCGAGAGAAATCATCCACAAAAGTAACAAAATATTTGAAACCAGGTTTAGACAATACAGAACATGGACCCCAAACATCTGAATGTACTAATTCAAAAGGAAAAATAGCTCTTTTATTAACTCGAGGAGTTGAAGGTAAGCGATGATATTTCGCATACTGACAAGACTCACAATCTAAAGTTGACAAATTATTAAACTGAGGACACAATTTCTTCAGAAGAGGCAAAGAAGGATGTCCTAACCGACAATGTTCTTCAAAAGGAGTAGAGATACTGGAACATGCAACAGGCTTGGGAACACTGGTATCCAACACATAGAGACCTCCCAATTCCCGTCCTCTACTAATAATCTGTTTCGTCATGAGATCCTGAAATACATAATGATCGGGAAAAAAATAAGATGGAGCAGTTTAAAGAACGAGTTAGTTTGCCCACAGATATCAAATTAAAGGCAAAGCCAGGAATATTTAAGACAGAGGAAAGTGATAATGATGGTGTGGGAGCAACAGTGCCAGACCCAATGACAGAGGAAGTTGTACCATCAGCTAGAGTGACATGTGATGAAAAAGTTGTATTGTGAGAGGAGAAAAGATTAGGATTACTTATCATATGGTCTATGGCACCAGAGTCAATGACCTATTTAGAAGCAGATGTAAGGAGACACATGTTTGTGTTACCTGACTCAACAATGGCAGTGATAGAACGGGGATGAATCCTTCGATGCTAACAGTTCCTGGTACTTAGCAAACTCTTCAGCTAAAAGTGTATACGTTGAATTAGATGATGAAGGGGAATTAGTGGCAACATGAGCAAAACGAGCTTTCTGATTCTTATTTTGTAGTTTCTTGCAAGTGCGTTTAGTGTGCCCGAGCTCATGGCAATAGAAGTAGACAACTCCTCTTTCATCTGTCTCTAAGCTTTTGTTATCTCGAATTTCTCCTTTATTTGGCCCCTTAGAGAAGCGATCAGACCTAGTGTTTTGACTGATAAGTGCACTAGATTCAGTGATTGCAGAAGGAGTTGATGAATTAACTTCACTGCGCAATATACGCGAAAAGGCCTCATTCAGACTGGGGATC
Organism: Euphorbia tirucalli; assembly: GCA_039660915.1. NCBI lineage: Eukaryota > Viridiplantae > Streptophyta > Magnoliopsida > Malpighiales > Euphorbiaceae > Euphorbia > Euphorbia tirucalli. Next base: position 3,661,945 of record CM077638.1, read on the forward strand.
TCAGCACTTGAAAGAATTTGAGACGTAACCACATCATAATCAGGTCCAATCCTAGCTAAAAAACTAATAACTGCCAGTTGCTCCCTTTGAGTACGTTGGACTGTGATATCAGTGCTAAAGGGCATTAAGGTGTTCAACTCTTCAAAAGTTTTCTTAAAATTCATAAAATAAGATTTTAGTGGTTGACCTTGTCTATCAGCACGATAAAACTTCTTACAGACCTCATAGATTCTAGATATATTATCTTTCCTAGAATATAGAAACTGTAAATATTTCATTAGTTCATTGACATACTCACAGTGATTGACGAGAGCAACAATATCAGAATCAATGGAGTTGCGAATTTGGAGAAATGAACGAGCATCATTCTCTAGCCAATCATCATCATCTTCCTTTGGTTTGTCAGTTAGATGATGGGCCTTTTTGATACTCCGCAAATAAAGTCTGATAGTTTTGGACCAGTCCAGAAAATTTGGTCCAGTGAGTTTGTGATCCGTGATTTTAGATAGGACCGGGATAACATTCGAAGAGATGACAGAGATATCTTTATCCTCCTTTGACATGACTTAAAAAACCAAATGAACATTGTCCAGAAAAGATGCAGTAGGGAACCGTGAACTGAAAAGTCGACGAACCAGAAAAGTGACTAGATGGGTTCACCGGAAAAATGGAATTGACGCTGGAGCAGAAAGTCGGTAGCCGGAGGAGCAAACACGCACCATCACGCGCCGGCGCGTGAGAGAGAAGGGCTGAGATTGTGGTGGCGCGTTGGGAAGGTGTCCGGAATTTGACAGAACCTCTAAACGGCACAGGGCTTCCTTTTGGAGCAGGAGGTGAGACAAAATGGGGTCTGGAACCCTAAATCTCCAAACGTCTGTACACCGGGACAGATAAAATTTGAACGGAAAAAAAAACAAGGACTGCTCACAAGGGCAGCTCTGATACCATGTAATCAGAGTTTTTGATAATGAAATTCTGTATATTGAGAAAGAATACATCAAGTATTTATACAAGTATAGAATGGCTAAACTAGGAAAGCTATCTAATTAGTCCTAGAATCATGCCTCTAATCTCTCTCTATTTACAGCCTATAATCTTTCTATATCTTTCTATTTACAGTACCAATCTGTAACATCTTTATACATTATTAGGCTATTTTAATTCAATTTAAAAGGTTGAAATGAAATTTAAATTTCATGACTATTGGGCTAAAACAAAATTAAGGTTGTCTTTTAATGAGCCTAGATTGTATTTGGTCAAATAATTTTATAACTACATCTGGTCAGATCGATCTTTTAACGAGATAATCATTTTCTCACAATTGAATTAACCCAGCCTTATCGTTTATTGGGCGAGCAATTGCCGATTATGGCGGCATATATTATAATTTTTTTAAAAAAGTAGTAAATTTTTTTTTTTTTTTTTTTTGTTTTGATTCTTAAATAAAGATGTTATATATGTTTTTATTACTAAACTATACCTATATGTTTTAATTATCAAACTATCACATGCGTAATAATTTATTTATGCTAAAGAATTATAATATGTTGATATTAAGAGCTTTTTGTACAATATTTATTTATATTTAATTGGAGATTTTGTTTTTTCGTTAACAGGGGATTTAATACGGATAGAACATTAGTAAATGATAATAGGATTAAATTTATTTTTGAACCATTGTATTATTATCGGTTTGTTCGTTTGACCTTTGTCTTATTGATATTTTCTTTTTACATTATATGCTATTAAAAAATCTCCAAATTGACTTTTAATAAGAATATTTCGTCAGATACTGTTATTAAAATTGTTAACGAAATTTGATAGAATAAGTTTTTTAAGGGTTATTTTAAAACTTCTTTATGTACTATAGCAAGAAAAGAAAAATATTAATAAGGTAGGGATTAAAAGGGTAAAACCAGTAATAACATAGGGTAAAAACATAATAACATAATACTGTGTTGTATTTTAAAAGCTTAATTACGGTCAAAATATAATTATTAATTTAGCTTTTAATTTCTTTTCTTTTTGGCTACTATTATTAATTTATTATCAGGTGAAATAATTTTAACTTACAATTGCAAAAGCGCCACTCGCCGGTCACCGGCCACCAGAAACCGAAGTTCCTCCACTTTCCCTCTTGAGCTCTCCCAAATTGCGATATCCGTTTGGAAAGTAAAATTGAAAATCGGAAAGAGAGAACAATGCCAACTGATTCGTGGTTCCGGTTTCCATTCGAATTTGAATGACGAACAAGAAGAAGGAGAGAATCATGGAGATCTAATAAAACGAGTGGATTTGGGCAAACGTGAAGCCTCTGGTGGAGGATCTTCAAATTGGAATTGACGAGGTAAGTTATCCTTTCTTCTCATAGTGGAAAGTAATTAACAAAAATCGGTGAACGAAATCAATGTCCTTAGCGACTTATCAAACTGGTGATTGTGACTTGATTGATAGAACATGATGCGTGCTCATCTGCTGATGTTACTGAATTAGAATTAGTTGTAGATTTTCTGAGAATGAAAGCTGGTTGTTTTGGCGAGGGTAGAGCTTTTTCACTCCTTAACATATGGACTACTTCTACCATTGTTGGTCTGTCCTCTGCAATCTCTTGAACGCATAAAAGCCCAGTTTGGATGCATTTCAATGCTTCATCCTTAGGATATGACCCTTCCAATGATGAATCAACAATCTCCATTACTCGGTTTTGTCTCCATAGTTCCCACACCTGTATGTTTTATAGCATTAGCATACGAGAACAAAATCGTTGTTGTAATAGATTTATAGATTGGTGTGTATGAATTTACATGTTCTACCAAGCTCAAGGAAGGATTCTCTTCATGAGAGCCATTGTTCTTCTTGGCACTCACAATCTCCAACAGTATAACCCCAAAACTGAACACATCAGATTTTGCTGAAAACTTTCCAAATAATCCATACTCTGGAGACATATAGCCACTGAAGAAGAAAAATATAGTGAAATAAACTTGATATGTTTTCCAAAGTTTTTTGCAGATTGATTGACCAACTTTTTTTTTTTTTTTTTGGTTCATACTTACAATGTCCCCACAACTCTGTTTGTCTTGTCTTGAACTTGATCAGTCCTGAATATTCGAGCCATGCCAAAATCTGAAATTTTTGGGTTCATGTTTGCATCTAGTAAAATATTACTGCATTTCAGATCCCGATGAATGATTGTCAACCTTGAATCCTGGTGAAGATATAAGATCCCGCGGGCAATTCCAGTTATAATATCAAAGCGTTTCTTCCAGTCCAACGATGATCTTCTAGTTCGATCTGCAGCAAGATTTTAGATATTATATTTTTGTTTGTTATTGGTTACTCTTACTAGTTTATAATAGTTCAACAGGTAATAGACCTCAACTCAGATTGCTAGATACATAAAAAGTACTTACCAAAAATAAATGAATCCAAGGATTTGTTTGGAAGATATTCGTAAATCAACATTTGCTCTCCTCCCTCAATGCAGCACCCTAGAAGCTTCACCAGATTCCTGTGCTGAAGCTTTGCAATCAGCATGACTTCATTTTTAAATTCTTCTAGCCCTTGCCCTGAATTAGTGGACAATCGTTTTACAGCAACTTCTTTCCCATCAGATAGCTGACCCTGAACCAATTATTAGAAGAATCAATTTTCTCAGATCAATCAATTCAGTACTGCCTTTTCTCATGCTGTCGCTAAATATCACAATGACAGAAATAGAGCAAGCACATGCAAATGAGGTAATGAGCATTCGAATATTGTATGGGCAAACTACCTTGTAAACTATACCAAAACCACCCTGGCCAAGTTTATTTGTTGGAGAAAAATTATTTGTGGCTGCAACAATGATGCCGAGGTCAAAAAATAATATATCCTGGGGATGATTGCCCTGCTCGAGCTCACTTGCCACTAATGCATTTTTGTAGTAGAATGAACCAGATACAGGATTAAATTGTCCTTTTTCCCGTCGCTTGTTTATTGCTGTCCTCGAACAAATTCAAAGCTAATGGTTAGTCTTCATGAAACTTGATGATCTGTTCAGTTTCAGACAATTTCCTTCTTCCCTATGAATAGGGAATCTGGTGGGTGCCTTAGTTCATCTTGAAAGTAATGGTGGTTTTCATTAAATAAGTTAATTTATAGTGTACTCTATTAGTAAAATGGAAGAGCAGGGACTTATGGATTTTTCTTACCTCCTTTTTTCCTCCTAATCCATAAATAGGTGAATAACATTATTGTAAGCCATGCTGAAGTGATAGGAAGTATCAGAATCTTCCAACCCTTTCTCAGAGAAACTTGTGTCTTTATGGTATTTTCAGCTGTATCAATGGAAAGAATATCTTTATCAAGAGAAGGCAGAGGAAGATTGATTTGCAACTATGGTTTACCTTGAACGAGTGGACAATTTATGCAGCATAGCCATAGACTTGATATTTTGACGCCACCTTTCCTTCTATTTATGATCTATGTTTTTGAAAAATCATACAGAAAAATTAAAATACCTAGTTCAATTGCATCAACACGAACATACAAATCAAATCCTCCATTGCCATCCATGTGATCCACTGTGTCTATTAATTCACCATACCATGTCAAACATTCATTCCCTGATTCATTAGTATTTATGCTTGCATATGCAGAACAGGAACAATCCCTCAAGCATTCCCATTCACATTCTTGATGGCTGATATTGGTACGCAACAAAGCTACAGATGAAGTGTCTGGAAACTTGACATTTTCAACTTTCAGAAAGCCTTCTCCCTTGTTGCACAATGAGGAAGATTCCATTCGCTTCCTGGCACATCCTCCTGATCCATCTCTTAGATGCCAGTCCCTCGCCAATCTGGGTTCATAACCAGGTAAACAAGAACATTCAAAGACATCAGGATTTGTAGGAGTGCACTTTCCATAGGCACCGCAATGTGCATAATGATCACATGGATATTTAGGGGCTGACCAGAACTCCTTCCATTGGCCAATGCTCTCACTCCACCTTAGCCACTTGTAACTTCCTGTATGATCCACCACCGTTTTCATGATAATGGAAGTGTCATTTACGTGAACTACCACAAATGACTCTTCTTGATTTAGGACATAACTATAATTGTACGCATCAGAGAAGGTCCTATACGGCCATATATGTTGTCGCCAAAGACGTTTTGAGCCCTCGTAAAGAAAGATTTGTAGTGTGCCCCTTGGTTCTATTTTGATGGAGAAGTCTCCGGTCCCCGGGTCATTTTCTGATCTCCATGATGTTAGTGTCCAGTCCAGGCTTGTCTTCTTACTCAACCCTTGTCTCATTCCAGGTAGATAGGTATTAGTGGGATAATCAAAGCTTTGCCATAAAATATTTCTCTTCCTGCCATGAATCAAAACCAGATTTCCAGAATCCAAGGGTCGAGCCACACTAAAATCAGTTACTTCACTTGAAGCGTTTGTGGTCCATAGTGGAATTGTTTGGTAATGATCATTATAGAGAACGAGGTTCCCGTATTGGTTAATTGATAGGAACCCTGAAGAGCCATTGATAGGATTGTTCCTGTTTGCTACCCAAACAACAGACGATTCTGAAATTTTGTGGAACCATATTCCAAGATATCTCTGAACTGAACCACGAGGAACGAAGAATCCAAATGCGTACATACCATTTTTGGAGACAAGAAGGTCACCTTCTTTGAAGATGTGGTTTGTGGTAATGCTATCAAGGGAATTGTGTGATGGAAAATGAAGTAACAGAAGCAAATAAAGCAGGAAACTTTTTCCCTTCGCCATTGTAATTTACTATATGAGGAAACATTTATGGACTTGCGTTGCGTATTATCTTTGAACTTGGTTTTGCGTGGTTGACTTTTTGGTTTTGTTTTGGAATCGTAGAATGCAACATTGACAAGTTGCCCCAATCTTTTCGAATAGTATAATCTGACTGCTTGAATTTTTTTCTACATCATAATTTAGGCTTGACTTTTTTTTTTTTTTTGGCACAAAATTAGATATAACCGTTGATTGGATATTCCTCAATTTTACGATCACAGGTAATGCAATATGCATATATCTTCTTTTGAATTTTGATTGAGATACTTATTGTAATGGTTTTGATGTACTGCAATATGTTAGCTTGGAAAAACTTGTTTATGAATGACCTTTTTGCATTTGATATGAAATGTGATGTTAATTCATTTTACTTCATTTTCACCCAGGAAAAAGTACAAAAAAAAAAAAAAACGATGTGCTTCATTTCCTTGCCATGCTTTTATTATAATATCCATAGACATTTTATACTTTCATAATTTTAAAAAAAAACAAGAGATACGTAAATTTAATACCTTGACAATGAATTAATATATTTAACAAGAGTAACCATTGAGGTTGGCTTGAATGGTTAAAGACCTCACGTCACTTTGGATATGCTTGGTCGAAGAGAAGAGTGGAATGAAGATGATGAATTGTGGTTTCGATGCATTTAACTAGACATATATTAATCTATATACAAGCCTTGAAAGCTGAAATTCATTTCATCCTTTCCACTCCTTTCCAATGCAATTCGTTTCATTCTTTCCACTCTTTTTTCCAATCAAACACAACCTTAAGTTAGATATCTCAAGTTCGAATCTTTGTGTCGCAAAAAACTTTAATTCAGTGATGATCCACCCGAAGAATGTCTGGCCAGTCCTGAATCCATATATCTAACGAGGATAAAGAACTGTTTCAGTGATGGAATTGATAGAATTGGTTCCTCCAGAAGTAGATGATGGGTCTTCGATATTGCTGTAAGTTGTCTTCAAAATGAAGGCAGGTTGTTTAGGAGAAGCAAGAGTTGTGTCATTGCTCAACATGAGAACAACAGCAGACATTGTTGGTCTATCCATGGCTGATTCATGCACACATAACAGTCCTATTTGGATGCATCTTTCAATTTCTTGTTGCGGGTTTGACTCAACTAATGATTCATCAACTATCTCTATGGCCCTGCCTTCTTTCCACAGCTCCCAAACCTATCACACATTTCACGGATATTATTAGGATCATATATAGCGAAATGGTAGTAAAATGCCTCCAACGCAGTTATCAAATTTAAGTTTTACCTTCAACATTTTAAATTAAACTAAAACTGGCTTAATGTTATATAAAAGTACCAAAATGGGTTACTTTGACACGTGTTGCTTATTGACGGGTCTACATATCTCATATGGTATTCCAGTCAGCAACATCACCTTGCTTTTTGGATAAATTGGATCCATTTTGATTGCCTTGATACAATATTAGGCCTATTTTAGTTCAATTTAAAAGGTTGGGGTGAAATTTAAATTTCGTGACTATTTTGAAGGTTGACCTAAAAAAAAAAAATTAAGATTAATCAAAATTCTATTCAGATAACTTACATATCCTGGTAAATTTGAAAATCTGATCTCGTCATAGAAGCTGCTATTTTTTCTTCCACTAATGATCTCTAATAGTAATATCCCAAAGCTGTAAACATCAGATTTTACTGAAAATTGGCCTTGCATTGCATATTCTGGTGCCATATAACCACTACATCATCACAAAATTTTTATAAAATTTATTAATATGCATAGTTAATTAATTATTATCATACAGAATTTTGAGGATAAGTGTACTTACTATGTCCCAACAACACGATGTGTTTCCGCTTCCATTTGGTTTGCTCCAAATATTCTAGCCATACCAAAATCTGAAATTTTTGGTTTCATTGAAGCATCCAACAAAATATTACTAGCTTTGAGATCTCTATGAATAATTCTTAATCTTGAATCTTGATGAAGATATAAAATTCCTCGAGCAATCTCACAAATAATTTCATGTCTCATTGACCAATTTAAAAGTGATCCTTTTGCTTTATCTGCATCACAAATATTTACTCTAATAAGGCTTCATGTCTGAGGGTTATTTAATTAGAAAAGAAAAATCAAAACATCTTGAGTTATAATTTTAGATAAGGAGAAATGAAGAATAAAATTGGAAATAAGAGACATACCAAAAATAAAAGTGTCTAAGCTTTTATTAGGGAGGAATTCATAGATAAGCATCTTCTCATGGCCATGGATGCAATAACCAAGCATTCTCACAAGATTCCTATGTTGTAATTTTGCAATTAATGCAACTTCATTCTTAAACTCTTCACTTCCTTGTCCTGAATATTTTGATAGTCTTTTCACTGCAATTTCTTTTCCACCAGGTAGCACACCCTGATATCATGTATGTTAAAAAAATTTTTGCACCAAAAATATAAAAAAATTTATTGTCATTGTTTTGAACTTCAATGAAAAAGTCTACGAGGGAATGTGTCATCAATTCATGGATTCTGTGACTTATTATTTCCATTTTGTTTCTTTGAAGCAGTGGTAATAAGTATTTGACAGCAAAATTCAATATAACTTTACTATCATTGATATAATGGATTAAAGACCTTTTTCGCCCATGTGCTATCATCAGTTTGCCCTTTTGACCCATGTGCTATTGAGATTTCCCTTTTGCTCCATGTGGTATGCAAAAACGTTCAAAATTAACACCTAGAAAGCATATTCCGTTAGATTCCGTCAGATTCCGTTAACAATTTTATCAACGGAATCTAACAGAATATGATTTCTAGGTGTCAATTTGGAACGTTTTTGCATACCACATGGGGCAAAAGGGAAAGTTCAATAGCGCAGGGGCCAAAAAGGGAAAACTGATGATAGCACAGGGGCTAAAAAGGTCTTTATGCCATTGATATAATATTTTGAATGTTACTGCTAAAGCCAAAAAGACCTTTTTATTCCATGATCTATTCATTAAATACCCATTTGCTCCATGTCCTTTCAAGACTAGCAATTTTTGCACCAGTCGTACATCATTTCAAACTCATCTCAACTAAAACTAACAATTTAATGTTTAAAATGACCCACCATTTTGGGTAATTTTTGGTTGAAGTGGATTCAAAATGATATAGAATAAGGCATTCGATGGATAGGGGAGAGGCCAAACGTGTAAGTCTGAAAGATCAGGGTCCAAATGAGCATTCAGCGAATTATATAGGGCATCTGGTCTGGGGCCGACCCATAGTTTGAATTAGGCTCCACCTCACTTGAACCTACATAAGCTTGCCTATTTTAAGGTTGAGTTTGGAGTTTGTATATGTAGGACGGGCCGGTCCGAGTCGGACTATAGGTTATATAGTAATATTATGAATAAAACTATATAATTACATATAAATAATGTTAAATAAGTTAAATTCGTATATAACATAATTATTTAATCTAAGCAGGCTGAGATAAGCTGGGTTGGATTTGCTTTTGAAGCCCGAACCCGCTTTAAAGCGGACTGGACATGACTTGGGACAAGTATTTTTACATGTAAGCCCGCGAAGCCTAATCCGAATCGAGCCATGAACAAATTTTAACGTACCTTGTAAACGGATCCAAAACCGCCCTTTCCAAGCTTGTTATCTTCTGAAAAATTATCTGTAGCAGCAGCTATAACATCTAGATCAACGAATGGTAAATCTGAAATTCCTCCTTCATGATCATCCCCATCTCCAATTTCAGATTCTTTGTTGAAACTGAATAAATATTTTCTTCGTCGTCTTATGTCTCTAGCTGCAGGCAAAAATTAACCGTCACAATTAAATCGTTATTTGATACAGTTAATTTGAAACAATTAATTAATTATAATAAATTATTCTTGAAATTATGTAGTTATGATAAAATAATTAATGAACTTGATGATCAAAATTCAAACAATTTGATTTGTTACCTTTTCTTCTTTTCTTTATTAAACAATATATCCCGAAAAATGAAAGAAATGAAATCACAGCAACAGACACTATTAGAATCGCTTTCAGTCTCTTATTGATAGGTCCTCCTGACTTCACATGGTTACCTGTTCCATTATATATGGTAAAAAATAGAAACATAGATTCATTAATATATAAAGAAATAAGAAAATTAAATCAATGAACTATTGATTGGTATGATTGAGAGTTATGTTGTGTTTCCATTGAATAACCATTTGATCTCGTCTGTATTATTTTTTACCAGTTCAACCAAAACTTACATGATAAATAATAAGTCTTCTTTAAACCTAAAACTATCAATTTTGGTTAAAATGAGTATTTCGGACTAAAGGCCAGTTTGGGACAGCTTTCAACAGCTCCGAAAGCAGCTTTCACCCAAAGCATGGGAATCTTACTTTGGCTGAAAGCTGCTTTTGGGGCTGTAGAAAATAGCCTCAATTGCACAATTGGTAAAACTCAGATTGTATTCAGGAAAGCATTGGAAAAACACTTAAAACTACTTTTAAAGAAAGCAATGAAACCTAGCTTTTTCTGACAGTACTTTCACTAACAGCAATCCCAAACTAGCCTAAAAGGGTAAATTTGAAATGATCAACTGGGAATTCAGTGGATTGAATATGGGCCAAAATGCTCTTCTGCATCAAAAAAAAAAAAAAAAAAAAGACTATAATAATTAAAGAGATGATTGAGAAACATACCTAATTCAGCTGCATCCACTCTTATGTATAGCTCTTGCCCTGCGCTAGAATAATTTTTTGTGTCAATTAGATCTCCAAACCAAACCAAGCATCCCTTTCCCCTCTCATCTGCACTTGTGTAAGCTGTACATGAACAATTCTTCAAGCACGCTTCTTCGCATGCTTTCAGGTCCATGTTCATATACGCACGTGCTATTGAAGTGTCGGGCAATTTAACAGATGATAGCCTTATGAATCCTTCTCCGCTTTGACATGTGGATACATTCGTCTTTCTGACACACCCAGCTGACCTGTTTCTTGAATACCAATCACCTGGCAACTTGGGTACAAATCCTGGCAAGCACTTGCATGTGAAATTATGAAACTTATCTGGGTAACAGTTACTATTTGCACCGCATTCACCATATTTATCACATGGGTCTTTCGGTCCATACCATAACGGAAACCAACCATTATTCCACAAATTTTGTAGCAAAAATCCTGATTCGTTCACCATTTTTCTGGTGAAGATTAATGATGCATCCTCACTGTTGATGGAACTATAACTAATGGATATCTCATCCTCATTGTTCACAAAAGTAGGCTGAGCACCGGTCATTTCGGGCACTCCGCTCCATCTTTGTCCAATCCATGGTCCGCCCCTCCACAACGGAACTGAACCGTTGTATAGAAATACTTGAGGAAACCCAACTGGATTAATTTTCAAGAAAATGTTACCAGTTCCGGGATCATCTCTTGATTTCCAGGATGATATGAACCAATTCTTTCCCCTTATTTTGTTCACGCCAAGCTTCATGGTCGGAACTGTGCTGTCAGTCGGATAATCAAAGCTTTCCCATATTCTTTCGTTGCCATTTTCCTTATTAAGCAAAACTAGATTTCCTGAATCAAGAAGCTGAGCCTCAGACGACGTGGTTTTGACATTAACCTGGGCAGACCAAAGAGGAACATCTGTTTTGTTATTCTCATACAGGACAAGGTTACCCCGGCTATTGATAGTGAGAATTCCGGAGGTATCATGGATTGGATTATCTCTATTTGCAACCCATACAACAGTTTTTTCTGGAATTTCGTTGAACCAAATTCCCACATAGCGACGCGCAGAATTGCCTGGACTAAAGAATCCAAGTGCAAACACTTTCCCACTGGAAATTATAACATCGCCATCTTTGATAGGTTGGGTTGGAGTTATGGTGTCAATTGAGATGCAAAAATTGAGAATGAGGAAGAGAAATAGTGAAATAAGAGAAATTTCTAGTTGATACATTATAGTTTGAAGGATATAATATGGTTGTCTGATTACAGTGAATGATATATATATATATATATAATGTACTATTATCATCTAAAAAATATTGAGGATATTACTCTCTCCGTTTTTTATTATATGATATTTAAAATTGTTCACTAAAACAAATAAAGTATTAATTAGGTTACTAAAATGACTAGGTTACCCTTAATACTTCTCTCTTAAAACTCTATTTGCCATGTAAAAATTCTTTTTCTTTTTAATTATCAAAGCTTAATATAGTATTTTTTGCATTAAATAATTAATTTCTCTCGTACTTTAAATAAAGGTAAATATGAAGAAATATGGTAAAAAAAAATATTGGTAATATAAAATGTTAAATAAAAAAATAAAAAAAAAACGGAAGGAGTATCTTTTTAACTTTTATTCATAAAGTGATCGTAAGTTTTTTATTAGTTAATTTGATTCTTTATTCAATTATATAATTGTACATATTAAGCTTATGATCATGTAGAGAGTAAGTTGTGAACATGAGTTATTCATTTTATCAGCATTTAAAATTTACATTTTTAATAATTTAAAACCTTTTTGTTTACGTGTGATGTGATGCACCTATAAAAAAACTTTAAAAATCTTAAATAATAAAAAATGTAATTTCAAACACGAATGAAATGAGTAATATTAATCTTTTACCTAAATATGATATGCACAACTAATTAATATAATAAATAGAAATATATCTAGTTTTATCGTAATGGTAAGTGCATTTTTTTCTCAAATAGGAGATCCAAAATTCAATTATTCATATATATATATATATAGAAATTAAATGTGTACAATTAACTAAGATTAATTAATATTTTAATTCGTATGAGTGAAATTGAAAGATGAAAGGAAAATTAGAGAAATTTTATAGTGAACTGGGTCCATGTGGACCATTCCAATAAAAAATTGACACATAAGCAATATGAGTATTGGAAAAATAAAAAATACTTATGTGTCAATTTTTTATTGGGAAGGTCCACATAAACCAGATTCATTGTATAATTTCTCAGGAAATTAAGAAGTCGGAATGATAGACTAATATGTTGAAACAGTAGTTGACAGTTGAAATAGAGAAACAACAGTAGAGCCAACCGAATTTGATTCAAATGATTTATCTTCATTTTTTAAATTTTTCACTCTTTTACTATTTTTTAGATGAAATTTTTTTTGTAAAATAAAAAAGGCCAAATACATACTCGGTCCCTTCAACTTTTATTTTTGAGCCGTTTCACCCCCTTAACTATTTTAACGACCTATCTAACCTCTCATTTAAAAGCTAAATACATACGTGGCTCCTTCAACTTTTATTTTTTAGCCGATTGGCCCCCTCAACTATTTTAGCGACCTATCTAACCTCTTGTCTATTTTAAAGTGGTATTTTTAGACACTTGAATGCTGATGTGTCGTATGACCTAGAGATAAGAGAAATCTCAGCGTGTTTGGGATGAAGTTTACGATTTTACAAGGGTAATATTTTGTAAATATTATATAAAAAAATTATCTGTATTTTTTTCTTCCTCTCTTCTCACTTTGGTTAAACTCTCTTCGTTCTTTTTTTGTTGTCTCTTCTGCAATCATATTTCTTCATCATCTTGAGTTTTATTAATTGCTGGGAAATCTTCACTTTGTAATAGTTTGTAATATTAATTAAATAGATGATGGTTTGAAAATGGTTTCCAGCGTGTGTCCTACATGTCTTTAGTGTCAGACGCGTGTAATGCATAGTATTCTATTGTATCTGGTTATGTTCACTCAAAGGTTTAAAAATGTCACTTTAAAATAGATGAGGGGTTAGATAGGTCGCTAAAATAGTTAAGGGGGCCAAGCGACTTGCAAATAAAAATTGAAGGGGGTATGTATATATTTGACCTTTGGATGAGGGGTTAGATAGATCGTTAAAATAGTTGAAGGGGTCAAACGGCTCAAAAATAAAAGTTGAAGGGGCCGCGTATGCTTTTGGTCAATAAAAAAATCAGGGGACAACTGCCCCTATCTCCACGATTCGTGAGTAAAATACGACCAAGTCATGAAACAGTAGTTGACAGTTGAAATAGAGAAACAACAGTAGAGCCAACCGAATTTGATTCAAATGATTTATCTTCATTTCTTAAATTTTTCACTCTTTTACTATTTTTTAGATGAAATTTTTTTTGTAAAATAAAAAAGGCCAAATACATACTCGGTTCCTTCAACTTTTATTTTTGAGCCGTTTCACCCCCTCAACTATTTTAACGACCTATCTAACCTCTCATATAAAAGCTAAATACATACGTGGCTCCTTCAACTTTTATTATTTAGCCGATTGGCCCCCTCAACTATTTTAGCGACCTATCTAACCTCTCGTCTATTTTAAAGTGGTATTTTTAGACACTTGAATGCTGATGTGTCGTATGACCTAGAGATAAGAGAAATCTCAGCGCGTTTGGGATGAAGTTTACGATTTTACAAAGGTAATATTTTGTAAATATTATATAAAAAAATTATCTGTATTTTTTTCTTCCTCTCTTCTCACTTTGGTTAAACTCTCTTCGTTCTTTTTTTGTTGTCTCTTCTGCAATCATATTTCTTCATCATCTTGAGTTTTATTAATTGCTGGGAAATCTTCACTTTGTAATAGTTTGTAATATTAATTAAATAGATGATGGTTTGAAAATGGTTTCTAGCGTGTGTCCTACATGTCTTTAGTGTCAGACGCGTGTAATGCATAGTATTCTATTGTATCTGGTTATGTTCACTCAAAGGTTTAAAAATGCCACTTTAAAATAGATGAGGGGTTAGATAGGTCGCTAAAATAGTTAAGGGAGCCAAGCGGCTTACAAATAAAAATTGAAGGGGGTATGTATATATTTGACCTTTGGATGTGGGGTCAGATAGATCGTTAAAATAGTTGAAGGGGTCAAACGGCTCAAAAATAAAAGTTGAAGGAGCCGCGTATGCTTTTGGTCAATAAAAAAATCAGGGGATAACTGCCCCTATCTCCACGATTCGTGAGTAAAATACGACCAAGTCATGAGCAGTCTACTATTTAATTTTTTCTGATGAGAACTGTACTATACCTTAATTAATTTCATACAAGTGGCTGCCTTACGATTTCAGCTCAACTAAATATTAATTACTCAACCAATTCCACTGTTGTCCAATTCGATGCTTCATCAACGTACATGATGCAGTGACAAGATTTCTAAAAGTTGGTCAATTACGTTGATTTAATTATACTAAACTTTGATTAATTAATTTGAGTTTGGTAATTGATTTAATTAATTAATTAATTCGACTTTTGAAAGAGAGGAGCCGAAGGTCATCTGCGTCTGTATTTCGATGCCTGTGTTACATTTTTAGTCGTTTATCTTTTAATGTTTTATTGAACTCTAGCTCTGCAAATTACGTATAGTTTTTGACTGTTGTGATTGAATTTGAACATGTTTATGGGTTTGAGTACTCGTTCGGTCCATCTAAACCTATTTATAATTAGCCAAATTTGATCATAATTAATTTGAATAGACTCGATCTGATATGAACATATTTGATTTTAATGTCTTAATGGGTTGTGCTTAAAATTTCATCTGAAAATCCAAATCCGATCTAGTTCTATGTGACATATATTATATCTATATATAAAATTATGTTTATTAATTATAATAAACAAAGATATACCAAAACTTTTTTTTTTCTTTTTTTTTTTTATACAAAAAACTAATATATGCGTATAATTAAGCAAATTAGTTGCTATGTTGGGTCGGGTTTCAGAATTTTACTTAGATCCAAGCTAGACGACCTTCCCGCACCCGCATAAAAATTTAAGGGCTTTTTACATAAATACTTACCTTTTGGCACCACCTAACTTTTTTACCTACAAAGGAAAAGTTTGCTTAAATACTTTAAAAACTTTCCAAAATTTCAAAAATACCTAAAACAGGAAATTCCTGTTTTACGTAAATCTGTAGCAAAAAAACACAAAACTGAAAACCATAAATCTCCAAAATACGTGAATCGCGCCTGCTCAAAAACCTCCCAAACGCAAAAACCTCCCAAACGCCAAGAAATCGCAGATTAATTTCGCCAAGAATCACAGATCAGTTTCGCCAAAAATTGCAACACATCAGCATCGATCAGAGACGCAAAAATCAGGATCGAACAGCTGGATCGATCTCTCTCCTACAAATTCAATCGATCACTGTAAAATCAATCGATCACTGCAAAAACAGACATAGCAAGGTATAACTAAGGTATAATCAGTGAAAATAATGTATTTTCAATGTATAACTAAGGTATACTTAATGTATCAGAATATATAACTAAGGTATAATCACAATAACAGTGTATCTTAAGGTATAACAAAGGTATAAATCAGGTATAACAGTGTATCTTAAGGTATAATTAATATATAACTCAGTATAACTAAGGTATAATTGCGGTATAACTAAGGTATAATCAGTGAAAATAGTGTATCTTAAGGTATAACTAATGTATAACTCAGTATAACTAAGGTATAGTCAGTGAAAATAGTGTATCTGAATGTATAACAAAGGTATAATCACAATAACAATGTATCTTAGGGTATAACTAAGGTATAACTCAGTATAACTAAGGTATAATTCAGGTATAACTAAGGTATAAACAGTGAAAAAAGTGTATCAGAATATATAACAAAGGTATAATCACAATAACAGTGTATCTTAGGGTATAACTAAGGTATAACTCAGTATAACTAAGGTATAATTCAGGTATAACTAAGGTATAAACAGTGAAAAAAGTATATCTGAATGTATAACAAAGGTATAATCACAATAACAATGTATCTTAGGGTATAACTAAGGTATAACTCAGTATAACTAAGGTATAATTCAGGTATAACTAAGGTATAAACAGTGAAAAAAGTGTATCAGAATATATAACTAAGGTATAACTCAGTATAACTAAGGTATAGTCAGTGAAAATAGTGTATCTGAATGTATAACAAAGGTATAACTAAGTCAGGTATAACTAAGGTATAATCAGTGAAAAAAGTGTATCTGAATGTATAACAAATGTATAATCACAATAACAATGTATCTTAGAGTATAACTCAGTATAACTAAGGTATAATTCAGGTATAACTAAGGTATAAACAGTGAAAAAAGTGTATCAGAATGTATAACTAAGGTATAATCACAATAACAGTGTAACTTAGGGTATAACTAAAGTATAACTCAGTATAACTAAGGTATAATTCAGGTATAACTAAGGTATAATCAGTGAAAAGAGTGTATCTGAATGTATAACAAAGGTATAATCACAATAACAATGTATCTTAGGGTATAACTAAGGTATAACTCAGTATAACTAAGGTATAATTCAGGTATAACTAAGGTATAAACAGTGAAAAAAGTGTATCAGAATATATAACTAAGGTATAACTCAGTATAACTAAGATATAGTCAGTGAAAATAGTGTATCTGAATGTATAACAAAGGTATAACTAAGGTATAACTAAGGTATAAGTCAGGTATAACTAAGGTATAATCAGTGAAAAAAGTGTATCTGAATGCATAACAAATGTATAATCACAATAACAATGTATCTTAGGGTATAACTCAGTATAACTAAGGTATAATTCAGGTATAACTAAGGTATAAACAGTGAAAAAAGTGTATCATAATGTATAACTAAGGTATAATCACAATAACAGTGTAACTTAGGGTATAACTAAGGTATAACTCAGTATAACTAAGGTATAATTCAGGTATAATCAGTGAAAAGAGTGTATCTGAATGTATAACAAAGGTATAATCACAATAACAATGTATCTTAGGGTATAACTACGGTATCACTCAGTATAACTAAGGTATAATTCAGGTATAACTAAGGTATAAACAGTGAACAAAGTGTATCTGAATGTATAACAAAGGTATAATCACAATAACAATGTATCTTAGGGTATAACTAAGGTATAACTCAGTATAACTAAGGTATAATCCAGGTATAACTAAGGCATAACCTTTCCCTGTCAAGAAAGCAACAAAACTTGAAAGTAAATTATGTAATAGTGAAATGAGTGAAATTACCTGAGTTGAGGGAGTAATGACATTACTCTCCCACATTATATTCTCAGCAACAAACCACTCGATTTCAGATCCATTTGTGAAACCAAGGGTTTATACAGTGTTGTTTCTTCCTGCAACATTGGTTCAGGGACTGTAGAACCAGCAACGTTATTGCCAATAACACCCTCATTTCCATTCCCAAAATCAGCAGCCTCCGCCGCATTCACTTGCCAATCGCTCCGGCTAGGCGTCTCCGGCAATAGATTATCCCACTATCTTCACCGCCATCCATCAGATTCCTCTTAAACAACTCCAGCAGCTGTTTATATTGAGTGAAGGTTCGAAGAAGAAAAAAGTAGTGAACAGAGAAAGAAGAAGAAGAAAAGCGTAAAGATGGGAGAAAGGAGAAAAAAGGCGTAAAGATGGGAGAAAGGAGAAGAAAGGCGTAAAGATGGGAGAAAGCAGAAAAAAAGAGGTAAAGATGAGAAAGAGAAAACAAAAACACGTAATTATGAAAGGGGAACAATGTACACCAAGAAAGAAATCTTTAAAACAGGGTAATTATGACAATTTCCCAAAATTTAATAAGCCTAGATTGGATTTGGTCAAACAATTTTGTAACCCGAACCGCCAGACCCGGTCCATAAAGAGGTTATATTTTCAAAATTAACTCAGTATGTGGGCCACTTATTGGCCTGCTTTGTTGACCCGACAAATGCTATTTAATTAACGTCAATGTTTAACTGTAGCCGTAAGATTAGGTGTGGGGTTTGGACCCGACAGTTACTGAGTTCCACTAGTTCTGTAAGCTTAGCTGTATAATTAAGTTGGTTAGAACAGTTAATATCGGATTTAATGGAATCATGTTATCATGTGATGCGTGCCGAGCACACCAAAAATAAATTCCTACTCTCGAAAACAAAAGTTTGTAGTACAAATGGAGCAGGGTCGAATCCACAGGGATTGGCCGATTATTTCTTCTAAAATTAAACAAGAAAAGTAAAGGGGGGTTGTTTGAGAATTGCAATTAAAATATGGAAAATAACAGAAATTAAATAATTGGGTAAAATTTATATGAGGCAAATTCCAGCTAGAAGGTGAATTCGAGTCTTGAGTCAAGCCAACCGATCATCGATCGAAAACAAAAGATAACTTCAATGCATTCAAATAAATTAGCTATAGCTATCATAAAACATGAATCACCTAGTCTCTTCTTACGGAATAGATAACTAAGAGAAGCTCGTTAATTATCCCTATTTAATCAAACAGTTCCGAACAAGCTTCGGAATTTAATTCAATCAAAAGCATTAACATATGAAAGAGACACTAATTCTACTCAACAATCACACAAGCGGGATTATTTAAAGCATATCAATTTCATCCATAACACAAATTAAAAACTTGTCCATAGTTAATCATGTTATTCACTACCTAGGTTAAATGAATTAAACGATTACGTATTTAATCATCTAACTAGCAAATCAATCACAAGTAAATAATTAAATCAAGAATTTAATTAAATTACGCAAAAGTAATAAGAATAGAATGAAACCAATTACTTGAATTAAAGAAGAAAATAAGAACAAAGATCTCACAGTTGACGTTACAAGACTGAAGTTTCCTTCTAGCTAGAAATTAGGGTTTTTAGTTCATCATGGGTGAAGAACACGTTGGAAGAGGGGAAGAAAAGAGGCAGCCGAAATTCTAAGAGAAGAAGAGAAGAGAAGAAGAAGAGAAGAAAATAAAATGACCTAACTACTTGTAAACCTAATCAACTAAGGAAAGAGTTCTAAAAAGGAAATAACTCTAATTAAGATTTTTGTAGGAAAATCTAATTAGAGTTATTAAAAATAAATATCTCTAATAGCCTATCACAAAAACGCTGAAATAAAATAAAATAAGACTAAATTAGAAGTCTTCAAATTCCCTAAAAAATCTTCAAAATTCGCAGGTCCCCTTAAGCCATGGTCTTGGCTTATGCAAAACAACTTCCTAAGCCCAATTTCAGCATCAACAGCACTCCATAAGCCATGCCCATGGGTTATGACTTCAAGCTCCATCCTTCAAGCACTCCAAGCTTCCAAAATCGGCTCTTTAAGCTCATTTAACAACTTCAGAGTCCCTAGCACGAGTAATTACACAAACTAGAGTAAATCCGCCTAAGTTAACTAAAAATACATCAATTAAAGCCTATAAACAAAAACGGATTACGTGCATAAAATGCACTTATCAAAATTCCCCCCACTTAAACCTTGCTTGTCCTCAAGCAAACAAAACAAGCCCAACTCCAAAGACAATTAAAAGGGCATTATATCTCACAAATCATAGTTTCAAAAATCAACTAATAAATCAAGCACGCTTATCAAGGGAGAGATGCGATAAACTTGGCACTTAGCCCCAACTAATGCACCCAAAGCTACTCAATTAACAACTTAGAATGTGATTTGCATCACTAGGATAGTAGACCCCTAATTGCTTCTTAATCAAAAACATAAACAAGGGACAATAGGATTTGGATAAGCACACAATTTATTTAAGACATAAACAACTAACGGATCACTTTGTGATCTTATTGTATTTATTTATTTTTCTTCACAACTTTTAACCTTACTTAAGATGCTTTAGCTTTTCCGAACGGATAACAAAAATGGAGCAAACACAATGCACCCGACTTACTTAGCTAAGCATATTCATTAAGCGGCTACTAGCACTATTCATAACTTGGATTCGCAAATCAAGCCAGCGGAATAGAATGTGAATTTTCTTTCTTCTCTTTTTTTTTGTTTTGTTTTGTTTTTTTTTTTTTTTTTAGAATGACATTAAAATCGAAAACATGCGTAAAACCTATTTTATCCCCTTGATTAATGGTTAGTCAAAAGAAGTTTCTTATACAATCTATGTCTCTAAGTGATACATTTCAATTCAAGTGTCTATTGATCACAATGATTTCAAGTAGCTAGAGCTTCCTAATTCATTTATGCAAACATCTCCCTTTGACAAGTACACAAGACATAGAAGAAAAGTTTTCGGTTCTACAATTCTTAAAGAGAACAATGCAAAATGATAAAGGAGTTGAAACTAATTTATGTTTTTGCGAGATGACAGTCAAGAGAACAAAACAAATAATATAGACACAATGATAAGCACACAATGTATAACCCCTCGCCCCACTTAAATCTGCACATAGCCCTCGATGTGCAAGAAAACATAGCATCAAAACCAGAGTAAAAATAGCAAGAAAGTTAGAACAGAACTCCCCTGGATTATGAATGCCAAATATCCGATGCTCCTAAGGGGAAGGCGGGCACGGGGGATCCCGCTTCTGAAGTCGGTACAACTCAGCTACATTAACCTCAATTCGAGCCATTTGCTACACAACTTGTCGCAACAAAGCAAGGAAAGCAATCAAGCCTACTTAAAACAATGTAAGTTTACACTACGATGAAGAGGCAATTGAAATTCCAATAGCAATTCATATATTCAAATAAACCAATCCGCCTAAACTCAATAAGCAAGACAAAGATCAATGAGCCATAAAATAACTGCATATTCTCAATCAAAAACTCATATGGCATAAAATCAACAATAAGCACCCAATCCTATCGAATCAAATTTGGCAATTTCAATTCAACAAATTCTTAAAATTTATCAACAAACTAAAGCACAATCTTGAGTTTAATTCCATCTCAATTTCCAAAATTAATATGTAAATTAAGCAAGGAATTGAAAAATCAATTAAGAGGGAAGAAATTGCAAACTAGAGTAGCACTGTTGTCTGTGGCAAAATCTGCTGCTATAGACTCGCTGCTGGCCGGAGTTGTTTATTCAGGCACCGGAATCTGTGTTTCAGTCGTCGAAATGAGTCCGGCAACGGAAGAAACGTCGGCCGGCGATGGCAAGGGGCGGCGGCTGTAGACGCTGGGGACTGCAGGTGGAGAAGAAAGTGGAGCAGCGGCAGAGATGGGCGGCGGCAGAAGATGGTGGTTGGCCGAAGGTTGAGGCGGCGGCTGAAGATTGAGGGCGGCTGATTTCGGCTGGACGGAGGATTTTGACTGGACGGCGGCGGCGGAAGGTTGGACGGCGGCTACTGGTTTGAAGGCGGCAGCGACGGAGGAGCAAGGGTGGCGGCTGCTACTATGTTGGGAGCGGCGGCGTGGACGTTGGAGAAGAAGGGGTCTGCAAAAGAAAATTAGGGGTAGAAGAAAAGAAAGAAAAGAAAAAAGAGAAAAAGAAAAAGAAGAAAAAATAAATTAATTAATTAATTAATGGTCAACAGCAGATTTTTTTTTTTTTTTGCACGTGTTTTAAATTTTTTTTTTTTTTTTTTTTTTGAAAAAAAAAGAATGAATAAAATAAAACAAAATGAAAGGCAAAAATTTTGAGTAGTGTTAAAAAGAAAAACAGAAGACTAATTGTCTCAAGCCATGATCATGGCTTAATTCACTACCTTTTGCTTTTGACCCAAAAAAAAACAGAACACTAATTAGCTCAAGCCATGATCATGGCTTAAATCCACTCTTTTGATTTTTGGCCAAAAAAAATCAGAACACTAATTGCCTCAAGCCATGATCATGGCTTAAATCAACTCTTTTGATTTTGGCTAAAAAAAAAAAAAAAAATCAGAACACTAATTGCCTCAAGCCATGATCATGGCTTAATTCACTACCTTTAGTTTTTAGCCCAAAAAAAAATCAGAAGACTAATTAGCTCAAGCCTAGATCATGGCTTATGACAGTTTTGAATAAAATTTCAGATTTCTCAAAATTCACCCAAACCAAGATCTTGGCTAAATTAAACTTTTGAATCTTAAAAAGGCAATTAATTAGTGATTTAAAACATGATCAAAGGCTATGATAGAAACTCAAAATTCATTGAAAACCCTAAGAAATTAAAATAAAAACACCAAATTAAAGCACAAAATGAGAAGAATTAATCTAAAACAAAACCAATTTGGGTTGCCTCCCAAAAGCGCCTTTCTTTATTGTCTTGGGCTAGACGTTATGCCGATCTTAATTACTCAAGTAATCCCAATGGCATATTTGTGTTCCTTGAGAACTCGGACTATCACATCCTCTTCAAGTCCTTCCAATCCTTTTGGTATTATCACCGGAAATTTTCCATTATCATCAAGATAGAAAACCTTAAATTTATCAATCAAGGTTTCAGGCTTTATCTTCGGATTATCTTTCCGGGCCGAACTCTCAACTGGCTTCACTTGTAAGATTTTTTCACAACCTCCTGTGTCAAAAACCTCATAAACAACAGAATTAGCAACATCAGGAGCTAAATCATAATGTTCATCACTTGAAAATTTCATGGCATCATATATATTAAAACAAATCATTTCACCATTAAATTCCATAGTGAGTTTACCTTCATTCACATTGATTATAGCTTTAGATGTTTTAAGGAATGGTCTTCCTAAAAGAATGGGTGTTGATATTGGACAATCATCATCATTCATATCCAAAACATAAAAATCAGCAGGAAATACCAAACCATTAACTTGCACAAGTACATCCTCTAGTACCCCATCAGGATAAGCATTAGTTCTATCAGCAAGTTGAACTATCACACCAGTTTCTTTTAAAGGTCCATCATTTAAAGATGCATAAAGAGATCGTGACATGATATTAATTGAAGCTCCAAGATCTAACATTGCTTTCCCGATTCTAATACTACCTATCTTACAAGGGATAGTGAACATACCTGGATCTCCACATTTTGGTGGGAGTTTCCTTTGAATAACAGTAGAAACATTCTCTCCCACACTGATTTTTTCATTACCCCTCAACTTCCTCTTGTTAGTACACAATTCTTTAAGAAATTTGGCATATCGAGGGATTTGTTTAATAGCATCAAGAAGAGGAATATTTACCTGAACTTTTTGGAATAAGTCAAGTACCTCTTTCTCTTGGTCCTCCTTTAGAGATTTGGAGAATCGACTTGGGAATGGAGGTGGGATGACAATGGCTGGTGGTGGCTTAGCTGGTGCAGGAGTTACCTCTTCTTTTTCTAGCTCTTTCTCCACCTCATGCTTCGAAACTCCAGCAGATGGTATCTCCTTGCCACTCCTTAAAGTGATGGCACTAACATTTTGCCTCGGATTTATTTCAGGCTGTGATGGCAAACGTCCAGAAAATTGTGATTCCAACTTACTCACCGAGGTGGCTAATTGGCTCATTTGGTTTTCTATGTTCTGGATGCTTGTCTTAGTGTCTTGTTGGAATTGTTGCACGTTGGAAGCCAAGGCAGACACTATTTGCTCTAAAGACATAGTTGGCTTAGGAGGGGGCGGTTGTGGCACTTGAACTGGTGGTCTTGGGTGGAAATTATTGGACTGCTGCCCTTGCTGAAAATTATTAGGCTTGTGAGCATAGCTAAAGTTCGGGTGGTCCCTCCATCCTAGATTGTAAGTCTGTGAGTATGGATCATATCTCCTCTGGTTTTGTTGGCTCTGGAAATTACCAACAGCATTAACCTGTTCTTCCTCTTGGAGAGTGTGACAAGAATCCGTAGGATGATCGAAACTTGAACAAATCCCACAAACATTCACTTGTTGTTGTTTCCCCAAAAATGCTTTCTGCATGAGTGAAGTAAGGGTGTCAAGTCGTTTTTCAATAGCAGAAGTGTTTACCTCATTCACTTTCTGCACAGGGTGATCTTGTCGATTGCCAAACTGTTGTGTATTGGCAGCCACTCTCGAAATCAGCTCTCTTGCACTAGTGATTGTCTTATCTGCTAAGGATCCACCACTGGATGCATCAATTAGATTCCTGTCAGATAAGGTTAGTCCTTCATAAAAATATTGAAGTAAAAGTTGGTCCTTTATCTGATGATTTGGGCAACTGGTGCAGAGCTGATTAAATCTTTCCCAGTACTCATAAAGATTTTCCCCAGCATATTGGCGAATGCCCGATATATCTTTGCGGATTGAAGAAACTCGAGAAGCAGGAAAGAATTTCTCCAAAAATTGCTTCTTCATCTCGCCCCAAGTTGTGATTGATCCAGATGGGAGATAATACAGCCAATCCTTAGCTTTATCAGTTAGTGAAAACGGAAAGGCTCTCATTTTCACTTGCTCCACAGAAACTGCATTCCCTGGCGGTTTCATACTCGAACATACTACATGGAGCTCCTTCAAATGTTTATGTGGATCTTCACCTGAAAGTCCATGGAAAGTAGGCAATAAGTGAATTAAACCAGATTTTAATTCAAAATTTACCTCATTTTTCGGATACAGTATGCATAGAGGTTGTTGATCCATATCCGGTTCAGCCATGGCTCTCAATGTTTGTTCTACAAAAGCCATCTCTACTTCTTCAATTTCACTCTCACTTGATTCTAACAAATCAGCTACTACGTCTGGTGCAAGTAATTCCCGTGCTTCTTTTTCCTTTGTTTGCTTTCTCAATCGACGAGCAGTTTTCTCTATTTCGGAATCAAACACGAGTTCACCTGTACGAGAAGAATGAGGCATACACTAGAAAACACAGATTAGAAGAAATAAACAATTAAGACACCAATCCCCGGCAACGGCGCCAAAATTTGATACGTGCCGAGCACACCAAAAATAAATTCCTACTCTCGAAAACAAAAGTTTGTAGTACAAATGGAGCAGGGTCGAATCCACAGGGATTGGCCGATTATTTCTTCTAAAATTAAACAAGAAAAGTAAAGGGGGGTTGTTTGAGAATTGCAATTAAAATATGGAAAATAACAGAAATTAAATAATTGGGTAAAATTTATATGAGGCAAATTCCAGCTAGAAGGTGAATTCGAGTCTTGAGTCAAGCCAACCGATCATCGATCGAAAACAAAAGATAACTTCAATGCATTCAAATAAATTAGCTATAGCTATCATAAAACATGAATCACCTAGTCTCTTCTTACGGAATAGATAACTAAGAGAAGCTCGTTAATTATCCCTATTTAATCAAACAGTTCCGAACAAGCTTCGGAATTTAATTCAATCAAAAGCATTAACATATGAAAGAGACACTAATTCTACTCAACAATCACACAAGCGGGATTATTTAAAGCATATCAATTTCATCCATAACACAAATTAAAAACTTGTCCATAGTTAATCATGTTATTCACTACCTAGGTTAAATGAATTAAACGATTACGTATTTAATCATCTAACTAGCAAATCAATCACAAGTAAATAATTAAATCAAGAATTTAATTAAATTATGCAAAAGTAATAAGAATAGAATGAAACCAATTACTTGAATTAAAGAAAAAAATAAGAACAAAGATCTCACAGTTGACGTTACAAGACTGAACTTTCCTTCTAGCTAGAAATTAGGGTTTTTAGTTCATCATGGGTGAAGAACACATTGGGAAGGAAAAGAAAAGAGAGTGGCTGCCGAAATTCCAAGAGAAGAAGAGAAGAGGAGGGAGAAGATGAGAAGAAAATAAAATGACCTAACTACTTTTAAACCAAATCAACTAAGGAAAGAGTTCTAAAAAGGAAATAACTCTAATTAAGATTTTTGTAGGAAAATCTAATTAGAGTTATTAAAAATAAAATATCTCTAATAGCCTATCACAAAAAGGCTGAAATAAAATAAAATAAGACTAAATTAGAAGTCTTCAAATTCCCTAAAAAATCTTCAAAATTCGCAGGTCCCCTTAAGCCATGGTCTTGGCTTATGCAAAACAGCTTCCTAAGCCCAATTTCAGCATCAACAGCACTCGATAAGCCATGCTCATGGGTTATGACTTCAAGCTCCATCCTTCAAGTACACCAATCTTCCAAAATTGGCTCTTTAAGCTCATTTAACAACTTCAGAGTCCCTAGCACGAGTAATTACACAAAATAGAGTAAATCCGCCTAAGTTAACTAAAAATACATCAATTAAAGCCTATAAACAAAAACGGATTACGTGCATAAAATGCACTTATCATCATGTCCACTTTTTCCCTTTTGAATTTTGATGTCTCCCTCATTGCGATCTGCTTTTGGAAGCCGGCTTCAAGAATCAAACTCGACTGCAATGGTAACTCGTACTCAGCCATGGTTTCCATCATCTTTTCAATATTGCAAACAAACTGTTTCTTGTCTTTTTGTTAAGTTTAGCGTACTAATAATTTTATAGGAAGATTATAAAATGAAAATTGAAAATTGACTTCTATCAAACGATTAAAAGAGATTAAGGACTAAAAGTTTAAGGTCCCAATTAATGCTATAACTAGATTAATTGAAATAACAATGCCAGAATAAAATTGCTGGGATAGAATAATGCTTGAATTGAACTGAGTTTGCAGAAAATACAACTTACAGAGTGAAATAATATAAATTGCTAAGAATTCTCACAAAATACTAAGAATTCTCTAGGAAAAATAAAGGCTTAGAAATAGAATAAAATTGACTCAAGGGGATTGAAAATTTGATTTAATGCTCTGTTTGAGTAGAGTCTGTTGTTGATGTCTAGGCTCTCTCCTTATGCCTTCAACTTTGGCTTTTAAAGGGAAAAAAATAACTGTCTTTTTTGCACGATGAGCTCCCACTATACCACTTCTCCTTCTCCAACTTGCATGATTTAAAGAACACTAACCAAGGCCCATTTTTCCCTATCTAAACTTCCTCTCAGTAACCAACTCACTCCCCACGTTAATTAATCAACTAATAAAAAAAATTAATTAATTAATTACTTGATCTTAAAAATTAGGACTAGGCCAGAAATTAAAATATAAAATCAGCCCAATTGATTGACAGGTCTAACAATTGCTCCCCCATGTACCTAATTTAAAAATTAAATTGGTACATACCAAAAATAAAAAGAATACAAAGCTTAAAGCAAAAAATCAAGAAAGCTAAAATTCAAAAGGACAAAAGTGGATATTCTACCCTCTTCACCTAAAACCAATCGAATAACCTAGCCTCTTCTATTTCCCTTTTTTCAATTCAAAAATCCACATCCCCATTCAAAGATCAAAAATACGACCATCAAGCAGCCAATTCACACTCCAAACAACTCATGTAAGTATCTTTCAACTTTAATTTCTTTGAAATTATGTGGTTGCCCTTGATTTATTAATTTTATTCCTAAAAAAAAATAAAAACAATGAAAAGAAGAAAAAAAAAACTTTGTGGCCGGAGCTTCGATAGCGGCTTGCAGATCGCTGTCCGCCTGCCTGCTGCTACTGCGCGCGGTGACCATCCTGATACTGGTGCACGCGGTGACCGGGCTACTGCTAGCTGCCGACACGACACTGTCTGCTAATACAACACTTCTCTTTGAAATTGAGATTGTCCATCACTATTTCATGCCAACTTTTTACAAAAACATTAAATCCTCTACTTTCATTGCCCACTTTTTCTTTTGCTTTTTTTTTTTTTAATTTTTTTCAATTGCCAACTTTTTCACTGTTGACTTTGCCCACTTTTTTCAATTCCAATTTTTCACTGTTCATTGCCCACCTTAATTGCTCTTTTTTTTTACCAAGAGAAATAATTGAATTAACCTTGCTTCAATTTTAAATCACTTACCAATTTAATTCAATTGCAATTTAAAGAAAATAGGTGTAGTGATAAATGATGATTGATTGGGTATTTGTGGAGTTTATGATTTCAAGATAATGGTGAGTTGAGGGTTTTGAAATCAAGTGAATGACAGGGCAATGGTTTTTTGTTGGAGATTTTGGTTTCAACTGCTTTCTTGAAACTCTGTATGGTGTTGCACAATGAACAATGAAATATCTTGGGCATTTCTCCATAATCAAATATGCAATTTTTGGTTTCATAATTTGGCTGACGTGTTTAACCACTAACCATTGCTCTTTCCTTCTTTTTAGCAAAAAATAATATTACCAAATGAAGTATTCATGAACTCAAGGTTGGTGAAAAAACTACCTATTTGAAGCAAATGGTAAACAAAAGGAATTGAAAATATGGAAAGCTTACTTGTTAGTTGTCTCTTGTAGTAACCAAGGAGAACGAGGAGAAGAGAAATATCATTGTTATGTAAAGGTAATTCCTTAACTTTCTCAAGGTGCTGCATCCATCCATGCATATCATCTCATTGCCTGTGATTTGAGAAATGGCCTGAGGCATATTTATACTGCACAGGTACAAACTTACAGTGGCGTGCTTTTTTTGTGATGTGTGATTGCTTGTTGATGGACACTAGTCCTGATAGAAAATAGGATTGTGTGAAAAACGGTCAGAGGCCTGCAATTGCTTGATAACATGCATACATTTATTGCGGCTTATAAGCGAGCTTACATTGTGTGAATATTTGTGAAATTTAATTTTGTAGGTGGCCTAGACCTAAAAATATAAGCCAACCCTTGCAAAAATTTTGCAAAAAATCCTCCCTTAATAAATTTTTAAGAAATTCCCTAAGGGTTCTTTGAGGAATCTCCTAGGAGATTTCTTGCATTTCCCACATGGTTGGATAGAACTTCCTTAGATATTTCCCATTTATCTTCCTCTTATGTGGTTGATCCTCTAAGCTGGATAGCCAATATGAATTTCTTTCCAAAACCTTGTAGATTTTGAATGGCCCTTCCTAATTACTTGACCATTTTCCAAACTCTGTCTTTGGAACCGATGGGCAGCACCAACTTCCATACTAAATCTCTAACTTCAAATGACTTCTTTTTCACCCTTTTATTATAAGCTCTAGCAACTTTGCGTTTTTGGACCAGCATGTTGTTGAACGCTGTCATTCTCTCCCCTTCTAAGTCCTCCAACTCGGCCAACATAGCTTCTGAATACCCTTCAACTGTCAACCTTGCCTGCTTTACCACTCTACAAGACTGCACTACTACTTCCATAGGGAGAACAACTTCATGTCCATAGGTCAAAAGGAATGGACTCGTGCCAGTTGTTTCCCTCTTAGAAGTTCTGTAATCCTACAGAGTTTTTAATAGCACCAAATGCCAATTCTTAGGATTCTCTTCCATCATTTTCTCCAAAATTCTAATAATGACTTTATTGGATGCTTCCGCCTGACCATTTGCTTGAGGATAGTGAGGTGTGGAATTTAAAAGCTTTATTCCATAATCCTCGGCAAAATCCTTCATTTTCTCGCCTGTGAACATTGTGCCTTGGTCTGTAGTAATAGTTTGAGGGATGCCAAATCTGTGTATGATGTGTCCCTTGATAAACTCAATTACATCCTCCTGCTCCACTTTCTTCATAGGAATAGCCTCCACCCATTTAATAAAATAATCAGTAGCCACTATAATGAATGAGTGGCTTTTAGAGGAAGCAGGGTAGATTTTCCCAACTAGATCGATTGCCCAACCTTGGAACTTAATCATTAGATGCATGTCATCAGTAGGCACTCTAGGAATAGGCCCATACCTTTGACATTGTCTGCACCCTTTTGCATAGCTTATGCAATCTTTCAACATTGACGGCTAGAAATATCCATGCCTCCTCAAAAGCCATCTCATCTTGATTCCAGCTTGGTGAGCTCCACACATACCTTCATGCACTTGGCTCATCACCTTCAAAGCTTCTGCCATCCCTAAATACCTAAGTAGCAGACCATCATCTCTTTTCCTGTTCATATCTTCCTCGAGTAGTATGAAATGTTGAGCCCTCATTTTAACTGCATAAGGAGTTTTCTTGGATGGATTCTTTAAATATCTCTTTATTGGCTCCCTATAATCATTGATTAAGTCAGCATCAATGTCAAAGCTTTCCACCTGTAAACCTCTCTCCAAAATAGAGGGATGTCCTTTTTTTTGAATTCAGATTAGTTTATGAGTCAGCTCCTCTGAAATCTTCAAACTTGATGTGATTTGTGCCATCACATTCATCTCCCAATTGCTTTCTCTTGGTAGGTGCACCAAAGAGATTTCTTCAAAATCATCAACTAGTTGCCTAGCCACTGTAAAATAAGGAGCCAAGGACACACTAGTATGCTTGAACTCTCCACTCAATTGTTTAAGGACCAATTGAGAATCTCCCATGACCACAGCTTCCTTTGCACCTAAATCTTTCAAAATCTCCAAACCAATAATCAAAGCCTCATACTTGGCTTTATTATTAGTGCAATCAAAATCCAAATTGAAAGATAAAGGTGTCTTAGTATTAGAAGGAGAGAAAATTATAACACCTACACCAGCTGCTCTATCAGTACTTGATCCATCAAACTTCAGTGTCCATGACACTTTTTCCACACCACAAATAGATAATTTGACCTCAACTTCTTTCTCTATAGTAGAAGAAGGATGTTCGGCTAAGAAATTTGCCAAAGCCTGACCCTTCACTGCTGTTCGAGGTAAATGAGTAAGAGTGAACTCCGCTAATGCCAATGCCCACTTGCCAATTCTCCTTGTTATAAGCAGTTGATTAAGCATAAACTTAATCACATTTTCCTGTGAAAATCACAAAAACTCATGACTGTATAAGATAGTGCCTTAGCTTAGTACAGGCAAAATACAAAGCCAAGCACTGCCTCTCCATGGGCAAATATCTCCTCTCTGCATCATTTAGGCATCTGCTGAGATACTACACTGCTTGTTCATGGCCAGCCTAATTATTTTGAGCAAGGAGGCAACCGATGGAATTATCTGTAGTTGACATATATAACTTCAAAGGAATTCCCCTTCTTGGTGGTACTAACACAAGAGGATGTGTTAAGTATTCCTTTATCTTCTCGAAAGCCTACTAGTGCTTCTCTTTCTATCGAAACTCTTCTTCTCCTTTAAGAGCTATCAATTCTGAAAAAACTTGAGACTTTCCCACAAGAGTAGCTATAAACGTCCTTAAATAGTTAACTAACCCAAGGAATCTCTGTAGCTCTTTCTTACTCTTTGAAGGCCGAGCTTCAAGTACAGCCCTAGCCTTATTCTTATCAACCTCTACCCCTCTTTTAGGAACTAAAAACCCAAGGAAGTTCCCTGCTTTGACTCCAAATGCACACTTTAAGGATTCATGCAAAGCTTATGTTCTCTCATTCTAAGAAAACACTTCCTAAAATGTTCTACATGATCATTCTCTATTTTTTACTTAACCACAATGTCATCAATATAAACCTCCATGAATTTGCCTAACATGTCATGAAATATAGCATTCATAGCCCACTGGTAAGGAGCACCAGGATTTTTAAGACCAAAAGGCATGACCAGCCATTCAAAAGTACCCAAAGCCCCTGGACATCTAAAGTCGGTCTTAGCTATATCCTCCGAAGCAATTAATATCTGATTATACCCAGAAAAACCATCTAAAAATGACAGGATATCATTCCTAGATATTACATCAATGAGCATATCAGCTACAGGCATCACATACACATCCTTAGGTGTGGCATTATTCAAATCTCTAAAATCAACACACACCTTAATTTTTCCATTCTTCTTAACAACAGGAATAATATTAGACAACCAGTATGCATACTTTGTTGGCCTAATAAACCCAGCCTTCAAGAGTCTTTCGATTTCTTCCTTGACCTTCAGCTCCACCTCTTTGGACATTTTCCTAGGTGGCTGGTGAAATGGTCGAAAGTCAGGTTTAATTAGTAACCTGTGTTCTACCAAACTCCTATCCAACCCAGGCATATCTTCATAGCTCTAAGTAAAACAATTCTTGAACTCATGTAAAAGTTCAATAATTCTTTTCTTCAACTCTGGATTGAGCAAGCTACTAATGAAAGTGATTTTTGGATCTTCCTCTGTTCCAAGATTCACCTCCTCCAAAGGATCAACCACCTGGTAAGGAGTATCATCAAGCTTCTGTGATGCAGCTTTGAGTTCATGCAACTATATCTCTTCAAGCCTGTCATCTTTACACTTATCTCCTTCCTAGATCACCTCAGCTCCAGCACTTTCACAATCTTCTAGCTGCAATAATTTTTCAAGTACATTCAGAATATGCACTTTTATATTAGCGCCTGCAATCACCGCTTCTTGCTCCTTTTTTGCTTTAATCATCATTAACCTCTTCAATGATAGGAGCATCCTTTAATGGCCTGTTGATACTTGGCACGACTAAAGCTTTTTCTTCTCCGACTATCTCTTTTTCTTTGTTCATCATAAATGAGAGCTTTCTTAGACCCCTAAACTTGCTTTTCCCCAACAATTGGACTGGCCCGACTTCTTTTTCATAGAATCTTGCGTCCACTGCATCTGAAGTAACTTGAAATGGTTTTTCATCTGCCTATACTATCTCCACTTCATCCCCCTCCCTAATAGCACTTGATAGTTGGCAGTTGAATTCACGACAAAGAAAGCTGCCATATGGGACTTGCTTCCTACTGTAACTTCTAATGGCAAGACCCCAAGAGATTTAGAAATCTCTCCATTAAAAGCCGATACAGTGACATCTGTTGCAATAAGATCCTCCTTCCCTTTTCCAAGAATTTTGACCATCCTCTAAGGCATAATGTTGACAGCAGATCCGTTGTCAATCAAAACTCGCGAAGTAGGCCTCCCATTAAGGTGAGCCTTGATGTAGAGAGGTTTGACGTGCTGAGTCATCTTCTCAGAAGGTTTTTCAAAGATAACCCTCTTTAGTCCCCCTTCTTCTTGTGTTTGGATGGTAACCACGCTGCAAACTTTTGGCTCTTCTTTAGGGACTTCTAACTCTTCATAATCCGCATCACTTGCATCATTTTTTACCTTTTCCACAACTTCATCCACTTCCCTGTCAACTTTTAGGAAATCAGCAGGTAAAAAAAAGGAAGTTGCGCTTATGGGAATTACAATATTATCGATTTTAATCTCCTTCACATTCAATGTGGTGGCTAGATCTTCCTTGGCTTTTTCTTTCCTAACTTCGGTTTGTTCCAAAGCCTTGTACTTTTTAGCTAGTTTCTTTCTCTGCAGCCTTTTTTTTGTATTCGAGTAAGCGGTAGTGGTTGTTGTTGAAACTTTTTGTTTTTCACCACCTGCCACTCTTTGCTTGGCTTAGAAGCTCTAGGATCACAAACCTAGGTCGATTCCTGGTGGACTTGGTTTGTGATTCTTTCTCCTTATTGCATCTTTGCAGAAACTCGAGTCTATCATGCACACTCTTCCTTTTTGGCTCCCATCTCTGAATTCTCCTTGATACTTGGCTGAAATTTCTTTGGCACCTCCTTTGATCATTCTCCCTTCTTTTGTTAAACACCTGTCTAAGATCAAAAGAAGTCATATTAACTGAAGCAACTGTTGGCAAGAGGTCTTCATCTACTAGCATAGACTCCTTCTTCTCTGGGAATTTGAGAATCCCATGGTCAATTCTGTCTTGAACCATATTTTTGAAAGACTAACATGAACTTGTGGAATGGTTCCATGAATCATGATACTTGCAATAGGTCTTTCCCCTCATTTCTTCTCTGGATGGCATCTTCAAATTCTGTGGAAAAATTATAAACTTTTCCTTCACCAAGTAGTCAAATATTTCCTCTTTTTTGCCAACATCAAAAGTGTAGTTGATATTACTCTTCTTGGCTTCTCCCTCCTTTGTTGGTTTGAAAGAAGCTGGATAAACTTTAGTCCTTTATCAAAAGTTCAGCTACTGCAACATCTAAAGTATCAACCTCCTGGAAATATGAACCAAGAGAATTTTTTTTTCTGTGCTGGTCCTCCCTTAACAACTCCTCATACTCAGAAACTTTTGCTGCTAGTTCATAGAAATCCCTGAACTCCATTCCTTTGAACTTCTTTCGTAACTCAATATCCAAGCCTCATTGAGCCATCCTCAGAAACTCGTTTTCTAGCAGACCCTGCACCTACTCCGCATTCTCTTGAAATGAGCTATGTAAGAGTTGGCTGTCCCACCATTCTTTTGGGACATCTTCGATAGCTTCGCAACACAAACTTCTCGTTCAGCATGAAAAAACTGAGTGTGGAAGCATCTCTGCATCTCTTGCCATGTATAAATAGAATTTCTTGGTAGTGTAGAATACCAAGTGAATGTTGTTGGATATGCCCTAGTCCCGAGGCATTGGACCTTGTATTCGTATTATACATTCATTGGATTTATGTATTATACTAATTTTGTGTTATTAATAAAGGCATTAATTCATTTATTATATATATCTTGTGCAATATCTTAAATGAAGTATCCAATGGACATATCCATAGCCATGATGACAAGTGTCATGCGCTTGGCAGTAAGACCATGGATAGGGTAAAACGATATGACCATAAAGAGATCCGTAGTCTGTTCCAGTCATGGGAATGAATGGGACTAGAGACTATCATTAACCTGGTTATATGGCAGTGTCTTACCGGTCATTGGATATGGGATGTTAACCAAGTTAATGAGTACATGCAAAAAGGGCATGGTACTGGATAGATCCACTAAACGAGAAATCCACATGGTATAGTATCACAAGTGATTCTCGTGTAGTACTTGTATAGACCCTTTGACCTGACCATATGATGGTATCGCATGCGAGGTCGCATACTTAGGGGTACGCCTAAAGGGCCTGTAATAGGGTGCCAAGTATGGGTGCTTTCAGGTATGTCACTTAGCATGGCAATGCTATGGATATGCAGAAGGGATTTTTCACTCAGTAGTCCACTGAGAAGATATCACCGGTGTCTTGATGAATGTGATTGATAAGAGTGTGGCCACACCCAAACAAGTTGGAACTTGTTTGTGAGCTTCAGTACATTCGGGATCAAGTAAATGTCCGGACACAAAAGAGGGTGATCAATCCATGCCTCTGTGTTGGACACCGATATCAATGACATGAGATATACAAGTTCAAACTATAGGGTTATGATTATAGTTGGACTGCCATCTCCATCTTAATTGGGGGCTGCAGTGGCTTGCTAGAGCCCAACTGCAGTTAGTGGACCAAAGGCCCACTGCCAATATAAAGATGGGCCTACAGGATCATACACATTGAGCGACTGAACACTGACTTAAGGAATCACACGTATACTTTGAGTATACACTCTGGAGAAAGAGGATTATATTAATTTTATTATGTAGATCAATTGGATTGATCATGATAATAAAATTAATATTTGGTTGGCTTTCTCATAATTAATTGGATTAATTATGAGATTATTTCCTGGGTGGAAATATTCATATGTATGGGTTTACATATGAATTTATTTTGTGAAGATCTAATTTTAATTTCATGGATTAAATTAATTAGTCAAACCAATTTTAATTAAATGTAAATAATGTGTTACATGGTGTAATATATTATATACATGGGTAAATTAAAGTTGGGCTTGAAATTAATTTAAACTAGACCAATTAAAATAGATTTGGGCCTAAAATGAAAGAAGGTAAGCCCACACAAAAAGGAGCCAATTGGGCCGAAATTCTCTATGAGAATTTCGGCCACCTAGGGTTAAAATGGCCAAGGGAACCCAAGCCACCATAGCCGAATTCTCCCCCTCCTCCTTCTCCATTGTTCGTGTTTTTCCGACGCTAGCACGGGTGGTGTTCGTTAGGCGTTCGTGTACGTGAACGAGGAGGGATTTTAGCTTGATTCCTGTAGTCTACATCCATCTTTAGTAGAGAGAATCCGTGTAAGAGATTTATCTCTTATGATTAAACTTTAGTTTTTCCAATTTTCATTCAATTGCTCCTGGGCACGGATTTGTGAAAATCATCGCGTTCTTTCGCTTTAATCGGGTGATTTCCGGTGACAAATCCCAACAAATGCCACCCCTATTAGAGAATTAGGAAATAGCCGCAACTTGTAATTATCAAAATTAACAAGATTGGACAATTCCCCACACTGTATTGTGAATCTCGCAACATGCTCCAAGGTGGATTGTCCATCCTCTCTAGAAAACAAGCTGAAATCTGGAATGCGGTATCCCTTAAGATGAGGGTTCTCCTGATCCACAGTAATCGAGTATGGTTTGTGAAACTCCGGCCTTCCCACCTGCCTTAGGCCTGGACCATACAATTTTTGCACAATTTCCCTCACTTTATCTGCATTCATTGGCTGATGGTAAATAGGAGGTGGTGGTTGTGCATGTAGTGGAACAACACCATATTTTATTAAGAGCTTATTGTACAACATTTACTTATATTTAATTTGAGATTTTGTGTTTTCGTTACAAGTTTAATATGAGATATTGAATATTATAACATTAGTAAATGATGATATAATACAGTACTGTATTAGTATTTAAAAAGCTTAACTAGCTTCAAACCCGTGCGCAAGGCGCGGATTTATATACTATTTTATAGGTATTATACTGTCATATAAAAAAAATATTAAAGAATATAAGAGAAGAAGAAAATCAAAATAAATTGGGTTTGCTTCAATTTTATCTTCCTTTTTTTATCATTATTATTATAATCAGTAAGTAATCTGTTTTTGAAGCTATATTTAATTTTATGGCCATTCTCCAAATCATAACAGAAGATACATATGATTTACTAATTTATTGTTAAATATATCTAAAATTTGATATGAAAAAACTATTTCACGAATCATAACAGAAATACATAACTAATTTATAAATTATTAAAAATGTTTTTAGATCTTACATTAGAATATAATTATATATTTTATTTCTAGTTCTTACAAAAAGAAATACATATATTTTTTGTTAAAAAACTACACATTCACAATATCCATATACAAAGAAATCCAAACACAGTGAAAACAAAAGAGAAACAAGAATTTAAAGCTAGTTATTTATTGAAAAAAAAAAAAAAAAACAATAAAGCTAGTTATTTATTCAAAAAGGGTAATAAAGGAGGAGAAAGGTTGGAGGGAAATAAATATAGATCCCATCATAGTAAAATACAATTTCGAAATCCCCCATAAACATACAAATGAAAACCTATAAAATACACAATTTCTTTAAACGGTAGCTTGAAAATATTATAAGAATCGGTAAAATGTTGAAGACCAAAATATCAAAAACTCCAAATAGCTCAATACGTATAAGAACCAACCGTTTTAAGAATGGAGAACCAATACGCAATCTTGAAGCAACAAACAAAAAAAGAAAAAAAAAATCATGCAACAATACACTAATATTAAATTGAAATAAAAGAGCCAGACAAAAACCATGATAAGATTGAAAATATAGAGCTAAACAAAAAAATATTATGATTAGAAAAAGACAAAAATACATCATAAGGTGCTCTAATAAGTTGTATTCAAACCCAATGGTGCTCTCGAAGAAATATCAAGAGATTGGTAGTAGTTATGCAAATTGAGTTAAGAGAAGCAGGTAAGGAGTGAGAAATAAGTGAAGTGGTATTGAAAATTTGCAATCCAGAGCATGAAATTTTGATTGTTATTGATAATTCATGGTTTCACTACATGGATTAAAAATTGGATAAACTGACATTAATAATTTCTTGATTCTAATGGCTAACAATATTGACATTTATTTCAAGCCTAAAATCTGCAACAAAACTATGTAATATAATTTCATAAAATAAAATAAATTAGATTTTTCTAATCAATTTTAATTAATTAGGAAGTTGGACCTATATAAAACACATACGCCGACGGCACTTTAGAAAGCAACAACAACATTGCTATAGATGAAAAATTAATTGACTTCAAATAAACTAATAATGAAAAGCTGGAAACTAAACCAATGAATTAATAAATTGTTTTGGTATTAGAATTAGTCATAAACAAACAACAATACATGCTCAAATCAATATGCCAAAAATAGAAAAATATAAAAGATAAAATGATAACTTCAGCATTACTTTCGGATTTCACAGTCTCACATCCATTAATAATCTAATACCACTACGTACCACGTTGCCTATGATGCCCACCGTGCCAAATCAATAGAGTAACACTGATAAAAAGAAAAAAAAAAAAAAAAAATCTCAAAACCCCAACTCATAAAAATCAAGCAAATATATAATATTTTATTAGCTATGTAGAGAAATTAGCTATGTGAATTTCTTATTTTGCAAGCTAAATTTTTCGGTTAGCTAAATGAAAAATTTAAATAACTAATTATTAGTTAAGTTGGACCTTCCTAGTATGTATTATGTTTCTTTTTTTTCTACAAAATAATTAATCATTTTATTAAATTAAACTAATTATAAGTTCAGTCCATATTGATATTGAAATTAGAAGAATATGTTGATTTATTTTAAATTTATTTTACAATATATGATTTAGCTAGCTAAATTCTCATTTACCAATATAAATTAACTTTTATGATTTGTTTCCATAAAATGGATAAAGATGATTTCCCACTTAGTAATACATATTAACTATAGAAAGGAAAGAAAAATATTAATAAAACAGAGATTAAAAGAGTAAAACCAGTAATAACACAGGATAAAAATATGATAACATAATGCTCTGATTGTATTTTAAAAGCTTAATTATGGTAAAAATATAATTATTTGCAGTAAAATTAAAATGAATCAAAGACCATGTTTGAAACTTTTACCTTTTAATTTCTTTTCTTTTTTGCTACTATTATTAATTTATTATTAGGTGAAATAATTTTAATTTACAAATGCAAAAGCTCCACTCGCCGGTCACCGGCCACCAGAAACCGAAGTTCCTCCACTTTTCCTCTTGAGCTCTCCCAAATTGCGATATCCGTTTGGAAAGTAAAAATGAAAATCGGAAAGAGAGAACAAAGCCAACTGATTCGTAGTTCCGGTTTCCATTAGAATTTGAATGACGAACAAGAAGAAAGAGAGAATCATGGAGATCTGCTAAAACGGGTAGATTTCGGCAAACATGAAACCACCTCCGGTGGAGGATCTTCGAATTGGAATTGACGAGGTAAGTTTTCATTTATTCTCGTAGTAGAAAGTAATTTACAAAATCGGTGAATGAAATCAATATCCTTAGCGACATATCAAACTGGTAACTGTGACTTGATTGATAGAACATGATGCATGCTCATCTGATGATGTTATTGAGTTAGAATTAGTGGTAGATTTTCTGAAAATGAAAGCTGGTTGTTTTGGTGAGGGTAGAGCTTTTTCACTCCCTAACATATGGACTACTTCTACCATTGTTGGTCTGTCCTCTGCAATCTCTTGAACACATAAAAGCCCAATTTGAATGCATTTCAATGCTTCATCCTTGGGATATAACCCTTCCAATGATGAATCAACAATCTCCATTACCCTGTTTTGTCTCCATAGTTCCCACACCTGCATGTTCTCTAGCATTAGCATATGAGAACAAAATCGTTTGTTGTAATAGATTTATAGATTGGTGTGTATGAGTTTACATGTTCTACCAAGCTCGAGGAAGGATTCTTTTTATGAGAGCCATTGTTCTTCTTCGCACTCACAATCTCCAACAGTACAACCCCAAAACTGAACACATCAGATTTTGTTGAAAACTTTCCAAATAATCCATACTCTGGAGACATATAGCCACTGGAGAATAATATTGAGAAATAAACTTGATATGTTTTCCAAATTTTTTGAAGATATTCAGACTGACCAACTTTTTTTTTGGTTCATACTTACAATGTTCCCACAACTCTGTTTGTCTTGTCTTGAATTTGATCAGTCCTGAATATTCGAGCCATGCCAAAATCTGAAATTTTCGGGTTCATGTTTGCATCTAGTAATATGTTACTGCATTTCAGATCCCGATGAATGATTGTCAACCTTGAATCCCGGTGAAGATATAAGATCCCGCGGGCAATTCCAGTTATAATATCAAAGCGTTTCTTCCAGTTCAACGATGCTCTTCTAGTTTGATCTACAGCAACATTTTAGATTATTATATTTTTGTTTGTTATTGGTTACTCTTACTAGTTTATAATAGTTCAACAGGTAATAGACCTCAACTCAGATTACTAGATACATAAAAAGTACTTACCAAAAATAAATGAATCCAAGGATTTGTTTGGAAGATATTCATAAATCAACATTTGCTCTCCTCCCTCAACGCAGCACCCTATAAGCTTCACCAGATTCCTGTGCTGAAGCTTTGCAATCAGCATGACTTCATTTTTAAATTCTTCTATCCCTTGCCCTGAATTAGTGGACAATCGTTTTACAGCAACTTCTTTCCCATCAGATAGCTGACCCTGAACCAATTATTAGAAGAATCAATTTTCTGTGATCAATCAATTCAGTACTGCCTTTTCTCATCCTGTTGCTAAATATCACAATGACAGAAATAGAGCAAGCACATGTAATGAGGTAATAAGCATTCGAATATTGTATGGGCAAACTACCTTGTAAACTATACCAAAACCACCCTGGCCAAGTTTATTTGTTGGAGAAAAATTATTTGTGGCCGCAACAATGATGCTGAGGTCAAAAAATAATATATCTTGGGGATGATTGCCCTGCCCGAGTTCACTTGCCACTAATACATTTTTGTAGTAGAATGAACCAGACACAGGATTAAATAGTCCTTTCTCCCGTCGCTTTTTTATTGCTGTCCTTGAACAAATTCAAAGCTAATGGTTAGTCTTCATGAAACTTGATGATCAGTTCAGTTCTATACAATTTCCCTCGTCTCTATGAATAGGGAATCTGGTGGGTGCCTTAGTTCATCTTGAAAGTAATGGTGGTTTTCATTAAATAAGTTAATTTATAGTGTACTCTATTAGTAAAATAGAAGAGCAGGTACTTATGGATTTTTCTTACCTCCTTTTTTCCTCCTAAACCATAAATACGTGAATAACATTATTGTAAGCCATGCTGAAGTGATAGGAAGTATTAGAATCTTCCAACCGTTTCTTAGAGAAACTTCTGTCTTTATGGTATTTTCAGCTGCATCAACGGAAAGAATATCTTTATCAAGAGAAGGCAGAGGAAGATTAATTTGCAATTTCGGTTTACCTTGAACGAGTGGACAATTTATGCAGCATAGCCATAGACTTGATATTTTGACACCACCTTTCCTTCTTATGATCTATGTGTTTGAAAAATCATACAGAAAAATTAAAATACCTAGTTCAATTGCATCAACACGAACATACAAATCAAATCCTCCATTGCCATCCATGTGATCCACTGTGTCTATTAATTCACCATACCATGTCAAACATTCATTCCCTGATTCATTAGTATTTATGCTTGCATATGCAGAGCAAGAACAATCCCTCAAGCATTCCCATTCGCATTCTTGATGGCTGATATTGGTACGCAAACAAGCTACAGATGAAGTGTCTGGAAACTTGACATTTTCAACTTTCAGAAAGCCTTCTCCGTTGTTGCACGATGAGGAAGTTTCCATTCGCTTCCTGGCACATCCTCCTGATCCATCTCTTAGATGCCAGTCCCTCGCCGATCTGGGTTCATAACCAGGTAAACAAGAACATTCAAATACATCAGGATTTCTAGGAGTGCACTGACCATAGGCACCACAATGTGCATAATGATCACATGGATATTTAGGGGCTGACCAGAACTCCTTCCATTGGCCAATGCTCTCACTCCACCTTAGCCACTTGTAAGTTCCTGCATGATCCACCACCGCTTTCATGATAATGGAAGTGTCATTTACGTGGAATGCCACATATGACTCTTCTTGATTTAGGACATAACTATAATTGTACACATCAGA
The DNA here is from genome assembly GCA_039660915.1 of Euphorbia tirucalli. NCBI lineage: Eukaryota > Viridiplantae > Streptophyta > Magnoliopsida > Malpighiales > Euphorbiaceae > Euphorbia > Euphorbia tirucalli. The sequence continues at coordinate 3,704,166 of CM077638.1, forward strand.
GAAGCTCCTATGCGGCCATATTTGTTGTCGCCAAAGACGTTTTGAGCCCTCATAAAGAAAGATTTGTAGTGTGCCCCTTGGTTCTATTTTGATGGAGAAGTCTCCGGTACCCGGGTCATTTTCTGATCTCCATGATGTTATGCTCCAGTCTAGGCTTGTCTTCTTACTCAGCCCTTGTCGCATTCCTGATAGATAGGTATTAGTGGGATAATCAAAGCTTTGCCATAAAATATTTCTCTTCCTGCCATGAATCAAAACCAGATTTCCAGAATCCAAGAGTCGAGCAACACTAAAATCAGTTACTTCACTTGAAGCGTTTGTGGTCCATAGTGGAATTGTTTGGTAATGATCATTATAGAGAACGAGGTTCCCGTATTGGTTAATTGATAGGAACCCTGAAGAGCCATTGATAGGATTATTCCTGTTTGCTACCCAAACAACAGATGATTCTGAAATTTTGTGGAACCATATTCCAAGATATCTATGAACTGAACCACGCGGAACGAAGAATCCAAATGCGTACCTGCCATTTTTGGAGACAAGAAGGTCACCTTCTTTGAAGATGTGGTCTGTAGTAATGCTATCAAGGGAATTGTGTGATGGAAAATGAAGTAACAGAAGCAAATAAAGCAGGAAACGTTTTCTCTTCGCCATTGTAATTGACCATAGAGGACGTTGATGGACTTGCGTTGCGTATTATCTTTGAACTTGGTTTTGCGTGGTTGACTTTTTGGTTTTCTTTTGGAATTGTAGAATGCAACTTTGACAAGTTACCCCAATCTTTTCGAATATTATAATCTGACTGCTTGAATTTTTTTCTCCATCATAATTTAGGCTTGACTTTTAATATTATGATCACTTTTTTTTTTTTTTGGGGCACAAAATTAGATATAACTATTGATTGGATGATGAACATTGTGTTCCAATAATGATCTAACTAATAACGCATTTTGTCTGCAGATATAAGGATTGTTTGATATTCCTCAATTTTATGATCACAGGTAATGCAGTATGCATATATCATCTTTTGAATTTTTATTGAGATACTTACTGTAATGGTTTTGATACAGTGAAATATGTTAGCTTGGAAAAACTTGTTTATGAATGACCTTTTTGCATTTGATATGAAATGTGATATTAATTCATTTCACTTCATTTTCACCCAAAAAAAAAAAATACAAAAAAAAAAAAAAAAAAAAAAAACAAAACAAAAAACGTTTTGTTTCATTTGCTTCCTGTGTTTTTATTATTACATCCATAGACGTTTTGGGTGGTTGGAGTGGGGTGAAATGAAGAAAATTAATCATGGTTTTCAATGCATATATTTAGACGTTAGTTTATATACAAGCCTCGAAGCTATATATCATTCGACTCGCCTAATGATTTATCTATTATCTTTATGGTTGTGTCTTCTTCCCACAGCTCCCAAACCTATCACACATTTCATGGATATTATTAGGATGATATGTAGCGAAATGGTAGTAAGATACCGCCAACGCAGTCGCCAAATTTAAGTTTTATCTGCAACATTTTGAATTGAGCTAAAATGGGCTTAAAGTTATATAAAAATACCAAAAACGGTTATTTTGACATATGTTGATTACTAATTGATGTATGTATTTCATGTGGTATCCCAGTCAGCAAATCACCTTGTTGTTTCTTAAAATGGCCCATATTGATTATCTTTATATATTATTAGGCCTATTTTAATTCAATTTAAAAGGTGGAGAATTTCATGACTATTGAGCTAAAAAAAAAAAAAAACTTTAAGGTAGTCTTTTAATGAGCCTAGATTGTATTTGGTCAAATAATTTTACAACTACATCTGGTCAGATCGACCTGAACCATCCAAATCCGGCCCTATAATGAAGTAATTATTTTCTCACAATTGAATTAACTCACACTTATCATTTATTGGGCGACCAATTATCGATTACGGGGGCATATATTATAATTTTTTTATAAAAGCATATATAATAAATTTTCTTTACTGTTCTGATTCTTAATTAAAGATGTTATACTATATATGTTTTTATTACGAAACTATACCTATATGTTTTAACTATCAAACTATCAAATGCATAATAATTTATTTATGCTAAAAGTACTGTAATATGTTGATATTAAGAGCTTTTTATACAATATTTATTTAACATTAGTAAATGATAATAGGATTAAATGTATTTTTGAACCATTGTATTATTATTGGTTTGTTCGTTTGACATTTGTCTTATTGATATTTTCTTTTTACATTATATGCTATTAAAAAACCTCTAAATTGACTCTTAATAAGTATATATCGTCAGATTCTGTTATTAAAATTGTTAACGAAATTTGATGGAATATGTTTTTTAAAGGTTATTTTAAAACTTTTTTATGTACTATAGAAAGAAAAGAAAAATATTAATAAGGTAGGGATTAAAAGGGTAAAATCAGTAATAACACAGGGTAAAAACATGATAACATAATACGTGTTTGTATTTTAAAAGCTTAATTACGGTCAAAATATAATTTTTCGCAGTAAAACTAAAATGAATCAAAGACCATGTTTGAAACTTTCCCCTTTTAATTTCTTTTCTTTTTGCTACTATTATTAATTTATTATCAGGTGAAATAATTTTAACTTACAATTGCAAAAGCACCACTCGCCGGTCACCGGCCACCAGAAACCGAAGTTCCTCCACTTTTCCTCTTGAGCTCTCCCAAATTGCGATATCCGTTTGGAAAGTAAAACTGAAAATCCGAAAGAAAGAACAATGCCAACTGATTCGTGGTTCCGGTTTCCATTCGAATTTGAATGACGAACAAGAAGGAGAGAATCATGGAGATCTAATAAAACAAGCGGATTTCGGCAAACGTGAAGCCTCTGGTGGAGGATCTTCAAATTGGAATTGACGAGGTAAGTTATCATTTCTTCTCATAGTGGAAAGTAATTAACAAATATCGGTGAACGAAATCAATGTCCTTAGCGACATATCAAACTGGTAATTGTGACTTGATTGAGAGAACATGATGCGTGCTCATCTGCTGATGTTACTGAGTTAGAATTAGTTGTAGATTTTCTGAGAATGAAAGCTGGTTGTTTTGGTGAGGGTAGAGCTTTTTCATTCCTTAACATATGGACTACTTCTACCATTGTTGGTCTGTCCTCTGCAATCTCTTGAACGCATAAAAGCCCAGTTTGGATGCATTTCAATACTTCATCCTTAGGATATGACCCTTCCAATGATGAATCAACAATCTCCATTACTCTGTTTTGTCTCCATAGTTCCCACACCTGTATGTTTTATAGCATTAGCATACGACAACAAAATCGTTGTTGTAATAGATTTATAGATTGGTGTGTATGAATTTACATGTTCTACCAAGCTCAAGGAAGGATTCTCTTCATGAGAGCCATTGTTCTTCTTGGCACTCACAATCTCCAACATTATAACCCCAAAACTGAACACATCAGATTTTGCTGAAAACTTTCCAAATAATCCATACTCTGGAGACATATAGCCACTGAAGAAGAAAAATATTGAGAAATAAACTTGATATGTTTTCCAAAGTTTTTTGTAGATTGATTGACCAACTTTTTTTTTTTTTTGGTTCATAATTACAATGTCCCCACAACTCTGTTTGTCTTGTCTTGAATTTGATCAGTCCTGAATATTCGCGCCATGCCAAAATCTGAAATTTTTGGGTTCATGTTTGCATCTAGTAAAATATTACTGCATTTCAGATCCCGATGAATGATTGTCAACCTTGAATCCTGGTGAAGATATAAGATCCCGCGGGCAATTCCAGTTATAACATCAAAGCGTTTCTTCCAGTCCAACAATGATCTTCTAGTTCGATCTGCAGCAAGATTTTAGATATTATATTTTTGTTTGTTATTGGTTACTCTTACTAGTTTATAATAGTTCAACAGGTAATAGACCTCAACTCAGATTGCTAGATACATAAAAAGTACTTACCAAAAATAAATGAATCCAAGGATTTGTTTGGAAGATATTCGTAAATCAACATTTGCTCTCCTCCCTCAATGCAGCACCCTAGAAGCTTCACCAGATTCCTGTGCTGAAGCTTTGCAATCAGCATGACTTCATTTTTAAATTCTTCTAGCCCTTGCCCTGAATTAGTGGACAATCGTTTTACAGCAACTTCTTTCCCATCAGATAGCTGACCCTGAACCAATTATTAGAAGAATCAATTTTCTCAGATCAATCAATTCAGTACTGCCCTTTCTCATGCTGTTGCTAAATATCACAATGACAGAAATAGAGCAAGCACATGCAATGAGGTAATGAGCATTCGAATATTGTATGGGCAAACTACCTTGTAAACTATACCAAAACCACCCTGGCCAAGTTTATTTGTTGGAGAAAAATTATTTGTGGCTGCAACAATGATGCCGAGGTCAAAAAATAATATATCTTGGGGATGATTGCCCTGCTCGAGCTCACTTGCCACTAATGCATTTTTGTAGTAGAATGAACCAGATACAGGATTAAATAGTCCTTTCTCCCGTCGCTTGTTTATTGCTGTCCTTGAACAAATTCAAAGCTAATGGTTAGTCTTCATGAAACTTGATGATCTGTTCAGTTTCAGACAATTTCCCTCGTCCCTATGAATAGGGAATCTGGTGGGTGCCTTAGTCCATCTTGAAAGTAATGGTGGTTTTCATTAAATAAGTTAAAAAGCAGGGGCTTATGGGTTTTTCTTACCTCCTTTTTTCCTCCTGATCCATAAATAGGTGAATAACATTATTGTAAGCCATGCTGAAGTGATAGGAAGTATTAGAATCTTCCTACCCTTTCTTAAAGAAACTTCTGTCTTTATGGTATTTTCAGCTGCATCAATGGAAAGAATATTTTTATCAAGAGAAGGGAGAGGAAGATTAATTTGCAGTTTTGGCTTACCTTGAACGAGTGGACAATTTAAGCAGCATAGCCATAGACTTGATACTTTGACACCACCTTTCCTTCTATTTATGATCTATGTTTTTGAAAAATCATATAGAAAAATTAAAATACCTAGTTCAATTGCATCAACACGAACATACAAATCAAATCCTCCATTGCCATCCATGTGATCCACTGTGTCTATTAATTCACCATACCATGTCAAACATTCATTCCCTGATTCATTAGTGTTTATGCTTGCATATGCAGAGCAGGAACAATCCCTCAAGCATTCCCATTCACATTCTAGATGGCTGATGTTGATACGCAACCAAGCTACAGATGAAGTGTCTGGAAACTTGACATTTTCAACTTTCAGAAAGCCTTCTCCATTGGTGCACAATGAGGAAGATTCCATCCGCTTTCTGACACATCCTCCTGATCCATCTCTTAGATGCCAGTCCCTCGCCGATCTGGGTTCATAACCAGGTAAACAAGAACATTCAAAGACATCAGGATTTCTAGGAGTGCACTTACCATAGGCACCGCAATGTGCATAATGATCACATGAATATTTAGGGGCTGACCAAAACTCCTTCCATTGGCCAATGCTCTCACTCCACCTTAGCCACTTGTAACTTCCTGCATGATCCACCACCGCTTTCGTGATAATGGAAGTGTCATTTATGTGGAATGCCACATAAGACTCTTCTTGATTTAGGACATAACTAAAATTGTACACATCAGAGAAGGTCCTATGCGGCCATATATGTTGTCGCCAAAGACGTTTTGAGCCCTCATAAAGAAAGATTTGTAGTGTGGCCCTTGGTTCTATTTTGACGGAGAAGTCTCCGGTCCCCGGGTCATTTTCTGATCTCCATGATGTTAGTCTCCAGTCTAGGCTTGTATTCTTACTCAACCCTTGTCTCATTCCTGGTAGATAGGTATTAGTGGGATAATCAAAGCTTTGCCATAAAATATTTCTCTTCCTGCCATGAATCAAAACCAGATTTCCAGAATCCAAGAGTCGAGCAACACTAAAATCAGTTACTTCACTTGAAGCGTTTGTGGTCCATAGTGGAATTGTTTGGTAATGATCATTATAGAGAACGAGGTTCCCATATTGGTTAATTGATAGGAACCCTGAAGAGCCATTGATAGGAGTATTCCTGTTTGCTACCCAAACAACAGATGATTCTGAAATTTTGTGGAACCATATTCCAAGATATCCATGAGCCGAACCACGAGGAACGAAGAATCCAAATGCGTACTTGCCATTTTTGGAGACAAGAAGGTCACCTTCTTTGAAGATGTGGTTTGTGGTAATGCTATCAAGGGAATTGTGTGATGGAAAATGAAGTAACAGAAGCAAATAAAGCAGGAAACTTTTTCTCTTTTACTGTATGAAGAAACATTTATGGACTTGCGTTGATTAATATCTTTGAACTTGGTTTTGCGTGGTTGACTTTTTGGTTTTGTTTTGGAATTGTAGAAGGCAACTTTGACAAGTTACCCCAATCTTTTCGAAGAGTATAATCTGACTGCTTGAATTTTTTTCTCCATCATAATTTAGGCTTGACTTTTAATACAGACAGTTGATCTAGTCTTTTAGTATTATGGTCACTTTTATTATTATTATTATTATTATTTCCTCAATTTTATGATCACTGGCATAGTTGTGCAAACCAGACCGGCCGGTTGGACCTGGTTTGACCGGAACCGGAGATCAGTCCGGTCGGTTTGTATCTGGTTTTCATTCTGGTCAACAACCGACTCTCAGTCGGACCGACCGATCGAACTGGAAAACTGTTAACCGGACCGGTTTTCCGGTTCGACCATACTTTTTTTTCAAAAAAATATTTGAATATAAAATTTAAGTTAATATTTTGAGGTGTATTTAATTAAAATAAAATATAGTGTATATTTTTAAATTATTTTAAATTAAATTGACATTTAATTGTAACTCTAAAAACTATATTTCATAAATTGAGTTTTTTTTTAATTACTATATTGTATTTGAAATGCTTAAACTTAAAGAATTATGATAAAAATATTCAATTTTTTTTATATATTATAAATATAAAAGTAAAAATATTTTAATATTTTAATATATTTATTAAATCAGGCTCGATTCCGGTTTATTCTGATTTAATTCAAAATCCATGAATTAATTCCTTTACCGGTTCGATGACCGGTCCGGATCTGAAAACCATGATAACAGGTAATGCAATATGCATATATCATCTTTTGATTCTTTATTGAGATACTTATTGTAATGATTTTGATATTGACGCAGCAAGTTTGCGTGGAAACATGGGATCAATCAACGATTAATTCCAAAAACTAAAATTAGGATAATTCAAGACGAAAGTCTGCAATATTATTGAATAATTTGAAAAAAAATTGCCTAACAAAAAAGAAAAAAAGAAAGCCTCATACAGATTGTAGTCCAACCCTAACAGGTGAAACACTAAAAAACGAAAATTACAAAAACTCCTGAAACTTAAAAGTGGCAGATGAAGGTGTAAACGGCGTTTTTTTTGGCCCAAACGCCACTCCGAAAACATATTATAATAATTAATCGAACTCCTATAGCAAAAGTTACGTCAATTTTAAGGTCTATCGAAAAATAAAACTATTTGTTTCATTTCTTATGCCTACGATCTTTTTTCTTCCTTGACTTTCGGTCCAGAAATTCATTTGCTATTAGCTCTGTATCAGATATACTAAAATAAGTTGGCTTTTGGAAAAACTTGTTTATGAATGACCTTTTTGCATTTGATATGAAATGTGATATTAATTCATTTTACTTCATTTTCACCAAAAAAAAAAGGGCAAAAAACAAAAACAAAAACGTTTTGCTTCATTTGCTTCCCGTGTTTTTATTATATAATATCCACAAACGTTTTATGTGGTGTAATACGAGATACGTAAATTTAATACCTTAAGACAATGAATTGATATTTTTAACAAGAGTAATCATTAAGGTTGGTTTGAGTGGTTGGAATGGGGTTGAATGAAGAAAATTAATCGTGGTTTTTAATGCATGTATTTAGATGTTATTTTATATACAAGCCTGGAAGCTATACATCATTTGACTCGTCTAATGATTTATCTATTATTTCTATGGCCATGCCTTCTATCCACAGCTCCCAAACCTATCACACATTTCATGGATATTATTAGGATCATATGTAGCAAAATGGTAGCAAGATATCGCCAACGCAGTCACCAAATTTAAGTTTTCCCTTCAACATTTTAAATTGAGCTAAAACGGGCTTAAAGTTATATAAAAGTACCAAAAACAGTTATTTTGACATTTGTACGTATCTCATGAGGTATCCCAGTCAGTAGATCACCTTGTTGTTTCTTAAAATGGCCCATATTGATTATCTTTTGTAATCAGAGTATTTGATAGTGAAATTCTGTATATTGAGAAAGAATACATCAAGTATTTATACAAGTTTAGAATGGCTAAACTATGAAAGCTATCTAATTAGTCCTAGAATCATGCCTCTAATCTCTCTTTATTTACAGCCTATAATCTTTCTATATCTTTCTATTTACAGTACCAATCTGTAACACTCCTCCTCAAGCTGGAGCATAGATATTTATCATACCCAGCTTGTTACAAATATAATTTACCCGAGTCCTATTTAAAGCCTTAGTGAAAATATCTCCAAGTTGCTCGCCAGTCTTGACATAGCTTGTAGAGATCAGACTTTGTTCCAGCTTCTCACGAACAAAATGACAATCAATCTCAATATGTTTAGTTCGCTCATGAAACACAGGGTTGGAGGCAATGTGAAGTGCTGCTTGGTTGTCACACCATAACTTAGCTGGGGTAGTGATTCTGAATCCAAGTTCAAAAAGAAGATGACGAATCCACATAATCTCGCAAACAGATTGAGCCATTGCTCTATATTCTGATTCTGCACTAGAGCGAGAAACAACCTGTTGTTTCTTACTTTTCCATGAGATTAGATTCCCTCCAACAAAGACACAATAACCAGTAGTAGATCTTCTATCATCTTTGGATCCTGCCCAGTCTGCACAAGAGAAGCACTCGATTCGAGTATAACCATGATTCCTGTACAGTAATCCTTATCCAGGAGCTCCTTTCAAATAACATAAGATCTGTTCCAGAGCTGTCCAATGGTCAATGGTGGGAAACGACATAAACTAGCTGACAATGCTGACAGCGTAAGCTATATCTGGTCATTGCACTGTAAGATAATTTTATTTTCCAACCAACCGTCTATATCTTCCAGGATCTTCAAACAAATCTCCATCTGATGTGAGATACAAATGCGGAGTCATTGGTGTATTGCATGGCTTAGCACCAAGTTTGCCTGTTTCTGATAGTAAATCAAGCATATATTTTCTCTGAGATAGAAAATTCCCTTTCTTGCTTCGTGTTACTTCAATGCCAAAGAAGTACATTAGAGCTCCAAGATCTTTAGTATGGAATTGACTATGAAGAAAGGATTTTAGGGATGAAATTCCTGAAACATCACTTCCGGTAATGACAATATCATCCACATAGACCACGAGGAGAATAATGCCAGAGTTTGAGTGTTTATAGAAAACAGAATGATCGCTCTTGCATTTCTGCATTCCGAATTTATCTAGTGCTTGACTAAACTTACCGAACCATGCTTGAGGACTTTGTTTCAAGCCATATAAGGATTTCCGAAGATGACAAACTTTCCCATACTCCTCCTGAGCAACAAACCCTGGTGGTTGGTCCATATAGACTTCTTCTTGAAGGTCCCTATGTAAGAAGGCATTTTTGATATCCAGTTGATACAGTGGCCAATTGGAACAAGCTGCCATAGAAATAAAGAGGCGGATGGAAGTCATTTTGGCCACAGGTGAGAAAGTATCTGAGTAATCCACACCAAAGGTTTGAGCATAACCCTTTGCCACCAGGTGAGCTTTTAAACGAGCCACTAAGCCATCGGAGTTGACTTTAACAGTAAACACCCATTTACATCCAACAGCCTTCTTTCCAACTGACAAGTGTACCAAATCCCAAGTACCATTAGCATCAAGAGCATTCATCTCTTCTATCATTGCCTTACGCCAACCAGGATGAGATAAGGCCTCGGAGACAGTTTTAGGAATGGTTACAGAGTCAAGGGAAGCAATAAAAGAACATGACGAAGATGACAAACGATCATAAGAGACAAAGTTAGATATCGGATAAGTACAGGTTCGTTTACCATTTCGAAGAGCAATAGGAAGATCTAATTCAGGTTCAGGAGGAGTTAGGTCCAATGGCAAAGCAGAGATTGGTACCAAACTGGAAGTAGGAGGTCTCGGCCGTCTTAAGTACACCTGGACTGGGGGTTATGATGGTGGTACAGGGACGCTTGGTGAAGTTGGTTGAAGTTGATAAATTAACACGTTATCATCATCTTCATTAGGAGGTATGGTGTTTGATGGTGCGGAAAAGAAAGGAACATGTTCCATGAAAGTGACATCAGAAGATACAAGGTACTTATTAAGAGAAGAACAAAAACATCTATACCCTTTTTGAAGACGCGAGTAACCGAGAAAGACACATTTTAAAGCTTTTAGGTCAAGTTTGGTGACATGAGGATGAACATCTCGAACAAAGCAAGTACTGCCAAAAATGCAAGGAGATATAGGAAACAAGGGTTTGGTGGGAAAAAGCACACTATAAGGAATGTCTCCTTGTAGAACGGAGGAAGGCATTCTGTTAATAAGAAAGCATGTCGTGGAAACTGTATCAGCCCAAAAATGTTTTGGAACATGTGTTTGAAAAAGAAGGGCTCTAGCTGTCTCAAGAAGATGACGGTTTTTGCATTCGACTACACCATTTTGAGAAGGTGTATCAACACATGAAGATTGATGAAGAATACAATTTTTAAGCATAAAAGTTTTAAATGGTGTAGAGAAGTATTCTTTGGCATTGTCACTTCGAAGAATGTGCACAGAAACATTAAATTGAGTTTTGATTTCCGCACAGAAAGCAGTAAAGTGAGATAACAATTCGGAACGATTTTTTATGAAGTAAACCAAGTTGATCGAGAGAAACCATCCACAAAAGTAACAAAATATTTGAAACCAGGTTTAGACAATACAGAACATGGATCCCAAACATCTGAATGTACTAATTCAAAGGGAAAAGTAGCTCTTTTATTAACTCGAGGAGTTGAAGGTAAGCGATGATGTTTCCCACACTGACAAGACTCACAATCTAAAGTTGACAAATTATTAAACTGAGGACACAATTTCTTCAGAAGAGGCAAAGAAGGATGTCCTAACCGACAATGTTCTTCAAAAGGAGTAGAGATACTGGAACATGCAACAGGCTTGGGAACACTGGTATCCAACACATAGAGACCTCCCAATTCCCGTCCTCTACCAATAATCTGTTTCGTCATGAGATCCTGAAATACACAATGATGGGGAAAAAATGAGATGGCGCAGTTTAAAGAACGAGTTAGTTTGCTCACAGATATCAAATTAAAGGCAAAGCCAGGAATATTTAAGACGGAGGAAAGTGATAATGATGGTGTGGGAGCAACAGTGCCAGACCGAATGACAGAGGAAGTTGTACCATCAGCTAGGGTGACATGTGATGAAAAAGTTGTATTGTGAGAGGAGAAAAGATTAGGATTACCTGTCATATGGCCTGTGGCACCAGAGTCAATGACCCATTTAGAAGCAGATGTAAGGAGACACGTGTTTGTGTTACCTGACTCAACAATGGCAGTGATAGAACGGGATGAATCCTTCGATGCTAACAGTTCCTGGTACTTAGCAAAATCTTTAGCTGAAAGTGTATATGTTGAATCAGATGATGAAGGGGAATTAGTGGCAACATGAGCAAAACGAGCCTTCGGATTCTTATTTTGTAGTTTCTTACAAGTGCGTTTAATGTGCCCGGGCTCATGGCAATAGAAGCAGACAACTCCTCTTTCATCTGTCTCCAAGCTTTTGTTATCTCGAATTTCTCCTTTATTTGGCCCCTTAGAGAAGCGATCAGACCTAATGTTTCGACTGATAAGTGCACTAGATTCAGTGACTGCAGAAGGAGTGGATGAATTAACTTCACTATGCAATATACGCGAGAAGGCCTCATTCAGACTGGGGATCTCAGCACTTGAAAGAATTTGAGACGTAACCACATCATAATCAGGTCCAATCCCAGCTAAAAAATTCATAACTGCCAGTTGCTCCCTTTGAGTACGTTGGACTGTGATATCAGTGCTAAAGGGCATTAAGTTGTTCAACTCTTCAAAAGTTTTCTTAAAATTCATAAAATAAGATTGTAGTGGTTGACCTTGTCTATCAGCACGATAAAACTTCTTACAGACCTCATAGATTCTAGATATATTATCTTTCCCAGAATATAGAAACTGTAAATATTCCATTAGTTCATTGACATACTCACAGTGATTGACGAGAGCAATAATATCAGAATCAATGGAGTTGCGAATTTGGAGAAACAAACGAGCATCGTTCTCCACCCAATCATAATCATCTTCCTTTAGTTTGTCAGTTAGATGATGGGCCTTTTTGATACTCCGCAAATAAAGTCTGATAGTTTTGGACCAGTCTAGAAAATTTGGTCCAGTGAGTTTGTGATCCATGATTTTAGATAGGACCGGGATAACATTCGAAGAGATGACAGAGATATCTTTATCCTCCTTTGACATGACTTAAGAAACCAAATGAACATTGTCCAGAAAAGATGCAGTAGGGAACCGGGAACTGAAAAGTCGACGAACCAGAAAAGTGACCAGATGGGTTCACCGGAAAAATGGAATCGATGCCGGAGCAGAAAGTCGGTGGCCGGAGGAGCAAGCACGCGCCCTCACTCGCCGACGCGTGAGAGAGAAGGGCTGCGATTGCGGTTGGGCTTATGGCACACGCGCGGCTGGGAAGGTGGCCGGAATTTGACAGAACCTCTAAACGGCACAGGGCTTCCTTCTGGAGCAGGAGGTGAGACAAAATGGGGTCTGGAACCCTAAATCTCCAAACGTCTGTACACCGAGAGAAACAAATTTTGAACGGAAAAAAAACGAGGACTGCTCACAAGGGCAGCTCTGATACCATGTAATCAGAGTATTTGATAAATGAAATTCTGTATATTGAGAGAGAATACATCAAGTATTTATACAAGTTTAGAATGGCTAAACTAGGAAAGCTATCTAATTAGTCCTAGAATCATGCCTCTAATCTATCTCTATTTACAGCCTATAATCTTTCTATATCTTTCTATTTACAGTACCAATCTATAACATCTTTATACATTATTAGGCTATTTTAATTCAATTTAAAAGGTTGAAATGAAATTTAAATTTCATGACTATTGGGCTAAAACAAAATTAAGGTTGTCTTTTAACGAACCTAGATTGTATTTGGTCAAATAATTTTATAACTACGTCTGGTCAGATCGATCTGAACCGTCCAGACCCAACCTGTAATGAGGTAATCATTTTCTCACAATTGAATTAACCTAGCATTGTTGTTTATTGGGCGAGCAATTGCGGATTATGGGGGCACATATTATAATTTTTTTATAAAGGTAGTAATTTTATTTTTTACTGTTTTGATTCTTAATTAAAGATGTTATATATGTTTTTATTACTAAAGTATACCTATATGTTTTAATTATCAAACTATCACATGCATAATAATTTATTTATGCTAAAGAATTATAATATGTTGATACTAAGAGCTTTTTGTACAATATTTATTTATATTTAATTTGAGATTTTGTTTTTTCGTTAGCGGAGATTTAATACGAGATATAACATTAGTAAATGATAATAGGATTAAATTTATTTTTGAGCCATTGTATTATTATCGGTTTGTTCATTTGACTTTTGTCTTATTGATATTTTCTTTTTACATTATGTGCTATTAAAAAACCTCTAAATTGACTCTTAATAAGAATATATCGTCAGATTCTGTTATTAAAATTGTTAACGAAATTTGATGAAATATGTTTTTTAAGGGTTATTTTAAAACTTTTTTATATACTATAGAAAGAAAAGAAAAATATTAATAAGGTATGGATTAAAAGGGTAAAACCAGTAATACCACAGGGTAAAAACATGATAACATAATACCAATGTTATCATAACCGTACCGGACATCAAACCGGTGAAGCTATTGGTACGTGGTTTACCAGTTCAACCGGTGGTTATACCGGTGGTTATACCGGATTATTGATTTTTTGAAAAAAAATATTATTTAAATAATAAATAAGCTTATAAATTCATCAAACATAAGTTTTAAATGTTAAATATTCAAAATAACTTCACAAAATATTTTAAAACTTAATTAAATACAAGCCTTAAATAATAAAAATAAACTAGTAATTGCAAGGGCAAAAACATAGACTAATAATAGTAAGGGCAATACTAAAGAAATCAAAGGTACTACTGCTAGATTAAGCAAGTAGTAAACTGGATTTTGAATGAGAAATTAACTTACAAAATGGTAGGATTCAATAAAACATAATGAACTAATATAGAATATTCAGTTTTATTGTACTATACAAAAATTCATAAATTCAAATTCAATTTATGTACGTTTTTCAAGATTAAGGACGAAAAATGTCATTTTGATTTTATTATTTTCTGATATAAGCAAATAATTTTATGAAAATGCTTTCTTTATGATACATTTTTATTTAATTGATATATTAAAAATTTAAGTAAAACCCATCAGTAAGTCAGGATGGCCCAGTGATATAAGATGTCAAACTTAAGTGAGGAAACATGGGACCAATGGCCGGTTCGCGGTAAAACCGATCGAACCGGCCGGTCCGGTTCGGTTTTCATAACGTTGCATAATACTGTGTTTGTATTTTAAAAGCTTAATTACGGTCAAAATATAATTTTTCGCAGTAAAACTAAAATGAATCAAAGGCCATGTTTGAAACTTTTACCTTTTAATTTCTTTTCTTTTTGGCTACTATTATTAATTTATTATCAGGTGAAATAATTTTAACAATTGCAAAAGCACCACTCGCCGGTCACCGGCCACTTGAAACCGAAGTTCCTCCACTTTTCCTCTTGAGCTCTCCCAAATTGCGATATCCGTTTGGAAAGTAAAACTGAAAATCCGAAAGAGAGAACAATGCCAACTGATTCGTGGTTCCGGTTTCCATTCGAATTTGAATGACGAACAAGAAGGAGAGAATCATGGAGATCTAATAAAACAAGCGGATTTCGGCAAACGTGAAGCCTCTGGTGGAGGATCTTCAAATTGGAATTGACGAGGTAAGTTATCATTTCTTCTCATAGTGGAAAGTAATTAACAAATATCGGTGAACGAAATCAATGTCCTTAGCGACATATCAAACTGGTAATTGTGACTTGATTGAGAGAACATGATGCGTGCTCATCTGCTGATGTTACTGAGTTAGAATTAGTTGTAGATTTTCTGAGAATGAAAGCTGGTTGTTTTGGTGAGGGTAGAGCTTTTTCATTCCTTAACATATGGACTACTTCTACCATTGTTGGTCTGTCCTCTGCAATCTCTTGAACGCATAAAAGCCCAGTTTGGATGCATTTCAATACTTCATCCTTAGGATATGACCCTTCCAATGATGAATCAACAATCTCCATTACTCTGTTTTGTCTCCATAGTTCCCACACCTGTATGTTTTATAGCATTAGCATACGACAACAAAATCGTTGTTGTAATAGATTTATAGATTGGTGTGTATGAATTTACATGTTCTACCAAGCTCAAGGAAGGATTCTCTTCATGAGAGCCATTGTTCTTCTTGGCACTCACAATCTCCAACATTATAACCCCAAAACTGAACACGTCAGATTTTGCTGAAAACTTTCCGAATAATCCATACTCTGGAGACATATAGCCACTGAAGAAGAAAAATATTGAGAAATAAACTTGATATGTTTTCCAAAGTTTTTTGTAGATTAATTGACCAACTTTTTTTTTTTTTTGGTTCATACTTACAATGTCCCCACAACTCTGTTTGTCTTCTCTTGAATTTGATCAGTCCTGAATATTCGAGCCATGCCAAAATCTGAAATTTTTGGGTTCATGTTTGCATCTAGTAAAATATTACTGCATTTCAGATCCCGATGAATGATTGTCAACCTTGAATCCTGGTGAAGATATAAGATCCCGCGGGCAATTCCAGTTATAATATCAAAGCGTTTCTTCCAGTCCAACAATGATCTTCTAGTTCGATCTGCAGCAAGATTTTAAATATTATATTTTTGTTTGTTATTGGTTACTCTTACTAGTTTATAAGAGTTCAACAGGTAATAGACCTCAACTCAGATTGCTAGATACATAAAAAGTACTTACCAAAAATAAATGAATCCAAGGATTTGTTTGGAAGATATTCGTAAATCAACATTTGCTCTACTCCCTCAATGCAGCACCCTAGAAGCTTCACCAGATTCCTGTGCTGAAGCTTTGCAATCAGCATGACTTCATTTTTAAATTCTTCTAGCCCTTGCCCTGAATTAGTGGACAATCGTTTTACAGCAACTTCTTTCCCATCAGATAGCTGACCCTGAACCAATTATTAGAAGAATCAATTTTCTCAGATCAATCAATTCAGTACTGCCCTTTCTCATGCTGTTGCTAAATATCACAATGACAGAAATAGAGCAAGCACATGCAATGAGGTAATGAGCATTCGAATATTGTATGGGCAAACTACCTTGTAAACTATACCAAAACCACCCTGGCCAAGTTTATTTGTTGGAGAAAAATTATTTGTGGCTGCAACAATGATGCCGAGGTCAAAAAATAATATATCTTGGGGATGATTGCCCTGCTCGAGCTCACTTGCCACTAATGCATTTTTGTAGTAGAATGAACCAGATACAGGATTAAATAGTCCTTTCTCCCGTCGCTTGTTTATTGCTGTCCTTGAACAAATTCAAAGCTAATGGTTAGTCTTCATGAAACTTGATGATCTGTTCAGTTTCAGACAATTTCCCTCGTCCCTATGAATAGGGAATCTGGTGGGTGCCTTAGTGCATCTTGAAAGTAATGGTGGTTTTCATTAAATAAGTTAATTTATAGTGTACTCTATTAGTAAAATGGAAAAGCAGGGACTTATGGGTTTTTCTTACCTCCTTTTTTCCTCCTAATCCATAAATAGGTGAATAACATTATTGTAAGCCATGCTGAAGTGATAGGAAGTACTAGAATCTTCCTACCCTTTCTTAAAGAAACTTCTGTCTTTATGGTATTTTCAGCTGCATCAATGGAAAGAATATTTTTATCAGGAGAAGGGAGAGGAAGATTAATTTGCAATTTTGGCTTACCTTGAACGAGTGGACAATTTATGCAGCATAGCCATAACTTGATATTTTGACACCACCTTTCCTTCTATTTATGATCTATGTTTTTGAAAAATCATACAGAAAAATTGAAATACCTAGTTCAATTGCATCAACACGAACATACAAATCAAACCCTCCATTGCCATCCATTTGATCCACTGTGTCTATTAATTCACCATACCATGTCAAACATTCATTCCCTGATTCATTAGTATTTATGCTTGCATATGCAGAGCAGGAACAATCCCTCAAGCATTCCCATTCACATTCTAGATGGCTGATATTGATACGCAACCAAGCTACAGATGAAGTGTCGGGAAACTTCACATTTTCAACTTTCAGAAAGCCTTCTCCATTGGTGCACAGTGAGGAAGATTCCATTCGCTTTCTGACACATCCTCCTGATCCATCTCTTAGATGCCAGTCCCTCGCCGATCTGGGTTCATAACCAGGTAAACAAGAACATTCAAATACATCAGGATTTCTAGGAGTGCACTTACCATAGGCACCGCAATGTGCATAACGATCACATGAATATTTAGGGGCTGACCAAAACTCCTTCCATTGGCCAATGCTCTGACTCCACCTTAGCCACTTGTAACTTCCTGCATGATCCACCACCGCTTTCATGATAATGGAAGTGTCATTCATGTGGAATGCCACATAAGACTCTTCTTGATTTAGGACATAACTATAATTGTACACATCAGAGAAGCTCCTATGCGGCCATATATGTTGTCGCCAAAGACGTTTTGAGCCCTTATAGAGAAAGATTTGCAGTGTGCCCCTTGGTTCTATTTTGATGGAGAAATCTCCGGTCCCCGGGTCATTTTCTGATCTCCATGATGTTAGTCTCCAGTCTAGGCTTGTATTCTTACTCAACCCTTGTCTCATTCCAGGTAGATAGGTATTAGTGGGATAATCAAAGCTTTGCCATAAAATATTTCTCTTCCTGCCACGAATCAAAACCAGATTTCCAGAATCCAAGAGTCGAGCAACACTAAAATCAGTTACTTCACTTGAAGCGTTTGTGGTCCATAGTGGAATTGTTTGGTAATGATCATTATAGAGAACGAGGTTCCCATATTGGTTAATTGATAGGAACCCTGAAGAGCCATTGATAGGATTATTCCTGTTTGCTACCCAAACAACAGATGATTCTGAAATTTTGTGGAACCATATTCCAAGATATCTATGAACTGAACCACGAGGAACGAAGAATCCAAATGCGTACCTGCCATTTTTGGAGACAAGAAGGTCACCTTCTTTGAAGATGTGGTCTGTGGTAATGCTATCAAGGGAATTGTGTGATGGAAAATGAAGTAACAGAAGCAAATAAAGCAGGAAACTTTTTCTCTTCGCCATTGTAATTTACCATAGAGGACATTGATGGACTTGCGTTGCGTATTATCTTTGAACTTGGTTTTGCGTGGTTGACTTTTTGGTTTTGTTTTGGTTGACAAGTTACCCCAATCTTTTCGAGGAGTATAATCTGACTGCTTGAATTTTTTTCTCCATCATAATTTAGGCTTGACTTTGAATACAGACACTTGATCTAGTCTCTTAGTGTTATGGTCACTTTTATTATTATTATTATTATTATTATTATTATTATTATTATTTCCTCAATTTTATGATCACAGGCATAGTTGTGCAAACCGGACCAGCCGGTCGGACCGGATTCGTCCAGAACCGGAGGTCAGTCCGGTCGGTTTGTATCTGGTTTTCACTCTGGTCAACAACCAACTTTTGATCGGACCGGCGGATCGAACTAGAAACCGTTAACCGGGCCAGTTTTCCGGTTCGACCATATTTTTTTTAAAAAAAAAATATTTGAATATAAAATTTAAATTATTATTTTGAGGTGTCTTTAATTAAATTAAAATATAGTTTATATTTTTAAATTATTTTAAATTAAATTGACATTTAATTGTAAGTATAAAAACTATATTTCATAAATTGAGTTTTTTTAATTACTATATTGTATTTGAAATGCTTAAACTTAAAGAATTACGATAAAAATATTCAATTTTTTTATATAGTATAAATATAAAAATAAAAATATTTTAATATTTTAATATTTTTATTAAATCAGGTTCGATTCCGGTTTATTCGGATTTAATTCAAAATCCATGAATCAATTCCTTCACCGGTTCGATGACCTGTCCGGATCTGAAAACCATGATCACAGGTAATGCAATATGCATATATCATATTTTGAATTTTTATTGAGATACTTATTGTAATGATTTTGATATTGACGCAGCAAGTTCGCGTGGAAACATGGGATCAATCAACGATTAATTCCAAAAACGAAAATTAGGATAATTCAAGACGAAAGTCTGCAATATTATTGAATAATTTGAAAAAACTGCCTAACAAAAAAGAAAAAAAGAAAGCCTTATACAGATTGTAGTCCAACCCTAACAAGTGAAACACTAAAAAACGAAAATTACAAAAACACCTGAAACTTAAAACTGATAGATGAAGGTATAAACGGCGTTTTTTTGGGCCCAAACGCCATTCCGAAAACATATTATAATAATTAATCGGACTTCTATAGCAAAAGTTACGTCCATTTTAAGGTCTACCGAAAAATAAAACTATTTGTTTCCTTTCTTATGCCTACGATCTTTTTTCTTCCTCGACTCTCGGTCCAAAAATTCATCTGCTATTAGCTATGTATCAGATATACTAAAATAAGTTGGCTTTTGGAAAAACTTGTTTATGAATGACCTTTTTGCATTTGATATGAAATGTGATATTAATTCATTTTACTTCATTTTCACCAAAAAAAAGGGCAAAAAACGAAAACAAAAAACGTTTTGCTTCATTTGCTTCTCGTGTTTTTATTATATAATATCCATAGACGTTTTATGTGGTATAATACGAGATACGTAAATTTAATACTTTGAGACAATGAATTGATATTTTTAACAAGAGTAATCATTAACGTTGGTTTGAGTGGCAGGAATGGGGTGAAATGAAGAAAATTAATCATGGTTTTTAATGCATGTATTTAGATGTTATTTTATATACAAGCCTGGAAGCTATACATCATTTGACTCGTCTAATGATTTATCTATTATTTCTATGGCCATGCCTTCTATCCACAGCTCCCAAACCTATCACACATTTCATGGATATTATTAGGATCACATGTAGCAAAATGGTAGCAAGATATCGCCAACACAGTCACCAAATTTAAGTTTTCCCTTCAACATTTTAAATTGAGCTAAAACGGGTTTAAAGTTATATAAAAGTACCAAAAACAGTTATTTTGACATTTGTACGTATCTCATGAGGTATCCCAGTCAGCAGATCACCTTGTTGTTTCTTAAAGTGGCCCATATTGATTATCTTTTGTAATCAGAGTATTTGATAATGAAATTCTGTATATTGAGAAAGAATACATCAAGTATTTATACAAGTTTAGAATGGCTAAACTAGGAAACCTATCTAATTAGTCCTAGAATCATGCCTCTAATCTCTCTCTATTTACAGCCTATAATCTTTCTATATCTTTCTATTTACAGTACCAATCTGTAACACTCCTCCTCAAGCTGGAGCATAGATATTTATCATGCCCAGCTTGTTACAAATATAATTTACCCGAGTCCCATTTAAAGCCTTAGTGAAAATATCTCCAAGTTGCTCGCTAGTCCTGACATAGCTTGTAGAGGTCAGATTTTGTTCCAGCTTCTCACGAACAAAATGACAGTCAATCTCAATATGTTTAGTTCGCTCATGAAACACAGGGTTGGAGGCAATGTGAAGTGCTACTTGGTTGTCACACTATAACTTAGCTGGGGTAGTGATTCTGAATCCAAGTTCAGAAAGAAGATGATGAATCCACATAATCTCGCAAACAGATTGAGCCATTGCTCTATATTCTGATTCTGCACTAGAGCGAGAAACAACCTGTTGTTTCTTACTTTTCCATGAGATTAGATTCCCTCTAACAAAGACACAATAACCAGTAGTAGATCTTCTATCATCTTTGGATCCTGCCTAGTCTGCATCAGAGAAGCACTCGATTCGAGTATGACCATGATTCCTGTACAGTAATCCATGTCCAGGAGTTGATGGGAATTAATCGCACAAAATAAATACGCAGCGGAAAGAAAAACGGATTAATCCCCGCCAAGGATCCATGTATATTGCATTGAATTGGAAGGAAGGGTTAAAGAATTACCTCTTAATTCTTATAGGATTGGATCAAAGGAACCAAGATAGCTTCCCTCTACGGTTGATCCACACGGAGCAATTCATTCACCGCGTGCTAGCGCCGGGATTGAAGAACGATTCTTCGAACGAGACAGAGAAAGCGAAAAACAGATTTTTCCTTGGAGTTTTTTTGAGAATTTCGGCTGCCACTATTCACCTTTTGTGTGGCTGCCGAAATCCTTGTTTTTTGTTGTATTAGAATTAGGTTATATATTTCCTTATATATATAACCTAATAAGTTAATTATAATTATACCCTAATACACTTATTAGTTATAATTATAAATTAACCCACACAACTTAATATTAATTCTCAATTAATATTAAGTCAAATCAATTCTCCATAATACACATATGTATATACAATATTATAATTAATTATATCTCTATATAATTTAATTATAATATGTGGCATACCTTATGCAATATTAACCATATTAATATTCACATATACATATATATATAAATATATATCACTATATATATATTTTCTTTCTCATTCATAAATTATTATCCAATAATAATTTATACCCGATAAGATGAACTTCATTTTGCTCTTTGTGTGTGACCCCATAGGTTCATATTAATTGGCAATAAGGAAATTACCATAATGTCCTTATAGATCACAAGCGGACTCTAGCAAGCCATTATGACTACCCAATTAACATGATTGGAATGATCCAATACCTATTTATAGAATGTCATATTCCCTTTTGTCTCTTTGATATCATGATTAATCATAAGACATGGTACACTTGTCAATCTTATATAATTAATCATATGCTTTCTCGATCTCAAAGTAAACTATTTAGACAAATCAATTGATACTCTATCAATTATTTGAGCACGGCCATGCATTTAACAGTCTTACTTATCGAGGGGCCCAGTGATATCGCTCTCTTGTTAGAGAGGGACAAAATCCCATATCTGTCACTCACATCCCAAGGCATGAGTCATATCGTACCCAATCACAGCCTTTATAACTACTCTGTTACAAGCAGCGTTTGACTGCATCAAAGCACAACATGAATTCATCCCGGAATCCATGGTGACCTCAGGTCAAAGGAATCAGCTAATGACACTACTATAATCAAGATCAGTTGTGACACATAACCATGAACTTGATCTCATAGTGGGTCTCCAGTAACATGTTCTCTAACATATTACCCGTGAGTATAATCTGTATCTGTATACACTATATTCATCTTATGAATATCCATTATCACTCACACTAGTCTTAGTTTGTTATTATTCCCATAATAACAATCGACTAGGGATATTTAGAATAACACGATTTATTCATGGATACTTATCATAAATGCTAACATACAAACATAAATGATAATATTAATCTACACTAGATTAATCTTAGAAGTCAAATTACATAATCCAATATTGGCCTTAGGGCACAATCTCCAACAGGAGTTCCTTTCAAATAACATAAGATCTGTTCCAGAGCTGTCCAATGGTCAATGGTGGGAGATGACATAAACTGGCTGACAATGCTGACAGCGTAAGCTATATCTGGTCGTTGCACTGTAAGATAATTAATTTTCCAACGAACCGTCTATATCTTTCAGGATCTTCAAACAAATCTCCATCTGATGTGAGATACAAATTCGGAGTCATTGGTTTATTGCATGGCTTAGCACCAAGTTTGCCTGTTTCTTATAGTAAATCAAGCACATATTTTCTCTGAGATAGAAAATTCCCTTTCTTGCTTCGTGTTACTTCAATGCCCAAGAAGTACTTTAGAGCTCCAAGATCTTTAGTATGGAATTGACTGTGAAGAAAGGATTTTAGAGATGAAATTCCTGAAACATCACTTTCGGTAATGACAATATCATCCACATAGACCACGAGGAGAATAATGCCAGAGTTTGAGCGTTTATAGAAAACAAAATGATCGCTTTTACATTTCTGCATCCCGAATTTATCTAGTGCTTGACTAAACTTACCGAACCATGCCCGAGGACTTTGTTTCAAGCCATATAAGGATTTCCGAAGATGACAAACTTTCTCATACTCCTCCTTTGTTTGCTCCATATAGACTTTTTCTTGAAGGTCCCTATGTAAGAAGGGATTTTTGATATCCAGTTGATACAGTGGCCAATTGGAACAAGCTGCCATAGAAATAAAGAGGCGGATGGAAGTCATTTTGGCCACAGGTGAGAAAGTATCTGAGTAATCCACACCAGAGGTTTGAGCATAACCCTTTGCCACCATGCGAGCTTTTAAACGAGCCACTGAGCCATCGGAGTTGACTTTAACAGTAAACACCCATTTACATCCAACAGCCTTCTTTCCAACTAGCAAGTGTACCAAATCCCAAGTACCATTAGCATCAAGAGCATTCATCTCTTCTATCATTGCCTTACGCCAACCAGAATGAGATAAGGCCTCGGAGACAGTTTTAGGAATGGTTACAGAGTCAAGGGAAGCAATAAAAGAACATGACGAAGATGACAAACGATCATAAGAGACAAAGTTAGATATTAGATAAGTATAGGTTCGTTTACCTTTGCGAAGAGCAATAGGAAGATCTAATTCAGGTTCAGGAGGAGTTGGGTCCAATGGCAAAGCAGAGATTGGTACCGAACTGGAAGTAGGAGTCTCGGCCGTCTTAAGTACACCTGGACTGGGGGTTGTGATGGTGGTACAGGGACGCTTGGTGAAGTTGGTTGAAGTTGATAAATTAACACATTATCATCATCTTTATTAGGAGGTATGGTGTTTGATGGTGCGGAAAAGAAAGGAACATGTTCTATGAAAGTGACATCAGAAGATACAAGGTACTTATTAAGAGAAGGACAAAAACATCTATACCCTTTTTGAAGATGCGAGTAACCGAGAAAACAAGTACTGCCAAAAATGCGAAGAGATATAGGAAACAAGGGTTTGGTGGGAAAAAGCACACTATAAGGAATGTCTCCTTGTAGAACGGAGGAAGGCATTCTGTTAATAAGAAAGCATGCCGGCCTAAAAATGTTTTGGAACATGTGTTTGAAAAAGAAGGGCTCTAACTGTCTCAAGAAGATGACGGTTTTTGCGTTCGGCTACACCATTTTGAGAAGGTGTATCAACACATGAAGATTGATGAAGAATACAATTTTTAAGCATAAAAGTTTTAAATGGTGTAGAGAAGTATTCTTTGGCATTGTCACTTCGAAGAATGTGCACAGAAACATTAAATTGAGTTTTGATTTCCGCACAGAAAGCAGTAAAGTGAGATAACAATTCGGAACGATTTTTTATGTAGTAAACCAAGTTGATCGAGAGAAATCATCCACAAAAGTAATAAAATATTTGAAACCAGGTTTAGACAATACAAAACATGGACCCCAAACATCTGAATGTACTAATTCAAAGGGAAAAATAGCTCTTTTATTAACTCGAGGAGTTGAAGGTAAGCGATGATGTTTTGGTTACTGACAAGACTCACAATCTAAAGTTGACAAATTATTAAACTGAGGACACAATTTCTTCAAAAGAGGCAGAGAAGGATGTCCTAACCGACAATGTTCTTTAAAAGGAGGAGAGATACTGGAACATGCAACAGGCTTGGGAACACTGGTATCCAACACATAGAGACCTCCCAATTCCCTTCCTCTACCAATAATCTGTTTCGTCATGAGATCCTGAAATACACAATGATCGGGAAAAAAATGAGATGGAGCAGTTTAAAGAACGAGTTAGTTTGCTCACAGATATCAAATTAAAGGCAAAGCCAGGAATATTTAAGACAGAGGAAAGTGATAATGATGGTGTGGGAGCAACAGTGCCAGACCCAATGACAGAGGAAGTTGTACCATCAGCTAGAGTGACATGTGATGAAAAAGTTGTATTGTGAGAGGAGAAAAGATTAGGATTACCTGTCATATGGTCTGTGGCACCAGAGTCAATGACCCATTTAGAAGCAGATGTAAGGAGACACGTGTTTGTGTTACCTGACTCAACAATGGCAGTGATAGAACGGGATGAATCCTTCGATGCTAACAGTTCCTGGTACTTAGCAAACTCTTCAGCTGAAAGTGTATATGTTGAATTAGTTGATGAAGGGGAATTAGTGGCAACATGAGCAAAACGAGCCTTCTGATTCTTATTTTGTAGTTTCTTGCAAGTGCGTTTAGTGTGCCCGGGCTCATGGCAATAGAAGCAGACAACTCCTCTTTCATCTGTCTCCAAGCTTTTGTTATCTCGAATTTCTCCTTTATTTGGCCCCTTAGAGAAGCGATCAGACCTAGTGTTTCGAATGATAAGTGC
Source organism: Euphorbia tirucalli (assembly GCA_039660915.1). Lineage (NCBI taxonomy): Eukaryota > Viridiplantae > Streptophyta > Magnoliopsida > Malpighiales > Euphorbiaceae > Euphorbia > Euphorbia tirucalli. The sequence continues at coordinate 3,729,867 of CM077638.1, forward strand.
ACTAGATTCATTGACTGCAGAAGGAGTGGATGAATTAACTTCACAGCGCAATATACGCGAGAAGGCCTCATTCAGACTGGGGATCTCAGCACTTGAAATTTGAGACGTAACCACATCATAATCAGGTCCAATCCCAGCTAAAAAACTCATAACTGCCAGTTGCTCCCTTTGAGTACGTTGGATTGTGATATCAGTGCTAAAGGGCATTAAGGTGTTCAACTCTTCAAAAGTTTTCTTAAAATTCATAAAATAAGATTTTAGTGGTTGACCTTGTCTATCAGCACGATAAAACTTCTTACAGACGTCATAGATTCTAGATATATTATCTTCCCTAGAATATAGAAACTGTAAATATTCCATTAGTTCATTGACATACTCACAGTGATTGACGAGAGCAACAATATCAGAATCAATGGAGTTGCGAATTTGGAGAAATAAACGAGCATCATTCTCCAGCCAATCATCATCATCTTCCTTTGGTTTCTCAGTTAGATGATGGGCCTTTTTGATACTCCGTAAATAAAGTCTGATAGTTTTAGACCAGTCCAGAAAATTTGGTCCAGTGAGTTTGTGATCCGTGATTTTAGATGGGACCGGGATAACATTCGAAGAGATGACAGAGATATCTTTATCCTCCTTTGACATGACTTAAAAAACCAAATGAACATTGTCCAGAAAAGATGCAGTAGGGAACCGTGAACTGAAAAGTCGACGAACCAGAAAAGTGACTAGATGGTTCACCGGAAAAATGGAATCGACGCCGGAGCAGAAAGTCGGTAGCCGGAGGAGCAAGCACGCGCCCTCACGCGCCGGGGCGTGAGAGAGATGGGCTGAGATTGTGGTGGCGCGTGTGGCACACGCGCGGCTGGGAAGGTGGCCGGAATTTGACAGAACCTCTAAACGGCACAGGGCTTCCTTTTGGAGCAGGAGGTGAGACAAAATGGGGTCTGGAACCCTAAATCTCCAAATGTCTGTATACCGGGGTAGATAAAATTTGAACGGAAAAAAAACGAAGACTGCTCACAAGGGCAGCTCTGATACCGTGTAATCAGAGTATTTGATAATGAAATTCTGTATATTGAGAAAGAATACATCAAGTATTTATTCAAGTTTAGAATGGCTAAACTATGAAAGCTATCTAATTAGTCCTAGAATCATGCCTCTAATCTCTCTCTATTTACAGCCTATAATCTTTCTATATCTTTCTATTTACAGTACCAATCTGTAACATCTTTATACATTATTAGGCTATTTTAATTCAATTAAAAAGGTTGAAATGAAATTTAAATTTCATGACTATTGGGCTAAAACAAAATTAAGGTTGTCTTTTAATGAGCCTAGATTGTATTTGGTTAAATAATTTTATAACTACATCTGGTCAGATCGATCTTTTAACGAGATAATCATTTTCTCACAATTGAATTAACCCAGCCTTGTCGTTTATTGGGCGAGCAATTGCCGATTATGGGGGCATATATTATAATTTTTTTTAAAAAGTAGTAAATTTTTTTTTACTGTTTTGATTCTTAAATAAAGATGTTATATATGTTTTTATTACTAAACAATACCTATATGTTTTAATTATCAAACTATCACATGCGTAATAATTTATTTATGCTAAAGAATTATAATATGTTGATATTAAGAGCTTTTTGTACAATATTTATTTATATTTAATTGGAGATTTTGTTTTTTCGTTAGCAGGGGATTTAATACGGATATAACATTAGTAAATGATAATAGGATTAAATTTATTTTTGAACCATTGTATTATTATCGGTTTGTTCGTTTGACCTTTGTCTTATTGATATTTTCTTTTTACATTATATGCTATTAAAAAACCTCCAAATTGACTCTTAATAAGAATGTTTCGTCAGATACTGTTATTAAAATTGTTAACGAAATTTGATAGAATATATTTTTTAAGGGTTATTTTAAAACTTTTTTATGTACTATAGAAAGAAAAGAAAAATATTAATAAGGTAGGAATTAAAAGGGTAAACTGTGTTGTATTTTAAAAGCTTAATTTCTTTTAATAGCTTAATTATATTTTCACTGGGTCAAAATATAATTATTAATTTAGCTTTTAATTTCTTTTCTTTTTGGCTACTATTATTAATTTATTATCAGGTGAAATAATTTTAACTTACAATTGCAAAAGCGCCACTCGCCGGTGACCGGCCACCAGAAACCGAAGCTCCTCCACTTTCCCTCTTGAGCTCTCCCAAATTGCGATATCTGTTTGGAAAGTAAAATTGAAAATCGGAAAGAGAGAACAATGCCAACTGATTCGTGGTTCCGGTTTCCATTCGAATTTGAATGACGAACAAGAAGAAGGAGAGAATCATGGAGATCTAATAAAACGAGTGGATTTGGGCAAACGTGAAGCCTCTGGTGGAGGATCTTCAAATTGGAATTGACGAGGTAAGTTATCATTTCTTCTCATAGTGGAAAGTAATTAACAAAAATCGGTGAACGAAATCAATGTCCTTAGCGACTTATCAAACTGGTGATTGTGACTTGATTGATAGAACATGATGCGTGCTCATCTGCTGATGTTACTGAATTAGAATTAGTTGTAGATTTTCTGAGAATGAAAGCTGGTTGTTTTGGCGAGGGTAGAGCTTTTTCACTCCTTAACATATGGACTACTTCTACCATTGTTGGTCTGTCCTCTGCAATCTCTTGAACGCATAAAAGCCCAGTTTGGATGCATTTCAATGCTTCATCCTTAGGACATGACCCTTCCAATGATGAATCAACAATCTCCATTACTCTGTTTTGTCTCCATAGTTCCCACACCTGTATGTTTTATAGCATTAGCATATACGACAACAAAATCGTTGTTGTAATAGATTTATAGATTGGTGTGTATGAATTTACATGTTCTACCAAGCTCAAGGAAGGATTCTCTTCATGATAGCCATTGTTCTTCTTGGCACTCACAATCTCCAACAGTATAACCCCAAAACTGAACACGTCAGATTTTGCTGAAAACTTTCCAAATAATCCATACTCTGGAGACATATAGCCACTGAAGAAGAAAAATATTGAGAAATAAACTTGATATGTTTTCCAAAGTTTTTTGTAGATTGATTGACCAACTTTTTTTTTTTTTTTTTTTTTTTTTTTTGGTTCATACTTACAATGTCCCCACAACTCTGTTTGTCTTGTCTTGAATTTGATCAGCCCTGAATATTCGAGCCATGCCAAAATCTGAAATTTTTGGGTTCATGTTTGCATCTAGTAAAATATTACTGCATTTCAGATCCCGATGAATGATTGTCAAACTTGAATCCTGGTGAAGATATAAGATCCCGCGGGCAATTCCAGTTATAATATCAAAGCGTTTCTTCCAGTCCAACAATGATCTTCTAGTTCGATCTGCAGCAAGATTTTAGATATTATATTTTTGTTTGTTATTGGTTACTCTTACTAGTTTATAATAGTTCAACAGGTAACAGACCTCAACTCAGATTGCTAGATACATAAAAAGTACTTACCAAAAATAAATGAATCCAAGGATTTGTTTGGAAGATATTCGTAAATCAACATTTGCTCTCCTCCCTCAATGCAGCAGCCTAGAAGCTTCACCAGATTCCTGTGCTGAAGCTTTGCAATCAGCATGACTTCATTTTTAAATTCTTCTAGCCCTTGCCCTGAATTAGTGGACAATCGTTTTACAGCAACTTCTTTCCCATCAGATAGCTGACCCTGAACCAATTATTAGAAGAATCAATTTTCTCAGATCAATCAATTCAGTACTGCCTTTTCTCATGCTGTTGCTAAATATCACAATGACAGAAATAGAGCAAGCACATGCAATGAGGTAATGAGCATTCGAATATTGTACGGGCAAACTACCTTGTAAACTATACCAAAACCACCCTGGCCAAGTTTATTTGTTGGAGAAAAATTATTTGTGGCTGCAACAATGATGCCGAGGTCAAAAAATAATATATCTTGGGGATGATTGCCCTGCTCGAGCTCACTTGCCACTAATGCATTTTTGTAGTAGAATGAACCAGATACAGGATTAAATAGTCCTTTTTCCCATCGCTTGTTTATTGCTGTCCTCGAACAAATTCAAAGCTAATGGTTAGTCTTCATGAAACTTGATGATCTGTTCAGTTTCAGACAATTTCCTTCTTCCCTATGAATAGGGAATCTGGTGGGTGCCTTAGTTCATCTTGAAAGTAATGGTGGTTTTCATTAAATAAGTTAATTTATAGTGTACTCTATTAGTAAAATGGAAGAGCAGGGACTTATGGATTTTTCTTACCTCCTTTTTTCCTCCTCATCCATAAATAGGTGAATAACATTATTGTAAGCCATGCTGAAGTGATAGGAAGTATCAGAATCTTCCAACCCTTTCTCAGAGAAACTTCTGTCTTATGGTATTTTCAGCTGTATCAATGGAAAGAATATCTTTATCAAGAGAAGGCAGAGGAAGATATTTTGACGCCACCTTTCCTTCTATTTATGATCTATGTTTTTGAAAAATCATACAGAAAAATTAAAATACCTAGTTCAATTGCATCAACACGAACATACAAATCAAATCCTCCATTGCCATCCATGTGATCCACTGTGTCTATTAATTCACCATACCATGTCAAACATTCATTCCCTGATTCATTAGTATTTATGCTTGCATATGCAGAACAGGAACAATCCCTCAAGCATTCCCATTCACATTCTTGATGGCTGATATTAGTACGCAACAAAGCTACAGATGAAGTGTCTGGAAACTTGACATTTTCAACTTTCAGAAAGCCTTCTCCCTTGTTGCACAATGAGGAAGATTCCATTCGCTTCCTGGCACATCCTCCTGATCCATCTCTTAGATGCCAGTCCCTCGCCAATCTGGGTTCATAACCAGGTAAACAAGAACATTCAAAGACATCAGGATTTGTAGGAGTGCACTTTCCATAGGCACCGCAATGAGCATAATGATCACATGGATATTTAGGGGCTGACCAGAACTCCTTCCATTGGCCAATGCGCTCACTCCACCTTAGCCACTTGTAACTTCCTGTATGATCCACCACCGTTTTCATGATAATGGAAGTGTCATTTACGTGAACTACCACAAATGACTCTTCTTGATTTAGGACATAACTATAATTGTACGCATCAGAGAAGGTATACGGCCGTATATGTGTTCGCCAAAGACGTTTTGAGCCCTCATAAAGAAAGATTTGCAGTGTGCCCCTTGGTTCTATTTTGATGGAGAAGGCTCTGGTCCCCGGGTCATTTTCTGATCTCCATGATGTTAGTGTCCAGTCCAGGCTTGTCTTCTTACTCAACCCTTGTCTCATTCCAGGTAGATAGGTATTAGTGGGATAATCAAAGCTTTGCCATAAAATATTTCTCTTCCTGCCATGAATCAAAACCAGATTTCCAGAATCCAAGAGTCGAGCAACACTAAAATCAGTTACTTCACTTGAAGCGTTTGTGGTCCATAGTGGAATTGTTTGGTAATGATCATTATAGAGAACGAGGTTCCCGTATTGGTTAATTGATAGGAAACCTGAAGAGCCATTGATAGGATTGTTCCTGTTTGCTACCCAAACAACAGATGATTCTGAAATTTTGTGGAACCATATTCCAAGATATCTCTGAACTGAACAACGAGGAACGAAGAATCCAAATGCGTACATGCCATTTTTGGAGACAAGAAGGTCACCTTCTTTGAAGATGTGGTTTGTGGTAATGCTATCAAGGGAATTGTGTGATGGAAAATATAGTAACAGAAGCAAATAAAGCAGGAAACTTTTTCCCTTCGCCATTGTAATTTATTATATGAGGAAACATTTATGGACTTGCGTTGCGTATTATCTTTGAACTTGGTTTTGCGTGGTTGAATTTTTGGTTTTGTTTTGGAATTGTAGAATGCCACATTGACAAGTTGCCCCAATCTTTTCGAATAGTATAATCTGACTGCTTGAATTTTTTTCTACATCATAATTTAGGCTCGACTTTTAATACAGATCAGTTGATCTAGACTTTTAATATTATGATCAACTTTTTTCTTTTTTTTTGGCACAAAATTAGATATAACCATTGATTGGATGATGAACGACATTGTTTGATATTCCTCAATTTTATGATCACAGGTAATGCAATATGCATATATCTTCTTTTGAATTTTGATCGAGATACTTATTGTAATGGTTTTGATGTACTGCAATATGTCAGCTTGGAAAAACTTGTTTATGAATGACCTTTTTGCATTTGATATGAAATGTGATGTTAATTCATTTTACTTCATTTTCACCCAGGGAAAAGTAAAAAAAAAAAAAAAAAAACGATGTGCTTCATTTCCTTGCCATGCTTTTATTATAATATCCATAGACATTTTATACTTTCATAATTTAAAAAAAAAACAAGAGATACGTAAATTTAATACCTTGACAATGAATTAATATATTTAACAAGAGTAACCATTGAGGTTGGCTTGAGTGGTTAAAGACCTCAAGTCACTTTGGATATGCTTGGTCGAAGAGAAGAGTGGAATGAAGATGATGAATTGTGGTTTCGATGCATTTAACTAGACATATATTAATCTATATACAAGCCTTAAAAGCTGAAATTCATTTCATCCTTTCCACTCTTCTTTCCAATGCAATTCGTTTCATTCTTTCCACTCTTTTTTCCAATCAAACACAACCTTAAGTTAGATATCTCAAGTTCGAATCTTTGTGTCGCAAAAAACTTTAATTCGGTGATGATCCACCCGAAGAATGTCTGGCCAGTCCTGAATCCATATATCTAACGAGGATAAAGAACTGTTTCAGTGATGGAATTGATAGAATTGGTTCCTCCAGAAGTAGATGATGGGTCTTCGATATTGCTGTAAGTTGTCTTCAAAATGAAGGCAGGTTGTTTAGGAGAAGCAAGAGTTGTGTCATTGCTCAACATGAGAACAACAGCAGACATTGTTGGTCTATCCATGGCTGATTCTTGCACACATAACAGTCCTATTTGGATGCATCTTTCAATTTCTTGTTGCGGGTTTGACTCAACCAATGATTCATCAACTATCTCTATGGCCCTGCCTTCTTTCCACAGCTCCCAAACCTATCACACATTTCACGGATATTATTAGGATCATATATAGCGAAATGGTAGTAAAATGCCTCCAACGCAGTTATCAAATTTAAGTTTTACCTTCAACATTTTAAATTGAACTAAAACGGGCTTAATGTTATATAAAAGTACCAAAATGGGTTACTTTGACACGTGTTGCTTATTGACGGGTCTACATATCTCATATGGTATTCCAGTCAGCAACATCACCTTGCTTTTTGGATAAATTGGATCCATTTTGATTGCCTTTATACAATATTAGACCTATTTTAGTTCAATTTAAAAGGTTGGGTGAAATTTAAATTTCGTGACTATTTTGAAGCTTGACCCAAAAAAAAAAAAATTAAGATTTATCAAAATTTTGTTTAGGCAACTTACATATCCTGGTAAATTTGAAAATCTGATTTCGTCATAAAAGCTGCTATTTTTTCTTCCACTGATGATCTCTAATAGTAATATCCCAAAGCTGTAAACATCAGATTTTACTGAAAATTGGCCTTGCATTGCATATTCTGGTGCCATATAACCACTACATTATCACAAAATTTTTATAAAATTTATTAATATGCATAGTTAATTAATTATTACCATACAGAATTTTGAGGATAAGTGTACTTACTATGTACCAACAACACGATGTGTTTCCGCTTCCATTTGATTTGCTCCAAATATTCTAGCCATACCAAAATCTGAAATTTTTGGTTTCATTGAAGCATCCAACAAAATATTACTAGCTTTGAGATCTCTATGAATAATTCTTAATCTTGAATCTTGATGAAGATATAAAATTCCTCGAGCAATCTCACAAATAATTTCATATCTCATTGGCCAATTTAAAAGTGATCCTTTTGCTTTATCTGCATCACAAAAATTTACTCTAATAAGGCTTCATGTCTGAGGGTTATTTAATTAGAAAAGAAAAATCAAAACATCTTGAATTATAATTTTAGATAAGGAGAAATGAAGAATAAAATTGGAAATAAGAGACATACCAAATATAAAAGTGTCCAAGCTTTTATTAGGGAGGAATTCATAGATAAGCATCTTCTCATGGCCATGGATGCAATAACCAAGCATTCTCACAAGATTCCTATGTTGTAATTTTGCAATTAATGCAACTTCATTCTTAAACTCTTCACTTCCTTGTCCTGAATATTTTGATAGTCTTTTCACTGCAATTTCTTTTCCACCAGGTAGCACACCCTGATAACATGTATGTTAAAAAATTTTTGCACCAAAATTATAAAAAAATTTATTGTCATTGTTTTGAACTTCAATGAAAAAGTCTACGAGGGAATGTGTCATGAATTCATGGATTCTATGACTTATTATTTCCATTTTGTTTCTTTGAAGCAGTGGTAATAAGTATTTGACAGCAAAATTTAATATAACTTTGCTATCATTGATTGATATAATATTTTGAACGTTACTGCTAAAGCCAAAAAGACCTTTTTATTCCATGATCTATTCATTAAATACCCATTTGCTCCCTGTCCTTTCAAGACTTGCAATTTTCGCACCACTAATACATCATTTCAGACTCATCTCAACTAAAACTAACAATTTAATGTTTAAAATGACCCACCATTTTGGCTAATTTTTGGTTGAAGTGGATTCAAAATGATATAGAATAAGGCATTCGGTGGATAGGGGAGAGGCCAAAAGTGTAAGTCTGAAAGATCAAGGTCCAAATGAGCATTCAACGAATTATATAGGGCACCCGGTCTGGGGCCGACCCATAGTTTGAATTAGGATCCACCTGACTTGAACCTGCATAAGCTTGCCTATTTTAAGGTTGAGTTTGGAGTTTGTATATGTAGGACGGGCCGGTCTGAGTCGGACTATAGGTTGTATAGTAATATTATGAATAAAACTATATAATTACTTATAAATAATGTTAAATAAGTTAAATTAGTATATAACATAATTATTTAATCTAAGCAGGCTGAGATAAGCTGGGTTGGATTTGCTTTTCAAGCCCGAACCCGCTTTAAAGCGGACTGGACATGACTTGGTACAAGTATTTTTACATGTAAGCCTGCGAAGCCTAATCCGATCCGAATCGAGCCATGAACAAATTTTAACGTACCTTGTAAACGGATCCAAAACCGCCCTTTCCAAGCTTGTTATCTTCTGAAAAATTATCTGTAGCAGCAGCTATAACATCTAGATCAACGAATGGTAAATCTGAAATTCCTCCTTCATGATCATCCCCATCTCCAATTTCAGATTCTTTGTTGAAACTGAATAAATATTTTCTTCGTCGTCTTATGTCTCTAGCTGCAGGCAAAAATTAACCGTCACAATTAAATCGTTATTTGATACAGTTAATTTGAAACAATTAATTAATTATAATAAATTATTCTTGAAATTATTTAGTTATGATAAAATAATTAATGAACTTGATGATCAAAATTCAAACAATTTGATTTGTTACCTTTTCTTCTTTTCTTTATTATCCAATATATCACGAAAAATGAAAGAAATGAAATCACAGCAACAGACACTATTAGAATCGCTTTCAGTCTCTTATTGATAGGTCCTCCTGACTTCACATGGTTACCTGTTACATTATATATGGTAAAAAATAGAAACACAGATTCATTAATACACAAAGAAATAAGAAAATTAAATCAATGAACTGTTGATTGGAATGATTGAGAGTTATGTTGTGTTTCCATTGAATAACCATTTGATCTCGTCTGTATTATTTTTGACCAGTTCAACCAAAACTTACATGATAAATAATGAGTCTTTTTTAAACCTAAAACTATGAGTTTTGGTTAAAATGAGTATGAAATGATATATGATCGGACTAAGGGTCAGTTTGGGGCAGCTTTCAGCAGCTCCGAAAGCAGCTTTCAGCCAAAGCATTAGGAACCTTACTTTGGCTGAAACCTGCTTTTGGGGCTGTAGAAAGCATTCTCAAATGTACAATTGGTAAAAGTCATATTATATTCAGGAAAGCACTGGAAAAATACTTAAAACTATTTTTAAAAAAAGCAATGAAACCTAGATTTCCCTACCAACACTTTCACTAACAGCAAACCCAAACTGGTCTAAAGCGGCAAATTTAAACTGATCAACTGGGAATTCAGTGGATTGAATATGGGCAAAAATGCCCTTTTGCAACCAATATATATATATATATATATATAATAATTAAAGAGATGATTGAGAAACATACCTAATTCAGCTGCATCCACTCTTATGTACAGCTCTTGCCCTGCGTTAGAATAATTTTTTGTGTCAATTAGATCTCCAAACCAAACCAAGCATCCATTTCCCCTCTCATCTGCACTTGTGTAAGCTGTACATGAACAATTCTTCAAGCACGCTTCTTCGCATGCTTTCAAGTCCATGTTCATATCCGCACGTGCTCTTGAAGTGTCGGGCAATTTAACAGATGATAGCCTTATGAATCCTTCTCCGCTTTGACATGTGGATACATTCGTCTTTCTGACACACCCAGCTGACCTGTTTCTTGAATGCCAATCACCTGGCAACTTGGGTACAAATCCTGGCAAGCACTTGCATGTGAAATTATGCAAATCATATGGGTAACAGTTACTATTTGCACCGCATTCAGCATATTTATCACATGGGTCTTTCGGTCCAGACCATAACTCAATCCAACCATTATTCCACGCGGTGTGTTGCAAAAAGCCTGATTCGTTCACCATTTTTCTGGTGAAGATTAATGATGCATCCTCACTGTTGATGAAACTATAACTAATGGATATCTCATCCTCATTGTTCACAAAAGTAGGCTTAAAGATCGGAGTACGGGTCATTTCGGGTACTCCGCTCCATCTTTGTCCAATCCATGGTCCGCCCCTCCACAACGGAACTGAACCGTTGTATAGAAATACTTGAGGAAACCCAACTGGATTAATTTTCAAGAAAATGTTACCAGTTCCGGGATCATCTCTTGATTTCCAGGATGATATGAACCAATTCTTTCCCCTTTTTCTGTTCACGCCAAGCTTCATGGTCGGAACTGTGCTGTCAGTCGGATAATCAAAGCTTTCCCATATTCTTTCGTTGCCATTTTCCTTATTAAGCAAAACTAGATTTCCTGAATCAAGAAGCTGAGCCTCAGACGACATGGTTTTGACATTAACCTGGGCAGACCAAAGAGGAACATCTGTTTTGTTATTCTCATACAGGACAAGGTTACCCCGGCTATTGATAGTGAGAATTCCGGAGGTATCATGGATTGGATTATCTCTATTTGCAACCCATACAACAGTTTTTTCTGAAATTTCGTTGAACCAAATTCCCACGTAGCGACGCGCAGAATTGCCTGGACTAAAGAATCCAAGTGCAAACACTTTCCCACTGGAAACTATAACATCGCCATCTTTGATAGGTTGGGTTGGAGTTATGGTGTCAATTGAGATGCAAAAATTGAGAATGAGGAAGAGAAATAGTGAAATAAGAGAAATTTCTAGTTGATACATTATAGTTTGAAGGATATAATATGGTTGTCTGATTACAGTGAATGATATATATATATATATAATGTACTATTATCATCTAAAAAAATATTAAGGATATTACTCCCTCCTTTTTTTATTATATGATATTTAAGTTTGTTCACTAAAACCAATGAAGTATTAATTAGGTTACTAAAATGATTAGATTACTCTTAATATTTCTCTCTTAAAACTCTATTTTCCATGGAAAAATTCTTTTTCTTTTTAATTATCAAAGCTTAATATAGTATTTTTTGCATTAAATAATTAACCTTTCTCATACTTTAAATAAGGGTAAATATAAGGAAACATGGTAAAAAAAAATATTGGTAATATAAAGTGTTAAATAAATAATAATAAAAAAAAACAAAGTGAAAAACCTAAAACATCATATAATAAAAAACAGAAGGGATATCTTTTTAACTTTTGTTGATTAAGTGATCCTAAGTTTTTTATAAGTTAATTTGATTCTTTATTCAATTATATAATTGTACATATTAAGCTTATGATCATGTAGAGAGTAAGTTGTGAACATGAGTTATTCATTTTATCATCATTTAAAATTTAAAACATTTTTGTTTAGGTGTGATGCACCTATAAAAAAACTTTAAAAATCTTAAATAATAAAAAATGTAATTTCAAACACGAATGAAATGAGTAATATTAATCTTTTACCTAAATGTGATATGCACAACTAATTAATATAATAAATAGAAATATATCTAGTTTTATCATAATGGTAAGTGCATTTTTTTCTCAAATAGGAGATCCAAAATTCAAGTATGTATATATATATATATATATATATATATATATAGTATGAGTGAAATTGAAAGATGAAAGGAAAATTAGAGAAATTTTATAGTGGACTGGATCCATATGGACCATTCCAATAAAAAATTGACACATAAGCAATATGAGTATTGGGAAAATAAAAAATACTTATGTGTCAGTTTTTTATTGGGAATGTCCACATGAACCATATTCGTATTATAATTTCTTTGGAAATTAAGAAGTCGGAATGATAGACTAATTTGTTGAAACAGTAGTTGACAGTTGAAATAGAGAAACAACAGTAGAGCCAACCAAATTCGATTCAAATGATTTATCTTCATTTCTTAAATTTTTCACTCTTTTACTATTTTTTAGATGAAATTTTTTTTGTAAAAATAAAAAAGGCCAAATACATACGCGGCCTTTTTAACTTTTATTTTTGAACCGTTTGGCCCCCTCAACTATTTTAGCGACCTATCTAACTCCTCATTTAAAAACCAAATACATATGTGGCTCCTTCAACTTTTATTTTTGAGCCGCTTGGCCCCCTCAACTATTTTAGCGACCTATCTACCCCCTCGTCTATTTTAAAGTGGTATTTTTAGACACTTGAATACTGATGTGTCGTATGACCTAGAGATAAGAGAAATCTCAGCGCGTTTGGGATGAAGTTTACGATTTTACAAGGGTAATATTTTGTAAATATTATATAAAAAAATTATCTGTATTTTTTTCTCCCTCTCTCCTCACTTTGGTTAAACTCTCATCGTTCTTTTTTGTTGTCTCTTCTGCAATCATATTTCTTCCTCCTCTTGAGTTTAATTAATTGCTGGGAAATCTTCACTTTGTAATAGTTCGTAATATTAATTAAATAGAAGATGGTCTGAAAATGGTTTCCAGCGTGTGTCCTACATGTCTTTAGTGTCAGACGCGTGTAATGCATGATATTCTATTGTATCTGGTTATGTTCACTCAAAAGTTTAAAAATACCACTTTAAAATAGATGAGGGGTTAGATAGGTCGCTAAAATAGTTGAGAGGGCCAAACGATTCAAAAATAAAAATTGAAGAGACTATGTATGTATTTGACTTTTAGATGATGGGTTAAATAGATCGTTAAAATAGTTGAAGAGACCAAATAGTTCAAAAATAAAAATAAAAGGAATCGCACATGTATTTGACCGAGAAAAAAATTAGGGGACAACTGCCCCTATCTCCACCATTCGTGAGTAAAATATGACCAAGTCATAAGCAGCCTACTATTTAATTTTTTCCTGATGAGAAGTGTACTATACCTTAATTAATTTCATACAAGTGGTTGCCTTACGATTTCAGCTCAACTAAATATTAATTACTCAACTAATTCCATTGTTGTCCAATTCGATGCTTCATCAACGTACATGATGCAAGTGACAAGAATTCTAAAAGTTAGTCAATTACGTTGATTTAATTATACTAAACTTTGATTAATTAATTTGAGTTTGGTAATTGATTTAATTAATTAATTCGACTTTTGAAAGAGAGGAGCCGAAGGTCATCTGCGTCTGTATTTCGATGCCTGTGTTACATTTTTAGTCGTTTATCTTTTAATGTTTTATTGAACTCTAGTCATGCAAATTACATGTAGTTTTTGACTGTTGTGGTTGAATTTGAACACGTTTGTGGGTTTGAGTACTCGTTCGGTCCATCTAAACCCATTTATAATTGGCCAAATTTGATCATAATTAATTTGTGTAGACTCGATCTGATATGAACATATTTGATTTTAAGTAATGGGTTGTGTTTAAAATTTCCTCTCAAAATCCAAATCTAATCTAGTTCTATGTGACATATATTATATCTATATATAAAATTATGTTTATTAATTATAATAAACAAAGATATACCTAAACATTTTTTTTTTTTTTACAAAATACTAACATATGTGTATAATTAAGCAAATGGGTTGCTATGTTGGGTCGGGTTTCAGAATTTTACTTAGATCCAAGCTAGACGACCTTCCCACACCCGCATAAAAATTTAATAAGCCTAGATTGGATTTGGTCAAACAATTTTGTAACCCGAACCGCCAGACCCGGTCCATAAAGAGGTTATATTTTCAAAATTAACTCAGTATGGGGGCCACTTATTGGCCTGCTTTGTTGACCCGACAAATGCTATTTAATTAACGTCAATGTTTAACTGTAGCCGTAAGATTAGGTGTGGGGTTTGGACCCGACGGTTACTGAGTTCCACTAGTTCTGTAAGCTTAGCTGTATAATTAAGTTGGTTAGAACAGTTAATATCGGATTTAATGAAATCATGTGATCGTGTCCACTTTTTCCCTTTTGAATTTTGATGTCTCCCACATTGCGATCTGCTTTTGGAAGCCGGCTTCGAGAATCAAACTCGACTGCAATGGTAACTCATACTCAGCCATGGTTTCCATCATCTTTTCAATACTGCAAACAAACTGTTTCTTGTCTTTTTGTTAAGTTAAGCGTACCGGTAATTTTATAGAAAAATTACAAAATGAAAATTTAAAACTGACTTGTATCAAACGATTAAAAAACTTTAAGGACTAAAAGTTTAAGGTCCCAATTAATGCTATAACTAGATAATTGAAATAACAATGCTAGAATAAAATTGCTAGAATAGAATAATGCTTGAATTGAACTGAGTTTACAGAAAATACAACTTACAGAGTGAAATAATATAAATTGTTAAGGATTCTCACAAAATACTAAGAATTCTCTAGGAAAAATAAACGCTTAGAAATAGAATAAAATTGACTGAAGGGGGTTGAAAATTTAATTTAATGCTCTGTTTGAAGCTCCCTCCTTATGCCTTCAACTTTGGCTTTTAAAGGGAAGAAAATAACTGTATTTTTTGCACGATGAGCTCCCACTATACTACTTCTCCTCCTCCAACTTGCATGATTTAAAGAACACTAACCGAGGCCCATTTTTCCCTATCTAAAATAAAACTTCCTCCCGGTAACCAACTCACTCCCCACGTTAATTAATCAACTAATAAAAAAAATTAATTAATTAATTACTTGATCTTAAAAATTAGGACTAGGCCAGAAATTAAAATATAAAATCAGCCCAATTGATTGATAGGTCTAACAAGTGCTCCCCCATGTACCTAATTTAAAAATTAAATTGGTACATGCCAAAAATAAAAAAAATACAAAGCTTAAAGCAAAAAATCAAGAAAGCTAAAATTCAAAAGGACAAAAGTGGATATTCCACCCTCTTCACCTAAAACCAATCAAATAACCTAGCCTATTCTATCTCCCTTTCTCCAGGTCAAAAATCCACATCCCTATTCAAAGATAAAAAATACGACCATCAAGCAGTCAATTCACACTCCAAACAACTCATGTAAATATCTTTCAATTTTAATTTCTTTGAGATTATGTGGTTGCCCTTGATTTATTAATTTTATTCCTAAAAAAATAAAAACAACGAAAAAAAGAAAAAAAAACCTTGTGGCCGGAGCTTCGATAGCGGCTTGCAGATGGCTGTCCGCCTGCCTGCAACTGCTGCGCGCGGTGACTGGCCTGATACTGGTGCGAGCGGTGACCGGGCTGTTGCTAGCTACCGGACACGACACTGGCTGCTAATACAACACTTCTCTTTGAAATTGAGATTGTCCATCACTATTTCATGCCCACTTTTTACAAAAACATTACATCCTCTACTTCCATTGCCTACTTTTTCTTTTGCTTTTTGCTTTTTTTTTAATTTTTTTCAATTGCCAACTTTTTCACTATTGACTTTGCCCACTTTTTTCAATTCCAATTTTTCACTGTTTATTGCCCACCTTAATTGCTCTCTTTTTTTTACCAAGAGAAATAATTGAACTAACCTTACTTCAATTTTAAATCACTTGCCAACTTAATTCAATAGCAAAATTTAATTGCAATTTAAAGAAAATAGGTAGTGATAAAGTGATGATGGATTGGGTATTTGTGGAGTTTATGATTGGAAGATAATGGTGGGTTAAGGGTTTTGAAATCAAGTGAATGACAGGGCAACGGTTTTTGGTTGGAGATTTTGGTTTCAACTGCTTTCTTGAAACTCTGTATGGTGTTGCACCAATGAACAATGAAATATCTTGGGCATTTCTCCATAATCAAATATGCAATTTTTGGTTTTATAATTTGGCTGACATGTTTAACCACTAACCATTGCTCTTTCCTTCTTTTTAGCAAAAAATAATATTACCAAATGAAGTATTCATGAACTCAAGGTTGGTGAAAAAACTGTCTGTTTGAAGCAAATGGCAAACAAAAGGAATTGAAAATATGGAAAGCTTACTTGTTAGTTGTCTCTTGTAGTGACCAAGGAGAACGAGGAGAAGAGAAATATCATTGTTATGTAAAGGTAATTCCTTGACTTTCTCAAGGTGCTGCATCCATCCATGCATATCATCTCATTGCCTGTGATTTGAGAAATGGCCTGAGGCTTATTTATACTGCACATGTACAAACTTACAGTGACGTGCTTTGTTTGCGATGTTTGATTGCTTGTTGATGGACACTAGTCCTGATAGAAACTAGGATTGTGTGAAAACAGCCAGAGGCTTGTAATTGCTTGATAACATGCATACATTTATTGCGGCTTATAAGCCAGCTTATATTGTGTGAATATTTGTGAAATTGAATTTTATAGGTGGCCTAGACCTAAAAATATAAGCCAACCCTTGCAAAAATTTTGCAAAAAATCCTCCCTTAATAAATTTTTAAGAAATTCCCTAAGGGTTTTTTAAGGATTCTCCTGGGAGATTTCTTGCATTTCCCACATGGTTGGATAGAACTTTCTTAGATATTCCCATTGATCTTCCTCTTATGTGGTTGATCCTCTAAGCTGGATAACCAATATGAATTTCTTTCCAAAACCTTGTAGATTTTGAATGACCCTTCCTAGTTACTTGACCATTTTCCAAACTCTGTCTTTGGAACCGATGGGCAGCACCAACTTCCATACTAAATCTCCGACTTCAAATGACTTCTTTTTCACCCTTTTATTATAAGCTCTAGCAACTTTGCGTTTTTGGACCAGCATGTTGTTGAACGCTGTCATTCTCTCCCCTTCTAAGTCCTCTAACTCGGCCAACATAGCTTCTGAATACCCTTTAACTGTCAACCCTGCCTGCTTTACCACTCTACAAGACTGCACTACTACTTCCATAGGGAGAACAACTTCATGTCCACAGGTCAAAAGGAATGGACTCGTGCCAGTTGTTTCCCTCTTAGAAGTTCTGTAATCCTACAGAGTTTTTAATAGCACCAAATGCCAATTCTTAGGATTCTCTTCCATCATTTTCTCCAAAATTCTAATAATGACTTTATTGGATGCTTCCGCCTGACCATTTGCTTGAGGATAGTGAGGTGTGGAATTTAAAAGCTTTATTCCATAATCCTCAGCAAAATCCTTCATTTTCTCGCCTGTGAACATTGTGCATTAGTCTGTAGTAATAGTTTGAAGGATGCCAAATTTGTGTATGATGTGTCCCTTGATAAACTCAATTACATCCTCTTGCTCCACTTTCTTCATAGGAATAGTCTCCACCCATTTAATAAAATAATCAGTAGCCACTATAAGGAATGAGTGGCTTTTAGATGAAGCAGGGTAGATTTTCCTAACTAGATTGATCGCCCAGCCTTGGAAAGGCCATGGTTTAATCATTATATGCATGTCATCAGCAGGCACTCTAGGTATAGGCCCATACCTTTGACATTGTCTGCACCCTTTTGCATAGCTTACGCAATCTTTCAACATTGACGGCTAGAAATATCCATGCCTCCTCAAAAGCCATCTCATCTTGATTCCAGCTTGGTGAGCGCCACACATACCTTCATGCACTTGGCTCATCACCTTCAAAGCTTCTGCCATCCCTAAATACCTAAGTAGCAGACCATCATCTCCTTTCCTGTACATATCTTCCTCGAGTAGTATGAAATGCTGAGCCCTCATTTTAACTGCATAAGGAGTTTTCTTGGATGGATTCTTTAAATATCTCTTTATTGGCTCCCTCTAATCATTGATTAAGTCAGCATCAATGTCAAAGCTTTCCACCTATAAACCTCTCTCCAAAATAAAGGGATGTCCTCTTTTTTGAATTAAGATTAGTTTATGAGTCAGCTCCTCTGAAATCTTTAAACCTGATGCAATTTGTGCCATCTCATTTGCCTCCTAATTGCTTTCTCTTGGTAGGTGCACCAAGGAGATTTCTTCAAAATCATCAACTAGTTGCCTAGCCACTGTAAAATAAGGAGCCAAGGACACACTAGTACGCTTGAACTCTCCACTCAATTGTTTAAGGACTAATTAAGAATCTCCCATAACCACCGCTTCCTTTGCACCTAAATCTTTCAAAATCTCCAAACCAATAATCAAAGCCTCATACTCGGCTTGATTGTTAGTGCAATCAAAATCCAAATTGAAAGATAAAGATGTCTTAGTATTAGAAGGAGAGATAATTGTAACACATGCACCAGCTGCTCTATCAGTACTTGATCCATCAAACTTCAGTGTCCATGACACTTTTTCCACACTACAAATAGGTAATTTGACCTCAACTTCTTTCTCTATAGTAGAAGAAGGATGTTCGGCTAAGAAATTTGCCAAAACCTGACCCTTCACTGCTGTTCGAGGTAAATGAACAAGAGTCAACTCCGCTAATGCCAATGCCTACTTGCCAATTCTTCTTGTTATGAGCGGTTGATTAAGCAATAACTTAATCACATTTTCCTGTGAAAATCACAAAAACTCGTGACTGTATAAGATAGTGCCTTAGCTTAGTACAAGCAAAATACAAAGCCAAGCACTGCCTCTCCATGGACGAATATCTCCTCTCTGCATCATTTAGGCATCTGCTTAGATAATACACTACTTGTTCATGGCCAGCCTATCTATTTTGAGCAAGGAGGCAACCGATGGAATTATCTGTAGTTGATATATATAACTTCAAAGGAATTCCCCTTCTTGGTGGTACTAACATATGAGGATGTGTTAAGTATTCCTTTATCTTCTCGAAAGCCTGCTGGTGCTTCTCTTCCCATCGAAACTCTTCTTCTCCTTTAAGAGATATCAATTCTGAAAAAACTTGAGACTTTCCCACAAGAGTAGCTTTAAACCTCCTTAAATAGTTAACTAACCCAAAAAATCTCTATAGCTCTTTCTTACTCTTTGAAGGCTGAGCTTTAAGTACAGCCCTAGCCTTATTCTTATCAACCTCTATCCCTCTTTTATGAACTAAAAACCCAAGGAAGTTCCCTGCTTTGACTCCAAATGCACACTTTAAAGGATTCATGAGAAGCTTATGTTCTCTCATTCTAAGAAAACTCTTCCTAAAATGTTCTACATGATCATTCTCTATTTTTGACTTTACCACAATGTCATCAATATAAACCTCCATGAATTTGCCTAACATGTCATGAAATATAGCATTCATAGCCCACTGGTAAGTAGTACCAGTATTTTTAAGACCAAAAGGCATGACCAGCCATTCAAAAGTACCCAAAGCCCTTGGACATCTAATGGCGGTCTTAGCTATATCCTCCGAAGCAACTAATATCTGATTATACCCAGGAAAACCATTTAAAAATGACAGGATATCATTCCTAGATATTACATCAATGAGCGTATCAGCTATAGGCATCACATACACATCCTTAGGTGTGGCATTATTCAAATCTCTAAAATCAATACACACCCTAATTTTTCCATTCTTCTTAACGACAGGAACAATATTAGACAATCAGTGTGCATACTTTGTTGGCCTAATATACCCAGCCTTCAAGAGTCTTTCGATTTCTTCCTTGACCTTCAACTCCACTTCTTTGGACATTTTCCTAGGTGGCTGGTGAAATGGTCGAAAGTCAGGTTTAACTAGTAACATGTGTTCTGCCAAACTCCTATCCAAGCCAGGCATATCTTAATAGCTCCAAGTAAAACAATCCTTGAACTCATGTAAAAGTTCAATAATTCTTTTCTTCAACTCTGGATTTAGCAAGCTACTAATGAAAGTGATTTTTGGATCTTCCTCTGTTCCAAGATTCACCTCCTCCAAAGGATCAACCACCTGGCAAGGAGCATCATCAAGCTTCTGTGAGGCAGCTTTGAGTTCATGCAACTGTATCTCTTCAAGCCTGTCATCTTTACACTCATCTCCTTCCCAGATCACCTCAGCTCCAGCACTTTCACAATCTTCTAGCTGCAATAATTTTTCTAGTACATTCAGAATATGCACTTTTATATTAGCTGTTGCAATCACCGCTTCTTGCTCCTTTTTTTCTTTAATCATCATTAACCTCTTCAATGATAGGAGCATCCTTTAGTGGCCTGCTGATACTTAGCACGACTAAAGCTTTTTCTTCTCCTACTCTCTCTTTATCTTTGTTCATCATAAATGAGAGCTTTCTTAGACCCCTAAACTTGCTTTTCCCCAACAATTGGATTGGCCCGACTTCTTTTTCATAGAATCTTGTGTCCACTGCATCTGAAGTAACTTGAAATAGTTTTTCATCTGCCTATACTATCTCCACTTCATCCCCCTCCCTAATAGCACTTGATAGTTGGTACTTGAATTCACGACAAAGAAAGCTGCCATATGGGACTTGCTTCCTACTGTAACTTCTAATGGCAAGACCCCAAGAGATTTAGAAATCTATCCATTAAAAGCTGATACAGTGACATCTGTTGCAATAAGATCCTCTTTCCCTTTTCCAAGAACTTTGACCATCCTCTAAGGCATAATGTTGATAGTAGATCCGTTGTCAATTAAAACTCGCGAGTAGACCTCCCATTAAGGTGAGCCTTGATGTAGAGAGGTTTGACATGCTGAGTCATCTTCTCAGAAGGTTTTTCAAAGATAACCCTCTTTAGTCCCCCTTCTTCTGGTGTTTGGATGGTAACCCCACTGCAAACTTTTGGCTCTTCTTTAGGGACCTCTAACTCTTCATAATCCACATCACTTGCATCATTTTTTACCTTTTCCATAACTTCATCTACTTCCCTGTCAACTTTTAGGAAATCAGCAAGTAAAAACAAGGAAGTTACGCTTATGGGAATTACAATATCACCGATTTTAATCTCCTTCACATTCAATGTGGTGGCTAGATCTTCCTTGGCTTTTTCTTTCCTAACTTCGGTTTGTTCCAAAGCCTTGTACTTTTTAGCTAGCTTCTTTCTCTGCAGCCTTCTTTTTTGTATTCGAGTAAGCGGTAGTGGTTGTTGTGGAAACTTTTTATGTTTCACCGCCTGCCACTCTTTGCTTGGCTTAGAAGCTCTAGGAATCACAAACCTAGGTCGATTCCTGGTGGACTTGGTTCGTGATTCTTTCTTCTTATTGCATCTTTGCAGGAACTCGAGTCTATCATGCACACTCTTCCTTTTTGGCTCCCATCTCTGAATTCTCCTTGATACTTGGCTGAAATTTCTTTGGCACCTCCTTTGATCATTCTCCCTTCTTTTGTTAAACACCTATCTAAGATCAAAAGAAGTCATATTAACTGAAGCAACCATTGGAAAGAGGTCTTCATCTACTAGCATAGACTCCTTCTTCTATGGGAATTTGAGAATCCCATGGTCAATTCTGTCTTGAACCATATTTTTGAAAGCCTAACATGAACTCGTGGAATGGTTCCATGAATCATGATACTTGCAACAGGTCTTTCCCTTTATTTCTTCTCTGGATGGCATCTTGAAATTCTTTGGAAAAATTATAAACTTTTCCTTCACCAAGTAGTCAAATATTTCCTTTTTCTTACCAACATCAAAAGTGTAGTTGGCATTACTCTTCTTGGCTTCTCCCTCCTTTGTTGGTTTGAAAGAAGCTGGATAAACTTTAGCTCCTTTATTCAAAAGTTCAGCTATTGCAACATCTGAAGTATCAACCTCCTGGAAATATGAACCAAGAGACGTCTTTTTTCTGTGCTCGTCCTCCCTTAACAGCTCCTCCTACTCAGAAACTTCTGCTACTAGTTCATAGAAATCCCTGAACTCCATTCCTTTGAACTTCTTTCGTAACTCAATATCCAAGCCTCGTTGAGCCATCCTCACAAACTCGTTTTCTGGCAGACCCTGCACCTACTCCGCATTCTCTTGAAATGAGCTATGTAAGAGTCGGCTGTCCCACCATTCTTTTAGGACATCTTCGATAGCTTTGCAACACAAACTTCTCGTTCAACATGAAAAAACTGAGTGTGGAAGCATCTCTCCATCTCTTACCATGTATAAATAGAATTTCTTGATAGTGTAGAATACCAAGTAAATGCCACCCTTATTAGAGAATTAGGAAATAGCTGCAACTTGTAATTATCAAAATTAACAAGATTGGCCAATTCCCTACACTGTATTGTGAATCTCGCAACGTGCTCCAAGGTGGATTGTCCATCCTCTCCAGAAAACAAGCTGAAATCTGGAATGCGGTATCCCTTAAGATGAGGGTTCTCTTGATCCACAACAACCGAGTATGGTTTGTGAAACTCCGGCCTTCCCACCTGCCTTAGGCCTGGACCATACAATTCCTGCACAATTTCCCTCACTGCATCTGTATTCATTGGCTGATGGTAAAATAGGAGGTGATGGTTGTGCATGTATTGGAACAAAACCAGTAGGAATTCCTCCATTCACCCTATTTCTATGCATGCCCCCCGAGTCTAACTCTTCCTCCCTCACATAGTTGTTACGAGAGGCTTGCATGTTGGTGTGACCCTGTAAATGAACAACTGGAACACCATTAGGATTTGGCCTGCTTCCTCCTTGGACACAGCCTTGAACAGGTCCCTTCTCCTCAGTGGAGGATTTTGATATTTCTCTGCTTGGCTGCTCTTAGTGTCCTCTACAAAAGCCACCACTTCTTTCCCTTTTAGTGTTGGAGAGCCAGTAGCACTTTCTTCAGCTTCCTTCCTGCTCCCACTTAAATGTCAGACTTCTTGCAATACTTCACCTATTATTTTGGTTAGATTAACCAAAGCAGTAGCAATATTGGGAGAATCATTCTCCCTAGAATTTGCTGGTTGGGCCCCTCCCTTTTTTGTAGAAGGGACAATGTCAACATTGTCAAAATGTCTAACTAAGTTAGGCACTTGTCCTGTATTATCAGGCACATCATCTGCATCTTCGAATGCAATAACTTCTTTGTCTTTGGAATTCCTTTTTGGCAGCATTGTGTCTAGGTCCTACTGGGTGTGCCAAAATTGTTTCTTATCTTTTTGTAAACTTGAGCGTGCCAGTAATTTTGTAGGAAAATTACAAAATGAAAATTGAAAACTAACTTCTATCAAACGATTGAAAAAGCTTAAGGACTAAAAGCTTAAGGTCTCAATTAACGCTATAACTAGATTAATTGAAATAACAATGCTAGAATAAAATTACTGGAATAGAATAATGCTTGAATTGAACTGAGTTTGCAGAAAATACAACTTACAAAGTGAAATAATATAAACTGCTGAGAATTCTCCCAAAATACTAAGGTTCTCTAGGAAAAATAAACACTTAGAAATAGAATAAAATTGACTGAAGGGAATTAAAAATTTGATTTGATGCTCTATTTGAGTAGAGTCTGTGTTGTTGATGTCTGGGCTCCCTCCTTATGCCTTCAACTTTGGCTTTTAAAGGGAATAAAATAACTGCCTTTTTTGCACGATGAGCTCCCACTATGCCACTTCTCCTCCAACTTCCATGATTTAAAAAACACTAACACAGGCCCATTTTTCCCTACCTAAATCATAACTTCCTCCTGGCAACCAACTCACTCCCCATGTTAATTAATCAATTAATCAAAAATTAATTAATTAATTAATTACTTGATCTTAAAAATTAGGACTAGGCCAGAAATTAAAAAATAAAATTGGCCCAATTGAGTTACAGGTCTAACACAAACTCAACGACTGAAAATCAATGGAGATAGAAGATAATGCAGGGAATTTAGGGTAAAACGACACCTTGATAGAGGATTTCTGAAATCCCTAAATCGAACTGACTAGGTCAGTTATGTTTTCATTTTTTTGTTTTTCTTATATTCAAAATTTATATCAATTTGATCCTTAATCTTCAGTGAACTATTGCTATTCCAATTATATCTCTCTTATAATGTAGGTTAATTCCTATAGTTATGATTTTACATAAAATTAGAGAAAACCAATGTCTCTAGCTAGCTACAAAGCTTATGATTGTTATCTCTTTTACAGAATTTGATCCTTCCCTTCCTTGGATTCTAGTGTTCTTGCAAGATGTAAAAGCGAAAGCAAGTTGCTTTATAAGCAGTTCTTTTTGGCAAAAATACAGTTTTTATTCTAGCCTTGATTCATTGAGCTCTTGCCAATCGATGGATAGACGCGCTTTTTGATATAGCGGGTGTGAAGTTGCGAATTTAATCAAAGACCCGACGAAAAGAAATAACAAACTTCAGAACAAATCTAGCAAACAACTTGGAAACACACCAATAGAATAGAGAGAAATCTCAAAAGATTATTATTAATTAAAGTATGAAAGTATCAATACAAAACTAGGCTATTTAAAGATAAAACATATCCTAAAGAGACTATAATTCCAAATAATAAAAAAGAATAAAAATTCTATCTGAACTAGAATACAAATAAAATAAGTAATCCTTATAAGTTTAGGATCTTTGGAATAAAATCTAATTTTAATCCAAACTAAATAATAATTCCAATTAAAATAGAAACACCAATTAAAATAATCTCTAATTTCTCTTAGAATAAACTAGCTCTCGAGTTGACTCATGAATAAGTCAAGCTTGTATTTTGTCATTAAACAACTCATGAAGAAACATACCATCAACATCCGTCATTCTAACCCAGTATCCTTTCGAGCAATATTGAATCGATTCCTCTCCATAAATAATCAAATTAGAGATTAGTGATTTGCCAACCATATGATAGCTAGAGAATAAATCTCTATTTGATTTCAAAGATATCGAAACCGATTCGTGTAAAATATTATTTACCCCAGTAAAATCAATATCACTTATTCAAGAAGATTCCTCATGATCATCCTCATAACCGTCGTAGATTGGTTGTAAATTCTTATCCAATATATGATCAATCTCTTTCGCATTATGAAAGACATTCACATGACTAAACATATTCTCATTAATCACAAATCCATCATCTGTGGAAGAGAATTCAAAAATAGACTCCAGTTTTACCTCAACTAAATTTTCTTACTTTTCATTGTAACTCTCCATCGATTCAGATATAAATTCATCATCATCATTGCTTAGCTTTTCTTCATTAATCGATTCTTCAATTAGGTAATTGTCATATTCAATAGAAGGATTTGTACTTTCTACCATTGCTTCGACATTCATTGCGTTTAGCTCAGAATTGGCATTCATATCAAGCCACCTTTGCATAGCCAACATAGTTTGCTGAAGATCACCTAGCCCTAGCTTCCAATCAACCTCTTTATAATGATAACTCGTAGACATGAATTTTTTTCTTTTCTAATTTTCCAATACTATAACTCTTTAACTTAAAAATACCAACTTTTTTTTCATAAACCCAAAATAACTTGAGACTTTTTTTTCATAATCTGAAAGTACCTACGACTAACAAATAAAAATGCAACCATTTTGTTTTTAATTTTTTTCTAGCTTAAAAAAAAAAAAAAAAAAAAAAAAAAAAAAAAAAAAACAACTAACAACTATCCAAACCAAAGTCACTGTTGACTCTAACTTTTCTTCCTAAACAATTTTTTTTCTATTCTACTAAACTAAAATAGAAACAAACAAACGAGTGCATAAGCTTCAGCGATAGCGGTAGATCATATTGTCAGCTCGAAAAAGTCTTTTGGACAACAAGGCTCTGATACAACATGATATAGCGGGTGAGTGGTTACGAGTTTAATAAAAAATCCGACAAAAAAAATAATAAATACTAGAATAAATTTAGACACCAAGAGAATTGAGAGAAATGTCAAAAGATTATTATTAATCAAAGTACGAAAGTGTCAGTACAATACTAGACTATTTAAAGATAAAACTTAATCCTAATGAAATTTAAATTTAGTACGTACACTATTCTTAAGTACCAAAATAAGATTTGTTTTCTTATTTATTTTTATATCCAAATTAAACACATAACTCGTATGTCTTCATGACTGCCAGTTTGTTTCTGAAAGCCTGCGTGGAGAGCGAAATTGCAGAGAAGAAGATGGAAGAAAACTGCAATACCAACTCAAATAGAGTCATGGCTAACATTATCCGAACAAGAAGAGGGAGGAAAGCAATGCAGATTGAGGGTTAAGAAGCGGACTTAGTGGGAAATATGACACCTTTAATGGAAGATTTCTCAGATTCCCAAATCCAATTGAATAGGTATGTTCTTATTTCTCCTTACTATTTAGAAGTTATGAATTCTTGTTACAAAATTGGATGCAACCGGTGTTTGAGATTTGCGAATCTATACGATTAGCGGCTTACCAAACTGGTAATTGTGACTTCATTGATAGAACATGATGCATGCAAATCTGCTGTTACCGAGTTAGGATTATTGGTAGAGTTTCTGAAAATGAAAGCTGGTTGTTTTGGTGAGGGAAGAGCTTTTTCACTCCCCAACATTAGGACTACTTCTACCATCGTTGGTCTGTCCTCTGCATTTTCTTCAACACACAAAAGCCCAATTTGAATGCATCTCAAGGCTTCAGCCTTTGGATATGATCCTTTTAATGATGAATCAACAATCTCCATTCCTCTGTTTTGTCTCCATAGTTCCCATGCCTGTATGCTTTAAAGTATTAGCGTATGGAGAATGAAACAACTGTTATGAATTATAAAATTGGTTGCTAAAGTTTCCATCACTTACATGTTCTATTAAGCTCAAGGAAGGATCATCTTCATGAAAGCCATTGTTCTTCTTGGCACTCACAATCTCCAACAGTATGACCCCAAAACTAAACACATCTGATTTTGTTGAAAATTTTCCTAGTAATGCATACTCTGGAGACATATAGCCACTGTCGAAGAAAATTGTTGAAAAATAAATATTACATGTTTCTAAGTTTTTGGTGGATTTCACATTGACCAACGATTTTGTATATCATACTTACTATGTCCCCACAACTTTGTTTGTCTTCTCTTGAATTTGATCAGTCCTGAATATTCTAGCCATGCCAAAATCTGAAATTTTTGAATTCATGTTTGCATCTAGTAAAATGTTGCTGCATTTCAGATCCCTATGAATAATTGTCAACCTTGAATCCTGGTGAAGATATAGGATCCCACGAGCAATTCCAATTATAATATCAAAGCGTTTCTTCCAGTCCAATAACTGTTTTCTTGTTTCATCTGCATCAAGATTTTTTTATCCATTAGGCTTACTATAAAATGATATTGTCTGTACACCTAAGTCTATTTCATTTGAAACAGTCTACACTTAGACAACCAGTAATACCCAGACTACTAGATACATAAAAATTACTTACCAAAGAGAAATGAATCTAAGGATTTGTTTGGGAGATATTCATAAATTAGCATTTGTTCTCCTCCCCCAATGCAGCATCCTAGAAGCTTCACAAGATTCCTGTGCTGAAGCTTTGCAATCAGCATAACTTCATTTTTAAGTTCTTCTATCCCTTGGCCTGAGTTAGTGGATAATCGTTTTACGGCAATTTCTTTCCCATTGGATAGCTGACCCTGAACATTTATTAGAAGAGTCATTTTTCTCAAAATAATCAATTCAGAACTTGTTTTTCTCATGCGTTTCTGAATATTACAATTGCTGAAATAGAGCATTCAAATATTGTATGAGCAAATTACCTTGTAAACTATACCAAAACCACCCTGGCCAAGTTTGTTAGCTGGAGAAAAATTATTAGTAGCTGCAACAATGGTACTAAGGTCGAAAAATGATATGTCTTGGGGATGGCTTCCCTGCTCGAGCTCACTTGCCACTAACGTATTTTTGTAGTAGACTGAACCAGATGTAGGATTAAATAGTCTTATATGCTGTTTGGTTTTTGCTGCTGTCCTTGAGCAAATTCAAAAATTATTAATCTTCTGTATAACTGGGTGTCATGAATCTTAATATCTATTCAGTTTCAGACAAAATCCCCTCAGCACTATAATAAAGAAGATAGTGTAGTGGGTGAGCAGTGGTGATTTTCACCAAGTAAATTTATTTTTGTAATGTACTTTATTAGCAAAATGAAGAGCAGAGACTCATGGGTACCTTACCTCTTTTTGTCCTCCTTCTAATCCATAAATAGGTGAAAAAGATAATCGTTAGCCATACTGAAATGACGGGAACTATTAGAATCTTTACACCATTTCTGAGAAAAGCATTTGATTGCATGGTATTTTCAGCTGCAGTAATGGAAATAAAATATTAATTCCTCAACAAAAGAAAAAGGAAGATAAATTTGTAATTTCTAGCTTCTAGCTTCAAATAAAGAAGAGGCTAGGCAAGAATGAAAGGATGGAATTTGTGCAGCGTAGCCAAAGCAGACTATAATTGTTGAAGGAAAACCTATTCATTCTGTCTATGATATGTGTTTTCAAGAATCATGCAAGAAAAATAAAGTACCTAGTTCAACTGCATCCACACGAACATACATATCAAATCCGCCATTACCATCCATGTGATTCACTGTGTCTATTAATTCCCCATACCATGTTAAGCATCCATTCGCTGATTCATTATTATCTATGCTTGCATATGCAGAGCAGGAGCAATTTCCCAGGCATTCCCTTTCACATTGTTGATGGCTAATATTCATACGCAACCAACCTACAGATGAAGTGTCTGGAAACTTGAGATTTTCAACTTTCAAAAACCCTTCTCCATTTTTGCACACTGAGGCAGATTTCATTCGCTTCCTGACACATCCTCCTGATCCATCTCTCAGTTGCCAATCCCTCGGTGATCTGGGTTCATAACCAGGTAAACAAGAGCATTCAAATGTATCAGGATTGCTAGGAGTACACTTACTATACG
Organism: Euphorbia tirucalli; assembly: GCA_039660915.1. Taxonomy (NCBI): domain Eukaryota; kingdom Viridiplantae; phylum Streptophyta; class Magnoliopsida; order Malpighiales; family Euphorbiaceae; genus Euphorbia; species Euphorbia tirucalli. The sequence goes on from CM077638.1 coordinate 3,759,161, forward strand.
CACCACATCTTGCATACAGATCACATTGGTGTTTAGGCACTGACATAAACTCTTTCCATTGGCCAATGCTCTCGCTCCACCTCATCCACTTGTAATACCCTGCATGATCAACTGTTATTATTATGATAATGGAAGTATCATTAATGTCCAAGACCACATGTGCCTCCTCTTGATGTCGATTGTAACCATAGTTGTATATATCAGAGAATCTCCTATGTGGCCATATGTGTTGTCGATGACGCGGTTTTGAGCCCTCATACAGAAAGAGTTGTGGTGTGCCCCTTGGGTCTATTTTGACAGAAAATTTTCCGATTCCTGGGTCATCTTTTGATATCCATGATGTCAAGCTCCACTCGAGGCCGGTCTTAGGATTCTTCCCTGCTTTGGCACCTGGTACAAATGTATCAGTGAGATAATCAAAGCTTTGCCACATAATTGTTCTATCTCTGCCTTGAAGCAAAACCAAATTTCCTGAATCCAAGAGTTGAGCAACACAAGGATCATCCCCTCCAGCCGAAACATTTGTAGACCAGAGTGGAAACTTCCGTTGAGGATCATTATAGAGAACAAGGTCCCCATATTGGTCTAATGATAGAAACCCGGAAGAACCATTGACAGGACTATTCCTGTTTGCTACCCACACAACAGTTGGTTCTGAAATTTTGTGAAACCATATTCCAACATATCTGTAAATTGAATTGCCAGGAGTAAAGAACCCAAACGCAAAGTTGCCATTTTTGGAGACAAGAAGGTGCCCATCTTGGAAGGTTTGGCTTGTGGTGATGATATCAAGAGAATTGTACGACGAGAAGTGAAGGATTAGAAGCAAATATTGCAAAAAATTTCTCTTGGCAGCCATTTTTCTTATTATTTTCTCCTATGGTTATGCACCTTCTTTTTTTTTTTTTTTGTATGATTTGAACATCAATTGGTACTGTTGACATTTTGGGTTCAATGGCTATTCTTTTTTATGCAGAATGGAGGTTTGACAAGTTTGTATTTAGTTTGACTATTAAAATATCTGATATCTAGTGCTTTCCTAAACGAAAATACTACATCTCCCAGTGCTTTAATTTTCTTCTCCTTGACTGTTTATTTTAGAATTATGCTGGGGACAACTAGAATGTTTGTGGAAATCATGATTGAGTTCTTAATTAAATTCTAGGAAAAAAACAATACACTAAGGATTATTGGGGTTTCGAAGGATCAAACTAGGAACGAAGAGCCCTCCTTTCCGACGACTCTTTAATCTTAAGAAAGAGAGATTACGAATAAAATAACATACTAAATCATCGTATATTATTTTAGTTTCTTCTGTTCACTGTTTTCAGTTTCCACATAACTTAGGATTTTTCACGGAGATTCCGTCTCATATAATCTTTGTTAAAAGCATCAGACCAATCCACAGATATGAATCCATTTTACTTTGGGAACAAGCAGGCTACTGTATCAATTTGGTCTCTGTTTAAAAAACTGAGAAATTCTATTATCGAATTCGATTTGCATCAACTCAAGGTACATACATAACTGCAAACAAATTTAATCATTCCCATTCAGTTCTATATAACAACATTGAGTTGCAGAGAAGAACAAACCTGGTGGATGGAACGGTGAAATCGCAAGCGATGGACGACCACTGCAGCAAATTAGCACAATTAAGAGAGTTTTTTTTTTTTACGCCAATTGAGAAGATGAAGCCTGAGAGTTGTTGGACACAAAAAGGTTAGGGTTACTGAGAGGCGTTTGAAATAATTGATTTGTAATTTTCTTTTTCTTATTTATTAACTCGTATTGCGAAATTGCCACCTGACGGCCGCCGGTGACCGGTGACTAGTCACCCTACTCAGCCCTATCTATCAGAAACCAGAATTCCTCAATTTTTCTTTTGATGTGCGAAAATTGTTTCTGAAAGCCTGCTTGGAGAATCAAATTGCAGATCGAGAATTAGAGCAGCGGACTTTGTGGGGGAAAAAATGACAGCGTTAATGGAGAATTTCTCAAAGTCCCAAATCGAATGGACTAGGTATGTTCTTATTTCTCTTTACTGTTTAGAAATTATGAAGTGATTGAGAACCTTTAACAGCCCAACTGAATGCATCTCAAGGCTTCATCCCTGGGGCATGACCTTCAATTGATGAATCAATTCAACTATCTTCATTACCTTATCTTCTCCTCCCATAACTCCAACAACTGTATTGTTCATACTTCATTGCTTTAGCAATTTAGCAGTAAAAGGATGGAACTTGTAAAATTCAAGATGTTTATGGTGTTGGCAAGTTTTCCTTTAACTTACATGCCCTAATCAAACTCAAGAACGTGTCTTATTCATTGAAGTCGTTGTTCTTCCTACCACTGATGATCTCTAGTAGGATTATGCCATAGCTAAAGACATACGAATTTTATGGTAAATCTTACGAACAATGCATACTCTTGGGACATATAACCACTGTAATTTAGTTACATACATTGGGTTCACAGCAATGGATTGTTACGTCATTCAAATACTTGCTATGTTCCAATCCCTCTGTTTGTGCTCTATTGAATCTGGTTGTCTTGAATTTTTTTATTTGTAAATATTCTAGCTGTGCCAAAATCTGAAATTTTCGGCTGCATTAAGATGTTTCTACATTTTGGATCCCTATGCATTAAGTGAGATTTCATTTTTCTAAGAATCTAGAAGGATTACACAATAATCTTGCATTTTCCCTGATTAATGTTTCAAATTTCAATGCTTAGCTGTAATCTTCAGTCAACTGTTGTCACTAAGACTTCCTACTATTATGATTTTACATGCATATAGAGAGAGTCAATGTCTCTACTCTAGCGAGCTACAAAGGTTGAGATTGTAATCTCATTTATAGAATTCGACCTTTCCCTGCTTTCTCTTTTAAAGTTCCTAGAAGATGTAAAGATGAAAGCAGGTTCTTTTGGAGATGGAATAGCAGTTTCACTGTTTAACATCAAATTAACTTCTAACATAGTTGGTCTGTCTGCAGCATTGGCTTGAACGCATAAGAGCCCGATTTGAATGCATCTTAAAACTTCAGAGTCATGATACGACCCTTGCATTGTTGAATCAACTATTTTCAGTGCCATATCTTCTGTATATAGCTTCCAAACCTGTAGGTTTCATAGAATTGATATGGAGGATGAACCAATGAACTAATATGATTAATTGAACACTAAATAGAGAGATAGATTGGAAGATATTGTATCCATAGAGTTTCCATCACTTACATGTCCTATCAAGCTCAAGGAAGGATCCTCTTCATGAAACCCATTGCTCTTCTTGGCACTTACAATTTCCAACAGGATGATCCCAAAACTAAACACGTCGGATTTCACAGAAAATTTTCCAAATAGTGCATACTCTGGAGACATATAGCCACTGTACGAAAAAAATAATTGAACAAACTTAACATGTATTCTTAGTTTTTCATGGATATTCAGTGACCAACTCTGACATTGTTCATACTTACTATGTCCCCACAACTCTGTTCGTCTTCTCTTGAATTTGATCAATCTGGAATATTCTAGCCATGCCAAAATCTGAAATTTTTGGGTTCATATTTGCATCCAGTAAAATGTTGCTGCATTTTAGATCCCTATGAATGATTGGCAACCTTGAATCCTGGTGAAGATATAAGATCCCACGGGCAATTCCAATTATGATATAAAATCGTATCCTCCAGTCCAGGAATGATTTTCTTGTTTTATCTACAATAAGAATTTAGTTATTAAGACATTTGTAAGGTTTGATGTGTAATAGTGTAGCTTCTGCATCTCAACCTTATGTCTTTTGCGACTGTTAACAATTAGATAGTATTCAGATTGATCAATAAATGAAAATACTTACCAAAAAGAAATGAATCCAAGGATTTATTTGGCAAATATTCATAGATTAACATTTGCTCCTCTCTCTCGATGCAGCACCCTAGAAGCTTCACCAGATTCCGGTGCTGAAGGTTAGCAATCAGCATAACTTCATTTTTAAACTCTTCAGTCCCTTGGCCTGAATTAGTTGATAATCTTTTTACAGCCACTTCTTTCCCGTCAGATAGTTGACCCTGAAACCACGTCCAATTACCTATGCTTACTCAATTGCACAATTTCACAATAACAGAAAGAAAACACACAATGTATTCAGTATTCAAATATTTTATAATCAAACCACCTTGTAAACTATGCCAAAACCACCCTGGCCAAGTTTGTTTGCTGGAGAGAAGTTATTAGTGGCTGAAACAATGGTGCTGTGGTCAAAAAATAATATGTCTTGAGAATGACTGCTCTGCCCGAGCTCACTTGCTACCAAAGTATTTTTGTAGTAGATAGAGCCTGATGCTGGAGCAAATAGTCCTTTTGCCCGTTTGTTCTTTGCTGCTGTTCTTGATCAAATAGAGAACTAATGATTAGTCTTCTCTGTTAAGATATTCTGTTGGGTTCCTTAAAGCATGGTGCCATGAATTGGCTTGTTCATTACCTCTTTTCTTCCTTTTAATCCATAGATAGGCAAATATGATAATTGTAAGCCACGCTGAAGCAACAGAAAGTGTTAAAATCTTCAAATCTTTTGTGAGAAGAGGTTTTGTCTTCATGGTATTTTCAGCTGCATTGGTGGAAAAAAGTTATAATATTAGTCAACAAAGGCCGAGGGAGAGAGAAGTTTTAATTTTTACTTGTGTGCTTCAGGCTTCAAAGTAACAAGTAAAATCTGAGGCTAGAGTGTCAGAAGAAGACAAGCTATATACTTTGACAAATAGGACCTATTACTTCTGTTTATCATCTGTGTTTCTGAAGAATATCACAGCAGAAATATAATACCTAATTCTATTGGATCAACACGAACATACATATCAAGTCTTCCTTCTATTCTCTCCACTGTATCTATTAATTCTCCGTACCATGTCAAACAGCACTCTGATCCATTATTCATTATGCTTGCATATGCGGCACAGGAACAATTCCTTAAGCAGTCCCATTCACAGTCTAGACGGCTCATATTCAGGCGCAACCAAGCTGCAGATGAAGTGTCTGGAAACTTCACGTTTTCCACTTTTAAAAATCCTTCTCCGTTTCTGCACACCGACGAAGATTTAATTCGCTTCCGGACACATCCTCCTGATGCATCTCTGAGATACCAATCCCTTGGGGATATGGGTTCATAACCAGGTAAACAAGAGCATTCAAATGCATCAGAATTGCTAGCGCTGCACTTACCATAGGCACCACATTGTGCATAAAAATCACATGGGTATTTAGGTGCTGACCAGAACTCCTTCCACTTGCCATCACTCTCACTCCATCTTAGCCACTTGTAAAGTCCTGCATGATCCACCATTACTCTTATAAGGATGGAAGCATCATCGATGTTGTATGCCATGTATGCCCCCTCTTGATTGTTAGCATAACTATAGCTGTATACATCGGAAAATTTCCTATACGGCCATACGTGTGCTCGCCAACGGTGTTTTGAGCCCTTGAATAGAAACGCTTGTAGTGTGCCTCTTGGATCAATCTTAATGGAGAATTCTCCAACTCCAGGGTCATCTTTTGATCTCCATGATGTCAAGCTCCACTCTTGGCCTTTCTTATAATTCTTGCCTACTTTTGCACCTGGTAGAAAGGAATCCGTGAGATAATCAAAACTTTGCCACATAAATCTTCTTTTTCTGCCTTGAAGCAAAACCAAATTTCCCGAATCCAAGAGTTTAGCAACACAAGAATCATCTACTTCGCCTGAAACAATTGTAGACCAGAGCGGAATTTTTTGTCGAGGATCATTATAGAGAACAAGGTTCCCATGTAGGTCTAGTGATAGAAACCCAGAAGAGCCATTGATAGGACTATTCCTGTTTGCTACCCACAAAACAGTTGGTTCTGAAATTTTGTGGAACCATATTCCAACATATCTGTGAATTGAACTGCCAGGAGTAAAGAACCCGAATGCAAACTTACCATTCTCGGAGACAAGAAGGTCGCCATCTCGGAAAGTTTGGTTTTTGGTGATGATATCAAGAGAATTGTGTGATGAGAAGTGAAGGATTAGAAGCAAATATTGCAGAAGAATTTTCTTGGCAGCCACGGTACTTAATTTTCCATGGTTTCAGCTCTGAGTTGATGTAGTTTTTCTTTTATGTTTTGATTTGAACAACATTTGGTGGGGCTGCTGACTTTATGTGGACAAATGGCTGTTATTTCTTTGATTTGTTCGAGGATGAATGATATTTTGACAAGTTTCCATGTTTGAATATCTAATCTTTTAAGTGCTGTAATTTTCTCCATCACTGTTAACTTTACAGATGTTATAGGATGTGAATATACAGAGTGGCCAAGACAACGACGTCAACATTTTTTTTTCTTTATTAATCTAGTAAATTGGGACATATATGTAGGGATTGCACTGGACCTATGCAAACGATCCGTGATCCGTAAAGTCTGTCTAAACCCGTCTATTTTGGGTTAGGTTTGGACATACATATTTTACTTTAAGCCCGGTCTAGTCCGAACCTGTAGAAATCCGAGTTAATGATGGGTTGGGTTTGGGAATAACTATAAGACCCATGACTGGTCCGGTCCGGCCCGGATAATTTTATAATATATATTTTTATATTTTTATTTGTATAATTATATACTAAATATTTAATCTGAACCATTGAAAATTTTATAGAAGATCTTGACCATTATAATTTCTCTATGAATACTATCTATAAATTAAATTTCTCTATGAATACTATCTGTAAATTAAAATTGTTTAAAATAAGTTATATTAGAAAAATATAAACATTAATTTGATGAGCTGGTTGGGCTGAGCTTGGGAATGAGGTTCAATTGTCCGGCCCAGCCCGGTCTGAGCTCGATGTAAAATTAGTGCGGGCTGGGCTGGGCTTGGACAAGAGATTTTTATATCAAACCCGATGTAGTCTGGCCCATGAACAGGTCTAGATTGCACTCCAGCTAGCACCGTGCGAAAAAAATTCAAGTTCGATTCCTACTAAATAAATTTACAACTAAATCTACATTACAGTTGATGATATCGACTAAGATCCGAGCATAATTATGTCAATGGAATATGAAATATTTGTAGTTTATATAAAATTATTAATTGGGTACAATGCATATATTATCTCGAGTTGGATTTGAAATATATATCAAAAGCTGGATTTGTGGTATACAACTCAGTTGTGCCTTTGTTTTTTCTTTTTTTCTTTTTTTTTTTTTATATCCTTCTCTGTTATATTTATTTTTGGCATATTATATGTTTTTATTAAAAAAAAAAAAAAAAAAGATTCAGTCTTTGCTCTTTAACCGATTTCTAAGATTTTTATTTTCTTGCAAAATATATATTTTTTACAATTTTCATTTTTTAAATAAAAGTTTTATAAATAAATTTCTTTTACAATTCTTTGTAATTTTTTTTTTTTTTTTTTTTTTATGTATAGTATTTGGTTTTAAGGAAATTCAAACCCTGACCTACCATCAAAATATAGTTTGATATGCACCCATGAAATTACATTTAGTTATTAACCTTTCATTTGCTTAAATTGATGACTTGTGGACTTCTTAATGAAATTTAATAGTTGATTTAACCAACTTTGTTCAATATTTATATAAAAATTCACTGAAAAAGAAGAAAAAGAAAAGAATTAAAATTAAAAATTAGATCTCATATGAAATACATAAATTTATTAAAAATTGAATGGAGATCAATAAATTCATTCAATCAAATCTTATAAAATCATTCAATTTCAGAACTAAGACCAAATTGTTCATAAAAAGCCGATCAAATTTGCAATGGAATTTTGTAATTTCATTTATTAATCTTTGCACCTTTTCGTTTTTTTCTTTCAATTTGGTGCAAATTTTGTCCTCAGTTGAAAATTGCAGTAGAAACAAAAATAATCCCAGCCATGGTTTCCCACTGTCCGAACAAGAAGAGGGAGAAAATCAACGGAGATCGAGGATAAAGAAGAGAACTTCGTTGAAATTATGACACCTTCAATGGAGAATTTCTGAAATTCTTAAATCGAAATTGTGAGCTCATTTATAGAAGATGAGGCATGGCTTTCTGCTTCTGCTGCTGCTGAGCTAGAATTATCGGTAGGTCTTCTAAAAGTAAAAGCTGGTTGATTTGGATAGGGAAGAGCTTTTTCACTAGCCAACATTAGTACTACTTCTAGCATAGTTGGTCTGTCCTCTGCTTTTTCTTGAACACATAATAGCCCAATTTGAATGCATCTCAATGCTTCCTCATCTCTAGGATATGACTTTTCCATCCATAACTCCCACACCTGTATGATTCATACTTCATAGCATTAGCATGTTAGCATTATGAGGGTTCAACTTATAAAATTTGAGATTTTTAGCTTTGAATCTGTGAAGTTGACAAGTTTTCGTTTACTTGCATGCCCTATCAAACTCAAAGAGGATCCCTCTTCGTAATAGTCATTGCCCTTTCTACCACTAATGATCTCCAATAGGATTATGCCAAAGCTAAACACATAGGATTTTACGGAAAATTTTCCAAACAATGCATACTCTTGGGACATATAGCCACTGCATAAGAAAAAATAATTAATTCATGATGTATTTTAGTTTTATACATTGGTGTTCACAGTGATGGAGTGTTACATGTCATTCAAATACTTGCTATGTCACGGTCACTCTGTTTGTCTTCTCTTGAATTTGGTTAACTGTAAATATTCTAGCTGTACCAAAATCTGCAATTTTGGGTGCAATTTTGGTTAGTTGTTATATGTCATTCATATAATTATGATTTTACATGCATTTGGAAAGAGTCAATGTCGCTGCTCTAGCGAGCTACAAAGGTTGAGATTGTAATCTCGTTTATAGAATTTGACCTTTCCCTTCTTTCTCTTTTAAAGTTCCTAGAAGATGTAAAGATGAAAGCAGGTTCTTTTGGAGATGGAATAGCAGTTTCACTGTTTAACATCAAATTAACTTCTAACATAGTTGGTCTGTCTGCAGCATTGTCTTGAACACATAAGAGCCCGATTTGAATGCATCTTAAAACTTCAGAGTCATGATATGACCCTTGCATTGTTGAATCAACTATTTTCAGTGCCCTATCTTCTGTATATAGCTTCCAAACCTGTAGGTTTCATAGAATTGACATATGGAGGATGAACCAATGAACTAATATGATTAATTGAACACTAAATAGAGAGATAGATTGGAAGATATTGTATCCATAGAGTTTCCATCACTTACATGTCCTATCAAGCTCAAGGAAGGATCCTCTTCATGAGACCCATTGCACTTCTTGCCACTTACAATTTCCAACAGGATGATCCCAACACTAAACACGTCGGATTTCACAGAAAATTTTCCAAATAGTGCATACTCTGGAGACATATAGCCACTGTACGAGAAAAATAATTGAACAAACTTAACATGTATTCTTAGTTTTTCGTGGATATTCAGTGACCAACTCCGACATTGTTCATACTTACTATGTCCCCACAACTCTGTTCGTCTTCTCTTGAATTTGATCAATCCGGAATATTCTAGCCATGCCAAAATCTGAAAGTTTTGGGTTCATATTTGCATCCAGTAAAATGTTGCTGCATTTTAGATCCCTATGAATGATTGGCAACCTTGAATCCTGGTGAAGATATAAGATCCCACGGGCAATTCCAGTTATGATATAAAATCGAATCCTCCAGTCCAGGAATGATTTTCTTGTTTTATCTACAATAAGAATTTAGTTATTAAAACATTTGTAAGGTTTGATGTGTAATAGTGTCGCTTCTGCATCTCAACCATATGTCTTTTGCGACTGTTAACAATTAGATAGTATTCAGATTGATCAATAAATGAAAATACTTACCAAAAAGAAATGAATCCAAGCATTTATTTGGCAAATATTCATAGATTAACATTTGCTCCTCTCTCTCGATGCAGCACCCTAGAAGCTTCACCAGATTCCGGTGCTGGAGGTTAGCAATCAGCATAACTTCATTTTTAAACTCTTCAGTCCCTTGGCCTGAATTAGTTGATAATCGTTTTACAGCCACTTCTTTCCCGTCAGATAGTTGACCCTGAAACCACGTCCAATTACCTATGCTTGCTTAATTGCACAATTTCACAATGACAGAAAGAAAACATAATGTATTCAGTATTCAAATATTTTATAATCAAACCACCTTGTAAACTATGCCAAAACCACCCTGGCCAATTTTGTTTGCTGGAGAAAAGTTATTAGTGGCTGAAACAATGGTGCTGTGGTCAAAAAATAATATGTCTTGAGAATGACTGCTCTGCCCGAGCTCACTTGCTACCAAAGTATTTTTGTAGTAGCTAGAGCCGGATGCTGGAGCAAATAGTCCTTTTGCCCGTTTGTTCTTTGCTACTGTTCTCGAACAAATAGAGAACTAATGATTAGTCTTCTCTGTTAAGATATTCTGTTGGGTTCCTTAAAGCATGGTGCCATGAATTGGCTTGTTCATTACCTCTTTTCTTCCTTTTAATCCATAGATAGGCAAATATGATAATTGTAAGCCACGCTGAAGCAACAGAAAGTACTAAAATCTTCAAATCTTTTGTGAGAAGAGGTTTTATCTTCATGGTATTTTCAGCTGCATTGGTGGAAAAAAGTTATAATATTAGTCAACAAAGGCTGAGGGAGAGAGAAGTTTTAATTTTTACTTGTGTGCTTCAGGCTTCAAAGTAACAAGTAAAATCTGAGGCTAGAGTGACAGAAGAAGACAAGCTATATACTTTGACAAATAGGACCTATTACTTCTGTTTATCATCTGTGTTTCTGAAGAACATCACAGCAGAAATATAATACCTAATTCTGTTGCATCAACACGAACATACATATCAAGTCTTCCTTCTATTCTCTCCACTGTATCTATTAATTCTCCGTACCATGTCAAACAGCTCTCTGATCCTTTATTAATTATGCTTGCATATGCAGCACAGGAACAATTCCTCAAGCAGTCCCATTCACAGTCTAGACGGCTCATATTCATGCGCAACCAAGCTGCAGATGAAGTGTCTGGAAACTTCACGATTTCCACTTTTAAAAATCCTTCTCTGTTTCTGCACACCGACGAATATTTAATTCGCTTCCGGACACATCCTCCTGATGCATCTCTGAGATACCAATCCCTTGGGGATATGGGTTCATAACCAGGTAAACAAGAGCATTCAAATGCATCAGAATTGCTAGAGCTGCACTTACCATAGGCACCACATTGTGCATAAAAATCACATGGGTATTTAGGTGCTGACCAGAACTCCTTCCACTTGCCATCACTCTCACTCCATCTTAGCCACTTGTAAAGTCCTGCATGATCCACCATTAGTCTTACAAGAATGGAAGCATCATTGATGTTGTATGCCGTGTATGCCTCCTCTTGATTGTTAACATAACTATAGTTGTATACATTGGAAAATTTCCTATGCGGCCATAGTTGTGCTCGCCAACGGTGTTTTGAGCCCTTGAATAGAAACGCTTGTAGTGTGCCTCTTGGATCAATCTTAATGGAGAATTCTCCAACTCCAGGGTCATCTTTTGATCTCCATGATGTCAAGCTCCACTCTTGGCCTTTCTTATAATTCTTGCCTACTTTTGCACCTGGTAGAAAGGAATCCGTGAGATAATCAAAACTTTGCCACATAAATCTTCTTTTTCTGCCTTGAAGCAAAACCAAATTTCCCGAATCCAAGAGTTTAGCAACACAAGAATCATCTACTTCGCCTGAAACAATTGTAGACCAGAGCGGAATTTTTTGTCGAGGATCATTATAGAGAACAAGGTTCCCATGTAGGTCTAGTGATAGAAACCCAGAAGAGCCATTGATAGGACTATTCCTGTTTGCTACCCACAAAACAGTTGGTTCTGAAATTTTGTGGAACCATATTCCAACATATCTGTGAATTGAACTGCCAGGAGTAAAGAACCCGAATGCAAACTTACCATTCTCGGAGACAAGAAGGTCGCCATCTCGGAAAGTTTGGTTTTTGGTGATGATATCAAGAGAATTGTGTGATGAGAAGTGAAGGATTAGAAGCAAATATTGCAGAAGAGTTTTCTTGGCAGCCATGGTACTTAAATTTTCCATGGTTTCAGGTCTGAGTTTATGTACTTTTTCTTTTATGTTTTGAACATCATTTGGTGTCGCTGCTGACTTTATGTGGACAGATGGCTGTTATTTCTTTGATTTGTTTGAGGATGAATGATATTTTGACAACTTTCCATGTTTGAATATTCTAATCTTTTAAGTGCTGTAATTTTCTCCATCACTGTTAACTTTACAGATGTTATAGGATGTGAATATACAGATTGGTCAAGACAACGATGTCAACATGTTTTTTTCTTTATTAATCTAGTAAATTGGGACATATATGTAGGGATTGCACTTCTGCTGGCCACGTGTGAAAAAAATTCAAGTTCGATTTCTACTAAATAAATCTACAACTACCATTGATAATATCGACTAAGATCCGAACATAATTATTATGGCAATGGAATATGGAATATTTGTAGTTTAGATAGAATTATTAATTGGTTACAATGCATATATTATCTTGAGTTGGATTTTAAATATATATCAAAAGCTCAATTTGTGATATACAACTCAGGTGTGCCTTTGTTTTTTCTGTTTTTTTTTTTTTTTTTTTTAATCCTTTTCTGTTATATTTATTTTTGGCATATTATATGTTTTTATTAACAAAAAAATTCAGTCTTTGCTCTTTAACCGATTTCTAAGATTTTTATTTTCTTGCAAAATATATATTTTTTACAATTCTCATTTTTTAAATAAAAAATTTTATAAATAAATTTCTTTCACAATTTTTTTTTTTAACGAATAGTATTTGATTTTAAGGAAATTCGAATCCTGACTTACTACCATTAAATTATAGCTTCCATGAAATTATATTTGGTTATTAACCTCTTATTAATGAAATTTAATAGTTAATTTAACCAACCTTGTTCAATATTTATTTAAAAATTCACTGAAAAAGAAGAAAAAGAAAAGAATTAAAATTAAAAATTAGATCTCATATGAAATACATAAATTTATTAAAAATTGAATGGAGATCAATAAATTCATTCAATTAAATCCTATAAAATCATTCAATTTCAGAAATAAGACCAAATTGTTCATAAAAAAACCGATCAAATTTGCAATGGAATTTTGTAATTTGATTTATTAATCTTTGCACCTTTTCTTGTTTTTCTTTCGATTTGGTGCAAATTTTGTCCTCAGTTGAAAATTGCAGTAGAAACAAAAATAACCCCAGCCATGGTTTCCCACTATCCGAACAAGAAGAGGGAGAAAATCAATGGAGATCGAGGATAAAGAAGAGAACTTTGTTGAAATTATGACACCTTCAATGGAGAATTTCTGAAATTCTTAAATCGAAATCGACTAGGTACGTTCTCATTTCTCCTTATTATTCAGAAATTATAAATTCTAATTTTGTAAAACCGATGAGTGAGAACCTATAGCATTAGCGAGTTAGCAAATCTGTAATTGTGAGCTCATTTATAGAAGATGAGGCATGGCTTTCTGCTTCTGCTGCTGCTGAGCTAGAATTATTGGTAGGTCTTCTAAAAGTAACAGCTGGTTGATTTGGATAGGGAAGAGCTGTTTCACTAGCCAACATTAGTACTACTTCTAGCATAGTTGGTCTGTCCTCTGCGTTTTCTTGAACACATAATAGCCCAATTTGAATGCATCTCAATGCTTCATCATCTCTAGGATATGACTCTTCCATCCATAACTCCCACACCTGTATGATTTATACTTCATAGCATTAGCATATTAGCATTATGAGGGTTCAACTTATAAAATTTGAGAATTTTAGCTTTGAATCTGTGAAGTTGACAAGTTTTCGTTTACTTACATGCCCTATCAAAATCAAAGAAGATCTCTCTTCATAATAGTCATTGCCCTTTCTACCACTAATGATCTCCAATAGGATTATGCCAAAGCTAAACACATAGGATTTTACGGAAAATTTTCCAAACAATGCATACTATGGGGACATATAGCCACTGCATAAGAAAAAATAATGAATAGTTAATTCATGATGTATTTTAGTTTTATACATTGGTGTTCACAGTGATGGAGTGTTATATGTCATTCAAATACTTGCTATGGCCCGATCACTCTGTTTGTCTTCTCTTGAATTTGGTTAGCTGTAAATATTCTAGCTGTAACAAAATCTGCAATTTTGGGTGCAATTTTGGTTAGTTGTTATATGTCATTCATATAATTATGATTTTACATGCATTTGGAAAGAGTCAATGTCGCTGCTCTAGCGAGCTACAAAGGTTGAGATTGTAATCTCGTTTATAGAATTTGACCTTTCCCTTCTTTCTCTTTTAAAGTTCCTAGAAGATGTAAAGATGAAAGCAGGTTCTTTTGGAGATGGAATAGCAGTTTCACTGTTTAACATCAAATTAACTTCTAACATAGTTGGTCTGTCTGCAGCATTGTCTTGAACACATAAGAGCCCGATTTGAATGCATCTTAAAACTTCAGAGTCATGATATGACCCTTGCATTGTTGAATCAACTATTTTCAGTGCCCTATCTTCTGTATATAGCTTCCAAACCTGTAGGTTTCATAGAATTGACACATGGAGGATGAACCAATGAACTAATATGATTAATTGAACACTAAATAGAGAGATAGATTGGAAGATATTGTATCCATAGAGTTTCCATCACTTACATTTCCTATCAAGCTCAAGGAAGGATCCTCTTCATGAGACCCATTGCTGTTCTTGCCACTTACAATTTCCAACAGGATGATCCCAAAACTAAACACGTCGGATTTCACAGAAAATTTTCCAAATAGTGCATACTCTGGAGACATATAGCCACTGTACGAGAAAAATAATTGACCAAACTTAACATGTATTCTTAGTTTTTCGTGGATATTCAGTGACCAACTCCGACATTGTCCATACTTACTATGTCCCCACAACTCTGTTTGTCTTCTCTTGAATTTGATCAATCCGGAATATTCTAGCCATGCCAAAATCTGAAATTTTTGGGTTCATATTTGCATCTAGTAAAATATTGCTCCATTTTATATCCCTGTGAATGATTGGCAATCTTGAATCCTGGTGAAGATATAAGATCCCGCGGGCAGTTCCAGCTGTGATATCAAAGCGTTTCCTCCAGTCCAAAAATGATTTTCTTGTTTCATCTACAATAAGAATGCAGTTATTAAGACATTTATAAGGTTTGGTGTATAATAGTGTAGCCTAGTAATGCTTGGATTGATCAATAAATGAAAAATCTTATAAAAAAGAAACGAATCCAAGGATTTATTTGGCAAATATTCATAGATTAACATTTGCTCCTCTCTCTCAATGCAGCACCCTAGAAGCCTCACCAGATTCCGGTGCTGAAACTTACCAATCAACATAACTTCATTTTTAAGTTCTTCAGTCCCTTGCCCTGGATTAGTTGATAATCGTTTTACAGCCACTTCTTTCCCGTCAGATAGTTGACCCTGAAGCCATTATTAAAAGACTCAGTTTTCTCTAAACATGAAATTACTTATCATTGCTCTGTAGCTGAATTTCAAAACGACAGAATTCAAACACATTTAATGTATTCAGATTTCAGTATTTAAATGTTTTTTATTTAGATGACCTTGTAAACTATGCCAAAACCACCCTGGCCAAGTTTTTTTGCTGGAGAAAAATTATTAGTTGCTGCAACAATGGTGCTCTGGTAAAAAAATAATATGTCTTGTGGATGACTGCTCTGGCCTAGCTCACTTGCCGCCAAAGTACTTTTGTAGTAGATAGAACCAGATGCTGGAGCAAATACTCGTTTTGCCCATTTTTCCTTTGTTACTGTCCTTGCACAAATAGAAAACTAATTATTAGTCTTCCCTGTCATTGTGTCGTGTGTGATCTGCATAAATAGGTAGGATATTCTGTTTGGTTCCTTAAAGCATCTTGAGACCAACAGTTGTTGTCTTTAAGAAATTTATTTTTAATATACTCAGTTAAATGGAAGAGCAAGGTGCCATGGATAGGCTTTTTTTTTTTTTACCTCTTTTCCTCCTTCTAATCCATAAATAGGCAAAGAAGATGATTGTAAGCCACGCTGATGCAGCAGAGAGTATTAAAATCTTCAAAACCTTTCTTTGAAGTTTAGTTTTCATGGTATTTTCAGCTGCATTAGTGGAAAAAGGATGTGATACTAGTCAACAAAGGCCGAGGGAGAGAGTTGTAATTTTCACTTGTGATGAGAAGTGAAGGATTAGAACACATATTGCAGAAGAATTTTCTTGGCAGCCATGGTACTTAATTTTCCATTGTCTCCGGTTTTGGTGCATGTACTTCTTTCGTATGTTTTGAGCATGACTTCATATGGACAATGGCTATCATTTCTTTGATTTGTTTGAGGTTGAATTGATTTTTTACAACTTAATGTGTTTGAATATTCTAATTTCCGAGTTTTGTAAGTTTCTTCTCCATTGCTGTTTACTTTGTGTAGCTGCTGACTTTATGTGAACAATGTCAACATTTTTTATTCTTTATCAAGCAACCCGGACTGAGTTTATGGGAAAAGACTCAAAATCGATTTTCACAAAATAAATTTACTTGAATGGCGGATGGTCTTTAAATACGACTAAATTTAGAATGTAATTATCTAAATGAGGTTGAGCATACTTCTGATTAATTAAAAACAATAAATGGAGTACCATGCATTTATTATCTTGAGGTTTTCAATAAATTTTAACTAAAGTTATGTTATAATACTTTTCTGTTTGGGCATTTCTTTTATCTAGAGGTGGCCAAATTGAACCTGAACCGGATAATCAGGACCAGATCGGACCGGATCAAAACTTGTTAAACTCTGAATCAGACTGGATTAGAACCGAACTGGCGATTTAGAAGAAAAGAAGATTAAGCATCAGGGTCGATCAACCCCTGACCTTTGAAACCGGCGGTTCAACTCTTATATTTTTAATATGTTTAACATATTTCTTTTTTTTTTTTAATATGTTTAATTTCTTTCACTTGATTTTCTTTTTAAAAGTGTAAGAGAAATAAATGGTGTATTTGTGCAAGTTATATTTTTGTAATAATTTTTGTATTATGTAAATTATTAATTGTAAAATAAAAAATATAAGTTGTTTTTCATATTTGAAAAATTATATTATTTTGTTACGTATATTAATAACTTATCGAGAAATGTCTACATCGAAACCACACAAATTGAAATTTAAATGTTGATTCAAAAGGATTAAACCTAAACCGGATCAAACCTGAATTCTGATCAAACCTTGAACTTGAACCGGACCGAACCGAATCAGCAGTTCAACTCTTTTGAATGTTAAGATTCATATTCAAAGATTTCTTGAACCTGAACCAGCGGTTCATAAACCTTGGCCATGTATTTTATCTATTCGTGTCGTCCTCTATTATATTTTTATGGTGAATGATAGAAATCTTTTTACATAAAGATTATTTTCTTTTTTTTTTTTTTCCAAAATAAATTACTCCAGCCTTGGGTTATTGAACTTTAATTTGTTTCAATTGATGTCTTGATATATTTAATAATAAATTTAACTAACTTTGTTCAGTAATTTATTGAAAATTTCAGGGTGAAAAAGAAAGGATTAATATTGAAAATTACATCTCATATGAAATCCATAAAGTTAATAAAATTCAATGAAGATCCATAAATTCATTCAATCAAATCCTATAAAATCATCCGATTTTAGAAATAATACCAAATTGTTCATAAAAATAAAACAAAACAAAAGAAATAACACCAAATTTGCAATGAAATTTCATAATTTCATTTATTTAATCGTGAGAGCAATTTGCAATTTTATTGGAAATTTCTTTTCACCTTTTTTATTTTTTTGAATTAAATAAAAGATTACGTTAATTCTGATTTGGTGCAAATTTTGTCATCAGTTGCAGCAGAAATAAAAATAATCCTGGAGTATTAAAGTAGATTTTAAAAAATATATATATATATTACCATATCCAATTAAAACGTAATCACGCTGATTAACGGTGGCCGATGACCGGTCACTCGTCTCTCTACTCCATCAGGACCACCACCACTGTCTATCAGCGAAATTCCTCCATGTTCATTTTGATGTTGTGACTGCGATTTGTTTCTGAAAGCTTACCCGAAGAGAAATTGCAGCGAAGAAGGCAGAATAAAACTGTAATACCGAGATAAGAAGCGGGAGAAAATCAATGGAAATCGAGGATGAAGAAGAAGTTAACTTTATTGAAATTATGACACCTAATGGAGAATTTCTGAAATTCCCAAATCGAATTGAGTAGGCAAGTTCTCATTAGTCCTTATGATTCAGAAATTACAGATTCTTATTACTCGATAAAACTGATTAGTGAGAACCTATATGTTTAGCGAGTTAGCAAATCGGTAATTGTGAGCTCATTTATAGAAGATGAGGCATGGCCATCTCCTTCTGCTGCTGCTGACCTAGAATTATTTCTAGGTTTTCTGAAAGTGAAAGCTGGTTGATTTGGATAGGGAAGAGCTTTTTCAATAGCCAACATTAGTACTACTTCTAGCATAGTTGGTCTATCCTCTGCATTTTCTTGAACACATAATAGCCCAATTTGAATGCATCTCGAGGCTTCATCTCTAGGATATGACTCTTCCATTGATGAATCAACTATCTCCATTACCTTATTGTCTCTCCATAATTCCCACACCTGTATGATTGATACTTCATAACATCAGCAAATTGGCGTTATAAGGGTTCAAATTGTGAAATATGAGATGTTTAGTTTTGATTCTATGGTGTTGAAAAGTTTTCCTTTTACTTACATGCCCTATTAAACTCAAAGAAGATCCCTCTTTATAATAGTGATTGCTCTTTCTACCGCTGATGATCTCCAGTAAGATTATGCCGAAGCTAAACACATCGGATTTTACGGAAAAATTTCCAAACAATGCATACTCTGGGGACATATAGCCACTGCATAAGAAAACAATGAACACTTAATTCATTATGTATTTTAGTTTTACCCATTGGTGTTCATAGTGATGGAGTGTTACATCATTCAGTTACTTACTATGTCCCAATTACTCTGTTTGTCTTCTCTTGAATTTGTTTAGTTGTAAATATTCTAGCCGTGCCAAAATCCGCAATTTTTGGGTGCATTTCTTCGTCCAATAAGATGTTGCTACATTTTAGATCCCTGTGTATAATTCTTAATCTTGAGTCATGGTGTAGATATAAGATGCCACGGGCAATCTCGGTTATAATGTTCAAGCGTTTTGTCCAGTCCATATGTGATCTTCTCGTTTGATCTGCAAAAAAAATTTTGGACTTTTTAGGCATATTGGATCATGGTAAAGCTGTTATGATAGCCAACATTGCATAACAATATGACCAAACAGAAATGAATCCAAGCTTTTGTTTGGCAAATATTCATAAATTAAAATTCGTTCTCCTCCCTCAATGCAGCATCCTAAAAGTTTCACTAGGTTCCTGTGCTGAAGCTTTGCAATCAACATAACTTCATTTTTAAATTCTTCAATTCCTTGCCCTGAATATTTAGATAGTCGTTTTACAGCAACCTCTTGACCATCAGGTAGTTGACCCTGAAATCATTCTTACACATCATTTTTTTTTTTTTTGGGAAGCAAATAAATGCTAGTTTGCCCATGCAGGTGCTAGAATTTACCAATAAAGGCTACATGGGAAACATTTTGCTATGTACATCCAATTAGTAGTCACACACTGATAGAGAACTTACCTTATAAACTGAGCCGAAACCACCCTGGCCGAGTATGTTAGATGTTGAGAAGTCGTTAGTGGCATCAACTATGGTTCTGAGATCAAAAAATTCTGTGTCGGGAGGATGATTATTCTGTCTGAGCTCAGTTGCTATTAGAGTATTTTTATAGTAGATTGAACCACGGGCGGGATCAAGTATTCGCTTTCTCCATCTGTTCTTCATCACTGCGCTTGAGCAAATTGAACAGTTATGTTTAGCCTCCTAATCTCTTTTATACTATTATTAAGAAAGACATCATCATACGCCTTAGATCATGTGGAAAATATCAGGACGGGATTCTTGTGCAGATGACATATTTATGATTTACTAGGCATATTAGTAAAGATGAAATGGCACAGTGCTATTTACCTCTTTTTCTCCTTCTAATCCACAAGTAGGCTACTAAACTAATTGTAGTCCATGCTAAAGTAACAGAGGGTATTAGAATGTACAGCTTCCGTTTGAGAAAAATATGTGACTTACTATTATCTTCAGCTGCATCAAATGGAAAATATGTGATATTAGCAAAATAAATAAATGAAAAGACACTGCCTTAAGAAGTGAAAAATGAGAAGCCTGGGGGAATGATGGATAGGAACTTATGTAGAGACTGGTACAAGGTAGGCCGTATTCTTTGCCACATTACCTCTCTGCTTTGTTTATTCTTAGTGAATTCATGAAATAGTTGATATTGGAAAACAATACCTAATTCAGTAGCATCAACTCGTACATACATATCATAGTCTTCATCTACATAGTCTAGTGTGTCTGTTAATTCTCCATACCATGTAAAGCATTCACTTCCTCTGCCTCCATTATTTATGCTTGCATATGCATTGCAGGAACAATTCCTTAAACATTCTTGCTCACACTCCATATGGCTTACATTGAAGCTCACACAAGCTGCGGTAGAAGTGTCAGGAAATCTGACATGTTTCACTTTCACAAACCCTTCTCCATGTCTGCACAGCAAGGAAGATTCTGGTTGCTTCCGGACGCAGCCCCCAGATGAATCTCTTAAGTCCCAATCCCTCGGGAATCTGGGTTTGTACCCAGGTAAACAAGAACATTCATATACATCAGGAATGCTATGACTACATTTCCCATAAGCACCACAATGTGCATAAAAATCACATGGGTACTTCGGTACATACCAGAACTCTTTCCACTGACCATCATTCTCATGCCATCTTAGCCACTTGATCAGTCCTGAATTGTCCACTACTACTCTTATAATAGCGGAAGCATCTTTAATGAGGTGGACAAAGTATGTCTCCTCTTCATTGTTAACATAATTGTAGTCGTATATGTTGTCGAATATCTTCCATGGCCATGGGAAAGTTCGCCAATTAGGTATTGAACCCTTGTACAGGAAAATTTGTGGTGTAGTCCGCGGATCTATCTTAACTGAGTAGTCTCCAGTTCCCGGGTCATCTTTTGATCTCCATGAGGTCATGATCCATTCAAGGCCAGTCTTCTTATTCAGCCCAAGTCTCATGCCATGCAAAAGGGTATCAGTAGGATAATCAAAGCTTTGCCACACTATTCTTTTACTTCTTCCTTCGAGTAAAACCAGATTTCCTGAATCCAAGAGTTGAGCAACACGAAAATCTGCAACTTTTCCTGTAACATTTGTAGACCACAGTGGAACCTTTTGGTCAAGACCATCATAGAGCACAAGGTTCCCATATTGGTCGATCGAAAGAACTCCTGAGAAGCTGCTGATAGGATTGTTCCTGTTTGCTACCCACACCACATGTGGTTCCTTGACTTTATAGAACCAAATTCCAAGATATCTGTTGTTGGATTTCCCTGGGCTAAAAAACCCAAATGCAAATCTATTTCCTCTTGAGATTAGAAGGTCACCTTCTCTAAAGGTATTGTTTGTGGATATGATATTTAAAGATCTGCCCAATGTGAATTGAAGGATTAGAAGCAAATGCTGCAGAAATAGTTTCTTTGCAGCCATGATGCTTTTCGATTGCCTACAGTGTATTTAACTTGCTTTTTCTTTTGACATGTCTGGAAGTTCTTTTGTGGGTGACATAGGACTCGTAAAAAAAAATAACTGATTTGTTTGAATGCGACCCCTACCATCTTCAAGTATGAATTACTCTTAAAGGACTTTTTTCTCTACTAAACAACTATTGTTTTTACTGTTGCATAATCTACCGATCAAAGTCAATTTTGTACCATATTGTTTTTTATTATTTGGTGGGTCAAATGATGCTGACAACTGTGGTTTCCTTTTTGCTCTTAGATTCTGCATTGCCTCAACCAACCACATTTGGGTGTGACAGAGTTGGCGTGTTGACAACTGAGATTCTTGACTACGAGCATGACAGCTAAAGCTGTCTGAATTTCAGCCTTCAGTTCATCTGGAACTGTTTCTCACTGGCTTTGGGCAAGGCAAAAGCTTTTAAAACCAAAGAATTATAAAAACTTCAAACCGTGCATCAATACCTTTTTTTTTTCAAAGGAATTATTTGCTCTCTGTACTGTATGATTCAACAAATATCTTCAGGATACAATGAAGATCCTGCTTACATTTGCAGAAATGAAAATAAAGCACAAAACAGTTATAACGGTTTTCAATTTCGAATTGTGCTATCTTTTTTTTTTTTCTCTGTTACTTTTTATCCAGAGATAAAACAGAGTGAGTGATCGAAGTGGGTGAGTAGCGGGAGAAAAATCATGCACACTCCTCCATTTTCTCCTGTTTAATAGGTCAACTTAGCACCACTCCAAACGTACAGAAAATGGCAAAATAAAAAAAAAATTTGCGTTGATGATGTGGCATATGTGCCACGTGTACATCCTAGTTGGCCACTGCCACGTGCCATGTGTTAGGGGTGCACACGGTCGTTTAATCGGTCCATGTGAATTTTTGCTAACGGTTAACCGCTTGAACGGTTTTTCTAATTTACTAACCGTATACTGTCCATTAAATTCAGTTAACCATTAATTTCGGTCGGTTAACTATTTTCTAATGGTTAACCATTTCCGAAATAAATATTATATTTTAAATCTCAAAATTTTAAACTATAAATCTCAAATATTAAAGATAAATATGAAATTACAAAACATAGTCTTAATAATTGATTAAAAAATGACATTTCGACCACAAACTAAAATAATTAAAACATTAACAAAAATTATTAAAAACAAAAGTATCATTTTTGTGTTTTATGACCCACTTTTTGAAACTACAACACTGTATTTCTCTCAACCACCAGTTTTCCTTAAACTATTGTTTTATTTTTTTAATTAAATTATATTTATTGATTTAAAATTTAAAAATTATATTAATTGATTTAAAATTGTTCACGTATCTTTTTGGTGATCCTTCTCGTACTTAAAATAATTTACATACACTAGAAAATAAAACTTAAAATTCAAAACCTAAATTAAACGACTAGAGATCTTTAAAATTATCCTAAATTAGTTCCTTTTTCTATTAGTTACTTATTACTCACCAATATTTGGCTACATATTATTTGTAAGAATTTGAAAAACATACTAAATTCAATTCTAAAATTAATTAAATATTAAATTATCCTTTTATTGAACATAACATTAAGTAATAGAACATGATAACATATTATTGTCATTTGGTCATCTTTAAGTAATAAATATAATTAATCTCAAAATTTAAGGCCCCTTTTCATTTTTTTGATGTAATTCTTTCTATCTCAAATAATTATTAGTGATCATTTAGAAATTCAAATAATAGCTATTAACTTATAAAATTCGTAATAAATTATTCAAAAGGTTCTGTTTAGATTTTATTCATCAATATAGTTACTGATAAAACTTTATTTTATTTTTATATAAAATTTCTAAACTTTATTAATTGTTCCATATTAGAAATATTAAAATAATATAAATGACAATTGAGGTATCTATATATTAGTTTTATAGATTATATATATATATGAGACAAAAAAATCATTTTAAATTCATATATATTAAATTACACAGAAAAATTATTTAGTAATACAGTTTGTGATTAATAGTTATTCGACATGTTAAAATTATATTTATTATAATCGACTTAAATGAATTTTATTTGGGGTTGTCAAACAGGTGACGGGGGCCGTCTCCGTTGGGGGTCCACCCGGATGGGGACGGGGAATCCCCGATTAAAATTCCTGTGGGGCGGGGAGGGAGACGAATTTGTCCCTGTTTATTAATCGGGGACGGGGATGGTAATACCCCTACCCGCCCCGTGAGCCCCCATCCCAATCCCCGTTTAAAACCCGCGGGGATCTCCTATAAAATACCTGAATCCCCGTTTACATTTATTTAATTAATATTATATTATATTATATTATATTATTATTATTTATTATTTTATTAAAGAAAGTAAATAAAACTTATTTCACAGACTAATAATAATTGTCCTCAACCCAATTCTTCTTCGTCCACTTCTTCTTCTCATTTGTCTCAGCTCAAAAAAAAAAATCCCTAACTCTCTCAGGTCAGGTTTCCGTCTCCCGCTCTCCCTCTTTGCCGCACTTCTCTATTCACGGATCCACGCGACATCGACTGTCGGTGGGCTTCGCTCCTGCCAGCGAAGGTGAAATCTTCCTCGACGATTGATAAGCCAATGAGTTTGTCGTCCACGACCGATTAGCCTTCAATTGGGCTTGTTCCTACCGGCGAAGGTGAGTTTCTCATCTAAGTCTACGATTTACCTTCCCTGCATACTAGATTTAGCTATTATTACTTGATTTAGTGATTATTGCTTCTTGATTTATACCCAGAAAAGAAAAAACACTATAATTATTACTTCTTGATTTATACCAAGAAAAGAAAAACACTGATAGGTTCTTGCTTGGATTGTGGTGCATCAATGTTGAAGATGATCTTCAATTACAATACACTATAGTTATAAGAAATTGATGTGAAAGAATAGCTCTCTGCTTCTATAATTAATTAACACAGAAGAATAAGGACAAAAGTAAAGATGTCTTAATTTTTACTGATGTTCACTATTGAAGACTTTACTTGAGAAACTCTTATCGTGTGATTTTTTTTTCCCGCTTCAACCGTCTGGGTTTATTTACATGTTTGTAAGAACTCCATTGCAATTATTAATTATACATTAATGTATTTGAGAATTAAGTTTTAAGAATTTTATGTTTGTATTTTAATGCATATATGGATAAATTTGAGGGTGAAAATTGAAATTTTATAAGTTTTTTTTATAAAATATAAAATTAGCTAAATGGGGACGGGGATCCCCGCGGGGACCTGATTCCCCGCTGGGGACGGGGATGTGATAGATTTTTATCCCCGATTAATAAACGGGGTGGGGATGGGGAATTCAATCCCCGCCCTGCCCCGCTCCATTTACAACCCGAATTTTATTGAAGAGTTTGTCTGTTTTACAAAAGTAATTTTTAAAAAATATTTTATTTAGTTTATAGCTTAGTATTTATTTTACAAAAATATTTTTCAACTATCGGTTAACCGAATCCACATGGACTTTTGGTGTAAAAATCGATACCGAAACAAAAAATTTTTAAAAACAAAAACTGTATACTAATCCGTCGGTTTCGGTTAACCATATTTTCTGTCCGGTTTCAGTTCGGTTTTACGGTTTTTCGGTTTTCCCTTTTTTTTTTTTGTGCACTCCTACCACGTGTCCAAGTGCGTCTATAAAAGCGCCTAAAATGCACTATATGTGTCGCGCACGCGTGCGGTACACTTAGGTATAGCTTTTCTAAACTATTTTGACTTACGAAAAAGTCACATAGTATACAAATACTTTTTATTTGACTCAACTAAGTAACATGAGATAAGACATTTATTTTGAAAATGTCATGCAAAAACCGTATTTTGGCCATGAAAACTTGTGTAAATTTCTTCTATGAGCCCTCGTACTTGAATTTTTTGGCCCTACACTAGTAATTTTACTGTTTCACAAATCTATCCAACATATCTCTCTATCTTTGTTAATTAGCTCGACGACTCATACTAAGAGAATTATGACGCGGGTGATGATGCTTGAGTTAACCCAAAAAAAAAAAAAAAGGGAGATATGCCTGATACATTGTTAGCTAGGTAAGTATATAGAGTTGTATTAAAGAAATTTAGGTAAATGTATCGCCAAAACTATGGCTTTGCAAGATACAGGATGGAGATTGAAGCAGAGCTATATTGAATTGTACCATTGTAAAAATGGTTGAAAATTTTTGTTCAAGTTCATAGGAGGATAGCCATAAATGGCCATGGATTTTGTTTCATAATTGATGAATTATGTGAAAAATTCATCCGCTAGGATGCTTTTTGTTTTGAGGAAGACTAGGTTAGGGCTTGCAAAACAAAATAAAGATACTCCAACGCTCAAGTCAGGAAGAGATCAATAAGAAATAGAATAGAAATAAAAGAGTTTTCTATTGTACCTTTTGAGGTAGAGAGATCTTTATATAAGCTCCAAACTGTCCTAATTAGATTATGGTTGATATTCTTGTTTGACCAACATGAAATATTCCTAATTTAGGTAAAATAGTACATTTGGAGAGTTCATTCATGATTAGGATATAGACTCCATGATAGGCAAGTAAGGGAGAATTATGCCTTGATTAGGATATAGTCCTCTTGTTGTGGAATGATTGCAGTCTGCCCAATACTGGATTCTTCGTTTGCTGGGGAATTTTCCATTATGCCGTCAATAATGAAAATGAAAATTGGTACAGGTAGCTAAGAGGATAATTAAAGCATTATTGGGTTCTTTTCTCTGTGAATAAACATCATTTATTTCCATTGCTGAGTCAGAATGAAAAAGAATTTAATATCCATTAAATGTTAAAATGGAACTACTTGTGGGCTGGGTTATTTTGCTAAATAGTTGGTCTATGATCTGATGATACCCACAACATTTTTCTTGAACACAATAAGCCCAATTATGTTCCACATGCTATAATTTTCATATACAATTATAGTCTATCTATCTACACAAGAAAAAAAGAGGAAAAAAAAAAGTTCAAAAATACTCTTAATATCGAGCTGAGATTTTGCATGTTGGTTGATACAGATATATTGGATTTTGGGGATGAAACTTTGAAATTTTCAAGAAGTATGGGTATTTTTCTAATTAAATAATATAAAAAATTGAAAAATCACAAAAAAAGACTTATTGCCAAAAAAAAAAAAAAAATTTCAAATCTTAATGGGAAATTCTTAAATAACACAAACAAATTATTATGAGGATAAATGGAAGAAAACGTTGAGAGTTGTACGAAGATTGAATCAAAAGTACATGTGTTTATGTTATTAACCCAATCCCCATGTTAAAATTAACAGGTTTTTTTTTTGTCCATTTAGCATTTGAATAGGTAAGTTTATCTATGTTATTTAAGAATTTTTCATCTAGATTTGAAAATTTTTTTGTCATTTTTCTATATTTTTGTGTGAATTTTCTTCTATTTTTATTATTTAATTAAAAAAATACTTTCACTTTCCAAAAATTTCTAACCTTGATTACTAATGTCCACAGACCGGAGTGTAAAATTTCAGCTAAAAATTCAAATGATTGCAGGATATTCAGGGTGTGTGTTATATGAAAGACTTTAATTGCTAACCGCGAGGTATTTGCTTGCTAACATTTAAAATTTCATACCTCTTTTTGTCAACTTTCAAAATACAGAAATCCATTCACGAAACCGGCAAACCACATTTTTTTTTTTTCCTTTTTTACTTTTTTTTAAGAAAACTAAACCATATTGTTTTGACTGAATATGATACCAAAAATTTAATTGTCTCGCAAGTTAAAGGATCAATGTATAATTGTCATTCATCGGTGACATATTATGTCATATTTGAATAGAAAGATCAGGCGTATGATACTTTCTTTCTAAATAAAAATCTTAAGGATGTATCTAGTAGAAAATGCAAACTTTAAGGACTAAATATTACATTTTTCAATATCAAACCATTCCCTCCGACCTTTTCCCATTATTCCCTCAATCACTCTTCCATATATCACATATGCTCTGTCCTCTCTACCCACCGTTACCGAAGTCCCAAACTTCTCCTCATCAAGCTCAATTTTGTCATATACCACTCCCTCTCCCCAACTATCATCGCTCTTCAGAAACCACAGTTTCTTTGATGTTGTGACTGTGATTTGTTTCTGAAAGCTTAACCGGAGAGAAATTGCAGTGAAGAAGGCAGAATAAAACTGTAATACCAAGAATAAGAAGCAGGAGAAAATCAAAGAAAATCGACGATGAAGAAGTTAACTTTGTTGAAATTATGACACCTAATGGAGAATTTCTGAAATTCCCATATCAAATTGAGTAGGTAAGTTCTCATTTCTCCTTATGATTCAGAAATTACAGATTCTTATTACTCGATAAAACTGATTAGTGAGAACCTATATGTTTAGCGAGTTAGCAAATCGGTAATTGTGAGCTCATTTATAGAAGATGAGGCATGGCCATCTCCTTCAGCTGCTGCTGAGCTAGAATTATTGCTAGGTTTTCTGAAAGTGAAAGCTGCTTGATTTGGATAGCGAAGAGCTTTTTCACTAGCCAACATTAGTACTACTTCTAGCATAGTTGGTCTGTCCTCTGCTTTTTCTTGAACACATAATAGCCCAATTTGAATGCATCTCAAGGCTTCATCTCTAGGATATGACTCTTCCATTGATGAATCAACTATCTCCATTACCTTATTTTCTCTCCATAATTCCCACACCTGTATGATTGATACTTCATAGCATCAGCAAATTGGCATTATAAGGATTCAACTTGTGACATATGAGATGTTTAGCTTTGATTCTATGGTGTTGAAAAGTTTTCGTTTTACTTACATGGCCTATTAAACTCAAAGAAGATCCCTCTTCATAATAGTGATTGCTCTTTCTACCGCTGATGATCTCCAGTAAGATTATGCCGAAGCTAAACACATCGGATTTTATAGAAAATTTTCCGAACAATGCATACTGTGGGGACATATAGCCACTGCATAGGAAAACAATGAACACTTGATTCATTATGTATTTTAGTTTTATACATTGGTGTTCATAGTGATGGAGTGTGACATCATTCAATTACTTACTATGTCCCCATCACTCTGTTTGTCTTCTCTTGAATTTGGTTAGCTGTAAATATTCTAGCTGTGCCAAAATCTGCAATTTTTGGGTGCATTTCTTCGTCCAATAAGATGTTGCTACATTTTAGATCCCTGTGTATAATTCTTAATCTTGAGTCATGGTGTAGATATAAGATGCCACGGGCAATCTCGGTTATAATGTTCAAGCGTTTTGTCCAGTCCATATGTGATCTTCTCGTTTGATCTGCAAAAAAAATTTTGGACTTTTTAGGCATATTGGATCGTGGTAAAGCTGTTATGATAGCCAACAATGCATAACAATATGTACCAAACAGAAATGAATCCAAGCTTTTGTTTGGCAAATATTCATAAATTAAAATTCGTTCTCCTCCCTCAATGCAGCATCCTAAAAGTTTCACTAGGTTCCTGTGCTGAAGCTTCGCAATCAACATAACTTCATTTTTAAATTCTTCAATTCCTTGCCCTGAGTATTTAGATAGTCGTTTTACAGCAACCTCTTGCCCATCTGGTAATTGACCCTGAAATCATTCTTACACGTCATTTTTTTTTTTTTTTTGGGAAGCAAATAAATGCTAGTTTGCTCATGCAGGTGCTAGAATTTACCAATAAAGGCAACATGTGGAAACATTTTGCTATGTACATCCAATTAATAGTCACACACTGATAGAGAACTTACCTTATAAACTGAGCCGAAACCACCCTGGCCGAGTATGTTAGATGTTGAGAAGTTGTTAGTGGCATCAACAATGGTTCTGAGATCAAAAAATTCTGTGTCGGGAGGATGATTGTTCTGTCTGAGCTCAGTTGCTATTAGAGTATTTTTATAGTAGATTGAACCATGGGCAGGATCAAATATTCGCTTTCTCCATCTGTTCTTCATCACTGCTCTTGAATAAATCGAACATTTATGTTTAGCCTCCTATATCTCTTTTATACTATTATTATGAAAGACAGTCATGTGGAAAACAGCAGGACCTGATTCTTGTGCAGATGACATATTTATGATTTACTAGTCATATTAATAAAGATGGAATAGCACAGTGCTATTACCTCTTTTTCTCCGCCTAATCCATATGTAGGCTACTAAGCTAATTGTAGTCCATGCTAAAGTAACAGATGGTATTAGAATGTGCAGCTTCCGTTTGAGAAAAATATGTGACTTGCTGTTTTCTTCTGCTGCATCAAATGGAAAATATATGATATTAGCAAAACAAATAAATGAAAAGACACTGCCTTAAGAAGTGAAAAATGAGAAGCCTGGGGGAATGATGGATAGGAACCCATGTAGAGACTGATACAAGATAGGCCATGTTCTTTGCCACATTTACCTAGCTGCTTTGTTTATTCTTAGTGATTTCAGAAAATAGTTGATGTTGGAAAACAATACCTAATTCAGTAGCATCAACTCGGACATATATATCATAGTCTTCATCTACATAATCTAGTGTGTCTGTTAATTCTCCATACCATGTCAAGCATTCACTTCCTCTGCCTCCTTTATTTATGCTTGCATATGCGTTGCAGGAGCAATTCCTCAAACATTCTTGTTCACACTCCATATGGCTTGCATTGATCATATGAGCTGCAGTAGAAGTGTCAGGAAATTTGACATGTTCCACTTTGACAAACCCTTCTCTGTCTCTGCACAGTAAGGAAGACCCTGGTTGCTTCCGGACGCAGCCGCCTGATGAATCTCTTAAATCCCACTCCCTCGGGAATCTGGGTTTGTACCCAGGTAAACAAGAACATTCATATACATCAGGAATGCTATGACTACATTTCCCATAAGCACCGCAATGTGCATAAAAATCACATGGGTACTTCGGTACATACCAGAACTCTTTCCACTGATGATCATTCTCATGCCATCTTAGCCACTTGATCAGTCCTGAATTGTCCACTACTACTCTTATAATAGCGGAAGCATCTTTATTGAGGTGGACAAAGTATGTCTCCTCTTCATTGTTAACATAATTGTAGTCGTATACATTGGCGAATAGCTTCCATGGCGATGGGAAAGTTCGCCAATGACGTATTGAACCCTTGTACAGGTAGATTTGTGGTGTACCCCACAGATCCATCTTAACTGAGTAGTCTCCAGTTCCCGGGTCATCTTTTGATCTCCATGAGGTCATGATCCATTCAAGGCCAGTCTTCTTATTCAGCCCAATTCTCATGCCATGCAAAAGGGTATCAGTAGGATAATCAAAGCTCTGCCACACTATTCTTTTACTTCTTCCTTCCAGTAAAACCAGATTTCCTGAATCCAAGAGTTGAGCAACACGAGAATCAGCAACTTTTTCTGTAACATTTGTAGACCACAGTGGAACATTTTGGTCAAGACCATCATAGAGCACAAGGTTCCCATATTGATCGATCAAAAGAACTCCTGAGAAGCTGCTGATAGGATTGTTCCTGTTTGCTACCCACACCACATGTGGTTTCTTGACTTCATAGAACCAAATTCCAAGATATCTGTTGTTGGATTTCCCGGGGCTAAAAAACCCAAATGCAAATCTATTTCCTGTTGAGATTAGAAGGTCACCTTCTCTAAAGGTATTGTTTGTGGATATGATATTTAAAGATCTGCCTAATGTGAATTGAAGGATTAGAAGCAAATGCTGCAGAAATAGTTTCTTTGCAGCCATGATGCTTTTTAATTGCCTACAGTGTATTTAACTTGCTTTTTCTTTGTCATGTTCCGGAAGTTCTTTTGTGGGTGACATAGGACTTATAAAAAAAATAACTGATTTGTTTCCCCTACCATCTACAAGTATGAATTATTCTTGCAGGACTTTTCTCTCTACTAAACAACTATTTTTTTACTGTTGCATAATCTAACGATCAAAGTCAATTTTGTACCATATTGTTTTTATTATTTGTTGGGTCAAATGATGCTGACAACTGTGGTTTCCTTTTCGCTCTTAGACTTTGCATTGCCTCAACCGACCACATTTGGGTGTGACAGGTTTGGCGTGCTGACAACTGAGATTCTTGACTACGAGCATGAACAGCTTAAGCAGTCTGCACTTCAGCCTTCATTTCATCTGGAACTGTTTCTCACAGGCTTTGGGCTAGGCAAAAGCCGTATTTTGGCCATGAAAACTTGTCTAAATTTCTTCTATAAGCCCTCGTACTTGAATTTGGCTTAAGCCCTACACTAGTAATTTTACTGTTTCACGAATCTATCAGACATATCTCTCAATCTTTGTTAATTGGCTCGACACAAAAAAAAAAAAAAAAAAAAAAAAGATATGTCTGATACATTGTTAGTTAGGGACTAAATTATTTGAAAATTACAAGTACATAGGCTGTCTAAGATCCAATAGAAAAATAGAGACTTATTAAAGAAATTTAGGTAAGTATGTGGCCAAAACTATGGCTTTTGCCTTTTGAAAATGAAATACAAAATACAGGATGAAGATTGAAGCAGAGATTTATTTAGAATCGTACCATTGTAAAAATGGTTGAAAATTTTGTTCAAGTTCATAGGAGGATAGACATAAATGGCCATGGATTTTGTTTCATAATGAAAATGAAAATTGGTACAGGTAGCTAAGAGGATAAAAAAAAAAAAGTTAAAAAATACTCTTAATATTGATATGAAATTTGAATTTTACATTAACTATAAAACGGGTCAACTTAAGGCTTAATTTCATATACAATTTTAAAAACCATGTATATGTTTACCGATTGGGGCCAATTCAACATATTATTGTGTGTTATCCATTTTTTATTTTTATTAGTAGTTATCCATCAACTTTTGAAATATTTTTTTTTACTAGTTGTTTGAATGGGGAAGCAGCTTCTCCACCTCTAAATATGGGTGATCATCGGTCGGTTCGGTAACTGAACCGAACCGAATTGTCGGTTAACCGAACCGAATTGTCAGTAATAATTAGAACCAAATCAAACCAAACAATGATGAAACCAAATCGAACCGAACCGAAATTTGGTATTTTTACTGAAAATAAATAAAAAAAAATTATTTGAAATGATTTTTAGGGCAATTAATTGAACCATTATATATTATTTTTGTAATTAATTGTTATTTGGTCATTTTATATTTTTTAATGAAATATAAAATTCAATTACGTAAATTAGAATATCACAAACCTAATATATATATTAATTTGGTTCGGTTTCGGTTTCGGTCAAACCGAATTTTTTTACAGAAAAACCGAACCGAACCGAACCGAATTCCAAAAAATATATAAAATTGTTACCAAACCAAACAAAAAAAAATTCGGTAACCGAACCAAATTTTTTTTCGGTTTGGTTCGATATTTGTATTCGGTTTTACCGAATAGTGCTCACTCCTGCCTCTAAACCACAACTTCTTTTAGAATTCTTCAAATGATGCACCATTGAAAAAAAAAAAAAAAAAAAAAAAACGAAAAAAATCTAAATTCGTTATAAAAAAACTTCGAATTCTATGCTTACTCTTTCTTTTTGGTTTTTTTTTTTCAAAAAATAATAATAATAATAATAAGGATTCAACATTCATAGTCAATGATGCATTTAGACTTGATTACTGGACTAATAAATAGATATACATAAAAACTATGGAAAAATACACTCATATATATAATCACGAATAGAGCTATCTATCCTATATACATTTTAAAACCTGCTTTGTCCTTTAGATTTTGAGCTGGGATTTTGCATGTTGGTCAATATAGATTATTGTTGGTTAAGGTAGCATACAAAATATCCTACCAAGTGTACTAGGGTTAACAAGTAGTAAGTGGATCTAAGTCCGAATATTATTCTCACAGGAATCAGGGTCTTAATAAGAGCAAAAAAAGAATGGTTTTTAAATTGAAACAGCTTGTGACAGAAAAATGATAAATTTGTCAAGTTTGAAGTTTAAATCTAAAATCTACTAAAATTTACTAGATCTACTAAATATCATGAAAAAAAGTCAACTTGAATACAGATCCGTATTAGCAATGATAACAAATAGAATAAGCAAGAACAGAGCATAGCATAGCTTGTACAGTTATGCACTCTAAGTAATTTCAGTCTAGCATGCAAAAGATTTTTATTCACTGAAGTTATCATAATCATTTTAACCAGAGCATTCTCCCTAATAAATTCTTATAAACCTACGTTTTCAAATAATTAACCGGAGCATATTCCGCAATTAACACTTAAAAACATGCATTAAGAATATGAAGCATCAACATGAGCATTCCCAACATAAACAACAATCACATGCAGCAAAGCTATTGCTGAGTCAACATATGTATCTAACCTTGTATTTCCACGTGCAAAGGCTTACGCCAATAAACTGTTGGCACTCTCTTCCTCGTACTTTCACATAGACAACCGGGTAAACAAGAACATTCAAATGCATCAGAATTGCTATAACTACACTTGCCATTGGCACCATACACATCACATGACCAAAACTCTTTCCATTTTCCTATGTATTTCTTACATATTACATAGTAGTATTAAAAAAAAAAAAAAAAAGAGTCTAGTTGGTCTTTTTATCTAAAGAATTGACAAGGTGCTTCATCTGAAATCTCCAAAAGAAAAAATAGGCCAATCCCAAACCCAGCAACACATACACCCATACGTTTTCATCCTTACTCTCCCTCACTGATTTCACTTCTTCAATATCAAACCATTCCCTCCCACCTTTTCCCATTATTCCCTCGATCACTCTTCCATATATCACATATGCTCTGTCCTCTCTACCCACCGTTACCGAAGTCCCAAACTTCTCCTCATCAAGCTCAATTTTGTCATATACCACTCCCTCTCCCCAACTATCATCGCTCTTCAGAAACCACAGTTTCTTCGGTGACACCACCACAACCACACCGTCTTTTCTAATTGCTATCCCATCCGCTATTTCCAAATCTTCCGATAACAACACTGTCCTCGCGGTCCCGTCCTCCTCATCCACCTTGAACATCTTCCCGGTGTTCGATTGAACCACCAACAAGTATCCCTTGCTGACGTATGCAATCCCGTTCAGACCACAAAAGCTAAACGGCGCGTCGCGGTCCACTGGGTAATGGTTGAAAATCGGAGATCTCGAGAAAATTGAAGCTTCCCCTTGAGCGTTGACTTTCCAGATGAAGTTACCGTCAGGATTGCCCAAAGAATTAGTGACGTAAGCGTTCCCCTTGAAATCAACTGCCACGGCGTTTGCGACAGCGCGGGAGGTGGTGGCGGGGACGGGATCAGGGAGGAGAGTGAGGAAAATTCGTTGGCCGGAGCGGAGATCGTAGGCAGCGAGAGCATTGAAGGGAGGGAGTGGGGCCATTGAGTTGATAGCAGCAAGAAGACGGTTATGGAGTGAATCAACAGCTAAGCCCAAAATAGAAGTGTCAAGAGGGAGGGACGGGTCGACGATGAGAGCATCTACGACGCCGGCATCGGAGACAGAGTAGAAAGTGCGATTGCGGAGGGAACCAACGATGAAGTGTTGGGCGGAGGGATCGTAGGCGATACCTTCCGGATAGAGATTGGGGGAGTGGAAATGAATGGTATGAGGTTTTCCGATTGTTGAAGGGATCAAAATCAAAAAGATGAACAAGGATACGGTGGCAGACATAGCGGCGTTTTGTGTTTGGCAGTGTAGAAAACCAGTCGCAACACGTTATTTATATATATCAAAATTGCCCCCAACAGGATTTAATTTTTAATTTTCCAATTTTTTATTTTATTTTATTTTCTTTAACTTTATCTTGAAGGAAACGAAAAGATTGGAATTTTTTTTTTTTCAATTTTTTTATTTTTACATTATTTTTTCCTATTTTTCTATGTTTTTATTTTCTTTTACTTTCACTTTTCTTTTTCCATATTTTTCTCCTTCTATTTTCTTTTCATTTTTTCTTCTATTTTTTTTTTATTTTTTATAAACCCTTCTTTATTTTTTTCTTATAGTTAAAAATTAATTTTAACAAAAAAATATTCATAACTACAATGGATAAGTTTACATATGATTTTAAAAAATAGTTTCATATAAATTTTTAATATTTTCTTAATAATATATGTATCTAAATAAATTATTTTTTTTTTATGAATTCCGTTGAAATTTTTTTCAAATTTATTAAAATTTATGTTGGCATATAAAATTTATTATATGATTAGATATGTTCATGGGTCGGACTCGGACCGAGAGTAACAGGTTTTTTTTATCCATTGGGCAGCCGTTGAATATCTTTATAAAAAATTTCAGTTGTTGGATTTGGTTAACGCGTAAACAATTTTTTTTTCTTGCAGTCCTCTTTTTCTCCGGTTAATCTTCTTCTTCCACAACTGGGCCGTCAGCTTTGGATTTGATGAAAACATGGACAAGTTTTTCCTCACAATCTTCTCTTTTCAAAGTCAATCTCCTTCTTTGTCAGTCACGATTTTCCACATCTGCTCCTCCCGTTCCATCTCTCAAAATATTTTTTATGTAATATTCTCTTTTCCAATTGATAGTTTCTCTCATCTGTTTCTCCCTTTTGAACATTTAATAAATGCAAGTTCCGATTGTTAGCTCAATCAAACCATAATTACTTTTGTATTTAATTTATCCCTCAAAAGATATTGAAAATCTTCAAAAATAATAATATTAAAAAAATTGAAAAAATCCATTTAAAATAACAAACTGTTTAATTTTTCAAAATCTAGACTTTTTCTTTGCTTCTTTGGTGAAGCGATAGTTTAAAACTAGTATTAATTTAAGAGTGAATAATTTATTAATTTTTCTTTTATTTATTAATTTATTTTTTAACATCGTGTATGCAATTAATGATCAAAACCAGCATTGCTATTTAAAATTATAGTGGAATTTGTTACCTTTTTATTTGTCATTCTTACATAGTTTACAAAACATGTATACATTATGCATACCATAAATTGAGATCAACTATTAGCATTCAAAACATGTATATATCATTCCTACAATGAATTGAGATAACTATTAGCATTTAAAATACCATTTCATCTCTTTATATCTAAAAGTATATATATATATATATATATATATAGAAGAAGTGCATAATTAAATAATTAGTAATTTTTCATTTATTTCTTATATTTTTTACTTCTATAAATCATAGTGAGCCTTTATGCGTTGAATATTTACAAAAAATTTAATTATGAAATATAAGAGGTTTTTATATTATTTATCTTGCGAAATAAAAAATAAATGATTTTAATTGAAATAAATTGTTAAGCTTTAAGACTTATAAATTTGATTAGACTTCACATTTTCATAAGAGAATAATTTTGATTGACTATAAAAATCTCTAATGCTATTACTATTAATTAATTATAAGCTAGAAATATAAAATTTATGTAATAAATAATAAAAACTAATGTGTTATGAATTAAAAATAACTAAAAGAGTTTCATAATTTAAGTAAAAGAACAGATAAACAATCAGTTCAAAAAAAGAACGGATAAATAATATAAAATACAAAATAGGTACCAATTTGAAAAGGGAAAAGTAAATATAAACCTTATGGTTTGGTCGGTTTGTAAATAAAAGGCTGTGTTTTAAAACGGTACAAAAATATGACTCGTGGTTTGATGATTTTACAGATTAAGAGTTTGTGTTCCAATATATTTCCTTAAAATTCTCTTATTCTTTAAAATTTCACTTGAAATTTCTCAATTAAAATTTTGAAAGTTTGTTAATTAAAATACAATGGATCTGGTGTGGAAGCTTGAAATTTTTCAAGTAGTAGATATAATTTTATTAAT
This sequence comes from Euphorbia tirucalli, assembly GCA_039660915.1. Classification (NCBI taxonomy): domain Eukaryota; kingdom Viridiplantae; phylum Streptophyta; class Magnoliopsida; order Malpighiales; family Euphorbiaceae; genus Euphorbia; species Euphorbia tirucalli. The sequence goes on from CM077638.1 coordinate 3,796,739, forward strand.
TACTAATGTAAGAAGATAAAAAAAAATCATTGAAAATAAAAAAATTGTCAAAAAATATCTAAAATTTGAAAGTTTGTTAATTAAAATAAAATAGACTTTGGTGTGGAAGTTTGAAATTTTTTCGGAATACGAGTATATTTCTATTAATTAATAATGTAAAAAAATAAAAAAAATCTTAAAAAATAGAAAATTTTTTTAATAAATATCCGAAAAATATATGCATATTATATAATAATTTTATAACAAGTTTTAAAAATTTGGATATTGTTTTGCAATTTTTTTATGATTTTTTATTTTTTGCATTATTAATGAATAAAAATATATCCACTTTTTAAAAAATTTCAAACTTCTACATTAATGTCTATTGTATTTTAGTCAAAAAATTTTGAAAAATTTCAGGTAAAATTTTAAAGGATACGAGAGTTTTAGGGATCTTTATTGAATAATATATATATATATATATATATATATATTTTTTTTTTTTTCTCCCTTTAAAAAATGGGTAAACTTTAGCTCCTGAGTACTGTAATTTTTTTTTTTTTAAAAAAAAGATCAATTGCCCAACGAAATAGTGACGTGAGCGTTCCCTCTGAAATCAACTGCCACGGCGTTTGCAGCGGCACGGAAGGTGGTAGCGGGGACGAGATCGGGAAGTAGAGAGAGGAAAATTCGTTGGCGGAGCGGAGATCGTAGGTAGAAAGGGCACTGAAGGGAGGGAGTGGGGGCGATTGAGTCAATAACAACAAGAAGACGGTTATAGAGAGAATCAAGCCCAAAATAGAAGTGTTAGGAGCATGGTTTTCAGACCCGGACCGGTCATCGAACCGGTGAAGGGATGGATTCATGGATTTTGGATTAAACCGGAATAAACCGGAATCGAACCAGATTTAATAAATATATTAAAATATTAAAATATTTTTATTTTTATATTTATAATTTATGAAAATTTAAATATTTTTATTATAATTCTTTAAGTTTAAGCATTTCAAACACAATATATTAATTAAAAAAACTCAATTTATGAAATATAGTTTTTATAGTTACAATTAAATGTCAATTTAATTTAAAATAATTTAAAAATAAAAATTATATTTTATTTTAATTAAAAACACCCCAAAATAATAACTTACATTTTATATTTAAATAATTTTTTTTTAAAAAAGAAAGTCTCGTTGAACACGATTTTCCGGTTCGACCGTCCAGTCAGACCGGTATTTGACCGGTTGTTGACTAAAATAAAAACCAGATAGAAACCGATTGGTCTTATCTCCGGTTCCGGTCGAACCCGGGCCGACCGTCCGGTTCGGTCCGGTTTTCACAACTATGGTTAGGAGGGAGGGATGGGTCGGAGATGAGAGTATCGACAACGCCGGCATCGGGGATGGACTAGAAAGTGCGATTGCGAAGGGAACCAAGCGGACGGATTGTAGGCGATACCTTCCGGATAGAGATTGGGAGTGGAAATGAATGGTCTGAGGTTTTCCGATTGTTGAACGGATCAAAACGAAGAAGATGAACAAGGATACGGCAGAAAACATGACGGCGTTTTGTGATGAGGAGCAATATCGTTGAGGGATTTGGATTTGACTGAATAGGATCCATAAGCTTGTGTCCATACTGGGATTGTGGCATCCTCTTTTAGTTCCAAAATCATACGATAAACAAACAAGGGGATTGCCAAATATGTACTAGGGGTATTCAGCGTATATATGAGAATTTATTATTACGGAACTTAGATAAGAATTTATACTCTGATCCATAGAGAGTCCAATCACATGCCCGGGCATTTGCAGGTTTCAAATTCATACTATCGTATTTGTATAAGATGAGATGATTTTGTAAAGGTAACTTGTATGATGGTGTAGATATATTAGAAAAGTTTATACCATATATTGATTCAAACACATAATCTTTTTGAATAACAGAGTGTAAATGCTTTAATGCCTAGTGGTTTCTCAACATCAGCGGCCAGCAAGGCTCTGGATTGCCAAGACCAAGTTTCCCAGTTTTGGTGCTTCCATCTTTATGTCCTTTCTCTGTTTTGTATTTGAAACCAGGTGATAGAATGCAATTGCAGGTGCACAGAGAGAGCACACGGAGGCAACCAACTGATTGCCCCAACGTTATATCCATTCTATATGTTTCCATTAAGACAAAAGATCACGTTGAAGAGAGATGACAGACTATGGGGTAAGCTTTAATTTTCATGCTGAAAAGATTGATGATATGACCTCTATTCTTCAATAAAATATACAGGGAAATGTTTCAACAATATCATTCTCATGATATAGCTTAAAGAATTCTTATAATACTAGCTTAGGTTTCTTTAGCGAGGTAAAATAATAGTGACTGAAACCTCATTTGTAGACTTGGATCCTCCCGCTCCTACTTCTATTGTGTTAGTGTTGCTGGAACATGTTCTATAAATGAAAGCAGGTTTTTTTGGAGAAGCAATAGCGGTCTCGCTGTTCAGCATCTGAACAACTTCAGACATAGTTGGTCTGTCCATAGCATTTTCCTGAATACACAAGAGCCCAATTTTTATGCATCTCAAAACTTCGTGGGGATGACATGACCCTTTCATTGATGAATCAACTATCTCCAATACTCTGTCTTGTCTCCATAAGTCCCAAACCTGTATGCTTCATAGAATTAGCACATGAAGGATGAACCATTATTATGAGTTATACCCTAGATGGATTGACGGCTATGCTATCTGAACAAAGAGTTTCTATCACTTACATATCCTATCAACGTCAAGGAAGGATTCTCCTCTTGAAAGCCATTGTTCTTCTTGGCACTCACAATCTCCAATAGTATGACCCCAAAACTAAAGACATCCGATTTTATAGAAAATTTTCCAAATAATGCATATTCCGGAGACATATAGCCGCTGTTGAAGTTAATGGTTGAAAATAAAGATTAATATATAAATTCCAATTTTCTTCATATATCCTTACTAACCAACTATTATCATTTCAACTTACTATGTTCCGACCACTCTGTTTGTTTTCTCTTGAATTTGGTCATCCCTGAATATTCTAGCCATACCGAAATCTGAAATTTTTGGATTCATATTTGCATCTAGTAAAATATTGCTGCATTTTAGATCCCTATGAATGATTGTCAACCTTGAATCTTGATGAAGATATATTATCCCACGGGCAATTCCTGTTATAATATCAATGCGTTTCCTCCAGTCCAACAATGATTTTCTTGTTTGATCTACAAAACAAATGTAGTGTTTTTTTATTAAGAAGGATCAGTATAATGGTTTAGTATGAGTAACTCATTCATAACTCTTTCTTATACAGTTTGTGATTAGACCGTAAGAATACTGAGAACAATAGATGGATGAAAATAGTTACCAAAAAGATATGAATCCAAGGCTTTGTTTGGTAAATACTCATAAACTAACATTTGTTCTCCTTCGTCGATGCAACATCCGATAAGTTTTACAAGATTCCTGTGTTGAAGCTTTGCAATGAGCATAACCTCATTTTTAAATTCTTCTATTCCTTGCCCTGAATTCTTGGATAATCGTTTTACAGCAACTTCTTGTCCATCAAATAGCTGACCCTGAAATCATTCTTGGAAGAGTCAATTTTCTATGACCAATTAATACAGAAATAGTTTCCATAGTGTTGTTGAATCTCGCAATAACAGAAATAATGTAAGCACATGTGATGCAAACATACAGCCTGGGGAATCCATTCAGTGTTCAAATATTGCATAGAGAAACTACCTTGTATACTATACCAAAACCACCCTGGCCAAGTTTGTTAGCTGTAGAAAAATTTTTAGTGGCTGCAACAATAGTGCTGAGATCGAAAAATGATATTTCTTGGGGATGATTGCTCTGCCTGAGCGCACTTGCGACCAATGTATTTTTGTAGTATGTTGAACCTGATGCTGGATCAAGTATTCTTTTTTCTGTTTTGTGCTTTTTTACTGTCACAAATTGAAACATAATGATTAATCTTCTGTACTTTCTGGTATGATGGTGCTTAATGTGCCATTCCTTTTCAAACAAAATCCTCATCTTTATAAATAGGTAATATAGTCCATTGTGTGCGTCAGATCAGCTTGTAAACAATAGTGTCTTTCACTGAATAAATTTCAGTTTAATGTTCTTAGTAGAATGGAAGACAACAATGCCATGTGCAGATATGTTTCTTACCTCTCTTGTTCCTCCTAATCCACAAATAGGCAAAGATGATAATTGTAAGCCATGCTGAAATGACAGAAAGTATTAGAATCTTCAAACCCTTTCTGACAAATATATTTGATTTTATGGTATTTTCAGCTGCATGAGGAAAAAAATGGTATTAGTCAATAAAAGGCAGGATAAGATCAAAAGTTTATTTCGTGTTGAACCAAACTTAGAAAGAAAAAGCTAGGAGTGTCCACCATTTGTGCAGCACGGACTATAAACTTCGACAAATAATTTCTTTTCTGTTTATGATATGTTTTTTGAATAATTGTTCAGTAGAAATTCAATACCTAATTCAATTGCATCAACACGAACATACAAATCAAATCCACTACCCACATGGTCCAATGTGTCTGTTAATTCTCCATACCATGTTAAACATCCATACCCTGATTCATCACTTTTTACGCTTGCATATGCAGAACAGGAACAATTCCTCAAGCATTTCAATTTACACTCAAGATGACTCATATTCATTTGCAACCAAGCTACAGATGAAGTGACTGGAAAATTGGCATCTTCTGCTTTCAGAAACCCTGTGGTCGGATCTTTGGCATCTTCAGCTTCCAAAAACCCAGTGTCTGGAAACTTGGCATCTTCTACTTTCAAAAATCCTTCTCCATGTCTGCACACTGTGGAAGGTTCCTCTCTCTTCCTGATACATCCTCCTGATGCATCTCTCAGATACCAGTCCGTTGGGAATCTGGGTTCATAACCAGGTAAACAATAACATTCAAATGCATCAGAATTGCTATCACTACACTTACCATTGGCACCACAATGTGCATATACATCACATGGATATATGGGTACTGACCAAAACTCTTTCCATTTTCCATCACTCTCACTCCACCTTAGCCACCTGAAAAGTCCTGTATGATCCACTATTTGTCTTGTCACAATGGAATCATCATTTATGCTGTAGACTGTGTGCACCTCCTCTTGATTGATTACTAAATTGTAGCTGTATATATTTGAAAAATTCCTTATCGGCCATAGGTACCCTCGCCATAGAATTTTTGACTTTTTATATAGAAAGATTTGTAGTGCCCTTGGGTCGATCTTGATGGAGAATTCTCCTATTCCTGGGTCATTTGATGATTTCCATGACGTTAAGCTCCACTCAAAGTTTGTCTTCTTATTCTTTCCAAGTTTCATTCCAGGTAGACGGGTATCTGTTGGATAATCAAAGCTTTGCCATAGAACTCTTCCCTTTCTTCCTTGAACCAAAATCAAATTCCCAGAATCCAAGAGTTGAGCATAACAAGGATCAGTTACTTCACCTGACACATTTGTAGACCACAGTGGAAATTTCTGGTCAGAATTATTATATAGTGTTAGGTTCCCATATTGGTTAATTGATAGAAACCCTGAAAAACCATTGACAGGATGGTCCCTGTTTGCTACCCACACTACAGATGCTTCTGAAATTTTGTGGAACCAAATTCCAAGATATCTATAACTTGAACTGCCAGGCGTAAAGAACCCGAATGCAAACTTACTATTTCTGGAGACTAGAAGGTCACCTTCTTTGAATATCTGATCTGCACTAAGGATATCAATGGAACTGTACGATGAAAAGTGAAGGATTAGGAGCAAAGAATGTAGAAAAATTTTCTTGGAAGCCATGATATATATCCACTGCTCTCTGTTTCTTTCAAACTTTCTTTTTCTTCTAAATGGGATACAGATTACAATAAAATCAAATAAGATCTTCTAGGCCACCTTAGTTGCTTTCGTCTTCTTCTTCTAAGCAATATTTTAATATTTACAGCAACCTTTTGTTTTGTAGTGACCAGTCAACTATGATGCATTATTGAATTACACGAGTGGTTCTCCTTCTCTCATTTTGTTCACGGTTTTAATGGAGAGGAAGGCAACTTCTTTAATGATAACAATTGATATTAAGAGTAAAAGTTATGTACTGTTATATAATTGATGTCGGCAGAGTTAAAGTCTCTGCTGACTGCGCAGCCTTGATTATTTGAGGCTGTATAATTACCTTTTAACTCCTGAAATTTTTCTATAAATAGATGTTAGTTTTTCTTATTCCATACAATTCAGATTCAATAATAGAAAGTTTCTATTCTCATATTCTCTCTCTATCTCAGTGCTATTGTTATTATAATCTTCTTATTATATTAAGCTTTATATACTAAAGCCATTTTATAACACGTTATCAGTATGAATTTGCTCGGATTCATCCATCTGGTTAATATTTTTGTTCAAAGTAAATTGGAATTTTAATTTTTATTTCTTAGATCTATATATTTTTTTATCTCACAAAACTATTTTTTTTTTAGATATGTCAAATCTTGCAATCTTGAATTTGTGGCACTTGATGTGACCGTGAAGAATTACCTTTCATAGGTACTGGATGCAGAAATTCATCTAGATGCTATAGGTCTCGGGAGAACGATCCATGAAAATAATGATGCTACACCACAACAAAAGGCAAAAGCCATAATTTTGCTCCAGCGTCATCTTGACAAGGGGTTAATAATTGAATATCTGATTATTAAAGATCTATCTATTTTATGGAAAAATTTGAAAGAAATGTATGACTACCAAAAAACTGTTATTTTACTTAAAGCTCGTTATGAATGGATGCATTTAAAGTTGCAAGATTATAAATCTGTTAGTGAATATAATTTTGCTATCTTCAGAATTACATCTAAATTAAAATTATGTAGAGAGGAAGTCACTGACAAAGATATGATGGAAAAAGTTTTCTCTACTTTTCATGCATCCAATGTGCTGCTGCAGCAGCACTATAGAGAAAAGGGTTTTGAAAAATATTCTGATTTAATTTCTTGCCTCCTTGTGGCTGAACAAAATAATGAACTTTTATTAAAAAACCACGAAACACATCCTACTGGATCGACTGCATTCCCTAAAGTGAATGCAACGTCATATACTAATAATGAAAATATTAATAATTATGGACGTGGCTGCGGTCGTGGTCGTGGCGTTGGACGAGGACGTGGTCGTGGTTATGGTCGTGGTCATGGATATGGTTATGGTCGTGGTAGTCATAGTAATAATAATAATTTCCACCAGAAGTAGAAAAATCCAATTGGAAAAATTGATAAAAAGAAAAATAGTCAGAATTCAAATAATAATGAAGAAATATGCTATCGTTGTGGTATGACTGGTCACTGGTCACGTACCTGTCGTACATAGGGTTGTCAATGGGGACACGGGGACCCATCCCCGCCGGGGGCTCGCCCGAACGGGGACAGGGATTCCCTGTTTAGAATCCCCACTTGGCGGGGACAGGGACAATTTTGTCCCCGTTTACTAAACGGGGAAGGGGATGGGATTTACCTCCCCCGCCCCGCAGACCCGTTTAGTCCCCGGCGGAGATTTCCGTTAAATCTCCATTTATTTATTTATTTTATTATTTATTTATATATATACATAAATAATTAAATTTCATAATAATAAAACTAAAACTAGGGATTTCTTTACATTCCTCTTTCACTTTTAAAGTTTCTAACAATCAATCATGTGTTATCAATTTAGAAATCTCTAATTTAATTTCTGTATATTGAACTCCTATACTATATTTTGAAATAGTAATATTAGTAGTTGTAATATTTTAATTAAATATCACTTTCTTATAAAAAAATATTAAACGAATTATTTAATGGTCTCCAAATTGTAATATGTTTTTTAACTTATTTTTGTACCAAATTGAATTTTATTTAAAATTTCAAAAAAAAAAAATCTTAACGGGGACAGGGATCCCCGCCTAGCCGAGGAACGGGGATGGGATTGCCAATCCCCGCCCCGCCCCGCCCTGTTTACATCCCTAGTCGTACGGCCAAACAATTAGTTGATCGTTACCAAGCATCATTAAATAAAGATACTAATATGGAAACAAATTGTGTTTTTAAGTATGGATCATGAACCACGATCTATTCAAGAATGTCAAAGTAGAAATGGTTGGCAAAAATAGAAAGATGCAATTCAAGCCGAATTAAATTCTCTTAAAAAACCTGAAGTTTTTGGACCAGTAGTCCAAACTCTACAAGGTGCACAACCTGTTGGATGTAAATGGGTATTTGTGAGAAAGAGAAATGAGAAAAATGAAGTCGTAAGATATAAAGCAATGCTTGTTGCACAAGGTTTTTTCCAAAGAATAGGGATTGATTATGAAGAGACATATTCACCTCTAGTGGATGCAATAACTTTCTGATATCTTATTAGTTTTGCTGTACAAGAAAATTTGAGTATGCATCTAATGGATGTAGTTACAGTTTATTTATATGGTTTACTTGATAATGATATTTATATGAAAATCCCTGAAGGATTTAAATTGCCAGAAAAATATGGCAAAAGTGAACTTTATTCGGTAAAGTTACAAAAGTCTTTGTATGGACTAAAACAGTCTGGGCGCATGTGGTACAATCGCCTAAGTGAGTATTTGATGAAAGAAGGTTACAAAAATAATCAAATTTGTCCATGTGTTTTTATAAAGAAATCAGAATCTCAATTTACAATTATTTCTATTTATATGGATGATTTGAATATTATTGGAACTCCCGAAGAGATTTCCAAGACAGTAAATTTCTTGAAAGAAGAATTTGAAATGAAGGATCTTGGAAAAACGAAATTTTAGCTTGGATTACAAATTGAGCATCTAGACAAAGGAATTTTAGTTTATCAATCAAGATATACAAAAAAGATCCTTAAACGATTCAATATGGACAAAGCACATCTATTAAGTAATCCAATGGTTGTTCGATCACTTGATGTAAATAATGATCCTTTCCGTCCTCGAGAAGATACTGAAGAACTTCTTGGTCCTAAAGTACCATATCTAAGTACAATTGGTGCGCTAATGTATCTTGCTAATAATACGAGGTCTGATATTGCCTTTTCTGTGAATTTATTATCGAGATATAGTTCTGCACCTACACGGAGACATTGAAACGGAATTAAGCATATATTCTGCTATCTTCAAGGAACAATTGATTTGGGTTTATAGTACTCATATGAATCCAAACCCGAATTAGTTGGATATGCAGATGCAGGTTATTTATCTGATCCACATAAAGCCCGATCTCAGACTGGCTACTTATTCACATATGGAGATACAACTATATCTTGGCGTTCAACAAAGCAAACCATTACTGCTACTTCTTCCAATCATGCGGAGTTAATAGCTATTCATGAAGCTAGTCGAGAATGTGTTTGGCTAAGATCATTAATCAAGCATATACGAGATACATGTAGAAGATCATCAGATAAAGAAACTCCAACAACAATATATGAAGATAATACTGCTTGTATTGCTCAATTGAAAGAGGGCTACATCAAAGGAGGCAGAATAAAGCATATTTCACCAAAATCTTTCTTTACTCATGATTTGCAAAAGAATGGTGAAATCAGCATTCAACAAATCCATTCCTGCAACAACCTAGCAGATTTGTTCACCAAAGCATTACCAACTGCAACTTTTAAGAAATTGGTTTACGGTATTGGAATGCATCGTCTCAAATATATTCAGTAATATTGCGAACAGGGGGAGGAAACACTGTACTCTTTTTCCCTTAACCAAAGGTTTTTGTCCCACTGGGTTTTTCCTTGGTGAGGTTTTTAACGAGGCAGTGTCTCATTCGCAATGATCGACATCAATGGGGGAGCGTTATATAATTGATGTCGGCAGAGTTAAAGCCTCTGCTGACTGCGCAACCTCAATTATTTTAGGCTGTGTAATTACCCTTTAACCCCTGAAATTTTCCTATAAATAGATGTTAGTTTTTCTTATTCCATACAATTCAGATTCAATAATAGAAAGTTTCTATTCTCATATTCTTTCTCTATCTCAGTGCTATTGTTATTATAATCTCCTTATTATATTAAGCTTTATATATTAAAGCCATTTTATAACTTGTACAAAATTTTAAAACTTATAGAGTTGATGCGTACAAAATAGAATATTGAAGTTAAAAGTATTAAGATATATTTATAATATAAAAATTACCTTCAATGAGATCTTTTTGAAGTCATAATATAACTATATGTTCAAGGACTTTTTTAAAATCTTTAGTGTTTAGTTGAAATTTTTACTTGTTTAACTAAAATTTATAAATACTGTTATCTAATGAAAATAATAATTTTTTAATTACTACTAACAAATCGAGTTATTTAAGCACCGTATTTCTCTCTCTTTCTCTCTTTTTGTCTTTCTTTTTAATTTTTTGGAACCATATTCCAACATATCTGTAGCTTGAACTGCTAGGAGTAAAGAACCTAATTGCCAACGTCTTGTTTTTAGAGACCAGAAGGTTGCCTTCTCTGAAGGTTTGATTTGTGTTAATGACATTAAAGGAAATGTATTATGGAAAATGAAGGACTATAATAAAATATTGCAGATTTTTTTTTTTTTTTTTTGCAGCCATGATAATTTCCATGGCTGTGTCTTTTTAGCGTTAATGGACATCTTACAGCTTTAAGGTCTAAACATTGTGTTATTAGCATTCTGTAGCTCTATTAGAAAAGTTTATATCCATACATTGATTCACTCATTTAAACACATAATTGTTTTTGAATAACAGGTGAATGGTGCAATGCCAAATGGTTTATCCACATCAGCGGGCAGCAAGCCCCTTGATTGCGAAGACCAAGTCTTTCAGTTTCACTGCCTTCATTTTAAGTCCTCCCTCTGCAGGTGCAAAGAAAGCACACGAGACAGCCAGCAGATTGCCCCAACATTATATCCATTGTGTGTGTTTCCATTTGAAGACATAACTGAATATGGGGTAAGCTTTAATTTTCACGCTGAAGTTCGATGCTATGACCTCTATTCTTCAATGAAATGTACAAAGGAAATGTTTCAACTGTATTATTCTCATGATATAGCTTAAAGAATTCTTGTAATCCAATAGCATTGGGTTCTTTAGCGAGGTAAAATAATAGTGACTGAAACCTCATTTGTAGACTTGGACCCTCCTGTCCCTACTTCTATTGTGTTAGTACTGCTGGAAGATGTTCTATGAATGAAAGAAGGTGTTTTTGGAGAAGCAACAGTGGTCTCGCTGTTCAACATCTGAACAACCTCAGACATAGTTGGTCTGTCCATAGCATTTTCCTGAACCCTTAAGAGCCCAATTTGTATGCAGCTCAAAACATCATGGGGATGACTTGACCCTTCCATTGATGAATCAACTATCTCCAGTACTCTTTCTTGTCTCCATAATTCCCAGACCTGTATGCTTCATAGAATTAGCACATGAAGGATGAGCCATTATTATGAGTTATACCCTAGATGGATTGACGGCTATGCTATCTGAACAAAGAGTTTCTATCACTTACATATCCTATCAACGTTAAGGATTCTCTTCTTGAAAGCCATTGTTCTTCTTGGCACTCACAATCTCCCTTAGTATGACACCAAAGCTAAAAACATCTGATTTTACAGAAAATTTTCCAAATAATGCATACTCCGGAGACATATTGTTGGTTTAGTGGACTTAGTTTAGAGAGGTTATGGTATGATGAGAAGGAAATGAAGAGTATTGTGGTGAATATGTTCTTCATTCATCAAACACCATAGCATACATATTTATAGGGTCATTGGAATGTTCTAGAGTTTGCTACAACAAGTAAATTTCTAGAGCCAACTACAAGTAAATATCTAGATATTTTATGGAGATATTTTATAGGGATGTTTTATAGAGACATTCTAGACACATTCTAGAGACATCTAGACACATTCTAGAGACTAATTAATACAAAATATCTAACAATAGCAACAATATCATAATTAAGCATATACTTCAATACTCCTCCTTGATGTTGGTGCTATTCATGACTCCAAGTTTCTCCCTTAATGCTTCAAACTTTCCCTTCTGCAAAGCCTTTGTAAATATATCTGCCAGTTGGTGTTCAGTGCCGCAATGCAACACTTTGATTTGGTTCTCTCTTTCAGCTTCTCGTATGGCATGATACTTGACTTTGATATGCTTTGTTTTTCCATGAAAAACAGGATTCTTGACCATCGCTATTGCTGACTTGTTATCACAAAGAATTTCTGTAGGTTTATCCTGCACAAACTTCAAATCCTCGAAGATTTTTCTCATCCAAAGTGCTTGATTTACAGCTGCACAAGCTGCCATATATTCTGCTTCAGCGGTTGATTGTGCTACTGTACTTTGCTTCTTAGAGCTCCAACAAACAACTCCAGAACCAAGTGTAAAACAATATCCAGTAGTACTTTTCATATCTTCAGAAGCACCAGCATGATCGCTATCTGTAAATCCAAGAAGTTTGACAAAAGTGCTTCTCCTATAAAATATGCCATAGTCAATAGTACCATGAACGTACCTCAACACTCTCTTGGCTGCTTCAAAATGGTTTTTGGTTGGAAAATTCATGAATCTGGATAGGACTCCAGTGATATTCATTATATCAGGCCTTGTTGCGCATAAGAACAACAATCCTCCAATTAAGCTTCTATACATAGTAGCATCAACAGGACCCGAACCATCTTCTTTCTCAAATTTTTCTCCATGTACTGCTGGTGTGCTCACAGAGTTGCAATTTGAGAGGCCAAACGTTTTCAATATTTCATTAGCATACTTGCTTTGTGAAATGAAGATCCCTTGTTGACATTGTTGGACCTGCATACCAAGAAAGAAAGTCATCTTTCCCAGATCATTCATTTCAAATTCCTCTTTCATCTTGTCTCTGAACTCCTTGACCGAATTAGTGTTGCTGCCAGTCACAAGGATATCATCCACATAAATGGATACAATGAGGATGTCTCGCCCTTCTTCTTTGATATACAAAGTCGCTTCATTGCAGCTTCTTTTAAATTTCAAATCCAACAAGAAATCATTAATTCATGCATACCAGGCCCTTAGCGCTTGCTTCAAACCATACAAGGCCTTCTTCAACAGATAAACTTTGTTGGGAGCCTTTTCATTTGTGAAGCCTTTAGGTTGTGCCACATAAATTTCTTCTTGAAGCAGTCCATTAAGAAATGCCGATTTAACATCAAGTTGATATACTTCCCAATTTAGTTGAGCAGAGAGTGCGAGCAAAATTCCTATTGTGTCAAATCTTGCCACAGGCACGAATGTTTCTGAAAAGTCAATTCCAGCTTGCTGAGCATATCCTTTCACGACCAATCTTGCCTTGTATTTGTTGATGGTTCCATCAGGATTGAGCTTTAATTTAAAGACCCATTTCAAACCAATAACTTGTTTGTCAATGGGTTTATCCACAAGAACCCAAGTTCCATTTTTCTCTATCATCTTCAGCTCCTCCTCCATGGCTGCTTTCCATGCTTGAATTCTCAAGGCTTCTTCTATACTTGCAGGTTCTAATAAAGCCAAATTGCACCTGTTATAAATGTCTTCCAATGTTCTATTGCCTTTGACAGCATAGTCTTCATCATCTGTGTCAAGCTCAGGTTCTTCATCCTGATCAAGAGTAGCTTTCTCAAGATCTGTTGGTTATCCGTTACTCTTCACAGACATGCTTTCCCAATTCCAGCTGCTTTCTTCATCAATCTTCACACTTCTGCTGACAAATACTTTCTCTGTTGCAGGATTAAAGATTCTATAGCCTTTTGACACGCTACTATATCCCACCAATATTCCCACATCAGCTCTTTTATCTAACTTATCTCTTTTCACGTCAGGCACCAATGAGTAGCAAATACTCCCAAAAACTTGAAGATGAGCTACTGAAGGCTTGACACCAAACCAGGCTTCAAATGGTGTTTTGTCTTCAAGTGCTTTGCTAGGCAATCTATTCTGCAAGTATACTGCAGTATTAGCTGTTTCTGCCCAAAACTTCTTTGGAAGTTCTTTTTCAATAATCAAGCACTTGGCCATATTCATAATTGATCGATTTTTCCTCTCACTCACACCATTTTGTTGAGGGGTGTAAGTGACAGTGAGCTGATGGTGAATTCCTGCTTGTTGAAGAAATTCTTCAAACTGGTGAGATGTGAATTCGGTGCCATTATCAAACCTCAAAGTCTTGATAAGATGAGCACTTTGATTTTCCACCTCTGCTTTGAATCGCTGGAAGCAGGAGAATACTTCTGATTTTTGCTTCAAAAAATATATCCAGCAATATCTGGTTAAATCATCAATAAACAACAAGAAATATATACTTCCATTAATAGAGGGAGTCCTTAGAGGACCACACACATCTGTGTGCACCAGCTGCAACTTTTCAGTGGCTCTAAAAGCTTGATCGACAGGAAATGGAGATTGAGTTAACTTCCCCATTTGACATGTGCCGCATATAGTTGATTGAGTATGAACGGTGGGCATATTCAAAACCATGTTCTTAGTATGAAGCCTCTCCAAATAAATATAATTTGTGTGCCCAAATCTCTTATGCCAAAGATTTGTCTCATCAGCAACACTAGTGAGGGCTTTAGCTGTCACAAGACTCCATTCTAAAGGAAAACTTCTATTTTGCATTCTAACAGTGAACAACTTAACTCCATTTGGATCAACTACTTCACAACATTTACTTTTAAAAGACAGTTCATAATTCTTGTCTAGTAGCTGACTGTGAGCGGACGACGCGTTTTTGACGGGACGCGGGACTCCCTTTCGGAAGGGGCGCCTCAATTTCGGGCGGGGCCCTCCCTCGCGTGGGGTTTTTTTTTTTTTGGAAATTCATTTTCTTTGGAAAAGCGGATTATTTCGAAAAAGAGTCGAGACCTAAATCTCGATAAAAAGTATAGGAGTCGCCACCCGGCTCAGCTCAACCGGGAAATTACAGTTAGCTGAACCAAAGTGGGAACTGCCACACTTTTCAGAGATTCGGGTCCGGACAAGTCCTTTATTTCGTGTCTAATTTAAATATTATTGTCAATGTTCTAGTTACGACACTTTAAGTAGCTAAAGATTTATTTTCATTAAAAGAATACACGCAGCGCGCATACAGGATAATAATACAAAAAATATAAAGTAAAGAAAATAAATATTTAAAAGCTTACAACCATATTGAAATAAAAATAAAACTCTCGCCTCACTGATACAACCGCCTATATACACGAGAATCTAGAAATTACAACCGCCTAAATACATGATTTAATTCTATTAAATACAAATAAAAAGAAAATTAAAATAAAATAAAAGCTGCAAAACAAAGGTTAGCACAATTTATACGGCACGCCATAAATAGGACTCAAGTAGACAGAAATAGGGAATTAGGATTCGGGGTCATGCAATTGGGGGTAACCGGGTCGGCCCGGTCGGGCGGTCCGGTTAGACCTGGAAAACCATTTTGAAACGTCCCTGTATTTTTGGTTTTGTGAGAAAATCATTTTTGAAAACAATTTTTCCGGTTTATTACAATTAAGCATGTAAAATGGGTCGGTTTTCGGGAGAATCGGGTCTCCGTCGTGGGATTGTTCTAAATGCAATATTACTGAAAAATAAATCTAAGGTCGTGACGCACACCACAAAATTTATTTTGATGATTTTTTGAGAGTTTTCTAATTTTTTTGATTTTCTGAAATTTTCTGATTTTTATGAAATTTTTTGAATTTTTATGATTTTCTTTGGATTTTAGGGGTTTTTTAGGGATTTCTGTCCCTGGCCGAGAACTACAGTCGTGCGACTGTAGGCTTGGCTTGGGCAGAAATCGCTAAAAAAAACCTAAAACAAAACCCTAAAACTGAACAGTCGTACGACTGTTCTTACTTTTCCAGAAATAAAAATGCAAAAACTTGAAGAAAAATGCACCAAACACAATCAAATCACCCAGAAAGCTGGAAAATGAGATGAGTTAAAGGTTGTTTACCTCCTTGGTGATGATCCACAGCTGGAATGACCCCTGGCTACGCACCAATCCACGTGAATTTGCACTTTTTCTCCAAAAAGTCAAGGTTGCAAGAATGTCCAAATAACTCCAGAAAAGTCACGGATTTGTATTTGTTTTTGGTCCAAAATGATTCAATTTGTTAGTGTGCTTGTTAACCTAGGATTTCTAATTCGTTTTAGTGATTAAAAACAAGAAATCAAGGAGAAAATGTGAGAAGAAAGTAAGCTCTTTCACTTCTCTCTCTTCTTTCTTTTTCTCCCTCTTTCTCTCTCTAAAATTCTGATTTCTTGCTCCAAAAAGCCAAAAGTCCTCAAATTCTGGTTCTTTTAACCTTATATATCCCCTACTAACCCGGAAATCTTGAGCATTAAATGCTCAAGATTTCCCATCATTTCCAAGTCAAGGGGGGTATGGGCAGCAACCTGCCCCCGAAAGTACAGTCGTACGACTGTACTTACACTACAGTCGTACGACTGTAGTCAATTCCCACGACTGTATACTACAGTCGTGGGTCAACGGTCAACGGCCACTTCTTTTTTTTTTTTTTTTTTTTTTAAATTAAAATTTCGTGTTCACACTGACCAACACTCAAGAGATTATGATTTAGTTCAGGCACAAAAAGAACATCAGTGATCAGTTTGTTACCTGATGGAGTCTGTACTGTAACATTTCCTTTCCCATGCACTTCAAGCCATCTTCCATCACCAATCTTCACTTTGGAGCGGTATCCTTTATCAATGGTTTTGAAACACTGAATATATGAAGTCATATGATTCGTGCAGCCACTATCAATGAGCCACATACTGGCATCTTCAGTTGCAGCATAACATTCTTCAACTACTGTTGCAACAAAGGCATCCTCCTCCTTTACTTCAGCCCCTTCTGTGACATGAGCCGATTATGATGGAGGTTGATTATTTATATTCTTTGGACATACTTTTTCAAAGTGTCCAAATTGCTTACAGACCTTGCACTGAATTCCTGGTCTGAACCAACAGTAGTTTTCAGTATGATTTGTTTTCTTACAATGAGGACATGAAGGAAGCTTTCCTCTTCTATATTTTCCTCTGAAACTTTGCTGGTCTTTCTTTTCCTTGCCCTTTCTTTCATTAGAATTCTTCTTCCTACTACTTTCTGATTGAGGAGAAGATTTTTGGGATGCAAGGAGCGCCTTCTTTGCTGCTTTCTCTTCCTCTCTAAAAGCCTTTCTTTGCTCTACAGCTTGAAGAGCATTCACCAACTCAGTCAAAATGAGTTCTCCCATGTCCCAGGTATCTTCAAGGGATGAGATTTTTGACTCGAACCTCTCAGGAAGAGTCACCATCACCTTCTCTACAATCCTCTTCTCCGGCAGTTCCTCACCCAGCAACCTAATTTGATTCACAACCTTCATGACTCTATCAATGTATTCTTTCACGTTTTCAGTCTCCTTCATCCTCAAGAGCTCAAATTCTTTCCTTAAATTGAAAACCTGCATTTGCCTTGTTTTGTCACTTCCTTGAAACTCTGTTTTCAGCTTATCCCAGACTTGCTTGGCTGATTCACAAGTCATGATCCTTGTGAAAATGGTTTCATCTACAGCAGCATGAAGTATACTCAGAGCTCTGTACATTCTAGAGACTTTTTCTTCATAAACCTTCAATTGATTCAATGTCGCATCGTCAGGACGGTTGGGCTCCATCTCTGTTTCTACAGCTTCCCACAGCAGCAAACCCTTGAGGTAAGCTTTCATTTTGACTGCCCAAATATTGTAGTTTTCGCCATTGAAAATGGGAGGTGCTATGCTTGAAATGTTGCTTGAGGTTGCCATTGAAGGATCTTGATGAAATGATTTTCGTGTTTTAGGTTTTGGGTAATCTATGTTTAGGTGATTTTGGTTTTTGGGTGTTTTTGTTGGTGTAGGGCTCTGATACCAAATGTTGGTTTAGTGGACTTAGTTTAGAGAGGTTATGGTATGATGAGAAGGAAATCAAGAGTATTATGGTGAATATGTTCTTCATTCATCAAACACCATAGCATACATATTTATATGGTCATTGGAATGTTCTAGAGTTTGCTACAACAAGTAAATTTCTAGAGCCAACTACAAGTAAATATCTAGATATTTTATGGAGATATTTTATAGGGATATTTTATAGAGACATTCTAGACACATTCTAGAGACTTCTAGACACATTCTAGAGACTAATTAACACAAAATATCTAACAATAGCAACAATATCATAATTAAGCATATACTTCAATACATATAGCCACTGTTGAAGTTAATGGTTGAAAGTAAAAATCTATATATATATTCCAATTTCTTCAGATATCTAAATTAACCAACTATTGCATCACCCCATACTTGCTATGTTCCAACCACTTTGTTTGTTCACTCTTGAATTTGATCAACCCTGAATCTAGCCGTACCAAAATCTGAAATCTTTGGTTTCATATTTGCATCTAGCAATATGTTGCTTCACTTTAGATCCCTATGAATAACTGTCCACCTTGAATCCTGGTGCAGATATAAGATCCCACGGGCAATTCCAATTATAATATCGAAGCGTTTTCTCCAGTCCAAGAATGATCTTCTTGTTTGATCTACAATTCCATTTTAGAATTATTTTATTTTTATAGATTAGTATTAGCATGTCCAACTCAGTGGTAACTCTTTATATATATATATATATATATATATATATATATATATATATATATATATATATATATACAAAAAAATGTGTGTTTCTGAATATTGAGAGAATAGATGGATGAAAATACTTACCGAAGAGAAAGGAATCCAAAGCTTTGTTTGGCAAATATACATAACTAAAAAATTTTCTCCTCCATCGATGCAGCATCCAAGAAGTTTAACAAGATTCCTGTGTTGAAGCTTTGCAATAAGCATAACCTCATTTTTGAATTCTTCTATTCCTTGATCCGAATTCTTGGTCAATCGTTTTATAGCAGTTTCTTGTCCATCAAATAACTGACCCTGACATCATTTGTTGGAAGAGTAAATTTTCTCGAACCAATAAGTTCAAAACTAGTTCGACTATGCTGTTGCTGAATCTCGCAATGGCATAAATAATGCAAGAAAGTGTAATGGTGTGAAACACAACTTGAGAAATCCAATCAATATTCAAATATTTTATAGACAAACTACCTTGTGTACCATGCCAAAGCCACCCTCGCCAAGTTTGTTTGTTGGAGAAAAATTATTAGTGGCTGCAACCATAATGCTGAGGTCAAAAAATGATATGTCCTGGGGATGACTGCTCTGCCAGAGCTCAGTTGCTACTAAAGCCTTTTTGTACAAGATTGAACCCGATGCTGGATTGAATAGTTTTTTTTGTAGTCTGTTCTTTGATATTGTCCTTGAAAAAATTGAAAACTAATGAGTAATGGTTAGTTTTCTTTACTTTTTGGTGTCATGCTTCTTAAAGTGCCATTCAGTTTGAGACAAATCAAAAATCCTCAAGATGGCACATTGTGTGTTTTATGTGCCGGCAGAAATTCCATGATAATATATTCATATGCATCTACGTGTCTTTGTTTGATTGTCCTAAGTATTTGCTGTCTGATGTATGAGTCTATGTGTGTGCCTTAAATTAATTGTTATCCTTTTATAAACTGCACTAGGCAGCAGCAGTTACAACTGTAACGCTAACTGCATTAGGCAGCAGCAGTTTCAATCGCATTTAGAATCAGGGAGCAGTTTCAGGTTCTATGCTCTATTTATGTCAGAACAAAACTAATGGAAAACATGAAAGAATTCCAAAAAATTAGTCTAGAGAGATCAGAGGGTTCTCTCTTTCAAACAAGCTCTTAACGAAGAGATCGAATGGTTCTCGTTAGATGAGCCCTTAACCAAATAACCAGAAAATAAAGATATGTTATAATATTAAAAAACTTTTTACCTTTTATAAAATGTTTTTAAGGGTAAAAATGATTTATAATAGAGAAGCTTAAAATTTTTTTTCTTATAGTATTTAGTTTTATGTTTTAACTTGTTTGTTGAAAATTTTTGAATAGTCTTATCAAATGAAGAAGCTAAAGTTTCCAATTTTAAATATCAAAGAGCAAGTTTTCATACATTTTTTTTTTTTTTGCAAGAAAAGAAAAGAAATAAAGGGCAATGGTTATTTTGTTGGAATTTTGGTAGCAGCTTTAAGTTTGGGCTGGGTTCACTCTTGTTACTGGTTGAGGGATGGTCCAATTTGGGCTGTTCAATGAATGGCCCAATAGCATTTGGGTGATAATCCAACCCAACCCAATCATAAAAGCAATCCATGGGTTGGTTGTTAAAAATCTATCCAACCCATGAATACTCACACAAGATTGGGTTGGGTTGGGTTGAGTTGGGTTGAATATTATTCATACAATTACATAGTTTAGTGGATGGAAGAGGATATATATTTTCCTACTTTGAATTCATCAAATAATACATGAAAATAATAATTGTATCACAAATTTCAACTTTTTTTTACTGTCCTCACAAATTTTTATTTTATTATTTAAAATTCATCAAATAATAATTGGTACACAAATAACAAATAATTCATGAATTAAGAAAAAAATGATAAATTATACGACCAACGTAGTCCTCGTGGATTTTTCGAATGAAAAACTAACACATAAATATTTTTATTTTCTCAATGCTCATGTTACTTACGTGTTAGTGTTTCATTGGAACGGTCCACTATAAAATTTCTAACACATCATGTTTTCTTTGAAAGCTCTAACAGTGATTCTTCTAATTAAAAAAAAAAATTGAATTTGATGATATTTGATGTATATAAGAGTAGCACCACTATTGCCATTTACAATGTTCAAGGGATTTCATATTAGAAACTAAATTTTGGGGCATAGATGAAATTAAACCTCAGCTAAATTCCAAAAAAAAAAAAAAAAAGGAAAAAAAAACCTCAACTAAACATTTTTGTTTGTAATTGGAGAGATAAAGCCGAATCCAATTCTGTACATATACAATTAGATAATATTCCAAGTAATTCATGTGTGAGAAATTTTGTTTCATGTAATTTCTTTATAAATTAATCTCGACAGTTGAAATTTGATCATATAATATAATATATATATATATATATAAAAAAAACAAGAGGGTTGATATTTTCCTATTTTTTTCATCACTATTATCGATGTTATCACTTAATAAAATGGATAGTGCAATGTTTTTAATTGAATATTGATGAAAAATAGTACAAAGAAGTGAAGATTTTTAAAAGGAAAAAATTGAATTTTAAATGTGACGGTTAATTCGAATCCAATCCAACCCAACCCAACCCAACCCAATTACTTTTCCCATTTCATCCAACTCAACCCAAATGGACCGTCCAAATGGACCGTCCAAATGCTTGTTGAATTGCATGTGAACTTATTGCTGAGCATTAAGTGAACAATGGATTTTTCTCCAAACCCCACATGAATAATCATATAAATTCAGTTGCATAAAGTGAATTAGAAGCAACTAATGATTTTTTTTTTTTTTTTTTATTTCTTTTCTCCTTATTGAGACCAAAGCTTTAATAAGTTGGTGACTGGTTTCATTGTTAAAATTTATTAAATTATTCATCTTCAAGGCCAGTTTGGAATTGCTGAGAGTGCTGTCAGAAAAAGTTACGTTTCATTACTTTGTTTAAAAGTAGTTTTAAATGTTTTTCCAGTGCTTTCTTAAATACAATCTAACTTTTATCAATTATGTATTTGAAGCTGCTTTCTGCAGCTCCAAAAGCAGCTTTCAGCCAAATTAAGGTTCCTCATATTTTGGCAGAAAGTAGGGATGGGCAAAACCGAACCAATGTCCAAAAACCGAAAATCCAAACCGAACCGAACCGATCCATTTTATAGTTTGGTTCGGTTTGGTTTTAAGTTATGAAGAAGTTTGGATTTCGGTTCGGTTCGATTTGGTTTGGTTCAAAACCGAAAAAACCAAAAAACCGAATAATTGGTAAAATATTAAAATTAATTATAAAATTAATATATACTAATTGTAAAGAATTTTAGACATTATATTGTTTTATAGTTTTATATTGTGATTTTTTTATGCTAATTTATAGTTGTTAAAACTTAAGAGTTGAAAAAAAAAAGAGAATTTTAATATTTTATTGTGATGTAATAGTATTATTTAGTATTACTGTTTTTTTAAGTTACTTTTTTTGTATTTCTTTTTTTTTTTAAACAAACTACTTATATAAAATTTTTATTTTGATTTTAAAAAAAAATTGATGTTTTTGGTTCGAGCTAGTCCAAACCGAACCGAACTAGTTCGGTTTGGACTGAACCGAACCAAAATTTAGTTTGGATCGGATTGGTTTATAAAATACCATGTTTTTTGGATCGGTTTTTTTTTGTTTGGTTTTTGAACTGAACCGGTCCATGCTCACCCCTAGCTGAAAGCTGCTTTTGGGACTGTTAAAAGCTACCCCAAACTGGCCCTCAGTCACCATGACCATTTACTTTATGATTTTCACAAAAGCACGGAAGGATCGTATTTTCAGTTAATTTAGTGAAATAGGATTCATTTTTCTCATATTGTGCATAGCTCTGAGAATTTCTGTAACTGCTACAATTTACATACAATTAGTAAGAGCTAGTATCTTTAGCGAGCTAAAAACCTAGTGATCGTTACATCATTTATAGAATTTGATTCTCTCTTTCCTACTTCTATGGAGTTGCAGCTATAAATGAAGGCAGGTTCTTTCGGAGAAGGAATAGCAGTCTCGCTAGTCAACATCAGAACGACTTCTGACATGGTTGGTCTGTCCACAGCATTCTCTTGAACACACAAGAGACCTATTTGTATGCATCTGAAAACTTCATTAGGAGCATATGACCCTTTCATTGACATATCAACTATCTCCATTACTCTGTTTTCTCTCCATAATTTCCACACCTGCATTCATCATAGAATTAGCATATAGAGGATTAACCATTATTATGAGTAATAAACTAGATATACTGACTTACATATCCTATCAAGGTTAAGGAAGTATCCTCTTCTTGAAAGCCATTGCTCTTCTTGCCAGTCACAATTTCCAGCAGTATGACGCCAAAACTAAAAACATCTGATTTTACCGAAAATTTTCCAAATATTGCGTATTCTGGAGACATGTAGCCACTGTTCAAGGAAATTATTGAAAAATGAATTGATGTGTCTTGCAGTTTCTTCAAGTATAAACTATGAGTCTGTGATATCATCCTATACTTACTATGTTCCGACCACTGTGTTTGTCTTCTCTTGAATTTGATCAACCTTAAATATTCTTGCCATTCCAAAATCTGAAATTTTTGGATTCATATTTGCATCCAGCAAAATGTTACTACATTTTAAATCCCTATGAATGATTGTCAACCTTGAGTCTTGGTGAAGGTATAACATTCCTCGGGCGACTCCAGTTATTATATCAAAGCGTTTCCTCCAGTCCAAGAATGATCTTCCTATTGGATCTACAACACAATTTTAGATTCTTTATGTTTAAGATTAGGATAAGTATAATAATCAGGTAATGCTTGAGAACTTCTACCATGTGGCGGGAGTAGACTACTTCTGACCAATCACATCCTACCAGGTTAGCAACCATGCTTGTGTGGGAGGATGTGATCGGACTACTCCCGGCATATGGTAGAATTGTTGGAGAATGCTTAGTTGCTTACCGAAAACAAAGGAATCCAATGCTTTGTTCGGCAAATATTCATAAATTAGCATTTGTTCTCCTCTTTCGATACAGCATCCAAGAAGTTTCACAAGATTCCTGTGCTGAAGCTTTGCAATAAGCATAACCTCATTTTTGAATTCTTCTATCCCTTGCCCTGAATTCTTGGATAATCTTTTTACAGCAACTTCTTGTCCATCAACTAGCTGACCCTGAAATCATTGCTAGAAAAGTCAAGGTTTTTCTGACCAATTAATTCATAACTATTTTTCTCATGCTGTTCTTCAATCTTTCAGTGACATAAATAATACATGCACATGCATTGATGTGTTCACTACCTTATACACTATGCCAAAACCACCTCGGCCCAGTTTGTTAGTTGCAGAGAAGTTATTAGTGGCTGCAAGAATAGTGCTGAGATCGAAAAATAATACATCTTGAGGATGACTGCTCTGCCTGAGCTCATTTGCAGCCAAAGTATTTTTGTAGTAGATTGAACCCGATACAGGATCAAATAGTCTTTTGTCTAGTTTGTTGCTTGTTAGTGAACCTGAACAAATTTAAACCGATAATTAGTCTTCGTACTTGAGGGTGTCGTGGTGCTTAAAATGCCAGTCAGTTTCAGACAAATACATATCTTCATAAATGGGGAAGATAGTCTATTTTGTGCACTAGATCTTGAAACAACAATGACTTTCATTGAATAAATTGTTTGAATAACAGCATGTAATGCAATGTGCAGGTTTTGTCCTCACCTCTCTTTTTCCTCCTAATCCATAAACAGCAAAGTAAGATAACTGTTAGCCATGCTGAAGTAACAGAAACTATTAGAATCTTCAAATGCTTTCTGAGGAATACATTTGATTTAATGCTATTTTCAGCTGCATCAGTGGAAATAGAAAAACCAATGTGTTAGTCAACAGAAGGCAGGGGAACGAAAAATGGTTATTTTCCTTTAGATTCATGCTTCAAATATAAAAGAATAGAGGGTATACAAAATTTGTGCAGCACAAGCTGTAAATTTAAACTCATTATATCTATTACTTCTGTTTATGATGTGTGTTTTTGAATAATTTTTCAGCAGAAATTCAGTACCTAATTCAACTGCATCAACACGAACATACATATCAAATCCGCCAATAACATGATCCATTGTGTCTAATAATTCTCCATACCATGTCAAACATCCATTCCCTGACTGATCATTATCTATACTTGCATATGCAGTGCATGAACAATTCCTCAAGCATTCTTGTTCGCACTTCAGATGACTCATATTCATGCGCAGCACAGCTACTGATGAAGTGTCTGGAAACTTGGCATTTTTGACTTTCAAAAACCCTTCTCCATGTCTGCAGAAGGAGGAAGATTCCTCTCGCTTCCTCACACATCCGCCGGATGCATCTCTTAGATACCAGTCCCTTGGGGATCTCGGTTCATAACCAGGTAAACAGGAACACTCGATTGCTTCAGAGTTACTCGGGCTGCACTTACCATAGGTACCGCAATGTGCATACATATCACATGGATTTGTAGGCACTGAAAAGAACTCTTTCCATTTGCCATCTCTCACGCTCCACCTTATCCACTTGAAATTCCCCTGGTGATCCACCATTTCTCTTGCAACAATAGAATCATCCGTTATGTAGTGAAGTGTGTATGCCTCCTCTTCATTCAAGACAGTTATATATCTGTATACATCGGAGAATATCCTATATGGCCATGTTTGTCCTCGCCACAGAATTTTCGATCCCTCATATAGAAAGAGTTGTAGCGGGTTGCTCGCGTCAATCTTGAGAGAGAATTCTCCTATTCCAGGGTCATCAGCTGATTTCCATGATGTTATGCTCCACTCAAACCCTAACTTCTTGTTCTTCCCTAATTTCATTCCTGGTAGATGTGTATCTGTCGGATAATCAAAGCTTTGCCATACAACTTCTCCGCTTCTTCCTCGAAGCAAAACCAAATTCCCAGAATTGAGCAACCGAACAACACAAGAATCAGTTACTACACTCGAAGCATCTGTAGACCACAGTGGAAATTTCTTCCCGGGATCATTGTATAGTACAAGGTTCCCATATTGATTAACTGATAGAAACCCAGAAGAACCATTGATAGGATGGTTCCTGTTTGCAACCCACACCACAGATGGTTCTGGAATTTTGTGAAACCAAATTCCAACATATCTGTAACTTGATGTACCAGGAGTGAAGAATCCAAAAGCAAACTTCTTGTTTGTGGAGACTAGAAGGTCACCATCTTTGAAGGTTTGGTTTGTGGTAATAATATCAAGAGAACAACGGCATGATGTAAGGTGGAGGACTACAATTAAGTATTGCAGAAGAGTTCTCTTGGCTGCCATGGTACTTGTCCATGGTTTTGTGTTGCTTAAAGGTCCTGAATTGTAATATGTGATGCAGATTTCATGGACATTTTCTTGGCTGCCTCGGTGCTTGTCCATTTCAAATAAAATAAAATGATATCTTCTGAGTTTTGGTGATTAGTCAATTTTGTAGAGTTGCCAAGTGTCTCTAGATGGCAGACTGTCTATTTGTTTTTTTGGTGATTAGTCAATTTTGATACATTGATGAATCACACAATTCTTTCATTTCATACTTTTTTCTGTGTTTCCCTGATGGCAGTTGGGAAGGCAACTTTTTGGCAAATGAAATTACCTTTTTGGACCCTAAGCTTAAAAAATGTGTACGTGTGCGCAAAACACGATTCGGTTCAAAAACTGAACTGAACTAAACCGAACCCAAAACCAAAGTAGAAGAAAAATAAAAACCAAAGACAAACCAAAGTTCATTTGGTTCGGATCAAGTTCTGTTCGGTTACGGTTTGGTTCGGTTAACCAAATCAACAAAAATTTTAATTTTTTAATTTTTGTTATCGTTATTTTTTATAAATTACATGTAAAGTATTGCCTAAAAAGGATTTATATTACATGTATATTACTAAAATCTCATAAATACAAACTATATAATAATATAAATATATAATATGCGAAATAAAATTTATTTATATACACTCCTATTACTGTTCGGTTCGGTTCTGTTTCGGTTTTTCAACAAAAATCAAAAACCAAACTATTATATTTTATAAAACCAAAACCAAACCAAATAGAGTTTGGTTCGGTTTTCAACCTCAGTTCGGTTCGGTTTTTGATTCGTGGTTTGGTTTTGCTCACCCCTAAAAATGTGCCCTCACACTAATTTTTTTGAATCAAGTTTAGGGGACAAAATATGACTTTTGCCCCTAATTTTTCTGTAAATGTTTAAAAAAATGAAAAAAAATAAAAATTTAAGAAAAGAATAAATGCGAGGCAAAATATCAAATCACCGCTTTTTTCAATAGAAATTTCTGCGAAGCACGCAATTGGAAGTATAAACATCTTGGAGATCAACGAGTGATCCTTCCACATTTTTAGCATTGATATGGAATAGTAACTATACTTACAATTTAGCCTCACGAATCTAGCTTTACACATGTATCACGTGCCAATTAGGGAATATTGTAGTCCACGAATAGAGCGGGTATGCAAGGGCGAGTAATGTCAAAACAAAATTTATAAAAATATTAGCAAGTTGAAAATCCGTTTTTTCCTAGATAAAGTTTTATTGAAATTCATTGGATTGATTGTCATAGAAGATGTACACGTGTAATGATCAACAATAATAAAAAAAAATCCAATTTAATACTCATCATCCTCATAAAATATTCTTCTTCCATAAAAAAATAATTTAATAAAAAAAAATTGGACAATGACAGAAAATAATAACTTATTTTTTTTTTCAGGCAATGAACATAACTTGTGTATGCTTTCAATTTAAAGGAATTATGTTTAAATATTTTTTTAAGAAAAAGAGAATCATATCTTATAATGTGGACAGTTCTGTCACTTGTCACAGGCCCTACTGAATTTAATTATTGTTTATTTAATAAATTAAGGGGAAAAAGAACAAAAAGATCAAAATAATATTAATATTATAGAGACCCGAAAGATAATACAAAATTTTGTGCTGTTTTTGTTACCCACTATTGAAATGTTTTTCTCTTTTTCTTTTTAGCAATTTTTACAAAGGCTATGATTGGGACTGTTTTCTGCGGCTCCGAAAGCAGCTTTTAGCCAAAGGAAGGAGAACTTTACTTTGGCTGAAAGCTTTTTTTGGGACTGCGGAAAACAGCTTCAAATGCATAATTGGTAAAATTCAGATTGTATTCAGGAAAGCACTGGAAAAACACTTAAAACTATTTTCAAAGAAAGCAGTGAAACCGAACTGTGGGAAAAACCACTTTCACTAACAACAATCCCACACTGGCCCAAAATATAATATGTTAATTGGACGTTGGATTTATTAATTTTGAAATAAATAAGATTTTTTTAATTATGAACCTATTAACAAATAATCAATGTTTTTAACCTTTAAAACAGAAAAATAAAAATTTTAATAGTTTAATATTAAGTTCCTAAAGTTTTTAATTTAATTAATCCATATATTTTTTTTATAAAAAATTCAATATAAAGATTGTGATTAAATTTAAAAATTAAAAAAAAATTAATTAGAACTAAGGACACATTTATATTTTATATACTTTTGGATCGTGAAAATGTATAAAAATAAATGGAAAAATTACAGAATTGACTGAGATAAAATATAACTATCTTAAAAAGTTATGTATTGACGAGTTAGGGCCGGTTTTGGATTACTGTTAGTGAAAATGCTGTCAGGGAAAATTAAAGTTTCATTGCTTTCTTTAAAAGTAGTTTTAAGTGATTTACAGTGCTTTCCTGAATACAATCTAGCTTTTACCAATTGTTCATTTGAGGCTGCAGCTTTCAGTCAAAATAAGGTTTCCCATACTTTGACTGAAAGTGCTTCCGGGGCTGCTGAAAACTGCTCCAAACTGGTCCTTAGTGTAAAATAGGCAGCAATTTAAGCTTTAAAACAAATAAAATGATTATAAGTTTATTGACAATTGTACTAGAATACGAAGATATATATTTTGTACACAACTGATGCAATGGGCCATCTCATTTTTGTATGCATTAATTCATGGGGTTTTTACATAAATACTTACCTTTTGACACTATATAACTTTTTTACATACAAATCAAAAGTTTACATAAATACATAAAAAACTTTCCAAAATTTCAAAAATACCTAAAAAACTTATTCCTATTTTACGTGAGTTTTGCCCAAAAAACAACAAAAGTAAAAATTCATAATCTCCAAAATACATCCTCTAATTTGTCCACGTTTCTCTCTCCTTTTTTATAATTTTAAATCTAATTTTGTATTTATCTCTCAATCCGTTTATTTTTTTGTCATCCGACTTTAGAAAGTTTTTTTTATTTTTTATTTATCTTCGAAACAAAGTCCATATGTATATATTTTTTCCGACATATTTTTTTCACTAAAGTATAACTAATTATGCCTTTGTATATTAAGGTATAACTAAGGTATAATTAAAGTATAATCACCATAATTGTGTATTTTAATGTATAACTAAGGTATAATTAAAGTATAACTAAGGTATAAACACTGTAATAGTGTATCTTAATGTATAATTAAGGTATAACTAATGTATAATCAATGTAATAGTGTATCTTAAGGTATAACTAAGGTATAATTAAGGTATAACTAATGTATAATTACTGTAATAGTATATCTTAAGGTATAATTACGGTATAACTAAGGTATAATTACTGTAATAGTGTATCTTAAGGTATAATTAAGGTATATAAAAAAAGGTATAATCACTGTAATAGCGTATCTTAAGGTATAATTAATGTATAAGTAACGTATAATCAATATAATAATGTATCTTAGGGTATAAATAGGGTATAAATAAGGAATAACTAAGGTATAATCACTAGAATAGTGTATCTTAAGGTATAATTAAGGTATAATCAATGTAATAGTGTATCTTAATATATAAATAGTGTATAATAATGTATAAGCAGTGTATAAAGAAAGTATAACAATGTATACTAAGTGTATAAACATTGTATAACAATGTATAACCAATGTATAATAATATATAAGAAGGTATAACAATGTATAACAAGTGTATAAACAGTGTATAACAATGTATAAACAGTGTATAAATAATATATAAAGTGTATAAAAAATGTATAAATTATGTATAATAATAAATAAGAAGTGTATAATAATGTATAACAATGTATAAGAAGTGTATAAACAGTGTATAACAGATTATAAATAATGTATAAACAATGTATAAACAGTATATAATGTATAAACAATGTATAACGGTGTATAAATAATGTATAAACAATGTATAAACAGTGTATAAAAAGTGTATAACAATGTATAATAAGTGTATAAACATATAACATTGTATAAGAAGTGTATAATGTATAACAATGTATAAGTAGTGTATAAACAATGTATAACAGTGTATAAGAAGTGTATAAACAATGTATAACAATGTATAAATAATGTATAAACAAAGTATAAACAGTGTATAATGTATAAACAATGTATAATAGTGTATAAAAAATGTATAATCATTGTATAAACAATGTATAAACAGTGTATAACAATGTATAATAAATGTATAAACAATGTATAAACAGTGTATAATGTATAAACAATGTATAAAAAATCTATAACAGTGTATAAACAGTGTATAAACAATGTATAAATAATGTATAAACAATGTATAAAGAGTGTATAACAATGTATAAGTAGTGTATAAATAATGTATAAACAACGTATAACAGTGTATAAATAATATATAAACAATGTATAAACAGTGTATAAAGAGTGTATAAATAATGTATAATAAGTGTATAAACATATAACATTGTATAAGAAGTGTATAAACAATATATAAACAATGTATAATAATATATAATAAGTGTATAACATTATAACATTGTATAAGAAGTGTATAAACAGTATATAAACAATGTATAACAGTGTATAAATAATGTATAAACAGTGTATACAGAGTGTATAAAGAGTGTATAACAATGTATAATAAGTGTATAAACATATAAAATTGTATAAGAAGTGTATAATGTATAACAATGTATAAGTAGTGTATAAACAATGTATAAGCAATGTATAACAGTGTATAAATCATGTATAAATAATGTATAAACAGTTTATAATGTATAAATAATATATAAACAATGTATAAATAATGTACAAACAATGTATAACAGTGTATAAACAGTGTATAATAATATATAAGAAGTGTATAACAATGTATAAAAAGTGTATAAACAATGTATAAGAAGTGTATAAATAATGTATAAACAGTGTATAACAGTGTACAAACAATGTATAAACAATGTATAAACAGTGTATAATGTATAAACAATGTATAAAAAATCTATAACAGTGTATAAACAGTGTATAAACAATGTATAAATAATGTATAAACAATGTATAAAGAGTGTATAACAATGTATAAGTAGTGTATAAATAATGTATAAACAACGTATAACAGTGTATAAATAATATATAAACAATGTATAAACAGTGTATAAAGAGTGTATAAATAATGTATAATAAGTGTATAAACATATAACATTGTATAAGAAGTGTATAAACAATATATAAACAATGTATAATAATATATAATAAGTGTATAACATTATAACATTGTATAAGAAGTGTATAAACAGTATATAAACAATGTATAACAGTGTATAAATAATGTATAAACAGTGTATACAGAGTGTATAAAGAGTGTATAACAATGTATAATAAGTGTATAAACATATAAAATTGTATAAGAAGTGTATAATGTATAACAATGTATAAGTAGTGTATAAACAATGTATAAGCAATGTATAACAGTGTATAAATCATGTATAAATAATGTATAAACAGTTTATAATGTATAAATAATATATAAACAATGTATAAATAATGTACAAACAATGTATAACAGTGTATAAACAGTGTATAATAATATATAAGAAGTGTATAACAATGTATAAAAAGTGTATAAACAATGTATAAGAAGTGTATAAATAATGTATAAACAGTGTATAACAGTGTACAAACAATGTATAAACAATGTATAAACAGTGTATAAACAGTGTATAATAATATATAAGAAGTGTATAACAATGTATACCAATGTATAAGAAGTGTATAAATACATTAGGAACAAAAGGACCTAATCTAAATTACAAGATAATACTAATATGTCTTGCAGCAAAGGTGCTCGGTACAGATATAAAAAGTCGGATGCTATCGACTCCCTTAGTAACAAGTTACTGGCACTGAAACACTTCTCAATGGTACTGAATAAGTATACTCGTTCATTTCAATATAGCTTGAATACATTTTAACAAAATATTCCATTGCATTTTCTGCTAGATTTCTATTCACATATGCTGTTATGATCGAATTCCAAGAAGACGAATTAGGGTTGGGCATATGTGACAAAATCACAACAGCATCCTCTACATCGCCAAACTGAGCAATGCCATTAATCATTTGGTTATATGAGATGGTGTCAGGCTCAGGCAACTGAGAGAAAAAACTGTATGCCAATTCAATTCTTCCACTTCTAGCACTTGCTGCTATACCTGAATTCCAAGAAATTATGTCTTTATTGTTAATTTCATAAAAAACGCATATTGCCTCCTCAACAGAAGCACATTTCCCATACATATCAATCAAGCAATTCCCAGTAACAACGCTACATTTGAGGCCATATTTCACAACCTTGCAGTGAATTGACCTGCCAAGCTGCAGCATACCAGTATGGCCACAAGCAGACAAAGCCGCTGTAAATGAGTATGAATCCGGACAAGCATCAGACCTATCTAATTGAAGATACAAATCCAACGATTTCCTGAACTGCCCAGATCGCAAGTAGGCAGAAATCAATGTATTCCATGAAATTACATCCGGTTGAGGATTTTCAACAAACAAATGGTGTGCATCGTTTATCGACCCTGCAATTGTATAAAACAAACAAATGTATTCCATGAAATTACATCCGGTTGAGGATTTTCAACAAACAAATGGTGTGCATCGTTTATCGACCCTGCAATTGTATAAAACCTACCCAAAGCAGCGAAAACGAAGACATTGGCAGCAAACCCAGATTTAAAAATGAAATTGTGAA
Organism: Euphorbia tirucalli; assembly: GCA_039660915.1. Lineage (NCBI taxonomy): Eukaryota > Viridiplantae > Streptophyta > Magnoliopsida > Malpighiales > Euphorbiaceae > Euphorbia > Euphorbia tirucalli. Next base: position 3,829,538 of record CM077638.1, read on the forward strand.
GCTGTAGGCAATAAGAGTGGAAGCCTAGATCCGTAGAAGCTCGAAGTATGTGAACAAGAAAGTATTCAAAAGGTTTATTGGGAGAATTGACCAATTTCGAGGCCTTGTACAGTACTTTTGAGAAGACGCAGGTTTTGAAGAAGAAAAAAATAGTGAAAAGAGAAAGGAGAAGAATGGCGTAAAGATGTGATAAAGAAGAAGGAAGACGTAAAAATAGGAAAAAGAAAATAAGGAAACGTAATTATGAAAAGTAAATAGGGTAGATCAAGAAAAAATCTTTAAAACAGGATAATTATGACAATTACCCTTAATTCATATAGACAAACCTATCTAAAACATTATTACTATCTCCTAATGATTTATAATTGCAAAAAAATTAGGTCTGTACAATTAATGATGTTTTATTCTTATCATATTTGTAGGAGTCATCAATAATTGAAGATAAATAATCCTTAATTCATTATCATAAATAGTTATTAATGAATTTCAAAAACGTGTTATATAATATATGTATTTCATATAATTATATATGATGTAAATGAGATAAACAATGATAATCGTGTCGAATAGTTCATATTACGCAATTTATCTCTATATTTCAAATTATTTATTTTTTATATACGGTTGCAAAAATTTAAAATATTTTATTTGAAATAAATAAAAATTAAATTTCAATATTTTATTTTGAAATGAATAAACAAATGATGAATATATGCTCTAATATGACATGTAATGGTACAAAAATATCTCATAAATCATGTTCCTCGACCAGTCTAGTCTCAAACCGTTGCAATGATGTCATGACAGCGACTCACATGACATCATCGTAACAGTTGTAAACCATCCGGTCTGTGACCTCAGTCGAACTTCTTATTCACTCAACAGGAGGGCCCATATGATTATTTGTTCTTGCCCGGAGAAGAGCCCGATTTGAGTAAATTTTGATTTTAAAAAAAAAAAGTATACAACTATAAAAAGATGATAAAATTATCCCTACAAAACTGTACAAAAAATCATCATAAGATAGTATCTTACAATGATCCAGAGATTAACGTGTAGTTAATGTAGTAATTGAGAATTGATCAAAAGAAGACGATCCTTCTGCTCTGGGTGAGCTGAAGTTATTGGAAGATGACCTGAAAGTGAAGGCAGGTTGTTTCGGAGGAGGAAGAGCTATTTCACTGCTCAACATCAACAGTACTGCCGACATTGTTGGCCTGTCCTCTGCATCTTCTTGCACACACAAAAGCCCAATTTGAATGCATCTCAATACTTCTTCCTCCTTATATGATAACTCTTGTAATGATGTGTCCACAATTTCCGTTGCTCTGTTTTCGATCCATAATTCCCACACCTGTGTTAAATTGAAAGATCAGACGCTTAATCAATGATTATCAAATGGCTTTTTTGTTTCGAAAAAATGAACAATGTTCTTGTCACCTACATGGCCTATTAGACTCAGAGAAATATCATCTCGGTTAAAGCCGCTGCTTCTCTTTCCACTGATGATCTCCAATAATATGACACCGAAACTGAATACGTCAGATTTTATCGAATACTTCCCAAAAATCGCATACTCCGGTGACATGTACCCACTGCATTCAAGAAAAAATGGAAGATATGTGTAATGTGAATGTGAAGAGAAATTAAACGGTATGTAAGTACAAGTATACTTACTATGTTCCAACAACTCTGTTAGTCTTGTCTGGTGTAAGGTCAGATTTGAATATTCTTGCCATGCCAAAGTCTGAAATTTTTGGATTCATATCAGCATCTAATAAAATGTTGCTGCTTTTTAAATCCCTGTGGATAATTCTCAATCTTGAGTCTTGATGAAGATACAACATCCCTCGAGCAATCCCGATGATTATATTAAACCTCTTTCCCCAATCCAATACTGCTCGTCTTTCTTCATCTTCAAAACAAATATGACATACTATAAATGATAGCTCTATGTACTTCAACGGATACCCAGAAAATATATAGAAATGCTTACCGAAAAGAAATGAGTCCAAACTTTTGTTAGGCAAGTATTCGTATATTAACATTTGTTCTTTTTTCTGAATGCAGCAACCCAGAAGTTTTACTAGATTCCTGTGTTGAAGCTTTGCAATCAACTGTACTTCAGTTTTGAATTCTCCAATTCCTTGCCTGGAATTTCTCGACATTCTTTTTACAGCAATTTTCTGTCCATCAGGTAAATGACCCTGAAATCATGTTGCAAAGTGTAAGCTTTACTTTGATTCTGATACAACCACTTTCAAGCAAGTTTATATACTAGTTCAATACCTTTTATTTATACAAACAATATACCTTGTACACAGATCCAAAACCACCTTGTCCTAGTATGTTATCTGGAGAGAACTTGTTAGTTGCAGCAAGTATCATGCTGAGATCATAAAATAGCAAATCTGAATCGCTCCTACTTCGCTTCAGCACATTTTCATCCATATGATCTTCATTGTAAGTTGATCCAATGTCAGAATTAAACATCTCTTTGTTTGATCTGTTCTTCCTTCTTCTTGAAAACAAAAACAAAAACAAATGCCTTGTGTTACACTATTCTAGGGATTTTAAACAAACTTTTCCTCAAGTGTAAGCACAAGCAAAATCAGTCCACAAAGTTCAAAACAAATTTCATCTGCGTATAAAAATATAGCAAATCAAATATCAATTCAACACTTCAAGCGGAAACACAGGTAGTTTGACACTTGAAATGAAACTAGTCACTTTTTTACTTGGAGAGCTAAATTGGTAACTAATCCATTATTACAGAGATATTGTTTCTGTAATATCAACAAAGTGAAACTAATTAGTTTTGTTTTTTACCTTACTTTCCTCCTCCAGAACCAGAAGTAAATTATGGTAATTATCAGCCATGCCGAGACAACTGATACTACCACAGCAACCAGCATTCCATTTGTTTGCAGAAAACTTTTCGATGTCCTCAACTCCGCATCAGCTGCGAGGAACATAGAACTCATCAAACAATGTCACAACCTGAAAATCTGCAATCCAAGTAAAAGCTGGAAATCAGTACCTAACTCAAGCGAATCAACACGAACAAACACATCATAACCGCTATTATCCATGAGATTTATTACGTCCAGTAGCTCTCCGTACCATACCAAACAACCAATTCGCTTTGGAGCAGTAGGTAAAGTTGCATATGCAGAGCAAGAACAATTTCTATGGCATTCCTTTTCACATTCCATTCGGCTGATAACATTTTTACTCAGCCAAACTGCTACAGCAGTATCAGGAATCTTCACATGTTCCACTTTCAGAAAGCCTTCTCCATTCCCACAAACTGATGAAGATTTGAGCCGCTTTCGAATACAACCACTTGATCCATCTCTCAAATGCCAGTCCCTTGGAGACTTGGGTTCATACCCAGGCAAACAAGAACATTCAAATGTATTAACATTATTCGGGTCGCAATAGCTGTTAGCTCCACAAACTCCATACCAATCGCACCTGTATTTCGGTGCAGACCAGAATTCCTTCCATTGGCCATCAATTCCATGCCAAGAGAACCACCTGATAAATCCCCCTTCATCCAGAGTCATCCTCAGGAGAATAGAAGGATCATTGTAACTGTAATTGAAGTAGATCTCATCTTGTTCATAAAAAAAGCTGTAATTGTAAACGCTTGTTATTCCTTTCCACGGCCATGGAACACTGCGCCAGTAATGATTTGCTCGTCCGTATATGAAGTACTGCGGCGCCCCAGTGGTGTTGAGTCTAAGAGAATATTCCCCAACTCCTGGATTATCTGCTGAAATCCATGAAATCAGAGAGTTGTTTAAACCTGTTTTCAAATTAAACCCTAACTTCATTCCTGGTAGCAGAGTATTCGTAGGATAATCAAAACTTTGCCACACAATTTTGTTACTCTTATCATTGATGCAAACTAAATTCCCCGAATCCAAAAGGCGAACCTGATAATTATCCGTTGATACCACGCCTGAAACAATAGCGGACCAAATCGGAAGTTCTCGATCACGATCACAGTACAAAACCAGGTTTCCGCGAGGGGTAATTGAGAGAAACCCTGCAGAGCCATTGATTGGATTATTTCGATTAGCAACCCACACCACAGCTTCTCCAGGAAGATTATGGAACCAAATTCCGAGATATCTGAAGCCAGATTTGCCGGGACTGAAAAATCCCAAAGCGAATTTACTGTTTCTGGAGATGAGCAATTCACCGTCTGACAGAGTTTGGTTTGCTGTTATGGTGTCCTTGGAGATTGAAAATGGGAAATGGAGAACTAAGATCAGAGAACAGAGAAGCAGTAGTGGAGCAGCAGCCATTACTAGTATCTGTTCATGAATTATTCCGGCGAGAAATTCTTATTCAAAGTTAAATTGGTCGATGAAACGCTGAACAAGATATTTTCCCGCGGCCTTCATCTACGCAAAAGGTATGACATGACGTAAGCATTCGCATAATACGGTCAAATTATCTCAGCTCTGATTGACCATTGACAAATAAGCCGAAATATAAACAATAATAATAAATTAATAAATGTTCCCAACTGTTTTTCTAATTACTCAATTAATAAATGAAATATAAAATTATTATATTCCATACACGTTGGTCGGATTTTGCCGCCGGGAGAGAAATTCCCCGTAGTGGGGTTCCATCCCAATTATCATTTTTCAAAAATACAAAAATTAAATTCAGAAGTCAGACTTTTAAATTTAATTATTTTATCAATCCAATTTTGGAAACTTGATTTCCGAACTTGGCTTGGCTTCGGTTAATTCAGCTCCGCAGTAGGTATTATTTTTTTAACCACACCTTGTTATGGGAAATTTTTCTCCCCGTAGCATTATTTAGAGGTAAAATTCATAGAAATATGAATTTCAATTAGGGGTGAGCATCAGTCGGTTCAGTAACCGATTCGAACCGAATTATCGGTTAACCAAACCGAATTATCAGTAATAATTAGATCCGAAACAAACCAAACAAGGACAAAAACCAAACCGAACAGAAATTTTTCGGTCCGGTTCGGTTATTACCGAAATTTGGTATTTTTACCGAAAATAAATTAAAAAAAATATTTGAAATTATTTTTAGGGTAATTAATTGAATCATTATATATTATTTTTGTAATTAATTGTTATTTAGTCATTTTATATTTTTTAATGAAATATAAAATTCAATTAGGTAAATTAAAATATTACAAACCTAATATAAATATATATTATATATAATAATTCGGTTCGGTTCGGTTAAACCGAATTTTTTTACGGAAAAACCGAACCAAACCAAATACCGAAATATTTACAAAATTATTACCAAACCAAACCAAAAAAATTCGGTAACCGAATCAAATTTTTTTTTCGGTTTGGTTCGGTATTGGTATTCGGTTTCCAAATAGTGCTCACCCCTAATTTCAATAGGGGTGCAAAAAAAAAAAACCAAAAAACTGTAAAACCGAACCGAAACAGATAGACTAGTGTACGGTTTTATTTTTAGATATTAACGGTTACGGTTTAGGATTAGGTTTTTACACTGGAAGTTCATATGGACTCGCGGTTAGCTAACTTTTTTCGAATATTTTTCTTAAAAAAAATTATGTAATTAAATTTTATATATATATATATATAATATGTGAATAATAAGTGAAACATTTTGGTCTTTGATGTTATTTTACTTCCTTACAATACAACACCAAGTTGTCCCGGTCACTCCCTTCCAATCATATCTCATCTCAATTCTTAATTTCACATTTACTGAAAAACGAACAACGAAGAATATTTCATTATTTAATGTTTGATCTTGTACAACAATTTCTATGTTTGGAAACTTTTTGTTATTAATGTTTTAATTATTGGAGTTTATGGTTAAAATATTTTTTTAATTAATAATTAAGACTGTGGTTTGTAATTTTATATTTTTCTGTGACATTTGAGATTTATGGTCTATTTATTTGAGGTTTCAAATATTATAAATTTAGTAAAATTATAATGTCTATTTCGTAAATGGTTAACCGTAAAGAAATAGTTAACCGACCGAAATTAATGGTTAACCAACTAATGGTTAACCGAATTTAATTGACAGTGTATGATTAGTAAATTAAAAAAACTACTTAAACAGTTAACCGTTTATAAAAATCTACATGGATCGGTTAACCGACCATGTATACCCTAAAATTTCAACATTAGTTAATTGTGAATTAAAAAAGTACAAAATGAAATATCAATTTGTTCATATCCTCCCATTAATTACTAATTAGTACGTGATATGATTCACGTTCTAATCAATGGCCCTACAGGCCAGAAATAAAATTTAAGTGCAATTTGATTATTTAATGTAATATTAAAGTACAACTAGTTTAATTTTCTTCAAAATTTATTATTATATTAATAACAATTATAAATAAAATAAAATTCAATTTTATTTATTAATAACAATTATAAATAAAATTTAAGTACAATTTGATTGTTAATTTACGTGTCAATTTCAAAAACAAATATTATATAATGGTAAAAATGTAATATTTTTTTTGTATATAATGCTCATTATTTTTAAGGATAGTTGATCCCTAAACCTCCAAATTTAAAAGAAATGCGTTTACCAACAGACTATAGTTAATACGAAGGGATTATAGTTAATAGGCCAAATACATACGCGGCCCCTTCAACTTTAATTTTTAAGCCGCTTGGCCTCCTTAACTATTTTAGCGATCTATCTAACCCCTCGTCTAAAGGTCAAATACATACGTAGCCCTTTCAATTTTTATTTTTGAGCCGTTTGGCCCCCTCAACTATTTTAACAACCTATTTAAACCCTCATCTATTTTAAAGTGGTATTTTTAAACCTTTGAGTGAACATAACCAGACACGACAGAGTATCATGCATTACACGCGTTTGACACTAAAGACATATATGACACACGCTGGAAACCATCTTCTATTTAATTAATATTACTTCTTACCTTCAGGTCATATGACACATCAGCATTTAAGTGTCTACAAATATCACTTTAAAATAGATGAGGGGTTAGATAGGTCGCTAAAATATTTGAGGGGGCCAAGCGGATCAAAAATAAAAGTTGAAGGGTTCACGTATGTATTTGGCTTTTAGATGAGGGGTTAGATAGGTTGCTAAAATAGTTGAGAGGGCCAAGCGGCTCAAAAATTAAAGTTCAAGGGGCCGCATATGTGTTTGGCCATAGTTAATACGCTAAAAATATAGTATTTAATCTTACACAAAAAAAACTTTTTTCTGAAGTATAACTTGAAACATAAATTAAATATAATCAAGAAATGTAAATTTGATTAGAAATTAAGAGCAATGTGAAAGCATAAAAGCAAAATGCAGGTAGAGCAATGACATGAACAGGCTTCCAGATTTGTGCATGCAACTTGTTTTGAATTTTGATTGCAACCGACCTACATTGCTGACGATGCTGTGCATTACTGCATTGGCAGTATGCATGCATTATTGATTTCTTGTTGGATTGGCATCTATCTCCTATTTTGGTCAAATAAATGAGGTTCATGCCAGATTTTTTTTGTCCCTTTCTTCTAATATCAAGGAGTAAGATGAATTTTCATCTTACTATAATGTGTTGGTAGTATACATAGACTCCTCTAATGAAAGGAAAAAGATTTTTTTTGGATTCTAATATGTTAAAATTGTCCTCTTTTGATCACTGGCTTATTGCAACCGAGTACATTTAGATAGCTAAACCTTAAATTACATATAAATTGGATAAAAGAGTTAGAACTTATAAATTATCCCAAAAAAACTTATAAATTAGTAAAAATACCTTTTTTTTGTTTGAGATATCCAGTTAAATACGAATTCGAGCTGGAATTAGAGAGTAATGCTCTCCCGATAACTGTTTTCTTCCATTCATAGAGCTCGATCCTAAAACCTTACTTAAGGAGAAGCTACTTACCACTCTAACCAATAATTGTTGTAAATTAGACAAATTAGGGGTGAGCAAAACCAAACCGCAGCCTGAAAACCGAACTGAACCTAACCTAAGTTAGTTTGGTTTGGTCTTGGTTTTAAAAAATGTGATAGTTTGGTTTTCAGTTTGGTTTTGGTTTTTTATGGAAAAACCAAATAAAAACTGAATCGAACTGGACAAATTATAAATATTTAAAAATTTTATATATATATATATATAATACATTTTATTTCATATAATATATATTTATATTATTATAAAATTTATATTTATGAGATTTCAATAATATATATGTAATATATATACCATTTTTTATAATAATTTATATATAATTAATAATAATTTAATGATAATAATAATGATAAATTTATTTAAATTTTATAATTTGGAAATTTTGGTTTGGAACCGAACCGAATCAGAATCGAACCAAACTAGTTCGGTAAATATTAGAATAAATATTAGAATTAGTTTAAAATAAGTTTATGTGGCTTACCTGTCCAATCAAGCTAAGGGAAGGATCCTTTTGATTATAGCCATTGCTTCTTTTACCACTTACAATTTCTAACAGAATCACACTCCAAAACTGAACACATCTGATTTAACTGAAAAATTCCCAAATACTGCATACTCTGGTGACATATGTCCACTGCACAAAAAAACATGAATCATTGTTAATTTCTTTGTCATCATGTATCATTATAGTAAGAAGTTCTATTGTAGTCCCAGACTGGACTGGTCTAGGACTGGTACGATCACGCCACGTCAACTATTGCGGTGTGATTGTATCGTTTCTGATCAGTGTGACGCGGCGTGACTGTATTGGTCTTGAATCAATCTAGAACTTTTGTGTAATAGTACTTTGTATCTCAACTTATTAATCTAACTTACTATGTGCCAACAACTCCTACTCGTCTTGCCTAGGATTTGACCATTTTTCAGCAATCTAGCCATGCCAAAATCTGAAATTTTTGGATTCATTCCATCATCCAGTGGAATGTTGCTGCTTTTTAGATCCCTATGAATAATCCTTAATCTTGAGTCTTGATGAAGATACAAGATTCCACAAGCAATCCCAAAAACAGTATTGAAACATTTTTCCCAACCCAGCAACAACGTTCTTCTTTGCACTGTTTTACATCTTTATTAGTAATCAAGTTCTTACTCTAATCATATCTTCTGTGTTGCATAACTACTAAACAAAATGGCAACTAACATTCGGAAAACGACTTACCAAAAAGGAAAGCATCCAAACTTTTGTTCTTCATGTATTCATATATTGGTATCTGTTCTTTTTTATGAATGCAGCAACCAATAAGTTTGACAAGATTCCTATGTTGAAGCTTGGCAATCAATATCGCCTCATTTTTAAATTCTTCGACTCCCTGCCTTGATTTTTCGGACATTCTTTTTACAGCAATCTCCTGCGCATTCAATAACTGACCCTGAAACAATATGAAGCAAGTTTTTGCTCATGCAAAACCTCATCTTGACACTATATGATTTATAAATTTTTAGGCTGTATACCTTATAAACGGTCCCAAAGCCGCCTTCTCCAATTCTGTTAGCCGCAGAGAAATTGTTTGTGGCAGAAAGTATGGTTCTGAGATTGAAATGCACCAAATCAGAAAGTATGACTCCAACTTTCTGCCTCAACTGCATTCTCTTCCTCCAATTTATTCTTGTAGTGATTTGAACCGTTTGCACTAGCTGATAACCTTCTTCTTCTTCGCTTGTTCTTTTTCCTTTCACAAAAGGGAAGCAGATTGTCTCTGTGAGTTACAAAAGGAAGGTCGACAAGTTTACATCATAATATTACCTTTTCTGTTTTCTTATCCTGAGCCAACAATAGACAAAGAGAAACATTGCTGAAGCAGCAAATACGATCAGGATTGACAGCATTATCCGCTTTTTAGGAAAACTGCTCGATTTTCTGACACTATCAGCTGCAAGTTCTGGATACAAATACATTAACTGTCATTTGAACAAGAAAAAAATTCTTGTTCTAAATTGGAAAATGAAATGCTAATCATTGGCAGAATAACAAGTTTTAGTACCAAATTCAAGTGCATCAACACGAACATACAGATCGTATCCAGCGTAACCTACGTAGTTTTTGGTGTCGATTACTTCTCCATACCATACTAGACAACCAGTTCCATTTCCGGGTATATCTAGGCTTGCATATGCAGTGCATAAACAGTTGCTTTTACATTCCTGCTCACATCGACCCATTCTGCTGCTGAGGAATCAGGCAGAATAACATTTTCCACTTTCATAAAACCTTCTCCTCATCCACAAACCAAAGAAGTCTCCAGTCGCTTTCTGATGCATCTGCCCGAACTATCTCTAAGAAACCATTCCCTTGCATTTTTTGGTTCATACCCAGGTAAACATATGCACTCAAACATATTAAGCACACTGTAATTTCACTTGCTATTTGCACCACACTTTAAATAAAAATCGCACCGATGTTTAGGCAACGACCAGAACTCCATCCAATCTTTACTCGTGTCGTACCATGTCATCCACCCGATCCGGCCTGAATCATCCAACACCAGCCTGTTGATAACAGAATCATCCTGAGCTGAAAGGATACAGTAAATCTCCTCCATATTGTTAACAAAAGTTTAATTATATGGCTGAGGAAGTATTTTCCAAGGCCATGGCATGGTTCACCAATAAGGTTTTTTTATCATTGTATGCAAAGAACTGTGGTGAGACACTTGAGTTTAGCCTAATTGAATAGTTTCCAGTTCCTCGATCCTCTGCTGATCTCCATGATGTTAGGAACCACTTTTCCACTTCTTTTTTGATTCATCCCAAGTTTGATTCCTCGTATTAAAGTGTCTGTCGGATGATCAAAGCTCTGCCACATTATTTCCTTATTCGCCCCACCTTGAGTTACTAAAACCAAATTACCAAAATCAAAAATCTCAGCCACCATAGAATCTGTTGCTTCAACAGAAACATTCGTCGACCAAACAAGGTCGTTGTTACTGTGAAGAACAAGGTTGCCCCATTGATTAATCAAGACAACTCCCAATGAGCCATTGATGGGATTGTTCCTGTTGGCTACCCAGATCACAGTTTGGCCTGGTATATTATGAAACCAAATTCCAAGATATCTATGGCTAGAATGGCCCGAGCTAAAGAATCCCAAAAGAGAAATTCTTTTCTTTAGAGATGAGGAATTCACCATCTTTCAAGGTTTGGTTTCTGAGTATGCTGCTCCTTGAAGCGCAAAATGTAAAGTGGACAAATATTAGAATGTAAACAATATTTTATCACCATCCATGGCTGTGAAATCAGATGCTTACCTTACGGTATCTATAGGGTGGCCGTGGAATTTTGTAAAAGTTTAATGTTATATTCAAATTTTTTTAGTCTTTAATTGCAATCAGAAAGATTTTTATTAAAATGACATTTCAACTGTCATAGCTGATATATTTTGATTTGTTATTTTTCCAAAAGGAAAAGGTAAGATGGATTTTTATAATTGCTATTTTTTCAACCACGTGATGATGACTTTGTAGTAAAATATGAATACATATCCTCAAACTTGGCCTAAAAGTGTTGACTTTAAGTCAATTATTCTTTCTTTTTTCTCAGCCTAGGACAGAAGAATCATATAAAGAACAGTTGTGGTATATCTCATCATTGCTAACAAAGTCACAGTGGTATACCTTTGAAAATAATTTCCATCTGAGAGCTTCATCAGAACTGTAAGGAAAACCTCCAATATTAAATACAGAATTACAGATTAATCAACAAATTTCCATACAACTTCAGTCAAATCCACGGAACAAAATTGCTTTCAACCTAATTCAATCAATGCTCCCACAGTCTCTTTCTGGAGAAACAGGGGATCCAACAAGAAAACACATACTAACAAGATTTGTATATGAAATTCATCAAAGGAAAGGGCCACTGAAGTAAAAGAAACAACCTTTTGAACATTTCAGTGAAGGTGCCACAGCAATGGCACAGTCTGCAAACACCATCAGCAAAAGGGTTGCCTTCCAAAAGCCTTAGCCCGAATCAAAACGACAAGATGTTGAGCAGTTAATTCATTGCATTTCAGCGTTGCCCCTGGCAGTTCATCTAGGCAGTGTTGCAGGCAAATGATACAAGAACACAAGCAGCCACCAATTGGTACATTGACACATAATCATCCAATAACAGAATTCTATACAATTCCATGCTTTAATTTCCACTTTACTTTCAGTAGCTGAGCTTACGAATTTCTTCTTTGTTGTCATGTTTTAGGGATTCAAAAACTAAAAAAGAAAGTCGCAGGCGGAGAACCGAAATTTGACGTGGACGGCCAGAGAAAGAGAGAAAGAGAGGTAAGAGGAGGTCCGGCAGGAAGAGGAGTCACAAATATTAATAATTTAATCCTTCCCGCTCATATTAGTAAATCGAGTATAAATTAAGAGCATTATGTGTAAATTTTTTACCATTTTAACCATAAAAAAAATGTATTTTGTAACTTGACATAGCAAAATATTTGACATGAAAAATCTGTATTATTGTGAGTTCATTTATGGAGCAATTTCTTTATATTATCATACAAAAATGAAACTTCAAATTGATGTACATAAAACTCTTCTCAAATCTTCAATTTTCCTTCATTTCATTGGTCATATTCATCAGTATTTCCACGACAAATGGCAAAATTGAGCCAGAAAAAACACCAAGAGAGAAACAGTGGATCGCAAAGAAAACACATCAAGGATATTGTGACTGACTCACAATACATTTGGCTTATTGTTCTTCTCCGGATTGCATCTGATTAGCGAGTTCGGACAGCAGACATCGTGAGTTCATTTATGGAGCAATTTCCTTCTCCTCCTCCTGGTGATTGAGTTGAAGAAGTTTTGAAGATGAAAGCAGGATGTTTAGGAGAAGGAAGAGGTGTTTCAATCTTCAACATTAGAATAACCTCTGACATAGTTAGCCTGTCCACTGCATATTCTTGTACACATAACAGCCCGACCTGAATGAATCTCAAGGCTTCGTTGAAATTGTAAGAATCAGTCAATGACGAATCAACAATCTCCAACGCTCTGCCTTCACTCCATAACTCCCATACCTAGATAATTTGAGTTCTTATATTGAATGACAAAACCAGCATATATATATATATATATATATATATATATATATATATATATATATATATATAATAAATATGCACTTTATCGCTTACTTTTCCGATGAAGCTCAGGGGAAGATCTTCTTGATGAAAGGCATTGCCCTTTGTACCACTTACAACTTCAAGTAATATGATCCCAAAACTAAACACATCAGACTTTACTGAAAACTTTCCAAAGTATGCATACTCTGGTGACATATATCCACTGTAGAACAAATTAAAACAAAATTCAAAGGTGGAAAAGTGCAAAATAACTGTCAAATGTGCACTATTATTTTTCTTACTAAGTTCCTGCTACTCGATTTGTTCTGCCTTCAACTTGGTCGCCGTTGCATGTCCTAGCCATTCCAAAATCTGATATTTTTGGGTTCATCTTTGCATCCAATAGTATATTACTGCACTTTAAATCCCTATGGATGATTGTTAATCTTGAGTCTTGATGGAGATACAAGACCCCTCGAGCAATACCAACAATTATGTCCATCCGTTTTCCCAGTCGATCAAGGACCGTTTCTCATCTGATAAAAGAAACAGCTGGAAGTAATTTTTTTGCTTTGTCTTAAACCTCAATGATACTTTTATGCATATGTACAGTTAGACTACAAAAGGAGCTGTACTGATATCAAACCGAATATGTATAAAAGAAGCCTTACCCGAGAGAAATGAATCCAAACTTTTGTTTGGACAGTATTCATATACTAGCACTTGCTCTTTTCTCTTACTGCACCAGCCTAAGAGTTTTACCAGATTCTTATGTTGAAGTTTCGCAATCAACATAACTTCATTTTTGAATTCTTTGATTCCTTGTCTTGAGCTTTTGGACATTCTTTTTACAGCAATTTCCTGTCCATTAGATAGCTGACCCTGAAAGAATGTTCGAAGAGAAATATTACACCTGCACACAAGGTGCAGAGGATTCATGCATTCAGTTGATCAGCTCTCAGATAACTTAAAGACAATAAATACCTTATAAACAGCTCCAAAACCACCCTGTCCGATTTTGTTGTTGGAAGAGAAATTATCTGTGGCGGCAAGTACAGTGCTAAAATGGAAAAATATCAAATCTTGATGCCTGCTACTTCCTTCCTCAAGCTCATTAGTAGCAGATATATTTGTAGGAAATATCCTTCTTTTCATTGTCTTCTTTTTTGTACTGGAACAAAACAAAAGCAAAAATTAATCTCTATTATTGAATTTTTCATTGTTTATAGAATGCAAATTTGTCATGACTGCAGCTGCTGATTATTAAACATATCTATGAAGACTCTGTAGAAGACAAAGAATGCAGATAAAAACCACAAGAACCACATCAGAATGTTTTATACCCCTTTTTCTTGACACAACAACAGATGATTACGATAATAACAACCCATGTAGAAGCAACAAAAGTTATCAGGCTTGCCAATATTTCCTTCTTTGCAAGAGAACTGCTTGATCTTCTCAGACTCTTGCCTGCACAGGAAAACAGAAAAATTATCAAGAAAAAAAAGTTAAGATTATTGTGTTTGTGTTTGATTTTTCTCTCGTTTTTTGTTTGGTAGTGCCAAGTAAGAATCACAGTACCTAATTCAAGAGAGTCAACACGAACATACAGATCATAGCCACTGCGAGCCATGTTCTTGTGTCAATCAATTCTCCGTACCATGCTAAGCATTTAGTTCCATTTCCATCATTATTATCTACACTGCAGTATGCAGTGCAGGAACAGTTTCTCTTACATTCTAGTTCACAGTCCACATGACTCATGCTCATGCCCACCCAAACTGCTTCTGATGTATCAGGAAGCTTAACACTTCCCACTTTTATAAATCCTTCGTCATTTCCACAAATTGATGAAGAGTCTAGCCGCTTCCTAACACACCCACCACTCCCATCCCTTATTTGCCAGTCCTTGGGGAATTTGGGTTCATAACCAGGTAAGCAACTGCATCCTAATCCATCAAGAGTGTTAGTGTTAGAATCACACTTTCCATAGGCACCACATCGTCCATAGACGTCACAATGATCCATAGGAAATGATGAGAAATGCTTCCACTGCCCATCACTTTCATGCCATGTCAGCCGTCTAAGGTATCCTGTTTCGCCCAGAACTACCATTGTGATGATAGAAGAATCAGATAAAGAACAGTTGTGGTATATCTCATCATCAATAACAAGGTCACACAGGTATACCTTTGAAAAACTTTTCCATGGCCATGGGGCAGTTCGCCAATAATGTTTTGCACCGTTGTTAATGAAAAATTGTGGCGAGCCATTTGGGTTCACTCCATATGAATAGTTTCCGGTTCCTGGGTCACTCACGGATTTCCAAGATGTCAAGACCGTGTTTCGACCTGGTTTTTTATTCAGTCCAATCTTCATTCCTAGTAACAAAGTGTTTGTTGGATGTTCGAAGCTTTGCCATAGTAATTGATTGTTCCTTCCTAACAAGATCAAGTTCCCAGAATTCAAGAGCTTAGCCTCCCATGTATCAGCTGCCTCCATTGAAACATTTGTGGACCAAACTGGGTCATTGTTGCTGTAGAGAACAAGATTTCCCAGGTGTTGATTAATGGTGAGAAATCCTGAAGAGCCTTTGATGGGATTGTTCCTGTTTGCTACCCACACCACAGTTTGCAATGGTACTTTATGGAACCAAATTCCAAGGTATCTATAGCTAGACCTTCCTGGGCTAAAAAATCCTAAAGCAAAATTCTTTCCTTCAGAGATTAGAAGGTCCCCATCTTCAAATCTTTGGTTCATGGTCATGGTGTCGTTGGAAATAGAAAACGAGAATTGGAGATATAGAAGCAATGAGAATAGAATTATGGCTTCCATGATTATTAGAAAATGTGAGTCCTGTTTGCAGAAACATATATAACATATCTAATATAGTTGCAAATCTGTAATAGTCCAGCAAATAAGCTGCTATTTTCGTTGACTTCTTGTTCCTGCATGCTCATCTAGTAAAGTGGGATATCTTATTTCCACATGCCATGCTACAATTAAGCTAATAATATTTAACATTCCTAAGTATACATCCCATGTGAATCATGTGATTAGATGCCTTATATAGAATTAATGAAAATAGCTTTATCAATTCTTTCATTATCACTATTAATAAATTTGTTGGATCTAATCATTGCATCCTATATTTCCAAACGAGTTTCTCTTAATGTTATGAAAAATGTCAGCAAATCCCAAACAAGATAATAATATTATAATCAATGACAGCAATAACTTGCACGAATGTACATGAAATCTCACAAAACATGGAAAATGTTAGAATAATAGATTTTGAAGGTCAAAGGAACATAGAAACAAAGTAAAATATTAAACATGAAAACCTTGTAAGATAATTAGCAAGCAAGGACAATAGGACACACATGTGACATTGTTTAGTAGTGCTTTAAGATGTTTTCATAATGAAAGCAGGTTGTTTCTGAGAAGGCATGTGTTTGATTCTTTCACATTAGAGTAAGCTGTAACATTGGTTGGCCTGACCTGTATGAAGTTTCCTCAGAGATTAGGATTTAAAGACGCGGCTCATGGATATGGTGTTCTTGGAATTAGAAAAATGTGTAGTGGAGAATTTGAAGGAATGAATCAAGCATTCTGGCTTCCAAATTATGATTAGAAAATGTGAGTTTATCAGCATGAAATATATCAAAGTGCATTTAAGAAGTAGCAGTTTTCTATTCCAGAAAAATAACTACAAATAAAAAGTAAAAAGACTACTATGAAGGCTGTAATATTATTGACTTGTGCTTCTAGTTGGAAATTTTTTCCAAATTGAGAATTAAGTACTTATGAAGATACGCATCATCTATAGAATTTTCGGCCAGTGATTTGCATTAACTGCAAATTTCATAATACAAAAGAAACAGAAAGCTTTGCGTTTCAGCCTTGCCCCTGGCCATTCAGGCAAACAGTGATACAAGAAAAGTAGCTGACACCAACTGCTACATAGATTCTCAATCATCCAATACCAGCAGTCTATGCAACTCCATGGGCTTTGTTTTTCTCCTCGTTAATTTTCACTTAAAACTTTAGTAAAATTTCATATTTTCGGGATTCAAAAAATAATAGCAAAATAAAACCCAAATCAGAAGAAAAGTCGCTGGCAAGAGAACAAACCTTGACAGTGGCTGGCCAGAGAAGTCGCGGATCTTCTGCTCGGAGATCCTCTAAAAGTGGCTGGCTGGAATATTTGAGGAGGTAGGAGGTGAGGTGGAGGAGCTATCTGATCATGGTGTCGGGGCCACTGGGCGGGTTTCAAATAAAAAAATTGGAGGTTTAATTTTTTTTGCCTCCCATTTATTATTGGGCATTTTACATAAATACAATTTTTTTTTTTTTTTTTTTGCACCATATAACATTTTTATTTTAAAAAAAAATTTATACAAATACATTAAAAACTTTTTAAAATTTTAAAAATACCTAAAAAAAAAATATTATTGTAATATGTGACTCATCCACAATATATTCTCTACTTTATCAATATTTCTCTTTTCTCTTTTTATAATTTTTAATCTAATTTTACATTTATCTCTCAATCCATTTATTTTTTTGTCAAGCGACTTTAGAAATTTTTTTTATTTTTATTTTTTCTTCGAAACAAGACCCACATGTATATATTTTTTCCGATATTTTTTTTTTTTTGCACTAAGATATAACTAATTATACTTTTGTATCTTAAGGTATAACTAAGGTATAATTAAAATATAATTAAGGTATAGTCAATGTAATAGTATATCTTAAAGTATAACTAAGGTATAATTAAGATATAAACACTGTAATAGTGTATTTTAAGGTATAATTAAGGTATAACTAATATATAATCAATATAATAGTGTATATTAAAGTATAACTAATTTATAATTAATGTATAACTAAGGTATAATTAAGGTATAACTAATGTATAATGTATAACTAATGTATAATCCAATAATTTAAAAGACAATAATAATTGGTATTTTTTATGCACTATTATGGTAATTATATCTTAGTTATACCTTAATTATATCTTAATATACATTATTACAGTGATTATACCTTAAGATACACTGTTACAATGATTATACCTTAGTTATACCTTAAGATACACTATTACAATGATTATACCTTAGTTATATATTAATTATACCTTAATTATACGTTATTACATTGATTATACCTTAGTTATACCTTAATTATACATTATTACATTAATTATACCTTAGTTATACCTTAAGATACAAAGGGTATAATGAGTTATATCTCAGTGGAAAAAAATGTCGGAAAAAATATATACATATGGATCTTGTTTCAAAGAGAAAAAAAAAATTCTAAAGTCGCGTGACAAAAAAATAAACAGATTGAAAGATAAATACGAAATTAGAATAAAATTATGAAAAGATGATAGAGAAATGTGGACAAATAAGACTTACGTATTTGAGTAAATTTGAAAAGTTTGAAAG
The DNA here is from genome assembly GCA_039660915.1 of Euphorbia tirucalli. Lineage (NCBI taxonomy): Eukaryota > Viridiplantae > Streptophyta > Magnoliopsida > Malpighiales > Euphorbiaceae > Euphorbia > Euphorbia tirucalli. The sequence goes on from CM077638.1 coordinate 3,848,064, forward strand.
GGATAATAGTTATAAATTAAGAAAAGAGGCAATTTAATGATTATGAATAAAAAAAAAGATAGAAAAGTAATTTCAGAAAGGTAGAGTCCCAAAACAAAACATAAAACATAGGTATTTTTGATAAATTTCCTTTATTATTTACATTATCTATATATATAATATAAAGGAGCAAACATTCGAGATATGTATCAATTTCTTATATTTTCTAAAAATTTTAATTTATTAAAATAAAAAATAATCTACTATGTATTATTAAAATTTCTCTTATCTATCTATATCTAATTATTTTTACCAAAAATGAATACCTAGATATGATTGGGGTAAATTCTCATATTTTAGAATTTTTATCATTTTTTCCTCTTTAGCTTACTTTTTAGTTTTTTGTTACAAAAAGTTTATTCTATATTTTAGTTCTATCTATATTATCTATGTAGCAGATGCTTACGACACATGTCAATTGCTTAGATTTTCTAAATATTTATTTGTTAAAATAAAAAATAATCTTTTACATATTACTAAAAATTTTTCTATTTATTTATTCCTAATTATCATTACAAAACATAAATATTTAGAAAAGATTGAGACAAATTCTTCAATTTTAGAATCTATATCTACATAAAGGTGTAAACACTTAAGCTATGTGTCAATTCCTTAGATTTTCTAGAAATTTTAATTTATTAAAATAAAAAATAATATTTTACATATTACTAATATTTCTCTTACATATTTATTCCAAATTATATTTACAAAAAATGAATACCTAGAAACGATTGGTCAAATTCTTTCATTTAAAATTTTTATTTTGTTTTTAATTTACTTGTTCTTTTTTTGTTATAAAAAGTTTACTCTCTATTTTAGCTCTATCTATATCATCTTATCTTATCTTATATATAAAAGAGTAAATACTTCGAACACGTGTCAATTTCTTATATTTTTTAAAATTATTTATTTATTAAAATAAAAAATTTTCTGTTACATATAACTAAAATTTCCCCTATCTATTTATTTCCAATTATTTTTACCATAAATGAATGCTTAGAAATGATTGAGACAAATTCTCCAATTTTAGAATTTTTTTTACTTTTTCTTGTTTTGTTATAAAAATATTACTATCTATTTTAGCTTTATATAAAAGAGTAGATATTTTGGACACATGTCAATTCCTTAGATATTTTAAAAATTTTAGTTTATTAAAATATAAAATAATCTATTACATATTATTATAATTTCTCCTATCTATTTATATCTATTCATCTGTTACCAAAAATTAATACTTAGATACGATTGTGACAAATTCTCCTATTTTAAAATTTTTATTATTGTTTCATTTTTTAATTTAGTTTTTCCTTTTTTATTATAGAAAAAGTTTATTCTGTATTTTATTCCTATTTATATCTACTATATAAATACAATACAAAAGAATGGACATCGGGGACACATGTCAATTCCTAATATTTTCTAAAAATTTTAATTTGTTAAATAAAGTTTTCTTTTACATATCACTAAAATTTTTCCTATTTATTTATATCTAATTATTTTTACAAAAAATGAATATTTAGAGATGACTGGGACATTTTATCTGATTTTAGAATTTTTGCTTTTTTTTCCTTTTTAGTATTTTTTTTAATAGAATGATTACTCTTTATTTTAACTCTATCTATATTATTTCTCATTCATTATTTATATATAACTAATTAAGATATTTAGAGTAAATAATAATTAATTAGAACTAAAATTTTCAAATTTAATAAATATTATAAAAATAAGTGCTTTTGCACGGACCATAAGCTAGTTATTATATAAATTCTCAGATGTTTAACCGAAGAAAATAACTAATATGTACCAGAAGTATATTACTTCTGGTCAATCAGAATTTATCATGTCAGCATATATGCTAACGTGCAGTTTGTGATTGGTCGGAAGTAGTTACTCCCGGTATACAGTAGAACTACTCTTAACTGAAATATTAGTGTTGATCGCATTCGGTAATTGGAGGAAATTATACGCCTTTATACAATTTACTATTTAGCGTTTAGGTAGAGTGTATAAATTCTCTCCTTTATTTGTAAACTAATCAAATTTTCATCAACTGAAAATTTCAAATTTTCAAGCTTTGCTGCTTTAGAGTTAAAACCTTTGACAATTACTGTTTTTCAATCTTGCATTATATATGTAGGTAAATTTTTTCTTTAAATGTATTGTAATATTTTCTTTATGCACATTTTAATTTATACTTGCATGCAATGTTTCAATACACTAAACAGCAAATAATAATAATAATAATAAATTTTGATATTTTTATGATGTCTATGATGAATTTGAAACGAATAAAAGCATATAGCTTTTCATAATAAATATTTTTATTTACGCTAGCAGTAAAAATAAAAACATAAAGTTAATATTTTTTTTATAATTAAGCTACGAATTTTTTTTCTCAAATCTCACGGGTCAATTATGAAGGATAATTTAGATACTTCAAACTTATAATTCAAGAATCTGTTTAAAAAAAAAAAAAAAAAGTGAAGAATCTGCATTTTTGGGTCAAATTTTAAATACTCTATCTGTTTTTTATTATATGATGTTTAAGATTATTCACTAATACTAATGAAATATTAATTAGATTATTAAAATGACTAGTTTACTTTTAATATTTATCTCCTAAAACTCTATTTTCCATACAAAATTTCTCATTTTTCTTAACTATCAAGTTTTAATGTAGTATTTTTTTACATTAAATAATGACCCTTTTTTATACTTTAAATAAGGATAAATATAAAAAAATATAATAAAAAATATATTGATAATATAAAATGTTAAATAAAAAAAAATAAAAAATCTAAAATACTGTATAATAAAAAACCGAAAGATGTTTACAATTTTACCTTGCTTTCTCCCCCATCAATGAAAAAGGCTACAACTTTTCCTTTTAAAAATTCCTCAAATCGGCTCCTCCAAGCAATTTGTAACGGCATACTGCAGCAGCAGCAAAATGGAAGCTCCATGAAGAAGAAGCGAAGATGGAGTTCTGTAAATCATACAGCGAAAGCAGCACGAAAAACTTGAGCAGCATAACAAATGAATTGCTTCGAACGATCAGGGATCATCATCGCTGTACCAGGAGGATCCTAACTTTCAAGCAATCGCAGTAGCTGCTGGCTGTTGTGGCAGCAGCTAATGCTGCGGCGGAATACAATCGCTTTTCGAGGTACTTGCTAATTTTATCTTTTAATTTATTCATCGAACCTTAACGTAATTGTTTCTTTAATCACTCTTATAGAAAGAACAAATTCTAGATTTTTGGATAGAGCATGAATCCAGGAAAAGAATAAGTTGATTATACATTATCCATAACAATAGTTAATTATCATGAATATATTTAGGAATTTTCCCATGATGTGCAGATCTTATGGATAAAGGAAAATCTGGAAGTGGTACAAACTGAAGATAAAATGACAGAAAGATACAAATCAAAATATTTGGCATGAAAACTTCGCAGGATAATTAGCGAGTGAGGACAGCAGATATTGTGAGTTCATTTATGGAGTAAATTTCTTCTTCCGCTCCTGGTGATTTAGTATCGCCTGATGTTTTGACAATGAAAGCAGGTGGTTTAGGAGTTGGTAGAGGTGTTTCGCTCTTTAACATTAGAATGACCTCTAACATAGTTGGTCTGTCCTTTGCATCTTCTTGCACGCATAACAGCCCGACCTGAATGCATCTCAAGGCTTCATCAGAGTTGCAAGTATCAATCAACGACGGATCCACAATCTCCATTGCCCTGCTTCCTTTCCACAATTCCCATACCTAAACAAATAGTTCTTAATATTGACTAACAAACCAGTAATTAGATTTTCTACAAAATGGATTGCAAGCATTAGGCCACTTACATGTCCGGCCAAGCTTAGGGAAGCATGAAATCCATTGCTTTTCATACCACTTATAATTTCCAGTAATATGACCCCAAAACTAAACACATCGGATTTTACTGAAAATCTTCCGAACATTGCATACTCTGGCGGCATGTACCCACTGCATAAGTAAACATTGATTAGATTGTATGTTTTAAGGCTGAGTTTAGTGAGCAAGTAAAGTCTGCAATATAATAGATCTTACTATGTTCCGACGACTCTTTTTGTCTGGACTTGTGTTTGATCACTCTGGAATATCCTAGCCATACCGAAATCTGATATTTTTGGATTCATGTTCTCATCCAATAGGACATTGCTGGTTTTCAAATCCCTATGAATGATGGTTAATCTCGAGTCTTGATGAAGATACAAGATTCCACGGGCAATGCCAACAATGATGTCAAACCGTTTTCCCCAATCCAGCAAAGACCTTCTGCTCTCATCTTACAAAAAGAAATGAAAAAATGGAAATGATTTTCGTTTTCTGAAATAAATAAGCCTTTAATGATATCAAACTGAATACAGAAATGTAAGCAAGAGAAGACTAACCAAAAAGAAATGAGTCGAGACTTTTGTTTGGCAAGTATTCATATATTAATATTTGCTCGTGTTTCTCAATACAGCAGCCTAAAAGTTTTACAAGATTCTTGTGTTGAAGCTTTGCTATCGACATGAGTTCGTTTTTGAATTCTTCGATTCCTTGCCTTGAGCTTTTGGACATTCTCTTTACAGCTATTTCCTGTCCATTAGATAGCTGACCCTGAAATTATGTTGCAAGAGTAAATGTTAACCTCTTTTATTAAAACTTCACCTGAAGAAGAGAAGCCATACATTCAGTTCCAAAAATATTTGAAGACTATACCTTGTAAACGGTTCCAAAACCACCCTGTCCAATTCTGTTAGCTGAAGAGAAATTGTCAGTGGCCGAAAGGATGGTGCTGAAATCGAAAAATAGCATATCGGGATAACTGCTACTTCCACTCTCTTGGTCGTTTGTGGTAGATAAAATATCATCGAAGTAATCTGAACCCTTTTTAGGATCAAATGTCTTACTTTTCTGTGTGTTCTTTCTTCTCCTTTAACATAACAGTGAGAAAATTGTAAACTGTGTTGCTGCAGTTGTAATTTATGAAACTTCTAACCATCCATAGAGATGAAAACCATAAGAATGTTATAAACATGTTGGTCTTACCCTTTCTTCTTTTTGTTCTTGATCCAACAATAGATGATTGTGATAATAACAATCCATGCTGATGCAATGGAAATTATCAGTGGTGTTCTCTTAATCTTGTTCGTTCTTTGCACACTTCCTTCTATACAAGTTGAAAAAGGTTGTAAGAGAAGAAAAACATAATAAAAAAAAAAAACGTATATATTCAAGAAGCAGAGTACCTAATTCAAGAGCATCAACACGGACATACAGATCATTGCCAAAGTCAGCCCTATAAGTTGTAACGTCGATCAAGTCTCCGTACCATGCTAAACAACTTGTTCCTCCATCATTTTCTATGCTGGCATATGCAGAGCAGGAGCAGTTTCTCTTACACTCTAGCTCGCATTCCATCTGGCTCATGCTCATGTGTATCCAAGCATCCGTTGATGCATCAGGAAGCTTAACACCTTCAAGTTTTATAAATCCTTCTCCATGGCCACAAACCGATGAAGAGTCTAGTCGTTTCCTGACACACCCACCTCTCCCATCCCTTACATACCAGTCTTGAGGGGATTTGGGTTCATAACCAGGTAAACAAATGCATTCGAATGTATTAACTGCGTGAGAATCACACTTTCCATAAGCACCACATCGTCCATGGTAGTCACAACGTTCCCTAGGCAACGTGAAGAACGACTTCCACTCGCTATCCTTTTCATTCCATATCTGTGCTTTGAGGAATCCTGTTTCATCCAGCAATAACCTTGTGATGAGAGAAGCATCATGCGTAGAAAAATTGTGGTATATCTCATCTGCATTGTTAACGAAGTCAAGTGAGACCACATCTGGAAATGGTTTCCATGGCCACGGTCTGGTTCGCCAGATCGGTGCTGTGCCATTGTGGAGAAAAAGTTGCGGTGAGCCACTGGGGTTGATCTTGTAAGAATAGGTTCCAGGTGCAGGGTCACTTGCTGATGTCCATGACGACAGGAACTGGTGCAGACCTGTTTTTCGATTCAGCCCAATCTTCATTCCCTGTAACAAGGTGTTTGTTGGATAATCAAAGCTTTGCCACAGTATTCGATTGTTCCTACCAACCAAAACTAAATTTCCAGAATCCAGAAGCTTAGCCTCCAATGAAACATTTGCTTCCATCGAAAGATTCGTCGACCAAACTGGATTTGTGTGGTCGTAAAGAACAAGATTTCCCTCGTGTTGATTAATGGAGAGAAGTCCCGAAGAGCCGTTGATGGGATTCTTCCTGTTGGCAACCCACACTACAGTTTGCAGTGTTACTTTATGGAACCAAATTCCAAGATACCTGTACCTAGAATTTCCAGGGCTAAAAAATCCCAGAGCAAAGTTCTTTCCTTCAGAGATTAGACAGTCGCCGTCTTTAATTGTTTGGTTCAGGGTTAAGGTGTTGGTGGACATAGTATATGGGAGAATCAGAAGCAATGAAACCAGCATCATGGCTTCCATGATTCTTAGAAGTGTGAGGTTGTTTGATGAACATAACCAAATTGTATTTATGAAGACAATGTTTTAGTTGACTCTAGAAAATATTTTCTGAATCGGTGCAATTTTCCAAATTCTGAATTGAATTTTTTTTTTTCCAAGTTTATGATGGCGTTTGAAACTGAGAATCGAAGACTAATTTATTGTGGTTGATGATAACGACTGGACTGGTAAGAAGTCATTCTAGGTGTTGTCCATATTTTTGTGTTGTATAAAAGGGGTTGGAAGTGCTCTAAAGTCAAAGATAGCGTTATTACTGGTGTGACAGTAACTTTCAACCTATGATAGTTTTAATTCTAATTTCTTTTCAGGGGTTGGAAGTATTCTAAAGTCCATAGAATCTTACTCTCGCTGAAAGCTGTTTTTAGGGCTGCAGAAAGCAACCTCGAATGCACAATTGGTAAAAATCAGATTGTATTAAAGAAAGCACTGGAAAAACACTTATAATTACTTTTAAAGAGAGCAATGAAACCTAACTTTTTCTGACAGCACTTTCATTAAGTGCAATCCCAAACTGGCCTTTAATTCACTATATAAAACAATATTAAGGTGTTGGACCAAATATATTCTTCACTTCACTTGTTTATAGTTAACTAAATATATATAAAGTATTAAGTAGTGTTTTATACAAGAAAAACAAAATCATTTTCAATCAGTTACCATATATAAAACTTATTTACCCATTTTATGCAAAGGCTTCTGTATATATTGTGATTAGTTCAATAATTACGTATGTTGACAAGGCGAGAGTGCGGATAGGATATGTCGTTCTACCCCTATCCCGGTCTCATTAATGGAAACCGGAACTAAATTTTTTCTCCATCCCTGTCCTCATGAGGATCTCCATATTCAGTTTTCTTTTTGCCTTTTTCATTAATGTATATACTTCAAAAAGTTAAAATTAACAGTGTATTAAACAATGTATATATTTCAGCTATGCCGAAACAACTGATGCTAATAACAATGTTGTGCATTATTGCATTGCTATGTAATCCCTTCATGCTAATTTCATAGAGTATTTTGAACACTTAAGTAGATTAAGAAAATATAGATAAAATAGTCGAAGGATAAATTTTAATCATAATTTCCAATTGAATTGGCATTGGATCGGTACACTATTTATAATCTTAAGATAAATATTGATGTATTGTGTTAATTATTGTGCATAATAAATGATGATATAATAGAAAGATTAGAACCAATTAATTGTTTATAAAAAGAAAATTCATTATAATTTGAAACGGACTAAAATAGAAAATCTGTCAATTTAAGACGGAATGAATATTGTTATTGGATTTGCATCATCTCCAGGTTCATGTTAGATTAATTTTGTCCCTTTATTCTAATATCATATCAAGGGGTAAGATTCATTTTCATCCCACTCTCTTTCCCGATAAATTTTGAAATTTTATAATCACTCCTTGTTATAACTCTACATAGACTATTCTAAAGAAAAAAAAAAAAAGAATTCTTACTATACCATAATGTATCTAAAATGTGTATTTAATGTCTAAATTAGGCTACATATTCTAAAAAAAATAAATGGCGCAAATGAACTCAATTTCAATAGGGTAGGATCAGAATGTGCTCACTTGCAACAGGTCAATGGCCAAATATTATAAATCGATAGATCAAAGTTGAAACTGACTCATTTTGGATATGTTGGAGACTATACAAAAGGGGAAAGTAAGTTTTGGATATTTTATTTCTGATTGGTTAGTTCCAATATAATAACGTTAAGTGAAAAATTATACAACTTTCTGAATCATAACAGATTACAATTAGCGAGCCGATAAAACAGAGACTGTGGCTTCATTTATGGAGCAAGATCCAAGTTGTCCTAGTGTTAATTTAGCATCACAAGAATATGTTGTAAAAATGAAAGCAGGTTGTTTAGGAGAAGGAAGAGATGTTTCACTCTTCAACATTAAAATAACTTCCAACATGGTTGGTCTCTCCATTGCATCTTCTTGCACACATAACAGCCCAATCTGAATACATCTCACAACTTCCTCTGAATTAAGGGACTCTGTCAGTGACGAATCAACTATCTCCAGTGTTCTTTCTTCATTCCATAATTTCCATACCTCTATTAAGAGTTGGTGTAATTAGTGAAAACATTCTGCAAATGGGTTAAGGTACAAACACGACAAGAAATAGGCAGAAAAAAAATTTGCGATCAAAACAGTTTTTTGCATGTTACTGTTATAAAGTTGGAGTAAAATTTGATATAATTTTACTGTTATTGATATGCGTATGGCACATACTACTATGTTAGCTTTTTGATAACGGCATTTGGTCAGCTTGAATTTTTTGTAGCAAAATTAATATGGCCCCTACCATTTGTTTCAATGATCAGTGTGACCTCTAACCTTAACTTACAGTTAGAAAATTGACATGTAAGCAGCCACATGATGTTTTCTGATCGGCTGATACTCATATTCCAGTTCCAACAAAATGAAAAGAGTTGAAAAGAACTCATACATGTTCACAAACTGGACAATAAAGACTGAAAACCACCTACTTTGATTGGTTAAAATATGTAGTATCATTTACACATGATTTTGAATCGATGGAGATTTGTCCAGCTATCAACTTTTTTAATCCTATGTGTCCAATGAGATCTTTTTCTTTTCCATGTCATCATAATTGAACGGAAAATAAAGGTTAAGGGCCACATTGATAACTATTGATAACCGAGACAAATGTTACAATTGAATGGATAAAAAAGCTACATTAAGAGCCAAATTAATAATGCTAAAGTGATCTAAATTGCACCATGACCCTTCTGTAAATACATAATTAGGATAAATATTAGAATGAGTTCAAAATAAGTTTATGCGGCTTACCTGTCCAATCAAGCTAAGGGAAGGATCCTTTTGATTATAGCCATTGCTCCTTTTACCACTTATAATCTCTAATAAAATCACTCCAAAACTGAACACATCTGATTTAACTGAAAATTTCCCAAATACTGCATACTCTGGTGGCATGTATCCACTGCAAAGAAGAAAAAAAAAAAAAAAAAAAAAAAAAAGCATAAATCACTGTTAATTTCTTTGGCATAATGTATCATTACGGTAATAAGTTCCACTGTAGTCCCGACCGAACTGGTTTAGGACTGGTACAATCACGCGGCGTCAACTACTGCGGTGTATCTGTCCTGATCAGTATGACCTGGCGTGACTGTATCGGTCTCGGATCAATCCAGAACTTTTCTACAATAACACTTTGTGTCTCTACTTATTAATGTAACTTACTATGTGCCAACAACTCTACGTGTCTTGCCTTGGATTTGATCGTTTTTTAGCAATCTAGCCATGCCAAAATCTGAAATTTTTGGATTCATCTCATCATCCAATAGAATGTTGCTGCTTTTTAGATCCCTATGAATAATTCTTAATCTTGAATCTTGATGAAGATACAAGATACCACGAGCAATCCCAACAATAATATTGAAACATTTTTCCCAATCCAGCAACAACCTTCTTCTTCGATCTGCTCATATACATATCAGTAGCGAAGTTCATACTAAATTTCACAGCAAAAAAAAAAAAAATTGTAGCAATCTTACCGAAAAGGAAAGCATCCAAGCTTTTGTTCTGCAAGTATTCATATATTAGTATCTGTTCTTTTTTATGAATGCAGCAACCTATAAGTTTGACAAGATTCCTATGTTGAAGTTTCGCAATTAATATCGCCTCATTTTTTAATTCTTCAACCCCCTGCCTCGATTTTTCGGACATTCTTTTTACAGCAATCTCCTGCCCATTCGATAATTGACCCTAAAACAGTTTGAAGCGAGATGTTGCTCATGTTGAACCTCATCTTGACACTATATCTAGTATAAATTTTTTAGGCTGTATACCTTATAAACGGTTCCAAAGCCACCTTCTCCAATTCTGTTAGCTGCAGAGAAATTGTTTGTGGCAGAAAGTATGGCTCTGAGATTGAAATGTACCAAATCTGAGTGACTCCTATTCTCTGCCTCAATTTCATTATCTTCATCCAATTTATTTTTGTAGCGATTTGAACCATTTGCAGTAGTTGACAACCTTCTTCTTCTTCTCTTCTTCTTCATCCTTTAACAAAACGAAAGCAAATTGTTTTTGTGAGATACAAAAGGAAGGTCCATAAGTTTGCATTATAATTACCTTTTCTGTTTTCTCATCCTGAGCCAACAATAGACAAAGAGAAACATTGCTGAAGCAGCAAATATGATCAGCATTGACAGCATTATCCCCTTTTTACGAGAATTGCTTGATCTTCTCACATTATCAGCTGCGCGATTCGGAAACTAATACATTAATGTCACTTGAACAAGAAAAAAATTTCCATCCTAAATTGGAAAATGAAATGCTAGTCATTGGCAGAATTACAAGTTTTAGTACCTAGTTCGAGCGCGTCAACACGAACATACAGATTGTATCCAGCGTAACCTACATAATTTCTGGTGTCCATTAGCTCTCCATACCATACGAGGCAACCAGTTTTATTTCCGGGTATATCTAGGCTTGCATATGCAGTGCATAAACAATTGCGTTTACACTCCTGCTCGCATTTAGTATTGCTCATGCTCTTGCTCATGTCCAGCCATTCTGCTGCTGAGGAATCAGGCAGAGTAACATTTTCCACTTTCATAAAACCTTCTCCTCGTCCACAAACTGAAGAAGTCTCAAGTCGCTTTCTGATGCATCTGCCTGAACCATCTCTAAGAAACCATTCCCTTGCATTTTTTGGTTCATACCCGGGTAAACATATGCACTCAAACATATTAAGCACATTGTAATTACACTTGCTATTTGCACCACACTGTCCATAAAAATCGCATCGATGTTTAGGCATCGACCAGAACTCCTTCCAATCTTTGCTCGTGTCATGCCATGTCAGCCACCTGATCTGTCCTGAATCATCCAACACCAACCTGTTGATAACAGAATCATCCTGAGCTGCAGCGATATAGTAAATTTCCTCCATACTGTTAACAAAACTATAGTTGTATGGCTGTGCAAATGTTTTTCAAGGCCATGGACTGGTTCGCCAATAAGTTTTGTTATCATTGTATGCAAAGAACTGTGGTGAGCCACTTGAGTTTAGCCTTAGTGAATAGTTTCCAGTTCCTGGATCCTCTGCTGATCTCCATGATGTCAGGAACCACTTCGTATTTCTTCTTCGACTCATCCCAAGTTTCATTCCTCGAATTAAGGTGTTCGTCGGATGATCAAAGCTCTGCCACATTATTTCCTTACTCCCACCTTTTAGTACTAAAACCATATTACCCGAATCCAAAATCTCAGCCACCATAGAATCTGTTGCTTCAACAGAAACATTCGTCGACCAAATGAGGTTGTTGTTACTGTGAAGAACAAGGTTCCCCCATCGATTAATCGCGACAACTCCCAATGAACCATTGATGGGACTGTTCCTGTTAGCTACCCAGATCACAGTTTGGCCCGGAATTTTATGAAACCAAATTCCAAGATATCTAAGGCTAGAACGACCAGGGCTAAAAAATCCCAAACAGAAATTCTTTTCTTTAGAGATGAGGAACTCACCATCTTTCAAGGTCTGGTTTTTGAGTATGCTGCTTCTTGAAGAACACAATGTGAAGTGGAGAAATAATAGAAATCTAAACATTATTTCATCACATTCCCTGGCTGTGAAATCAGAGGCTTACACTACAGTATCTATATGGCGGCTGTGGAATTTTCTTAAGTTTAAAGTTACATTCAAATTTTTTTAATCTTTAATTCCAATCAGAAAGCGCTTTTTTCTTTTTTTCTCTTTTTTTTTTTTTAACTAAATGTAAGTTGTTTTTATTAAATGGACATTTCAGCTGTCATAGCTGATAGCTGATATGATTTGTTATTTCTCCATAAGGAAAAGGTAAGATGAATTTTTATTATTGCAATTTTTTCAACCACGTGATGATGACTTTGTAGTAAAATATGAATACATATCCTCAAACTTGGCCTAAAAGTGTTGACTTTAAGTCTATTATTCATTCTCTCTTCTTCTTAGCCTAGGACAGAAGAATCATATAAAGAACAATTGTGGTATATCTTATCATTGTTAACAAAGTCACAGTGGTATACTTTTGAAAATGATTTCCATCTGAGTGCTTCATCAGAATTTATAAGGAAATCCTCAAAAATTAAATACAGATTAATCAACAAATTTCCATACAAGTTCAGTCAAGTCCACGGAACAAAATTGCTTTCAACCTAATTCAATCAATGCTCCCACAGTCTTACTCTGGAGTAACAGGGGATCCAACAAGAAAACACATACTAAGATTTGTATATGAAATTCATGAAAGGAAAGGGCAACTGAATTAAAAGAAACAACCTTTTGAACATTTCAGTGAAGGTGCCAGTGCAATGACACAGTCTGCAAACACCATCAGCAAAAGGTCTGCCTTCCAAAAGCCCCATCCGGAATCAAAACGACAAGAGGTTGAGCAGTTAATTCATTGCGTTTCAGCCTCGCCCCTGGCAATTTATCCATAGGCAAACAGTAATGCAAGAACACTAGCAGCCACCAGTTGGTACATTGATACTGAATCATCCAATAACACCACTCTATACAATTCCATGCTTTAATTTCCACTTTACTTTCAGTATCTGGGCTTGAGAATTTCTTCTTTGTTGGCATATTTTTGGGATTAAAAAAACCTAATAGCAACATAAAAACCCAAATAAAAAAAAAAGGTCGCAGGTAGAGAGCCGAAATTCGACGTGGCTGCACACAGGTCTTCCTTGGAATGGTGGCCAGGACATCTGAAGAGGAGGAAGAGAGGAGAGAGAGGTTAGAGGATGGCCGGAGGAAGAGGAGGTTGCCGGATCGAAATGGTCACCCGCTGTTATGAACATAATTTTTAAAAAAAAATTTGGGCCTATCTGGACTTGGGCCGAGGTCCAATTGAAAATTTAACATGTACAAACAGCAATTAAATGTGGGCCTCCGCGGGCCTAACGATCTCCAAATTCACTGAAAGAATTCTGGAAATATTTAAGGGTACTTTACAAAAATACCAATGTTATCATAACCGTACCGGATATCAAACCGGTGAAGCTATTGATACGTGGTTTACCGGTTCAACCGGTGGTTATACCAGTGGTTATACCGGATTATTGATTTTTTGAAAAAAATATTATTTAAATAATAAATAAGCTTATAAATTCATCAAACATAAGTTTTAAATGTTAAATATTCAAAATAACTTCACAAAATATTTTAAAACTTAATTAAATACAAGCCTTAAATAATAAAAATAAACTAGCAATAGCAAGGGTAAAAACAGAGACTAGTAATAGTAAGGGCAATACTAAAGAAATCAAAGGTACTACTGCTAGATTAAGCAAGTAGTAAACTGGATTTTGAATGAGAAATTAACTTACAAAATGGTAGGATTCAATAAAACATAATGAACTAATATAGAATATTCAGTTTTATTGTACTATACAAAAATTCATAAATTCAAATTCAATTTATGTACGTTTTTCAAGATTAAGGACGAAAAGTGTCATTTTGATTTTATTATTTTCTGATATAAGCAAATAATTTCATGAAAATGCTTTCTTTATGATACATTTTTATTTAATTGATATATTAAAAATTTAAGTAAAACCCATCAGTAAAGTCAGGATGGCCCAGTGGTATAAGATGTCAAACTTAAGTGAGGGGACATGGGTTCAAATCCTACTTTCAGCATTTTCTTAATTTCAACTTAAAATTGGTCAAGAAACCGGTTCGCCGGTTTACCGGTTATTCGCGGTTCGAACCGGTCAAATCCGGTTTTTGACTAAACCGTTTAATTTAATTAAACCGACCGGACCAATGGCCGGTTCGCGGTAAAACCGGTCGAACCGGCCGGTCCGGTCCGGTTTCAATAACATTGAAAAATACATATATTTGGCTCCATTCTATTTTTAGGTGAACAATAAATTCTTTCAAAAGATATCTCAAAAACGTTTCAAAATTTTATAAAGTCAAATAACAAAAAAAAAATGAATAAATTGAGAGATAAATGCGAAATTAAATTAAAATTATAAAAGAGTAGAGAGAAAAGTGGATAAACGTACTTTTACAAAAATTTGCATTGTAGGTAAAAGCTAAATGAAAGGCTATTTTTCACGTGTTTTCAAGAATTTCCCTATATTTAAGGAACAAAAATTTATAATGTTAAAATGTCATCTTTTAAATTGTAATTTATTCAATTTAAATCGACAAATTTATTAGTTTGCAGAATGAATTTTAGCCGTAATTAACCTTGGACATAAATTTAAATTACGATTAACTTGGCTTGTTTAGTTGAATTAATCCAAGCATAACATGTTAATATGTTATCGATGATTGCGCGTGATAAACATGTCTTTTTGGATTAATTTAATTAAAATATCAAATTAAAGAATTATTTTAACGTCAAAAATTTACTTGGAATCAAATTAAAGTCACAAGTAAACTTTGAATGGGCAAATGAGTCTAACCCATATTCTAGTAGTTCAAAGTTCAAACAAAGAGGCTGCCATCTTCGTTGACTTTTTATTATTACCAGTTGATGAAGTCAACTTTGAAGGGGCAAATAAGTCGTTCCAAACAAAAAAGATGCTAGCTTGTTGACTTCTTATTAAGCATGTGATACGTCATGCTACTAGTGACTGGTAGTAGTATATTCCCAGCATATGCTAGTATTTTTGTATTGCAAAATGGTGAAGTAAGTTAGATATCTCTCATTCCCTATTTCCTATACTATGTGAGTGATTAGACTCAAAGCAATCAAATCTTGAAATGGGTACAACTCGAACATGAATTTTCATCTCCATTGGGGATATGCTTAGCCATGGATGGAGAAATTTTGATAAAATTTCTGCGTGACAGAGATAATTTTATCTCCGAAAGACTAATAGATTTGGGTACATCCTACCCCTCTCCGTAGAGATCTCAATCCCAAATTCATATTCTATTTTTATTCCTTTGCTTTTTGTTGTATAAATTTAATTATTTTACAAAAATAAAAATAAAAACAAATTCCCAGACCGCGGGGATCCTCGTAGGGTTAGGATGGAGAGAGTCTTTTCCCTGTTCATAAACTAGGACTCAATAACTTGCCATGTGATGAGATGCTGAATTAGTTGAAATTGTTTCATCAATTGTCACCGTCAATAAATTTGATTTGTTCTCTAAATGAGTTTACAAATCCCAAACATTATTCATCAATAATATAATAGCAATAACTTACATGAATGCACATGAAGTTTCATAAAACATAGAAAATATTAAAATAACTGATTTTGAAATCAAAAGAAGCATATAAACAAATAATCTGAGAGCTTCGTGATCCGCATTATTGTCTATCGATGATATGCCTGAACTAGTAGTTTTTAGCATTGAGTCAAATGGTAACTCAACAATAAGTATATAATCAATATGAATGCATAGCAAGCATTATATCACTTGTCTGATAGCCATGTTAGTTTCTAATAATGCGACTCCAAAACATAAGATTTGTATATGAAATTCATGAGAGGACAGGGCAAGTGAAGTAAAAGAACAACCGTTTTGAACGTTTCGGTATTGATATTGTTCACTTCGGGACTTATGGCTTTTAAAGGCATCTCCATGTATTGGAAACACCTCTTAATATAGCCTAATCATCCTTTTCCAGAGTCGTAGCAATGATAAAAGGTACCAAAACCACAAGATATTCAACAGTTAATAATCCACTACGTTTCAACCTTGCCCCTGGAGATTTATCCAGGCAACGTTACAGGCAAATGGTGATACAAGCACACAAGCAACCAACCAATTGGTCAGGTATATAGATACCCAATCATCCAATAACACCACTCTATACAACTCGAAGCTTTAAATTCCACTGTATTTTCGGAAACTGCCCATACGAATTTCTGCTTTGTGGTCATATTTTTGGGATTCAAAAGAAAAACTAATAGCGAAATAAAAACCCTAATCATCACCACCAACGCCCATTTTCAAGTCTCTGGTTAGCTCCAGCGCTCAGCTTGGCTCCAACTAGTACTTTGTCTCACTGCACCTCTTCAGAAACTTTTCTCCGTCGGTGTTGCCAGCAGCGATCTAATATTATCAATTAAATCCTTCTCTTTATTAGATCACTTTTGTATCTTTTTTATATGGTTGTAAGCAATTGCATTTATATTTTTTGAATAGTATTGTTTATCAAATAAAGAGACATTAACAAATTAAAAAAGTTAATTATAATCTAAAAAATGGATTATACTAATATGTTTTTGATAGGATTATACTAATAATTTGAAATGGTTCAATATGTTAAATAAAGATCGATTGATCACTTACCACTTAACGAAAATGTATTAAAATATTTAAAGAAATTAATTGGAAAACCAACTGCGAGTTCCATAAAAGTAGAAAAAGTTCGGAATGTATTTTATCCAATAATAATATCAACAGTTTGTCAATTTTCTGCTATAATTGTTAATTTGAAAAAGTATAATTAAGGAATGAGTAATATTAGATATTACCAATACTCATTCCATTTCAATTTAATATATTACTTTACCATTTTAGTTTGCCTCAAATTATAGATGAAATTTTGAAGAGATAATTATGTAAAAAACTCTTGTAATTACATTTGTTTGTAAAAAAATCCTAGAGATTTTTTTTTTTTACAAAAAAACTCTGTGGTTTCTGACTGTTAACAAAAAATAGATTTTGACCGAACGCCGTAAAAAAAAAAACACGTGGTAATTTTTACCTCTGCCACGTCATCAAAATTTCTCTACCACTTCATCATTTTTTGACAGCGTTAAGTCAAAATCCATTTTTTGTTAACAGTCAGAAACTACAGAGATTTTTTTGTAAAAAATAAAACCCCCAAAACTTTTTTGCAAACAATTGTAACCACATGGGTTTTTTATGTAATTATCCCAATTTTTAATATTTTAATATTTACTCTCTGTAGAATTTTAATAAAGTACATCAATTAAATCTATAAATATTTTATCAATCTCAAAATAAATATTATTACAAATTGTAATATTTTAATTCTTCCCACTCATACTCATATCAGTAAATTGAGTACAAGTTAAGAAAAATTTTGTGTAAATTTTTTTTTTTTTTTTAACTCTTACGAGAAAATTTAGAGTTACTCCTTGGCCAACACATTAAAAATTTGACAATGCTCACAGTGATTTTTCATTTGGAGATGAAGGGAGCAGTTATCTAACTGGAAGTATTTACTGTGGCATATGCCTAGTTTAACACAATATATATAATTATATATTTTCTCAAATCCCACAAATAATTGATGAATTACTTCATGTTATGTTATATTTTCGAGTATAAGAAATTACACGACAAAACTAAGGGGGTGGTATTCGATTAAGACTTTTATAGACTTTTTTTAAGTGAATGACTTTTATAGACTTTAATGACTTTCAGTGACTTTTAATATCTTGCAGATAATTTTTAAAAGTATTGATGACTTTTTAAAAAGTTTATTTCATAGACTTTTATAGACTTTTAAAGACTTTTATAGACTTTTAAAGATTTTTAAATACTTTTATAGACTTATTAGAAAATACTAATAATCTCCATGTGTGCAATGATAATATACCACATAAATAACTACAACAATCGCTAAACATAAAATATGAAATAGTAACATAAAAATTGAGTAGTAATATTAATTAAAAAATTATAATTTGGCTATAAAATTTCTAATATTTATCATCATTCATATGTTCAATATTATTCCACATGTCAGTAACAATACGAGCTCTCTATTCATTAGCATAATTTATTTGTTGCTCTTGTGTTCCAACAAATTGTTCAAAATCTTCTTCTTCATTAATTGACATTGGTGTAGATGAATTAGTTTCACTATTTTGTTCAATTGGAAACTCATCTGATCGACTCTCCTTTCTAAGAAAATTATGCAATCCTGCACAAGCCAAGACTAGCTTTATTTGTGTGTCAAACTGAAATGGTGGAGCTATCTTAAAGATGATAAATCATGATTTGAAAATACCAAATAACCTCTCAACTGTATTTCTCCGAGAAGTATGACGAATATTAAATAACTCATTTGCGTGTTCATGATGTCGATTTTTGCCATTAAAATCATGTAGATGATAGCGAACACCTTAAAATGGAGCTAAAAATTGTCTTCGTGCTTGTTGCAGAACGAAAAAGGGAAGGTGATTATGGAGGTCGGAGATAGGGGTAAGCAAAACCAAACCGCGAACCAAAAACTAAACCGAACCGAGGTTGAAAAACCGAACCGTACCGTATCAAATTCTATTTGGTTTGGTTTTGGTTTTATAAAATATAATAATTTGGTTTTTGGCTTTTATTGAAAAAACCGAAACTAAACCGAACCAAACCATAGTATGAAAAAATATTTTTTAAAAATATGTATCTATATATAAATAAATTTTATTTGGCATATTATATATTTGTATTATTATATAGTTTGTATTTATGAGACTTTAGTAATATACATGTAATATAAATCCTATTTAAGCAATACTTTACATGTAATTTATAAAAAATAATGGTAATAAAAATTAAAAAATTGAAATTTTTGTTGATTTGGTTTTAACCGAACCGAATTGGGTTGGTTCGGTTTTATCCGAACCATATGAACTTTGATATGGCTTTGGTTTCTATTTTTCTTGTATTTTGGTTTTGGGTCGGTTCGGTTTTTGAACCGAACCGTATTTTGCTCACCCCTAGTCGGAGAGGGTAATGAAAAAGGGAGAGTGATTATGGAGGTCGCAGAGGGTGGAGATCGATCGTTTCTAGATATAGAAAGGGCGGGTGATTATGGATTTCACGATAAATGATAAATAAAAAGTCTTGCGTATAGATGCAAGACTTTTTTCTAAGGATTTTGTGTTATATTTTGTATAAAAAGTCTATAAAAGTCATTCTCATCAATTGTCAATGACTTTTTGAATACAGGATGACTTTTAAAGACTCTTAAAAAGTCATAATTGAATACCTGATGACTTTTAAAAACTCTTAAAAAGTCATAATTGAATACCTAATGACTTTTAAATACTTTTAAAAAGTCATAATTGAATACCTGATGACTTTTAAAGACTCCTAAAAAGTCTTAATTGAATACCTCTGGATTTTAAAAGTATGTAAAAGTCATTAAAAGTCTTAATCCAATACACCCCTGTAAATTCAAAGGACAATTACAAAAAAGAAAATGTCGCAACTAGGGGTGTACAAAATCAATCCAACCCAATGAATTTAACCAACCCAATCTAACCCAATTCATATATTATTTATCTTAATGGTTATTCATTGGGTTGGATTGGGTTGAATTGGATACAATGTGAAAAGTAATTGGATTGCGTTGGATTCAAATTAACCGTCACATGTAAAATTCAATTTTTTTCCTTTGAAAATAATCACTTCTTTGTACTATTTTTCAGCAATATTCAATTGAAAACATTGCACTATCCATTTAATTAAGTGATAACATCGATAATAATGATAAAAAAAAATTAGGAAAATATCAACCCTCTTGTTTTTAATATATATATTTGGTTGACTTATATAAATATAAATATAAATATATATATATATAAATATATATATATATATATATATATATATCAAATTTCAACTGTCGAGATTAATTTATAGAGAAATTACATGAAACAAAATTTCTTACACATGAATTACTTGGAATATTATCTAATTGTATATGTACGGAATTGGATTCGGCTTTATCTCTCCAATTGCAAACAAAAGTGTTTAGTTGAGGTTTTTTTTTTTTTGGAATTTAGCAGAGGTTTAATGTCATCTATGCCCCTGAAATTTAGTTTCTAATATGAAATCCCTTAAACATTGTAAATATCAATAGTGGTGTTACTCTTATATAGATAAAATATCATCAAATTCATTTTTTTTATTTATAATTAGAAGAGTCATTATTAAAGCTTTCAAAGAAAACATGGTGTGTCATAAAATATTGGCTAAATTGGATGTGAGATTCTTGATTTTAATAGCTCATAAGGTAAATGTTGTGAATCTATAATTTACATATCAGCAAAAAATATTATGGATAGATCAAGGGTCAAATAGAAATAATTTATATTATTTGATGAATTTTAAATTATAAAATAAAAATTTATGAGAACTATAAAAAAATTTGAAATTTGTAATACAATTATTATTTTCATGTATCATTTGATGAATTCAAAGTAGGGAAGCATATATCCTCTTCCATCCAGTAAACTATGTAATTGTATGAATAATATTAAACCCAACTCAACCTAACCAGCCCAATCTTGTATGGGTTGGATAAATTTTTAACAACCAACCCATGGATTGCTTTAATGATTGGGTTGGGTTTTGTTATCACCCAAATGCTACTGGGTCATTCATTAAACAGTCCTAGTCGCAACTATTATATAGTTTTCTAAGTTTAGATCTGAAGAATAAACACCATCTTAATATTTATTTACAAAAGCATAATTTATAGATTTTAACTATTAAAGTCGAGGGAAAAAAATATCAAGAAGGTTAAACAATTTATTAGTATTTATGTTATTATATATTATACTAGTTAATTCTCGTGATAATTATATAGTTCATATTCTTTTAAGTCAAATTGGATAAATAATGTCAAAATTACCATTTATTCTATATTATAATAATAAAATATATCTTTTCTATTTTATATTTTTTCCTTCCATAATTCTAATATTAATAATATTACTAATATTGATTAATTAATTTATCAAATTTTATATAATTATAGAGCTAAACTCTTGACATAGAACCTGTTTTATTAAAATAACTAAAAAAAATTTTAAAAAGTATAAAATTAGGATTAATCAGTGTGATAAGTAAAAATATAACGACAAATAAATTATTTAGCCCGAACCAAAAATATAGAATCTTTGCAATCCATATCAAACCGAAATAAACTGCAGTTTCGTTTGATCCAAACTGAACTAGATTAACTCGGTTCTGTTTGGACTAAGTAAAACCGAAGATGTTGTTTTGAAATAAAAAGTATAACCGGACAATTTACACTCTAATATGTACAATATTAGGCATAAAGCCCTTTTTAACTCCTGTGCTATAATCAATTTATCCTTTTGGTCCTTGTTGTATTAAATTTCCCTTTTGCCCCATGTGGTATGCAATAACGTACCAAATTGATCCCTAAAAAGCATATTCTGTCAAATTCCGTTAACGATTTTATCAATAGAATCTGACGGAATATACTTTTTAAGGATCAATTTGGAACGTTTTTACATAACACAGAAAACAAAATAAAAATTTCAATAAAAAAAAGTAAAAAGGCAAACCGATAACATCACAAAAACCAAAAAAAACCTTTTATCCCACTGTATTGTTAATACATGTACACATGTCAGGCGTAAGATAAAGAATAATTTACTAAGAATAATGAAAAGATATAGCAGTCCCAATTTCTATTTCCCTTCCTATCCCCAACGACCCCATCATCAGACACGTTTCATCACATCACCTAATTTCCCACTCCAATATAAAATCACCATCCACTACAAGATTCCAAATCCAACAACAGAAAATAAATATAATAATAATAATAATAATAATATACGCGGTCCCTTCAACTTTAATTTTTGAACCACTTGATCCCTCAACTATTTTAACGATCTAACCTCTCATTTAAAAGTAAAATACATATGTAGCCCATTTAATTTTTATTTTCGAGCCGTTTGGCTCCCTCAATTATTTTAACAACCTATCTAACCCCTCATCTATTTTAAAGTGATATTTTTAAACCTTTGAGTGAACATAATCAGACACAACAGAGTACCATGCATTACACGCGTCCGACACTAAAGACATGTAGGACACACGCCGGAAACTATCTTCTATCTAATTAATATTACAAACTATTATAAAGTGAACATTTCCCAGTAATTAATTAAACTCAAGAGGAAGAAGAAATACGACACATCAGCAATTTAAATGTCTAAAAAATCACTTTAAAATACATGAGGGGTTAGATAGGTCGCTAAAATAGTTGAGGGGGCCAAGCGGCTCAAAAATAAAAGTTGAAGGGGCTAAGTATGTATTTGGCTTTTAGATAAGGGATTAGATAAATCGTTAAAATAGTTAAAAGGACTTAACGATTCAAAAATTAAAATTGAAGGGACCGCTTATGTGTTTTACCTAATAATAATAATAATAATAATAAGAGTATGAAAAAGAAGAATGGCCAATGACCTCAACCGTCTGTGAAAATCAAAGATCTAATTAAAAAATAAATTAGCCAATGACTGAATTAAAATTGGCAACCTTTCTAGTTCTTGCTACTGAATGCTTCGTGAAGCTTCTGCGAGAGTACCATTCAAGAAACGATTGAGTTCTAACAACTTTAGAAATTACAGAGAGAGATCGGTAAGGGTGTCCCCTGGAACAAGTGAAGGAATTGAATTAAAAATTTGACTTTGACAAGGAATAATATTTGGGATTTGGGGTCGCACTAGGGAGACCGAGAGATAGAATGAGGAGAGAAAAAAACGAAACGAAAAGGAAATTCAAGATTCATGGGTAAGGTTTTAGCGATTTCAGTGTATTTTTATATTAGATTCGGTTTTTGGTTGTTTCGGTTTTAAATTGAACCAAACCAAATCGAAACCTATATATTCTAAATAATCGAAAACGAACCAAATTAAATTAGAAAACAGTTCGATTTAGTTCGGTTTTGTCCAATTTGAATCTCTTGTTTTTCAGCTTTTACTCGGTTGCTCGCCTGGCTATTAAGAATTGGTCGTCTAACTCACTAATGCTCCTCCAAAAATTCCAGAAAACAAAGTAATAGACGAGTGACATGGCTCGTTAAAAAATACCTCTAAAACTTTAGATAGTTGACGATAAAATTCTCGCACTATTATACTGTAAGGTTTGAAAATGGACGTATACATTTCGAGCGGTAATATTTGTCTAATAAACTGAATTTTAAAAGCATTAGATAAAGAATATGCGATGCCATTTTTCTTTGTTTTGTGTCTTGAATTCATTTTGGTATCAAAATCCTAATAAAAAATTCTTACGAGTTGGTCATTTCTGACAGAACACAAAAAATAAATTTCGTAGAAAATTAAAACCAACGGAAACATTATTCTATTTTCCATATCGTACCAACGGAAACATTATTCTATCTTGAAGAGGGATATTGCCGGTAAATTTATACAAGAGATGAATGTAGTTCTCATCACTTAAAAAAAAACTGCATTTTGCAAAGAAACCTGCCACGGTGAATTTGCAAAATCCGTTGCTGATCCTAGTTTGCGACAGAATCTGCAAAAAATATTGCACAGATATTTCTGCTGTGCAGCATAAACCGTAGCAAAATCCTTCGGAACATTTTGCAACAATGCTATCGTTACTAATATCCTTCCATTGCAGAATGCGTTAATGCATGCCACATGGCACATAATTTTTAAGACAGAATCTCCGTTGCAAATCATCACATGAAAAAGGGAAAATTGAGCACGGGTAAACACGAGGAGAGGAACATTGCACCCAAAGAAAAACATTAAGGTTATAATAGTGACTCAACCAAATACATTATTTGGGGTATTTTTGACACTTAACCAGTGACTCTTTATTCTTCTCAGGCTTTGCATCTGATTTTCAGATGCTAGACTAAAAAAATGCATATTGTAACTTGAAACATAGCAAAATATTTGACATGAAAAATCTGTAGAATAACTAGCGACATTTGACAGCAGACATAGTTATTTCATTTACGGAGCAAGTCTGACCTTCTGGTAATTGGGTAGACGATGTGTTGAATATGAAAGCAGGATGTTTAGGATAAGGAAGAGGTGTTTCACTCTTCAACATTAGAATAACCTCTGACATAGTTGGCCTGTCCATTGCATATTCCTGTACACATAACAGCCCGACCTGAATGAATCTCAAGGCTTCGTTGGAATTGTAAGAATCAGTCAATGACGAATCAATTATCTCCATTGCTCTGCCTTCACTCCATAACTCCCACACCTAAAATAACTCGTGTTCTTAGTATGGACTAACTCAACCAGTATATATATATATATATATATATATATATATATATATATATATAATTGTTAATAAATATTCATTTATCGCTTACTTTCCCAATGAAGCTCAGGGCAGGATCTTCTTGGTGAAAGGTATTGCTCTTCTTACCACTTACAACTTCCAGTAATATGATCCCAAAGCTAAACACATCGGACTTTACTGAAAATTTTCCAAAGTATGCATACTCTGGTGACATATATCCACTGTAGAAAAAATTAAAATAAAATTTAAAGGTGGAGAAGTGCAAAATGTTAATCTGTCAAATGTGCACTATTATTTTTTCTTACTAAGTTCCTGCGATTCGATTTGTTCTGCCTTCAACTTGGTCGCCATTGCATGTCCTAGCCATTCCAAAATCTGATATTTTTGGATTCATCTTTGCATCCAATAGTATATTACTGCACTTTAAATCCCTGTGGATGATTGTTAATCTTGAGTCTTGATGGAGATACAACATCCCTCGAGCAATACCAATAATTATGTCCATCCGGCTATCCCAGTCGATCAAGGACCGTTTCTCATCTGATAAAAGAAACAACTGGGAATAAGTTTGAGTTGTCTTTAAACCTTAATGATACTTTTATGCATATGTATAGTAAGACTACCAAAGGAGCTGTACTATTATCATACAGAACACGTAAAAGAAGCCTTACCTGAAAGAAATGAATCCAAACTTTTGTTCGAACAGTATTCATATATTAGTAATTGCTCTTTTCTCTTACTGCACCAGCCTAAGATTTTTACCAGATTCTTATGTTGAAGTTTCGCGATCAACATAACTTCATTTTTGAATTCTTTGATTCCTTGTCTTGAGAATTTGCACATTCTTTTTACAGCAATTTCCTGTCCATTAGATAGCTGACCCTGAAAGTATGTTGGAAGAGAAAAATTACCCATACTGTTCGTTTGAAACACATTCACACTTGCACACAAGGTGCAGAGGATTCATGCATTCAGTTGAGCAGTTCTCAGATAATTTAAAAACAATAAGTACCTTATAAACAGCTCCAAAACCACCCTGTCCGATTTTGTTATAGGAAGAGAAATTATCTGTGGCTGCAAGTAAGGTGCTAAAATGGAAATATATCAAATCTTGATGCCTTCTGCTTCCTTCCTCAAGCTCATTTGTAGCAGAAATATTTTTTGGAGATATCCTTCCTTTCCTCGTCTTCTTTTTTCTACTTGGACAAAACAAAAGCAAAAATAATCTCTATTATTGAATTTTCATTGTTTTATAGAATGCAAATTTGTCATGACTGCAGCAGCTGTTTATGAAACATATCTGTGAAGACTCTGTAGAAGACAAAGAATACAGATAAAAACCACAAGAACCACATCAGAATGTTTTATACCCCTTCTTTTTCTTGGCACAACGATAGATGATTACAATAACAACAAGCCATGTAGATGCAACAAAAGTTATCAGGCTTGCCAATATTTCCTTCTTTGCAAGAGGACTGCTTGATCTTCTCACACTGTTGGCTGCACAGGAAAACAGAAAATCACCAAGAAAAAAAAAAAAATTTAAGATTATTGTGCTTGATTTTTTTCTCATTTTTGTATGGTAGTGCCAAGTAAGAATCAGAATACCTAATTCAAGAGTGTCAACACGAACATACAGATCATAGCCAATGCCAGCCAGGTAAGTTCTTGTGTCAATCAATTCTCCATACCATGCTAAACATTTAGTTCCATTTCCATTAGTATTATCTACACTGAAGTACGCGGTGCAGGTACAATTTCTCCTACAATCTAGTTCGCAGTCCATGCGGCTCATGTTCATGCCGACCCAAACTGCTGCTGATGAATCAGGAAGCTTAACACTTTCCACTTTTATAAATCCCTCACCATTTCCACAAATTGATGAAGAGTCTAGCCGCTTCCTGACACACCCACCACTCCCATCCCTTATTTGCCAGTCCTTGGGGGATTTGGGTTCATAACCAGGGAAGCAACTGCATCCTAATCTATCGACAGTGTTAGTGTTAAAATCACACTTGCCATAGGCACCACATCGTCCATAGATGTCACAATTATCCATAGGAAATGATGAGAACTGTTTCCACTGACCATCACTTTCATGCCATGTCAGCCGTTTAAGGAATCCTGTTTCGCCCAGAACTAACATTGTGATGATAGAAGAATCAGATAAAGAACAGTTGTGGTATATCTCATCGTCATTAACAAAGTCACACAGGTATACCTTTGAAAAACTTTTCCATGGCCATGGGGCAGATCGCCAATAATGTTCTGCACCGTTGTTAATGAAAAATTGTGGCGAGCCATTTGGTTTGACTCTGTATGAATAGTTTCCAGTTCCTGGGTCACTCTCTGATCTCCAAGATGTCAAGAATGTGTTTCGACCTGTTTTTTTATTCAGCCCAACTTTCATTCCTAGCAACAAAGTGTTTGTTGGATGTTCGAAGCTTTGCCACACTAATCGATTATTCCTTCCTACAAAGATCATGTTCCCAGAATTCAAGAGCTTAGCCTCCCATGTATCACCTGCCTCCATTGAAACATTTGTGGACCAGACTGGGTCATTGTTGCTGTAGAGAACAAGATTTCCCAGTTGCTGATTAATGGTGAGAAATCCTGAAGAGCCATTGATGGGATTGTTCCTGTTTGCTACCCACACCACAGTTTGCAATGGTACTTTATGGAACCAAATTCCAAGGTATCTATAGCTAGAACTTCCTGGGCTAAAAAATCCTAAAGCAAAATTCTTTCCTTCAGAGATTAGAAGGTCCCCATCTTTAAATATTTGGTTCATGGTTATAGTGTCATTGGATATAGAAAATGAGAATTGGAGACATAGAAGCAATGAAAATAGAATTATGGCTTCCATGATTAGTAGAAAATGTGAGTCCTGTTTGCATAAACATATATAACATATCTAACATAGTTGCAAATCCGTAATAGTCAAGAAAATAGGCTGCCATTTCGTTGACTTCTTATTCCTGTGTGCTCATAAGGTAAAGTGGAATATCTTATTTCCACTTGCCATAAATTTTTCCCTGATTTTTAAAATTAAGCTAATAATGTTTGACAATCTTAAGTATACATCCCATGTGTTTAGATGCTTTTTATTGAATTAATTAAAATAGCTTTATCAATTCTTTCATTATTACTATTAATAAATTTGTTAGATCTAATCCTTGCATCCTATCTTTCCAAATGAGTTTCTTTTAAAATCATGAAAAATCTCAACAAAACCCGTCCAAGATAAAAATATTATAGTTAATGACAGCAATAACTTGCACAAATGTACATGAAATGTCACAAAACATGGAAAACCATAGAATAACAGATTTTGAAGGCCAAAGGAGCATAGAAAAAAAATAAAATGCTGAACATGAAAATTTTGTAAGATAATTAGCGACCAAGGACAATGACATGGTGACTTTGTCATGGTGACTTTGACTAGTACTTTTAAGACGTTTTCAAATTGAAAGCAAGTTGTTTAGGAGAAAGAAGAGCCAAAATAACCCGTAAAATGGTTGACCTGTCCATTCCATCTTCTTGTACACATAACAGCCCGCTCTGTATGAATCTCAGAGCTACATCAGAATTATAAGATTATGTGAATGATGAATCAACTATCTCCAATACTCTGCCTTCACTCCATAACTCCCATACCTAAACTACTATTTCTTAGTATTGAGTCTATTGACTAATGTAATCAGTAAATATGCAAGCATAGCAAGCATTATATCCCTTACTTGTCTGATCAAGCTAAAGGAAGGATCTACTCGACAAAAGCCACTGGGGAAGGACATGTAAGAGTAATGAAATAGAAACAATATCAGCAATGATTAAATTATTAGTAGTTTGATTTCTCATTTTTGAGAGAGTGCCAAGTAAGAATCAAAGTACCTAATTCAATAACATCAACAACATACAGACCAATGGGGAGAACTGAAGAGCTGTTGATGAGTTGTTCCTGTTTGCTACCACCACAGTTTGCAGTGGTACTTTATGAAACCTCCGAGACATCTACAGCTAGAACTTCCTGGGAAAAAATACTAAAGCGAAATTTCCTCAGAGGTTAGGATGTCGCCATCTTTAAAGATGTCGCAAAAGAAAAGTATTTGGATTGAAGGGAACTTTTTACAAAAAGCTGAATGCCCAGAAAGCAACATGCAGAACCAGGAAAGCAAATATAAATGACAACTAAATAAAAAAGGTAAGCGTAGTTCGCAAAAACTATGGAAAAAACAAATGAAATTTAGCGTACAAATCTCATGATAACAAAAAGAATAGAAAGCTTCGCGTTTTAGCCTTGCACACTAAAATACAGGCAAACAGCGATACAAGAAAACTAGCTAACACTGAATGCTACATAGATACTCAATCCAATAACAGATAAACAATTCTACAATTTTGGCTTTGTTTTTCCCCTTGTTAATTTCCACTTTTGTTTATATAAAATTTATTCGTTGTTGTCACATTCTTGGGGATTCCCAAAAAAAAAAAAAAAAAAAAAACAAAAAAAAAAGAAGAAGATATAAATCTAACCTTGACAGTGGCTGGCCAGAGAAGTCACGGATCTTCTGCTCGGAAATAGTGGCCAGCCTGGATATTTGAGGAACGAGTAGGAGGTGAAGCAGTGAAGTGGCCCAAATCTGAAAATGGCGTCGCGGCCGCTGCGCGGGTTTGAATTGAAAAATTGGAGGTTTATTTACTTATTCACTATTGTCCCATTTATGCTTTTATTATTATTATTATTATCCGTCCCGGCCGTGTTACTTGTGTAACGTACTAACGGCAGACTGCAGCATCAACAAAATGGAAGCTGAAGCTCTACGAAGGAGAAGCGAAGACGGAGTTTTGTAAATCATACCGTGAAAGCAGATCAAACACGTGAGCAGCATAACAAACGCATTGCCTCGAACAATCAGAGCTCAATATCGCAGTGCGATCGAGGAGGATCCAAACTTTCAAAGTAGCTGCTGGCTGCCAAGGCGGCTATTGTTGCAGCAGCTAATGCCGCAGCGGAACACAATCGCTTTTCGAGGTTAGTTGCACACTTATCTTTTAATTCATTCATCGAATCTTGTACAATTGTTTCTGTAACCACACTTATAGAAAGAACAAATTCTAGATTTTGGGGAAGAACTTGCATCTAGGGGATATGTTTAAAAGAAAACTGCAGTTTCTACACTTCTCAGCAACATATAAATTATCCATAGCAATAATTATCATGAATTTATCTGGAAATTTTCGCAAACATGTGCTGATCTTATGTATAAAGGAAAATCTGAAAATGATACGGCTGGAAGATAAAATGACAGTAGAAAGTAGAAACAAAGCAAATTTATTTTACATGATAATTCTGCAGCAAAATTAGCGAGTTAGGACAGCAGATACTGTGAGTTCATTTATGAAGTAGATTCCTTCTTCCTCTCCTGGTGATTTAGTATTGCCTGATGTTTTGACAATGAAAGCAGGTTGTTTACGAGTTGGTAGAGGCGTTTCGCTCTTTAACATTAGAATAACCTCTAACATTGTTGGTCTACCCATTGCATCTTCTTGCATGCATGACAGCCCGACCTGAATGCATCTCAAGGCTTTTTCGGAATTGCAAGTATCAATGAACGACAGATCCACTATCTCCAATGTTCTGCTTTCTTTCTACAATTCCCATACCTAAACAAATAGTTCTTAATATTGACTAACAAACCAGTAATTAGATTATCAACATAATGGATTGCAAGCATTAGGCCACTTACATGTCCAGCCAAGCTTAGGGAAGCATCTTCCTGATGAAATCCATTGCTCTTCTTACCACTTATAATTTCCAGTAATATGATCCCAAAACTAAACACATCGGATTTTACTGAAAATTTTCTGAACATTGCATACTCTGGCGGCATATACCCACTGCATAAGTAACCATTGATTAGATTGTATGTTGTGAGGATGAGTTTAGTATGTCAACTCTGCAATATAATTGTTCTTACTATGTTCGACGTCTGGACTTTTGTTTGATCACTCTGGAATATCCTAGCCATACCGAAATCTGATATTTTTGGATTCATCTTCTCATCCAATAGAACATTGCCGGTTTTCAAATCCCTGTGAATGATGGTTAATCTTCAGTCTTGATGAAGATACAAGATTCCATGGGCAATGCCAACATTGACGTCAAACCGTTTTCCCCAATCCAGGAAAGACCTTCTGCTCTCATCTTACGAAAAGAAATTAAAAAAAAAATGGAAATGATTTTCATTTTCTGAAATAAATAAGCCTGTAATGTTATCAACCTTATTACTAAAGAAATGTAAACAAGAGAAGACTAAACAAGAGAAGACTAACCAAAAAGAAATGAGTCGAGACTTTTGTTTGGCAAGTATTTATATATTAATATTTGCTCGTGTTTCTCAATCCAGCAGCCTAAAAGTTTTACAAAATTCTTTTGTTGAAGCTTTGCTATCGACATGACTTCGTTTTTGAATTCTTCGATTCCTTTCCTTAAGCTTTTGGACATTCTCTTTCCAGCTATTTCCTGTCCATTAGATAGCTGACCCTGAAATTATGTTGCAGGAGCAAACGTTACTCAAACAATCAATTTAATCCTCTTTTATTAAAACTTCACATGAAGCAGAGAAGCCATGCATTCAGTTCCAAAAATATTTGAAGACTATACCTTGTAAACAGTTCCAAAACCACCCTGTCCAATTCTGTTAGCTGATGAGAAATTGTCAGTGGCTGAAAGGATGGTGCTGAAATCGAAAAATAGCATATCGGGATAACTGCTACTTCCACCGAGCAGTATTTATTTGACAAAGTTGTTCAGGTAACTAATTTCTTCATATATTTTTCAAAGCTTAAGTAATTCTTGCCACTGATATGTTCTGTTCTCAATTTACATCTAGTTAGCTGGCATTAGTGAGGCTAGGATCATATGTTTTTCTTGTAAAAAGAAAATATTTGTTGGTGTTGCTGCTCTGCTATGTACAAAAAGAACTTTTTTTTTATAATAAGAGAGAAAAAAGAACTCTTCTGCAGAGTTTTGTTTTCTTTGTTGTCCTTGTCCAAATCCTATGATTATCGTATTTGCTCTCCATCTTGAGTATATGATACAATCCGTAGCTTGAAACCACAAAAAAAAAAAAAAAAAATTTTTTTTTGTCTGAAAATTCTGTAGGATAATTAGCGAGTTAGGACAGCCGACATTGTGACTTCATTTATCGAGCAAGTTGCTTCTTTTAATCCTGGTGGTTTAGTATTGGTTGAAGATGTTTTTAAAATGAAAGCAGGTTGTTTAGGAGAAGGAAGAGGTGTTTCACTCTTCAACATTAGAATAACATCTAACATAGTTGGTCTCTCCATAGCATCTTCCTGTACACATAACAGCCCAACCTGAATGCATCTCAGAGCTTCATCAGGATTGCAAGATTCGGTCAATGGTGGATCTAGTATCTCCAATGCTCTGCTTTCATTCCATAATTCCCATACCTAAACAAATAGTTGTTGGTATTGACTACAAAACAAGTAGTACATATATAAATTGGGTTTAATGCTTACATGTCCAATCAGGGTTAGGGAAGGATCGTCTTGACAAAAGCCAATGCTCTTCATGCCACTTATAACTTCTAGTAATATGACCCCAAAGCTAAACACATCAGATTTCACTGAAAATTTTCCAAACATTGCATACTCTGGCGACATATATCCGCTGTTTAAGAAAAGAATGATCATATTAAAAACTATTAAGAATGGCTAGATTGAGAGTGTGAGGTATGCATTAAAATTGTCTTACTATGTTCCAACCACCCTATTTGTAATGCCTTGAATTTGGTCACCAAGAAATATCTTAGCTGTACCAAAATCTGATATTTTTGGATTCATCTTTGCATCCAATAGTATATTACCGCACTTCAAATCCCTGTGGATGATTGTTAATCTTGAGTCTTGATGAAGATACAAGATCCCACGGGCAATGCCAACGATGATGTCAAACCGTTTTTCCCAATCCATCAATGCCCTTCCTTTCTCATCTTTATAAAAGAAAAAGAAAATGGAAATGATTTTCATTTTTATTTAAAACTCAATGATACCTTTGTGCACATATACAGTTAGACAAGACTCCTTAATGTAATCTAGTAGAATATAGGATATAAGAGAAGACTTACCAAACAGAAATGAGTCAAGACTTTTGTTTGGCAAATATTCATATATTAATATTTGCTCTTTTCTCTCATTGCAGGAGTTTTACAAGATTTTTGTGTTGAAGCCTCGAAATCAACATGACTTCATTTTTAAATTCTTCAATTCCCTGTCTTGAGCTTATGGACATTCTTTTGACAGCAATTTCCTGTCCATTAGATAGCTGACCCTGGAATTATGTTGCAATAGTAATGTTACTCATAAACTATCAATTTAGTAACCTCCATTGAAAGTTCAACCATGAATTCAGTTCTGAGATAATTCGAAGATTATACCTTATAAACAGATCCAAAACCACCCTGTCCGATTTTGTTAGCTGAAGAAAAATTGTCAGTGGCAGCAAGTATGGTGCTTAAATAAAAAAACACCACATCTGGATGACTGCTACTTCCCCCCTCGAACTCATTTGAGGCAGATAATATATCGTCTAAGTAATCCGAACCATTTCTTGGATCAAATATCCTTCTTTTCCTTTTGTTCTTCCGGGTCCTTAAACAAAACAGAGCAGAATTCTTTAAATATAAAAAAATAGAAGTCTTTTTATCTAAGGCAAAAATTTATCATGATCATGGAAAAATACAATAAGTTGCACTCCTGCAGTAATAATTTATGAAACCTCTAGCAACAATCTTCTGAACCCGTTAAGGGTAAAATCCACATGAATGTTTTAAGCATCTGTCTTACCATTTCTTCTTTTTGTTGTTGAGCCAACAATAGATGACCATAATGATGGCAATCCATGCTGATGCAACAGAAACTATCAGTAGTATTCGGTTCATTCTGTTTGATCTTCTCACATTCACGTCTATGGGGAAGAACATGTAGGAGCAATGAACAGAGACAATAAAACAATGATTATATTACTGGGTTGTTTGATTTCTCATTTTTAGCGAGTGCCAAGAATTAAGAGTACCTAATTCAATTGCATCCACTCGAACATATAGATCATAGCCGTTGTCAGCCCTAGTAGTTTTAGTGCCAACCAAGTCTCCATACCATGTTAAACAACTAGTTCTTCCATCAATGTCTATGCTTGAGTATGCAGAACAGGAGCAGTTTCTCATGCATTCAAGTTCGCAGTCCATTCGGCTCATGCTCATGTCTATCCAAACTGCTGCTGATGTATCAGGAAGCTTAACACTTTCCACTTTTAAAAATCCTTCTCCATTTCCACAAACCGAGGAAGAATCAAGTCTCTTCCTTACACAACCCCCTCTTTCATCCCTTAGGTGCCAGTCCCTGGGAAATTTCGGTTCATATCCGGGTAAACAAGTGCAGTCAAATCTATTGATATTGGTAGAATCACACTTGCCATATGTGCCACATCTTCCATGGAAATCACAACGATCAGTAGGAAATATCAAGTATTGCTTCCAATCACTATCACTTTCATGCCATATTAACCCTCTCATGTAGCCTGATTCGTCCAATTGTATCCTCGTTATGAAAGAAGGATGACTTACAGAATAGTTGTGGTATATTCTTTCTCCGTCGTTGATGAAGTCATAATAGTATATATCAGGAGACAATTTCTTTTTCCATGGCCATGGCTCGCTTCGCCAGTAGTGTTTTATGCCATTGTCGAGAAGAAATTGAGGTGAGCCGCTTGGGTTAAGCTTATATGAATAGTTTCCAGTTCCAGGGTCAATAGTTGATCTCCAGGACGACAAGTGCGAGTTCAGACCTTTTTTTTTGTCCAAACCTAGCTTCATTCCCGGTAACATGGTGTTCGTTGGATGTTCGAAGCTTTGCCATAGTATTCCATTTTTCTTACTAATCAAAACCAAATTCCCAGAGTCAAAAAGCTTAGCCTTCAATGTACCATTTGCCTCCATCGAAAGATTCGTCGACCAAACCGGATTGTTGTTGCTGTAAAGAACAAGATTTTCCTCCTGCTGATTAATGGAGAGAATTCCCGAATTTTCGATGATTGGATTGTTCCTGTTTGCTACCCAAACAACAGTTTGCAATGGTACTTTATGAAACCAAATACCAAGATATCTGTAGTTTGAACTTCCCGGGCTAAAAAATCCAAAAGCGAAATTCTTTCCTTCAGAAATTAGAGAGTCTCCATCTTTAAGTGTCTGGTTCATGGTTAAGATGTTCATAGAAAAAGAAGATGTGATTCGGAGAATTAGAAGCAATGAAAACAGAATTGTGGCTTTCATTATTGTTAAAAAAAAAGTGCAGTTGTTTGCATGAACTTAACCAAACCAAGTGCATTCTAGACGACAAAAACTAGCTTCGTTTTTGTGGAAGTTTGAAATTTGCACCCTCGTTCGTTGATTTGCATATTTGGCTGGCAATGAAGTCACAACTTATAGATGCTGTGACCGTGATTAGACCTTCCCAAAAAAAACAAGAATCAACGGATGTAGACTTAGAAAATAGAGTTTTTGGTTTTAATTGAAAGCTTGATTTTCCAAGTTTATGATAGCAATTGGAGAAGTCATTTTTCGTGTTGTCCATGTTTTTCCCTTAGCACGACATACGTAATGGCGTCAGACTCATCTGGTTTGGAATCTAAATAGAATTTTTGCTTCAACATAGTTGTGTTTTTACCTACATTACATCGAAATTTTTACTTTGCAATATTTTTTTAATTTCTACGTCACCGAAATTTTAGGTAATTTGTACAAAACATTTTGTGTTATATTTTTGAAAACACAGAAATTTAAAAATTCTTTTTTTCTTGAATTACATGTAATTTTTTTATTCTATATTTATATAAAATACGTTAATATAGTTTTAAAATTAATAGATATATAATTTTATATTGTTATTATTTAAACGTTTTGTCCATGTTTTTTCGTGTTATATATTTTTTATAAATATCATTTTTGGGTATCGGTCTCTTTTCTTTTTTTTTTTTTTTTTTTTTTTTTTTTTTTTTTTCCAATTTATGTAATATAGATTGTTGCCTCATGAACCACAAGGGCATATTTTTTTTCCTTTTTCAAATGTCTCGTAGAAAATTCTTCGAGCCTAGTATGATGCTGTGGCTCTATATTCGTTTTGTTTTTTTATTTTTTTTTATTGCACTAACATTAAATAATTGGACCAATTATGTATTTTCAGTTGTTATATCAGTAAAATTTACTTATAAAATATTACATACAAAATTACATTTTTAGAGTCAGTTTGGAATTGCTGTTAGTGAAAGTGTTTTTTTTTTCACAGTTAGGTTTCATTGTTTTTTTTAAAAAAATAGTTTTAAGTGTTTTTCCAGTGTTTTTTTTTAATATAATCTCACTTTTACCAATTATGTATTTGAAACTGTTTTCTACATCCCTAAAAGCAGCTTTTAACCTGTAGCCCCAAACGCAGCTTTTATCAATTAGCAACCATCAATTTATATATATTTGTCTATATAATGTTGAAGACTTCGTATTTATGTTAATAATTTTGCTTTCTGTTGAATACATATAGTTGACTATATACATACGTATTGATATTTATGATTTGATTGACTTGCCTTATTTTCTTTTATATATTACATAGAAAATCAATTAGTGGTTAAGAAAATTTACGATTAAGTCAATTCAAATTTAAGGTATTATCGAACTAATTGATTCCTTATTACTTAATCAATATCTTTCAATCCTAAAAATAAACTAATTGATTCCTTAATGCTTAATCAATATCTTTCCAAATATATATATATATATATATATATATATATATATATATATATATATATATATATCTTTCTGTTCTGTTTATGTAAATTGTTTTTTTAATATTTTTTAATTTTATAAAAATATATTAGTAATGTTGAGAATTATTGATGTCTATGTAGCATTGAGGTTGTGCAATTGGCCTTTAAGTCCTAATTTGATCCTATAGATAGATGTTAATTTTTCCCATGATTATTAAATCTGGACTGATCCAGTTAGTTTTACCGAACCAGAAAACCAAATCAATTCAATTATAATAAAATCAATGGGTCAATCAGGCCTGTTTGAAACGCATTGACCTAATCGAATGAATTAGTGCCTGCTGACCCGATCGGATCAACTGGTGCCCATTGACATGAGCTCGAGTCGAAGTGGATCTAAGATACAACTTTTAAACCCAAAAAAAAAAAAAAAAA